>JAGWCC010000400.1:0-1471253 GCA_022651775.1 Drusus annulatus | reverse complement strand
CTTTGAAATTTTTTTCCCGGCTGAAAAGCCGGCTGCAGGGAAATAAATTATTTTCCATGTTAAAGTAAAAGCATTTGCTGGCGGTTTGTCTGTGTTATAAATAAAAACATAAATTTTTGTTTAAAACAACTTTTTATTTTTTCAATCTTTATTTGTCGACTGGTTCCGGAGCTTTTCCATCTTAAGGACAGTTTTAATATTACGGCTCAAAGCGAAGATGGAAGAGTGCTTTCAAACCGATAAATATTGATTGGTTTTAACAAAAGGGCCTCATTTTTAACCATTGACTTTTCAAAATCCACAACACTAATTTGATGTAAAAACAAGAAAAAAAAAAAATCTTACTAATCTGGAAATATTATTTTGTCTACATCCTTTGGAATAACAAGATTCACACCTGAGAAATATTATGCAGATAAATAAAACTCTAAAATAAATAATTTAGAGCCCATTATTGCAATAACATGGCTTGCTATGTCAGATCAAAAAATCTTGTAATTCTCAGGGGGATCCGTACGAGTAACCTAGAAACCTAAAACTTTGCGAATTTTTTGTCCACACTTTTTGACCAAGCTTAATGACCAAAGATTTGTGTGGCTAAACTCGAGGTAAAATCACTAACAGGGGTTGTCTAAATTAAGTAAATTAGGTATTTTGTTGTGAGTAGGTAGTTGTAAATCATTAAAAAAAAAAGAATGAATGTTGTATATTTTTTTGTTTATTCAAATATACATTAATCAATAAGATTATTAAAATCTTATTTATAGATAAAAATATAAAACGAATTAAATTATTAGTACAGAGCATTTTAATACATATTAAAATGAACTACAGTTATCAACAAAAATAGTTTACAAACAAAAGTAAAATAAAAAAAAATATTTTGGTGATAACAGATATTTTTTCTTAACCTTGGGTAAGAATATATGGAGAGATCAATTTTTTTTACCTATAAATTTGCGATAAATCACTTTCTCTGCGTTTTTACGTCGTACACCATGAAGAGAAAGGAGCACAAAAAAAATTCACAAAAACATGACACCGCGCTTTTAAGTATTGTAGGGATGTTTTCCGTCCGCGTTATTTTTGTAAGAAATTTCGAATGTAAGCAGATAATAATAACAGTAGAACTTATATAGCACAGTTTTGTGATATTTCACGTCAAATTCATAGCAATTAATTAAGCTAATAATTCTAACTAACAAAGGAGAAAATAACTAATATATATTATACAAAAATTAAAACTATCTAGATGCATATCGTTATCATAAATCATCGAGAACAGGTTCAGAAATGGGTACAATAATTGCGTGCACATCAATAGATTTAAAAAAAAACAATTAACTAGAAGCTAAGGGTATAAAATCCAGATGAAACGTATGAATTCATATTAACATGTTTGTTAAATCAAAGAAAAAGAAATTAGATTTTCTCGTCTTTTTTTCATCCTTTGGAAATCTAAAAATAATTAAATAAATAATAATATTCCAATTTTGGCATAGCCCTGAATCTGGGGACATAACCGAAATTTTAAATATAACTAAAAGATAAACACTATTCTGTCTTTATCTGTTTTTGCCAACAATTTAGCGTTAGTATCATGAGAAAGAAAAGAGACCAGGATACTTTCAGAAGCCGTACAATATGGGTATTCCCTCTTGCCTTAATGGTTTTCTTATGTGACAACTAGTAAATATCTCTAGAGTTAAAAATATTACGAATCCACTAAAACTCATTTCAAACCGAGTTTATTATATTGAACGGGCATAAGTCAAAGATTAATTACATATTGGTGTAAGTTACTAGCCAGTTGTTTTTGTAGGTTAGAATGTTAAATATTTGAGATCTAACTAAAAAAAGACGATTTTTATGAGCACATACGTGTAGCGAAAACTGTTTGTTTGGTCCTTTTGTACTTCGATTGAAGCAACCAAAGTATAGCACATATGGCCATGATGTTTTGCTAGATATCGGACAAAAAATAACTCAAGTTTTTAACTATTTACGCACTTTTGACAGTCCGTTCGCCCTGACACTCCAAACGTGAATGAAGTGCGTACAGATCAAATACCATTTGTATTTATTCGCTTGTTTGTTCAGTTCTTTTTTGGAACCGGTTCCTCGCCAAAAAGCACGTACTAGTCGGTAGAGTTTAGAAAGTAAAAAGAACTGGAACCGGTTCCCTGCCAAATTACATGGTACTAGTCGGTAGCGATTTGAAAACGAAAAGCCCTGGAACTGGTTCTCGCCAACAAAATCACGTACTAGTCGGTAGCTCTTTAAAACTGGAACCGGTTCCTTGTCAAATTGAACAGTACTAGTCGGTAGGAATTTAAAAACCAAAAGAACTGGAACTGGTTCCTCACCGAAAAGCACATGCTAGTCGGTAGAGATTTCAAAACGAAAGGAACTGGAACTGGTTCCTTATCAATGTCGATGCCTTCAAAACGGTGCTGCTTCAAATTGAAGTACTTCTTTCAATGAAATGAATGAAGGCTAAAATGAACTACCACCTTCAATTGAAGTGTTGCTTCAGTGAAATGAAGTTCATGAAATGAATGAAGGCTAAATTGAACTGCCACCTTCAATTGAAGTATTTGTTCAATGAAATGAAGTTATTAAAATGAATGAACGCTAAAATGAACCACCGACTTCAATTGAAGTATTTATTCGATGAACAATGAATGAAGTACGAACTGTTGCCAAAAGAAGTAGTTCTTTGAAGCAGTTCTTTCAAAGCAGTCACAACGCTAATTGACACTTCGTTGTTGACGAAAGGCTGAAATTACAACAGTATTGTTATTAATAATTTCTCTTCATTTAAGCAACACATATTACATTCTGGATACAATAGAGACCAGCCTGTATTTCTGCTTATTTGAGTAACATCGTATGACGTATGATATTGACTAACGAATTCATAAATGCATAAACAAAGCATCAAATACATTGTCTAATCTAAACGAAGCGGTCTGTTACAATTCTGATTGTTCCTTTCTTTGAGCATTTCATCAGCATCCAATATGAATAAACATTGGTAAGTAAATTTACATCTTATGTGTTTTGTATAAAAACCATACTTTGTGTCATCATCTTCTCGTAATTCATCTCCAAAATTATTTGAGTTTTTTACAATATTAAATATTTTATTAGTCAATATATTACGTATTTTGTTTATAGTTTTATTGTGTCATGTCATCTAATGCTGTCGATATGTACGTATATAAACTGTTGTGTATGTGTGTAAATAAAATACATTAAGAAGCGAAGCCAGCAGTCCATAATGGAGTACTCAAACCAACCCTGATGTATGGCAGTGAGGCATGGAACTGGTAGAGGAAGGATGAAAGTAGACTAAATGCTGTTGAATTGTGATCCTTAGAGGCGTATGTATGACCGTGTTCAAAATGTGGATATCCCGAAAGAATGCAAGGCTGATGTAACCGTAATTAATAGGATTAAGAAGGGGACTCTTAGATGGTTTGGGCATGTAGAGCGAATGATCGAAGAAAGGAGTGAAAAGAATATATGACGCAAGAGTGAATGGAAGAAGTCGGGGATGCCCGAGGAAGACATGACACAATCAAGTGAATCAGATACTCGAGTCGGGCCGTGTCAAGAGTCAGAATAACAGAAGAGTATGTATGAGACAATGTATGAACGTGAATGAAGCAAGGAGTGTGTGCCAAGACTGAGTTGTGTGGTGGTCCATCCTCTGCCTACCCCTGCGGAGAAACAGTGTGATGGTTAGTTAGTTAGTTTAGTTAACAAAGTAAAACTTCAAATGGTCATTTATGTTACATCTGCCTGTATATTTTCAATGAAGAACTACACGGAAAAAAGTTAAAGTTCACAGAAATTAAAGAGATTAGGAATACCGTCATTATGTTTTACCATGAATTTCTAAAAAATAACTTTAAAAAATTGTGCACCCCACATCAAAAAGATTTTTCTTTCTTTTAAATTAATTTTTAAGGTTGTCAAATAAAAAAGTTTCTGTCATCTAAAATAGCATCTTTCCGTTGCTCTCTTTTGTTGTGTAATGTGAAATTTCTCATTAATTACAGGTTCGCAAGCCATGATGCCTACAGGACACATCTTGAGCAACTCCAGGTGCGTCATTATGAAACATTGCTATTATCTCAAAGTACAAAACCCCTGGCCAAGGTTCCCTAAGGAGCTGAAAACACCTAGCACACGGCTAATGAGGATTACCGGACATTTAAAGTTTGCTCGTGGGGTCATTTATTTGACAGCAAAAGATATTGATTGCTACGCATAATATATAAAAGTTGTATTTTCTTCTTCAGTCATTCCCTCTTTGCTGAGGATCGTGACCTCCACTATAATTACCCTGATAAACCAGACTCCTAACACCGACGTTCCAGATGCTTGTGACACATCTGTCCAATGCATCAGAGATCTTCATCTGCTTTTCCTGCCTTCAACTTGCTTGCCATGCCCTTGTAGCTTCCTGTAATTGATATATGGTGGAATATCACAAAATTGCACTATAAAAATCTTAGAGTATATAGAGTGGTATCGATCCAAGCCAGTGTAGTCAGTTTTTGATGATTTTTACCTGACTCGGCGGACCTGGGCGTGGCTAAGACCAAGGCTAGGGTATTTATACATCCATTCATATCACATATCGACATAATGTTTTTGTTTATTCGTATAACCACTTTTCCACAGTATTGATATCAACAAAAAATATAGCATCTAAACCTAAAAAACCGTTTAGTTGTGTCAAGTTTAGTGGCATAATAAAAAATGTGGGCGGAGTCCCACGGTGACCCATGAGCCCAAGATCATTGTGACAGTACCTAGAAGCGGAGTATTATATTTGTTGTCTCTTTCTCTCTCATGGTGTACGACGTAAATACCCCGAGAGAGTGATTTTATCGCAACTTTGTATCAGTTGGGTAAAAATAATTAGTTCTCTCTCCACACATTGTTTCTCCAAGATAAAAATGCAATTCATTAAATAGACCGATTAGTAGCCAAGTGGACAAACGCGTTGGATTCCCACCCGGGCGTCGTGAGTTCAATTCTTCTGCTAGCCAAGTCCTCCATCATTGCGCAAGCAACATATTTCGCTTATTATGATGGCAGCAGGAGTTTTTCAAATATTGTCAGGTTATTCGTACCCGGAAATGTTTCTTTCTCTAAAACAAAAACAAAAATAGAACTTGTGAAGCATTCTGTGACAAGTAACAAGCATTATATGGAATTGATGCAAAAAATGGTGCCTGTAACAGAACTGTTTTTTCATCTGTTGGTCCATCTAGTTTATAAAGAAATCTACTATTTTACTATCGTAAATCCTACGCTGCTATTTCAGCATAAATGGTAGATATGAAGACTTATAAATGGTAATTTTTGCTAACATGCAAAAAGTCTGCAATTCAACACACTACTGCTTAATTTATTCACTGTGTCCTTTTTACATGTTAGTAGTTCACTATTCACTCAAAGCAAGAATATATATGGAGAGAGAGCTAAATATTTTACCCAAACCTATACAAATTTACGATAAATCACTTTCTCCGGGTTTTTACGTCATAAACCGTGAGAAAAAAAGATAAGACAAGTTCTCACACAATACAGCACCACTTTTAGGTATGTAAGCATGTTTTCCGTCTCCGGCGACTCCGCCCACTACGTTTTGTTATGCGACATAACAGGACATATCTCAACGGTTTTTTAGGTTATATCCTATATTTTTGTTTATAACAATACTGTGAAAAAGTGGTTATACAAATAAACAAAAACATTATGTCGACATGTGCTATGAATGGATGTATAAATACTCTAGTCACACCCGAGTCAGGAAAAATCATCAATCCTGACTACACTACCGCTCCCTCCTGGTATATTATTGCTCTGAGACTATTCACAATAATGTCATTTATAGCTTCGTAGCCATGATTGCAAGACTTGTTAATCCAATATTTTATGTTTCAGCCTCAAGTTGAATGCGTGAAAGAAATATTTACTTCTGTTCAGCAGACAAGTAACCTTGGAGGGACCAAGACAACTGTTATTCAAACACATACCAAAGGTAACTAATAAAATTATATTGTTAAAACTTCATCAGTCCCTTATGCCTGGATTGCATCCGCCCACAATATCAACGCTACAACCCTTGGAGTCTTGGTTGCCTCAAGTAAACACCTTCATATGGATCCTTGTGCCTAGAGATATGGTGCAGGCCTCCACACCGTCTGGTCAGTCCAGGTTTATTATAGGAAAGCTTCTGCGTGTCGCAGAGTGCCTGTCTTATGAATTTTGCTATTGACAGCTCTTCAAGCTATTGGTATAGCTTGTGAGCTATACCAATAGCTTGAATCTTACTTGACAGACATCATGTTCTTGTATGGCTCCAAAGATTCAAAATAGTGGTTAATTTAAGTGTTTAATTTTTTTTAGGTAACGCATTATTATGTAGTATATTGAGGCAATGGTGCTATTTAATTATCCAAATATTATCATCATTTTTTCAATATTGGAAATTCTTTTAAGGCACCATTTTTATACAAATAAATTACACTTTGTCTTTATCAAACTTTTATTGATGTAATCAACATGTTGTTAGGTTTTTTTTAATACTACCAACATGACTTATTTAACAATAATGATAATTTTAAAATAAATAAAAAACAAAACAGGCAAGTCAGTAAATCTGCAATGAAGTGAGAATAAAATTCTCTGACAACACTTAGGATTTAGCGTTTAAACCACATTTCCTTGCATTAAATAATGAAGATTTTGTCATGCAAACAAAACTGGAAAACAAATGTTAATAATTAAACACAACGAGACTGAAAGTCGCAAAGATAGCTCAGTGAATAGAGCAGTCGCTCAGCTAGCAATAGATCCTGACAATAACCCTTCTGCTTGTGTGCTTTTCGTGCTTATGATTTTAGAAAGATTATTATTTCAACATTAAATATCCTGTTTATTTATTTTTATCTCCTGCTTTAGTTTTTTAATTGTTTTGCAGACTATAATACTCCATCTCAGAGCTACATCAGGGAACAGCAGAAGAGAGAACTTGACTACCTTAATTCTAAGTGTAAACTTTAACAACTTTATTTTGCTTCCTTATTTCTTAAGTTTGTTTTAATACTCATTTTTAAAACCGTTTTTAGTAAAAAAAAAAACATAAAATTAACCTTACATTTAATGTTTTATTTATGTACTTTTCCCAATGATTGACTTCTCGTCTGACCTGTCGCATTTAAGATTGATGGGGCCAATATCTTACTCCAGTATTTCCGTAGTTGTTAATCCTTCCCCTCATTTCTGCCACTCTGGTTCTCATAAGGGTTGCAAATCCAGGACTGTTTCCCCCAGCTTAGCAGAGGTTTCCGCGGGCTGCGTTAGAGTGGAACCACTTTGAGCACCTGGTGTCGTATCTAATCATGTATATACATCCATCATTCTACTTAGATCAAGCGAGGTATTATGAAATAAATAATAACTTTTACACAAGTCAAATTCGAAAAAATGTCTTGTGATAGCTAATTCGGCTCTGTAGTAGGAGAATGCTGTCCCCTGGCAATTTCTACCCCTCTCAATAACGATTATGTAACTGCAAATGTATGTAAGTCAAGTATTACGTAAGTCAGGGGGTTACTGTATTTGCATATTTACAGATGTTGCGGGCTGTAAAAAGTTTAATACTGAAAATAATAAATTACAATAAACATTTTGCCATTGCTAGGTTATTTTTTTTCAAGTGTGACAACTGTTTCGCCCTTCAAAGGTATTTGTACGGTATCCAATGACGTTACATATATTATAGACACATTGTTGGGCTCTCAAAGTGGCAAGCAATAATCACGCTAGTTGGTGTGACCGGTGTTTAAGCCGATTTAGTACTAAACGGTCACGCGTCGCTTGAGGTCGTTTCAAGCGAGTATGGAACGCGGTCCGAACTTCGGATCTGTTTCGTTCATACACATATATTCTATGAATGTCTATCTTTGTCATACATGGCCGATATTTGAATGTTGAATTTACTGGTAACGTGTGTGTTTTGCTTGCCACATTTTGTGTTAATATGCTAAGGCTATAACGTGTCTATATCTGTAACGTCATTGACGGTATCATAATGCTTGAAGGGTGAAAGACTTTTGAATTAAATAACTGAGAACTTAAATTGCACAGTTAAGTTTTCTAAAATGATTTGTCTTAGAATCTTACAAGATTTTTTGAATCACAATTATATAATTCGACGGTCTCCATAGTCGAGTGGTAAGTTTGCTCGACTACGAATCCAAAGGTCGCGGGTTCGAAACCGGCGTGCGCCAATGACTTTTATTCAATTAATATGTGTCCTAACACATTTAATTCATATAAAATAAATAAAAAGTATATTTGAGGCACGTTCCAGGGTGGTAGATACTCTAAGTTGATGATAACATTTTTATAAGTTGATTTCTGGAGGTATTAATAACCCATATATAGCAAAGGAGATCAACTTGTTTGCCCCAAGTAAGTATATTCGTGCGAGGCAACATGTGACGTTTTACACACTGAAAGTCAGAACTTCATACAAAAACACGCCAATATATAAAACGATGGAACTATTCAATGAAGCTGCATCTACCTTAGATATATTTAGATGCACATATATAGAGTTCTGCCATTTTCTCTTAATGCACGTACAAGAGTGACCATTAGGTACATAACGATCTACATAATCTTAAATAAAATATTTTTTTACACTTGCCAATTCAACGATTATCTCATAACATGTGTATAAGAATGAACCTCTCTTATATCTTATCCTTTTGTTTTTCATTGCTAACATTATTTGCATTATTATATTGTATATAATGCGTCACACTACTTCAGTTTGTACTCGTATAACTCCTTCGGATACATAATACCTTGTCTACATGTATCTACAATATTTTTTATAATAATAATAATAATAATGTTTTTTTTATTAATTTTCTTATACACGACAAACTTTTTAATTTAATGCATATAAAAAAAAAAAAAAAAAAATTTTTTTACAAAATAAATACAAATTATAGTACCATATAGATACACAAGAAAGATAAAATTTCAAAAAAATAAAATTTCAGGCAGTGGTGATGATCAGGTCAATGAGAAGAAACTCTTTCAAGAATCAATAGGATTTCACTTTTGAATCTCTCCTCACTGACATGAAATAAGTCGATATCGGAAGAGATTTTGTTCAGGAGCAAAATACTTCTCCCCACCGGCAGAACCATTGGCAGGTTGGTCCTACAGGCAGGAAGATAGAATAATCTATGAAGACGCTGTCTTAGATAGTCATCAGGAACATAGAGACTTACGCGCTCCAAAATAGCAGGGTTTACAATATAGCCCCGCAGCAGTCTGAAGAAGTGAGTGGCGGCATACCCCTCTCTCCTGAGCTGTAAGGAGTGAAGTCCGAGCGTGCCCAGGAGAAAGTTAGTTGGGTAGAGCCACGGGTAGTGGCCGTACTCCCTCATGAAAAAAATCTCAGGAACTTTTTCTGGACCCTCTCCAAGATGAGGGAGTACCCCACCTCATGAGGATTCCAAATAATTGAACCACTCTCCAGCCTACTGCGGACCAAAGAGAAGTAGAGTGTTCTCAGAGTTCGGGTATCCCTAAAAACTCGGACGGTTCTGAGAACAAACCCTAAAATTTTCAATGCCGACTGGTACACCCCTTCGATATGAACACGAAATGCAAGCTCACTTTCGTACACAATCCCAAGATCCTTTATAGTGGAAACGCGTTTGAGATTATGATCGAGCATAGTGTACCTGTGGTAGGTGAGACTAAATGCTCTGGTAAAAGAAAGGACTACACATTTCGAGATATTGAAATGAAGCTGGTTTTGTCGACTCCATTCAGAAATGTTATCGACGTCAGCTTGAAGAAGCAGACAATCCTTAATACTTCTTATTTGTAGAAATATTTTAAGGTCATCTGCAAAAAGGAGAAAGCGAGAAAAACGGATGACTTCGGCAATATCATTAATAAAAATAGAAAAGAGAAGTGGACCTAAGATTGACCCTTGGGGAACACCAGAAAGAACAGAAAACTCAGCGGATTGGAAGATTCCGTGTGTGACAAATTGCTTTCTGTTTTCGAGGTAACTTCTGAAAAATTGAAACCATATGAAAGGAGAAGCCCATTTGGGCAAGTTTGGCGAGCAAGATATCATGATTCACGGTATCGAAAGCTTTGGAAAAATCGTTATATGAACAGTCTACTTGGTATCCACTGTCTAAGGATCTAGCAACATAATCAGTGAATACCATCAGATTGGTTTCAGTGGATCTTCCTCTTCTGAAACCATGCTGTTCAGGTATAATGTACTCGTCAATTTGAGGCAAAATAAATTTATAAATTAATTTTTCAAATAATTTAGCAGGCGCGGATAGTATGGCAACTGGTCTATAATTTTGAATAGATTTTTTGGAGCCATTCTTAAAAATAGGGCAAATTTTGGAAACTTTCCATAATTCTGGAAAAGTGGAAGTACTAACAGCTAAGTTATAAATAAAACAATGGTTTTTTAAGAAACTCACTTTTATCATCCATCTCTTAATGTATTTAGTGAACAACTGCTTTTATGAGATCTTTGTTAAATAAATAAGCATCGCCCTGGTGAAAGACCACTATTCAGAATCGAAATGTTGCTTGAAATGGTTTTAGTTGTGTTTGGTGACCAGATCTGAATAGCCAGGTACTTCCTAACCTTCCTTTCCCCATCTTCTTCTTGTAAGCAGTTGGGACTCTTGTGCGGTATTCACTATGTAAAAAAATACTTGTTTCTATGATGTATTATATATTTAACTAAATATATGAAAAAAACGTTTCTAAATATATTATAAAATCACTCGTTCAAAGCACTAACCTATTTGACATGATAATCATCATTCTACTTCAAAATTTTCTGTATGAAAAGAAGGATATTTATATTCTATAGGATTTTCCCTTTTCTTTGAGCTAACCTAAAAATTATATAAATGAATTTTATTAAAATGGTGTCATGGTCGTGTTAGAACTATCATAATAATTTGTTTGTTTAAAATTTATTATTAACGGTTATTTCCGGACAAGTTTTGAGGTTAAGTGTCAGATCGCTATCAGCTGTTGTGCTTGTTTCTCGAAACAAACAGTGCCTATACTGCCTATTGAAGGGTTCGCACATTGATTCGCATCAGTTTGCAGTTCTCAGAGTTTGTGGTAATTTTCGCCGAAAAACGCTGTAAAAGAGAGTGAAAATGTCGTTCATTGACGCGCCGCTCGAGTTGCAAAACACCGAATTTTGCAATTACCGGTCTCCCCTGAGCACCAGGTACGCCTCCAAGGAGATGCAGTACAATTTCAGTGACCAGAAAAAGTTCTCCACGTGGAGAGCACGGTTAGCGACATCTATGACTTTTTTCTCGAAACAGTTTTCAATTTTTTTTTTTTAAACTATAAAAATGTTTTGACTGAAATAAGGTACCTACTCATCTATCGCGGACGCCTAGGTTTGTGTTAGGTACTAAAATAAAAATTAAATTAATTAATAATGCATTTGTAGGTAGGTACATTTTAATTAAATAATATTGTTGTCGATTATTTTTGTTATCACCGTTGTGAATATTTACACCATTATTATCACTACATATCGACGCTGTAAAGGCAAAAGGGCTTAAGCGACACTGTGGTCAAAAATGAGTTAAACATGCAGTTTTAATCAGTTTTTTTCTGCATCGACTGCTCTGACTCTCGTTTGATTCTGAAGACTTTAGTGGTCCTTCAGCCATCTAAAATATATTGAGAAATAAACCATCTACTGAGAAACGGCCTTCTGTCTTGCTTACGCCTGGTTATTGTTTTAAGCTAGAAAGGGACAACGAGTGTACACGTTGTTTTTTTTCACTGGAATTTTCTTTTCTGTAGTCGAATAACAAGTTTGAAACATGCTGTATGCAAACAATGCATATGTCCGAGCACTGTGTTTGTGTCAAGTCGGGATACCTATATTCTGTAAAATTATTAGAAATCTTCGTATTTTAAGTCCCACTCTTCAAATTAGTTCTTATTCATAATTACACATTTTTTAATTCTCCGCCTACTGGCAACATTACGCTTACTAATTATCAAAATTATATTCCGTTTTGGAAAAAAATACTCGCTTGGCTGTGAAACAAGTCAACTTTGTGTACTAAAATGACTTTTTACTACGACACAAAATATAGTTTTTTTTTTTTTTTTTTTTTGATTTTATGGATTCTTTCGTAATCCTTTACTAACTAGCTGGGGCTTATACAAATACCCCTCATAATGACTATCTGACTAGTACTGCGGCTCATTAGGCCTTATTACTATCACCATCTGATGGTTTTATTTACTTGACTGAGTTTATTTTTACATTAGTGTTTTCTTAGGGAAAAGATCTTTACTGGATTAAAAACCCTATTACTGGATTAAAAACCCTAGTATAGTTTTTATTGATTTTCGACTGTCATTTATAGCTTGAAATAATTAATCCCGCCGGCGGCCAAAAGAGGAACTAAAGACGCCATTTTTACTCGGCTGTAAAAATATTATCAATGTTTTTTTATGATGTACACACATTAAAAGGTCATTATTTAATATTGAACATAAAAAAATAATAAACACATTCGTATTCAAACTTTAAATAGAAATACTTTATGTATTAACAAATATTTAATATCCATCCATCTTTGTTACATATATTTACAAGGCAAGGGGGTACACACATGTTATTTAGTCATATACGAGTATAAGAATAAAAAATGCTAAGAAAACTGACGGTTCTCAAAACATCACTTTGATTAACAATGTTATCGCTTTCAGTCTCACAAAAACATAAATAAATGATTTCCCCTTATCACATAATATTCCATTTGTTTGCTGATAAGTCAGGCCGCAAGCGCACGGAGATACTCAAAAGAAACTGTACTGATTTGTGATTGAAGTTACTAGCCGGTTACTAACTCTTCACGCACACGCGGGCTACTCAAAAGTGATCGAAATCAATAGTTTTTTGTGTGGTGTGCAAGATGGTGAAGTTATGTATGGTAAAACGGGATATTTTTTTACTTCTTCTAATTTTGTATTCACTTGTTGATCGTTCATTTTCGTGAATAAAAAATGAAATATACCATATATAATAGTGACAAGAAACGTTGATGTATTCAACCGGACGAAAAACTAGGCGACTCAAAACTCAAGTCAAAAACGAGTCGACAGGTCGAGTTCCTGCCGACTGGTTACTACAGCGTTGGTGACTGTTTTGTGACAGTTGCACCGTGCGCGGTGTCTCATTCAATTACCCAGGTTCAAACTCATCGCGGACTGGTTGGTAATTTGCGTCCGTGATCAGATTCTTTTGAGTATCTCAGATGTCCGCTCTTTCGTGCAATACCAGCGAACTGAAAAAAACGGCCCGATTTTGGAAATGCGTGTAATAAAACTTCAATAATTATTAACATACATAAGTCGATTTTAACATTAGGTTCTAATGACTAGGAGGTCTTTGCGCATCACTTCAAAACCAAACTTTTGCAATCAAAGTTTGGCGAGTTTGTACAGTAATAACAGGTCTTTTGCCGACGCCATCTTGAATGTTGTTTTTTGCCGATGCGCAATTATTTGAGTTTCGGCAAAAAGAGATTCGGAAATGTCACATCAAAAAAACATCTGGAAGTCTTTTTTCCAGTCAATGGCAGCCTCTAAAAATCTAAAATCTGCCACCGAGGCAAGCAATGATGTCTTTGACTAGAAAAAGACTCCGGAAGCGTTTTTTACACCCAACCTTAATAAGGCAACAAGGTTAAATATGAAATAATAAAATAAACACAAATTGCACCGTTCAATCGTCCCTTAAAATCTAACACTTAAAAAAATAAAACTTCAATTAATTATCACTTCGTATTGGACTGGTTTCGACTTATCGCCACCTTCTTACATTTATTGTTTTTGAATTTGAAAATTTCAAACAGCCGTAATCTGTGGGTACTTTAATGGCTCGTGCCAACCATATTCACGAAGATATGGCCGGTGATAATAGTTTCCAACATTTGAAAATGGCAAGATTGTCGCTATCTTATCGTTTAAATCAAATTTTGTCTGTTTATCCATGACCATCAGTTTCTCTTATATTTTTCATCCACCCTGGTGCCAGATCCGCGAGATACGTGCTAGATTGACGATGGTAACTATTTTGGTTATCCGTTTTAAAAAAACACCTTCTTTTTTTGACAGGCTCGTCTCCATCTTGCCTGCTTTCAAGTTGTAAACAAAATGGTGTGCGATATGCATTGCACCAATGACGTTACATATATAGACACGTTATAGCCTTAGAATATTAATACAACATGTGGCAAGCAAAACACACACGTTACCAGTAAATTCATCATTCAAATATCGGTCATCTATGACAGAGATAGACATTCATAGAATATATGTGTATGAACGAAACAGATCCGAAGTTCGGACCGCGTTCCATACTTGCTTGAAACGACCTCAAGCGACGCGTGACCGTTTAGTACTAAATCGGCTTAAACACCGATCACAACAACTAGCGTGATTATTGCTTGCCACTTTGAGAGCGTTTCAACGTGTCTATATATATGTAACGTCATTGCATTGCACCATCAGCATTCATCTGTCAGCTACGTTTAATGCGTTCAGGTTAATAGACAGGGTGTAAAGCCTATACTAGACTTCTTATAATTGCTAGGATCGTAGCCATCTTGTCTTTCGTATACCACTGATAAAATGGCGGGCAAATCACTCATATCACCAGCATCTGTTGACTTATTGGAAGAGTAGCCAATAACAAGATTGTGTCATATTATTGTGACGTTTCTGCTGAGCAGGGCACCAGGGCACCTGGCAAGAGTGGAAGTTAGCTGCCCGCCAAAGAGGCAAGATGGAGCTGTAATATTCCTACAGGAGTGTTGGAAGGCCGAAACATAGATAGATAGATGTGAAGGCAAACGCCGCATCATTAGGAGAGGACGTGACGAGAGACAGCAAGAGATCACCAGGAGTGGAGGCATTTGCCAGAGACGGCCTGGACTTGAAGGTCAGTCGCCAATAACAAGATTGCGTTATATAATTGTGACTTCTCTGCTGAGCAGGGCACCAGGCAAGAATGGAAGATAGCTGACCACCAAAGAGGCAAGATGGAGCTGTTATATTCCTGCAGGAATGAAGGAGTGTTGGAAGGTAGATTAGATACATAGTGTGTGAAGGAAAACGCCGCATCATTAGGCGAGGACGTGACGAGCGACAGCAAAAGACCACCAGGAGTTGAGGCATTTCCCAGAGACGGACGGGACTTCAGCGTCGGTCGACTGCATTCAGGGAGTTGAGACTGAGGGCCAGGTCTGCCAGGTACACCAGGGCGGCGAGGAAGCTGACGACGGTTTGGACGACGATCCCGATTGCCTCCCAATAGAAGAAGGCCTTCACCTTGCTGCCGAGACCGAAGTAGACGCTCATAACCACTCCGCCGGAAGCGAACAGCAACAGCACGGCTAGCGATTGGTAGATGACGGCCTGTAATGAAAAAGAAGTGTCAACAATGGAAAGCAATTGATTCGTTCACATGAGGTTCACCTACAAAATACACTTTGTAGAAGGGCGGCTCGTGACTTTTACTAGTAGTGCTAAGATTGAAAAAAACGTCATGGTGGATGCTGTTGTAGCCGAAAACGTTTTTTTGTATGAAGATTTTAAAGATTTTTCAGTTTTGGACCCACCAAAACTAAAAAAATATCTTCATAAAAAAAAAAAGTTTTTGATAAAAAACAAAAATCATTTTCGGCTACAACATCAATAACTTCGTATTTTTCAATCTCAGCACACTAAAAAGTCACGAGTCGCCCCTCGTTTGTAGACCATCCATTCAGATATGATGTAGCTTGGCGGCCTCCGTGGTCGAGTGGTTAGACGCTCAACCATGAATCCAGAGGTGTCATAACACATTTAATTCATATAAAATAATATATAGTATATTTGCGGCACGTTCCAGAGTGGTAGATGGTCAAAGTATCGCCCTGGTGAAAGACCACCATTCGGAATCGAAACTTGAAATGGCTTTAGCCGTGTTTGGTGACCAGATATGAATAGCCAGGTACTTCCCAACCTTCCGCAGAAAGTGATTTATCGCAAGTGTGTATAGGTTGGGAAAAATGAATTGGCTCTCTCTCCATACATTGTTACTCCAAGTTTTGTACAATAATTTGTGTATGAATAATTCTCCATAATGTATTATAAAGACAGATAACATATCACACTCTATTAGCATACTCGTAGATGACGCATTAATACGGATTTAATGTCTGATGTAATTGTATATCAACTATCAACAATATCTATAAAATGCAACCTCTATGTAATAACTTTGTTGTAATTTTCATTTAATTTCATCTTTCATTTCTTTTCTTATTTTTCCCTTTTATTGCCTTTTATTTTATTTTTATTATTATTTACATTTAATATTATATAATTTATGCACTCTACGTCTGTCTCGACACAGGAATATCCCAGTGAGACAGACATGGACCAAACCCATATATTTTTTTAAATACTTTAACTAGAATAAATAAATAATAAAAAATCAGTGGATATAAACTTAGAAGACTTCAATAATACCTCCACGACGACCTCCGTGGTAGAGTGGTTGAAATCCTTGACTGCGAACCCAGAGGTTGCGGGTTTAAATAAATGCATTAATTCACATCATAATCTAAGCTTCACATTTGATTCATATGAAATAATATATAGTATATTTACGGCACGTTATACTCTCGATTTCGCCCTGGTGAAAGACCACCATTTAGAAATGAAACGTTGCTTGAAATGTCTTTAGCTGTTTTTCGTGACAAGGTACTTCCCAACCTCGGAGTAACGATAAAAGGAGGTATGGCTAATATTTTTACCCAACCTATACAAACTTGCGATAAATCACTTTCTCCGGGTTTTTACGTCGTATACCACGAGAGAGAAGGAGACAAGAAAAGTCGTCACATAATATCACAGCGCTTCTATGTACTCGTATGTAAGGATGTTCTCCGTCCGCGCTAACTTCACATCATCGAGTCGCATAACTTACGTCAACGGATTTTGAGGTTATTTCCCATATTCGTGTTGATCAAAAAACTTGCAGTGGTTATACAAATAAATCAAACATGACGGTGATATGTGCTATGCGTGAATGTTCAAATAAGACCAAAAAAGATTATAAAACATCATTTTCAGAGGTATTTCAACAGTTTTAAATATGTTTTGACCGAACTTTAGAATTTTCACAATTTTAGTGATATAAAGACATAAAATCAACAAAAAGCTACCATCATTATTCAGGCAAACCTTCTGTTATTAGTGTTTGTGTGATATTTTGACTTTAATAAATCTTTTAATGGTGTATTTATTTATTTAATTATATACGCCCTTATGGGCTTTTACATAACCGTGTAAAACATAATATAAAATAATAGTGACATAAAAATAACATGGAGTACATGATTAGCACCTAAAAACATAAGTAAGTTAATAGAAATATTATAATGCAATAAATTAACAGTAATATTTTTGGAAGAGGTACGTTATTATAGCCTTCTTGTAACTAGATTCAGTGCAGTTGAATATTATTACTATTCAGCGAAAGAATTACCCACTGTTTTGATATTTTTTTGTTTAATGTGTTCCAATATGTTTATAAATGTCCGAATTCTATGTGGGCGGTAACCAATAGGCTATCCAACATCCTTTAATATATCTTTGTCTCTTTCTATCGAGTCAGTATAAAGTCGACCGTCCTGACTACACTGTTTCGAAAAGGTATCTCTCTTGAAGGAACAATATATGGAGGGATAGCTAATTTGTTTTACCCAACCCATCCGAAATTGTAATAAATCACTGTTTCCGTGTTTTTACATCGTACACCATGAGAGAGAAAGAGACAACAAATTTCTTGGACGGCTTCTATATACTGTCGTAATGTTCTTAAGCTGGTTAACGGCGGGACTCCGCCCACATTTTTTATTTTGCCACTAAACTTGACACAACTAAACGGTTTTTTAGGTTAGATGCTATATTTTTGTTGATAAAAATACTATGAAAAAGTGGCTATACGAATACACAAAAACATTATGTCGATATGTGATATGAATGGATGTATAAATACCGTAGCCTTAGTCTTAGCCACGCCCATTTGCGCCGAGTCATGTTAAAATCATCAAAAACAAGTCCAAAACTGACTTCACTGGCTTTGGCTTGGGCTACCTCTTGTATACTCTAAGGTACCTCTTCATGTCCCAAGTTTCTAACATTGCTCTTCCTCATCTACTTTCCTTCCCCTCATACCCTCAGCCTCACCCCGACCAATCGGGAATACCATAGTCCCACTTGCTCTGGAAAGTTGTGAGCAGCCGGGATTTTAGTGTGGTATTCACATAGTATAAATATATAAATTACCCGCATAGGAAAAGATAACCTTTGAAACCAACATCCGTTCAAATCCATTATCAAAACGTACCCAAGTAGGTAATGTTATTTTTAAACCACACAAAATCTGACTCGCTCGCTAAACCGCGAAATGCATTTTGTAAACCACTCATAAATATTAACTTTTTATCAATTACCAAAGGGAATTTGAACTTACAATATAATGCATAATTTAATTTATTTTTTTACTTATTCCGGAATGCAAAATATAATACAGGCGGTCCTCGACATTCTTAGGAAATTGGGCTTTGAAATGTGTACGAATGTTGTAAAGTATGAAAGTAGAGCAAAGTAAAAAAAACATGGAGAAGTTTTTTATTTAAATATTTATTTTAGAATGAGGTGCATTAGCATTTAAGTAAGTGACACTTTATTGATAAGGATCTTGTGTTTTCAATATAAATGAATGAAGAGTTAGTTGGACAGTTCTTTTCTTTTTCGTTTCATGATTAAGAGATCTGTAACACGCTTTGTATTTTCCTTAGAGTATATAAAGTGGTATCTATTCAAGGCAGTGTAGTCAGTTTTTGATGATTTTTACCTGACTCAGCGGACCTGGGCGTGGCTAAGACTAAGGTTAGGGTATTTATACATCCATTCATAGCACATATCAACATAATTTTTTGTTTATTCATATAACCACATTTTCACAGTATTGTTATCAACAAAAATATAGCATATAACCTAAAAAACCGTTTAGTTGTGTCAAGTTTAGTGGAACCCAGGAGCCCAAGATCATCGTGACAGTACATATAAGCGGTGTATTATATTTGTTGTCTCTTTCTCTCTCATGGTGTACGACGTAAAAATCCGGAGAAAGTGATTTATCGAAAGTTTGTATAGGTTGGGTAAAAATAATTAGCTCCCTCCTTATATTGTTACTTCAAGGTCAAGACGCTAAAGGCTTCGTTGATATTCTTGGCTGTCAAAGTCTTAACAGTGAGTTCGTTATTAGCTTCTTTTTATTTATTTTTCTACTTCATTTATCTTTTCTAGATTAATCAAATCTTCATTTGACAAAGTTTCTGAGCAAGATTCCTCCAACTACATATTTTAAACCTTACATCTCTCCAAAGATGTTTTTAAAACTTTGCTCCACTGCATTCACAATACAGAGGATATTTTTCCGAGTTTCGAGGGCTGAGTTGTGCTCGGCTAAATTGATTTTCTAGGATTTTCTGCTTTAAACGTGTATGTCAGTTTGACAAATTTACCATTAGCAGGGCGTATATATTTACGCGGCTCTTGTAGTATTTTTGAACAAAATCATTTCCCTCTTTTACGACAGTGATTAAAATGTTTTGATAGTTTTGTAAATTTTACCTTTCTTGTCGGTTCATATATATTCATTAGTTGACTTGTAAATGTAAAAGCACACTTGCGATTAAAAATAAGTTAATGAATTTAACAACCAGCAGCTGAGGTTTGTGAAAATTCCATAAAAATAGGTACATTCTCCTAAAAATCGTTAACATGCAGAGGATAGAAAGAAATTCCAAAACCCATGCATTGCGCAATACCAAAAATAACTTATTACTTAGAAGTCTTGCGCCTGCCAGAGTCCGGTCCATGTTTGCCCTACCTTTGAAGATAGTTGAAGGAACGTCTCGATGCCATTCCGTGATGGTATATACGAGTACATCAATACCACACCGCGCTTCGGTGAATCCACATAATTTTTTACACTTTTAATCGAAAAAATAATTTGTTTTTTTTTTTAAACACACTTGTTTAATCACTTCATAATTGATTAAGAGAAAACTGGAATGTGTGTTAATAATTCAAACTGAATACGCACGAAAAATTAGCATTTTTATCAAATTTAACCGGTTATAAATAAATTCAAGCGAGCACGCGCCCGCCCCGCGTCGGTAACGGAAAACGCATACTAAATAATATTTCTCTTTGCCGATAGGGGTGTGTTATGACGGTGAAAACTACAGTTAAGTGCCATCTATGGTTAATAGTAGTTACCGGTCTTAATAGAAGTAAAATATATTAGCCATAGATGGCACTTTATTGTAATTTTCATCGTCACAACACACCCCTATCGGCAATATAGAAATATTCTTCAGTTTGCATTTTCCCTTGTCGACGTGAGGCGGGCACGTGGTCGCTGTCGTTTGTATTTCTTTATAACCAGAAAAAATGATAAAAATCATTATTTTTCCGTGCGTATTTAGTGTGAATGAGTAACATACAGTACAGTTTGCTCGTAATCAGTATTGTGCAGTGATTAAAAAAGTGTGTTTTTTTATATTTTGTGTGTGACAGTTAATCAATAGTGTACAAACTAATTTGATATGTATACCATCACGGGATGGTATCGAGACGTTCCTTCAACATCTTCACAGGTAGGGCAAACAGACTAGACTCTGGCAGGCACGGGACTTCTAAGTGGTAAGTTATTTTGAATATTGCGCAATGCATGGGTTTTGGGAATTCTTTCTATCCTCCGCGTGTTTACGATTTTCTGGAGAATGTACCTTTTTTTAAGGAATTTTCACAAACCTCAGCTTTGGTTGGTAAATTTATTTATTTATTCTTCTTCGCCTATGTGTGCTTTTACATTTACAAGTCATCTTATGAATAAATAAGAACCGACAAGAAAGGCAACCTATAAAACTGATTTGTTGATAGACCCGTTTCGTTTACTTTAGTAATAATGTTGTACTAACACTACAACATATAGTTCAGTTGTTCAATAATTTTATTGTTGTCAAGTTTATTTTGTAGAAATCCGTTTTAATTCTTCGACTTTTGTTATTTATGATTAATATGTATATGTAAATTAAAAAAACGATTTTATAATCTTAAAAACAGTTCTGCTGTATAATTATGTTTACGCGCGACAGCTGTTTTGGCTTCCGAAGGCATTGTCAAACTGTCGTAGAAAATATATTTTAGACAGGGCCTTCGAAAAGCGAAACATCTGTTGAGTGTAAAAATAATTACACAGAACTTCTTTACAAGTAGAAAATATATTTTTTAAATTTACGTAACAATAATTATTGATATTTAAAAAATAAATTGTTCAGTATTTTCTATTTTGGGTTTATAACCTTCAACTTATTTAACAATATTTAACCTACATCTAAAATACAATACGTTGCATTAAAAAAAACTTTTAGCTATAAAGTTATGTAGGTTGTTTGTTTAAACAGCCTTAACTACGCAGCATGGGAGTATTTTTCAATAAGAAACAAGTAAATGGAAGAATAAGTCGTAAACCATAAGAGAGAAAGAGACAACAAATTTTATAGACCGCTTCTATATACTGTCACGATGATCTCGGGCTCCTGGTTCACCGCGGGACTTCGCCAAAAATTTTTATTATGCCACTAAACTCGACACAACTAAACGGTTTTTTAGGTTAGATGCTTATTTTTGTTGATAAAAATACTGTGAAAAAGTGGCTATACGAATAAACAAAAACATTATGGCGATATGTGATATGAATGGATGTATAAATACCGTAGCCTTAGTCTTAGCCACGCCAAGGTGCGCCGAGTCAGGTTAAAATCATCAAAAACAAGTCAAAAACTGACTTCACTGCCTTGGATAGATACTTCTCTATGTACTCTAAGTCCCTTCGTAATGTATTTTTTCATTCACATGTGCGTCATATTATATTATATTCTCTGACATTCGTTTATCTGTCCATCCGCTCCACATTTCCAAACTGGTTTATAAAATCCGCACAGGCGATTGATATTATTTTGTAATCAACTTTCAAAGGGCAGTATTAAATGATACCAATATACAAAATATAGATACAAATTGACACACTTAACTTATTTTTTAAATATTAACTCGAGAAAGAGGTCGTGGGTGAAATCATTTCCTTCAAGGCCTACGTCATAGTTGGAGAGGGTCTTTTTGATAAAAGGAAGAAGTGAACCGGAATCTTGAACATACCCATATTTTAGGAGGGAGTAAACACACGACAAATAATTTCACAACCGAGCTCTTAAACACGAGAACAGATCGTAGAAACGACCCGTTCTCACGTCAAACATTTACCAATGTTGACCGCGCGTTTGGCTTATGAACCGCTGGGGAAGGAATCAATGGGGCTACTTCCGTCAGAGCATCTTCCATTAAAATACCGGTAGAACAAGGAGAGCTTTCCCGCCTGACTTTCCGGCGGTCACAACAGGAACTAACGAACTGTTTTGTATAAAAAAATCTACAATAGCGACACCACCGACAGAAAAGTTGAATGTGTCGAGTTTTAAATTTATTTTTTATTGTGAATACCGCACAAGAGTCCCAACTGCTCCCAACCCAGGGACCTTGTCATCGTCAATTTGGGTATGTTGTGAGGCAGAAGGCAGCGAGAAGGAGATGGGGAAGAGGAAGGTTGGAAAGCACCTGCATATTCAGATCTAGTCACCAAACACGGCTTAAGCCATTTCAAGCAGCGTTTTGATTCTGAATGGTGATTTTTCACCAGGGCAATTCTTAGGGTATCTACCACTCTGGAACGTGAAAAAATGCAACCTCCATGTTATAACTTTGTTCTAATTTTCATTTAATTTCATCTTTCATTTCTTTTATTCTTTCTTCTTTCTCCTTTGTATTTATTAATATTTTATCTTTATTAATATTTACATTTAATATTATATAATTCATGTAAACTGCGTCTGTCTCGACACACGAATATCCTAGTGAGACAGACGTGGACCAAACCCATGTATTTTTTTTATATTTTAGCAAGAATAAATAAATAAAAAATAAAACGTGCCACAAATATACACATATTAATTGAATTAAAAATATTTGCGCTCGCCGGGTTTGAAGAGCGTCTTAACCGCTCGACCACGGAGGCCGCCAACTGTGATGCAAGTTTTCATACACCGCTTTGTTTACCATTTTGTGTGACGCATGTTTGAAAAATGTATTCGCAGAGATTCGAAGGATGAACACTATTATTCATAGTAGGATTCTCACTTCACTTCCCACGGCGGGTTTCAGGCACTAAATTAATAATGTTGATGTCTAGATTTCAAATTTAATTAGTCATGAATACATGCGCCAAGATGCAGGTGATCGTTTCTTTATTTTATCGAATAAATAATATTATTTTCCGCGAAGACAAATCTGCAGACACTGACTCATGCATTCTTGGAGTAAGAATATGTATGGAGAGAGAGAGAGCTAAATATTTTTACCCAACCTATACAAATCTGCGATAATTCACTTACTCCGGGTTTCTGCGTCGTATACCACGAGAGAGAAAGAGACAAGAAAGGTCTTCACATAATATTGCAGCACTTCTAAGTATGTAGGAATGTTCTCCGTCCGCGCTAACTTCACGTCATCGAGTCGTATAACATACGTCAACAGATTTTGAGGTTATTTCCTATATTTGTGTTGATCAAAAAACTTGCAGTGGTTATACAAATAAATCAAACATGATGGTGATATGTGCAAAGCGTGAATGTTCAAATAAAACCAAACAAAGATTATAAAAAATCACTTTTCAGGGGTATTTCAACAGTTTTAAATATTTTCGACCGAAATTTAGAATTTTCACATTTTTAATGATATAAAGTCATAAAATCAAAAAAAAAAAACATAATTATTTAGGTAAACCTTCTGTTATTAGTGTTTGTGTGATATGTTGACTTTATAAATCATTTTAATGGTGTATTGATATTGTTTTGTTTAATGTGTTCAAATATGTTTATTAAAAATGTCCGAATTCCGTGTGGGCGGTAACTAATAGGCTATCCGACATCCTTTAATATATCTTTGTCTATTTCTATCGAGTCAGTATAAAGTCAATAATACTGACTACACTGTTTCGCAAAGGTTCCTCTGTATATTCTTACTCCAAGCATGCAATGCATATTTTTTTAACAATGACTCGGGACAAAATAAATCAATAATTCTCGCAATGAGAATAAAACATAGGCGAAAGACATTTTCAAAAGTAGCGAGAATGTTACAGGAGCTAAATCGGCTAGCAGTTAAACAGTTGTTGACATTAAACACAGTGGTATTTATACGTTAAATTATAAACAACATGTACCGAAATACTTTTATAACAACATAATATAAAACAAGGATATATATACGAGTAAATGTAAATCACGAGTCAAGAATAAATTATTCATATTTAATAATTGTTAGAAAAACTCTTGGTTTTACTCTCATACGATATCAGGTAAATCTGAGGTCTAGCATAGAAGATAGGCTGAATTAAATAATTTTTTATCTTCTAAATTGATAGTACTATTTGAATAGTAAAGATGGCAGCACTTTCTTTTGTAGCTAGCACGTGGACGCTTCCATGGCGAGGGTGTACGGCAGACGTTTTACGGTATTAATACTATAACTAGTTTAGTTTTGATCCACACGTCAAAGGGGACGTATTGAGTTTATCTTGAATTAGCGCCACCGGAATTAAATTTCACACTTTTTTACGTATGAGCGAAAATTGCTCGTATTGTTTTTGGATAAATTGTACAGAAAACGGCTTAGCGTATTAATCAGATTGTTTTTTGGATACATTGGCGCCCCACACGGAGATCTATAGAATCATGTACAGAAGACGGCTTAGCGTATTAATATTATCAGATAACAGCAAACTAGCCAGGATTTTTTATTATCAATATGCGAATACATCATCAGGCCCATCTTCCCCTATATATGAGGATTTCCCAAATCCAAAAAGGCTCTGAGACCCCCATAGAAAGGTTTCATTTTAAAGCTGGCAGAGCGTTTCTACGCTGGCATATGAGAATAATTCCATAAATTAACTCGCCTGGTATGACGAAAGTGTCCGCACACAAAACAAACAGCCCAAACAAAGCCTCCGGAAGGACTCAAACATGCAGTCATCTCGCGCAAACATAGTATCAACAACTAACACTTGAATAAAAAAAAGTACAAAAATAATAGTATCCAACTAACTAACCATCCCGCCGTTGAAGGCAGAGGACGGACTGCCATACAACTCTGCCTTGGTACACACTGCGTGCTTCATTCACATTCACGCACACCCTTCTGTTATTCCGACTCTTCACATGGCCCGAATCAAGTATTTGATTCACTTGGTGGTGCCATGTCTTCCTCAGGCGTCCCCGACCTCTTCTTCCATTCAATTTCGCGTCATACATTATTTTCACACTCCTTTCTCCGTTCATTGGCTCTACATGAGTAAACCATCTAAGCGTCCCGTCTATTCATTACGCTTACATCGGCCTTGCATTCTTTCCGGATATCCGCATTTTTAACACGGTCATACATGGTTTTACCGCACATACGCCTCAGGAATGTCACTACTACAGCATTCAGTCTACTCTC
Source organism: Drusus annulatus (assembly GCA_022651775.1). NCBI lineage: Eukaryota > Metazoa > Arthropoda > Insecta > Trichoptera > Limnephilidae > Drusus > Drusus annulatus. Next base: position 1,445,423 of record JAGWCC010000400.1, on the reverse strand, counting down.
ATCCTTCATCCGTCAGTACCATGCCTCACTGCCATACATCAGGGTTGGCATAAGCGCTTCATTGTGGACTGGGTCAATTTTTCACGTGCGCCAACTATAGACATAAAATACAAGACGCGTCATATTCATACAAATCTTACACGAAAAATGTAGCACCACTAATGTTGCACCACTAAATGTTTCACCCGCGTATGAAAAGGATAGCTATTCAAAGAATATGTGTGTGCGGAAGAGATAGCTATATGAAGCGTGTTTCGAAGGTATGTCTCGTTGACTTGGTTTAGTGTAACCAGACGCGTTGTCTCAGTAACGTATCTACTAGCGTTGGGAAAAACTTCAATGTTTTGTGAATGCTTCACGAATTGTTAGTTCTTTAAAATGAACCCTTCGGAAGTAGACACTTCAATTGAAGTCGAACTCGCAAAAAAGGGATCTTTATTAGAAGAGATCTTTATATAAAATTTATCTGGTAGAGATAAATTGGTTAACTGGTACGGTTCCTTGCCAAAATAAAAAGTACTAGTCGGTAGGGATTTGAAAACGATAATAATTGGAACCGGTTCCTCGTCAAGATAAAAATCACGTCCCTTTAGTTCTTCCTTTCACGAAGTACTTAAGTAAGTCGGGCTTCAATTGAAGTACTTGTAATGAAGTACTTCTTCATAGGCTTTGAAGTTCACCTTCGCAACTGTACTGCTGCAAATTGAAGTAGTTCTTTGAAATCTAACTTCCGTTGAAGTATTTGTTCAATGAAATGAAGTTAATGAAATTAATGAACGCTAAAATGAACTATCGACTTCAATTGAAGTATTTGTTCAATGAAATTAATGAACGCTAAAATGAACTACCAAATTTAATTGAAGTATTTGTTCAATGAACAATGAATGAAGTAGGAACTTTTTCCAAAATAAGTAGTTCTTTAAAAGCGGTCACAACGCTAGTATCTACATTATTTAATTCATCTAAGGCGCCAACAGCGTTCAGTCCTCCATTAATGGAGTTTCCTGCATTCACCCTTCTTTCAATATCCTAATAACAGTAATCAAGTAACATCATGTTTCTATCATCATAAATTGCCATTTTATCAAAGTCAAAGTGTCAGTTGATACTTACAAATAGATCAGTCATTCCTCTCTTGGCGGCGTAGCAGATGGTGATGCAGACGTTGATGATGAGGAAGGAGATGTAGATGACGATGGGGAAGATCATGGTGCCCGACGTGTTGCGGACCTTGTGGATCTCGTCCGTGTAGAGGCAAACGCATATCACCAGAAGAACCTGCAAATAGGAGATGTAGTCGTTCATTACATGTTCACTCTTACAATCGTTGTTAAATACTTAAATAAAAACAATGCTATTAAAAGCCTAAACTAGTGTTTCCTGTGTTGCTGTAGAAGTTCATGGGTTGCATCAGTACATGCAAATTTTATTTAATACACAAGATACAATATTAGATGAAATAAATAATGTGGATACTAGGAGATGATCTGGTCATCAAACACGACTAAAGCTATTTAAAGCAACTTTTCGATTCTGAATGGTGGTTTTTCTCCAGGGTGAAAACCTTCTACCACTCTGGTAAATGTACTGTATATTAGCGTTGGGAAAAACTTCAATGTTTTGTGAATGCTTCACGAATTGCTAGTTCTTTTAAATGAACCCTTCGCAGTGAACACTTCAATTGAAGTCGAACTCGAAAAAATAGATTTGAATTTATCTGGTTATTTTTTCAGTTCTTTTTGGAACCGGTTCCTTGATATTCCTGGAAAAGGACTGGAACTGGTTCCTCGTCGAAAAAAACACGTACTAGTCGGTAGGGATTTGAATGTGAAAAGAACTGGAACAGGTTCCTTACCAAAACAAAAGTATTAGTCAGTAGAGATTTGAAAACAAAAAGAACTGGAACTGGTTCCTCGACGAAAAATCACTTACCAGTCGGTAGAGATATAAGTATTTGTTCAATGAAATGAATGAAGTTTGAACTGCCGCAAAATGAAATAGTTCACACGGAGCAGTCAGAACGCTAAAATGAACTACCAACTTCAATTGAAGTATTTGTTCTATGAACAATGAATGAAGTAGGAACTGCTGCCAAAAGAAGTATTTCTTTGAAGTAGTTCTTTCAGAGCGGTCACAACGCTAATTTTTACACCTCAAGGCATTTTTTGTCAGAAAGAAGCCTATAGCGACGCGTTTGTGACAGCCGGTGACAACTTGTCTGTCGAACGAATGTTTGTGTGATACTAAATGAAGTAAATCTAAGCCACGTCTCGGGGACTCGGTTAAGTGCATCCACGCGCGTTGTCTCACTAACGTATCTACATTATTTAATTCATCTAAGCTAATAATCAAATTATTTTCGACGGCGACTATCTTTCACTGTATTTATTTGTATTAATAAACTACGATAAAAGAGTATTACGTTTCAGAAACAAGAGAAAACATATTTCTTTTATAAAGAACTCTGACAAAGTGGTTTCAATTTCAGAAGGAGTGAAATCCATCCGACATCAGATATGACGTCAGAGAATTTAATTTGGGAGGGCTTTATACACACACGTGACACCTTGACGAATTTACTGCGGCTAACGTCATATTTTTACAGAGGATTCTTCGGTCCCTAATCTTGGCAGAGCGTAACTTAAACCGCATTCGGACAGAAGTAAACAGATACGCGGTGAGGCTTTTCACGTGGGAGTTGGAACTCTGTTATTCAAAGAGTTAGTCGCTTTTTGCTGTCCAAAGAAGCGAAGCTAGCAGTCCACAACGGAGTGCTTATACCAACCCTGATGTATGGCAGCGAGACACGGAGTTGGCAGAAGAGGATGAAAGTAGACTAAATGCTGTAGAAATGAGATCCCTGAGGCGTGTGTGCGGTAAAAACGTGTACCACCGTGTAAAATATGTGGATATCCAGAAAGAATGCAAGGTTGATGTAAGCACAATGAAAAGGATAAATAGAGAGATGCTTAATTGGTTTGGGCATGTAGAGCGAATGTACGAAGAGAGGATTGTGAGAAGAATATGACGCAAAAGTGAATGGTAAAAGGAGTCAGGGACGTCCGATGAAGATATGGCACGATCAAGTGAATCAAATACTTGAGTCGGACCATGTCAAGAGTCAGAATAACAGAAGAGTATGTATGAGACGATGTATGAATATACCATATATGGAGAGGTTGCTAAACATTTTTACCCAACCTATACAAATTTACGATAAATCACTATCTCCGGGTTTTTACGTCGTATACCATGAGAGAGAAAGAGACGAGACAAGTTCTCACACAATATAGCACCACTTTCAAGTATGTAAACAACTCAACGGTCTTTTAGGTTATATCCTACATTTTTGTTTACAACAATACTGTGAAAAAAGTGGTTGTACAAATAAACAAAAACATTATGTCGACATGTGCTACGAATGGTTGTATAAATACCCTAGTCCTAGCCACGCCCCAGTCAGGCGAAAAATCATCAATACTGACTACACTAGCGCTCCCTCCTGTATATTATTGATCTGAGGCTAAAATTATGTTTGACTGTATAAAAAAAATGTGGATATCCGAAAAGAATGCAAGGCTGATGTAAGCGTAATGAGTAGAATCAAGAAAGGAACGCTTAGATGGTTTGGGCATGTAGAGCGAATGAACGAAGAGCGGAGTGTGAAAAGAATATATGACGTGAAAGTGAATGGAAGAAGAAGTCGGGGACGTCCGACGAAGACATGGCAAGATCGAGTGAATCAATTTCTCGAGTCGGGCCGTGTGAAGAGTCCGAATAACAGAATAGTTTGTATGAACATGAATGAAGCAAGGAGTGTGTGCCAAGGCAGAGTTGTATGGCGGTCCGTCCTCTCTGCCTATCCCTACGGAGAAAAGGCGTGATGGTTATTTAGTTTTTACTATTCAGCTATCGTTTTTTTTCCACCAGTGTGCAGTTTACATTCTGATTTAGACAAAGCTTACACTACGAGTATCAACCAATGACGTTACATATATAGACACGTCATAGCCTTAGAATATTAACACAAAATGTGGCAAGCAAAACACACACGTTACCAGTAAATTCATCATTCAAATATCGGTCTAGTGTGACAAAGATAGACATTCGTAGAATATATGTGTATGAACGAAACAGATCCGAAGTTCGGACCGCGTTCCTTACTTGCTTGAAACGACCTCAAGCGACGCGTGACCGTTTAGTACTAAATCGGCTTAAACACCGATCACACCAACTAGCGTGATTATTGCTTGCCACTTTGCGAGCGCTACAACGTGTCTATATATATGTAACGTCATTGGTATCAACAGCATCGTGAACTTCGAACAGAGGAATAGTCGATGTTCAAATTCCATGTTTGTTTACTTTCAAACCAAACTAAATGTAAAAAAAAACGTTAATAATTAACCCTCAAATAAAAGTTGTTTTGAATATGTTTAGTGACAGCCGTTGTTATTTAAAAATAAGAGTATACCGCTCAAGAGTCCTGACCGTCTGGAGCCAGTGGGACTATGGCTATTTGTTGTGAGGTTGAAGGTAGTGGGGAGGGATAAATATGAGGAAGAGGAAGGTTGGGAATTACCTGGCTATTCAGCAGTTTCAAATTTTATATACGAGGCCTGTTCAAAAGAAAAGGTGAATTTTGAATTTTCGCGGGCTGTGTACATTCGATAATCGATTTTTTCTTGTTGTTATGTTGGTACACATATGTTTATCATATGTTAGAATTATCAACCATTTTGGATTAGGGGTTTGTTTTTGACAACTGGAAAGGTCAGTCACGTTTTTGTGTGTTCTTAGATTTTTTTACTTTTGAAAAAAAATGTTTTTTTTTTTTTTTTTTTTCAAAAGTAAAAATTGAAGAACACACAAAGACTAACCTATCCAGTTGTCAAAAACAAACCACTAATCTAAAATGGCTGATAATGCTAACACATGATAAATATATGTGTACCAACATAAAAAAAAATCGATAATCGAATGTACACAGCCCGCGAAAATTCAAAATTCACCCTTTATTTTGAACAGGCCATGTATAATAACAATACATACCTATTTGTTATAAATATTATTTTATTATTTATCATTATTACATTTGGTCGGGTAATTTAGTGTGAAGCGCACTTGAGGTAAACTATCACAAAACTGCGCTAAAAAAATTCACCGACCAACTAACCATCGCGCCGTTTCTCCGCAGGGGTAGGCAGAGAGGAAGGTTCGCCATACAACTCTGTCTTGGCACGCACTCCTTACTTCATTCACATTAATACATCGTCTCATACATGCTCTTCTTTTATTCTGACTACACATGGCCTGTATCAAGTATTTGATTCACTTGATCGTGCCATGTCTTCCTCAGGCGTCTCCGACTTTTCGATTCACTTTCGCGTCATATATTCTTTTCACACTCTTTTCTCCGTTCATCCGTTCCACATTTGACGGCCTCCATGGTCGAGTGGTAAGACGCTCGACTACGAATCCAAAGGTTGCGGGTTCAAACCCGGCGTGCGCCAATAACTTTTATTTAATTAATATGTGTCATAACACATTTAATTCAAAGTAAAAAAAAGTATATTTGCGGCACGTTCCAGAGTGGTAGATACTCTTAAGTATCGCCCTGGTGAAAACCACCATTCAGAATCGAAACCTTGCTTGAAATGGATTTAGCCGTGTTTGGTGACCAGCTCTGAATAGCCAGGTACTTTCCAACCTTCCTCTTCCCAATCTCCATCCCATCCCCACTACCTTCAGCCTCACAACATACCCCATTTGGGGATGCCATAGTTTAACTGGCTTTAGACGGTTGGGAGCAGTTGAGACTCTTGTGCGGTAATCATATTAAAAATATTAAAAAAGCATGCTCAAACAATCCAAGCGTCCCTTTCTTGATTCTATTCATTACGCTGAATTATTAATAAATTCACTGTTATTATTATTATACTTAACTCACAGTAGTAGATACTCTAAGTATCGCCCTGGTGAAAGACCACAATTCAGAATCAAAACGTTGCTTGAAATGGCTCTAGTTGTGTTTGGTGACCGGATCTGAATATTCAGATACCTACTTTCAACCTTCCTCTTCCCCATTTATTCCCCCCTCTGCTTCCTTTAGCCTCACAACATACCCCAATTGCAAATGCTATAGTCCCGATGACTCTTTACAGTTGGGTGTCTTGTGATTATATGACTCACGTACTCAAGAATGCTAAAAATGGGAAAAATGCATCGCGCCCAGGAACTCGTTTTCAAAACGAGGCTTTGAGACATTCACTACTAAGAGGAACAACTTATTCAGCTAGCGTTTGGATGGATCGAGTTTGAATCCCTCAGCGGGATCCGTACCCTTTTTAGCACGTGGAAAGTAAGATATTGGCCTCATCAATCTTAACGCTGCCAAGATGGACTCCCTCTTTTGCAGAAATGATACCCAATATCCTCCATTAATATTTTATACATGTATTATTTCAATTTCATTTTTTATTTATTTTTCTTATGAATTTATGTTTCTTTTTCATTTATTATTATTGTGTGTATTACAACTTTTATGTTATTATTGTTATTACTTTGTATTATTATCAATTTTGGAAGAGTTCTTCTTTTTGCCTGCGCATATAACCTGTTAGATATGTCGTGGCGCTTTCGCAGCTGCCTGACGTGTTTTAGTCTTTCTTGTTATTTTTCGCCAAATAAGTAGAACTTCTTTAAAATTCCTGTACTGTATGACAAATTCAGAAAGTCCATTCTTTTAATTTCGCTCCTATGCCCTAAATCGAAAAAAAATAAAATAATAATCATAATTTTAAGTTAATAGTTGTGTCTATCTTATGGGACCTGCTAGGTAAGCATGTTCCTGTATATTTTCTTATTTAAACTAGGAATTAATATGTAATGATAGAAAGTAAGATCTGTTCAGCGCCCTTGAGGTGATTTTTCACAAAAACGGCGCTATACAAATCGTCCAAATATTATTATTATTATTATGTATTGCATTGCACTAGTTCCGCATACCTTCTGGAATAAAAAATTATTATTATTATTTAAGATTAATTCTCTCCCGAAATACGATTAGTAATTACTTGTTTTATTATATTTTTTAATTTTCTTTTCATATTTTTTATAATTTTGTTATTGGTCCCGGCTCGGCAACTGCGTTATCAACATTAAAAACACAATAAATTACGCGAGATTTTCGCACGTATTTCAAACAGAGATCGCCTCCATTGTGTTTTATCGTGTGCATACAAATTGTGTTTTAATTAAAGAAAAAATGATCGAACAATAATCATTAAAGCCTGGCGTTGTTCAGAGGCGTGGGATTATATCAGCTCAGACACGCTTCCCTCGCTAATAAAAACACCTAGAAAACTTGAATTTCTTTTCAAATTGGTAGAACGTCAGCTTTAATGGTGGAGACCTGCCACATGTGAGAATATTAATCAAAATAATTGATTAATGCGTATTCCTATCAGTGGCGTATTCAGATTTATTTTAATGTAAACACCGCACGAGAGTCCCAACTGCCCGAAGCCATTTGGATTGTAGCATTCCAATAGGAGATGAGGAAAGAGAAAAGGTTGGAAAGTAACAGGCTATTCAGATCGTATCATCAAATACTATTATTATTTTTTAAAGAAAGTAAATAATAATAAGCGGAAAATATTGCTTGTGGACTTAAGCTAGAAGAGGAATTGAACCCACGACGGCCGGTGGGGATCCGACGCGTTTTTCCACTCTGCTACTAACCAATAAGTATAAATACAAGTCAATTTCTTGAAAACTTATGCTATTTCATGCAACGTTTCGATGGTGGTATTTATTTCACCAGGGCAATACTAAGAGTATCTACTACTTTTGAACTAAACATTTCCGAATTTGGGTTTTTATTTTTTTATTGGGCAAATGTTTTGAAAATCGACTCTCAGATAATATACGTACAACGTCCACTGCAGTCTACAGAGGCCGGCAAATCATTTCTTAGTTGAGCTGTTGAACACGAGAACGAGTCGTAGAAGCGGCCCGTTCTCATGTATCGAATGTCAACCGTGTACAAATAAAGGGCGCGCGTTTGGCGAGTTTCCCGGCTGTGTACCGGTGCCGAAGGGATCAATGACGCGTTTCGAACGGAGCATCTTCCATTGAAATGCCGGCAGAACAAGGACAGCATGCCCCCCTGACGTCTGTCAAGATAGGGGAATATATCAAACGGGGAAATACGCAGTTTTATTTATTTACGTCCGTTATAGGCTTTTATACAAATGGTAACATTTTTTTTAAACAATAACCTCACTAGTGCAAAAAAATATTGTAAAATAAAAAATAAAAAAGAGTATTGAACAGCAGATACAAAATATTCTAGATGAAAATAATTAATAATATTTAATAAATAACAGGTCCAACTATTAGTTTAGCTCTGCCAGATGACAACAACTGTACTAAATTAGACTTATAGTTTGATATTGACGTGTTAAGTATATCAGCGACATCGGAGTATGTGTTTCCCAGCTGTTGCATTCGTCGCATAGGCGTGTTGAATTGCGAGGTTGAAGCTGAATTGCTACAATAGTACGGTAGGTACTGCCTTATAACCGTCTTGCTAGGAATAATTTCTTAGAATTTGACGCAAGTTGTTTGTTTTGATGCCTTATTGTGTGCGTCGGGTAGTGTGTACTTAGGTAGGTAAATTCACATTGAAAATCACCAACTGTTTTTTATTAGTTGAGTTTTAGGAATATTAAAAATCGTTAAAAACTAAACAATCGTTTAAAATCAAATATCACCAGTAGCCAGCTGCTACGCCCCTGCTGTTTAACATATCTTTAATGAGTTGTTTTTTCTCAAATTTGGCCAGCCAACCACTGAATCACTTTGATTAGGGAACCTGTTTTATTAATGGCTCCTTACTTTTCTCACAAACTGTTAGAATAATATAGTGCTAACCAACCGAACCAACCAATACATTACTTATTCATCTCGTTGTACCTGCTCTGAACTCTCAGAGAGACGTCTTAAAAGGCTAAATGTGGAGATGGTGTACAGGCAATGAGCGAACGCACTACCTACTAATACTGGGCGTTGACGATAATTCGAAACAACTAGCGTTGCGACCACTTTGAAAGAACTACTTCAAAGAACTACTTCTTTTGGCAACAGTTCCTACTTTATTCATTGTTCACTGAACAAATACTTCAATTGAAGTCGGTAGTTCATTTTAGCGTTCATTCATTTCAATAACTTCATTTCATTGAACAAATATTTCAATTGAAGTTGGTAGTTCATTTTAGCCTTCATTCATTTCATTTCATTGAACAAATATTTCAATTGAAGTTGGTAGTTCATTTTAGCTTTCATTCATTTCATTTCATTGAACAAATATTTCAATTGAAGTTTGTAGTTCATTTTAGCCTTCATTCATTTCATTTCATTGAACAAATATTTCAATTGAAGTTGGTAGTTCATTTTAGCCTTCATTCATTACATTTCATATAACAAATATTTCAATTGAAGTTGGTAGTTCATTTTAGCCTTCATTCATTTAATTTTACTGAACAAATATTTCAATTGAAGTTGGTAGTTCATTTTAGCCTTCATTTATTTCATTTCATTGAACAAATATTTCAATTGAAGTTGGTAGTTCATTTTAGCCTTCATTCATTTCATTTATTTGAACAAATATTTCAATTGAAGTTGGTAGTTCATTTTAGCCTTCATTCATTTAATTTATTTGAACAAATATTTCAATTGAAGTTGGTAGTTCATTTTGGCCTTCATTCATTTGATTAGCTTCATTATATTGAAAAAATACTACTTGAAAGAACTACTTCAATTTGCGGCAGTTTAGTTGCGAAGGTGAACTTTATTTTGGCGAGGAACCGGTTCCAGTTCTTTTCACTTTGAAATCTCTACGGACTAGTACGTGCTTTTTGGCGAGGAACCAGTTCCAGTTTTTTTTGTTTTCAAATCTCCATCGTTCCAAAAAGAACTGAACAAATAACCGGATAAATTCAAATCTATTTTTTGCGAGTTCGACTTCAATTGAAGTGTTCACTTCGAAGGGTTTATTTTAAAGAACTAACAGTTCTTGAAGCATTCACAAAACATAGAAGTTTTTCCCAACGCTAGAAACAACTCTACCTCCGTTCTCGTTGGCAATTGTCAACCGTTGAATATAACCGTTGGAAATAACGCCAACGTCGACGCGAAGATATTCATTTTGATAATAATAATCATCTGATAGAAGAGTTGAAACAGTTGGGTCGTTGATGCCGTTGGGGTGTTATTTATAACGCAACAGCTATATCTTACTTGCCACCGGAAGATTCGCTTGATGCCAGGCGTTCCATATCGGCTGTTTCGGATAGAAAAATCCACAAAGACGTCTAGTAGGGAGGTATACATCAAAAGATAATTCCAAATTTCACATCATATCGTTCGCGGAGTAAACACTCTTACACTCATACACTTTTCACGGCCTCCATTGTCGAATGGTAAGATGCTCGACTACGAATCCAAAGGTCGCGGGTTCAAACCCGGAGTGCGCCAATAAATTTTATTTAATTAAAATGTGTCTTAACACATATAATTCATATAAAATAATGTAAAGTTTATTTGGGGCACGTTCCAGAGTGGTAGGTACTCTAAGTATCGCCCTGGTGAAAGACCATCATTCAGAATCAAAACGTTGCTTGAAACGTCTTTAGCCGTATTTGGTGACCAGATCTGAATAGCCAGGTACTTCCCAACCTTCCTCTTCCACATCTCCACCCCTCCCCACTACCTTCAGCCTCACAGAATACCCCCATTTGGGGATTCCATAGTCTCACTGGCTCTAGACGGTTGGTAGCAGTTGGCACTCTTGTGCGGTATTCACTATTAAAAAAACCTTCTGTTTATTTGGCGCTAAAGCTAAAACAATAGGACACAATCAGTGAGTTTTGAGGTTGCGTTGAGTAATATTCGCACGTAGAAATTAATATTTTTCATAATTACTCGTATTCATTGATCCATTTTTTTCAAAAGTAAAAAAAATCGAAGAACACACAAAAACGTGACTAACCTTTCCAGATGCCAAAAAACAAACCACTCATCCAAAATGGCTGATAATGCTAACATATGTGTACCAACATGACAAAAAAAATCGATAATCGAATTTACACAGCCCGCGAAAATTCAAAATTCACTTTTTCTCTTGAACAGGCCTCTATATCCAACTTTTGGCGCAAATTTTCATCACTAGTGCTGGAAGTTGGCGGGATCTAGCTGTTATTTCCAACCGCTAGTTATATTTTGATACAGTACTGCATAACCAATAATAATCCAAGCAACACCTGCGCGATTGTGAAGATAGCGCTCGGATTCCCTCGCCTAGGGAAAGGCCAGATCGTAATCGCTCTGATAAGCTATATGAACACCGCCTTTATAGCCGAAGTCTTGTTTGCAGGCTTATTTTTCTTCTGAATTAGTCGGCTTTTAACTTAGATAAACAGATTATTTGAATTCTGATGTCATGATATACCCTGACTGATTTGATGGTGTTGTTTGTTTTATTATTTCACTCTAGTTATTGAAACTAACTAACTAACCATCACGCCGTTTCACCGCAGGAGTAAGTAGAGATGATGTACCGCCATACAAATCTGTTTTGGCACATACTCCTTGCTTCCTTTACATTCATACATCTTCTGTTATTCTGACTCTTGACATGGCCCGTATTTATTTTTATTTATTTTTTTATTCAATCAATTGTACATAAATAAACATTTTTACTTAATACTAACAGTTGGTATAATTATAATTCAGTTTATATACAATTTCTAGTTTCTAGTTAATGATAATTACCTCATTTATTTGATTCACTCGATCGTACCATGTCTTCCTCGGGGGTCCCCGAATTGTACTCCCATCCATTTTCGCGTCATATATTCTTCTCAGACTCCTTGCTTCTAATCTAAGCGTCCCTTTCTTAATCTTATTGATTACGCTTACACCAGCCTTGCACTATTTCTGGATATCCACATTTTTAACACGGTCATTTATGATTTTATCGCACATACGCCTCAGGGATCTAATTTCTACGGAATTCAGTCTGTTTTTTATAGCGAATATCGCACAAGAGTCCCAACTGCTCCCAAACGTCTAGAGCCAGTGAGACTGTGGCATCCCCAGATGGGGTATGTTGTGAGGCAGAAGGTTGGGAAGTACCTGGCTATTCAGATCTGGTCACCAAACACGGCCAAAGCTATTTATAGGAACGTTTCGATTCTGAATGGTGGTCTTTCACCAGGGCGATACTTAGAGTATATACCACACTGGAACGTGCCGCAAATATACTTTTTTTTATTATTTTTATGAATTAATTATGACAAATATATATTTTTTAAAAGTTATTGGCGCACGCCGGGTTTGAACCCGCGACCTTCGGATTCGCAGTCGAGTGTCTTACCACTAGACCATGGAGACCGTTTAATTTCATCCTTCCTCTGCCAGTTCCATGCCTATCTGCCATACATCACGGTCGGTATAAGCACCTCATTGTGGACTGCTAGCTTCGTTTCTTTGGACATTTTTTTTTATTTGCGCCAACAGCGTTCAGTCCTCCGTTAATGAAGTTTCCTGCATTCACCCCTCTTTCAATATTCTTATCAGCCTTTTCCACCTTGTTATTGAACTGCACTTTATTTCATCGGCTTCGTAGCGATTGTGTATTAATTCTATCGGATGCTTAGCGAAGGTTTCACGGCAAAATAACCAGCATTGCGAAAACCGGTAGCGTCACTTACATAAAACTACTTGTTTGACATGTAAAGGCATTGTTAAACGTAGTTATCCGGCAAGTAATCATGTAAGTTACCTATTTACATAATTTTATGTACGTACGTCCGTCAATGGGCAGTGCGTGCCTCAGATACGTAACTTCTAAGTGGTTATACATCTCTCAATGACGCTTCCGGGAGAAATAACACGACACGCCAACTTGCCTTAAAATCATGTACAACCTCTGCGTGTTCAAACCTTCAATATATAATAACAAATCGGGGATAAAACCTGAACATTGAAAGGTTAAAGGTTAGATGTATTCATTTGAAATCGATGCAATGTATTTTTTAAATTAATTTTTACTCTAGTAGTTATGATACTACCCAGAATTCACCTAATTACAAACTCAAAAAAGGAGTCTAGACATTCAGAATCGAAACGTTGCTTGAAATGGTTTCAGCCGTTTTTAGTGACCAGATCTGAATAGCCAGGTACCTCTTAACCTTCTTCTTCCCTATTTCCTTCCCCTTCCCACTACCTTCAACCTCACAACATACCCGGATGCCAATACCACTGGCTTCCAGACGGTTGGGACTCGTGCTGTATTCACTATAAAAAATGAATAAAACCTAGAAAACAAAAAATTGGTTGTTTCCTTGAAGTAACAATATATATAGAGAGAGAGCTAGTGCTTTTTACCCAACCTATACAAATTTGGGATAAATCACTTTCTCCGGGTTTTCACGCCGTAAACCATGAGAACGAAAGGGACAAAAAAATCTTCCAAATTATCACACCGCTTTAAAGTATTTTCAGAATGTTCTTCGTGTCCCGCGTCTCCGTTGACTCCGCCCACACGTTTTGTTACGCGAAATAAATGAACATAACTCAACGGTTTATTAGGTCACATGCTATATTTTTGTTTATAACAATACTGTGAAAAAGTGGTTGTAGGAATAAACAAAAACATTATGTCGACATGTGCTATAAATTGATGAATAAATAACCTAGCCATACTCCTAGCCACGCCCAGGTCTCGCAGAGTCCGGAAAACTTCATAAAAACTGACTACAGCAGCGCTCTCCCTTGTGTATTATTGCTCTGAGATTGTTTCAAATAGCATCACAAGAAACAAGGTATGATTCCGCTAAGCAAAGCAAATGAAAATATTTATTGTGTTTTCCTTTGATAAAACTACTTTGAAGCATTGCTTACTTGGCCAGTATCACCTTCAAGGCTGTTTATTCCACGATATCAAACGCGCCGTCACCGCTTACCCGTGGAAAACGTGCACTTGCGACAACTGCTATGATTTTTCTACGTTCATAATGCATACCGTCATTCTGTGTTTGCCGAAAGTCTAGGCAGAGAGGATGTAGATACTCGTGACATATTTCAGTTCACACATTGAAGACATTTGTTTTCTGCTTAGAGTAACAATATAGAGAGCCCGTCCTAATTATGAGTCAAATCGTTCATACTCGCAAAATATAGCTCTCTCTTTATGCTCGTTTCTATAGACATATGAGAAAAAGAGACAAACAATTGTTGTTAAGAACATATGATTTGGGGCGTGCTTAAACCCGTGTAGCCATTTTTTCAATATATTACTAACTTCACAGTAGTGAAATGTCAGTCGAATTGACAGACAAAAAGCTTAAAATATATAATTACTTAAGTGAATTTAGTGCAATATTTAAAAAAAACGATATGGCTATATGTACAGTTGTTGGTTGTTTCAACTGAAGTAACAAAGGACCAAAAAAATCAGTTTCCACAGGTATTTATCCAAGAATTCGTATTTTTTAGTTTGACCTCAAAAATTTTACATGCTAACCTACAAAACAACTAGTTACCTACACCAATATTTAGTCAATCTTTGCATTATTTGTTTCGATATAATAAACTCCCGTTTAAAATGAGTTTGAATGCATTCTCAATATGTTTTACTTCGAGAGTTAAACGGGATTCTGACGTAAATTTGTATAAATGGGGATTCCCTGATTAGTCCAACATCTGAACGTATCCATGTCTCTTTCTTTCTCATGTAGCAACTCAAAATTGTTCGCGAACAGATAAAGACGGAATAATGTTTATATTTACGGTTTTCTTCGCATCCGATTGGCTGGAAGCATATACGTCATACCTCCCTTGGTCAATCCTTGGTCAAAAAGCGGCTTCAAAATTTCGCAATGTTAGGTCTCTACGTTACTCTAAGGTTTTCTGTCGTTTTGTCGTCTTCTAAAGTGACTCTTCCGGCCTCCGTGGAGTAATGGTAAACGCCTCGCGGATTTGACGCGGGGTTGCGGGTTCCGCAAAACATATATTAGCAATCTTCCCAATAAGCCTTCCATAGACATGCTTGCTATAACTTTAAGTGACCAGCAATGGACGATTACCTTATAGAGCTTCCTCTCGGGGTAAGATCTTGGAGTAACAATGTATGGAGAGAGAGCTAATTCTTTTTACCCAACCTATACAAACTTGGGATAAATCACTTTCTCGTCGGTTTTTTACGTCGTACATCACGAGAAAGAAAGAGACAGCAAAATTTCCTCGAATTATCACACCGCTTTAAAGTATTGTTAGAATGTTCTTCGTGTCCCGCGTCTCCGTTGACTCCGCCCACACGTTATGATACTCGAAATAAATTGACACAATTCAACGGTTTATTAGGTTAAATGTTATATTTTTTACAACAATACTGTGAATAAGTGGTTATACGAATAAACAAAAACATTATGTCGACATGTGCTATGAATGGATGTATAAATACCCTAGTCCTAGTCACGCCTGGGTCTAGCCGAGTCCGGCAAACCTTGTTAAAAGCTGACTGAAGGTCTCTCTACAGCGCTCTCTCTTGTATACTATTGCTCTGAGGGTAAGAAATAACCTCGTCGAATTTGATGTTTCAAAGACCCGATCATGTCTGATTACGACTAAAAAGGATCGTACTGACAATTTAGTCTCCTTCAACGGAAGTAAGTTTCCCAACAAGCCTTCCAACGACATGCTCAGTGCAACCTTAAGCGACCAGCTGAGGCTCGGAGGCTCCGTCGAAGCTGGCGTAAAGTTAACCTTTCAGAAGCTGAGCGTATTTACTGTACAGGGCCCCGAAAACTCATTATTCTGTTATTTTATTTTATATTTTGTTATTCCTCTGTATATAACCGCACACTTTGTATTTTTTGTTTAGTTTAATTTTGTACCCTGATGATGCTTAGACTAAGCGAAACCAGTCGGTCATAAAAATTAAAATAGGTCTTATACTCGTACAAAGTATTTTTACATTTCTTTAATATTTCAAACCACACAGTGATTGCTTTCTACGAAAATATAAAATGAAATTTATACGTAAAATACATACACACGATATTATGATAAAATAAAATGATGTGACAAGAAACGTTGATGTATTTAATCGGACGAGAAACTAGACGACTCATAAGTCCAGTCAAAAACGAGTCGGCCTTTGGAGTCAGGTCCCAAAAATTACCACATGATCTGAGAGTAATAAAGACTCAACAGAGTTCAGAGCCAAACTCAAAACTCATTTTTCAGAAAATCATATCTATAATTTGTAAACCACACAGTAACTTTTTCAGACCCTCATTCCTTAAATTCATTAGAAGATTATCATTATCTGTTCTTCACTACGAAAATTAAAAATACCTCCGATATACTTTATTTTAAATTTGCCCTCATGCCCTAAAAATGAAAAATAATAATAAAGATATAAAAAAAAAGAAACAAAATAAATAAAAATTTAAGTTATTATGATATGGTGATTGTGTCCTGCCAGAAGTGACCTGCCAGGTAAGTATGATGCTGTATATTTATATGAACTAAGAATTAATATTAAGTAGAAATTAAGATTTGTACAGCGCCCTTGAGGTGATTTTTCACAAAAACGGCGCTATACAAATTATCGAAATATTATTATTAGCGCCGTGTGATCGCGGACTTGGTAATGTGCGTCCGTGATCA
Organism: Drusus annulatus; assembly: GCA_022651775.1. Taxonomy (NCBI): domain Eukaryota; kingdom Metazoa; phylum Arthropoda; class Insecta; order Trichoptera; family Limnephilidae; genus Drusus; species Drusus annulatus. The sequence goes on along the minus strand of JAGWCC010000400.1, from coordinate 1,428,683 downwards.
GTTTCTTTTGAGTATCTCCGTGTGCAGAGAATCTAAGTCTTTTACATCAGTTACGTTTCAGTTCCTCGCCATTCGGATATGGCCAACCCACGTTATGTTATTTTCAATTGTAATTAAGATTCCGTTCACATGTTCGCTTTATGCCCATCTGTACACGAGAAAAATCCGCCAACGTGTCAAGATGGACGAAATCTTGTCGGTAACTTCTGACCTTGGAGTAACAATGTATGAGCTAATTATTTTTACCCAACCTATACAAACTTGCGATAAATCACTTTCTCCGGGTTTTTATGTCGTACACCATGAGAGAGGAAGAGACAACAAATATAATACACCGCTTCTATGTGCTTTCGCGATGATCTTGGGCTCCTGGGTTACCGCGGGACTCCGCCCACATTTTTTATTATGCCACTAAACTTGACACAACTAAACGGTTTTTTAGGTTATATGCTATATTTTTTGTTGACAAAAATACTGTGAAAAAATGGTTATACGAATAAACAAAAACGTTATGTCGATATGTGATATGAATGGATGTATAAATATCCTAACCTTAGTCTTAGCCACGCCCAGGTCCGCCGAGTCAGGTAAAAATCATCAAAAACTGACTACACTGCCTTGAATAGATACCACTCTAAACACTCTAAGCTTCAGACTGATATCATCGCCCAAAATTAAGGTGCAAACAATGCCATAAATTTTAATTCTCACCCACCACTATTCAGAATCGAAATCTTGCTTGAAATGGCTTTAGCCGTGTTTGGTGACCAGATCTGAAAAGCCAGGTTCTTCCCAACCTTCATCTTCCCGTATCTCCTTTCCTTCCCCACTACTTTCAACCTCACAACATACCCAACTCTAATTTTTATACATACTAAGATTTCGATTTATATCTACTTATATACATAGCCTGTTCAAATGAAAAGGTGAATTTTGAATTTTCGCGGGCTGTGTACATTCGATTATCGATTTTTTTTCGTTATGTTGGTACACATGTGTTTACATCATGTTAGCTTGAAGGAACATATGTTAATTTGTTTTACCCATTATCACAGCCATTTTTTACATCGGATTAGTGGTTTGTTTTTGACAACTGGAAAGGTTAAAAAAAAATGGATCAAAAATACTGAAAAAGTGGCTAATCCATGATTTGTTTTTCCACAACTCCAGGACGCCGCTCATCAAAACAAGTCCAAAACTGACTTCTTTGGCTTGGGCCACTTTCTGTAAAGCATTATCAGCCATTTTTTGGATTAGTGGTTTGTTTTTGACAACTGGAAAGGTTAAAAATGTAAAGAATAAATCCATGATTTGTTTTTCCACAACCACGCTTCGTCATAAACACTTTTTGAGACAAAACAGTTTTTGAGACAAAGTAGACTCGCCGAATGCCACAGTCAACATTTTAAGTGCGTTGGAGCGCTTTATTCCATTTTTAACGCAACATTTAATACATATTCTTTGATCCATGCAGTCCGTCAAATGTTTTCAGAATAAAATGAAAATGTTATCAAACGAACGTAACAATTGATCCTAATAAGAAATTGTTTCGTGCACCCACTAGTAATGAAATATCAATAAGTTTCGCATTAAACGACGCGCATTAAATTTCCAGATTACTTTCTCATGCCCTGAAATATTACAATAATAATTACAACAAACAGTTTTATTACTAATCATTGTTAGAGATGGTCGTTATCAGAATTGGGTGTGCCTGCGGTTCCAGATACCGGTGACCGGCAAGGAACCAATTATTCATCCAGTTCTTTTGGAACCGGTTCCTGGTGCCAGAAAAGTTCCTTCATGAAAATTATTAATTATTTTATTAAATAGGAAAAAAACGAAAAGAACTGGAACTGGTTTCTCAAAAAAATAATTCATTTCATGGGGAGGGGGGGGGGGAGGGAGTTGCTAGCAATTTCCAAAACGAAGAACTGGAACCGGTTCCTCACCGAAAATAACGCACAAAGGATATTTACTTTTGCGAAAATTAGGAACCGGTTCCTCGTAGAAATAATATCAACGGTTCCAGTGACTGGCTTGGAATCGATTCACTTTTAACCGGGACAGGAATATCTCTTATCATTATTCGGCCATGTTTGTATGGCATTTCGTTCAATTTACGATAAACTAGAATGATTATATCTTGAGTTAACAATATTATGATTGTTTGAGGTCTCAGCCGAGCTTTGCGGTCAACTGTGGCTTGTAATATTCAATACAGAATAGGTATTTCACTGTTGGACTATTTAACTAATTGATAGTGTAATCATTTTAATATTTGGTTTATTTTCTGTCGTTTCATAATCTATGTTAATAAATACAATGCAAAATCAAGCACAAATCTGCTTTCTTCTAGGTAAACATTTCTCTTTCGATATAATATGTAGTTTTCTATAAATGTGTTAATTTAAATCATAGCAAGTCTATGGTAGTGCCCAGATCTGAATATCATCCCAAAAATTTCATAGCGGTAGATACTTTAAGTATCGCCCTGGTGAAAGACCACCATTCAAAATTGAAACGTTGCTTGAAATGGCTTTAGCCCTGTTTGGTGACCAGATCTGGATAGCCAGGTACTTCCCAACCTTCTTATTCTCCTCCCCATTACCTTTAACCTCACAACATATCCCGATTGGGGATGCCATAGTCTCACTGGCTCTAGACGTTTGGGAGCAATTGGGACTCTTGTGTGGTATTCACTATAAAAAATAAAACGTATCTACCACTCTGACATCCATTCCTTCCCAATCCTCTCCTTCTACCCCCACCCAATTCTCACAGTCTCGCAAGATTCCCCAGAATTGGAGGTGCCATAGTTTTACTAGCTCTGGGCAGTTGTGACACTTGCATGCTACACATACAAAAAATACTAGGCAGCGTCAGACACTGCCGCGGTTATTTTCGCGAAACGAAATCCACATCCATACTTGACCCAGGCTGGTCAAATGCCACCAAAGTTGTCGGAGAGCGCTTACGTTACCTATATTCACGAAAGTACTGCGCGTTGGTTTTGAGTCCAAGCCCGATATCATAAACTATTCCCCCTATTCCACCTTGACAGTGACCACAAGTCTCCAGGTTTGAGTCTTCAATTTGGCATGTTTCCAATATATCCTAAATCGTTATATTATTGAAAATCTAAATATACCATCAATGCTATAACTCTTTCTTAAGTTTAAAGCTGCAGTGTTTACCTACACACCACTAAGTTACCTAGTTTTAGGTTTCTTAATACGTCCCCGTCTTGCATTTTTCATTTGACTTACCGATGTATCCTGTTTATGGTAGTTAAATAATTAATTAAGTCCAAATTTTAACCTCACTTTATTTATGTTGCACACAATACATGAAACAATAACAGCAGGGGGTAAAATACCAAAGCGCTAAATAAAGATTTCTTCTACTTACGATTTCTGCAATCTTTAGTATAAACTCCCACTTGCCCAGATGGGCTATCTTTTTTTTCCAACCCCCCCTGGGCGGCCGCCGCTCCATGCTGCCGACCGTGTGCGGTAGGTACCCCGAGGAAGAAGCCATTTTCGAGTACTCGGCCCTCGTCTGCATAACTCGGTCGCAGTTGGCAACACTGCCCGTCACCGGGTCTATGTTTGAATACACGTTTTCAACTCGATCTGTCATCACTCGTTATTGCCACTTTTCAAGAAATTCAATAAAAGACGAGGCATTTGTAAAGTGTTTGTCTCATGTTTACGCAGCTTAATCAATGGAGTACTTTATTTCGTATGACTCATATAGATTCGCGATGAAACTCTGTATAAAAATACCAACTTTATTCGACAGTTTGTGTTCGTTTTTCAGCAAAACAAAACAAAAAAACAGGAATGTTTCGGTGTTATTTTCACTTATTTAAAGCTAAATAATTAGAATTTCTAATTATATCCAACAAATATATCTTTGACGACGATATTGTGTATTAAAATACAACTTTATTTGACAGTTTGTGTTCGTTTTTGAGCAAAATATCACAAAAAACAAGTATGTTTCGGTGTAATTTTCACTTATTTACAGCTAAACTAATGGAATTTCTAATTATACCCAACAAATATATCTTTACAACGATATTGTGTATTAAAATACAACTTTATTTGACAGTTTGTGTTCGTTTTTCAGTAAAATATCACAAAAATAAGTATGTTCCGGTATTATTTGCACTTGTTTAAAGCTGAATCAATAGAATATCTAATCGTATACAACAAAAATAGCTTCACAACGTTGTTTTGTATTAAAACACAACTTTATTTGACAGTTTTTTCATTAAAATATCACAAAAACACCACTATTCCATTATTATTTTCACACGTCTAAAGTGATATCATTAGACAGCACAAAAATTCCATACAAAACTGTCTGACAGTTTGTTGTCGTTGTGTTACCCGGTACGTTTCGCACTTTGCAAACTCGTTTGCAGGTATTTTAACGATACTCTATCAATAACCTCGCTTCACGGCTGCGGGCCGTGTCTCCCGCGTATCGGCACATCGTCGACTGGCTGATTCGAAGGTGCTCTCAGCACGGACGTGTGTCACGGAAGATCAGCGGAAGAAAGATCTAGAATCTGTCGGTCTGGTGAGGTGACGTTAGCGGGCGGTGCACCGGGCTGCGCTGGGGACGGAGCGCGCTCGCGAAGTGATTTTATAACTCGCGTTAGAAATGAAATGTCCAACCGGCGGCGGCGTTAGTCATAACGTCATAACAGCGTGCGAGATAAACGCAATCTTGCCGGGCAGCGGTCGGCAACTGGCGATCTCGCTGTTATGAATGGATTTAAAAAAAAAACTTATTTTATTTATTTTTTATATTATTTTCGAAGAAAAACTTGTTGGTGTGACATTGTATATTAAATAAAACAATACACTTTGTAAAACACCACTTTATTTGAGTTAACCGCCAACCAGGTTTCGCTTTTCTCAAACTTCGTCAGGGCATTTACATCAACAGTATATTTGCATGATGATGTAAAAGCCCTGACGAAGTTTGAGAAAAGCGAAAGCTGGTTGGCGGTTAACTCAAATAAAGTGTTGTTTTAGAAAGTTTATTGTTTTATTTAATATATTTTTTTACATGAATACCGCACAAGAGTCTCAACTGCTCCCAACCATCTAGAGCCAGTGAGACCATGGCATCCCCAAATAGGGCACGTTGTGAGGCTGAAGGCAGTGGGGAGGGGAAAGAGATTGGGAAGAGGAAGGTTGGGAAGTACCTGGCTATTCAGATCTGGTCACCAAACACGGCTAAAGCCATTTCAAGCAATGTTTCGATTCTGAATGGCGGTCCTTTACCAGGGCGATGCTTAGAGTATCTACCACTCTGAAACGTGCCGCAAATATACTATGTATTATTTTATATAAATTAAATGTGAAATAAAATACAGTGATTAAATAAAGTGTATTTGCGCTCGCCGGGATTTGAACCCGCCACCTCTTGTTTGGTAGTCGAGTGTCCTAACCACTCGACCACGGAGACCGTCGTTATAATTAGTTTTTATAGGTTTTTCACATAATAATAATGTCGTAATCGTTATCTATTATTTGGCGTCGTGGGTTCAATTCCTCGGCTAACTAACTCCACCGTATTGCACAAGCAACATCGTCAGCTTATGATAGCAGTAGGAGCTTTTCAAATATTGTCAGGAATGATTGTCTTTCTTCAAAAAAAAAAATGTTGAACAATATTTAAAAAACATATAGGTAACAGTAACATAAAATAAACTAAAACCATATTTAAACCCAACTACATAACGAACTCTACAATAATTAGTAGGATTCAGCCCAGTGCTGGCATAGTTTTACATAGTATTTTCTAATCAGAATAATTATGAATTTATACTGATTAGAAAATCACACATGAAAATTTGTTTGGACTTATAATTTAGTCATTTTCTTATTAAGGTGACTGATCCTATCGGAACTTGGCTATCATCAGGGCAACGTTCTCTCCGCATTTTGTTCAATTAATTGAAAAAATATATACACAAAAAAAAACTCAAAATCATATCTGTAACGTTGCGTACCCCTGCTTAGTGTCGTGCAAACTTTATTATGGAGATGCGTGTAGCAAGGTTTGCGTCTGCTCAGCGCCACCTTGTTTTTTTTTCTCTCTCAATTTGAACTAGGTAGGGACTTACACCAACAGTTGTTGACCCCCGGGCGGTGATAAGAGGTCGCGGTGTATAGGTCATTCGGTCCGATAGTTGGGCGAGGGAAGGGGAAGGAGAAGGGAAGGAGACTATCCGCCACAAATTATGTCACTTCGCTGAGAGACAAAGTACAAGTCTTCTTCTTCTTGCCATTGAAAGGTACCGTTACCTGCTTTTATATTTTAGTAGAAATTATTTGCATACTAAATCTTAATGATTTTAAAAATACCATTTTTTTAAACTTTATTCCACTTTTTTTTATTTAAGACCCGACCGATTTCACCTTATGAGGGGCATCTTCAGACTGGTACAGTTTTACGTAAGATTTTTCACAAAACCGGCGCTATACAAATTCTCCTAATATATTAGTGAACATCCGTGACTTTAGGTTTTGTTTTATGGCTGAAAGGAAGCGGCTTTACAATAACATTCAAAAATACATTCGGGTATTTTTATCACCTTCTGATGGGATTGGTTAGTTGCTTTTGTGGGTTTAAAAATAAATAAATTATAATATCTATAGTTGTCAGCTTTATTTTTAACAGTTGGCTATTTTTGAATTTACTCTTTAATTTTCCCGTCTCTGAAGTGGAATAAAGTTTAAAAAAATGGTATGATTAAAATCATCGAAATGAAGTTCCACCACGAATTAACAGTTTCAAAATAAAAATAAATAATACTATATCTTCTTTTTTTGCATATTGGAACAATGACGTTTCATATTAAAAGACACGTTGTAGAGCTCTCAAAGCGGCAAGCAATAATTACGCTAGTTGGTGTGATCGGTGTTTAAGCCGATTTAGTACTAAACGGTCACGCGTCGCTTGAGGTCGTTTCAAGCAAGTGTGGAGCGCGGTCCGAACATCGTATCTGTTTCGTTCGTACACATATATTCTGTGAATGTCTATCTTTGTCATACATGACCGATATTTGAATGATGAATTTACTGGTAACGTGTGTGTTTTGCTTGCCACATTTTGTGTTAATATTCTAAGGCTATAACGAGTCTATATATGCAACGTCATTGTATTTGAAGGGTTTGGTGTTATTCGGTAAAATATGGCTTTTTGATTATGGTTTACACATCAATGTCTTATGTTACAAAGGTAACAATACTCTCGGTGTTATTGTCTTTAGAATGACACTGCCGCAGTTATTTCCGTGAAACGATAAACGCATCCATTTTGAATTAGGCTCGCCAGATGCCGCTTGAGTTGTCAGAGCGCGCTTACGTTGCTTATATTCGCTGCAGTACTGCGCGTTGGTTTTGGGTCCTTGGTGAGTTTTTGGTGTTATTCTCTCTGGAATTTTGTGCTCTACGTATTCATTCCCGCTTTTTGTAATTCTGTTTGCACTTTGCCCTCATATATCGCTACATTTTAAGAAAATATGGAAATCTTTTGAAACTTTTTCAAAACCACAGCCTCGTATATTTTTGAGTTTTTGAAAAACACGCTTAAAGCCCACGAAAAGTTGTAACTAAAATTTACTGAATCATACATGAATCGTGCATTGTAAAACAATGCACGATTCGCTCGGATCGGATAGTTGGTCACTGAGATCTGATCCCGTTTATGGACACGTGTCGAATCCGAAAGATTGAAAATCTTGGCTATACTTGGCGCGTAAACAGTTCGCGACGTCCAAACTTTCATCACTCTTCTTTGAAACGAGACTAAATGCCGGTGCTATGTCTATTTTTAGTCAAGTTATTGAAGTCTGAAATTACTTCGACAGAAACTGTCGCTCATTTGGGTATGATTGCCTTCCCACACCCGAAATCAATCTAAACGTTTTACGTTAAACTAATATGGCGGTGCTATGTCTATGTACGAGCATAGCCGAGTTATTGCAGTTTGAAATTACTTCGACAGAAACTGTCGCTCATTTGGGCATGATTGCCTCCTCACACCCGAAATCAATCTTAAAAACGTTTTACGTTCAACTAATATGGCGGTGCTATGTCTTTGTATAGTCGAGTTATTGAAGTTTGAAATTACTTCGACAGAAACTGTCGCTCGTTTGGGCATGATTGCCTCCCCACACCCGAAATCAATCTTAAAAACGTTTCACGTTACTAATACGGCGGTGCTATGTCTATGAGCCGAGTTATTGATGTTTGAAATTACTTCGACAGAAACTGTCGCTCATTCAGGCGCGATTGCCTCCCTACACCCAGCATCAATCTTAAACACATTTCACTAAAAAATATTTGAATTTATAATATTTTGACCGGTCGGTAGCTGAGTGGACAAACGCGTCGGATTCCCACCCGGGCGTCGTGCGTTCAATTCCTCTGCTGGCTAAGTCCTCTATCATTGTACAAGCTACATCTTCCGCTTCTTATGATGGCAGTAGGAGTTTTTCAAATATTGTCAGGTTATTCGGAACCCGGGAATGTTTGTCTTTCTTTAAAAAAAAAATTTAAAAATATATATTTTATTTGTAGAAAAAAAAAAAATTCAACTGAAAAATATTCAACTTTTGACCGATCCCTCGATAAATTATTGACTTATTTAGGCTCTGTTCAGATCGGGAGTAAAAAATCACCCAATGCCTAATGATAACCACCACCTACTATAAACGAGCCTTTGCTAAAAAAAAATCCATATGAATAATCATGTTTTTAAACACCGACGCGTCGAAAATAAAACTCACAACCTCTTGATCAACTCAACGTTTTAACTACTACGCCCTGGATGCCGTCCACCAGAAGGGTGTACATATATTCATATGAAAGAACCGCAAAAATGATATCATTTTACCAAGAGTCTATTTGAAACCAAAAGTTTTTTTCTGCGAGCTACTCGGTAAACAGTAACAAGTAAAAATTCACTTAGCCTTGGAAAACACGTCATCTAAACGGAAAAATCGCCAGTTTGATAATCATTCCCCAACATTTTCACGCTCGATCGATAACTCGCCGTCATTCGATCACTCTGCGTCACCCAATGTCTTTGTCAGCTGTTTACACACTGTATACTGTACAATGTTTAAAAGGCAAAAGAAAAAATTCTCACGACCAACTTGAATCTCGCTCGAATTTCGGTGACGAACGGCTAATCGGTCTGCCGCGCGAGATCATCGTGTTGGGTGAGTAACTTATAAATGTAATTCAACACGCCATGTCGCAGTCACGTAAGGTTACGCAGAGAGGTTGTGCGCTGGTTCACGACCTCGAGTGACTATGCCTGATTTTGTTGCACGTACTTTATATTACAACCACTGCCAGTGACGGTGAACAGTAATAATAAAACGTAAAGAAAGGCCACTTCTCTAAATGCCGAAAATGCTTAGTATATTTATGTGTGACTCGATTTAAATGACTAGGTTCTCTCAAAAATGTTGTATCTCCAGCATAAAGATTGATTTAAATTATAGACAATTTCTTAAAAAAATTGAAGCAATCTAATTAGAAACTAGGAAAAGTTTAAATTGAAAAATCTCTTCAAGAATCATCTGTAACTTATCAATTCTATTACGAAATCACAATTTCGTATGAATCTTACTCTTAGTAGCGGAGAAAAATGCGCCCATGTCACTAACAAAAACCTTGCATTTTGCCCACTCCTAAGATGAAATTTCTTTTTTTTCTAATTTATTTCAGTTTTATATTAGAATCACCTGCATCGTATCAATATTATTATAAATTTGGAATTTCGTACGAATCTGACATGTAGGGACAGAGAAAAATGCGCCCATGTCACCAACAAAAAGCTTGCATTTTGCCCACTCCTTACATAAAATTTCTTTATTTTGTAATTTCTTTCAGTTTTGTTTTAGAATCACCTGTAACGTATCAATCTTATTATAAATTTAAAATTTCGTACGAATAGGACATGTAGGGACGGAGAAAAATGCGCCCATGTCACCAACAAAAACCCTGCATTTTGCACACTCCTCAGATGAAATTTCCTAATATTTCATGTGCTTTTATTTTTATTGTAGAAACCAACAAAAACCTTGCATTTTGCCCACTCCTTAGATAAAATTTCTTAATATACTAATTTCTTTCATTTTCATTTTAAAATCAACTCCAACGTATGCAATTTCGTACAAATCCGACCCATAGGAATGGAGAAAAATGCGCCCATGTCACCAACAAAAACCTTGTATTTTGCCCACTCTTAAGATGAAATTTCTTTATATTCTAATTTATTTCATTTTTATTGTAGAATCACCTGTAACGTATCAATTTTATTATAAATTTGATATTTCTTACGAATCTGACACGTAGGGACGGAGAAAAGTGCGCCCATGTCACCAACAAAAACCTTGCATTTTGCACACTTATGAGATGAAATTTCTTTATTTTCTAATTTCTTTCAAATTTTTTTCAGAAACACCTGCGACGTATCAGTCTTATTAGAATTTTTAAATTTCGTACGAATCTGACACGTAGGGACGGAGAAAAATGCGCCCATGTCACCAACAAAAACCTTGCATTTTGCTCACTCCTTAGATGAAATTTCTTAATATTCTGTTTTCTATTATTTTTACGGTAGAATCACCTGTAACGTATTAATCTTATTATAAATTCGAAATTTCGTAGGAATCTATGAAGAGACGGAGTAAAATGCGCCCATGTCACCAACAAAAACCTCGCATTTTGCTCACTCGTTTAATGAAATTTCTTAATATTTCATTTTTTTAAACTTTTATTTTATACTAATTTCTTTCAGTTTTATTTTCGAATCACCTGTAACGTATCAATTTTATTATAAATTTGTAATTTCGTACATTTCCGACTCGCAATGACGGAGAAAAACTCGCCCACGTCACCAACCCTTGTATTTTGCTCGCTCATTCGATGAAATTTCTTAATATTTTTATTTCTTATCTTTTATTTTAGAATCATCTATTACTTAGCAATCTTATTACATATTCGCAATTTCGTACAAATCTGATACGTAGGGATTCAATCATCTGTCTCTTATCAATTCCATTACGAATAATTTACCTTTTCGTACGAATCTGACACGTAGGGACGGAGAAAAATGCGCCCATTTCACCAACGAAAACCTCGTATTTCGCTCACTAATGTTTTATTATAAAAAAAGAATATTCTTATTTCTTGAGTCCTTACTTTATAGTCATCTGTATCTTAAATATCGTCGGCATACAAGCAAAAGTGACCAACTGCAAAAACGCCGAAAATGAGAAAACCGACCGAGTGCTATTGAAAAAGCATTATGGTTGTAGGAAAAAATTGCCACCTTCATCCGACATTGTATAAAAAAGTTACACAGATGGTAAAAGTGACTATTTACAAAAACGAGCTTTCTTGTACAAGCAAAACTGACCAATGACAATAGTCAATTTTGCCTGTAGATCCGGGCTTTATAAATGGCAGTTGGTCAATTTTCGCAGTATGCTTTTACACGTGATTCTGAAGTTAGTCGCATTGTCACAGTCTGTTTAGGTTATTTAGTTCTGAAATTTGTTATTTCGAGCCTTATTGAGTGTCAAGATGAATAGAAAAAAAAGATTAATTTGGTCGATTAATATCTCAAGACATCCACAAGTTTTTAAAAAAAATAATATTCGACAACTTTTTATGGTGTTATTTAACGCTTTTAAATTAGAGGTTTGACTTGCTAATTATATTTCATTCAAGCGTACAATTATATTTGATATTTTTTTAGTTATTTTAGGTGCGGAAGTGACTTTGATGCACTCGGTGTCCCATCAAAATCACTTCAATCATCAGTTCAAATTTTCCACAGATGCAACACCTGCAGCCGAGAAAAAACGAACTAAACGATGAGAAAAACCTATGCTAGTAATGTGGCAACGTAATGTATTGAAGGAAAATAAAAATGCCTCATTGCCTTATTATACAACAAAACAGAATACGTTCTGCAAAAAACCAAAGATGATTGACTACAGTAGATGCAAATTAAAATGCAACTTATTTTGCAACAATTAATGCAACAATTCACTAGCCTTGAGTGATCAAGGCAAAAGGATTTTATAATAACGTATGTTACATCTAAAAATCCCATTCGTAAAAGTTGGACTCAACCCTGTCCATTTAAAAAATGTATGTACTTAATAAAGAAAAGTGCATTAATGAAAATAAAATTAATCACGTTTCTGAAATAATATTCAGAAGGATTTTCGGAAACGAATTTAACCTATCTTTTTTGTACTACAAAAGGACTAGTGTTTAATGTGCAACGACGCTACTGCCGATGGCAAAAATAATCATGACAGTTGACACAGTCAGCACATAAGGAGACGAGATGAGGTCAATGTACCAAAAGCTGCAGACAAACTTCGTGCTTCAACAGGTGCTTAATTTAAAGTTTGCCACTTTTGACCTGCAAAAAGTGCTACAAATTCCGTCTTCAAAGGTCTCTCAAATGTATTAAGTATAGTCGTAAACTGTGCACTAATAATTTCTCAATTTATGAAGTTTTTTGCTACGTTTGGACTGAAATCAATGAGCAACGTGGCAGTTCCGAGATCGGCTCAGCTCTTGTGGATACAATCCCTCGATGAGACAATGTCAGAGATATCAACATACACTTGCTCAAAGCAAAACTGCAACCAATATATAACTTCTCTCCTATTGTATCTGGAGAAGACATCAAACATTCAGGCAATCCAGCATAATTTCATAGAACCTGGACATTCTTACATGGAAGTAGACTCCATGCATAGCGCTATTGAGTCATCTAAAAAGTTTGTAAATGTCTACTGTGTAAACGACTGGATAAATATTTTTTAAGCTGCAAGATCGCAAAGAAACGATTGGGGAACATTTTTTTTTTTTTTAAGTTTGTCAGATAAGGTTATAAAATATCGAACTCTAAATGAAAACAGAGAAAAAGTATCATGGCTGCGAATGAAATGCACGAGGTACGAGAAAGATCAATCTTGAATCGTTCTGTATAAGTATAGTCACAGTGACGAATTCAAAAAAATATTCGTATTCGACGTCAAAAACGAAACGAAAAATTGTGTTACCATTCAAAATACATAATTAATATAATTTGGTTTATCAATTTATTATTAAAATTGTGTGAAAAATATTTAAAACAATATTTTATTTCAACTTTGGGTGCTAGAAATTTGAAACACACGATTACGTCCACACTTTGAACGAATGACCATTTACGTAATATGAATGTTTCTCTACAGGCAAAATTGACCAAGTATTTTAAAAATAAATTCACACGATTTGGAGGATTTATTTCCAAATTTTCTAATGCACATTTATTCAACAGTGTTAAATCTATTATGAGTAAAATAATTGGTTGATAGAACTGAATATCCGATTTTATAGGCGAAGAATAACACAAAAACTGCTCCCCTGCAAAGTTGCGTTTTTGCAGTTGGTCAATTTTGCTTGTATGACGACGATATATCTTAATCTTCTGGAAACAGAATGGACAGCTTCATAGATAATTGTAAAGGAACTGGACAATTTCTTATTAATTTGGAATAAACCTAGACCTAAATACGATCCGGAATTTATTTGGGGTAATTGTTAGATTAATTTGACGATGGGAGTCAATGTCAAGAAATTCTTTATTCGAACGAAATCACTCACATCCCGTTTTTTTAAACATTCATTAATTTTGTCAAGTGCTTGTTACTCTCCGGGAAATGTTACAAGGAAAAAGATATTAGGTTTTGTTAATTTTTAAATAGATAAACTTTTTGGTTTTACTGGGATCGTGAAAGACTTTTTTCTTTCATATTTGCTATATGTGGTGCCCAAGGAAGTTGTCCCAGTTTTATCAATATTATATTGTTAGTGACGACATTTCAGACAGATGGTATAGCTCGTAGTTGCTTAGGTCGTCTACCAGATTTCATTTTCTTGTATATTTTTCTTTTAAAAGAAAAACAACCATTACCAGGTTACGAATAACCTAACAATATTTGACAAAACTCCTACTGCAATCATAATATATATTATGGTAAATAAACTTCTACTGGCATCATAATAAGCTGAAGACGTTGCTTATGCAATGATGGAGGACTTAGCTCGCAGAGGAATTGAACCCACGACGCCCGGTTGGGAATTCGACGTGTTTGTCTACTCAGCTACTAACCGATACTGCCATCCGTAATAAGCTGAAGATGTTAAATTAAACCCATCTTCTTTGTAACTTTATATGTATGTACGAGGCCTGTTCAAAAGAAAAGGTGAATTTTGAATTTTCGCGGGCTGTGTACATTCGATTATCGATTTTTTGTTATTGTTATGTTGGTACACATATGTTTATCATATGTTAGCATTATCAGCCATTTTGGATTAGTGGTTTGTTTTTGACAACTGGAAAGGTTAAAAAAATAGATCAAAGAAAATGTATCAAATTTTGCGTTAATTTTTAGCCTTGTATTTTTTTTATTTTTAGCCGTGTATTTTTGAAATTTGTTTTATTGCGAATAAAGCGCAAGAGTCCCAACTGCTCCCAACCGTCTGAAGCCAGTGGGGCTATGGCATCCCCGATCGGGGTATGAAGGTAGTGGGGAGGAGAAGGAGAAGGAAGTTGGGAAGTACCTGGCTATGCGAGACTGGTCGCCGAACACGGCTTAAGCCATTACAAGCAACGTTTCGTTTCTGAATGGTGGTCTTTCACCAGGGCGATACTATTAGTATCTTTCACTCGATGTATGTCGCCTGCATACTATATCTGAGTTATTACGTGTACTTATGGCAGATGCATTCTACTAGACACTAGAGCTATAATGTACATCATATTGCAAGAACAATTTATTTCGGTGAAAAATCTTAGGTTAATAAATAAATTATAATTTTCTTCAATTTACTTGCTGCCTCTTTGACCTCTAAACGAAGATGTTGCTAAGTACCATATGCTAATTATGCAAATATGATCATTATTAAATCACCGTTGGTCTTCGGAGGTTGTTTCATTATTTTCACATAAAAATAACTAGTTTTTTTCGCTTTTATGATACAATGAAAAAAATCATTATTTTTTTATCACAACTGGCATACCGTGATTCTCTTAGTCGTATAAAACATCAAAATGGTTTTATATATTGTCACGATTCATTCAAATATACGTTATATTATTATCGAGGCACGAGTTTGAAGCAATAAAAATTTGTTTTATTTAAAAAAATTGCATCATTGTAGGGGATTTTAAAAATACCAATTTTTCACTTTATTCCACTTTTTTAAATCTATTTAAGACCTGACCGGTTTCACCTTATAATAATAATAATAATTGGATGATTCGTATAGCGCCGTTTTTGTGAAAAATCATTCCAAGGGCGCTGTACAGATCTTATTTCCTATTATTACATATTAATTCCTAGTTTAAGGAATAAAATATACAGGAACCTACTTACCAGGCAGGTCCTATCAGATAGACACACTTATTAACTTAAAATTATAATTATGATTTTTTTTCCGATTTAGGGCATGGGAGCGAAATAAAAAAATTGACTTTCTGAATTCGTCGTATAGTACAGGATTTGGTTAAAATTTGTATATCTAAAGGTGATTCGTCGAGAGACAGATTATGTTGAGATTCTTTTCATATGAATATTTTGAGTATCTTCCACTATTTATATCTTGTTACTATCTAATTATTTTTATTATGTTTTTCCTAATCTTAATGAATAACTATAAACAACAAAGCTGTTGACTAATCAAAAGGATGTTGATATCGGAATATTTGTTTTTTTACTCATTTTTTATAATAATTATAACCAGTGGTGGTGTCACTCAATTTCGGAAAAACGCATTTCCAAATACAAGACTTACAATCAGTGGCGGCGCGTCGCTTTGGAATGCGCTAGATTGCTATGATTCAAAACTACGTTTTTTTTAAATATTGTTGTCGGCAATTTTTTTTTGTGTGAAGATATTTAGGAACTTTTAGCAATAATAATAATAATATTTGGATAATTTGTATAGCGCCGTTTTTGTGAAAAATCACCTCAAGGGCGCTGTACAAATCTTAATTTCTACTTAATATTAATTCTTAGTTTATATAAATATACAGCAACATACTTACCTGGTAGGTCACTTCTGGCAGGACACAATCACCATATTATAATAACCTAAAATTTAGAATTACTTAAATTTTTATTTTTTATTTTATTTTATTTTGTTTATTTATTTATTTATTTATTTTTTATTTTATTTTTTATTTTTTTTTTCATTTTTTAGGGCATGAAGGCAAATTTAAGATAAAGTATATCGGAGGTATTTTTAACTTTTCGTAGTGAAGAACAGATAATGGTGATAATCTTCTAATGAATTTAAAGAATGAG
Organism: Drusus annulatus; assembly: GCA_022651775.1. Taxonomy (NCBI): domain Eukaryota; kingdom Metazoa; phylum Arthropoda; class Insecta; order Trichoptera; family Limnephilidae; genus Drusus; species Drusus annulatus. The sequence continues at coordinate 1,412,260 of JAGWCC010000400.1, read as the reverse complement.
AGTCTGAAAAGTTTTCTTGGTTCTATTGGGCTTGTTACATCTTGATTATGGATATGATTTTCTGAAAAAATGAGTTTTGAGTTTGGCTCTGAACTCTGCCGAGTCTTTTATTACTCTCAGATCATGTGGTAGTCCATTCCAGGTTTTAGGACCTGACACTCCGAAGGCGCGCTCTCCAAACTTAGTGTCTGGTGTGCGCTTTGGTTCTTTCAACCTTCCGATAGCCGATGACATTGCTGATCTAAAAGTTGACTGTCGCGAATTGGAATCTTCAGGAATACACAATTCCGATAAATAAGCCGGAGCCATTCCGTTAATTGATTTGAAAACCATCCAGCAAAGCTTAAACTGGATTCTTTCGGGACATTTAAGCCAGTGAAGATTTTTGAGGTGCTCTGAGATATGGGAATATTTTGATACGCCGGTGATAAGTCTTGCCGCGGCGTTGAAGACTAGTTGTAGTTTGTTAATTTGATATTTAGGAAGACTAGCGTATATTCCGTTGCAGTAATCTAAACGCGAAACGACGTACGAGTTTACAAGTAATTTGGTTGCCTCTGTTGGCAGGTTTCTTCGCACTGATTTTATTTGTCTTAGTTGAAAGAACCCTGTGCTCACAGTCTTGTTAATTTGGGATTTAAGGGAGAAATCAGCATCCAAATTGACGCCCAGAAGTTTGATGGATGTCTTTGGAATAATGTCACTTCCTGAGACAGCTATTGGGGAGTTATTGATGTTATGCTGACGTCTGCTTGTGGCGGTCCAGAGAAACTCTGTCTTTGAAGGGTTCAATTTCAGTCTATTTGAGGTCATCCAGAGAGTGATCGCTTCTAGGCACTCAGTCATGCGGATTTTCAGACTGTCTATTTCTGTCGGTGAGCAGTAAAAGTAAACTTGCTGGTCGTCGGCGTAGCAATGTGATATAAGGCCGAATGATTTGATTATTTGAGCGACATCATTTATGAAGAGGATGAAGAGCAGTGGGCCCAGAACGGACCCCTGGGGTACTCCAGATGAAAGCGTTGTAAAAATTTGATTGGTTTATTCCCACCTTCACGGCTTGTAAACGGTTACTTAAGTACGATATCAGCCAATTCTTAACGCCACAGTTTAAACCAAAAGTTTCTTCTAGTCGTGTAATTAGAAAACCGTGGTCGATCGTGTCGAAAGCTGCGCTCATGTCTAAGACCGAGAGAAGTGCTAACTTTCCTGACTCGATGGCAAGAGTGATGTCCGACAAAACACGTAGTAACCCAGTTTCCGTCGAGTGGAACCTTCTGTAAGCAGATTGATATTTAGTTAACAATTTATTTGAATTTATATGATAGGTTATCTGTGAAGCAGTAATTTTTCTAGAATCTTGGATATAAATGGAAGATTTGAAACGGGTCGGTAATTTGATAAGTCTTCAGCGTCCAATTGCGGTTTTTTATTAATGGAGTTACGACAGCTGATTTTAGTGATTTGGGAAAATCACCTGTGCTAAGTGACTTATTAAAAAGATAAACTAGAAAAGGAGCTATTTCGTTGCAACACTTCTTCAGAAGCCACGTTGGAATAGGATCAAGAATAGACTGTTTGTTTGGTGAGTTGAGTATTAGCCTCTTCACTTCTTCGAGGGATGTAGATTTGAATTCGGAAAAGGTTTCGCTATTGCTGTTAGTGAAAGATGGAGGTGGGGCGGAGATTGTCAGGGCGCGTATCGACTCAATTTTTCGAGAAAGAACTTCGAAAAGGTTTCCGGAGCTATGTCGATTGTATTTTCGGCACGAACATCAGAAACGACCGTCTTGACCGAATTCCACAGACGACGTGGGTTTTTGCGCTCTAAGTCAATCCTTTTTAATCCAATATTCAGACCTTTTTGACTTAATGAGGATTGTATACTCTTTTTGAGCCTTTATCCAATCGTCCCGTGAGGCAACGCCCAAGTGTCTGTAAGACCGTTCTAGTTTACGCGTCAATCTCTTCTGACTCCGACATTCTTCGTCAAACCAGTCGTCAGATTTTCGAATTCGCCGGGTTTTTGTTGAGGTTGGTGCATATTTATTTAATAGATTTGAAAGTACAGTATTATACTCTTCCGCCAGTTTGTTTGGTGATTCTGCCTCCCAAACACTAGGCGTGCATAATGGAGAGGCTTTTAAATCTGTGGCAAAAAGCAATGTGGGCGCTATTCCAGGTTGCAAAAAAATTTGGTCTTGAAATTGGTATCAATAATTCCAAAATACATACTGGTAAGCCACAGTTTATTGATGAAGGTATTTAATAAGAACTTTTCGGAAACTTTAAATTTTCAACATACATGTGATGAGAAATGAGACCCAATATCCTTGATAAATATTTCAATTTATGGTAAAATATATATGTATTTTTTTTTTCTTACGAATTTATGTTTATTTTTCTTTATTATTATTATTGTGTGTATTACAACTTTCATGTTAATATTATTATTACTATGTATTAATATCAATTATGGAATGTATTGCATTGCACTACTCCTGCATACCTTCTGGAATAATATATTTTTATTATCATTATGTCGAAATGTTAATTTATTGTCTAGCCTTCTACTATCTCTACGATGCTTTTATAGACTTTTTTTATATATATATAATGGTCCATGCGAATGTAAGTCATAATTAAAATGCGTACATTTACGAATTAAGAAAAAAAAATGTTTGGCAATAATTATTATGAAAAAAAAACGGAATGTAATTTTATTTGGCAAGAAAAAATATTAGTTACATTAATCCACCCATTTCATATATAGCATAATGTCTGCCGAAATACATTATAGGTAGGTAGGGATTTTAAAATATCGTCGCCCGAAAGGCAAAAGGGCTGAAGCGCCATTTTAAGAAAGTTTACACCAGAGCACTTTAAGTTTTTTTTTTACAATATATTTATAAGTTTTCAGCACCTGGTTGGATTTAGAAAAAAACAAATAAATCGGGTAACTTACTGCTCTCACTGAGTTACCCAAAGCGACAAAAAGCTAAAAAAAAGTTCTAAACGTGTCGCTTGAGTCAAACCTTCTCCCAAATGGTAAATATATTTTAGATGGCTGAAGGGCCACAAAAGTCTTCAGAATCAAACGAGAGTCAGAGCATTCAACGCAGAAAAAAGAACAGATCAAAACTGCATATTTAACTCATTTTTTTACCAAATGGTCGCTTAAGCCCTTTTGCCTTTACAGCGGCGATATTGTTTTTTTAAATTGACAATTTCAATTAACGCCAGTTTTGATTTTGCAAAGTTCGCACTCGTTCGTACTCACAAAGGCAATTATTCAAAGTTGTAAATCTGAACATAAAAAAGATTAGTAATTTTCTAATTTTATGGCGCACGATGCATAAATTATTGTCTACACGTGTTGATAAATAATACCTACCGACCATACATATTTTTTAATGGTACAACCTTGGAGAACCAATGTATGGAGAGAGAGCTAATTATTTTTACCCAACCGATACCAACTTGCGATAAATCACTTTCTCCGGGTTTTTACTTCGTTCACCATGAGAGAGAAAGAGACAGCAAATATAATACTCCGCTTCTATGTACTGTCACAATGATCTTGGGCTCCTGGGTCACCGCGGGATTCCGCCCACATATTTTATTATGCCACTAAACTTGACACAACTAAACAATTTTTTAGGTTAGATGCAATATTTTTGTTGATATCAATACTGTGAAAAAGTGGTTATACGAATAAACAAAAACATTATGTCGATATGTGCTATGAATGGATGTATAAATACCCCAGCCTTAGTCTTAGCCACGCCCAGGTATGCAGAGTCAGGTAAAAATCATCAAAAACTGACTACACTGCCTTGGATAGATACCACTCTATATACTCTAAGGGTACAACAGAAATGGAATTTCTTGTTTGAAAGTTTGGTTTTAAGGCATAAATACCTGTAGATGCTGAAAAGTATTGAAATATTTTTTTTAAATCACGGCAACAGTTACGTCACTATCACTGTCTTCCAATCGGACACGCACACGATGAGTGACTGTCACCCTTTCATTCCGGCAATAGATTTCGAACAGGCGGATGAGTCACCGAATGACATTTTGTCACCCGTGCGCGAGCGCCCCTACAAAAGTACTCTCTACAGGCACGGTGACAGTTTCGTCACTCAAAAGTCGCCGACCAGTGGAAATAAAGTCACCCTAATGTCACGTCGCTGCGTGTGCGCACCTCCATACGCTCCAATAGATTTGGAGATGGTGACGAAACTGTTGCCGTGGCAAGTCACCCGGCCTAAGATTAAAATAACATGTCTATTGGGAATTTTTCTCTCATTATAAATGGATTTTTTTAATCATATATTTTAAAATATCTACTCCCAATTTCCCCAGTACGCCCTCTGTGGAGTAATTGTGTGAACACGTATTAACTTGCGTTGAAAACAAACATAAAATTATCATTGAATTTTAACGTTGCTTTGAGTGTGATATCAACAGGTGGCAGTAGTTGCTATTTTTCAATTTTCAGGCTACGTAAAAAAAAAAAAAATCTGCAATATATTATAACAAAGCGTTTTTAAGCATTATTATTATTTATTTTTTAAGTGAATTTCGTAGAAGAGTCCCAACTGCTCCCGATCGTCTTGAGCCAGTGGGACTATGGCACTCCCCAATTGGGGTTTGTTGTGAGGCTGAAGGTAGTGAGGAGGGGAAGGAGATAGGGAAAAGAAAGGTAGGGAAGTACCGGGCTATTCATATCTGATCACAAAACCCGGCTAAAGCCATTTCAAGCAACGTTTTGATTCTGAATGGTGGTCTTTCACCAAGGCGATACTTAGAGTATCTACCACTCTGGAACGTCTACCACTTTCCTTCCGATTCGGCCGATTAGCCAATCATGTGCTTCTGCAGACAGGAACTACATTATAAACATATTATGTAGGAAACACAGAGGCCGGAAAATCGTTCCACATAATAATATAATAACGTAATAGCGACCCGTTTACAAATTGTCAACCGTGTACAAATGTTGGGCGCGCGTTTCGTAACTTTCTCGACTATGCACCGGTGCCGAAGGGATCAATAACGCAAGTTCCTCGGAGCATCTTCCATTGACATACCGGTAGAACAAGCACAACATTCCCACCTGACGTCTGCGCTCCAAAGATTGCAATCCGTTTCTTTAGATAGGAGAATCTGTCGAATGGACCGCCCGTTTCTGCACAGAGTCAAGGGTTTTTTCCCCAGGTATTTAGGGGCTCCAGACTAGAGGTGGCTGTATTAAAAGTGTTTGTGTTCAATTGTAGATCTCACTTATCTTTAGTGACAGCTGTTACGGCGTTTAAGGCCATTATCAAACTGTGGTTAGGTTACATGGAAACCACTTATCTAAATGATTTTACTTAACTTTTTAACTACCAATTATAATAAAAACCAAATTATTTTGAATTTCAGCGTATTGACTTATGCTTTTAAATAGACGTTTCAAAGCTCCATAGCCAGATAATGATAATGCATTGACCTCGAAATATAAATCTGCAAATTTCATGGTCAGTTAGCGAGTTTATAGTGAAAGTTTTCAGGAATATCTTAACAGATTCTCATCTTTACAGATAAGATAGTTTACTCAGGTAATTTTATATTTTTTTAATGTCCCGTTGTTGTGAAAACCTCCCTTCCGCTATAAACAACTACATAATAAATTGTTTATCAAAATTGAATAATTTCCCCTGTCGGTACTTACGACCGAGTGTAAACTGATGTTAGTTTAAATTATCAATTTTATTAAATAATCTTTTCAAATCCTCACTTACCTAATGAAGTACCTACCTAAAATGTATTTTGGCAGACATTATTCCATATTTGAAGTGGGTGGATTGAGGCAACTATATTTTTTTTGGCAAGTCAAGTTACATCCATAGACATAAAATACAAGACACGTCATATTCATACAAATCTTAAGAAAAATGTAGCAGCACTAGTAACGTATTGTATTCCGTTTCACCCGCGTACGAAAAGGATAGCCATTCAAAGAATATGTGTGTACGGATGAGATGGCTATAAGAACGTCCCACACTACTGTTATAATCGGGTATTGCGCTACTAGCTCTGATTGTCTTTCACACACTTGTATGCTTAGAGTATACAAGAGGTAGCCCAAGCCAAAGCCAGTGAAGTCAGTTTTGGATTTGTTTTTGATGATTTTAACATGACTCGGCGCAAATGGGCGTGGCTAAGACTAAGGCTACGGTATTTATACATCCATTCATATCACATATCGACATAATGTTTTTGTGTATTGGTATAGCCACTTTTTCACAGTATTTTTATCAACAAAAATATAGCATCTAACCTAAAAAACCGTTTAGTTGTGTCAAGTTTAGTGGCAAAATAAAAAATGTGGGCGGAGTCCCGCCGTTAACCAGCGAAAATAACCAGCTTAAGATCATTACGACAGTATTTAGAAGCCGTCCAAGAAATTTGTTGTCTCTTTCTCTCTCATGGTGTACGATGTAAAAACTCGGAAAAAGTGATTTATTACAATTTCGGATGGGTTGGGTAAAACAAATTAGCTATCCCTCCACATATTGTTACTTCAAGCTTGTATGTATTTCTGTATTCGCTATCTCACACCGTTTTAATGAACCCTTAAACCTTGTGAATAATTGTATTTATTGAATTGAAATAATAAGTAACTTGTGGGTAATTATGAATAGAAAGAAACTCCATGAGAAATGTTTTTTACTCCCGAATGATTTTTACACCTCTCAAGGCATTTTTTCTCAGAAAGGAGCCTACAGCGACGCGTTTGTGGTAGCTTGTCTGTCGAACGAATGTTTGTGTGATACTAAACGCAGTTAATCTCAGGTATGTCTAGCGGACTCGGTTTAGTGCATCCACGCGCGTTGTCCCAGTAACGTATCTCCATTATTTAATCAATCTAAGGTTACATCCCGTGATTTTTCATGGATAACAACAACTAGTAAGGAAAATAATTCGCCTGATAATTTATATATTAATTTTATTCATACAATAAAACATACATTTGGTAATTCTAATGAAATAAAATACAAACTTTGTTTATCGTCTCGAAACACATACAATAATATTAATGATTTATAACTAAACATCATAATTCCTTACTTAAATAATAGATTGAATTTGCCTCCAAACACTCTCGTATAATAAATTTATTATCATCTATTCAAATATTTATATTTGTTATAATAATATTATGTTACTAATGTTTGGCAAATAAATTCAGTTCCTCTCCAGTCAAACAATGGGATTTTATACTTTTATTTAGATAGATACGTACTTAATATTTTGGCATTGATATAAACTGTCGTTTTAAAACGAATGAGTCTTCATTGTTCTCAAAACGTATTGAATGATTCTGACTTCGAATGCATTGTTTTGTTGGCCTACCTCTAGCGGAATTCTTAATTACTTTAAACATACAAATATGGGTCAGAAGGCAATAAGGAAATCACATAAAACTAATCAGATAGTTGTAATCATTATTGTTGTTTGTACGATTGGATAATACAAATAGCATTCTTGCGAAACGAACAATCAATAATATGGCAAAAAGCGTCTAAGATTGTGAACGATCTGCGGAATAATTGAATTACATTGATAGTTAATCAATTTACAAGATTACCTGCTAATAATTACCGAATGAATTTTGTAAGTCCTCGCGAAAGACTAATTATCAATGCTTCCTAGTTGCACTATCTCAAAAAATGTTGAATCTAATTGTTTATTCAAAAGTTTTCTTATCAAAATCTGATAGTATTAATACGCTAAGCCGTCTTCTGTACACGATTCGTTAGATCGCTAATGTCTGCAAAAACGATACTGCTAATTTTCGCTCACACGTAAAAAAGTTAGAATTTTTATTCCGATTACGATATTTCGCGATTTGCTCACCATGTCCCTTTTGACGTGTGTATCAATACTAAACTAGTAATTAATAATTATATTTTTGAAACTGTCGTGGTGAAATTGAATTGTAAAATCGTCGCCGGAAAGGCAAAAGGGCTGAAGCGGCATTTTGGGAAGTTTGCACCAGAACACTTTTGTAACTGAGTTGCCAGAAGCGACAGAAAGCCAAAAAAGTCCCAAAATTGTGTCGCTTGAGTCGAGCCTTCTCCTAAATGGTAAATATATTTTAGATGGCTGAAGGGTCACAAAAGTCTTCAGAATCAAACGAGAGTCAGGGCATTCGATGCAGAAAAATATACTGGTAAAAATGCATATTTAACTCTTTTTTGTGTCGCTTAAGCCCTTTTACCTTTCCGGCGACGATATCATATTTGATAAACGTTTCTTCGTTCTTTTAAACCAATATTTGGGATTGGACCGGTTTCACCCTGCTACGGGCATCTTCAATTGCTGGTGGCTGATAAATTTTGATCTTTTGCTAGGGTACCAAATATCTACACTAGTTTGCATAGATCTTGTTTAAAATATCGATGTCGTAATGCATTGATGTGTAAAGCGCAAGTTTATGTACAAAAACTCAATGCGTTTATAACGAGTATCTCAGTGTGATTCAATTGATAAAACATGTTTTAGTTGATTGTTACTTTGCTTAATTCACCTTGAATACGGAATCGGTATCATTATTGAATACAATAATTTTGCTTTAATCCTAACTTTTAATTTGAAATATTCCGTTGCAACCTCAGAGCAATAATAGACCAAGAAGGATACCTTGTGTAGTCAGGATTGTTGATTTTTTCCTGACTCGGGCGTGGTTAGGGCTTGGAATAGGGTATTTATACATCCATTCATACCACATTTCTACATAATGTTTTGTTTATTTGTATAACCACATATCATAGTATTGTTATCAACAAAAATAAAGGATATAACTTCAAAAACCGTTAAGTTACGTCCTGTTATTTTTAAAATTTTTATATGACTACCGCACAAGAGTCTCAACTGCTCCCAACCGTCTAGAGCCAGTGAGACTATGGCGTCCCCGGTATGTTGTGAAGTTGAAAGTAGTGGGGGAGGGAAGGAGATTGGGAAGAGGAAGGTTGGGAAGTACCTGGCTATTCAGATCTGGTCACCAAACACGGCTCAAGCCATTTCAAGCAATGTTTCGATTCTGAATGGTGGTCTTTCACCAGGGCGATACTTAAAGTATCTACCACTCTGGAACTTGCTGCAAATACACTTCTTAAAATGTTTATATGAATTAAATGCGTTATGACACATATTAATAAATTATGACACATATTAATAAATTATGACACATATTAATAAAAGTTATTGGCGCACGCCGGGTTTGAACCAGCGACCTTTGGATTCGAAGTCGAGCGTCTTACCACTCGACCATGGAGGCCGTCATGTTGTTATGTCGCATAACAAAACGTAGTGGGCGGAGTTGCCGGAGACGCGGGAGACGGAAAACATGCATACATACGGAAAAGTGGTGCAATAATATGTGACAACTTGTCTTGTCTCTTTCTCTCTCACGCTTTACGACGTGAACAGCCGGAGAAAGTGGTTTATTGTAAATTTGCATAGGCTGGGTAAAAATATTTAGCTCTCTTTCCATATATTCTTGCTCTGAGGTTGCATCTAACCAATTTGGGCGCTATGCCATTGCTATGATTGTTATTTTAACAAATATTGCGTTAGTTCATTATTATTACGTCCTGAAATATCGTCTTAAAACCATATTATTCTCACTGAGATTCTAAACAGCCTTCTCTTCGGGCCAAACAGTCGGTTTGCTCTCGAGTCTTGATTGATTCTAGCACTTCTGTGTTGTGACAACCTCAGCGAAGGTTTGATTGAGATGGTGATGGGATATTTGTACGAGTTGATGGCTGATGAAGATGATAATTGAGGCTAATTGCTGTCGTTACGGCTCCTCTCGATACGTCAGGAGGGCGTCCAATAGGAAGATACAGGCGTTGAAGATGGCGAACACACCCGAGGAGCAGAACATGTCCATGTATTGTTTGCTGGGGTGAAAGATGTGGTTGTACATGTATTTGGACCAGTCTGGAAATAAAAGAGATAAATGTATTGGAGTCAGCACCTCAGAACAATCTTAGAACAATAATATACAAGAGAGAGCGCTGCTGTAGTCAGTTTTTATGAGGTTTTGCCCTTGAAGTGACAATATTTGGAGAGAGAGCTAATTCTTTTTACCCAACCTATACAGATTCGGGATAAATCTTTTTCTCCGGGTTTTTACGTCGTACATCATGAGAAAGAAAGAGACAAAAATTTTTCTCGAATTAACACACCGCTTTAAAGTATTGTTAGAATGTTTTTCGTGTCCCAGGTCTCCGTTGACTACGCCCACACGTTATGATACGTAAAATAAATTGACATAACTCAACGGTTTATTAGGTAACACGCTATATATTTGTTTATAGCAAAAATATATATATAAAAAATACTGTGAAAAAGTATTGTTATCCATTCATAACACATGTCGACATGATGTTTTTGTTTATTCGTACAACCACTTTTTGTATAAACATATTGTTATAAACAAAATAATATATATTGTTATAAACAAAAAAATAGCATGTAATCTAATAAACCATTGAGTTATGTTCATTTATTTCGCGTGTCATAACGTGTGGGCGGAGTCAACGGAGACGCGGACCGCGAAGAACATTCTAACAATATTAAGTTATTTACTAAGTGGTGTGATAATTTGGGAGATTATATAGGCGTCTCTTTCTTTCTCATGGTGTACGACGTAAAAACCCGGAGAAAGTGATTTATCCCATATTTGTATAGGTTGGGTAAAAATAATTAACTCTCTCTCTATCTATCATCTCCGACTATCAGAGCCCTTTTGTAAAAATTACATTTAAATTGTATTATTTTGTCTGTAAACCAAGCAGATGTTACCCCGTTAGTTCAATACACGTACAGAGGTTGATCTATACAAATATTAAGAAAATTGCTCTTAGTTGCGTTGGTGACCTAGCTTCGCATAGAGTCAGATCGTATAACTATTCAAAATACCTTTCTCAGGGCTCTCAGGTTATTGTTTTTTTCTTTTAATTAATTAAATTAATTAAGTCTAAATCTCGAAGTTCAATTTCCGAATGGGTTAATTGATATGGTTAAAGCAAAGGAAATGAAGATGTCTTTACCATAGATGATAACTCCTCCAGCGGCAGCAAAGACGATGGCTCCCACCAGCGAGAAGAGCACCGCTGTCTTGTATCCCAGTCTCTCGCCAGCCATGTGCCCCAAGATGACCACGGAGTTGATAATGATGTATCCTAGAACATGGACATACATATTTGCTAAGTCAAAATATTTGTCGAAATGCTAATAAGATATCTATCTACGTAGGTGGACACATATTCGTAAAAAACCTCTCGAAGGATCTCTCTTCCTCCAAATGATCATTGCGACTTCCTCTGTCTTGTGTTTTAATCTTAGAGTACATAGAATAGTATCTATCCAAATTCAATGAACGTGCTATTTCACATTTAATCAATATAAAATAGTTCATTTGCGGCCCGTTCCAGAGAGGTAGATACTCTTAAGGGTCTGCACTCAAGTATAACGCTTAATGTTACTTTGAAGCATTCTAATACAAGAAATATTATACATGATTTATCCGTTATATTTCTATGGGTAGTAGAAAAACGTCTGAGGTTTCCAGTGAATAGAATTTTTATGTTTTGACTTCAGTCCTTTAAATTCTACGAAAAACATACTAAAACGTCATTAAAAGATGCAGTTTGAAAACTGGTAAAGGCATTTTTGACGTTTTAACTAAAAATTTTAGTACGCATTTCATAAAGAATTAAAAATATTAATTTTTAAGAATTGTATTCTCTGGAAACCTTAGACATTTTTCTAACTACCCGTATCGAATTAACACATAAATAATTGATAGTTTTCTTTGTACTAGAAAGCCAAAAAGCTTGTATTTTTGGGCGCCGGCCCTTAAGTAAAGACCACCATTCAAAATCGAAACGTTGCTTGAAATGGATTTAGTCGTGCTTGATGACCAGATCTGAATAGCCAGGTACACTACTTGCCAATCTTCGTCTTCCCCATCTCCTTTCCCTATCCACTACCTTCAGCCTCACAACATACCCCGATTGGGGATGCCATAGTCCCACTGGCTCCAGACAGTTGGGTATTCACCATAAAAATAAACAGAGTGGTACTCAATGTATCGCTCCGGTGAAAGACCACCATTCAGAATCGAAACGTTGCTTGAAATGGCTTCAGCCGTTTTTGGTGACCAGATCTGAATAGCCAGGTACTTCCCAACCTTCCTCTTCCCCATCTCCTTCCCTTACCCGCTACCTTCAGCCTCGCAACGTACCCCAACTAAGCATGCATAATCTCACTGGCTCACGGTTGGGAACAGTTGAGACTCGAAGGAGATAATATACTGCATTTCAAATAGCATTTCTCATTTTTTTTATGACAAAATAAACAAGTTTTGTTCTTCAACTTTGAATTGTGATTGAGTAACGAAATTAATTATTGCTTCGAAAATTTAATTTTATCCCAATTTAACATAAACAAACCACTAACAAAGTCAACGAGGAGGATGAACGACATTTTTAATATTAAAGCCTAGCAGACAAATCCGCGATATTTCTCTCCTTTGCCGAAGACATTAAGAAACTACAACACAATTCACTGCACAAACAATGAAGTAGACATTTTTAATTGACACGACAAATCAATTTTAAAAGTATATTCTGTCAATCATTTCAAGCTGATATTGTAATGATGCCCTTCAATTATAGACTGGTTATATGAAGTAGCAAGTACCAAACGGCTAATAGGCATCTCTTCAGTACAGGTGCCAATAATCCGTTATTTATGTTCTACCTTGTATAATATTCTTAATTTGCTTTTGTTTGTTATTCTTTTACTTCTGCATTTTTCATAAACTTTTACTTGATTACCTACTGTTGTTAAATATTCCAATTAAATAACCACTCATGTACGAGTATATATGTTTTGGGCATCATGCCTGTTATATGTAATAAAATAAAAATAAAATAAACGTCACATTTACAAAGGTCGTAAGTAAATTTGGCATCAATAGTGATATTATACGATGTTTATTTATTGCAACTCGTGTTATGAAATTTACACAATTATCACATAATTCTTTAGAATATCGATTTTAAATAGCTAGCTATTGAAATATAGAATATCTACTAGAAATTCTCAATTAATTATGCTTGTGAAATACTAAGATTTATCAAATAATGTAGATACGTTACTGAGACAACGCTCGTGAATGCACATAAAGAGTCCGCGAGACATACCTGAGATTTACTGCGTTTAGTATCACACAAACATTCGTTCGACAGACAACCTGTCACAGACGCGTCGATGTAGGCTTCTTTCTGACAAAAAAAGCCTTGAGAGGTGTACAAACCATTCGGGAGCAAAAAACATTTCTCATGGAGTTTCTTTCCATTCATAATTACCCACAAATCACTTATTATTTCAATTCAATAAATACAATTATTCACAAAGTTTTTAGGTACACCAACGGTGTGAGATAGCGAATGCAGAAATACATAAGTGTGTGATAGACAACCAGAGCTAGTAGCGCAATACCCGATTATAACAGTAGCGTGGGACGTTCTTATAGCTATTTCATCCGTACACACATATTCGTTGAATAGCTATCCTTTTCACACGCCGGTGAAACGTAAAACAAGACGGTATCAGTGGTGCCACAATTTTCGTAAGATTTGTATGAATACGACGTGTCTTGTATTTTGTGTCTATGGCGAAATATCGTGTTTTATTGCTGTCTGAAATTCTTCACTAGTTCTTAGGGCAAAGGTAAATTCAATTACTGTTATTAGGTATTGAGTTTTTTTCATTGCAATATATTCCACGTAAATTCTGAATGCCCTTGCGAACCGTAGGACTATAATTATATTATTATGTTGTTGTGTAAAACATTTTGTAACCTATCATTCACCAAAATATACGAAAAAGTAAAATGTGCGTGACCTCTAAGAGAAAAAAACAACACGTTTTCATGGTGAATAACGCACAAGAGTCCCTAATGCTCCCAATCCAGTGGGAGAAGTTCAGGGGCCAGTGAGACTATGGCGTTCCCAATTGGGGTATATTGCATAGGCATAAAATACAAGAGACGTCATATTCATACAAATCTTACGAAAAATGTAGCACCACTAATGTTGCACCACTAAATGTTTCACCCGCGTATGAAAAGGATAGCCATTCAAAGAATATGTGTGTGCGAAAGAGTTAGCTATATGAAGCGTGTTTCGGAGGTAGGTCTCGTTGACTTGGTTTAGTGCAACCAGGCGCGTTGTCTCAGTAACGTATGTACGTTATTTAATTCATCTAAGGTATATTGTGAGGTTGTATGTAGTGGGGAGGGGAAATGGGAAGGTTGGGAAGTATTTGGCTGTACAGATCAGGTCACCAATCGCGACTGAAACCATTTAATTTTTATTAATAGTGATTACCACAAGAGTCCCAACTGCTCCCAACCGTCTAGAGCCAGTGAGACTATGGCGTCCCCAATCGCTGCATGTTAGGAGGTTGAAGTTAGTGGGGAAGGGAAGGAGATGGGGAAGAGGAAGGTTGGTATGTACCTGGCTATTCAGATCTGGTCACCAAACACGGCTCAAGCCATTTCAAGCAACGTTTCGATTCTGAATGGTGGTCTTTCACCAGGGCGGTACTTAGAGTATTAGAGTATCTACCACTCTGTCTTATGACACATATAAATTAAATTAAATGTTTTTTGCATACGCCGGGTTTTAATCCGCGACCTCTGGATTCGTAGTCGAGCGTCTTACCACTCGGCCACGGTGTTATGGATTATTTTGTACTAAAACACTTTTGCACTTGATTTTTATTTATTTCATAGTATGAAGTTTTACAGGGTAATGTCTACACCAGAAGCATAGTGTTCCTCCAACTGATATTAAGTGTGTGAGACTAACTGAATCTTCAGATTGAACCGTCTCATATAGTGGTAGAATGTCTACAAGGTATGTCAATATCAGTTGGGGTAATGTTTTACATATCATTTCTTATAGATTAATACCCAAATAATTACATAATAGTTCATCAAAACCTAAATAGTTTATGGATGATAACAAATTTGTGTGGATGATAAATAGTCAGCCAAATAGGTTCAAAGTGTTATCGCCTTGAAGGAACAATATATGGAGGGGTAGCTAATTTGTTTTACCCAACCCATCCGAAATTATAATAAATCACTTTTTCCGAGTTTTTACATCGTACACCATGAGAGAGAAAGAGACAACAAATTTCTTGGACCGCTTCTATATACTGTCGCAATGATCTTAAGCTGGATATCTTCGCTGGTTAACGGCGGGACTCCGCCCACATTTTTTATTTTGCCACTAAACTTGACACAACTAAACGGTTTTTTAGGTTAGATGCTATATTTTTGTTGATTAAAATACTGTGAAAAAGTGGCTATACACACAAAAACATTATGTAGATATGTGATATGAATGGATGTATAAATACCGTAGCCTTAGTCTTAGCCACGCCCATTTGCGCCGAGTCATGTTAAAATCATCAAAAACAAGTCCAAAACTGACTTCACTGCCTTGGCTTGGGCTACCTCTAGTATACTCTAAGGTTATCGCCGTATGGGTAGGTACATAACGAAGGATGTCCTTTCAAATAACGTTTAGTTTCTGAATGGTGGTCTTGTGCCGGGGCAACAAATTTCTTGAACACTTGGAGTATCTACCACGTTGGCGCATAAATAAATTACTAGATTATTTCAATAAAAAATGTTTTAGTTTTAAGCCACTTTATTTATACACATATAACATTCGACCGGTTTCGGTTAAACTTAACCTTCTTCAGGAAAGTATATATATAAACTTTTATATATTTACTTTCCTGAAGAAGGTTAAGTTTAACCGAAACCGGTCGAATGTTATATGTGTATTAATAAAGTGGCTTAAAACTAAATTTTTTTTATTTAAATTATAATGTCAAGCTACAAAGTGATTGATTCATTCGATAAAGATTATTTCACATTGATATAAAAAAGTTGTGACGCTTCCATTGGTATTTGCCAGATCAACAATGAAAACTTTGCGGATTACGGAAACAATTTAATAAATATTCTAATTGCCTAGTGATTGGATGCCTGTTTTCTGTGTACTGTCTTTATGTATTTGTTTGATTTCACTGTTCAACATTCAACAATGTTCTTCTCAGTTCATCCATGTTATTTACTGCGTGATTCACATGATTGACATAACATGATAAAGTTGTATAGTCCGACTACAACAGTCTCTCTCTTTGAACAATGACTGTTGATTGTAATGTACCTACCGTACCCAAGCCGCACCTCTACTTACGTACATCTCCATACTACTTAGCTAATGGCGTGCAGCGATAAATATTTTAAATTGTTTATGACAAATGGCGATGGCAATACTTTATGGCACTCGGAAGATTAAACGATTCAATCGGATAATTAGTTGACTACGACAGTCATAGACAAACTACTTGCCGTAGATCAGGGACGGATTGTTCGTTTTTTGTTTTACAGTGAATACCGCACTCCCAACGGCTCCCAACCGTTTGAAGCCGGTGAGACTATGCTGTTGTGAGGTTGAAGGTAGGCAGATAATAATAATATAATACCTGACATCTTGGCGGAAATCGGATTTTATGTCCTTGATAATTTCACGCGAGGCCGCCAACACAGGCTTCGGTTTCTTCCCAGGTGTAGAACTGACTTACCGACTGCCTCGCAAGAAATTTGGATAATTTTCACACGAGCTACAGCAAGTTTAAGCAAGAACTAGCTATTAAGTTCTAACTATATTTTGTTTGTTTTTAAACTTCTTTTTACCATAATCTTTGTGTAATTATGATTACCATTTTTTGTGTTTTTTCCAATGTTTTGGTCTAAACTGTTTTTGCAAATATAAAATAAATAAATAATATGGACTATCACACACCTCTGTTTTGCCACACACCCTTAGCTTCATTCACATGCATGCATCGTCTCATACATACTATACCGCAATCCTGACTCAAATATTTGATTCATTGAATGGCGCCATGTCTTCCTCGCTTATCCCCGACTTCTTCAACCATTCACTTTCACGTCATGTAAATTTAGTACATTGAACACTTCATAGTCTTATATGTGAACCGCACAAGAGTCCCAACCGTCTAGAGCCATTGAGACTATGGCATCCCCGATCGGGGTATGTTGTGAAGTTGAAGGTGGCGGGGAAGGAAAATAGATGGGGAAGAAGAAGGTCGGAAATTACCTGACTTTTCAGATCTGGTCACCAAACAAGGCCGAAGTCATTTCAATTCTGAATGGTGTTTTTTTACCAGGGCGATACATAGAGTATCTACCACTCTGTAACGTGCCACAAATATGCTATATATTATTTCATATGAATCAAATGTGTTATGACACATATTAATTAAATAAACTTTATTTACCCACGCCGGGTTTGAACCCGCGACCTCTGGATTCGTATTCGAGCGTCCTACCACGCAGGCCGTCAAATTTAATATTAATATTGTTATTAGGCTCTGCCATTTTAAGTTTATTTTATTTTAAGTGAATCTCCTTCCCATCCCCGCTACCTTCAGCCTCACAACATGCCCCAATCAGGGATGACATAGTCCCACTGGCTCCAGACAGTTGTGACTCTTGTGCGGTATTCACTATAAAAACTACCAGAGTGGTAGATACTTTAAGTATCGCCCTGGTAAAAGACAACCATTCAGAATCGAAACGTTGCTTGAAATAGCTTTAGGCGTTGTTTGCTGACCAGATCTGAATAGCCAGGTTCTTACCAACCTTCCTCTTCTCCATCTCCTTCCCCTCTCCACTACCTTGAGCCTCGCAACATACCCCAATTGGAGATGTCGTAGTTGTTGAGACTTCCGCGGTATTCACATAAATAAAAATAATAAAAAACCGACACTGGTGTAGACATAATATTATACGTAGCTGACCTTGTGCGTGCTGCTCTTTGATACGAAGATAATGTTTTTTTTTTATAACGTTAATAGATTCCTGATCAGGTACGGAGTTGTTTTGTAACACCGCGTGCGTGTTTAAACATTATTTCGTGCGTGTTAAAACATTATTTTATGCGTGTTTAAACTACGATGGTAAATGCAGCCCTTATTTGTCTTATTTTCCGATCAACAAGGTTGTGCAATTAAGGAAAAAATAACTGCACGTCTGTAAAGGTTTTATTCCATAATAGTTTGCTCATTCTAAATTTTAATATATTTTTGTTACCCGTGAAAAATCACGGGATGTAACTTGACTTGCCAAGGAAAATATGAGGCTTTGATCCACCCATTTCAATTTTAGGATAATCTTTGCTAAAATACATTGTAGATAGGAACTTTATTAGGTAGGAAGGGAGTTGAAAAGATTCGTTGAATTTCAAATTTGATTTTCGTAGGGATAGGCTGAAAAAACGGTCCACCATACAGCTCTGTCTTGGCACACACTCCTTGCTTCATTCTCATTCATACACCGTCTCATACATACTCTTCTGTTATTCTGACTCCCACATGGCCCTACTCAAGTATTCGATTAAGTTAATCGTGCCATGTCTTCCTCGGGCGTCCTCGACTTTTTCTTCTACACACTTTGACGTCGTATATTATTTTCACACTCTTTTCTTCGTTCATTCGCTCTATATGCAAAACCATCTAAGCGTTTCTTTCTTGGTCCTATTCATCACGCTAACATCAGCCTTTCATTCTTTCCGGATATACACATTTTTAACATGGTCATTTCTTGGTCATACGCACTTACGCTTCGGGGATCTCATTTCTACAGCGTTCAGTCTACTTTCATCCTTCCTTTGCCAGTTATATGCCTCACTGCCATACATCAGGGTTGGTATAAGCACTCCATTGTGTACTGCTCGCTTCGCTTCTTTGGTTCAACAGCGTTCAGTCCTTCATTAATGGAGTTTCCTGCATTCGCCCTTCTTTCCATCTCAGGGCTTAACGCCATCGAAGTAATAATCAGGTATTGTTTCATAGTGCTTTCACACAAACGAAGTATTAAATTCCGTAAGTCTAAACTTAAACTAAGGCGCACAGTTTACACCCGCGCTGTGCAAATGGGTTCCCCGCAGAGCATCGGACCATCCCAATATCCTTATCAGCCTTTCCGTCTTTTTTATTTATTTTATTACTTTATTCTTATTTATCATTAAGTGATAAATCATTTAAAGCAGAGGTACCCAAACTTTTTTCTCCCGTAGACCACTTGCCGATTTTTTCTGTTTTGTGTAGACCCCCTGCTTTCCTAATATTGATTTTTTTAAGCGATGGGAAAAACTTCAAAGTTTTGTGAACGCTTTAGGAACTGCTAGTTCTTTGAAATGAACCCTTCGCGGTGAATATTTCAATTGAAGTTGAACTCGCCAAAAAATAGTACTAGTCGGTAGAGATCTCAAATCGAAAAGTGCTAGCAAATCAACAAAAATTCCTCTCCGAAAAAAAAGCACTAGTCGGTAGAGATTTTAAATCGAAAAGTACTAGCAAATCAGCAAATCGACAAAATATCCTCCCCAAAAAATTAACCAACATTTTGGTGACGGCCTAAATGGAATCCACTCTCGTGGACCCCCATTTACGTCTCATGCACCCCCAATATTTTTTTTTCATTGACGTGGACCCCTTGCAGGTTGGAATCGACCCCTGGGGGTCGATATAGACTACTTTGGGAATGACTGATTTAAAGTTACTCTAACTCTTGTTCCTTATACCAATAGAACGGCGCTATGCGCCTTACTTTTTCACCTCATGTGGGTGGAAAAATGCTTTTACGTGACTATTGAATTTAAATTCACGAGTTTACGTAGGGAAAAAAATGTTTCTAAAAACCAAGGCTCTCGTAAACACATTTCCCAAATTGTAGTTTCTACTTTTGACACGTTATACTCGTAGTATGGCGGTAAGTGAGACCCTCGCGGCAGTGCGATCAGCCAAACTTCGCGCGTATTTTTGAATGTGTAGATTTATAGATAATTTTATGAGAGTATGGCAGGGTAGGCAGTGCTTTTATTAGGTAAATTACCTGCGAAGGCTGTGAAGATCATGGCCACGTGGTGGATATTATTGTTTGGCAGGCGGCCGTAGTTGAGTGGGTCCACCGCCAGGCCGATGCAGAATATGGCGAAGACCTGGAAAAGGAAATCAATTAGTACAATCATGCTTTCTGTTCATGTTCCAAATAAATAAATACAATGATTTATTTATAAATTAACGGACTAAAGTCCAATAGCAAAAAAGAGCAACAAAGAAAGAACAGCACATACATAATATTATAATGAAGCAATGACAAAATATACATAAGAAAGAACACTCAAGCCAAGGCCAAGTCAAAATTTTGGTTGAGACGTAAAAAATGACGAAAATCGTTTAGACTGGTACCAAAAATGTCAAGACCATCAGCAACGTCATCGGCTATCGGAAGGCTGATAGAACCCAAACCCAAACGCAATCCAAATACTAAGTTTGGAGATCGCGCTGCAGGAGTTTCGGGGCCGAAGGCTTGGAATAAACTCCCTCCGGAACTAAGATGTATAACGAGCCCAACAAAATTTCGGTCGAAACTGAAAACTTACCTTTTCAGACTCTCATCTCCTTAAATTCATTAAAAGAATCTCAACATAACCTGTCTCTCAACGAAAAAGTGTTTCTAAAAGTGATTTGTGGAGAAACAGATTATGTTGAGATTCTTCTAATGATTTAATAAAAGGTTGGTGAATCACCAACCTTTCATTATATAAATACATTGTCAATTCATATTTATAGAAATGCAACTGTAACCCATCTTAAATATCAAATAAAATAAATAAATATTCCAGATAGATATATAAAATAGTAATACCAATAAATTAAAAGTAACTTTTACCCTGTAACTATTAAAATCATGCAACAATACTGATGAATATAATTAAAGTAAAATCATTGTTTACTACCCCTAACATCCCCAAAAATAGTATATAAGCCGTAGGTTAACAAACATTTGTACTAGTCTGAAGATGGCCGTCATAGGCTGAAACCGGTCCAGTCAAAATAATAAAAGTGGAATAAAGTTACAAATTTGTTTTATTAAATCATTAAAATGGAATTCCACCACGAATTAACAGTTTCAAAATTAGAAATAATTCTTCTAATGATTTAAGGATATGAGAGTCTAAAAAGGTAAGTTTTCAGTTTGGACCGAAATTCTGTTGGGCTCGTTATACATCTTAGTTCCGGCGGGAGTTTATTCCAAGTCCGATACTCCTGCAGCGCGATCTCCAAACTTAGTATTTGAAGCCTGCATGTGTCGATCATCAGAGCAATATGCCCTGATGATGGAGATTGCAAGGTTGCTATATAGTGAATACCGCACAAGAGTCCCAACTGCTCCCAACCGTCTGGTGCCAATGAGAATATGGCATCCCCAATCGGGGTATGTTTAAAGGCTGGACGTAGTGGGGAGGGGAGGAGATTGGAAAGAGGAAGTTTGGGAGTACCTGGCTATTCAAATCTGGTCACCAAACACGGCTAAAGACTTTTTAAGCTATTCGATTCTAAATGGTAATGTTTCACCACAGCCATACTGAGAGTATTCACCACTTTGTGTGATTTTTGTAGAAATATGTTTTCATTTGCAATGGAGTACTATGTGTAAACAAATCTAAAACATCTAAAACACCAGCTTTCAACTCTTTCAAATATTAAAAACGAAATAACGAAGCGATATTGTAAACAGCACAATTGTGAAAAGCCAATTGGTTGGTTTCGGACACCGGTAGACCGAATTCACATAAAGTCGATAATTTTATGACGTTGAACATGTCTTCATAAAATGAAAAACAAATATTTACAAACCTACTTCAATATTTTATTGCAACATTTTATGGTTAACCTTTTTATAGAATCTAATCTGATGGCATATCTACTGATCACTGTGGGTTTTGTAAGGCGTCCAATTTTCTCCCTCTTTGAACATCTCTATACTTACTGTAATTCAATGCAGCACAGTTTTCATCGAGTTACCTTGGTAACCTTTCATGTGTAAATAATTGAATTTTTGCTTATTTGTGCGTTGATGCGTAAAAAACGTGTCCAGAAACTCGCGGTACAAAAGAAAAATTAAATCATATCTCTAGTTTCATATTGACACATGTTTAATGTTCACAACAACTTAAACTTTGAAATACCGTCGTGGAAAGGCAAAAGGGCTTAAGCGACACTTTGGTAAAAAATGAAATAAATATGCAGTCTGATTGGTTTTACATAATAATTTAACATAAGTAAGTGCTTTTTATTATTTATAATTTTGCAACTTTTATTTAATCATAAGTAAGTGCATAAGTACAGAAAATAATACAGTTTAAAAAGGGTATTCATGAAATAATACAGTAAAAAGTGAAACGTTTTGAGAAATGAATAGCAAAAGAATAAAAAATAATAATAATAATTAATCATAGTTCCCATATATTAGTGACAAATAAATATTTCATTTAAAAGTCTTTTAAATTTATACAGAATTTATAAAGAATAAAGTCAACACACAAAATAGCTTACTGTATAAAGGGATGAAATCTTATAATGCGCTGCCGGAAATCATCAAAATAATGCTAATCAATAAATTCAAAATATCCGGTAAGAACTATTTAAAAGCATGTAAATCATAATAATAAGTAGTGTATAAGTTAAAATATTATGAAGTCAAAAAGAAAATGAAATAATTTGCTACTTGTAAACTTGAATGTACAAAGTAACTAATATAAAATAAATAAAACTAAAAAAAAATAGAAAAAAGCGGTTTAAACAAAATATAATTTTATCAAAATTATAATGTCAGGCCACACGTGTTTGCTTAATTTAAAAATTACTCATTTTTTTATAATGTTCAAATCAGATCAGATTAAAAATCAGATCAAATCAGATTAAAGATCAGAAAAAAATCAGATTTTTCACAGTTTTTTGTGTTCCTTGAAAAAATTGTGTTATGTACGATACAATGTATTGTTTCGTCAAGAGCGATATGCATATTAGATAATGTGTTGGCAGTTTCGAGTGCGATTTTCCGAACTCCGTGTACAACTCGACAGGTAATTCAATTATCATTGCAGTACCTGCCATCTTTTGAAACGTGACAGTTTCTAACAGGTAGGCTCGGAGGTAGTCGGTGGCAACGGGCATATTGACTGATTACTGGAAAGTAGAGCAACCTCTACGCGTCAGGTTTTTTGGTTGAAAAGCAGATATTTTCATGTCGATGTGTCTACTTGTAAAGAACTGCTATAACAACTAGTGCCGGATTTAGGAATATGTGTAATTATGCTGATCATTGTGGCCTAGGGCTTCACGTTCTTAAAGGCGTCCAGATATGACCTTTAGCCTAGTAACAATACCCATCAATTAAATGTCTTTTTAAACTACTCAGCACTCGATCCTACGATTAACTGGTTGAGAGCTACTTTACGGCGAAGTAACAGTCGCCGGTTAACCGTCATGTTAATCTTATGATTAAAGTTACTTGACAAGTTGTTACTTCACAGTTTACTCAGAGGTGAAGAAATTCTCATTAAGGCTTGATATTTTCATAGTTTCTAGCCTAAAATTTAAGTCCGCCTCTGATGGCACGTATTACGGATTATTCGAGCATGTCTAGGCACGTTTCAATTTATTTTTATTTCATTTTGACTTAAATGTTCCACGTGTCCATTACAAACTTTCCAAAATGGTATTTGAAGGAGTTTTATATTCAGTGTTCATAATAAAATAGCCTGTAAGAATTTAAAAAGAAACAAAAAAAAAATACTAATTTAAATTCCTATAAAAAATTGTTATGAAGAATTATGTAAATGAAACGGAAAATTATGTACCATGTAACATTAAGAAATGTAGGAATTATTCAAATTCACTTTACCCGATCTTTAGAAACAGAGTTTTCTAATACCCTTCCATGTGACCAAAAATGGTATTCGATTATTAAAAAAAAATCTTTATTCCAGAGGTCTCGAGTTCAAATTCCGTCTTGCGCGTGTTATTTCAAATTTAATTCATAAAATTAATATATAGTACATTTGCGGCACGTTCCAGAGTGGTAGATTCTTTAAGTATCGCCCTGGTGAAAGACCACCATTCAGAATAGAAACATTGCTTGAAATGGCTTTAGCCAAATCTAAATAGCTAGGTACTTCTCAAACTTCCTCTTCATCGTCTCCTTCCCCTCCCCACTACCTACACCCTCACAACATACCCCGATCGTGAATGCCATAGTCTCATTGGCTCCAGACAGTTGCCAGCAGTTGGGACGCTTGTACAGTATTCACTATAAAAAATAACTAAAAAAATATAGCCTAGGTAACCAATATGTTGAAGTAGCAGATATTTTTAACAACATTGAAATAGCTTACAAAAAACTTTTTTTTTTTAAAGAAAGACAATCTCCCCGGGTTACGAATAACCTGACCATATTTGAAAAACTCCTACTACCATCATAATAAGCGAAAAATGTTGCTTGTGTAATGATGGAGGACCTAGCTAGCGGAGGAATTGAACCCACGACGCCCGGGTGGGAATCCGACGTGTTTGTCCATTCGGCTACTAACCGGTCAGAACATTACATATAGGTATTTAAAAAACGAATTAATTAAGAATAATGTAAGTATGTTCATAAAGTTAATAAATTGTAAACATTTTGAGTGATTTCTTATGTGTATTTCAAGATACTTTTACCGTAAATAAATAAATACGTTTTTCATTTACGTTCCAAAATAAACATAGTTGTGTTACAAGTAATATCCCAAACCTTCGAGAAATAATATACAAGAGGGAGCGCTGCTATAGTACGTTTTGATGAGCTTCGCCAGACTCGGCTAGACCTGAGCGTGGCTAGGACTAGGGTATTTATACATTTTCACAGTATTGTTTTAAACAAAAGTATAGCATATAACCTAAAAAACCGTTGAGTTATGTCAATTTATGTCGCATATCAAAACGTGTGGGCGTAGTCAACGGAGACGCGGGACACGAAGGACATTCTGACAATACTTTAAAGCGGTGTGATAATTTGGGAAATTATGCTGTCTCTTTCTTTCTCGTGGTGTACGACGTAAAAACCCGTAGAAAATGTTTTTTCCTTAGAGTACATAGAGTAGTATCTATGCAAGGCAGTGAAGTCAGTTTTTGACTTGTTTTTAATGATTTTAACCTGGCTCGGCGCACCTGGGCGTGGCTAAGACTAAGGCTACGGTATTTATACATCCGTTCATATCACATATCGACATAATGTTTTTGTTTATTCGTATAGCCACTTTATCACAGTATTTTTATCACAAAAATATAGCATATAACCTAAAAAACCGTTTAGTTGTGTCAAGTTTAGTGGCATAATAAAAAATGTGGGCGGAGTCCCGCGGTGAACCAAGAGCATAAGATCGTTGCGACAGTATATAGAAGCGGTCTATGAAATTTGCTGTCTCTTTCTCTCTCATGGTGTACAACGTAAAAACCCGGAGAAAGTGATTTATCGCAAGTTTGTGTAGGTTGGGTAAAAATAACTAGCTTTCCGTCCATACGAGTATATTGTTACTTCAAGGATTTATCCCAAATTTGTATAGGTTGGGTAAAAAGAATTAGCTCTCTTTCTCCATATATTGTTACTGCAAGATCCAAACTCTCTCCGATAGTAAAGATATTACCATTAACAATAAACTTACCACAACGATACTAATAAAATGCAGCGTAGGTTTGTGTCGCAAGCTAGAGAAACGCAGTCACTATGTTACAACGTAAAATATTCATTGAATACATCAACCATTTAGCATTATCTTTTGTCTTTGACATTTCTGCTTCTTCTGTGATGGAAACGAGAGAAATCTTCTGTTCTACTATTGCGAATTTCCGTTTCTTTATTTTATTGGTTAGTAAGATACATCATCGATGTGAAGAGAAGCCATTTTTGTGTTTTTGCTTGTTGGGTGCTTTTTGTGTCACGAAGCAATATTGATTCAGCTTGAGGCCTCTCTTCAGTGACAATCGTTTGAAAATTACGGTGCACTTTGGAACGGAATATTTATGATGCAAAGTTGTGGTATTTTCGAAAAATTTTCTACACTCGTCAATTTTGTCGGCGCGGGCATAGAAATTTAAATACATTAATGAAAATTATACCTGCATTTATGTTTCCTTAACTCGTTAGCAAATATATCATCGCCGGAAAGGCAAAAGGGCTGAAGGGCCATTTTGGGATGTTTACACCAGAGCACTTTAAAGTTTTTTTGTTTTTTACAATATAATTCATAAGTCCTCAGTGCCTGGTTGGATTTTGAAAAAAATAAGTTAACTCAGGTAACTTAATTCTCTCGCTGAGTTACCTGAAGCGACGAATAGCTAAAAAAAGTCCCAAACTTGCGTCGCTTGAGTCAAGCCTTCTCCCAAATGGTAAATATATTTTAGATGGCTGAAGGGCCACACAAGTCTTCAGAATCAAACGAGAGTCAGAGCTTTCGATGCAGAAATAAAAACTGATCGAAACTGCATATTTAACTTTTTTTTTTGCCAAAGTTTCGCTTAAGCCCTTTTGGTTTTTTCGGTGACGATATTATTTTTCGTTTCAATTGAAAGTTTTGTGAGCCCTAGGAGAAAACTAAGATTTTATAGCGTGATATAGACAAGCTGCAAAAAATCGTCTTATAATCCTCGCAAATATATTCTAATGAAAATAAAATAAAAAAGTTTGTATGAGATCACATATTTTAATTTTAAAAATTATGGCCGACCGGTTTCGCTTGTTACTATTTCATTTTCATTAAATGTGTCAAACCACAAAGTGATAGCTTTCTTCGAAATATATTCCAATTACCTGCAACATGTTTGTTAATCAACCCATTTATTTTATTTACTTCCTTTTTGTTTCTTACATTATTTTTACATTACCTACCTCACTAGGTTATTAGAACCTGTTCTTAGGTAGGTGGAATTAAAAGGCCACTTAAGTACTTTATTGACATAATGTGAGTGAGTTATCAATACTCGGTTTGACTGACACCAATACTTGCTCATTACAAAGTGGTAAGAAAATGCATTTAAATATGTCGACTTTATATGATTCAGACTTGATGTAACAATATATGGAGGGAGAGCTAATTATTTTAACCCAACCTACACAAACATGCGATAAATCACTTTCTCCGGGTTTTTACGTCGTACACCATGACAGAGAAAGAGACAGCAAATTTCATAGACCGCTTCTATATACTGTCGCAATGATCTTAAGCTCCTGGTTCACCGCGGGACTCCGCCCACATTTTTTATTATGCCACCAAACTTGACACAACTAAACGGTTTTTTAGGTTATATGCTATATTTTTGTTGATGAAAATACTGTGAAAAAGTGGCTATAAGAATAAACAAAAACATTAAGTCGATATGTGATATGATGGATGTATAAATACCGTAGCCTTAGTCTTGGCCACGCCCAGGTGCGCCGAGTCAGGTCAAAATCATCAAAAACAAGTCAAAAACTGACTTCACTGCCTTGGATAGATACTACTCTATGTACTCTAAGGATTCAATCATTGAGGTATATAAAATAACTCAATGGATTCGAGAGACAGTTTGATAATTCGAAACGACTTACAAACATCAAGCAATGCTATAAGCAATACACTGAATAACTTATATTATTAAAATAATTATGAGTGTTGCACGTCTAAACATTCTTATTATTTCTAATTTTGAAACTGTTAATTCGTGGTGGAACTCCATTTCAATGATTTTAATAATACCAAATTTTTAACTTTATTCCACTATTTTTTTATTAGACCTGACCGGTTTCACCTTATGATCAAATACATTAACCAAACTGAGATGGGAAAATCAAAAAGTAAATTAAAAATTAATATATTAATATATTTTTCTTTTAAAACCCACCAACGCATCCCATGTAAACCGTCTCCCAGAAAGTAATAAAATTGCCCGAATGTATATTTGAATGTTATGGTAAAGCCGCCTCTGTCGGCAATAAAACAAAACCCGAAGTCACAGATGTATGCTATGAGACTCAATAAGCGTCCATTCTGGACACTAATAGTATATATACCATAGCTTTATTTAAAATTGTACCAGTTTGAAGATGTCCGTCATAAGGTGAAACCGGTCAGGTCTTAAATGTAAAACAGTGGAATAAAGTTAAAAATTTGGTATTATTAAAATCATTGAACATTCTTAATATAACTACCCAACCATATCGATTCTCCATTTCTAAGTCAATTTGACCGGTCGGTAGCTGAGTGGACAAACGCGTCGGATTCCTACCCGGGCGTCGTGGGTTCAATTCCTCTGCTAGTCTTCCATCATTGCACAAGCAACATTTTCCGCTTATTTTGATGGCGGTAGAAGTTTTTCAAATATTATCAGGTTATTCGTAACCAGGGAATGCTTTTCTTACTTAAAAAAATGTGTAATCTTACCAGTTCTAATATCTTCAGTCCGATGGACCAGTTGTTCTTCAAGTAGGACACCCTGGAGGAACCGGGGTAATCTCCGTTCTCTCCTTTCTTCCCCTCCTGGGGTCCTCCTGTCTCCGCCTCAGCAGACATTTTCCAGTGGATGGATCGGGGCTCCTCCAAGTGCGCCACCTGGAAGATTCAAGAGGAATAATATTAGATAGAGCTGTAGAACTAACATTAAATGATGGGCGAGGCAAAAAATAGGTTCACGCAGGAAACCCTGAAGTCATCAACGGGTTTGGGGATGATATGTGGAGGGTCCTTAAAATGAAAAGGAGTGGTTCTGGAACTTAAAGAACCGAAAAATACATCCAGAGTCGAGCTCTTGAGGCCAAGAGCTTCTTAAGAGAGTCTTAACCACGACCTGCTCTCAATTCTCTTGTGGATAATTAATGTCAATCGTATTCAAATGTTGAGCACTTGGAGCAAGAATATCTATGGAGAGAGATCTACATATTTTTACTCAACCTATACAAATTTACGATAAATCAAGTGAGAGAAAAGGAGACAAGACAAGTTGTCACATAATATCGCACCACTTTTAGGTATGTCAGCATGTTTTTCCTCTCCCGCGTCTCTGGCGACTCCGCCCACTACGTTTTGTTATGCGACATACCTCAACGGTTTTGAGGTTATTTCCTATATTTTTGTTGAAAACAATACCGTGAAAAAGTGGTTGTAAAAATAAACGCTACATTATGTCGACATGTGTTATGAATGGATGTAAAAAGGTGTGTCCACGAAAACCCTAGCCGCACCCGAGTCAGGAAAATATCAACAATCCTGACTACACTGTGTCGCAAAGCTATCCCTCGTGGTTAGGCACGTGTTTGGCGTGTCTTTTGATTACCGAAGGTATCAATTATGTTAGTTCTTTAGAGCGCCTTACCTTCTTCGTTTACTTTAGCGTCACAACAATCTCTCTTCAAGAATGCCATGGTCCTAAAGGCATTGGCATGTCATTTAAATAAAATCACAGTTAACGTGTGAAATGCACTCTCGCGATTCTTGTAATGTGTCACAGTTATGTCTTTAATTATTTTGTATCAGTTCGCATGATAATTAATGTGAAATGGAAATCAGCGAAAAAAATTATACAATTCTGCATAAAATACTTAACACTTTTCCACCTTCATAGCGCTCTTCTCAAATAAGGTTCTCAGCGATAAGCCTAATTGAATTTACTTATGCAGAAAGCGTCCAACCCACAATTCCTGCCATTTTTTTTTCAAAATCAAGTTTTACATGTTTTCCTATATGGTAGATAAATATGAAATTTATATCTGCTGAAAACATCCTTTCTCCAAATGCAATAGATTTTAGATAAACATTTTTTTTACTAACGCTCATTGCAGATATTAGACTTAAATTGGAGTTTAAAAATATTATAAAATGTAGAATAACATAAGAAATACATTTTTTTTTAATAAACACGTTGATAGATTATAAATTACCCATTTATAATAATGCTTATAAGGAAAAAAAAACACTGACATTCACTTTACAAATGCCGATTACGCATATTAATGTTTATTTATCGTCATATTTTTAAACGCCTTTTTCTCAGTTTCATCTTTTTGGGGTTGGCCGCTTTCCGCATAACTACATCAAATTTATACATAGCATACCAATTTATGTTCTAGTGAAAAATCATCTCTACCATATTTTTGTTAGATTTTCTATTAGAATAGTCAACAATAATTGTTGAAACCTCAGAGCAATGAAATACAAGAGCGAACGCAATAGAGAGAGATGTAATCAGTTTTTACGAGGTTTTCCGGACTCGACTAGACCTGGGCGTGACTAGGACTAGGGCTTGGGTATTTATACATCCATTCATAGCACATGTCGACATAATGTTTTTGTTTATTCGTATAACCACTTTTTCACAGTATTGTTAAAAAGATATATATATATATATATATATATATATATATATATATATATATATATATATATATATATATATATATATATATATATATATATAACATGTAACTTATAAACCGTTGAGTTATGTCGATTTATTTCGCGTATCATAACGTGTGGGCGGAGTCAACGGAGACGCGGGACACGAAGAACATTCTAACGATACTTTAAAGCGGTGTGATAATTGGGGAAAATTTGTGCTTCTTTCTTTCTCATGGTCTACGACGTAAAAACCCGGAAAATGTGATTTATCCCTAATCTGTATAGGTTGGGTAAAAATAATGAGCTCTCTCTCCATCTATTGTTACTTCAAGGTTGAAACGGTAAGTGAACGGCTTATATTTAAAACATTTAACACATCTTGTACGACAAACAAATGTTTTCTACCTTAACTTTGGGCCCTTGATGGAGACCTTACTGCATACTAAAATATACAAGTTTACTTTAACAAAGGTTTTTACACTGGTCGCAAATGCAATCATTGCGTAACGCCATTATTTTGTAAGCGAACGCTTTCGAACTTTGGTCTTAAGTGTAATCCTTGTGTAGCGTTACCCTTAGCTAATAAATCATTTTTAACGTTGGTCCTAAATGCGAACCCTGTTGAACGCCAGACTTCGTAAACAAAGGCTTTTATTTCCACAAATTATTTTACTTTCAAAAATAACATTTAACTGTTAACAAAATTCCTGCGCGATTTGTCACCGGTTCCATTTCCTGGTATTGTTACCTTAAACTCTAAAACCTCTAACTCTAACTGCTGCTGCATTGTGAACTTCAGTCTTCACGTGTTGAACCTTAGTTTTATTATTCTCCTTGCACTTAACCGGGAGATTTATCGCCCAGTCGAATGAAAGGGAACTTATTGTTGCGTGACTGGCCGATACAACTCAGTTCTATTCAGTTACTCGGGCGTGTGCTCCCAGCATTGTTTAGGGTTAACCTATATTTCGTCTCTGCTCTTCAGGTGGTAATTTTTCACTTTTATAATAAACTAGCGAGTACCCGGCATGCTATGTAATATCACTCAAAGAAAGTTTATTTTAATCCCCTTTATTGAAGTGCTTTTGAATACACCATATTTTTTGTTTTCCCGTTTGGTGCGTATGTGAATAAATCAGAAAGTTTTCCGACGCGTGAGTAGGCCACGTACTATCTCTAAACAAAGAAACATTCATTTGAAAAAATTATCTCAACCCAAACATTTATTTAAAAAAATTAAAATATATATACATGGCCTGTTCAAAAGAAAAGGTGAATTTTGAATTTTCGCGGGTGTACATTCGATTTTCGTTTTTTTTTTGTTATCTTGGTACACATATGTTTATCATATGTTAGTATTATCAACCATTTTGGATTAGTGGTTTTTGGCAACTGGAAAGGTTAGTCACGATCAATTTTTTTAAAAAGTAAAAAATCGAAGAACACACAAAAACGTGACTAACCTTTCCAGTTGACAAAAACAAACCACTAATCCAAAATGGCTGATAATACTAACATATGATAAACATATGTGTACCAACATAACAAAAAAATCGATAATCGAATGTACACAGACCGCGAAAATTCAAAATTCACCTTTTATTTTGAACAGGCCTCGTATATTAATCCAAATAAAAAAGTTCTTTAGTAGGTTCCTACTTTTTTTTTCTATTTTGAAAATATTCCACCAAAAAAAACCTTCGTCTGTAGAAAATATGTATTCAGTGATAAGGTAATTATGTTCCTGTATATTTTCTCATTTAAACTAGAAATTAATATGTTATAATAGAAAATATGATCTGTACAGCGCCCTTGAGGTGATTTTTCACAAAAACGGTGCTATACGAATCATCCCAGTATTTTTATTATTCAGTAGCTAATCAGAGTGGTATATCTATGGGCTAACCTCAATACAACATGGCGGGTGCAATGTTTTTCAATGAGATGGGGAAGAGGAAGTTTGATAAGTACCTGGCTATTCAGATCTGGTCACTAAACACGTTTAAAGCCATTTCAAGCAACATTTATATTCTGAATGGTGGTCTTTCACCAGGCGGATACTTAGAGAATCCACAACTCTGGAACGTGCCGCAAATACACTTTTTATTAATGGATTAAATGTGTTACGGCGCATATAAATCAAATAAAAGTTATTGGCGCACTCCAGCTTTCAACCCGCGACCTTTGGATTTGTAGTCGAGCGTCTTACCACTCAACCACGATCTAAAACCGACACATCTCGGGGGTTTGTTGTGACAGCTGCTGATCAGTATTGCCATTCGTTAAAAAACATTTTGTTAATCGGTTCCAACCCTTGCAATGAATTTCCCTCTAATGGTGCGAGCATAATTTCAAATAGCACACGGCGTAAACGCAAGGGTCAAAAAACTAATAAAGGTGCATTATTTGTTTTAATGCAAAATGCGCATGATAACTTTTCTACTCAACACTGTATTATGTAACATTGCAGTAAAATTCTTCTTTACTCATGTGTACGTTCTTATCAGAACTTAAACGTGAATGGTTTTACTTATTGTAATCTTGTAGTGCTATAATTCGTATTGAATAATAAAATATTGTTGTTTTAAAACAAATCTGTGATTCCAGTGGATAACCCGTCTACCGTAAATCCATAATTTATTTTTTAAGTCTGAAAATTATCAGGTTAAGTGTGCTTATTGACCTTGACTCTAAAAACCTGTAATTTTAATCTGATTAAATAATATTACCATTAAAAAATAACAAATTAACCCTTTGCTCCCTGGCGGTACAAATTTGTACCAGTCTATAAAACTTCACGTATATATGCCGTTTTTTTTGACAGAGCTGTTAAACGTTTTTTTTGTTTTACAATAAAATTCATGTGTCTTCAGTACTTGGTTGGATTTTGAATAAAAAAGTTAAGTCAGGTAACTCAAATGTTCTTACTGAGTTACCTGAAGTGATGAAAAGCTAAAAAAGTCCCAAACTTTTGCTAGAGTCAAGTCCCAAACGGTAAATATATTTTAGATGGTTGAAAGGCCACACAATTTTCAGAATCAAACTAGAGTCAGAGTATTCGATGCAGAAAAAAAACTGATGTACACTGCATGTTTAACTAATTTTCGACCGAAGTGACGCGTAAGACCTTTTGCTTTTCCATCGACCATATTATTCCTGTACGTACGAGTACATTATTTTGTATTTTTGGTCATCCTTTAGTTTTATTCATGTACGTATGCCAGTTTTTATCGTTTATTAACACAAACTGATACCAGCGGAATCAGTTTTATATTGAGCTGTCACATGGTTAGTCGAATTATTTTAGTGTTTGTTTGAAAACATAACCATTGTGATAATGGATTTAGGTATGTGTGTTTTTGTATGTTATTATTTCAATGAGTATTATAATGTCATAAACACTATATATTTTTTATTGCCCGACGGTACAAATATGTACCGGGTGATTTCTTTCTATAAGGAGTTTTTTGAAAATTTAAATTTAACCCATGTTCAGGGATTAAAGGGTTAACAAATCTTATTTTTATGGTAGTATATTTAAAAAAATCACTATTGCATATATTTCTTCAGATACGACACGAAAAACTCGCCTAGGTTCAATAAACAGGAAAAACCTCGCTTGGTTTTAATTGCTAGTCGAGTTAGCGAAATTGATTACCATCTCTAAAGACGTACTTTTTTGGTTCAATAAACAACGATTTTCCTGCTTAATCAATCAAGACTCGTAAATTACATTGTAAAACAGGTAGACATAAACATCTTTTTGCTAAACTTTAAAGCTGCCATACGATAATAGATCTCTATGAAAAAGAATCAAACTGATACGCTAATCGATATTTCACACAATTAATTCTCACTAGCCTAAAGGTGATATCGTCGCCGAAAAGGCAAAAGAGCTGAAGCGCCATTTTGGGAAGTTTACATCAGAGCACTCAACAGTCATTGTTTGTTTTACAATAGTTTTCAGTACCTGGTTGGATTTTGAAAAAAAAACTTAACTCAATGCTCTCACTGAGTTACCTGAATCGTAAAAAGCATTAAAAAACGTCCCAAACTTGTGTCGCTTGAGTCAAGCCTTCTCCCAAATGGTAAATACATTTTAGATGGCTGAAGGGCCACAAAAGTCTTCAGAGCATTCGATGCAGAAAAAAGTATTGATCAAAATTGCATATTTATCTCATTTTTGACCAAAGTATCGCTTAAGCCCTTTTGCCTTTCCAGCGAAGAAACGATAAAGTAGTTTGATTAGGTTATATTGCTGAAATTTTTTAAAATCATTTGGGTAAATTCAAGGATTTTATTGTAAAACCTAAGATTTGACAATTTTCTGGTTTCTGTAGTAACAGAAGTTATGTCAAGCGGAGCGTGCATTGCATACAGATGCAATTAACAGGTAGTCAAGGTACGCCGTTCCCAGAATGCACCAGGTGAACAGCGCGACGTAATAATAGGGCCCTAACTGGGTGGCCAGAGGTCACTGCTCCCCGGGATTTGGGGATAGGCGCCCTAGATAACACAATACTGCCCAGAGTGCCCTAGTGGGGCTGGGCTGGGCTGGCCCGACAATGCCACATTAGCGCTAAGTTCACAAGCACACAGATGGCGTTTCGGTGGCAGCGAGGCGGAACATCAAATGATTGCATAACCGTCAAAATGCACGCACATGGGCCCAAGTTTAAAGATATCAAACGCTTTCGGGCACGTGAATATAGATACCTACGCAATTAAGGGCATTACTCCGTCCCAATTCCGGTCATAGGCAAGAAATGCACTAACTAACTAACCATCACGCCGTTTCCCCGCAGGGGTAAGCAGAGAGGACGGACCGCCTCACAACTCTGTATCGGCACACACTCCTTGCTTCATTCACATTCATGCATCGTCTTATACATACATGACGGCCTTCATGGTCGAGCGGTAAGACGCTCGACTACGAATGCAAAGGTCGCGGTTTCAAACCCGGCGTGCGCCAATAACTTTTATTCAATTAATGTGTGTCATAACACATTTAATTCATAAAAAATAATAATAAAGTATATTTGCGGCACGTTCCAGAGTGGTAGATACTCTAAGTATCGCCCTGGTGAAAGACCACCATTCAGAATCGAAACGTTGCTTGAAATGGCTTTAGCCGTGTTTGGTGACCAGATCTGAATAGCCAGGTACTTCCCAACCCTCCTCTTACCAATCTCCTTCCCCTCTTCGCTACCTTCAGCCTCACAACATGCCCTATTTGGGGATGCCATAGTCTCACTGGCTCTAGACGGTTGGGAGCAGTTGAGACTCTTGTGCGGTATTCATATAAAAAATACTCTTCTGTTATTCTGACTCTTCACACGGTCCAATTCAAGTATTTGATTCACTTGATCGTGTCGTGTCTTCCTCGGGCGCCCCCGAATTCTTCTCACAATAACTTTCGCGTCATATATTCTTTTCCTTTTCTTAATCCTATTCATTACGCTTACATCAGCCTTGCATTTTTTCCGGATATCCACATCTTTAACACGGTCGTACGTGGTTTTAGCGCACATACACCTCAGGGACCTCAAGTCTACAGCGTTCAGTCTACTTTCATCCTTCTTCTGCCAGTTCCATGCCTCACTGCCATACAGGGTTATTATAAGCTCTCCATTATGGACTGCCAGCTTCGTTTCTTTGGACAATTTTTTGCGCCAACAATGTTCAGTTCATTCATCGTCATATTCTTCTCACAATCCTCTCTTCGTACATCCGCTCTACATGCCCAAACCAATTAAGCATCTCTCTATTTATCGTATTTATTAAGCTTACATCAGCCTTGCATTTTTACACGTTTTTACCGCACATACGCCTCAGGGACCTCAAGTCTACAGCGTTCAGTCTACTTTCATCCTTTTTCTGCCAGTTCCACGCCTCACTGTCATTGGTATATGCACTCCATTATGGATTGCCAGCTTCGCTTCTTTGGACATTTCTTTTTATTTGCTCCAACAGCGTTTATGCGCCATCGCTGTCCGAACCTTTTCACCGCGTTAAACTACTCCGGTTTTTCAATACCCCTACGCGGTACATATTTTCAAATACCTATCCATGCAATTAAAGGTCAAATTATAGCATTACGGCATGATTTTAAGTATAATATAAACAGAACAGATTATTATCTACAATTTGAAACTAAATCCTCGTGTGTGAACACTAATACATATGATAGTTACACGAATGTCCTAGCGAGCGGGAAAAAAACTGTGACGTAAGAGCGCTGTGATATCAGCAGTCAAAGTTAGCGTATCAAGTGTTGATACGGGAGCGTGTGGGGAATGACTTTTTGCCGTATCAACTGTTGTTACGATCGCGTGGAAAAAGTTAATGAAGTTTCCTGCATACACCCTTCTTTTAATATCCTTATCAGCCTTTCCGTCTCTCTAGAACATACTTCCCAAATACACGAACCCATTCACTTGGTTCAAGTATTCATCATTCTCAACTGTATTGAACGCTGTTCTCTCTCTACCTCCTAAAAATACGAAACGCTTCAGATTAATGGGAAAGTTACGTTGGAAAAGAAATGCGGTAGAAGGCAAACGAAACATCTTTATTTGGATATGATTTAAAATTTACAGGGTCAAAAGTATTGTGGACAAGAAAGATGCCATGATGATGTACCTTTAAGGATATCCAAAGCGTTGTTTAAACTAGCAGGAAGCATAAAATGACTTATAAAACCAACATCAATCATCATATACATATCTATTTATCAAATATTTTCCGGTTAGTAGCCGAGTGGACAAATGCGTCGGGTTTCTACCAAGGCGTCGTGGGTTTAACTCCTCCGCTAGCTAAGTCTTCTATCATTGCACAAGCAACATTTTTCGTCTATAATGATGGTATTAGGAGATTTTTCAAATATTATAATGTTTGTAATCCGGGAATGTTTGTTTATCTTTTAAAAAAAGTGTTTATATTTTAAAAAAATAAACTTGTAGGTATCGTTGTATACAGCTTTTTAAGTTTAAAACAACTCAGTACGTACACAGTCTCATATTTTTCTCACTTAGTACCTGAAGAAGCCATAATTGTGTCCGAAACTATTTTCAAACATACTTGCAGCAGTGACTTGTATTTTTTGGTTGATATCTTGAAGTAACAATACATGGAGAGAGAGCTACTAATTCTTTTTATTCAGCCTATACAGATTTGGAATAAATCACTTTCTCCGGGTTTTTACGTCGTACACCATGAGAGAGAAAGAGACAACAAAAATAACACACCGCTTTTATGTACTGTAAGGATGATCTTGGTCTCCCACGTGTCCGGGGACTCTGCTCACATGTTTTCACATGCGACTAAACTCGACACAACTAAACGGTTTTATATGCTATATTTTTGTAGATAACAATGTTGTGAAAAAGTGGTTATACGAATAAATGAAAACATACTGTCCACATGTGCTATGAATGGATGTATACATACCCGAGCCCTAGTCCTAGCCACGCCCAGGTCTGCCGAGTCTGGCAAAATTATCAAAAACTGACTACACTGCCTTGGACAGGTACCACTCTGTACTCTAAGATTAATACCGTAAATCGTGTGTCGTACACTCGCTGTGGAATTATTCACTTGCTATTTACAAACGAAAGTGCTGCCATCTTTAATATTCAAAGTGAACTATTAATTTAGACTATAAAATATCAAGAAATGACTATCGGAGATTATTGGTAATTCTTTCCCTTTGAATCTTCGTAGTACCTACCTCAAAGTATTGAGATGTTTCTATGAATGGTAACACTGAGTAATGTTCAAAGCATTTGTGCATTGTTGCGTCTCAGGAATGTGTTACATTGACACATCACCGATGTATCATTCCTGCATGTTCCACTAGTAGATACTACGTGGTAAGTGCCAATAATTACACACAGGCTTGTACCGTATCGAAATAATTGAATCACAATTGTAACGGTTCATTGTAAACAACGAGCATTGATGTTCCATCGCTTTGTCGTGGCAATAACGTGTTTTATAATCTACGAACACCAGCGCAGACCCGTGAAAAATCACGGAATATTATGATTGTAAGATTTGTAAAGCTGAATTTGTGCATCCTTCTTTTCAGAATATCAAAAAAATATAAAAAAAATACCACTGACCATTACCGAACCAATTATTGTAACAGCGGCGGTATAAATTCACTATATTATGTGTACTGAAAATCGGAATTATGAATTTTTTAATTTTAAAATGATACGTACTCACATCACAACTAAAATTAATTGCCTTACCATCATATCAAGTAGGTATTAGTTTACGTTTCAGACAACAGTTTTTATCATAACAGGTAAGATGCTTGATTTGAGAAAGATTAAAGATCTCTGAGAACAGCGATGTGATATGTCATCCACAGAAGGAAAATTTTCCTTTTTTTTTTGAATTGTAAAGTTTTTTTTCTTCTTCTTTTTCTTACATTTCACCTAACATCTTATCTGTTAGTATTAATACGCTAAGCCGTCTTCTGTACATGATTCGTTAGATCGCCGTGTGGGGCGCTAAAGTCTGCAAAAACAATCCTTGTAATTTTTGCTCATACGCAAAAAAAACTGATATTTTATTCCGACTACGCTACTTCACGATTCACTTACTATGTCCCTTTTGACGTGTGGTCGAACACGGGAACACGGTAAAAATTATAAATGGTAATTTTCGCTCATTCGTAAAAAAGCCAATTTTTTTTCCGATTAAGCTACTGCACGATGAACTCACTATGTCCCTTTTGACGTGTGTGGCAAAACTAAACTATTAATTCAGCTTTACTAACCCGTTTTGCTTGTGGTTTTCGGCGTAATCAATGGAAATTTAAAAAATATATTGTAAATTGTCATTTTAAATTTTAATCAAACAATTAAATTAATAATCTAATTCCTTATTGAAAAATACAGAACAAATCGTTAAACATGACGTTTTATGACAGTTAAATGAATTTTTCATAGTTTCATAGCTCATTATGCAAAGCACGTTACGACCTGACTATTATTTCGTTCAGTTAAAAATTCCAGACAGAAAACTTCTTGCAATTTTTTAAGTCCAAATCTCAACGTTAGAGAGTTTTTGCGGCTTCAGACAAACAGACAGATTTGTGGTTCATTGTCAAGATATACATACTGTGGGCATTTACCATAATTCCTTTCCTGCGCAGAACTAGAACACTTGCTTGGAATAGCAATTTATTACGAAACGAGTATTGGAATTTCGGTCACACTTGTTTAAACTTCTAATACATGCGTTAGATTACCTGCGTATGTTTCGAAACATTTTCTAATATATAAATATACTAGTGCATTTTTTTATTTTTTTATATGAATACCGCACAAGAGTCTCAACTGCTCTCAACCGTCTAGAGCCAGTGAGACTATGGCATCCCCAAATAGGGTATGTTGTGAGGCTGAAGGTACTGGGGAGGGGAAGGAGATTGGGAAGAGGAAGGTTGGGAAGTACCTGGCTATTCAGATCTGGTCACCAAACACGGCTAAAGCCATTTCAAGCAACGTTTCAATTCTGAATGGTGGTCTTTCACCAGGGCGATACTTAGAGTATCTACCACTCTGGAACGTGCCGCAAATATACTTTTTATTATTTTTATATGAATTAAATGTGTTATGACACATATTAATTGAATAAAAGTTATTGACGCACGCCGGGTTTGAACCCCCGACCTTTGGATTCGTAGTCCAGTGTCTTACCACTC
This sequence comes from Drusus annulatus, assembly GCA_022651775.1. Taxonomy (NCBI): domain Eukaryota; kingdom Metazoa; phylum Arthropoda; class Insecta; order Trichoptera; family Limnephilidae; genus Drusus; species Drusus annulatus. The sequence goes on along the minus strand of JAGWCC010000400.1, from coordinate 1,372,111 downwards.
GACTATGGAGGCCGTCAAATAGTCAAAAGTGCATACCTGTGAAAAATCGCCGGATGCATTATAGAATTTAGAATATTTTAAATTTTGATAATGTCACATACTCACATCACATCACATCACATATCAAGATAAAAAATTATATTTATTATCTTTCAGTATTAATACGTTAAGCCGTCTTCTGCACGTTGGTTCAAAATCGCTACCAGAGATGGCGTTACTCGAAAATGTACTCACAACATAACCCAATTGGGGATGTTATAATTCTTGGGACTTGGTGCGGTATTCACACAAACAAAAAATAAATAAAAAGGGCTGCTCTGTGATACGAAGATTACCTAGGAACATAATTTTTTTATAGCGTTAATAGATTCATGATCAGGTACCGAGTTGGTTTTATAACATCACGTGCGTGTTAAACCAGATCTGAATAGCCAGGTACATCCCAACCTTACACGATCGGGGGGGTATGTTGTGAGGCTGAAGGTAGTGGGGAGGGGAAGGAGATTGGAAAAAAGAAAGTCGGAAAGTACCTGGCTATTCAGATCTGGTCACCAAACACGGTTAAAAGCCATTTCAAGCAACGTTTCGATTCTGAATGGTGGTCTTTCACCAGGGCGATACTATGAGTATCTACCACTCTGAAACGTGCGGCAAATATACTTTTTATTATTTTTATATGAACTAAATGTGTTATGACACATTTTAATTAAATAAAAGTTATTGGCGCACGCCGGGTTTGAACCCGCGACCTTTGGATTCGTAGTCGAGCGTCTTACCACTCGACCATGGAGGTTGGAAGACAAACAGTCTGAGGCAGGGACGAGAAGGTTGTTTGTGGGCTAGATTAGTGTGGAGTAGAGACAGTAGAGGAGGTGGTCCGCAGGTAATTTCTCCGCTAAACCGGTTCAATAAATATTCTTACTTCTTACGCTCACTACAACTCGTACCTCTATGTATAATAGTTTTACTATCCGCCTTCAAACGATCCCATTCATGTGAAATGTCGGCCTTCAATGGGAGCAAATAATGAGTAAATTACATTGGTTCGTATCTGTTATAAACGGTTTTACTATAAAACATCTACAAAAATACACACTTTTTGGCTTTCTAATATAAACAACACTACGATTTCTTTAAAACGTCCTTAATTTGCTTTGTATCGGTTTTCATCGTACTTGTATCCTTGGAGAAACAATGTATGGAGAGAGAGCTAATTATTTTTACCCAACCTATACAAACTTGCGATAATTCACTTTCTCCGGGTTTTTACGTCGTACACCATGAGAAAGAAAGAGACAAAAGATATAATACTCTGCTTCTAAGTACTGCCACAATGATCTTGGACTCCTGGTTCACGGCGGGACTCTGTCCACATTTTTTATTATGCCACTAAACTTGACACAACTAAACGGTTTTTTAGGTTAGATGCTATATTTTTGTTGATATCAATACTGTGAAAAAGTGGTTATACGAATAAACAAAAACATTATGTCGATATGTGATATGAATGGATGTATAAATACCCTACCCTTAGTCTTAGCCACGTCCAGGTCCGCTGAGTCAGGTGAAAATCATTAAATAGTGACTACACTGCCTTGGGTAGATACCACTCTATATACTGTAAGCTTGTATCCTTACAACTAAATGTCCTTACGTACTTTGTTAACTGTCCGCTATCTAATTTCTTTTTCTTTGATTTAACAAATACTTTTAATATGAATTCATACGTTTCATCTGGATTTTTATACCCTTAGCTTCTAGTAATTTTTTTAAATCTGTTAATGTACACGTGCACTGTTATACCCATATCTGAACCTTTTATCTCACGATTTATGATAACGATCATGATTTTAGATAGTTTCAATTTGTATACATATTTTTTTTCTCCTTTTTAGTTGGTCTTATCAGCCTTATTAATTTAGTATGAAGCGCACTTGAGGTGAAATATCACAATACTGCGCTGTTATTATTATTAATATGAAAAATGATTTTGCTGTAAATTCTATACGGGCAATTAGGAAAATGTCTAAGGCAGTAGTTCCTAACCTTTTCAGTCTTGCTACCCCATGACCTATAAGGGAAACTGATTTTACCCCCCTTTAAAATGTCAACGAAGAAAACAACACATGCCTACAAAAAGCCATTATTAATCATAAAATTGCACAAACATATACGTAATTACATTTTCAATGTAATTCCTTAATTAATTAATGATAGTTAATATGAAGGTTGGAGTTGTTTTGCATTCGCAAGTTTTTTTTTAATGTTAGGTTTAGTTTCACTTAACGCGCATCTCAAGTCATGTTCCACATTGAGACGGTTTCTGGCCTTTGTTTTGACTGTTACTAAAGTTGAGAAACTACTATCACATCCATAAGTGCTAGCGAAAGATATTATCATTCTTAGAGTTGTCAGCTATAATAGGATATTCAGCACCTACTTTTTGCCAAAATGTCCCGAGGTATTAATTTTGAAATTCCACTTTAAAAGTGCGATCCTCGCATAGTCCGAGAAATCCTACTTTGGCTGACACATCTTCGTATTTCAAATTTCGTCATCAGTGGAAAATGGTCTTAATATATGTCTGCAATTCTACTATCTATATACCAAAGATTACCAGAATTATTACCCCCACTACCACTAGAATAGCTGTTGTACCCCCGCAGGGATGATTCGCCCAGGTTCTGAACCCAAGTTCTAAGTTTCCATTGAACAGTTTCTCAAACAGTAATCTTTTATATTCTTTATGAAAAGTATACTGGAATTTTAGTTAAAACGTTAAAAAATGCTTCTAATGGTTTTTAAACTCCACATTTTACAGATATGTTAGTGTGTTTTTTTATAGAATTGTAATTGCCCGTATAGAATGTACAGATAAATCATTTGTAGTATTGCTTGTATTAGAATGCTACAAAGTGACGTTTAGTGGCATTTTTAAGTGCTGAGGCGTAGTAATATATTTTCTATATACCATTCACCTTTAACCTAACATTTTCTCTTAGAAACTTGAAGTTAGTACTTTGTTTTGGTACAAATATAATAACATAAATGCTTTAAACGGGCCTCCGCACTAGCGACCAAACTTTGAAAGTATTACGATTATTGCATTAAAATCGCAAAAAATATTAAATTTTGGTCTGCTACCCTAACATAAACACACCTTTCTATTGATTTCCATGTATTAATTTCTTATTTATATTTCATTTGTAAATTCTCAAGAGACGGAATGTCTGATAAGGATATTGAAAGAAGGGTGAATGCAGGAAACTCCATTAATGGAGGACTGAACGCTTTTGGCGCAAATAAGATATTGTCCAAATAAGCAAAGCTAGCAGTCTACAATGGAGTACTTATACCAACCCTGATGAATGGGAGTAAGGTATTGAACTAGCAGAGGAAGGATGAAATTAGACTGAATGCCGTAGAAATGAGATCCCTGAGGCGCATGTGGGATAAAACCCTGCACGACCGTATTCAAAATGTGGATATCCGGAAATAATGCATGGCTGATGTATGCGTAATGAATTGGATGAAGAAGAGGACGTTTTAAAAACAAAATGGCGCTAATTTTAGTTTGAAAAACACTAACCTTTGTCGAGTAATCGGATGAATAATGTTAGGTTGGTACTTATTATTTGGTTGGTTGGTTATTGCATGATTCATGTCTGTTATGCTGAATGTGCGGTGATTCACAAGATGTGTTTCAACAGTTTTCTTAGCTGCGTTTTAACTAATTTAGTATTTAAGTCCTAATGCAGATAAAATTTCATCTGTGGGTAAGAATAAATTATTGGTTCTTAGCGAACGGATCAAATTATAAATTAATAAAATAAGAGTGGTGGACATTGGCAACACTTGTTTAATCCCCTTGGAGTGTGTAATAGTGATTCATTTTTATATTTAAAAAAAATCTTTTTTTTTTCAATCTCTTCATAGAGCCTGAATGCAGCGTGTTTATTTATGAATACAGTTAATCTATATTGAAATACAGCAATTGATTTGTGTATTATAGTTTTAAAGTACAGAGTTTGTAGTAAAAAATCGATGAAATTAAAAGGATATGTAAATATCATTAGAATTTCTGTAGGCATATCATGGAAAAGCATTTTTACGTAAGTGAAAAACTCATTTCCCCCCTCTTTATTAATGAGCCACTTGGTATTGGTAAGCGAAGCTAGCAATCCACAATAGAGTGATTATACCAGCCCTGATGTATGACAGTGATGCATGGAACTGGCAGAGGAAGGATGAAAGTAAACTGAATGCTACATAAAAGAGATCCCTGACGCGTATCTGTGGTAAAACCATGTGTGGCCGTTTTTAAAATGCGGATATCTGAAAATAATGCTAGGCTGGTGTAATCGTAATGCATAGGATTAAGAAAGGAACCCTTAGATGGTTTGGAAACGTAGAACAGATGAACGAAGAAAGACGGAGTGTAAGAAGAGTATGTGACACGTAAGTGAATGATAGTAGAAGTCGGGTTATGCCTAGAGTCTAAGTCGGATGTAAGCGTAATAAATAGGATCAGGAAACGGACGAGGAAAAGAGTGTGAGAAGAATATTTGACACGAAAGTGAATGGTAGAGAAAAGTCGGGAACGCTCAATGGAGGCATGCCACAATCAAGTGAATCAAATACTTGAGTTGGGCCATGTCGAGAGTCGGAATAACAGAAGAGTATGTATGAGACGGTGTATGGATGGGAATGAAGCAAGGGGTGTGTGCCAAGATAGAGCTGTACGGGGAAACAGCGGAATTTATTTTTATTTAAATAAATATAAATATTCACGATTTACGAATAACCTGACAATATTTGAAAAACTCCTACAGCCATCATCATAAGCGGAAGATGTTGCTTGTGCATTGATGTGGGACTTAGCTAGCAGAGGAATTGAACCCGCGACGTCCGAATGGGAATCCGAAGCGTTTGTCTACTCAGCTACGAACCGGTCATTTGTCATGGTTTTATTTATTTATAAATTAACGGACTAAAGTCCAATTACAAAAAATACATATAAAACACGAAATGGATAAAAGAGCAACAGAATAGGAATAGCATGTACATAATAATAAATGAAGCGATGACAAAAATAAGGCAAAATAAACATAAGAGAGAACATTCAAGCCATGGTCTAGTCAAAGTTTTGGTAGAGTTGTTAAGAATGACGAAAATCATTTAGACTGCTACCAAAAATTTCAAGACCATGGCTTGAGTTAACAAGTCTTGACATTCTGGACATTGGAGAATTAGTATTGTGATGATTGAGGAACAGCAATTCATTGTTTCTGAGTCTACGGCAAGGAATGTTGAACTGGATAAGTTGCAACAGAGAAGGTGAGTCAATAAAACAATTAATAATTTTGTAAATGAAAATTAAATCAAAGTCTTTCCTGCGCTTTTCTAATGAAGACATTTGAAATAATTGTTCAATTTCATCATATGAATAATGGCCTCTTTCTCGCCCTAATCTCCATGCAATACCGCGTAAGAAGCGATGTTGTACGGATTCAATCTGATGAATATGAACGGTATAGAAAGGGGACCAAATTACACTAGCATATTCTAGATGAGGGCGAACTAATGAACAGTAAAGGTTTTTTAGGGTTTTTATATTCTTAAAGTCACATGCAATTCTATTGATGAAGCCAAGAAGTTTTAGTGATTTTGGTTAGTTAGTACACTCGGTATTAAAAACGTGTAAATAGTTTTTACTGAGAGGTGAAATTTCACTTCATGTAACAGCTCCGTGTTAAACTTAAGATTTCCCTCGCTAAATTCACCGATGGTAAAAACGTGTCGCCAGTAAATCACGGTTAAATACCACAATCACATAGCCAGGTACCTGCTCGCCGGGGAAACAGGTACTTCTCACCTGATTCTTGTCTAAGCGAGTACCTAACTCGCCTTTTATATGGGACAATCAACACGCCTTCGATAGCAAAAAGAGTTGCTAAAAAGAGAAAAATTCTCGACTGGAAACGTGATGTTGAAGCTTTTGAGAGAATAAATAAATCAACGATTTTCATTGAATTTTTCAAGAACGGTGGAACGATATTCAACATTTAGTTTTTGTAAATCTTATTTTTTAAGAAATTTGGCATTATAGATCTATTTGTTACAATGAAAGTATTTTAATTTTAGATATATACCGTCGCTGGAAAGACATAAGGGCTTTAACGACAAAAAAATAGTTGAATATGCAGTTTTAATCAGTTTTTTTCTTCTTCGTCGAATGCTCTGACTCTCGTTTGATTCTGAAGACTTCTGTGGCCCTTCAGCCATCTAAAATATATTTACCATTTGGGAGAAGGCTTGACTCAAGCGACACAAGTTTAGGATTTTTTAAGCTTTTTGTCGCTTCAGGTAACTCTAACTAACTAACCATCACGCCATTTCTCCGCAGGGGTAGGCAGAGAGGACGGACCGCCATATAACTCTGTCTTGGTACACACTCCTTGCTTCATTTACATTCATACATCGTCTCATACATACTCTTCTGTTATTCTGCCTCTTCACATGACCTGATTTAATTATTTGATTTACTTGATCGTGCCATGTCTTTCTCGGGCGTCTTCGACTTCTTCTTTCATTCACTTATTCTTTATTCATATATTCTTTTCATACTCCTTTCTTAGTTCATTCGCTCTACATGCCCAAATCATCTAAGCGTCCCTTTCTTGATCATATTCATTACGCTCACATCAGCCTTGCATTCTTTCCGTATATCCACATTTTTAATACGGTCATACATGGTTTTACAGCACATACGTCTCAAAGATCTCATTTCCACAGCATTCAGTCTACTTTCATCCTTCCTCTGCCAGTTCCAGGTAACTCAGTGAGCAGCTTTACAATTTTATTCAAAAATACCTTCAAGTAGTTTTTTAAAAATTGTACCAGTCTGAAGATGCCTGTCACAAAGTGAAACCGGTCAGGTCTTGATAAAAAAATAGTGGAATAAAGTTTATTTTTTGTTGATAATGGAATTTACCTTCATTAATTGAATTGTATTGATTCCGTATAAATGTAGTAGTTTATTTTGTAATGCGAATTTTTGTTTGCTCATGTTTTTCGAAATTAAAAAATGATTTGATATTATTGTGTGTTAAATGTTGCATTTTTTTTTAAATGAAAATTGAAATTTAGTATTTTGAAAGAATCTTCAATGTTTTAAAATTAAAAACTGCATCCATTACAATAAGCTCTAACATTGTGTGCAATAGTGTTTACTTTGAATCGTATTTAAACTTTTTCTTTGATTATTTAAAAATATTTTCTCACTGGATTAAAATGAGGATTAGATTAATCAGAAGCTTAACCGTTGAGTAAGTGAGGATTATAAACCCAGCGGGAGATTATAAATCAGGATTTCACAATCGTTTATCGAAATATTTACTTTACGAAAGACTTTGATTTTTCGTAAACACATTATTAGCAAAGCTCTCTCCTTTTTGCTTATTGCAAAGATGATGTCCTCAGTAGAAGAGTCATAACCATTTACATGGCGCAGTTTTTGTAAAAAATCAATTACATGTATCTTTATATTTTGTCAAACATTCTTTTAAAAAATATATATATATGAATACCGCACAAGAGTCTCAACTCCTTCCAACCGTCTAGGGCCAGTGAGACTATGGCATCCACAAACGGGAAATGTTGTGAGGCTGAAGGTAGTGAGGAGGAGAAGAAGATTGGGAAGAGAAAGGTTGGGAAGTACCTGCCTATTCAGATCTGGTCACCAAACACGGCTAAAGCCATTTCAAGCAACGTTTCGATTCTGAATGGAGGTCTTTCACCAGGGCGATACTTGGAGTATCTACCACTCTGGAACGTGCCGCAAATATACTTTTTTTATTATTTTTATAAGAATTAAATGTGTCATGACACATATTAGTTAAATAAAAGTTATTGGCGCACGCCGGGTTTGAACCCGCGACCTTTAAATTCGTCGTCGAGCGTCTTACCACTTGACCATGGATTCACGAGGTTTGCCCGAGATTGGAATTATTAAGATTAATATAAAATGGACAATATCGTCGCCGGAATGGCAAAAGGGCTGAAGTGCCATTTTGGGAAGTTAACACCAGAGCAATATAATTTATTAATTTTGTTTTACAAAAAAAATCACAAGTCTTCAGTACCTGGTTGTATATTAAAGAAATAGTTACCTCAATACTCTCACTGAGTTACATGAAGCCACAAAAAGCTATTAAAGACCCAAACTTGTGTAGCTCCAGTCAAACCTTCTCCCTAATAGAACATTAATTTATTTTAGATGTCAGACGGGCCACAAAAAATTCAAATCAGAATCAAACGAGAGTCAGAGCATTCGACGCAGAAAAAAACAACTGATCAAAATTGCATATTTAACTCATTTTTCACTTAAGTGTCGCTTAAGCCCTTTTGCCTTTTTATCAACGATATGCTGTCAGGTGTCTTATTTAAAAAAAATATATTAAATGTATTTCGAAGTACAAACAAAGCTGCCAGAAAAAGATGAGTAAATTTCATTACGCCATAACTCTTCGTTTTGAGAGTATTTGCTGCAACATTGAATACGTTTTGACGAACCAAAACTTGTATTGTCTGAATACTGTTACGGTCCATTGCACATTGCGTTTCTTTTTACATTTTTCTAACGTGTTTTCAGGGGCAAAGCAAAAACGTGTTGAATTTTATTTTGCAATTAACGTGTGACAGTCAGCGGTACCTGTGTTCTTGTACATGCGCAGTGCATCGGATGCAGCCGTGCGCAGAGTGATCACTCAAGGCAGAAGGTTACCTCAATAATTTCAGAGGAAATGCTCTCCGGCCAAATCGATAACAATCGATCTATCTGACTGCTATTTTTTTTTTTAATTATTTATATTTACCGTGTTATCGAGGTCAAACTATGTTATTTCTAGTTTACGGTTTCCGTTCTTGGAACGTGCAATGTCGGGTCGTACGCGAAATTCATCTGTAGTTGCATTCGATGCCTTGTTTTTGTCGCGTTAAAACTGCACTTGACATTAACTCATCCAGAATGGTAGATACTCTGTGTATCGCCCTGGTGAAAGACCACCATTCGAATCGAAACGTTGCTTGAAATGGCTTTAGCCGCGTTTGGTGGCCAGATCTGAATAGTCAGGTACTTTAAAACCTTCCTCTTCTCCATTACTTATTAGATATAGCTCCACTCGACGGTTTCGAGAAATCAATCGAAAAATACAAAGATAATTAATTGACGATTACTCGAAAGAATTGAATTTCAGATATTATTTGAGAATTAAGTTTGCACAAAGGTCCATAAGATGTCTTCTTGTATATTCTATGAGGTTGTGTGTGTATTCAGAATTTTAGTGTTATTTCGATTTCGATTTATATAAAATAATATAAAGTGTATTTGCGGCACGTTCCGTATAAAATACTCTCAGTACCGCCCTGGTGAAAGACCACCATTCAGAAACGAACCGTTGCGACTCTAACCGCGTTTGGTGACCAGATCTTAATAGCCAGGTACTTCTCAACCTTCCTCTTCCTCCCACCCCCTCCCCGCTACCTTCAGACTTACATCATACATCGTTGAATTTAAAATTGCCACAGTTTTCGAAGTTTGCTTCTAAATCTTTACAGAAAATTGTAAAAAAAAATACTACTTTACCAAAGCTTCATTTTAAATGACCTTAGCAACCAGAAAACCCTGAGATTCGGATTTTTTAAACAACTATATTAAGTTTTGTTTGTACTTCGTCACGTATAAAAATAATAATGACATTGCGTATAAATATTATACATAGCGCAGTTTTGTGATGCTTCACCTCAATCGCGCTCCACTAGGATGTATTATAATACAACAAATGTATGAATGTGAATGAAGCAAGGAGTGTGTAACAAGACACAGTTGTGTGGCGGTCCGTCCTCTCTGCATACTCCTGCGCAGAAACGGCTTGATGTTTAGTTAGTTACGGTAATCGTAACACATTTAATAATATATAGTATATTTGCGGCACGTTCCAGAGTGGTAGATACTCTGAGAAGAATCGCCCTGGTGAAAGACCACTATTCAGAATCGAAACGTTGCTTGAAATAGCTTTTAGCCGTGTTTGGTGACCAGTTCTAAATAGCCAGGTACTTCCCAACCTTCCTCTTCCCCATCTCCTTCCCCTCCCCACTACCTTCAGCCTCACAACATACCCCAATTGGCGATGCCATAGTCTCACTGGCTCTAGATGGTTAGGAGCAGTTGGGACTCTTGTGCGGTATTCACTATATATATATATATATTTTTTTTTTTAAATTAGGCAACAAACAAAAAAATATAAAAGAATTTGGTTATTTAGTTATCAATTAAGGACTTTGAACATTTGAAAAAAAAAATCTTAGTTGTTGTTTTCAAAAATACCCGCATAAATTATTGATCGCGAAATAAGAATTTGAAAGTAATAATTAGAAAATATTTAGAAATGTTAAAACTCCACGGCGAGCAGTGAATGTCAACTCCGTCTGTTTATAGTCCACTTCTCAAACAAGTTTTTAATTCAAAACAGTATTACCATCGTTTGATATCGTCGAAACGCGAGACGGAAAACTCAAACCAATAATTATCGAAGCATTTTAGAAAATTTAAATAAATACTGGCTTTACGCATACCACCATAAATATTTGTTATTATATTTCTATTGGACAAAGCAATTCTTCTAATATTCTTGTAAATCAGAAAAAGTCGTCTCAATAATAAGCGGAAGATGTTTCTTGTGCAATGATAGCTAATTATTTTTACCCAACCTACACAAACTTGCGATAGATGAGAAAGAGACAACAAATTTCATAGACCGCTTATATATACTGTCGCAATGATCTTAAGCTCCTGGTTCACGGCGGGACTCCGTCCACATTTTTTATTATGCCACTAAACTCGACACAACTAAACTGCTTTTTAGGTTATATGCTATATTTTTGTTGAAAATAATACTGTGAAAAGTGGCCATACGAATAAACAAAAACATTATGATGGTGTGTGATATGAATGGATGTATAAATACCGTAGCCTTAGTCTTAGCCACGCCCAGGTGCGCCGAGTCAGGTTAAAATCATCAAAAGTAAGCCAAAAACTGACTTCACTGCCTTGGATAGATACTACTCTACCAACCCTATGGTAGGAACTGAACCCATGACCGCCTCCATGGTTGAGTGGTAAGACGCTCGACTACGAATGCAAAGGTCGCCGGTTCAAACGCTGCGTGTGTCAATAACTTTTATTTAATTTTAATATGTGTCATAACACATTTAATTCACATTAACGTCACGTTCCAGAGTGTGTTGAAATGGCTTTTAGCCGTGTTTGGTGACCAGATCTGAATAGCCAGGTCCTTCCCAAATTTCCTCTTCCCAATCTCCTTCCCCTCCCCACTACCTTCAGCCTCACAACATTCCCTATTTGGGGATGCGACAGTCTCACTGGCTCTAGACGGTTGAGAGCAGTTGAGATTCTTGTGCGGTATTCATATAAAAAATGACGTCCGGGTGGGAATCCGACGCGTTTGTCCACTCAGCTTCTAACAGGTTTTAAGCAACGTTTCGATTCTGAATAGTAGTCCATCGCCAGGGCGATACTAAGAGTACCTACCACTGATTTGTATATTTGCAGAGAATGGTCGAAGAAAGCAGTGTCATGTCACGATAATTCAAATAATTGAGTCGGTGTATTTTTACGCCGTCTCTTAAGTCGGAATAATGGAAGAGTATTTATGAATGTCGATGAAGCAAAGAGTGTGTGCCAGGACAGACCGTATATTTGGCGAAAGAGTAAGTTTGTTAGTGTGTACCTGTAATAATAATAATAACCTTAGAGTATACTAGAGGTAGCCCAAGCCAAGGCAGTGAAGTCAGTTTTGGACTTGTTTTTGATGATTTTAACATGACTCGGCGCAAATGGGGGTGGCTAAGACTAAGGCTACGGTATTTATACATCCACTCATATCACATATCGACATAATGTTTTTGTGTATTCGTATAGCCACTTTTTCACAGTATTTTTATCACCAAAAATATAGCATCTAACCTAAAAAACCGTTTAGTTGTGTCAAGTTAAGTGGCAAAATAAAAAATGTGGGCGGAGTCCCGCCGTTAACCAGCGAAGATAGCCAGCTTAAGATCATTGCGACAGTATATAGAAGCGGTCCAAGAAATTTGTTGTCTCTTTCTCTCTCATGGTGTACGATGTAAAAACTCGGAAAAAGTGATTTATTACAATTTCGGATGGGTTGGGTAAAACAAATTAGCTATCCCTCCATATATTGTTACTTCAAGATAATAACAGTGAACTTATAAAGCGCAGTTTTGTAATAGTTCACCCCGAGTATGCTTTACACTAAATTACCTAACCTAATATAACAACGAGAAAATAATATATAAAATATATGTATGCAATTAAAAAACTATCTAAAATCATGATCGCTATCATAAATCATGACAAAATGTTCAGATATGGGTATAACCTCAGAGCAATAATATACAAGAGGGAGCGCTGCTGTAGTCAGTTTTTATGAGTTAGCCGGACTCGGCTAGACCTGAGGCGTGGCTAGGACTAAGGCTATGGTATTTATTCATCCAATCATAGCACATGTCGACATAATGTTTTTGTTTATTCGTATAACCACTTTTTCACAGCATTGTTATAAACAAAAATATAGCATATAACCTAAAAAACTGTTGAGTTATGTCAATTTAGGTCGCATATCAAAACGTGTGGGCGGAGTCAACGGAGACGCGGGACACGAAGAACATTCTAACAATACTTTAAAGCGTTGTGATAATTTGGGAAATTTTGTTGTCTCTTTCTTTCTCATGGTGGACTACGTAAAAACCAGGAGAAAGTTATTTATTCCAAATTTGTATGGGTTGGGTAAAATGATTAGCTCTCTCTCCATATATTATAACAGTGCATGTGTACGAGTACATCAACAGATTAAAACAATTGACTAGAATTTCTTAGAAGACAGTTAACGTGCTGGTACTTAAAAACATTAATATTCAAGCATTATATGGTAACGATTCTAAAATAGCAATTGAGCATTTACCATACGAGTATGTTTCCTATTATTTTATTTGTTTACTTTTCAAAGTGTTTATGTTTTTTAGTTACATTCACAAAAAAGGTTTTTTTATACTCTTCCCAATATTAATTTAGTTAACCCATTCATTTAATTATTTTACTATTCCATAGTAAATCTGATACAATATCAATATTTCAATAATAAGAAATTGATTTTCGTAAAAATGCTAGAAAATTTTACTGTTCTTTGCCTACCTAAATTTAAATGTCTTAAACTGTGTTTTTTTTTTATCGTATACAAATAATGACTTATTTTCAATAATAATTAACTTTCGTAAAAATACTAGAAAATTTAACTGTTCTTTGCCAACCTAAATTATAGTGTAATCTGTGGTTTTCTATCGTATTTAAATAAGTATTTTTATTGCTTTATTTGTATTCAATTTTTTATACCCATTTACTAATAAATTAATCATTTTGAAAATTATACGAGCGTTAATTGATTGGGCTGGTTATATTGTGAATTTTTTATCTCTCTTTGTGTGTATTATTTTGTTTGTATTATTTATCACTTTTTTTACGTGAATACCGCACAAGAGTCTCAACTGCTCCCAACCGTCTGGAGCCAGTGAGACTATGGCATCCCCAATAGGGGTATGTTGTGAGGCTGAAGGTAGTGGGGAGGGGAAGGAGATGAGGAAGGGGAAGGTTGGGAAGAACCTGGCTATTCAGATCTGGTCACCAAACATGGCTAAAGCCATTTCAAGCAACGTTTCAATTCTGAATGGTGGTCTTTCATCAGGGCTATACTTAGAGTATCTACCACTCTGAAATCACTGATTGAGTTTTTGTTATTTTTATATTTCATGTACCCTTTTTATTTGTATTTTTTTTTTTACAATGATTGTACACTAACTGGATGTTTTCACGTAAGTGAGAACATCTGTTAAAACCAATATAAATAAATAAATATAGTACAAATACGCAAACACGAAAACGTAATTAAGTAACTACCTTGTCAGTCAAGTCCCTCTTTGAGTTTTTCTCACAAAAAAACACAACAACACTGAATCGGAAGCAAAAACGTAAATCGAACGCTGTTTAAATTTCGAAATGCGGACTGATTTCGCGCGCGCGCCAAACTAGTTTGACAGAGCTGTCAGTGTCAGAACTCCCGCGCTTTGCGGCTCTCGGGCGAGGAATGATGGCGGACGCTGGCTCGACCGGGAGAGGAGGAGGTGTGTTTGGAGTTTGCTGCGGCTGGCCTAACCTAACCTCACACGTGCGGCTGTTCGCTGTTGCACGGGGCCTGTATTGGTGCTGGGGAAACTAACGTCGGCGATAGGTTGGGTGCTACGAGTGTTTAAAAATGTTCTCATCTTGAAGTAACAATATATGGAGAGAGAGCTAATTCTTTTTGGGACAAATCACTTTCTCCGGGTTTTTGCGTCGTACACCATGAGAAAGAAAGAGACAACAAATTTTCCCTAATTATCACACCGCTTCAAAGTATTTTTAGAATGTTCTTCGTGTCCCGCGTCTCCGTTGACTCCGCCCACACGTTATAATACGCGAAATAAATTGAGACAACTCAACGGTTTATTAGGTTACATGTTATTATTATTTTTTTAAACAATACTAAGAAAAAGTGGTTATACGAATAAAGAAAAACATTAGGTCGACATGTGCTATGAATGGATGTATAAATACCCTAGCCCTAGTCCTAGCCACATTTAGGTCTCGCCCGAGTCCGGCAAACTTCGTATAAACTGACCACAGCTCTCTATACTGCGCTATCTCTTGCATATAATTGTTCTGAGGTTCTCATCATACTATACAAATAAAAAATGATATGCGGATTATTTGTACAGCGTCGTTTTTTTTAAAAATCACCTCAAGGGCGCTGCATAGGTCTATCAAATTGAGTTTGAGTTTATGCAAGCTCAGTACTCACACACACGCATAGTTAACATATAGCGTGTTTCGTTTTTAACTTAAATTTATAATAATAAAAAAACATTTAATTATTATTTCACACTTGAGATCGTAGTCAAAGCGGGTTAAAGTCAAATTTAAAACGTATTTTAGCATGTAACAATAATTAAACAATTGTTTTACTATGCCTTGTTATGTTACAGGTGTTATTGTATCGTAATGTTTCACCTAAACAAAACTTTTCAAATATTTAAATAAATCTATTAATAACGATGCAATTTAAAAATCAGCGAAAACTGTGATTATTTCACTCGCGATACCATGTACATGGCCTGTTCAAAAGAAAAGGTGAATTTTGAATTTTCGCAGTAAATTTTCACATAAAAAATCGAAGAACACACAAAAACGTGACTAACCTTTCCAGTTGTCAAAAACAAACCACTAATCCAAAATGGCTGATAATGCTAACATATGATAAACTTATGTGTACCAACATAACGAAAAAAAATCGATAATCGAATGTACACAGCCCGCGAAAATTCAAAATTCACCTTTTTTTTTTTAACAGAAACTAACTAACTAACTAACCATCACGCCGTTTCCCCGCAAGGGTAGGCAGAGAGGACGGACCGCCATACAACTCTGTCTTGGCACACACTTCTTGCTTCATTTACATTCATTCATCGTCTCATACATACTCTTCTGTTATTCTGACTCTTCACACGACCCGATTCAAGTATTTGATTTACTTGATCGTGCCATGTCTTTCTCGGGCGTCCTCGACTTCTTCTTCCATTCACTTTCGCATCATATATTCTTTTCACACTCCTTTCTTCGTTCATTCGCTCTACATGCCCAAACCATCTAAGCGTCCCTTTCTTAATCCTATCCATTACGCTCACATCAGCCTTGCATTATTTCCGTATATCCACATTTGTAATACGGTCATACATGGTTTTACCGCACATCCGTCTCAAAGATCTCATTTCCACAGCATTCAGTCTACTTTCATCCTTCCTCTGCCAGTTCCATGCCTCACTGCCATACATCAGGGTTGGTATAAGCACTCCATTGTGGACTGCTAGCTTCGCTTCTTTGGACAATTTCTTATTTGCCCCAACAGCGTTCAGTCCTCCATTTTTTTGAACAGGCCTCGTATATAACTGCACCCGGTCGAACAGAATTAACAGGATAAGGATACGCTGTAAGTGCGCTTGAATAATGACCGTAAGAACTCCCTTTTCCACTAGTGACAGTAAGTAGGCGTAAACAAGACAAAGGGCTGTTTTGGCTCCAGACGGTTGGAAGCAGTTGGGACCTTGAAGTAACAATATATGGAGGGATAGCTAATTTGTTTTACCCAACCCATCCGAAATTGTAATAAATCACTTTTTCCGAGTTTTCACATCGTACACCATGAGAGAGAAAGAGACAACGAATTTCTTGGACCGCTTCTATATACTGTCGTAATGATCTTAAGCTGGTTATTTTCGCTGGTTAACGGCGGGACTCCGCCCACATTTTTTATTTTGCCACTAAACTTGACACAACTAAACGGTTTTTTAGGTTAGATGCTATATTTTTGTTGACAAAAATACTGTGAAAAAGTGGCTATACGAACACACAAAAACATTATGTCGATATGTGATATGAATGGATGTATAAATACCGTAGCCTTAGTCTTAGCCACGCCCATTTGCGCCGAGTCATGTTAAAATCATCAAAAACAAGTCCAAAATTGACTACACTGCCTTGGCTTGGGCTACCTCTTGTATACTCTAAGGTCGGGACTCTTGTGCGGTAGTAGCTTAAAAAAAACACGTGATTTATCGGTATCATTTTTCGAGTTTGCTTTCAAAGACAATATTTGACACGAAGTTAATCATTACATGCATTTTTAGTTTAAACGTAAAATTCGTATTTTTCTGTTTTCGAAGTTTTAATTGAAACATCGTGTGCCTTCTCTCGTCAGGCGGACTATAGTTCACCGCACATTGTACCTGTAGCGTTCGTCAACGAATGGGTGTGCACCCGAAGGCTGGAGTTGTCGTTTTATTAGAACGCACTATACACTGTATACTCCATCCCACGAAACCAACCCACATTTTTTAAAATTAACTCGCCGGAAAGGCAAAAGGGCTAAAGTGCCATTTTGGGACGTTTAAACCAGAGCACTTTAAGTTTTTTTTGTTTGTTTTACAATGAAATTCATAAGTCTTCAGTACCTGATTGGATATTAAAAAAAAATAGTTGACTCAGGTAACTCGATGCTCTCACTGAGTTGCCTGAAGCCACAGAAATGCTAAAAAACGTCCCAAACTTGTGTCGCTTGAGTCAAGCCTTCTCCCAAATTGTAAATATATTTTAGATGGCTGAAGGGCCACAAAAGCCTTCATAATCAAACGAGAGTCAGATCATTCGATGCAGAAAATAAAACTGATCAAAACTGCATGTTTAACTCATTTTTTACTTAAGTGTCGCTTAAGCCCTTTTGCCTTTCCAACGACGATATATTTAGTTCTACGTAAAGAATATACGATGCGAAAGTGAATGGAAGAAGAAGTCGAGGACGCTCCCGGAGGAAGACATGGCACTATCGAGTGAATCAAATACTCTAGTCGGGCCATGTCAAGAGTCAGAATAACAGAATAGTATGTATGAGACGATGTATGAATTTGAATGAATGATGAGTGTACCTTGGAGTAACAATGTATGGAGAGAGCTTATTATTTTTACCCAACCTATACAAACTTGCGATAAATCACTTTCTCCGGGTTTTTATGTCGTTCACCATGAGAGAGAAAGAGACAGCAAATATAATACAGCGTTTCTATGTACTGTCAGGATGATCTTGGGCTCTCGGGTCACCGCGGGACTCCGCCCACATTTTTTTATTATGCCACTAAACTTGACATAACTAAACGGTTTTTTAGGTTATATGCTATATTTTTGTTGATAACAATTCTGTGAAAAAGTGGTTATACGAATAAACAAAAACATTATGTCGAAATGTGATATGAATGGATGTATAAATACCCTAGCCTTAGTCTTAGCCACGCGCAGGTCCGCTAAGTCCGGTAAAAATCATCAAAAACTGACTACACTGCCTTGGATAGATACCACTCTATATACTCTAAGGTGTGTACCAAGACAGAGTTGTATGGTGGTCCATTCTCTCCGCTTACACCTGCGGGAAAACGGCGCGACGGCTAGTTAGTTAGTTAGCCTTGTTTATTGGCCTGCACTCAAAACGTAAAACAAACATTGTACTTCGGTTGATCAGTACGGCCGATTGGGCACATCGGGTAAAGTCGAAAAGTTGCGCTAAATAATCTAATGTTGGACGTTTTGTGAAATTCGGGTCTCCGTAGAAGGCTTTCACTTACTTTTCCCTTTCAAAAGTACAGCCACTCGCCCGATAATCGAACCACTGACCACTGAGCCCACCGCAAACCAACTAGAGTTTTACTCTGCGGTTAAAACGAACTACAAAGTATGAGATGGGTTTAATTTTTTTCGCCTAGTAAAAAAAACATTCCAACAGTACATCCACCAAACTGAAGAACAGAGAGAGAGAGCCACAGCAGCATGCAGCAATTTTCGTGGCTTTAAGATAATTGTTTTGAATCAAATAAAGTTGTTATTAACTACAAGTAATTTCCTTTGTTAGTACGTACGTATAATACAACGGTCGCGGGTTCAAACCCGGCGTGCGCCAATAACTTTTATTCAATTAATATGTGTCATAACACATTTAATTCACATAAAAAGAATAAAAAAGTATATTTGCGGCACGTTCCAGAGTGGTAGATACTCTAAGTATCGCCCTGGTGAAAGACCCCCATTCAGAATCGAAACGTTGCTTTAAATGACTTTAACCGTGTTTGGTAACCAGATCTGAATAGCCAGGTACTTCTCAACCTTCCTCTTCCAATCTCCTTCTCCTCCCCACTACCTTCAGCCTTACAACATACACTATTTTGGGGATGCCATAGTCTCACTGCCTCTAGACGGTTAGGAGCAGTTGTGACTCTTTTCACTGAAAAAAGTTGCCATTTTGTCTCTTTCAATTTATATTATCTGTCTCTTGCTTTCTGTTTCTTTGTTATAATTTAAATATTATCCTATTGCTTTCTCATTGTTCTGTTATTTTATTTTATATTTTGTTCTCCCTTTGTATGTGCGTTTAGTTTAATTTTGTACCCTGATGATGCTTAGGTTAAGGTTGGTCATAAAAATTATTGAAGTTATACAAAGTTACTTTTTAATTTCTCTAACTAAACGTTTTATTTGCTTAACCATTTGCATTGGACTAAAATTCGCTCAATTTTGAATGGTGAAAATTTTAATATATCGGCCGTGTGTTTTTTTCTACTTTTTTTATGGTTATTTTTTGTCTATTTGTCTTATCGCCAATTCCTAAAAATAAGTAACAAGGAGTGACGTTATCTTTATTGCATTCTCCATTTAAAGGGCTAAGGAATTTTTCGGAAGAGATAAAGTAAAACCTTAGAGTAACAATATAGAGAGACCGTCCTAATATGAGTTAAATCATCGACATACTCGCAAAATACAGCTCTCTCTTTATGCTCGGTTCTATGAACGTATAAGAAAAAGAGACAAACAAATGCGACTTTTATTAAAATGCATCAAACATTTTCACATATTGAAATTCTTTTCGATGTGTGAAAATGTTAATCGATTTCATTCGCTTCTTTGGGGCCTAGGAGTAGAAAGGTCACGTAAGTTTCGATACAATGAGGTGAGGCATCCACGTAGCAATCAAGAGATTAAATAAAAACTAAATTAGGTCCAATCCACAAAATAAAAAGCCATCAGCACTTCTGAAAGAGAATTATTTTATTCACTTAAAATTGTTTATCAAATTAACATGAGATAAAACGCTGATATTTCTTCATAATTAGTGTCCAATTATGCTTGAATTTCTCTTGGAAACGCACCTGAAATACAAGGTTTTGTAACAATAGGATTATTTTGTGATATGATGATTTGCTGGTGAAAATATTATTACCATGTATTTTTATAAAACCACGGTTTAGGTACGTATTTAGTTAGTTAGGTGATGCCATATGTTCGGGAAGTTACTAAGTAGACTATAATTTCTTCAATTATATACGCCCTTTTGGGCTTTTACATAACTGTGCAATAGACAATGTAAAATAATAGTTACACAGACACAACACGGAGTAAATGATTACCACACAAAAAAGCTAATAATTTTCTAGAGATATTACAGTAAAATAAATCAACATTAGTATTTTTGGAAGAGGTATGCTTTTATAGCCTTCTTGTAAATAGATTCAGTGCAGTTGAATATATCTACTATTTCTGCGGAGGAATTACCCACTGTATGCAATCTAGGTACAAGCGAGTATCTAAATGATTCAATCCTGATATTATTGTTACAGTTCAATAGAATTTTGAATCGAGAAGTTCTGTTAGGTGTATGGAAGGTAATTATTAATGAAGCTAAGTAAATCGGGACTGTCTATAATACCATCAACAAATTTTAAAAATAAACGTCAAATCGGAAATAAGCCTTCTGTCTGAGAGTGTTAGAAATTTTAATTCTTTCATTAAGTAATTGTAATTAATGGTTTGAATGGGTAGACCGAGTTTATTTAATGTGATCTTTTTCCTTTTCTCTCCTTCAAGTGGTGGTATTTTATCGAAATGGACGACTTTTACAAATTTCATGATAATATTTTACTTAAATTACTCCCAACCTTTACACCCAATTTTATCTTACACACCATTGTCATGGGATAATGAGCTCTAAACTAGCTGCTTCCAAAGTCAATTATCGCTTAAAACTGCTGAGTCAGATGGAACCTTTTTATTATGCTACGTCTAAGGGGTCTACTACTAAGTATGGAACAAAGAATATGGCGTCTGATCTTATTGTCCTTTTTTTATTATTATTAAAAATGTTAATAATAATAAAATCTGGATCTGACGGGATTCAATGATGATGTCATTTCTAAAGTTGTTGATTATTAAAAAGGGGGGGGGGATTGCTAGCGATATTCGGGGAACGAAAAGCACTGAAACTGTGGAACCGGTTCCTCGTTTATCAAATACTAATTTTCGCAACCAGACCTTTCCGGCGAAAAGCATTAGATAATACGAAAATTCGCTATTTTTATATGCGAAACATAGGAACCGGTTCCTCGGATAAATAATATCGATGGTTCCAGTGACTGGTTTGGAACCGGTTCTTTTTACCCGGGACAGGAATATCGATCATCTCTAATAAAAGGCACAGTTATCTAGAGGAGTTCCTTTACGAACTAAGAGCACGTAGGTGCTATTTCGAAGGTTTACATTATCAATTAGCATACAAGCGCTTACTAAAATGCGCTACACTACTCAGAATGAGAATGGAGACACGGGTCTGTATAACGCCGTACAGTGTTTTGCGTGTCAAAATCCTGTTTCATCGATTAGCAGTCGAGCTACAGCCAATGTCTGTTTGAAATTGAATCACATTTATCACAACTCGACCAGTCTCCTTGGCCTGTATTTGAACAAAGCTTCTATCTTATTTTCCTTTAACTTTTATCGGACTGAAATCATTTACTGAAGTTTGTTGGACCACTTTTATGACGTAACTTATTTCGTCTCAGTTCAAAACTTGGGGAAGTGGAGAGGAATTTTACCCAGTACCATCTTTTCTTGGGGTTTTTAATTAATTAGGTGATTAAAAATAGTATTAAGGATATATGTGATGCACTTTGGACACAACAGTACATCATATTTATAATTTAAACTAGATAAAATGTTTGATAAATATGGACAAGCTTCAAATTCCATATAAAATACATGAGGGTACTCGGGTACTCTTTCAGTCATCAGAAGGTGTAAGTTTAACTTAAGCGTTTTCCGCTCACATACCTCCCTCCACTTATCCAACGGTTATGTTTAATTGTTCAATTTCACTATTGTGGATAAGTCAGGAGGTTAAAGCCGGTTAGACTTACTGGAACATTAAAAACATCCGATGACAGACCAGTCGGTAACTGAGTGGACAAACGCGTCGTATTCCCAAACGGGCGTCGTGCGTTCAATTCCTCTGCTGGCTAAGTCCTCCATCATTGCACAAGCAACATCTCAAATATTGTCAGGTTATTCGTAACCCGGGAATGTTTGTGTTTCTTTAAAAAAAAAACTATGTTAAAAAACGAAAAGGGTACCCGGGTACCCTTTCAGTCACATAAAGGTTAAGACTATGTATTGTGGTAACTACACCGAATAGTGCGGAAAGCAAAGAGATGTGTGGCATTCCATCTTCTTTGCCTACCCCTGGGGGGAAAAGACGTGATGGTTCGTTAGTAAATTAGAATATGAAGAGAAGATTTGTTGGAATGAACCGTTTGGTTGAAAGGCTTTCGGGGAATTTGTGAGGTAAAGGTAAAGGTAACTCGACCTCTGGATTCATAGTCGAGCGTCTTACCACCGCACTACAGAGGCCGTCATTCCATTATTATAAGCGGAAAAAAGAGGAGCGAATGCAGGAAACTTCACTAATGAAAGTCTGAACGCCGTTGGCGCCAGTACAAAAAATGACCAAAGAAGTGAAGCTAGCAATCCATAATGGAGTGCTTTGCCAACCCTGATGTGTGGCATTGAGGCATGGAACTGGCAGAAGAATTAGACTTAATACTGTAGAAATGAGATACCTGAGGCGCAGTGCGGTAAAACCATGTTTGACCTTGTTATACATGGCGTGTTCAAAAGAAAAAGTGAATTTTGAATTTTCGCGGGCTGTGTACATTTGATTATCGAATTTTTTTTGTTTTGTTATGTTGGTACACATATGTTTATCATATGTTAGCATTATCAGCCATTTTGGATTAGTGGTTTGTTTTTGACAACTGGAAAGGTTAGTCACGTTTTTGTGTGTTCTTCGATTTTTTTACTTTTGAAAAAAATGGATCAAAAAATAAAATCCATAATCGAATGTGCACAGCCCGCGAAAATTCGAAATTCACCTTTTCTTTTGAACAGGTCTCGTAAATGTTGATATTCGGAAAGAATGCAAGGCTGATGTAAGCGTAATGAAAAGGATCAAGAAAGGGACGCTAGATGGTTTGGGCATGCAGAGCGAATGAATGAAGAAAGGAGTTTCAAAAAAATATATGACGCGAAAGCCAATGGAAGAAGAAGTCGGGGACGCCCGAGGAAGACATGGCACGAAGTGAATCAAATACTTGAGTCGGGCCGTACGAAGAGTCGGAATAACAGAAGAGTATGGAGTGTACCAAGGCAGAGTTGTATGGCGGTTCGTTCTCTCTACCTACCTAGTATGGAAAAAGTTGTCTGTGCAACGATGAAGAACTTAGCTGCCAGAGATGGTTTACTATACTTACACATAGCAGCAGTTCTTGTAGTTCCTACAGCCCACGTAGCACAGCGCGTCCCCGAGGTGAGACGCTATCAGGATGGCCAGGATCCAGGCGATCTGCTTTTCGCTGTCTCCGTTCGGGTCCTTGTCCCCCTTGTACGCGTTCATGATCACGGCCAGGCAGGTGGCCTGCGCGACCATCTCGATCAGGCCCAAGCACACCTCCATGAAGGGCGGGGCTGGCTTGCCCACCAGGTAGCCGCTGACCAGGAGAGTGGAGATGACGGGGCTGCTGCCGGCCGTGGAGGTGAGGACGAAGCGCTCCCAGTGAAGAAGGTGTAGTCGGGCATCCGCCACGATCACCAGCAGGACGATGGACAGAACCTGATAAAAGTAAAATAAATGGAGAGTGATGTGCCACCTAAATCTCTTCCTACAACTACATTTTTATGGCTTCTTGTCAATTAACTTAGTCTCCTTCTTCAAGCTTTCCATTGACATGCTCAGGTGTTTTGATTTTTTTTTTCTTTGAAAATAAATACAAACATTCCCTGGTTTCAAATAATTTGAAAAAACGAGGCCTGTTCAAAAGAAAAGGTGAATTTAGAATTTTCGCGGGCTGTGTACATTCCACTATCGTTTTTTTTTTTGTTATGTTGGTACACATATGTTAATCATATGTTAGCATTATCAGCCATTCTGGATCAGTGGTTTGTTTTTGACAACTGGAAAGGTTAGTCACGTTTTTGTGTGTTCTTCGATTTTTTACTTTCGAAAAAAATGGATCAAAGAATATGTATAAAGTTTTGGGTTAAAAATGGAATAAAGTGCTCCAACGCACTGGAGTTGACTGTGGCATTCGGCGAGTCTACTTTGTCTCAAAAAAGTGTTTATAAGTGGTAAAAGCGCTTTACAGAAGGCCGAGAAGATGTTAATGACGATGAGCGTCCTGGAGTTGTGGAAAAACAAATCATGGACTTTATTCTTTGATCCATTTTTTTCCAAAGTAAAAAATCGAAGAACACACAAAAACGTGACTAACCTTTCCAGTTGTCAAAAACAAACCACTAATCTAAAATGGCTGATAATGCTAACATATGATAAACATATGTGTACCAACATAACAAAAAAAAACCGATAATCGAATGTACACAGCCCGCGAAAATTCAAAATTCACCTTTTCCTTTGAACAGGCCATGTATTTAAAAACTCCTACTTCCATCATAATACGCGAACAATGTTGCTTGTGCAATAATGTAGGACTTGGCCAGCATATTAATTGAACCCACAACGCCCGGGTGGGAATCCGACGCATTTGTCCACTCAGCTACCGACCGGTCCATATTTAGTTATATATTATAAACAACAACGGCTCGGAGGGCTTTGAATCAGAGAATGGACGATTACCTCGAGAGAATCTCGGCTTTTGATATTTAAAAGACCCAATCATGGCTGATTACGACCAAAAGGGATATTAATGACATTTTAGTCTCCTTCAACGGAAGTAATCTTCCCAACAAGCCTTCCATTGCAATGCTCGGTGTAACCGGAAGTGACCAGCTAAGGCACCGGGGCTCCGTTGAAGCCAGATTAAAGTTAGCCTCTCAGAAGTTGGGCGCACTATACAGTGTACAGGGCCCGCAGATACTCTAATAGTGCACAACTGCTTGCCATGTACAAATCGCTAGTGCGCCCAACTTTTGAATTTGGCAGCCGCTTCTTGTTTGGAGCCTCATAATACTTGTAAAAAGCCTTATTGTGCAGAAACGGGCGGTCTGTATGATGGATTCTCCTATCTAAAGAAACGGATGCTGTCTTTGTTCTACCGGTATTATAATGGAAAATGCTCCGAGGAACTTGCGTTATTGATCCTTTCAGCACTGCTGCATGGACGGAAAACTTGCGCGCCTAAAATTTGTTCACGGTTGACATTCGACATGTGCGAACGGGGCTCTTTTACGACTCGTTCTTGTGTTCAACAGCTCGGCTGTGGAACGATTTGCCGACCTCTATGTTTTCTACCTCCCTTCAACATGGGTCTCTTCAAGACCCAAGTTTAGTCCTTACTTTTCTCAAAAAGACCTTCCACCCAGCATCCTCAAATGACATAGGCCCTGAGGGAAATTATTGTACCAGTCACGTAGCTTTCGAGGGCGTGATCCCCTACTGTGTCTTCATCTATTAAGTCTTCCAGTAATCTTCCTCTAAAAAATAAATTGGGTAACCTTGATTTGTGGTATAAACTAGATGTTAAAATTTTCTTATTTTCTATCTCTAGCACAACTGCTAAATCTCCAGGGTTTTTCATAACAGTGAATACCGCAGTAGAGTCCCAACTGCTCCCAACCGTTTAAACCCAGTGGAATATGGCATCCCCAATTAGGGTATGTTGTGAGGCTGAAGGTAGTGGGGAGAGGAAGGAGTTAGGGAAGAAGGAGGTTGGGAAGTAAGTACCTGGCTTTTCAAATCTGGTCATCAAACACGGCCAGAGCCAATTCAAGCAACGTTTCGATTCTGAATGGTGGTCTTTTACCAGGACGATACTATTTGTATCTTCCACTCTGGAACGTGCTAGTACTATATATTATTTTATATGAATTACATGTGTTATGACACCGCGACCTCTGGATTCGTAGTTGAGCCTCTTAGCACTGGACCACGGAGGCCGTGGAAGTCGTGTTTTGCCTGCACATATTTTCACAAAAGCTTCAAAACTTCAACTACGTCAGAACAAATAATGATGTTATGTTACCATTTGACAGAGTCTAAATAGAGCCGAGTTGGTGCACCAGAAAAAGGAAGATCTCTCCACTTCTAATGATAGCTCAAACCACGATTAAACGATAGCTCTAAACTTTTACCAAGCCCTAACATGTATTTTTTAAATTGTCATTAAATTTATTTATTCATTCACTGACACCTTCTGCAGTTTTTTATGCGCTGGGTTTAACAAATTTTACAAAATGGCAGCAATTTGTTTTGACAGATTCGAAACAAATTCGAAATTTAATTGGCACTTATTTAAGGAATTTAAAAAAAACAATTTTTGTTTTGGCCGGTTATTTTTATTTATTTATGATAAAATGAAAACATTTTTCTACCAGTATAAAAGAGGATGAAAACTTAAACTAAAATGAAAAAAATCTAAAATTATGAATACCTTTTTATGCCTGGAAATATATAAATTTTTTGTTTTTGTTTTGGTACCTACCGACAATTTTCCAAAATAAATGCAAAAAGTTTTATTGTTTTTTTTCTGAACATCCTAAAAATATTTGTACGCAGTCATAATAATATAATAATGTTAGGCGATTAAAATAATTCGAGACAGAACGAATGCCGTTTTTTAAAGTTAACTTTTATTTGTTTTTAAATTTATTTCTGAATTAATATGAGGGTAAAAAAATGGCTTTATTTGAAAAAGTGAAATTGATAATTTAACTTGTTTCTACCCGAAACTTCGTTGAAAAAGAACGAGGTTAACTTAAAATTACTATCTTTACTTGAATGTCTTAAATAAATTAAAATGTGTTCATGAAAAGCTTTGAGGCTTTCCACTGTTGATACATTTAAATAAACACCTCTGTCTTACCCACTATCTGTGAACCCGTTTTTTTAACCAACAACAGACTAATACAGATATAAATTCTGAAACCGGTCTGTATTTCAACTGAAATTTTGTGATTTCATCAAAGTATTGATTTTGATAAAATCGTTATTTAAATTTATTTTCAGTAAACGCGATAAAAACTAAGAAATACGTGTGATTAATTTGTTTTGCGACCAATCTAATCTCGAATTGATAAGATAAGGCCCGATGGCTGGTGATGGAATGATGTCATTCTGCGTCTCTTGGGATGCTCTGCCTCTTCACATGTCCTTGGAGAGGTGGATGATGGCCAGCACCGTGTCCAGGAGGTAGAGCGCCCCCTGGAAGATGCACAAGGAACCGAGGGCCAGACCCACCTGCAAATAAAAATGATTAGAATTAGAGGATGCTTAAATAACGCCAATTCGTATACTTAAGTTATAGAATCCAAAAACCAGGGTGAAAGTCTGCTAATCAAAGGAGAAGTTTGATAAACTGTCCACAGAGTGAAACAAAGTTACATTTTTGACGTTTGCATAATTCTGAATGTGGTTTTCGTAAATATTTATTAAAATAATCACAAAAAATAGATACGGAGTATGAGATTTAACGATTCGCTTCTTTACTCTTGTGGGCAATCGAAATATACAATAACGTCGGTATATATAGAGAAAGACATTTTGTGCATAGATGAAGTGAAATAAAACTATAAAACTAATTCATCATAAAATAATAATAGCCAAGTCATAAATATAAACAAAATTAAAGGAAAGAAACACAACATAATGTTAATAATATTTCTTTTGAAACAAATATTAAAATAGCTTAAAGATCACACTCTAAAGGGTAATCTTCTTGTGATTAATTTTGTTCTAGTATGTATTTAGTAAATTGACCTGTGGATAAATGGAAAATATTAGCGTCTGAAAAAATGGTGTTGTATTTTGTTAAAATTGAAGCTTGTGTTTCGTACTAGACAGTGGAGATTGATGTTTTCTGGAAGGTGACGGATGTTTTCTAGAAGGTGACGGATGATTTCTATAAGGTGACGGATGTTTTCTAGAAGGTGGGGGATGTTTTCTAGAAGGAGATGGATGTTTTTTATAAGGTGATGAATAT
This sequence comes from Drusus annulatus, assembly GCA_022651775.1. NCBI lineage: Eukaryota > Metazoa > Arthropoda > Insecta > Trichoptera > Limnephilidae > Drusus > Drusus annulatus. The sequence continues at coordinate 1,344,064 of JAGWCC010000400.1, read as the reverse complement.
TTTCTATAAGGTGACGGATGTTTTCTAGAAGGTGATTGATGTTTTCTAGAAGGTGATGTATATTTTCTAGAAGGTGACGGATTTTTTCTAGAAGGTGATGGATGTTTTCTAGAGGGTGAAGGATGTTTTCTAGAGGGTAATGGATGTTTTTTTAGAGGGTGAAGGATGTTTTCTAGAAGGAGACAGATGTTTTATAGAAGGCTACAATATATTCGGATGACGTCTTAGGTTGGTTCAGAGACACCTTTGGTCGCCCCAGATGAGATGGGCTGACGATTTGAAGAGAGCTGCAAGCCTTGGGTGGGTGGGTTTGCGTCGTTAAAAATCGGCAAATCTGTAAACATTAGAGTGAGGCCCATGCCCAAAGCTGGTTGCCAGAAGATAGGGAAGAAGATTAAGGCTTACTGACCTGACGCTCTGTGTACACGGACTTGAAGTGCTGCTCCCCCTGGTATCCGTGCCAGTAGTGAAGGGCTGTTCCTCCGACCGCAATCCACATGAAGATGCCCACAAAGTTCATGATCACCTCAGTCAGTTGTCTGCAAAGTATCAAACAAAGTTCGTACGTTAATAGGGAAATAAGTGGTGGACTATACTATTTTGGCTAAAGTGATTAACAACAAAAACAATGCATCATCATAGTCAACGCTTGGTTCGGTTTTGAGTTGGCTCTTTCCGACCCTCGGATTCTAATATTATATTTTTATATCAACGGACCATTGTCCAATTACAAAAAATACACAACGCGAAATAAGAAAAAAAAGGAGCAACAGAGAAAGAACAGTACATACGTAATATTTTAATGGAGCAATGACAAAAATGGGACAGAATATACATTAGGAAGAACATTCAAATCAAATCCAGGGTCAAGTCAAAGTTTTGGTAGAGTCGTAAAAAAAAACAAAAATCATTTAGACTGCTACCAAAAATTTCAAGACCATGGCTTGAGTTAACAAGTCTCGACGTTATGGACAGTGGAGAATAATACCCATAATTAGTAGAGTGATGATTGAGGAACAGCAATTCATTGTTTGATGTTTGAATGAATTAACTTACTTTTTGCCCTCGGTGGTGCCGAAGCAGAATCCCACCAGCTGCACGCCGGTGTAGATGAAGTAGCCCACGAACACCCCCGACGCGACTATCTCCGCATCGGGGTTCTTCTCCTCGTTGAGGTTCCATGTCCCGCCCACGCCGAGGAACCCGCCAGAGTAACCAGTGCGGTACAAGATCAGGATGATCAGATTGAGCACCTGGAATTCGAGGAGTTTTTGGTCAATACCACGAAAAATCAACAGACAAAATGCAAAAGGGAAAAGACAAATCGTTGGGCTATGTCAAAAAATGCCTGCGTTGACGATCTGACTGTCTGCGTTGATTATATTTTGATAAAGGTCTGCTCAAGTTGCTTCTTTGAATCTGTGTTGTTCTTTTTAAGACCAACCAAACCTTTGATTTTTTGCAGTTTCAATTGATAATCACCATTCCTTTCTTTTTATTCATCTTCTTCAGTGCATTTGACGGCCTCCATAGTCGAGCGGTAAGACGCTCGACTACAAATCCAAAGGTTGCGGGTTCTAACCCGGCGTGCGCAAATAAATTCAATTTAATTAATATCTGTCATAACACATTTAATTCATAAAAATAATAAAAAAATATATTTGCGGCACGTCCCATAGTGGTAGATACTCTAAGTATCGCCCTGGTGAAAGACCACCATTCAGAATTGAAACGTTGCTTTAAATGGCTTTAGCCGTGTTTGGTGACCAGATCTAAATAGCCAAGTACTTCCCAACCTTCCTCTTTCTAATCTCCTTCCCCTCCCCAGTACCTTCAGCCTCACAACATACCCTGTTTGGGGATACCATAGTCTCACTGGCTCTAGACGGGTGAGAGCATTTGAGACTCTTGTGCGGTATTCATATAAAAAAATATTATTGGAAATATGTAAAATTGCTAAAACATCTTCCTCTTTTTCTATCAACCTTTGGCATCTAGTTTTTAGGTGGCCCTACCCATTCGAAACTGGCAGCTCTCTTCAGGTTGTTGTCTTATTCGTGGGCAACCTATGCTTTTCTTCAATCAAGGACGTTATTGCATTATGCCACGTTATTATCAAAAGCTACATTCCAAAGCTTAAAAAAAGCTTTCCGTTTGTTCCGCATTCATTTTTAGCTTCCTCTAACATCCACGTTTAACATATCGTCGCTGGGAAGGCAAAAAATCTTAAGCGACACTTTGTTCAAAAATAAGTTTAACATGCAGTTTTGATCAGTTTTTTATTCTACATCGAATGCTCTGACTCTTGTTTGATTCTGAAGACTTTTGTGGCCCTTCAGCCAACTAAAATATTTTCATTAATTACAAAACACACGTTGTTTAAATCCACTTTATTTTTGTATAAGTCAACTAGATTCGATTCTGCTGAATCTTTATCGGGACTTAAAAATATACTGTATATATATAAAATATACTATGTATATTTTTAAGTCCCGATGAAGATTCAGCAGAATCGAAACTAGTTGACTTATACAAAAATAAAGTGGATTTAAACAACGTGTGTTTTTTTTATTTAATTAATCATGTGAATCCACAAAGTGCTTGCTTATTCTGATAATTTAAAAAATATTTACCATTTGGGAGAAGGCTTAAATCAAACGACACAAGTTTGGGATTATTTTGGCTTTGGTCGCTTAAAAAAAAACAACCAGGTACTGAAGACTCTGGCGTAAACTTTCCAAAATGGGGTATCAACCCTTTTGCCTTTTCAGCGACGATGTGATGTTCCTAACATCAACAACATAACAATATAATTTGGAAATCCAAAAATAAAACACGTAGGCGCTTCTTTCCAGTCTTGCACGATGAATTACGGTAGCAGATGGGACTTGACTGACTCATCTCATTAGTATAATTGAGCTCCAGATGGAGACAGCCACCGGCCGCTAAGGCGCCCACGCCTCTACCGTCCGTAAGGGAATATTCAGGAAGTTCTGAGTTTGCTTCTTCAAATTTGATGCCAGTTATTCGATGACAGTTTGAACCCGAATTCAAAACCAACCCGCATTATTGAATTAACCGCATTAGTGACAAGCACCGGAGAGATGAACCGATCGCAGCGTGCTGTGGGCGCGTCCGTGTGCCAGAAGTAAGCTCAATGTTCCCCTACTTCTGGTGGTATTTGATCAAACATTTTTTACCGGTCAGTAGCTGAGTGGACAAACGCGTCGAATTCCCACCCGGGCGTCGTGGGTTCAATTCCTCTTCTTAGCTAAGTCCTCCGTCATTGCACAAGCAACATCTTCCGCTTATTATGATGGCAGTAGTTTTTCAAATATTGTCAGGTTATTCGTAACCCAGGAATGTTTCTCTTTCTTATATTTCAGATATAGAAATTCGTACTTGAAAAAATTATAAATTTCTTTAAACCGTCTTGGGTCTAGGAGTTGAAAGTTCTTTAAATCATTACAGATACTATGGATCACACTTCTAGGGATTCTCTTTTCAGTGGTACGAATAACAATAGTAACCCGATACGTCTGATGGTCGCTTGGAACTTAATTAATTAGTAATTAGAATTAGGGATTGTGGCATAAATGTCATAATGCTTGATGCCATCATTAGAATCATCAGCTGTACATACTCTCAGTATCGCCCTGGCGAAAACCACCACTTAGAACCCAATAGTTCCTCTATCCTCTATCCTAAAAAATACTAAAATTCCTCTATCCGGAAAGAATGCAAGGTTGATGTGAGCGTACTGAAGAAGGATCAAGAAAGGGACGCTTAGATGGCTTGGGCATGTAGAGCGAATGAACGAAAAAAGGAGAGTGAAAAGAATATATGATGCATAAGTGAATGGAAGAAGAAGTCGAGGACTCCCGAGAAAGACATGGCACGATCAAGTAAATCTAATACTTGAATCGGGTCATGTGAAGAGTCAGAATAACAGAAGAGTATGTATGAGACGATGTTTGAATGTGAATGAAGCAAGGAGTGTGTGCCAAGACAGAGTTATATGGCGGTCCGTCCTCTCTGCCTACGGCGTGATGGTTAGTTAGTTAATCTTATACGTGCTCGTGTATTGTTTTAATTAAAAAAATAAATTATTTACGATTTGTTTGTAGATTTCATTATAAACTAAACAGATTCCAATAACGAAGTAAACGGAATTTAATAAATCTATTAAAGGAATTCTATAATAATTTAAACGGAATGAACGGTTTGCAATAACGGTTTAAATGTATAATAATAACAGTTTAAATGTATAATAATAACCGATTAAATGTATAGTAATAACAGTTGTTTAAATGTATAATAATAACAGTTTAAATGTATAATAATAACAGTTTAAATGTATAAAAATAACAGTTTAAATGTTACAAAATAACAGTTTAAATGTATAATAATAACAGTTTAAATGTAAAACAATTACACTAAAAACAGTCCTGATTTACTGAACCTTGCCTTTCACATACCAACGAGAACTATTCGATCCAAAATTCTATTTAGCCGTAACAATACTATCAGGACTGAGTCTTTCAGATACTCGCTTGTACCTAGATTGCATGTAGTCGGTAATACGTACGCAGAGGTGACTGATGTATTTAACTGCAAGGAATGTACAAGTATACAAAAAGGCCATTATATCCGTACACATAAAATACAAGACACGTCATATTCATACAAATCTTACGAAAAATGTAGCACCACTAATGTGGCACCACTAAATGTTTCACCCGCGTATGAAAAGGATAGCCATTCAAAGAATATGTGTGTGCGGGAGAGATAGCTATATGAAGCGTATTTCGAAGGTATGTCTCGTTGACTTGGTCTAGTGTAACCAGGCGCCTTGTCTCAGTAACGTATCTATGTTATTTAATTCATCTAAGATTATCATGCATCTTCAATCAATATTAATTTATTGATGTAATTAAAAAAATACGCCGTTTCCCGCAGTTGTAGGCAGATACGACGTACCGCCGTACAACCCTGTCTTGGCACACACTCCTTGCTTCATTCACATTCATACATCGTCTAATACATACTTTTCTTTTATTCTGACTCTTTACATTCACAGACTCAAGTATTTGATTCACTTGATCGCGCCATGACGGGCATCTCCGACTTCTTCTTCCATTCACTTTCGCGTCGTATTTTTTTCTTATATACCCCTTTCTTTGTTCATTAGCCTTACATGCCCAAACCATGTAAGCGTCCCCTTCTTGGTGCTATTCATTACGCTTACATCAGCCTTGCATTCTTTCCGGATATCCACATTTCTAACACGGTCATACATGGTTTTATCATACGCCTCAGGAATCAGTTTCAATCCTTTCTACAGCATTCAGTCTACTTTCATCCTTTCTCTGTCAGTTCTATACCTCAAAATATGTACCTCTGTATGTAAAAGCCCGCTTAGGCGTATACAGTTAAAACAATTTATTTATTTACGCCCTTTATGGGCTTTTACACAAATGTTAACATTTTTATTTAAAAAAAAAACAATAACCTCATTAGTGCAAAAAATTGTGTAAAAATAAAAATTAAAAAGAGTATTGAACAGCAGATGCAAAAATATTGTAGATAATAAATAAATAACAGCTTAACGCGTTCATCGCTGACACCTTGTTGACAGACACGTGACCGGTATGCGCACGACGCGCCACGCGCATCGTGCCGCCTTTTCGCTTTGAACTGATCTAAAACAGACGCAGCCTCCATGGTCGAGTGGTAAGACGCTCGACTACGAATCCAAAGGTCGCGGGTTCAAACCCGGCGTGCGCAAATAACTTTTGTTTAATTAATATGTGTAATAACACATTTAATTCATATAAAAATAATAAAAAGTTTATTTGCGGCACGTTCCAGAGTGGTAGATACTCTAAGTATCGCCCTGGTGAAAGACCACCATTCAGAATCGAAACGTTGCTTGAAATGGCTTTAGTCGTGTTTGGTGACCATATCTGAATAGCCAGGTACTTCCCAACCTTCCTCTTCCCAATCTCCAGCCCCTCCCCACTACCTTCAGCCTCACAACATACCCTATTTGGGGATGCCATAGTCTCACTGGCTCTAGACGGTTGGGAGCAGTTGAGACTCTTGTGCGGTATTCATATAAAAAATAAAAAATGTGGTTTTGAGTCGTTCCACAGGGCACAGGGTAACCCGTCACTGTTCGTCAGTTTGAATTGATCCGTCATTCATATGGCATTAATATGTACGAATTTTAGTTAGCAATGAACGTGTCAAAGGTATAACAGTTTACTTGTAAAACAATAACAGTTCGAATGTTGAATGACAACAGTTTTAACGGAATCCAACAATTGTTTTTGGATTTAATGTTTCTGTCAACTCCATTCGCTGTTTTGTTAATATAAAAAATATTTGGTCATTCGCGATTATCCGTCTTATCAAAGTTACAGCCATTTTATCTAAAAAGAGGAAATCAATATGTTGTGATATCATTATCTATCGCCTTATCTGGTGTCTCATGTTTGCGATATGTGTATTATTTTGGCTGATAAATAATTGCACAAAGTTTTCCTACGAACCTCTCAAAAATCAGCCTTTTCGTTTTCCATACATATTTCCTACATCCCAAAATGTTTAAATTCTTGCATCATCCAATCGTCCTTCAACCCCCGTACCAACCTCAGAGCAAGACTATTTAATATGGAGAGAGAGAGCTAAATATTTTTACCCAACCTATACAAATTCACGACAAATCACTTTCTCCGGGTTTTTACGTCGCAAACCGTGAGAGAGAAAAATACAAGTTCTTACATAATATCGCACCACTTTTTGGTATGTAAGTATGTTTTCCGGTTATCACGTCATCGACGACTCCGCCCACTACGTTTTGTTATGCGACATAACAGGACACTCAGAGCAATAATATACAAGAGAGAGCACTGCTGTAATCAGTTTTTATGAGGTTTGCCGGACTCGGCTAGACCTAAGGGGGGATAGGACTAGGGCTAGGGTATTTATACATCAATTCATAGCACATGTCAACATAATGTTTTTGTTTATTCGTAAAACCACTTTTTCACAGTATTGTTATGAACAAAAATATAGCATGTAATCTAATAATCCGTTGAGTTATGTTAATTTATTTCGCGTATCAAAACGTGTGAGCGGAGTCAACGGAAACGCGGGTTACGAAGAACATTCTGACAATACTTTAAAGTGGTGTGATAATTTGGGAGATTTTGTTGTCTCTTTCTTTCTCACGGTGTACGACGTAAAAACCCGAAGAAAGTGACTATCCCAAATTTGTATAGGTTGGGTACAAAAGCATTAGCTCTCTCTCAATACATTGTTACTTCAAGACAGGACATAACTGAACGGTTTTTTAGGTTATATCCTAAATTTTTGTTGATAAAAATGCTGTAAAAAGTGGTTTTACAAATAAACAAAACATTGTGTCGACATGTGCTATGAACGGATGTTAAAAGGTGTGTCCATGAAAACCACGCCCGAGTCAGGAAAAAAATCAACAATCCTGACTACACGAGCTATCCCTCCTGGTATAGTATTGCTCTATGGTACCAACCATACGATTGCAGTACCCGGTGTATAGGTCACCGTTTGTATGGATTAACCTCCGCTAAGTGTTGACTTGTCAAAGTGACGTCCGCTCATGTTTTTGCAGGTCAAAATCAATTTTATTTTTTTAATGCGTCACAAAATAAAAATTGGTTCGTGCAGCTTTTGAAATGAATCAGATGTTAACAATAACAATTATAGTGTTCAGATTATCTCAAAAGTTTTACTCTGACTCGGTCGAAAAAGAAAGTGAAATGCAACTCTTTGGCTTTTGTCTTTCTCTAATGGTAAATTTTAGCTTAACTTAGCATTAGCTCAGTTTCGATTTGCGAAAGCGGCCGTAAGAATTGAAATTATATATAAAGTTTGAAAATATAAAAATAAATTATAGTAAATATTGCACAATAATCCCAACTGCTCTCAACCGTCTGGAGCACGTGTAACTACGACATCCCCGATTTAAGTATGTTGAAGGTAGTGGGGACGGGGAGAGGAAGCTTGGGAGGTACCCGGCTATTCAGATTTGGTCACCGAACACGGCTAAAGCCATTTCAAGCGACGTTTCGATTCTTAACGGTGGTATTTCACCAGGGCGATACTCAAAGTATCTACCACTCTGGTACGTGCCGTAAATATACCATTTATTATCTCATATTCATTAGTATCTAAAATAAAAAATACCAATCAAATAAAAATTATTTGCGCACGTCGGAATTTGAACTCGCGACTTCTGGATTCGTAGTCGAGCGTCTTAACCACTCGACCACGGAGGCTGTCAAAAATGGTGTTACGAGTGTATTTCTTTATTTTTACGAAAACGCCAATTGTTGTCGAAACAACCAAAGTCACGACTCTGCCGAAACCGGTTGGCATGTCCGTATAAATAAAACAGTTTTTTTAAACATCTCGACACCTGCTTCTGAAATTTCCCCACATGTTTTAGAAACATTTTTTGCATTTTTTTTAGTTGTCATTAGTCGATCGTTCTGGGGATCTGATAGTATTAATATGCTAAGCCGTCTTTTGTACATGATTCTTTAGATCGTCGTGAGGGGCGCTAATGTATGCAAAAACAATACTGGTAATTTTCACTCAAACGTAAAAAAGATTGAAATTTTACTCCGATTATCCGCTACTTCACGATTTACTCACTATGTCCCTTTTGACGTTTGCATCAAGACTAAACTAGCACGAAGTTATTTGATGAAGATTAGACGGTAAATACGCTGTAACTGGAGATGTACTAATGAATTAACTCGCCCGTATATGAATAAGAATAAGACATAGCCACTTGACCCCTGCCCCGGCGTAACCCGTCTCCTGATGGATGTGGTCATCACGCACCACGGTCTCCCCACCTCGCTGGTGAGACGACTAATTAACTACAGCATTGAGGAATTATAATCTAGTCTAGCTGCGATTTCGTGCGAAATAACACGTTCGTTTTAAATTACAAAAAACATTTATAAGAATAAAAACCATGATTTGTTTTTCCACAACTCCAGGACACTCATCGTCATTAACATCTTCTCGGCCTTCTGTAAAGCGCTTGTACCACTTATCAACACTTTTTTGAGACAAAGTAGACTCGCCGAATGCCACAGTCAACATTTTAAGTGCGTTGGAGCACTTTATTCCATTTTTAACACAAAATTTTATACATATTCTTTGATCCATTTTTTTCAAAAGTGAGAAATCGAAGAACACACAAAAATGTGACTACCCTTTCCAGTTGTCAAAAACAAACCACTAATCCAAAATGGCTGATAATGCTAACATATGAAAAACATATGTCTACCAACATAACAGCAACAAAAAAATTCGATAATCGAATGTACAAAGCCCGCGAAAATTCAAAATTCACCTTTTCTTTTGAACAGGCCTACTTGGAATAAAAATGTGTGGAGAGAGAGCTAATTATTTTTACCCGACCTTTACAAACTTGCGATAAATCAATTTCTTCGGATTTTTACGTCGTACACCATGAGAGAGAAAGAGACAACAAATATAATACACCACTTCTATGTACTGTCACGATGATCTTGGGCTCCTGGGTCACCGCGGGACTCCGCCCACATTTTTTATTATGGCACTTAACTTGACACAACTAAACGGCTTTTTAGGTTATATAATATATTTTTGTTGATAGCAATACTGTGAAAAAGTGTTTATACGAATAAACAAAAACATTATGTCGATATGTGCTATTAATGGATGTATAAATACCCTAGCCTTAGTCTTAGCCACGCCCAGGTCCGCCGAGTCCGGTAAAAATCATCAAAAACTGACTACACTACCTTGGATTGATACCACTCTATATATACTCTAAGTATATATATTTGCAAGCGACCAAAAGAGTAAAAAACTTTTCCAATTTTCTTTCGGACAAGCTTGTACATCTTCACCTTGTTACTATCAATTATTTTCGTCTTACTATTATAGAATAAGATCGACTTTTTCGCCATGTGACATATCGTCGCTAGAAAAGCAAAAGGGATTGAGCGACACTTTGGTCAAAAATGAGTTAAATATGCAGTTTTGATCAGTTTTTTTTAATATGAATACCGCACAAGAGTTTCAGCTGCTCCCAACCGTCTAGAGCCAGTGAGACTATGGCATCCCCGAACAGGGTATGTTGTGAAGTTGAAGGTAGTGGAGAGGGGAAGAAGATTGGGAAGAGGAAGGTTGGGAAGTACCTGGCTATTCAGATCTAGCCACCAAACACGGCTAAAGCCATTTCAAGCAACGTTTCGATTCTGAATGGTGGTCTTTCACCAGGACGATACTTATAGTATCTACCAATCTGGAACGTGCCGCAAATATACTTTTTCATGATTTCTGCATCCAATGCTCTGACTCTCGTTTGATTCTGAAGACTTTTGTGGCCCTTCGGCCATCTTAAGTATATTTACCATTTCGGAAAAGGCTTGACGCAAGCGACACAAGTTTGGTAATTCAGGTAACTCAGTGAGAGCATTGAGTTAACTGAGCTGTATGATTTTTTTTTCAAAATCCAACCAGGTACTGAAGAATTATGAATTTTATTGTATGACAAAAAAATCTTAAAAGTTCTCTGGTGTCAATTTCCCAAAATGGCGCTTCAGCCCTTTTGCCTTCCGGCGACGATGTATCAAATGCCTTCGCCCATCCCGAAAATTTCGATGAATAATTTTGTTCAATCGCTCGGAATATGAAGATAATAAATAATGACTGCACTAAAACATTTCAGAAGTACATATTTGTGAGTCACGAATCACACAGATAAGAAAATTACAGGTAGGTAGGCGCATGATTGATTGAATTCCAGGAAAACATAATAAAAACAATCTGGATATTTGATTAAGCATTCTATTTTAATGTCTGATTATGTTATGGTGACTGTGCTTCATAAAATAAATTGAAAATTTATGTAGGAAGATGTAATTAATATTTTAGAGTCAAAATTATAAGAATCAAACGAGAGTCAGAGCATTGGATGCAAAAAAACTGCATGTCTGACTGCATTTATGACTAAAATGTCGTTTAAGCCCTTTTGCCTTTCCGGCGACGATATGACTGAAAAGAAGAATGATGTATTTTTAAATTATAGAATGTTACGTGCTCACATCACAACCGAAATTATGCTGTTTAATGATGGATAATGAATTCTCCATTCCAGCCTATCGACATTTTGATATAATTATAATAATAACTAGTTTAGTCTTGATACACACGTCAAAAGGGGCATAGTGAGTAAATCGTGAAGTAACGTAATCGGAATAAAATTTCAAATTTTTTACGTATGAGTAAAAATTACCAGTATTGTTTTTGCATACGTTAGCGCCCCACACGGCGATCTAAAGAATCATGTACAGAAGACGGCTTAGCGTATTAATATTATCAGATAACTAGTTTAGTCTTGATACACACGTCAAAAGGGGCATAGTGAGTAAATCGTGAAGTAACGTAATCGGAATAAAATTTCAAACTTTTTTACGTATGAGTAAAAATTACCAGTATTGTTTTTGCATACATTAGCGCCCCACACGGCGATCTAAAGAATCATGTACAGATGACGGCTTAGCGTATTAATATCAGATAATTGGATAATTTGTATAGCGCCGTTTTTGTGAAAAATCACCTCAAGGGCGCTTGTTAAGATTCTCACGGCCAATAGAGTTATGTTGTTTGACCTTAGGGGTATTGAGATTCGTTTGTAGGCCACGATAACGAGAATTAATTATTATTGTGACACGTTCTCGCTAATATACGATTAAATCAATAGCTTTCTACACTCTACATGTCACATTGCAAGACTGTCCAAACTATTGGCTATAGGAGGAAGAGATTCATCACCATCTTTGAATGATTTCTCTGTTAGTTAACTAATTATACTTCATTTAATCATTTTTTAGGCGAGCTAGTAATAACATTTTATCAGGAACTTATCGGCTATCGAAATTCATTATCAAAAATCGATTTTTAAAGCGATTCATTCAGTCATAAAGTCATCATGAATGCTGTGTGCTAGATAAATACTGGAAAACTGATAACAACAAAAACACTGACAGCCTATAATAGAGATATGATACCAATCCTAACCTAAAAAGTAGTGACGATGGATTTTGCTGAAGAACGACGCACTATACAGAATGCAGTAAAAATGTGATGAGTGAAATTAATTCAAATTAAGATTAATTTAAATTAATTAATTTAATTAAGAGTACAAATACAGTACATATCACAATCAAAACGTTGCGTTGTTTGATATGATTTTAGCCGTGTTGGGTCCAGATCTGAATAGCCAGGTAGTTTCCAACCTTCTTCTTCCTCATCTCATTCCCTTCCCCACTACCCTCAACCTCACAACATACTCCAATCACGATGTCATATTCCCACTGGCTCCAGGCGGTTGGCAGCAGTTGGGACTCTTGTGCGATAGTCACTATAAAAAATAAAATAAACCAAAATCCGCAAAACACAAGCTTTTGAAAGGTCGAAAACTTTTAAATTCATTTGTAGGGACACGCACTTTATTTAAACAGAGTATTTTTTCATACGACATAGATTAATAATACTTTATAGCCTACCCAATAACACCGTTTAAAAAAAAATGATAAAGACAACGCAGGTGAATTCACGACTGTTTTTTTCTTCCATAAATACCCACGGTTTTAAACCCGCGACCTCTGGGTTCAGAGTAAAGGAGCACAACTCTCTGCCACGGAAGTAATTATAATAATATATAAAGAAATTAATGCTGCAGGCAGTGGTGGTTTATTTTGTCAATTTTAAAAAGAATAAAAAAAAATCCTGATAAACGCGTCATCGGGGTATTTGAAACAGCCGTTACCTTATCGAGATATTCATTCTGTCTGATTAAAACAAAGGACTGATAATGATAAGTGTGGCCAGGGCCGGTCCTATGCAGGCGCAATTGGAGCAGTCCCTCGAATTGCAAAGGAGCTAATTTATTTTTTAATAATAAACGAACCATAAAATTACTTTGCAAATTTAACAGAACAAAATACTTACACTTTAAACCTGCTAAAAACGAGTGGTTAACAGTGATGTCATTTTGTATAAAAGTGATGCTTTTTGTACATAATATTGATAATAATAATAACATTTGGATAATTTGTAATGCCATTTTTGTTAAAATAACCTCACGGGCGATGTCTCAAAGCAATAATATACCTGGAAGGAGCGCCAGTATAGTCAGTATTGATGATTTATGCCTGACTGAGGCGTGGCTAGGGCTAGGGCTGAGGCTCGGGCATTTATACATGCATTCATAGCACATGTCGACATACTGTGACGTTTATTTGTATAATCACTTTTTCACAGTATTTTCATAAACAAAAATGTAGGATATAAACTAAAAAACCGTTGAGTTCTGTCCTGTTATGTCGCATAACAAAACGTAGTGGGCGGAGTCGCCGGAGACGCGGGAGACGGAGAACATGCTTAAATACTTTTCTTTTTATTTCTCTCTCACGGTTTACGACGTAAAAACCTGGAAGAAGTGATTTATCGTAAATTTTTGTATAGGTTGGGAAAAAATGTTTAGTTCTCTCTCCATATATTTATTCTTGCTCTGGGAGCGCTGTGCATTGATCCATGTGGAAAATAGCAAAGATACCTATTATGACAATTTGCTATTTAATCAGACGTAAAAAAAGTATCTCGAAAATGTTGGTGTTTAAATTTAGATTTTGACAAAGGCGCCCAAAATTTTACCTGCGCCAGGCGCCATTTGACTCAGGACTGACTGTGGCAGTCTGTAAAGGGATTCGACGCAACAGAAAGACCATAGACAATAACTCCGCGTGGGTTTGAAATTCTAAGCCGGCTTTCCGATGACCATAAAAGCGAGGAACAAACAGATATTGCCGAGAGATATGGAAACATTCCTGGCGAACATGTGAAGGAATTGAACCCTTGCAGTATCAGTTACTTCCTGCATTCCGTGACTCAAATTTTAAATGCCTCACAAAGACCGACTATAATCGTTCGTTTGAGAAAGCTCAGACTCACAGGCATTTGGCATTATTAGGAAAACCGTGCAAAAAAAAAACAGTAACTACATAAGCGCTGAAGAGATAAACCTACAGGGGCGTGTCCGTGTGCCCAAAGTAAGCTCACTACTTATCTGGGCGTGGCTAGGACTAGGGCTAGGGTATTTATACATCCATTCATAGCACATGTCGACATAATGTTTTTGTTTATTCGCATGACCACTTTTTCACAGTATTGTTATCAACAAAAATAAAGCATATAACCTAAAAAACCGTTTAGTTGTGTCCAGTTTAGTCGCATTTCAAAACATGTGGGCGGAGTCCCCGGAGACGCGGGAGACCAAGATCATCCTCACAGTACATAAAAGCGGTGTGTTATTTTTGTTGTCTCTTTCTCTCTCATGGTGCACGACGTGAAAATCCGGAGAAAGTGATTTATCGCAAGTTTCCTTTATTCCGATGAAACTGATCAGAAATTTTCAAATGAACAGAAAATTAATTTCATTGGCCTTTTTTAAAAAAAATAAAAAATTATAGTAGTGAATAATGTACAAGAGTCGCAACTGCTCCCAACCGTATGGAGCCAGTGGGACTATGGCATCCCCGTTAGGGGTATGTTGTGAGGCTGAAGGTAGTGGAGAGGGGAAGGAAATGGGGAAGAGGACGGTTAGAAAGTATCTGGCTATTCAGATCTGGTCACCAAACACGGATAAATCCATTTCAAGCAACGTTTCCATTCCGAACGGCAGTCTTTCACCAGGGTGGTACCTAGAGTATCTACCACTCTGGTACGCGCCGCAAATATACTATTTATTATTTTATATGAATTTTATTTGCGCATGCCAAGATTTGAGCCCGCAACCTCTAGATTCATAGTCGAACGTCTTCACCACTCGACCACGAAGGCCGTGGGCTTAAAAATCATAACATGTTTCCTTCCGATGATTCTCAACACACACAGCTATCTCATAGAGCATACAAGAAGACATCTTTCGGACGTTAGTGGAAACTCAATACTCAAATAATATCTAAAATTCAATTTTTTTGAGCAATCATTATTCAATTATCTTTGTGTCTTTCGATTGATTTCTCCGAACCCTCGAGTGGAACACTATCTAATCGCAGAGTGGATACCTCCACCGCGCCTAGCAGTTTCTTAATCACCAATTCTGTTTGCACACATTTCACGTCATTTCGATAACACACTATAAATTGTGCTTATTCAAAGTCAACAACCACGCAACCTGATCTAAAACCCATTAAATAACCGCAGTAATCAATACAAAAAAGAACCAATCATGGAGCGGAAAGATGCGAAGGACTTTCCTCGCTTAGGGTTTTTTTATCCAGTAAAGACCTTTTCCCTAAGAACTCACTAATGTAAACTTAAATTCAGTCAATCAAATACAACCATCAGATGGTGATAGTAATAAGGCCTAATGAGCCGCAGTACTAGTTACATGGACATTATAAGAGGTATTTGAATAAGCCCCAGCTAGTTAGCAGAGGATTACGAAAGAATCCATAAAATAAAAAAATCAGATGCGACGAATCTACCAAGCAATCGAAACAAATCAACATGGTCGGGATATTAATATTTTTGAGGACTGTATCAAGCTATGTGAGAAAAATATAACAGTGGGTGCAGAATTCTACATCAGACAATGAAGAACACGTTTTAAAACAATCAAAATAGTTGAATAATAACTTACCAGCTTAAGGATTTTGATCACAACCGACCCTATCGTTTGAACGGACACCATTTTGACTATTTTTTTTTACAACCCTTCACTTAGAACTCTGTTCGTTTCGTTGGGATTAATTCCCGTTTTGTTTCCTGCTGTTAGGATCGACTCTTTGGATCGCCAGAACTGAGTATCTCTAGCGGAACCTGCTCGTTTGCGAACTAAGGCACATTACACTGATATCTCCGTACACTCCCTGGCTTATCGCAGAGATACGAGCCGAGATAAGAGATAAGTTTCGTCACCCTGTAAGTAGGTTGTTCCGTGATTCAGTGCCAAAATACTAAGATCAAACCATGAACAATGCCTGATGAACAATTATTCCACCACTTTTTTTAAATTTATTTAAGACCTGACCGGTTTCACCTTATGGCGGGCATCTTCAGACTGGTACTATTTTAAGTAAATCTATGGCGTATATACTATTAGTGTCCGGAATGGACGCTTATTGAATTTCATGGTGAACATTATAATAATTTCTTTGATTAAATAAAAACACACGTTGTTTAAATCCACTTTATTTTTGTATAAGTCTACTAGTTTCGATTCTGCTGAATCTTCATCGGGATTTAAAAATATACTAATGAAATTAGAGGAATGTGCATATATATATAATGGTGAAAATGGGGAAAAGAGAAATACAGTATTAGGAGGTAGTTGACTTATACAACTAGTTGACTTATACAAAAGTAAAGTGGATTTAAACAACGTGTGTTTTTATTTAATTAATCATGTCAATCCACAAAGTGTTTGCTTATTCTGATAATAATTTCTTTATTGAATTCTTTATACACGACAAACTTATAAATTTAATGCATATAAGAAATAAGATTTTATTAAAATATAAATAAAATTAATACAAAATAAAGTACCATATATATACGCAAGAAAATAGAAAATTTCAGGCAGTGGTTATAATAATAATAATATTTGGACGATTTGTATAGCGCCGTTTTTGTGAAAAATCACCTCAAGGGCGCTGCGATCATGTCGATGAGGAGAAACTCTTTTAAGAATCAATAGGATTTAACTTCTGAATCTCTCCTCACTGACATGAAATAAGTCGATATCGGAAGAGATTTTGTTCAGGAACAAAATACTCCTCCCCACCGGCATAACCATTGGCAGGTTGGTCCTACAGGCAGGAAGATAAAATAATCTATGAAGAAGCTGTCTTAGATAGTCAACATCTGTGACTTTAGGTTTTGTTTTATTGCTGACAGAGGCGGCTTTATTTATGTCATATATTGTCACATGTCCTCTTTCAAAAAATAATAGCACATTATTTTATTTTTTGACTCATCTAATTTTTCCTTTGTAGATATGTATCAAATGAACAACTCTGCATACTTAACTAAAAACTCGATTTTATTGACGCATCCCTCTCTTCCTTTCGCGCACAAACTACCAAGGCTGGTTCGCAAAACACCATCGGCTATTGAACCTAGGGTCCAAAGAGTAACAGAACCTTCAACAAGTTGTCTCATTACATTGTAGCCACAGATAAAACTAAATGAAAATCCACGTTGAAAGACCAACATTACGGACAATATTAAAGAGTAACTTTTTAGATTCAAAGTGTTTTAACATCGTATCAAAAATAAATCTCCTAAAGCAGGGTGTTGAGTTCTGAGTAAGTCACAGTTAGTTTTCAAGTCTAATCTGAACCTAAAAGACTACATTGGCCCTTAACAAAATAAATGATAACTTGATAACGTCGTTGCGTATCGCCTCTGGAAAAAACAGGTTCTTCTCGAAGGTTTTCTGACCTAGTTATGCACTTTGAGTAAGAATATACACGGAGAGAGAGCTAAATGTTTTTAGAAAAAAAAATGCGATGAATCACTTTCTCCGGGTTTTTACGTCGTATACTACGAGAGAGAAAGAGACAAAAAAACTCTTCACATAATATTGAAACATTTATAAATATGTAAGAATGTTCTCCGTCCGCGCTAACTTCACATCATCGAGTCGTATAACTTACGTCAACGGATTAATATTGAAACATATATAAATATGTAAGAATGTTCTCCGTCCGCGCTAACTTCACATCATCGAGTCGTATAACTTACGTCAACGGATTTTGAGGTTATTTCCTATATTTGTGTTGATCAAAATACTTGCAGTGGTTATACAAATAAATTAAGCATGATGGTGATATGCGTTATGCGTGAATGTTCAAATAAGACCAACAAAGATTATGAAACATCACTTTTCAGAGGTATTTCAACAGTTTTAAATATTTTTGACCGAACTTTAGAATTTTCACATTTTTAATGATACAAAGACATTAAATCAACAAAAAACTTCCATCAATATTTAGGCAAAGCTTCTGTTATTTGACTTTATAAATCATTTTAATGGTGTATTGATATTGTTTTGTTGAATATGTTAAAATAATATGTTTATTAAAAATGTCTGAATTCCATGTGGGCGGTAACTAATAGGCTATCCAACATCCTTTAATATATCTTTGTCTCTTTCTATCGAGTCAGTATAAAGTCAACAATACTGACTACACTGTTTCGCAAAGGTACCTCTCCATATATTATTACTCGAAGGTTATGCAGTTGTTATTTACTGATCACCAAGTATTTATTTTTCTGCCTATAGGGAAACTTGTTAAAAGGATATTGTTCACTGTTTTCTCAAAACAAACTAATTTTCCCACTAGTAATTCATGAAATTTGATATTTTTCCGCCTGAATTAATAGTTTGATGGGTGAGAAACGCAAAAATGTATCTACCATACAAAAAACGGGTTTTTGAGTTAAGTATGAAGAAATATTCCCAACTACTGGTTCAATCCGTAACACAAAGATGTATCTACGAAAAATCGATGGGTAATGAAATAATCTGAAGGTCATTTAAAAAATATATATAATATGAAAACAGGTATGGAGAATCCCTAAAAACTTTTTACTACAATTGGTGGAGAAAATGCCATTGTTTTTGTTTTTTTGGGCAAGGAACCGGTTCCAGTTATTTTTGTTTTGGATATTGCCAGCAACCCCCCCCCCGCCCCTTCATGAAAAATCATTTTGTCGAAAAGAACTGGTTACAGTTCCAGTTCTTCTCGTTCTCAGAATTTCGCTAGCAACCCCCTCTCAATGAAATAAAAAAAAATGGCGAGGAATCAGTTCCAGTTCCAGCTCCAGTTCTTTTCGTTTTTGGCGAGGAACTTTTGTCGATTTGCTAGTACTTTTCGAAAAAATCTCCTTCGTGGAACTTTCCTGGCACCAGGAACCGGTTCCAAAAAGAACTGGATAAATAACCTGTTCCTCGTCGGTCACCGGTAACTGGAACCGCAGGTACACCTAATTCTGATATCGACCATCTCTAATTGTTTTATGTGTGAAAATTTTAATTCCATGCCTTTTCTGGTTTTGCTGAAAAGGCATGGAATTAATCTGAAAAAAAAAGTTGTTTTCTGCTCTCCCGAAAATTTTCCTTTTTGTATTTCCGTTTTTGTGTTTCTCACCCATCGAGTTGTCTTTGAAAATTAAAGATGGCACCACTTTCGTTAGTAGCTAGCACGAGGATGTTACCATATTGAGTGTGAGCGACAGAATTTTTACGGCATTAAGTTATATTTTATTAATTTCGTCTGCTTAAATACAGTTTGACGAAATGACTAAACCGGTTGAGAAACTATTATGATTACATAAGGAGGATATTTATGGAGATTTCCAATGTCCAAGCGCCGCTGGGAAATACATAGGTGTTTGTGAAACTGGTAGCCTGAATTTTACCTAAGGGTCTTTATGTATTTTTTTTTAAATTAACATAAATACTAAGTTTGGAGATCGCGCTTTCGGAGTTTCGGGGCCGAAGGCTTGAAATAAACTCTTAACTAAGATGTACAACGAGCCCGACAGAATTTCGGTCCAAACTGAAAACTTACCTTTTCAGACTCTCATATCCTTAAATTCATTAAAAGAATCTCAACATAATCTGTCTCTAGACGAATCACCTTTAGATATACAAATTTTAACCAAATCCTGTACTGTACGATAAATTCAGAAAGTCAATTTTTTTATTTCGCTCCCTTGCCTTAAATCCGAAAAAAAAATCATTAATATAATTTTAAGTTAATAAGTGTGTCTATCTGATAGGACCTGCCAGGCAAGTATGTTTTCTTATTTAAACTAGGAATTAATATGTAATAATAGGAAATAAGATCTGTACAGCGCCCTTGAGGTGATTTTTCACAAAAAACGGCGCTATACAAATCATCCAAATATTATTATTATTATTACAAAAACGATCATCCACGTTAAATATCCTCATTTGTAATCGGGTCGTACATGCATCTCATTCCTACTATCATCTCTTCCTGGGACATCCCGGACTTCTTTCATCCACTTACGGGTTAAATATATTTTTTTCTTGACTCCTTTATCTGTCCGTCTCCTCTGTGTAATTCTTCTCTTCAAACCATTAAGCTACGCTTTATTGATATTAGTTAAGTTAACTAACTAACCATCCCGCCGTTACCCCGCAGGAGTAGGCAGAGAGGACGAACCGCCATACAACTATATCTTGGCACACACTCCTTGAATCATTCACTTTCATACATATTCTGTTATTCTGACTCTTCACATGGTCCGCCTCAAGTATTTGATTCACTTGATCGTGTCATATCTTACGCGGGCGTCCCCGACTCCTCTTTCCATTTACTTTTGCTTCATATATTCTTTTCACACTTCTTTCTTCTTTGATTTGCTCTATATGACCAAACCATCTAAGCGTCCCTTTCATGATCCTATTCATTACAGTTACATCAGCCTTTCATTCTTTCCGGATATCCACATTTTCAACACGGTTCTCAGAGATCTCATTTCCACAGCATTCAGTCTACTTTCATCCTTTCTGTGCCAGTTCTATGCCTCACTGCCATACATCAGGGTTGGTATAAGTACTCCATCGTGGACTGCTAGCATCGCTTCTTTGTACAACTTTTTAAATATTAATTTAATATTATTTATACCGTGTTACAACTTTTCTAGGTTCACTAAATCGTAACTCATGACGCATGACTGTCATACAGGTAACTAAACCTTGAATCTATTATAATGATTAAACTTACAACTTAAACTTCAACCGGTTAGTAGCTGAGTGGACAGACGCGTCGGATTCCCATCCGGGCGTCGTGGGTTCAATTCCTCTGCTAGCTAAGTCCGCCATCATTGCACAAGAAACATCTTCTGCTTATTATGACGACAGTTGGAGTTTTTAAATATTCTCAGGTTATTCGTTATAGACGGCCTCCACGGTCGAGTGGTAAGACGCTCGACTGCGAATCTAAAGGTCGCAGGTTCAAACCCGGCGTGTGCAAATAACTTTTTGTTTTAATTAATATGTGTCATAACACATTTAATTCATATGAAATAATATAAACAACATTTGCGGCACGTTCCAGAGTGGTAGATACTCTAAGTATCACCATGGTGAAAGACCACCATTCAGAATAGAAACCTTGGTTGAAATGGCTTTAGCCGTGTTTGGTGACCAGATTTGAATAGCCAGGTACTTCCCAACCTTTCTCTACCCTAACTACTTCCTCTCCCCACTACCTTCAGCCTTACAACAGGGACTCTTGTGCGGTATTCACTATTAAAAAAAATAATATGTAATTAATAATCCAGGAATATTTGTCTTTCTTTAAAAAACAAATAATACGCAATATGCGCCATCGCATAGTCTTATCTACGTTACTAGATACTAGGTGAGTGTACACAGCTCACTCGAGTGTTACCTGTACCTACCTTGACTACTATAATTAGTAGGTAAGCTATACCTGTAGCATACACACACAGCCTACATTGATAAGGGCTCCAGCAGACTTACCTGTGTGTGTGAACCACGCCTTGATATTTTTATTGGCCTCTGACTCATGGATGAAATGTGATTAACTGTGTAGGTATGTTTTCTACGAACAGGTACCGACCTATGATGCATAATTGTATTAATAATTATAAGTCAGGGTGAGACAGTGTGATATGGAGCAGTAGATATGGTAAAGGTTTATGTTTTCCACTATTTTGTGTGGTGAAAATCGGACATTGAACTATTAAACTGGGAAATCGCTTAAATACAAGACACGTCATATTCATAAAAATCTTACGAAAAATTTTGCACCACTGGTACTGTCTTGTTTTACGTTTCACCCGCGTATGAAAAGGATAGCCTTAAAAAGAATATGTGTGTACGGATGAGATAGCTGTATGAACGTCCCTCGCTACAGTTATAATCGGGTATCGCGCCACTAGCCGTGGTTGTCTTCCACACACTTATGTATTTCTGCATTCGCTATCTCACACCGTTTTCGAGTGTCTAAAAATCTTGTCAATAATTGTGTTTATTGAATTGAAATAATAAGTGATTTTTCGGTAATTATGAATGGAAAGAAACTCCATGAGATATGTTTTTTGCCTCCGAATGATTATTACACCTCTCAAGGTATTTTGCTCTCGGAAAGGAGCCTACAGCGACGCGTTTGTGACAGCTTGTCTGTCGAACGAATGTTTGTGTGATCCTAAACGCAGAAAATCTTTAGTGCATTTAGTACATTTACGCGCGTTGTCTCAGTAACGTATACGAGTACACATTTTTTACGTTTATCTCCGTAGCAGAACGGTAAGCTCCTCGGCTCTGGATTTAGAGTACGCGGTCGTCAATTTGTAATTTAAATTACATTTCATATTTATTATTTTTGACGGCCTCCATGGTCGAGTGATTAGACGCTCGACTATGAATCCAGAGGTCGCGGGTTCAAACCCGGCGTGCGCAAATAAACTTTATTTAATTAGTACATTTTGTCATAATACATTTAATTCATATAAAATGATTCACAGTATATTTACGGCACGTTTCAGAGTGGTATATACTCTAAGTATCGCCCTGGTAAAAGACCACCAGTCAGAATCGAAACGTTGCTTGAAATGGCTTCAGCCGTGTTTGGTGACCAGATCTGAATAGCCAGGTAATTCTTAACCTTCCTCTTCCCTATCTCCTTCCCCTCCCCACTACCTTCAGCCTCACAACATACCCTATTTTGGAATGCCATAGTCTCACTGGCTCTAGACGGTTGGGAGCAGTTGAGACTCTTGTGCGGTATTCATATAAAAAATAAATAAAAAATACCAAAAAGCGGTGTGATATTTTACGAAAACTTTTGTTGTCTCTTTCTCTCTCATGGTGTACGGCGTGGAAACCCGGAGAAAGTGATTTATCGCAAATTTTTTAGGTTGGTAAATAAATATGCATATTCTTACTCCAAGAATACGCACCTCTGGATTCGTAGTCGAGCGGCTTACCACTGGACCTTCGTAAACCTGGTGTTAAACGTCAATATTTCTCTTTTCAGGAGCTCGGCCTGCCCATCACCGACGCCCAGATCCAGGAGCTTCAGTCTCGCGTCCACGACATCGACTTCGCGGAGGCGGCGCGCCACGAGCGCGAGACCCGCCACGACGTGATGGCGCACGTGCACGCGCTGTCCGCGCAGTGCCCGCTGGCCGCGCCCGTGGTGCACCTGGGCGCCACCTCGTGCTTCGTGGGCGACAACACCGACCTGGTGCAGCTGCGGGACGGGCTCGACCTGCTGCTGCCGAGGGTGGCCGGCTGCGTCCAGAGCCTGGCCAAGTTCGCCGTGCAGTACAAGTGGGTGACGACCGCGCGTGCGAGATGCGTGTGTTTGCTTGTCTCGTGCTAATACCGCGAAATTTCGTGGAATGGTTTTTTGTTGAACGTGTACGCAAGATGCATCTTTCACGCCAGGGATTGCGGGTTCAATTCTGACGTGCGAAAATATTATTTTTTCAGGGTAATATTTTCCCTCAGGATCTATGTCATCTTTAGGGATGCTGTGTGGAGGGTCTTTTTGAAGAATAGAAGGAGTGAACCTAGGTCTTGAAGAATCCCATGTTGTAGAGGGAGGAAATAGAAAAGAGAGAATATGAATTAATTTGAATTAATTATGGTTTTCTTATCAATTTCTATATTTTTTTATAGTGAAGTTCCCCAACTCCTCCCAATCGTCTAGAGCCAGTGGAACTGTGGCATCCCCAATCGGGGTATGTTGTGAGGCTAAAGATAGTGGGTGGGGGAAGGAGAAGGGAAAGAGGAAGGTTGGGAAGTACCTGGCTATTCAGATCTGGTAACCAAACACGGCTAAAGCCATTTCAAGCAACGTTTCGATTCTGAATGGTGGTCTTTCGCCAGGGTGTTATTTAGGGCATCTACCACTCTGGAACGTGCCGCAAATAAACTGTATCGTCGTCAACGCGAAAATACTTCCCATGTGTCAAAAGCGTAATTGTTCAGGAGGAAATTAAAAACTGATTTTTGAGAGTTACAGATTGTGTTTTGAGACATCAAAAATACGCTTTGTAGTTTTAGATGCAGTAATGTATTTTCACCAATAAAAACATTGAAACTTGAAGTACAAATTGAAACTCTACGCAATGTCATATTTAACTCATTTTTGTAGAGTCGACCACATTGGAGGTATTTTCCCGTTGACGACGATGTATTATTTTGTATGAATTAAATGACACATATTAAATAAATAAAATTTCTTTGCGCACGCCGGGGTTGAACCCGCGAACTATGGATTAGTAGTCGAACGTTTTAGCACTCGACCACGGAGGCCGTCAAAATTCTCTCAAGCAATACTAATAATAACAGTAGCACCATCTTGAGGCTTCTCGTCGAACTAAAAATCTGCCATTTAACATAAAAAGTAATTACATAAAAATGTTAATACTCTTTTTCTAGGGATCTGCCTACTTTGGGCTTCACCCATCTGCAGCCCGCCCAGCTCACCACCGTGGGGAAGCGCGCCACCCTCTGGATCCAGGACCTCCTGATGGACGAGAGGGCCATGAGCCGCGCCAGGGCCGACCTGCGCTTCCGCGGCCTCAAGGGAACCACCGGCACCCAGGCCTCCTTCATGACGCTCTTCGAGGGGGACAGCGCCAAGGTCAAAAAGCTGGACCAGCGCGTCGCGGAGCTGGCCGGCTTCGACAAGTGCTACCCCGTCACCGGTCAAACGTACACCAGGAAGGTAGATGTCGAAGTCGTCTCCACCCTGTCCAGTCTCGGGGCGACCGTTCACAAGATGTGTTCGGATCTACGCTTGCTCGCGTCCCGCAAAGAGATCGAGGAGCCGTTTGAATCCACCCAAATAGGTTCCAGCGCGATGGCGTACAAGCGAAACCCCATGCGCTCGGAACGCTGCTGCGCTCTTTCCCGGCATTTGATCACGCTGTTCTCCAACGCGGCCAACACCCACGCCACCCAATGGTTGGAGAGAACGCTGGACGACTCAGCCAACAGGCGTCTGACCCTCGCGGAAGCTTTTCTAACTGCTGACGCTGTGCTGTTGACATTGCTCAACATCACCCAAGGATTGATCGTTTATCCTAAAGTCATCGAGCGTCACATCGCTCAAGAGTTGCCGTTCATGGCCACCGAGAACGTCATCATGGAGATGGTAAAAGCCGGAGGCGATCGACAAGTCTGTCACGAGAAGATTCGAGTTCTTTCGCACGAAGCCGCAGCCGAAGTGAAGCAGAAGGGATTGGACAATGACCTGATGGCTCGTATCAAGAAGGATCCTTATTTTGCACCCATTCTGAATCACCTCGATTCTATCATGGACGCTTCTACGTTCATCGGTCGAGCTCCTGAGCAGGTCACCGAGTTTATTGAAGATGAAGTTGAACCCATCCTTCTAGCTTACGGAGATAAGCTCAAGAACCAGCTTCCGTCTATTTTGAAAATATAAAAAAAACACCCACCTGCAGGTAATGAGTAATGAAATATCTTAAAACCTTTTAAGATCTTACAAACCTCTTTTAACTTTCGATGTTTTTTATACAATTATATTTTTCTTTTCTTGATCATGTCGGTATGAATTTAATTTGTTAACCTTTTTGGGAGTCAAATAATTAAAGAATATATTTACAAAATAACTTTTATTAATTAATGATCACAAATACATATTTTTTAATAACTTAGATGATTTATTTTGAATAAATACATGAACATACAACAATAATAATTAAATGGTGTATATAATAAAATGGGAAGCATAAATGGAGAACATAAATTGAAACCCTGAAAAATCATGAATAGACCAAAAATATGAATAAAGCTTAGTAAATAAATAAAACTTAAGTATGATAATTAAAAATGCAGGTGAAATAATAAATTAATGATAACAATGATTTTTTTCCAGTTATTTGTATTAAATATTTTCATTTCATGGTAAATGATTTTGCGTCCACAACATTGTACGATTACTTTAAATATGACAGAATGATATCTTTTTTTGTACGCATAAGTCAAATAGATACTAAGAAAGATATGTATAAATATTTGATAACTTTTGAAAGGTATAATAAAAACATTATTTAAAGAATGTAGAGAAAGTGCAGTAGAAGATAATATATCAATGTATGTATAAGAAATATGTGGAGATTATATAGAAAGACAGTGTAATAAATAATTTGTGTAAACTAATTGATAAAATAATAATAAATCAGCTTTTGGCACTGAAGGAGATGATACTATACTGTAAATTAAAGAGAAATATTAAAATACAAATAAATATATTTAGCAAATAAATAGGGACTCATGTTGCAATAACAGAATACAATAACAAATTAATTATACGAATAGTTTATGTAAATTAAAATATATATAAAAAGGTAGTGCTTTGAAAATGACATACGAAAGGGCTAGTAATTGTTGTCTAGTCAACGTAATGGTGAACGTTTTCATACTGGACAAGACTGTCGAACTTAAAAACTAAAATGAAGTAATAATTTATTGATTCAAATGATTTAAAAAATATGGCATAAATACAAAACGTGAAACAAATCATTTGGTGCGAGCGGTGACAGCTTCCCTGTTTACAAATAATTCCTTAAAAATACATTGACTGGTAAAAGAAAAATGGTAAAAAAATTCTTTATCCTAGCAAATTTAATTTATATTCACATATTATTTATGGTAACTTCTCATAAGGAAAGGAAATTATTGATAATAATTTCTTCGTGGTAACTTTTAATCAACGATAGACATAATTTTTGTTTTCCGTTCAAATATTACTGTCATGTGCGTGCTTTTTCACCTTTCACATAGATTTTTTCTTCAAAATAGGCGAATTAACTTCTTCCTTTTTAAATGGTTTTTTTCCTAACCTAACCTACCCGACTTAATAATTAATTTATCATCCCGCAAAAGAAGCTGTCACCATTCATAAACACGTGAAGTTCCGTTTGGTTGATCAGATTTAATAACCTGATGGTAACAGAGTATCCCCCTGGCAGGCTGGTCCCTGGCTAGGCCAGTTGCAAGCCCCCATACTGGAGTCGAAGCTCAGTTGAATTGGACAGCTGAACGTGTGCAGAGTGAACTTGTTCTTGCTACAGTCCCATCTGCAAGAATAGAACTTGTTGCAATTATTGGGGTGTCGGAACAAACCTTCTCTCTTGCATTCAACTCCCAGACCGTATCGGTCGTATGTCTTCTCTGCTTTAACAGCGACGGGACTCTGGTTCCTAGGGATCAAGATGGTCTCGACTGTCGGAGCCAAAGACTTGGCTCTAGACTTAAGCCTCAACCTTCTCGAAGGCGCTTGAGAACTGCTGATGACATTGTACTTTTGCTCGTCGTTTACTACGATTGTTCCAAACTCTGGTTTGATTTCTTCATCGTAGGTGTTGGAATAATCTGGAACGACGATGGGACTCAGAGTTGAAGACACAACGGTTATTTTGGGTTTTCTTATTACGATGGGAGATGTAGACCTTTCTGGTATGTACGCGACCACTGTTGGGCTGGCAGACTTGACAGGGGCTGCTGAAGGAGTGTATGTGTTGATGGCTTCGTTCTTGTAAGTCCATTCTTCGTCATTGTCTCCGTTCACGGGTACTTCGTAATCATATTCGACTTCGTATTGCTGCTCGGGTTTGTTTCTCAGCTTCAAAACATTTGATCTGCAACTGCACACAGCTCCTAGTTTCCTGATAAGGAGTGGGTTGAAATCGTTTACTTTGGTAACGACGGCTACCTTTGGTCTGGAGTTTCTGATGACGGGGGGAGTAACTTCTACTAACCTCTGCGACTCTGTGACTGGGTTATACAATGGCCTAACAATTTTCTTCACTTTGACAATTCTTTGAGTTGCAGGTGTTACATACTCTTCCTCGTCGTTGTATGACCCTGTGGATGTGACTAAACCAGCGTTGGGACCGACAGTACCAAAACCTAGAAGGTTAACGTGATTTTGCTCATTGTGATTCGTGTAGTCCACCGTGAGTTGTGGCTTTTGATAAGTGGGCACTGGTTTGTACGCTTGCTGGATCACAGCGGGCTGCTCGTAGATCACTCTTGGTTTAGGGGTCACGGCTACTTTATTAAAGGCGAATTCTTGAATTGGATTTACGTTGTACGATACATCCTCTTCGTAAGATGGAGCTGGGGTAGACACATATTTCACTGGTGAGTAACTGATGTCAATCTTTGCTGCGTCAGTTGGCGGCAAATACTCAGGCCCCTTGTACTCATAAGACTCGGTAGGTTTCACCGTTGAGAATTTAGCCTGAGTGTATTTGTATGTCGACGGCTGGTAAGTTGTGGGTTGATATTGCACCTTGGGAGTCTCGTAAGTTTGAACATTTTCATACTGTTGGTATTTCTGTCCCTCGGTCGTGGACGACACGTAAGCTGGCTGTTCGTATTTGATTTCGAATGATGAAATAACCTTCGGAGCCTTGTACTCGACTGGCTTTTGGTACTGGACGAATGGTGTTGGACTCGATACCTGAATATTTGGCTGTTGATAATAATACTGTGAACTTTCATAAGATTTGACTGGCGCAGAAGTTGAGGAGACTGTTATGGCAGGTTGGACGTATTGAGATTTACCCGTATTGTAATCTTGAGAGTTGTAACTGTAGGACTGCTGTACAGTGGGCGTTTTATACTGAACATAATTAGGTGTTGAAGAAACTACGGGGGCTACAAATTTAGGAGCATCGTAGGTGTGGACAACTGTTTCTTGTTGATATTTGATAGGGGCGGGAGTGGAAGACACGTAGGCAGGCTGAACATAGCTGCTGGTGGGTGGCACATACTCCTTCTGTTGGTAGGAATATGACCTTTGTGGTTGAACATATTCTAGGAATGATTTAGGGGTGGAAGACACAATGGGTGTGTAAACTTTGGGAGCTTCGTAAGTATGAACAACGCTTTTTTGTTTATATTCTACGGAAGATGGAGTTGAAGAAACGTATGAAGCTTGAGGATAAGTTACCTTTGGAGCCACATATTGCTGCTCGTAGGTGTAGGTGTTTTGAGGTTGAGTATACTTATAGTCTGGTTGACTGTATGCCACGTAAGACGGGGTGGACGATACTACAACTTTAGGTGCTACATAAGTATGGACCGATTGCTGGGAGTATTTAACAGGAGTGTGAACTGTGCTGATGGGTGGCAGATATTCTGGTCCTTTGAATGTATCGACGTGGTCTTGTTGGCTGTATCCAACGACGTTAGTTTGCTCGTATGTCACAGGTCTTTGTGTAGACACGGCTGGCTGGATATATTTACCAGTGTTGTATTGTTGAGAGCTGGTAGACTGGTGGTATTCTTGCTTGGAAACAGCGGGTTGGACGTACGTGTTTTGTCGTTGCACGGTGTATTCTTGCACAACAGGTTTTTGTATGTATTTCTCTTGGACTTGATGGACGTAGTGATTATCCTGAGGCGGCGTTACATCCTGGTTGTATGTGTAAGTGGAAATAGCAGGTTTGATGAATGTGGAAACAGTAGATTGCTGGACATAGGTGGGTTGTTGAACATATGTTGGCACAGCGGAGACTGTTGGTCCTGTGCTTATGCTCTGGTATGACACATCCCCTGCATTCTGATAGCTTATGACAGACTTGGGAGTGGAAGATACATAGCCTTGAGATTGGTAGTGTGTAACTGGGGTCTGCGTTACACTTAAAACAGCTGGGCGAGTTTCGTATTTCTCATATTCATTCTGTCCGTGGTAAGTCTGTTGGTTGTGCACACTGACAAACGGCTTGCTGTAGCTGTTGATAGCAATGGCAGGCTGCTGTACTACATAGGCTTGCTTTTCATAAACTACCGACTTGGGCGTAGAAGAGACTGTCACAACGGGTTGGACATATGAAACCGCTGGCTTTTGGTAGCCAAAGACTTGAGTGATTTCGGTTTTGGGCTGCGACACGACGAGCGCGGGCCTGTAGGTGCTGACAGATATCGGCTGCTGATAGCTGACGATTGGAGTTGGGCTAGCTGATGGCTGGTAAGTGTGGTACGTGTGTGCGTTCGAAACAGATTTCACCGAGGAATAAGACGGTCCGCTTGGTGCGTGTGATACACTCTCCGGTTGGTGGTAGACTACCGGGGCAGATGTGACAGTTGAGTATTGTTGATTGTTGTACCCCGATCCGGTGTTTCCGAATGATTGCGCAGTGGCTCCAGCAGAGTGAGAGTAGGCATTGTTTTGCAAGAGACCCGCATCGACCAGAGTGGTCTTTCCGACCAAACCAGAGTTGATGGCTCCGGCGGTTAGAGTGTGAGCAGCTCCTGTCGCGGCATATCCGTTGTACAGGTTCGAACCGCGGATGTAAGCTGAACCTTGGTCGGAATAGTCATTGGTTGATCCATGGTCGACGTACACGTTGTTTCCGCTGGTGCTGTGGTATCCTTGTCCCGATTGGGCTCCTGCATACTGGTAAGTTGATTTGTACGCGCCTGAATTGTCGTGTTGGTATCCAGCACTATTGGTCACTCCAGCGTATGAGTTTCCGTCTCCAGCGTATTGTCCTTGCTTGTAGGCTCCGGAGTCTTGACCTTGGCTGTAGGCCCCTGAATCTTGGCCTTGTTTATAGACACTTGAATATTTCCCTTGAGAGTAAGCTCCTGAGTCAACTCCTTGTTTGTAGGCGCCGGAGTCCTTTCCTTGGATGTAGGAACCTCCGTCTTGTCCCTGGCTGTATACACTCGAATATTGTCTTTGCTTGTAGGCATCAGAATCCCCGTCTATGTAAACTCCCGAGGACTCGGCGTATTTACCGGCAGCTCCTTCGACGTGGTTGTATGGAACAGCTGGCTGATCGTCGTGCTGGTAAGGGACAGCAGAATCTCCGGTGGCATCATGGACATATGCCCCAGAATGATCATCTCCTCCCGAGCCGCCTCCCAAAGTGAAACCAGCAGTTGAAACTCCCCCACCAACTGAATACGATTTTCCGTAATTGGCTCCTCCATTAATTTGAGAGATGCCTTGACCTCCATGACTATAATCTCCATTCCTCGAAACTCCGAGCAATATCCCTCCATCAGTGTGACCTTCTCCAGCCGCCGAATAAGCTCCTGAAGATTCGTGATTGCTTGGATACGAATTGCGACTGATGGAAGACGATCCATAATTGATTGAACCAGATCCTTGTCCATTGGAAGCTAATCCATGATTGATTGAAGCTGATCCATGACCAAATGAAGATCCTTGATTGATTGCACCTGATCCATGACCAAATGAAGATCCCTGATTGATTGCACCTGATCCATGACCAAATGAAGATCCCTGATTGATTGCACCTGACCCATGACCAAATGAAGATCCCTGATTGATTGCGCCTGACCCATGATCAAAATAAGATCCCTGGTCGACCAATACCGCTCCCTGATTAATCAAACCTGCCCCGTGAGCAAGGGAAGCTCCATGATTGATGGAGGCTGATCCATGACTGATAGAAGAAGCTCCATCCCCATTGTAATTTCCAGAGTAACCGCCAAGGATCTCAGCCCCGGAATTATAATCTCCGTTGGAATAAACTCCGACTTGTCCAGTGTGGTAGATTTGTCCGTTGTCTTGGTCCCCTGCAGCGACGTATTGTTGAGATATTCCTTGAAGGTTGGGGTTGTGGTCTTGGCCGGCATATCCTGGAAACCATGTTCAATTGTCATTAGTATAAATGCAATTAGCAAAGATCAAAGAACGAATCACAATAAAGGTATTACTGAAATAATATATAAATATACTGTTATCGGATGGTTGACAGCTTGGAGTTAGAATATATACGGAGAGGTGAACCTTTGCGAAACATTATAGTCACTAATGTTAACTTTATACTGACTCGATAGAAAGAGACAAAAATATATTGAAGGATGTCGGATAGCATATTAGTTACCGCCCACATGGAATTCGGACATTTTTAATTAACACATTTGAACACATTAAACAAAACAATATCAAATACACAATTAAAATTAATTAAAAAGTCAAAATATCAAACAAACACTAATAACAGAAGGTTGGCCTAAATAATGATCGAAGCTTTTGTTGAATTTATGTCTTTATTTAATAAAAAATGTGGAAATTCCAAAGTTCAGTTAAAAATATTTAAAACTGTTGAAATACCTCTGAAAAGTAATGTTTTATAATCTTTTTTTAGTCTTATTTAAACATTCACGCATAGCACATATCACCATCATTTAAAAAAAAAAATTATAGTTTTTGTGTTCAATTTGTAGAACTCCATTTAATTTTTTTTTAATATAATTCAATCGAATTAAATTTAATATTATTATTATTGAGTTCTGCTATTTTAAGTTTTTATTTTTTGTTTTTAGTGAAAGCTGTTTCGGAGTTTAAGGCCATTGTCAAACTGTTTGACAATGGCCTTAAACGCCGAAACAGCTGTCACTAAAACAAAAAATAAAAACAAATTTAAATAGCAGAACTCAATAATAATAATATTAAATTTAATTCAATTGAATTATATAAAAAAATCACCATCATGTTTGATTTATTTGCATAATCACTGCAAGTTTTTTAATCAACACAAATATAGGAAATAACGTCAAAATCCGTCGAGGTAATTTATACGACTCGAAGATGTGAAGTTAGCGCGGACGGAGAACATCCGTACATACTTAGAAGTGCTGAAATATTATGTGATGACTTTTCTTGTCTCTTTCTCTCTCATAGTATACGACCTAAAAACCCGGAGAAAGTGATTGAAAGTGTAACATATTTAGGTCTCTCTCCATGTATATTCTCACTCTTAGGTTGGCCATCTTTAATTTCAACTCGTTTAGCAATCAGGATATTTCTCTGTCCATCTTTGCGGTCTTACCTTGTTCCGCGGCATGTTGCCTGGCTCCATATCCGTTCTGTATCCCCAGCAAGTTGCTGGAAGAAGCCCCAGAAGCGAGGCTCTGGTGGGCGGCCACGTTTACGGCATCGGCCGATGCACCGATGTAAGCCGACGCTCCTGGAATACAAAGGTAAAAGATTAAAAAAAATTAATCACCCGGCCTTACCCGACTTACCGTAAATCGACTCTTAGATCAGCAACGTCATCGGCTATCGGAAGGCTGATAGAACCCGAACGCAATCCAAATACTAAGTTTGGAGATCGCGCTGCAGGAGTATCGGGGCCGAAGGCTTGGAGTAAACTCCCTCCGGAACTAAGATGTATGACGAGCCCAACAGAATTTCGGTCCAAACTGAAAATTCACCTTTTCAGACTCTCATATCCTTAAATTCATTAAAAGAATCTCAACATAATCTGTCTCTCGACGAATCCCCTTTAGATATACAAATTTTAACCAAATCCTGTACTGTACGATAAATTCAGAAAGTCAATTTTTTTATTTCGCTCCCTTGCCTTAAATCCGAAAAAAAAATGATATATATAATTTTAAGTTATAAGTGTCTATCTGATGGGACCTGCCAGGTAAGTATGTTCCTGTATGTTTTCTTATTTAAACTAAGAATTAATATGTAATAATAGAAAATAAGATCTGTACAGCGCCCTTAAGGTGATTTTTCACAAAAAAAGGCGCTATACAAATCATCCAAATATTATTATTATTATATCTCGACGAATCACCTTCAGATATACAAATTTGAACCAAATCCTGTACTGTACGACAAATTCAGAAAGTCCATTATTTAATTTGGCTCCCATAATTATAATTTTAAGTTAATAAGTGTGTCTATCTGATGGGACCTGCCAGGTAAGTATGTTCCTGCATATTTTCTTATTTAAACTAGGAATTAATACGAGGCCTGTTCAAAAGAAAGGGTGAATTTTGAATTTTCGCGGGCGTGTACATTCGATTATCGTTTTTTTTTGTTATGTTTGTACACATGTTTATCATATGTTAGCATTATCAGTCATTTTGGATTAGTGGTTTGTTTATGACAACTGGAAAGGTTAGTCACGTTTTTGTGTGTTCTTCAATTTTTTACTTTTTAAAAAAATGGATCAAAGAATATGTATTAAATTTTGCGTTAGAAATGGAATAAAGTGCTCCAACGGACTTAAAATGTTGACTGTGGCGTTCGGCGAGTCTACTTTGTCTCAAAAAAGTGTTTATAAGTGGTACAAGCGCTTTACAGAAGGCCGAGAAGATGTTAATGACGATGAGCGTCCTGGAGTTGTAGAAAAACAAATCATAGATTTTGTTCTTTGATCCATTTTTTTCCAAAAGTAAAAAATCGAAGAACACACAAAAACGTGACTAACCTTCCCAGTTGTCAAAAACAAACCACTAATCCAAAATGGCTGATAATGCTAACATATGATAAACACATGCGTACCGACATAACAAAAAAAAACGATAACCGAATGTACACAGCGCGCGAAAATTCAAAATTCACCTTTTCATTTAAACAGGCCATGTATGTAATAATAGAAAATAAGATCTGTACAGCGCCTTGAGGTAATTTTTCACAAAAACGGCGCTATAAAAATCATCCAAATGTTATTTTTATTACCCGTAAGCACAGAGGAAGAGTGCCCGTGATGGCTGGATTCGTATTTTCCCAGGTTGCCGCAGCCGGGCACCAGCCAGGGCCAATCGCAGATCAGCTTGGACTCGTCGAAGCCCAGGCCGAAGGGGCAGCGGAACTCGTAGGCGGAGAAGGGGGACTTTCCGTGGTCGAGACAGGCAAAGAACCAGCGACAGTTTGCGGGGTCGGCGTAGTATCCTGAAAGGAGTGAACAATCGGTGAGAAAAGGTAGTGATTAATTGTTTTTTAAGTTAACTCCACACAGGAGGCCTTCAGGGCCTATGTCATCTTTGAGGATGATGTGTGGAGGGTCTTTTTGAGGAAAGGAGGGAGTGAACCTGGGTCTTGAAGAGGCCTATGTTGAAGGAGGGAAAAAACACATAGGCCGGCAGTTCCACAGCCGCGCTGTTGAACACAAGAACGAGTCGTAAAAGCGACCTGTCAAGGTATCGAATGTCAACTGTGTGCAAATGTTGGGCACGCCTTTTTGCGAGTTTCTCGATTTTTATTTTATTTTTTATACTGTGTCACAAGAGTCCCAACTGCTTCCAAACGTATAGAGCCAGTGAGACTGTGGCATCCCCAAATAGGGTATGTTGTGAGGCTGAAGGTAGTGGGGAGGGGAAGGAGATGGGGTAGAGGAAGTTTGGAAAGTACCTGGTTATTCAGATCTGGTCACCAAGCACGGCTAAAGTCATTTCAAGCAACGTTTCTATTCTGAATGGTGGTCTTTCATTAGGGCGATACTTAGAATATCTACCACTCTGGAACGTGCCGCAAATATACTTAATATTTTATATATTAATTATTAATTCAATAAAAGTTATTTGCGCACGCCGGGTTTGAGCCCGCGACCTTTGGATTCGTGGTCGAGCGTCTTACCACTCGACCATGGAGGCCATCTATCAGCGCCAGATTCATCATACGTTCAAACTGTGCAAAAAACATAGCCGCCATCTCTGAAGGGGCGCCGTGAAAATAAAGATCATTTTTAAATTTACACAAATATTATTCCCTAAAACATATCAAAGTTTCCTCAAATCATTTAAAAAATCTCCCACATCATGTGGTAATTATGTTTTTTTATTACGCTGGCAGCATCGCTGTGCATTGAACGACTATCGAAAATGTATGGAGAGTAGCTTTTTGTCATGGAAAATGTTATACGTTAAAATTCTGAGAAGCAATGGAGGGAGGGGCGCACTCAGTACTTACTGCACAGGGCCCTAGATGTCGTGAAACCGGCCCTGCCGTCAATATATCGTTACAACGACTTCAGCTTTCACAAAACTTCGTAAAATACATCCCTTAACACTAGTGGTTTAAATTATGAGAAGGTCTGTGAGAAAACTAACCTGGTTTGTCTGGACACACGAATCTGCTGGCAGGTACCGGCGCGATCTCAGAGCTTCCCGGGCAAGCCTGTCCTTCGTGGAGACTTCCTGGCCAAACGCATACCTCGTAACGGGAGTCGAAGGCCAAGCCAGCGGGGCAGTCAAACTCGAACACGGTGAACTCGTCGGAGAGCTGGTCGAACTTTACGCAGCGGTAGAAGCGATTGCAGGAGCGGGGGTGCACGAAATAGCCTTGGCGTTGGCATTCGAATTCGGTCCTTGTGTCCTAGGAAATAATTAAGGAATAAAGAATTTAGAACCATAGATGTTTGCGTTGTGGCTAGGGGTATATCGGAGATATTTCAAATCCTTCAGCATGGAAAGGGAATTAAAGTTCTATTGAAGAAGGTGTTCTTGTTTGCTGGTTGAAAAAATGATAATGGCCAAATGGAAACTGTGGTTTCAATCTGTCCACATTCTACGATTCAGTAAGTCTAATGCG
Organism: Drusus annulatus; assembly: GCA_022651775.1. NCBI lineage: Eukaryota > Metazoa > Arthropoda > Insecta > Trichoptera > Limnephilidae > Drusus > Drusus annulatus. The sequence continues at coordinate 1,307,582 of JAGWCC010000400.1, read as the reverse complement.
TTAATATTGAACATTTGTTTGTTGAAGGATAAGTGCAGGCAGTGGCTTGCACAGAGTTTTCGGGATAGGCAGTAAGAAAAACAGCGAATTAATTGATAGTAAAGATAGGTACCAACAGATGTCACTGATTGTTATTAAATACGTCATGTAAAAGCACTGCCTAGACACTAACAAAGATACTAACACAAACGAGCCACTTAAACGCGCACACAGCTTACAGCATACATATTTTGTATAGTCCAGTGAACATAGAATAATCTGCCCTGACGTTGGCGGCGTTTGGGCATATGTAGTTATTGCTTTTGACACGTTATATTAAGATAGTCGGTGTGGCGCTCGCGGTGGTGCTATTAGCTTAAATTCGCGGGCATATTTAAAAGTATAGATTTATTTCAATATAATTAATATCTTTATGCGAGTACGGTAGGGTAGGCAATGCTTATGTGCCTATATGTAGCGCACGCCTCTGAGTGCAGAACCTAATGGTTGATAGAGGACAGTGACATTGTCTATGTTTAATATCAGAAATATGACAGGAATCGGAATTATGTTGAAAGATTGAGGTCAAAGTAGCTGGCAAATTAACCCTGGTCGTTTATTTATCATCTATTTTGAAATTTTGACAAAAGTCAAATGCTTTTCTTGGTTGTTCGTATACCGTATATGGGTATCATTCGCCATTATCCAGAATGTCGAGATTTGTTAACTCAAGCCATGGTCTTGAAATTTTTGGTACAAGTCTAAACATTTTTTGTCATTCTTTACGACTCTACCAAAACTTTAACTTGACCTTGGCTTTGATTTGAATGTTCTTTCTTATGTATATTTTTGTCATTGCTTCATTTAATATAATGTATGTGCTGTTCTTTCTCTGTTTCTCTTTTTTTCCATTTCGTGTTTTGTATTTTTTTGTAATTGGACTTTAGTCCGTTAGTTAATAAATAAATAAATATTGACAGCTTGCAGTTTGGAGTGGGTTAATAATAGGTAAGTTATTTACTTCTCTTATTGCGTGGATGACACCATCGGAATCCACAATCCTGGAGATTCTGTAAGGAGAGAGCTGCACGGAATTCGCATTGCGGCTGGAGCGAGGGACTGACAGAATCTCATTCTCCAGATAACTGTAAGAACAAAGCACAAATCATTTTACACAAATACAATAAAATGGTTAGTTGCAGTTGTAGTTAGGTCGCAAGGGTAGGCAGAGAGGACGGACCGCCATATAACTCTGTCTTGGCACACACTCCTTGCTTCATTCACATTCATACGTCGTCTCATAATACTCTTCTGTTATTCTGACTCTTCAGATGATCCGATTCAAGTATTTGATTTAATTGATCGTGCCATGTCTTCCTCGGGCGTCCTCGACTTCTTCCATTCACTTTCGCATCATATATTCTTTTCACACTTCTTTCTTCGTTCATTCGCTCTACATACCCAAACCATTTAAGCGTCCCTTTCTTGATCCTATACATTAAAAAAAAAATCCCATACTTGTCTCTGGATTTTGAGTGCTGCGGGTGACACGCTCTATATTTGTCTGCACTGTTAGCCTGTTGTATTTTTCTCAGATAGTTTTTCTTTGATCGTACACCTTGTAATGCTATAATTACCTCAGAACGGCCCCTCGAGGTGCCCTGGCCTGGGTGCCCAGCCCCTTCAGAATACTCCTGAGCAGACTGGGGCCACACTCGGTCTCCTGGTCATCGTCGATGGCCACCAGCGCGAGGCCGGCTAGCCCGCGGATACGAGCGTACTTGCCCTTCACGTCCAGAGAAGATGCGTCTTCGAAGGCTAGCCATTGCTTGTCCCTGGAAAAGTTAAGTGTTAATATTTGATTAACCTCTGAAATGCCAGATTCCTGCAAGGCACAACATTCGTCCCACCTTACTGACTAATTTCGTAATAACTAATTTTTTTTTTACAAAATGATGTTTTTGTCAATTATCCTATCTTCTCAGATAATTGGTTTTTTTTTGTTTTTGTTTTTTTTTTAATCAAACCGTACGTCAATAGCAAAAGCGTTTTTTTTTGGAATAGCTACTTCTATTTGGAGAATCAGTTTATACTCCGTTATGTCAACAAATATTTTTTTAGGAATTTGAAGATTTTTTCGTATTTTCGTGTGGCTGAATACATTTCCTTCCAAATGAAAATAAAATTGCATTAGGTTTTATTGTAAATACAAACAGCAATGACACTTTGAAAATTGTTTTTTTCAGCCGTACTGACGAAAGAAAACTTCAAATATTTATTATTCGACTTACGCCGAATTAAACGCAATGCATAATATCTCTATGGATTGATTATTTTGTTGACAATGGCGATTAGGGTTCATTTAAATTTGCAAACAACAGGTTTTAAAAGATAAAAACTCTTGACAAGATAATGATGAATGCCCGGGTCCTATAGGACACTCCGGCACACTAGGAGTTAACTGTTTTTTTTTTAGTTGAACTTGTTATTTCATCATAGTAGCAAGTTCAAATGTAACTGCTTATTTCATGTATTAGTGTTTGGCCATTAACACCGTCACGTGCAATGATTATTGCTGACGCAGGCGATTTACCCCCTTTTTAATAGTTTCCTTACTTGAAAGCATAAGGTGCCGACAGATCCTGGTCTCTCTCCAGCGTCCACTTATCCTTGCCCATTTCTTTGCACAGTTCCTTCTGGTTCAGCGCCCGGGGCTTCAGGGCCTCTGCAGGGCTTCCGGGCGTGCTGAGGGTGATGTTGGTCAGCTGGAAGGCGTAGGCCCTTGCGGGGGCCGTCACTACGATCTTGGCGGCGGGGACGCCGAGACCTATGGCTAGGTCAACGACGGAATCCTAAAAGGTAATGAGAGTAATTAGATAAAAGTAAAAAAAAAAAGATTTTTGAAGCACACGGCGATATTTTATACTGCTCGTTTAAAATAGCTGAATTTAAATTTATTGTCGTCCTTATTTTGTACGAAATCTGACTGGAGTGTTCAAACGGGAGTTACAACTTGAAGATTGAAATAAAAAACTATCTTTTTTCACGTTTTTTTACGTCCAATATGAACAGTTTCATTATTATAATATACATATTATTTTTTAAGCCTTTGGAATGCCGAATTCCCGCAAGGTACAACTTTCTTCGTACCTTTCTGACTATAATTTCATAATAACTTTACAAAATGATGTTTGCGTCAATTATGTTATCTTTTTATACAATTTGTTTATGTATTTATTTAAACTGTATGTGAATGGTAAAGTGTTTTTTCGGTAAAAGCTTCTTCTATTCTGTGAATTGGTTTTTTCTCCTTCGTGTCACTAAAAAAAGTTTCATTAAGAAATGTGAAGATGTTTTAATCTTTTTATTGTATTTTTGTATGGCTGAATACATGTACTTTCAACTAAAATGAAATTGTATACGGTTTTCCTTTAAATAAAAACAGTAATATCGCTTTGAAAATCAACTCTTTTTCAGCCGTACGTAAGTAAACATCTTATATTTATTACTCAACTTGTACTTAACTTAACGCAACGCAAAATATCTCTATGGATTGCTAATTTTGTTGACAAGCGATTGCAGTTCATTTAAATATGCGTAAAATTGGTTTTAAAGGATAAAAGCTTCCGAAAGGGTAATTATGAATGCCCGGTGGCTATTGGCACCTCCGGTACACTAGAGGTTAATATTTTTTTTTACAAATATTTGCGTTTCCAAAAGAGATGTGGATTTTCAAGTACCTAAATATAAAAGCCATGTTATCAAATAGTGTTTTTTGAATATCTTACCGTGTTCATCATGTCCCAAACTCCACTCAGCCGACTCGGGTGGAAGGTCTCATTTTCCACTTCTCCCAGAAAGTGAGTTTCCACGCTGAACATCGACACCGGCTTCACCAGGCTCTTCAGGTCGTAGTACTTGGCCAGGAGTTCTGCCTGCGGCGGGACGGTCAGCATGAGGACGGCTTCGGAGCCGATGAGGGCCCGAAGACTCTCCACGCTCTCGGTGATTTTTGTGCGGTTCAGCTCTCGGTGGGCGTCGTAGAGGTCCACCCCGTGGATGGTGGAGGATTTGATCAAAGAGGCAAGATCCTGGGAAAGAAAATTGCACATTAGGGAGCGGTTCGTGTGATGCTGTTTGGGTATTTTTTTTGTTTTACGTGAATACCGCACAAGAGTCTCAACTGCTCCCAACCGTCTAGAACCAGTGAGACTATGGCATCCCCAATAGGGGTATGTTGTGAGGCTGAAGGTAGTAGGGAGAGGAAGGAGATGAGGTTGGGGAAGGTTGGGGAAGGTTGGGAAGTACCTGGCTATTCAGATCTAGTCACCAAACACGGCTAAAGCCATTTCAAGCAACGTTTCAATTCTGAATGGTGGTCTTTCACCAGGGCGATACTTAGAGTATCTACCACTCTGGAACGTGCCGCAAATATACTATATTTTATTTTATATAAATTAAATTTTTATGACACATATTAATTAAATAAAAAATTATTTGCGCACGCCGGGTTCGAACCCGCGATCTCTGGATTCATAGTCGAGCGTCTTACCACTCGACCATGCAGGCCGTCAATTGAAGCCGTATATTGAAGATCAAACAGATAAAAAAATTCAATCACCAAACTTCACCCAAAGTTGAAATGAAAAGTATATTGATTAATTAGTATAATTATTTGAAAAGGTGACTTAATTCGTTGAAACGAAAATATGAATTTTATTCACATCTAATTAGTGCGTGTCTCAAGTAAGATTGCTTATAAAAATCACTGTTTTTTCCAATTACCCACCGATGGAATTTACTTCGTATTTTAATTCAAACTGAGTAAACAATTACCACTCTGATTAAACCGATAATTGCATACACTATATCAAAACTAGTTTAAATAGAGATTACCTTTGGTTTATCATTAATATCATTGGCGTTGAGAAATCGAAAAGATTTTAATAATAAATTGATCATGTCCATGTTCTGGTTGAGAATTGCCTCACATGTTTGTTTGCGAGCAATGAAATAGAATAGAAGAGATGGGCCCTCTAAGGCAAACCTAAATGATCCCACAAAAGGAACATATTTGTTGATTTGTCAACTTTGTGTGAAGCACAGGAAATTATTGTTGAAATTCTTAGATTTTCTGTCTGAGATTAAAATGTCCGTCGTAATTTTGCTCGAAAAAATAATTATTTAGCTTCTTCAAATAACAATAGAATCAATTATAAATGGTCATAATCCACATGAATTCAATAAACCTTCATATGGTGTAAGTTTTGGCTGTGGAAACGCAAGATTTTCTTTTATCTTTATCGAATGTTCTGACTCTCGTTTGATTCTGAAGACTTTTGTGGCCCTTCAGCCATCTAAAATATATTGATTTATTTTAGGGAGAAGGCTTGACTCAAGCGACACAAGTTTGAGACTTTTTTAGCTTTTTGTAGCTTTAGGTAACTCTGTGAAAGCATTGAGTTACCTGAGATAACTTTTTTCAAAAATTCTACCAGGTACTGAAGACTTATGAATTTAATTGTAAAACCAAAAAAAACTTTAAAGTGCTCTGTTGCAAACTTCCCAAAATGGCGCTCTAGCCCTTTCGCCTTTCTGGCGATCATATTTTGATGCACAAAGGCCATCATGTGTGTTTTATATCATTGATATAATTAATATTGAAGGTGACTCGGATATTTCTTGCAAAATAAATAGAATCACACATATTTAATGGGAAAATCGATACGTGTAGTATAATTATAATAAACATATGAATTAACAGTGTTTCATCAGAGGAAATTGATACTTATATGATTATCGAATGGTTGCAGACAGCAAGGGCCTTAGACATAGTTTATAAATGTATTTCCTTGTAATAAAATAGACGAGTAGAAACATAGTTTTGTAATACGAGGAAGAGGTCGGTTGATAATGGAAAAAAAAAATACCAATTTGCTTTATTCTAAGTTTATGCTAGTTTCCCGTGTCCTTTGCCTATCCTTACGTATATTATATTTAATCGTGTGAGCAGTGACGTAGTTTTTGATCAGGTAGGCAGTAGGAAAAACAGTGGATCAATTGATGGTAGAGATGTGTACCAACAGATGTCACTGATTGCATTGGATTTGTTGTGTAAAATCACTGCCTTACACACTAACAAAGATACTAACACAACGAGCCACTTGAACGCGCAACAGCTCATAGCATACATATTTTGTGTAGTTACTAGTTAGTCGGCGGTGCGATTAGCTGAACTTCGCGCGTATTTTTGAAAGTATAGATTTATTTTTTGCAATAATTTACAATAATACAACATCGCTTCTTACGCGGTATGGCATGGAGATTAGGGTGAGATAGAGGCGATTATTTATATGATGAAATTGAACAATTATTGAAAACGTCTTCATTAGAAAAGCGCAGGAAAGACTTTGTTTTAATTTTTATTTACAAAATTATTAATTTTTTTACTGACTCACTTTCTCTGTTGCAACTTATCCAGTTCAACATTTCTTGCCGTAAACTCAGAAATAATGAATTGCTGTTCCTCAATCATCACTATACTAATTATGGGTATAATTCTCCAATGTCCAGAATGTCAAGACTTGTTAACTCAAGCCATGGTCTTGACATTTTTGGTAGCAGTCTAAATGATTTTTCTCATTCTTTACGACTCTACCAAAACTTTGACTAGACCATGGCTTGAATGTTCTCTCTTATGTTTATTTTGCCTTATTTTTGTCATCGCTTCATTTATTATTATGTATATACTATTCCTTCTCTGTTGCTCTTTTTTCCATTTCGTGTTTTAAGTGTCTTTTTTGTAATTGGACTTTAGTCCGTTAATTTATAAATAAATAAATTTCATATTATTCAATCCAATATAATTCATATGCGATTACAACAGGGTAGGCAGTGCTTATGTGCCTGTATGGAGCGCACGTTCTGCGTGTGTGTAGTAAATTATGAATGTACTGTTTGCCCGATAGAGTCCCCTCTGACAGCAATGTATTTGACATCAGTGAGGAGAGATTTTTAATGCATTAGGACTTGAAAGATATTAATGTTCCACAATAAGGGAAATCCTTTTAAATTTATTCCCGATTTTCACAAAATATCTCGTATGTGCCCGATAAATGCCAATTAATATAAAAACTATTTTTTTCATTCAATGCCTACAAGTATTATGGAGGAATGTCTAAAATCTGAAGCCAGTATTAATGATGATTAAAGAGATATTGAAGTTATTAGAAGCATTGTGTAGTCGTTACACATCATAGGAAAGGAAATAAGTTCGTTGAATAATTCACCGTCGGATGAGACGACACCGCCTTCCACCGCCATCTATCGCCCGAGGTGTGGCTGGCCTAAAGTCGGTCACTGGCAGCGACAGATAGCTAACTGTTACCTAACTAATCGCAGCTTGTAACTCCGGCTCTAACTAATGGTGACTTTGGTTAGGTGTTCGCATTCTTGTCTGAAAATTTGTTGGCAGGTTGTGCCAACTAACTGCCCGCTTAATTTTTTTTTTTTTTTCGTGAATACCGCCCAAGATTCTCAACTGCTCCCAACCGTCTAGAGCCAGTGAGACTATGGCATCCCCAAATAGGATATGTTGTGAGGCTGAAGGTAGTTGGGAGGGGAAGTAAATTGTGAAGGGGAAGGTTGCGAAGTACCTGGCTATTCAGATCTGGTCACCAAACACGGCTAAAGCCATTTCAAGCAACGTTTCGATTCTGAATGGTGTTCTTTCACCAGGGCGATACTTAGAGTACCTACCACTCTGAAATTTGATACTACTCTATGTACTCTAAGAATTGAACCCTAGCCTTTGTCCATTCAGCTACCGACCTATCAAATGTTCGTGGAATGTTTATCTTGCCCATTTTTTTGTGCAAAAAATATATTTGTTTTCGTCTTTAGCGGCATTGATGTCTATCGTTAAGTTATAATTACCTTATAAAGATAGTTTCTCACCATTAATAAACAAACATAGGGTTTCCAAGGTGCTGTAAATCCGCTGGCGGTCGCCTTGACAACACCTGGCCAAGGGCCTATACGCACGCACGTGATGTAAGTTTTTTTTAACATGTTCCAGAACAAATCCGGTACCTGCCTGTGCGATAAGTAAGCGCCTTCGCAGTGCAATTTAAGGCTTGCTGGGTGACGTAACAATATCTAGCCCAACCACTGAAATGGTAGAGTTGCATTGTGGGCGTGTTTGTGTGCCGAAATGAGCTCAATTTCATATTAAATACTTCTGCTAGTGAATACCTAACCTAACCTAACCTAACCTAACCTTGAAGTAACAATATATGGAGAGAGAGCTAATTCTTTTCACCCAACCTATACAGATTTGGGACATACACACAGATTACAGATTTTTACGCCGTACACCATGAGAAAGAAAGAGACAACAAAATCTCCAAAATTATCACCCCGTTTAAAGTATTGTTAGAATGTTCTTCGTGTCCAGCGTCCCACACGTTTTTATACGCTAAATAAGTGAACATAACTCAACGGTTTACTTGGTTACATGCTATATTTTTGTTTATAACAATACCGTGAAAAAGTCGTGATACGAATAAACAAAAACATTATGTCGACATGTGCAATGAATAATAAAAATAATAATAATTGGCTGATTTATATAGCGCCGGATGTATAAATACCCTCACCCTAGTCCTGGCCACGCCCAGGTCAAGCCGAGTCCGGCAAACCTCGTAAAAACTGACTACAGCAGCGCTCTCTCTTGTATATTATTGCTCTGAAGTCCCAACTGCTTCCAGCCTTCTGAAGCCAGTAGGACTATGGCACTATCAATTGGGGTATGTTGCGAGGCTAAAGGTAGTGGAGAGGGAAGGGAGATGGGGAAGAAGAAGGTTGGGAAGTACCTGAAGTGCCGAAATGACGTATATTTAGTGAATACTGCACAAGAGTCCCAACTGCTCTCAGCCGTCTGGAGCTAGTGGAACTATGACATCCACAATCGGGGTATGTTGTGAGGCTGAAGATAGTAAATTCAACAATGAAAAATACCTTGCTATTCAGATCTGGTAACCAAACACGACTAAAGACTTTTCAAGCGACGTTTCGATTCTGAATGTTGGTCTTTCGCCAGGGCGATACTTAGAGTATCTACCACTCTGGAACGTCCAGATTCAATGATTCAACAATTCTGTCGGCCCGTCTGGGGTATATGTGCCCACAAGTCTAACGTAAATTGATGACTACAGCTTTCCTTCGATCGGTAGAGATCGCACTTCTAGGCGTTACTCATTCAGTGAGCCCGATCTTTGGCTCTCGGCTGCGACTTGACGTTTGATGATATAAATTATTGTCGCAAGATTGTAAACAATGTTGCTGCTGGTTTGTTTAAAACAGAACATGTGAGGTTTTTAAGGTGCGGAATGTTATGTTGTGTTATGTTTTAACATAGCATTCCATAAACGGGGGGTTTACCCGAGATTTATTTGCAACAAAAATATCAAATGTTTACACTTATATTTTATATTACTAAAAACTGACCCTTACCATTTACATTCTAAGCGTAAATCATTTAAATTATTTTATTATTTTCTCATTGTTCTGTTATTTTATTTTATATTTTGTTCTCCCTGGGATCAAGAAAGAGACGCTTAGATGGTTTGGGCATGTAGAGCAAATGAACGAAGAAACGAGTGTAAAAAGAATATATGATGCGAAAGTGAATGGAAGAAGAAGTCGAGGACGCCCAATAAAGACATGGCATGATCAAGTAAATTAAATAATTGAATCGGGTAATCCGAAAAATTTATATTTTCGTAGGAAGCAATCACTTTGTGGTTTGACAAATTTAAACAAATGAAAAAATAACTTTGTATAAGACCACGGTTATTATTTGAATTTTTATGACCGACCGGTTTCGCTTGGCCTAAGCATCATCTGGGTACAAAATTAAACTAAACAAAAAATTTAAAATGTGCTGTTTTTATATATGTATATATATTAAAAAACATAAATGCAATAAATAATAATTAACATATATTCCTACATAGGGAGCATTAACTACCCATCACGCCATTTCGCCGCAGGGGTAGGCAGAGAGGACGGACTGCCATATAAATCTGTCTTGGCACACACTCCTTTCCTTCTTCTTTCACATTCATACATCGTCTCATACAAACTCTTCTGTTATTCTGACTCTTCACAAGACCCGATTCAAGTATTTGATTTACTTGATCATGTCATGTCTTCCTCGGGCGTCCTCGACTTATTCTTCCATTCATTTTCGCATCATATATTCTTTTCACACTTTCTTCGTTCATTCGCTCTACATGCCCAAACCATCTAAAGCGTCCCTTTCTTGATCCTATTCATTACGCTCCCATCAGCCTTGCATTCTTTCCGGATATTCACATTATTAACGCGGTCATACATGGTTTTACCGCACACACGTCTCAGGGATCTCAATTCCACAGCATTCAGTCTACTTTCATCCTTCCTCTGCCAGTTCCAATCCTCACTGCCATACATCAGGGCTGGTATAAGCTCTCCATTGTGGACTGCTAGCTTCGCTTCTTTGAGCAATTTCTTATTTGCGCCAACAGCGTTCAGTCCTCCATTAATGGAGTTTCCTGCATTCCCCCTTCTTTTAATATCCCTATCAGCCTTTCCGTCTCTCTAGAAAATACTTCCCAAATACACAAACTCATCCACTTGCTCCAAGTATTCATCATGCACAATTATATTGCACGCTGTTTGCGTACTCTCAAGGAATTAAATGTACCAAGGAATTTAATAATATGAAATGGTCCTAAAAGCCTTTTCCGACGATGACTCACTACCTCTCGGTGTGAACTTATATGTTAAACTATGCAAATGAACAGATATGTAATGACATATCGCTCTCCGGGCAGGTGCCACAGTACAAATGATATCGTGTGAACACGGCGAAGGCGGATCGTTTCAGCCATCGAGCCCATGACACGTTACGTAAGCGGTGTCTTTTCTCATGTAAATACGACCAGTTTATATGGATCACAGCCTTAATGATATCTCCCTCGGAGACAGGTATAGGTAACGCAACCAGAGTTGAAACAAACAATACATGCTTAGCGTTGGGTGTATTGTGTATCGGTATACGCTCCACTGGCGATGTATTTATGATGCGTCATAAAGAAAGAGCCCTTTGTCTTGGTTTCGCCTACTTATTGTCACTAGTGGAAAAGGGAGAGCAGGTGTTTACGATGATTCTTCTAGTATATTGGAAGTGTACTAACAGCGTGTGCTGTTGAAAAAATATTACAATCCGTTTTGAAGAAACAGTAATTAGTAATTTTCATCCATGCTCGTGCTCAGAGAATGTCCCAAATCGGGGAACACTTGGAATTACTAGATACCTTGCATTTTTTTTTAATACTCATTTAAATTCAGTCCTTTATTGAGAACTGTATTTTAAGAAATTTCAGTATTTTAATAATAATGAAATAAAACAACACACATATGTAAACCTTTTATATAACTGACTTCAACACGCTTTGGCTTCGATCTCTGTACGTAAGCTATGTATATGTGTGAGTAGGTGTGAGTACTGTCCCGGCCTCAACTCTGATTGAGAGACCTACACTCTAAAAGGTCAATTCCACGTTGAAATATCGAAAGAAAATCAATCTAGGTATACCGGATCTACCAAGGCGCTGAATCATAAAGGGTTCTAGAAATGGTTTGCATTTTTTTTTTAATTAGTGTGGAAATGCGCAAAATTTTCTTTGCCCTGTATCTTTATCACATTTACTTCTACATCACATATACTTCTAGTTCATGGTGATGAGTACTGTGAAATAGTTGATTACGTTTTATGTGTATTTAACTGCACGGAATGGAAATACAAGAAGGCCATAATATCATATATATTTAACACGTTCATTGCTGTCACCGCGCGTCAAGCGTTGACAGACATGTGACCGGTATGCGCACGACGCGCCACGCGCGTTTTGCCGCCCCTTCGCTTTGAACCGATCTAAAACAGACGCAGCCATGTGGTTTTGATTCGTTCCACAGGGCACAGGGAAACCCGTCACTGTTCTTCAGTTTGAATTGATCCGTTATTCATATGACATTAATATGTACGAATTTAACATTTTTTTATGTATTCAAACACTATTTTTTACTATTGTACAATTATTCCTTACTTGGTTTGTGCATATAATTTTCATGTTTCATTGTCATTTGTAAACCTTTTTATGTAAAAGCCTTCTCGGGCGTATACAATAATATTAATAAATATATATTTAAATAATATCAATAATCTAAAACACAAATATGAAACAGAAAAAGCCAGAAAATAAAAATACAATTGATAAATATAAATTTTATAGCACCCCAATTCGGAATGAAAGAATGTTTTATCAAGTCTTACCAAGGAGTACCGCACAAAATTTTCAGCTGCTCTCGACTGTCTTGAGCCAGTGGGACTGTGGTATCCCTAATTGAGGTATGCTGTGAGGCTGAAGGAAGTGGTAAGGGAAAGGAGACGGGGAAGAGTAAGAGGAAGGCTAGGAAGTACCTGGCTATTCAGATCTTAACAACAAACACGGCTTACAACATTTTTTTTAATTTTTTATATGAATACCGCACAAGAGTCTCAACTGCTCCCAACCGTCTGGAGCCAGTGAGACTATGGCATCCCCAAAAGGAGTATCTTGTGGGGCTTGAGGTACTGGAGAAAAGAAGGAGATGGAAAAGAGAAAGGTTGAGAAGTACCTGGCTATTCAGATCTGGTCACCATACACGACTAAATCTATTTCAAGCAACGTCGATTCTAAACGGTGGTTTTTCACCAGGGCGACACTTTCTAGCACTCGGGAACGTGCCTCGTATTTACTTTATCTTATGTAAATTAAATGTGAGATAACATATATTAATTAAATGAAATTTATTTGCGGACGTCAGGATTTGAATCCGCAACCTCTGGAGACATAGTTGAACGTCTTAACCTAGTCGTGACAGTAAACTGTTGTTTCTAATATTTTGCTTATTGTGTAAAATTTGACAACAATTTACGTATATTTTTTATTATTATGTCTGTTGAAAAACCATTCTGTTTTTTGATTAACAGTTTATGTGCAGGTGTACTTTCTTAATAGCTAAAAACAAACATTGCCCTGACCTTAAAAACCTAATGAACTGCCATGAAGTCATTATTTAAAGCAGCAAAGGTTAATCCACACATTCAGTGGGTGTGCCTTTTAGAAATTAATTCAACTACCCAACTATTTAGAAGTAATTATGCATAACTTCATAACACTTGATGCAAATCGGCCATTGTTTATAATGTTTAAAACTCGGAAAAATAACCAAAATTGCCGCCAGGGCATACGCCATAGATAAATCTTAACAGTGCGCAATGACAATGGAACGCAGAGATATCAGAAATATTACCTAATGTGGCAGCGCCGCATATATTTAAATAAATCCATAGAAAATGCGGCGCAGCAACTTGTCATTATTCAATATTTTATGCGATGGTAATTTAAAGGTGTTCAGTGAGTCTATTTAGAGTTGATTGTTGGATTGATTCATTGAATTAAAAACTGAATCATTAAATGATGACGTTTGGTCTTGTTTTGGCATTGATTGAATTATCAACACAGTAATTGCTCGTTTCAACTCAGTGGTGTCATCCGAAGTGCAATGTACAACTCTTTCACACAATTGTAAGTACTAAAACCATGTAGCTAATACCTTATTAAACATCTATATAAAATTATAATCCCCCAATAAATAATTTTAGAAATTATTTATAGTACAAATCGTCTTTTTAAAGTATTCATTCATAAAACTTAAAATAAAATACAACATCAATTGCACAATCATTTTTAAAATAGTGAATACCGCACAAGAGTCCCAACTGCTCCCAACCGTCTGGGGCCAGTGGGACTATGGCATCTCCAATTGGTGTATGTTGTGAGGTTGGAGTAACAATATAATATAATATGAAGAGAGCTAATTCTTTTTACCCAAACTTTATACGGTAAATTTGGGATAAATCATTTTCCCCGGGTTTTCACGTCGTACCCCGTGAGAAAAAAAGAGACAGCAAATTTTCCCAAATTATCACACCGCTTTAAAGTGCTGTAAGGATGTTCTTCGTGTCCCGCGTCTCCGTTGACTGCGCCCACAAGTTTTCATATGCGACATAAATGGACATAAGTCAACGGTTTTATAGGTTATATGATATATTTTTGTTTAAAACAATACTGTGAAAAAGTGGTTATACGAATAAACTAAAAAATTATGTCGACATGTGCTATGAATGGATGTATAAATACCCTAGCCCTAGTCCTAGCCACGCCCAAGTCTAGCCGAGTCCGGCAAAACTTATCAAAACTGACTACAGCAGTGCTCTCTCTTGTATATTATTGCTCTAAGGTTGTGAGGCTTAAGGTAGTGAGGAGGAAAAGAGGAAGGTCGGGAAGTACTTGGCTATTCAGATCTGGTCACCAAACACGGCTAAAGCCATTTCAAGCAACGCTTTCAATTCTGAATGGTGGTCTTTCACCAGGGCGATACTTAGGGTATCTGCCACACTGGAAACTACGATCTTAAAGCTGTATTTGGATTTATTTTTGAAAATGTTTATTATTTTTAACTTTTGCGTAAAATTTGTAGAACTTCATTATAAAAAATAAGTTGATCAAATTTAATATTTTCGTGTTGGATTTTGAGGTTATTATGCCGTGTTATGTTTTAGATCAGGACGTACAATTGGTCTTTTTTATGTTCTTAATGACTATCTTAGACATCTTACTGCCTGTAGGACCAACCTGATAATGATTCTGCCTATATAGGTACTATTATTTTTAATTATTTTGCAAATATAACCTCGAATTCAATAAACGTATTAAATTAATAAATGTTAGTCTTGTATAAGAAATTGACCAAACACATCATTGTTTTTACTATTACCTTTGAAGCAAATGCAATTTGATGCATATTGACTAACTTTATAAATTATTGACTCAAGCAGTTATTAGCGAAATTAAAACGTAATATTTCCAATCTCAAAATGCAGATTCCTATTACAATTGGTATTTAAAATGAACGCTGCATTACGTATGAACGTATATATGAAATTTAATACATGGTATTATCTACATTCCAATAAATAATATGGCGTTATCAAAGGGATAGGCATGGAGTAATGATTGTGTTAAATTTTCACTAAAAAAGGTTCTGTTTTAAGCATAGAGTATATAGAGTGGTGTCTATCCAAGGCATTGTAGTCAGTTTTTGATGATTTTGACCTGACTTGGCTGACCTGGGCGTGGCTAAGACTAAGGCTACGGTATTTATACATCCATTCATATCACATATCGACATAATGTTTTTGTTTATTCGTATAACCACTTTTTCACAGTATTGTTTTCAACAAAAATATAGCATATAATCTAAAAAACCGTTTAGTTGTGTCAAGTTTAGTGGCATAATAAAAAATGTGGGCGGAGTCCCGCGGTGACCCAGGACCCCAAGATCATCGCGACAGTATATAGAAACGGTGTATTATATTTGTTGTTTCTTTCTCTCTCATGGTGTACGACTTAGAAACCCGGAGAAAGTGATTTATCGCAAGTTTGTATAGGTTGCGTAAAAATAATTAGCTCTCTCTCCATACATTGTTACTCCAAGGTTTTAAACGTATTTTGTTATTTTTTATTGAACTGGTTGTTACCGCTAAAAAATCGCAGGGTATAACTTGACTTGCCAATATGAAAAATGAGAAAATATAGAATAAAAATAATCATTTGGTATCGTTTATTATAGCTAGGTACTTTAAGGCACGACTGTTTTTTTTTTGGACATCAGTTCCAATTTAGAAAATGTCACACTTGTACCAACGTATGTACAAGTAAATTATAATATTTAATTTCTTGTCAATGCCATGAATGATTTATTTTTCGATATTTATTTATTTTATTGAATACGCCTGTTCGATTTCAAAAACATCATTTGTTAGGTTCTTACCTTCTTTTTCCATTCAGTTCCTGTCTTATCCAACCATTTCACTATATTCGACTTCCGTATTCAACAACACCGAGTTCGAAAACAAGTGACAACCAAGAAACAGAAGAGAGTTATGTGAAAAAACGTGTTTGTTTGCTGGTGTCAAGTGTCAAGTTTGGTCGTTCGTTTTGTTGTTGTTAAAAAAATATTAAACTATTTTATTTTTTTATTTTTTTTTATGGTTTTAAAGTTTATTTTGTAGAACTCCATTTTAATTTTTAGGTTTTTTACTTTTATTTAAACAATAATTATTATTATTTCAATTTTTAAAAAACAGTTTTTAGTTAAAAGCTCTGCGATGTAATTATTTTTACGCGTGACAGCTGTTTCGCCTTCTGAGGGCATTAGACAGTTTGATAATGCCCTCAGAAGGCGAAACAGCTGTCACGCGTAAAAATAATTACATCGCAGAGCTTTTAACTAAAAACTGTTTTTTAAAAAATTAAAATAATAATAATTATTGTTTAAATAAAAGTAAAAAAAAAATAAAAAAAATATATATATATATTAAACTAAGTGTGTTTTTGTTGTGGTGTTCGTTAATAATACAATGTGTAAGAATAATCAAGAACTTGAACTTCAACTTTATCGGTGAGTGAATTGTTTTCTTTACTTCTTTAATTGCATAACCTTTCCGCATCCATAATAAGACACTTCCATCAAGTAGTGTAGTTTTATCGTCAGTCCACTATTTTCAAAATTCATCTGAAGCTGAAAACACATTCGGTGTTTTATCGCAGGTTCTGATCCAACAACACCCTCATGGGTTTTTACATAATAAGGAAGTTGAGTCCATTTTTTTTATATTTTTTTATCAATATCCACCTTCAAACTTAAATATAGGTATTTTTTTTTTTTTTTAAGTTAGTTTTTATAGTTAAATTAATTCTCAAAGTTTGAATTTTGTACACGCCGCCAAAACGGCAATATCTCAGAGGTAAGGAGCGGGGTGGGTGCGTGACGCGTTTTGTACCTTCAGAAGGGGCACCACACGGTACTTATATTTGACATCGCACATTGTCGTTATCCAGCTGTCAGTTGCATATTTGTTATTTTGTGTTTTTTCTTCAATTTTACCGCTTTTAATTTAACAAAACCTTATAAAATGTCAGGAGATAATACGTCTTGCTATTGCATCGTACTAATGTGTAAAAATACAAGCATTACTGCAATTTACAATCATTCCAAGAAATGAAATTTTACGTAAAAAATGGTTCACCGCCATTTACTTCGCGGCATCGCATCGTACGAAAACGGTACATTTGACGTTCGACTAATATGAAGCGTTTCTATTTTATGGCGTTTTAACTAATTGTCAAGAAGGGTTTATTAATTCTGGGAATAATAATATGGAAATATACATATATATTCAGAATCTGTGTTTTTCGATCTACATGCACATATTTTTTTAAAGTCATAATATTTTTCACTCAATTTCTCTATTGCGAAATGGATAATATAAAATAATGGTGATTCAGAAATAACACGGAGTAAATGATCAGCCCATAAAAACATTACCAAGTTACTAGAGATATTACAGTGGAATAATTTAACATTAGTATTTTTCTAGCAATTCACAGTGGAGTGCTTATACCGACCCTGATTTATGGCAGAGAGGCATGGAACTGGCAGATGAAGGATGAAAGTAGACTGAATACTCTGGAAATGAGATCCCTAAGGCGTATGTGCGATAAAACCATGTGTTAAAAATGTGAATTTATTTATTATTTTACTTGAAAATACATTTTTTTATCAGTTGGTAAATTGCCCATACCACTAGGCACAAGCCTGTGTTGGGATGGCAATTTGCAAAAGTGGTTTTTTTAGCTACTTCGTAACATGTTAATATCGAAAATATAGTACATACATAATAAAAATAAAATAAGTAAATGACAAATTTGATATGGTATCTACATTGAAGTAACAATATATGGAGGGATAGCTAATTATTTTTACCCAACCTACACAAACTTGCGAAAAAACACTTTCTCCGGGTTTTTACATCGTACACCATAAGAGAGAAAGAGACAACAAATTTAATTCCCCGCTTTTACGTAGTGACGCAATGATCTTAAGCTACTGGGCCACCGCGGGACTCCGCCCACATTTTTTATTATGGCACTAAACTTGACTTAACTAAACGGTTTATTTGCTTATATGCTATATTTTTATTGATAAAAATACTGTGAAAAAGTGGCTATACGAATAAACAAAAACATTATGTCGACATGTGCTGTGAATAGATATACAAATACCGTAGCACCAGTCTTAGCCACGCCCTTTTCCAACCGAGTCAGTTACTTCAAGGTAAAAGCTAGTAAAAACTGACTACAGATCGATCTACAGCTATACCTCTTGTATATTATTGCTCTAAGGTATCTACATATTTAGAACTAAATTAACGTTGGTGTTTAAGGTGAGTAATGATATTGCTTTTAAAGGAGCTTTTGGTTTGTATGTTTCTGATGGTGCTGGGCAGAGAATTGAATAACTTAGTGGCGTTGTACTTAAAAAAAAAATTCCGGAAAGAATGCAAGGCTGATGTAAACATAATGAAGGATCAATAAAGGGGCGCTTAGATGGTTTGGGCATGTAGAGCGAATGGACGAAGAAGAGTGTGAAAAGAATATGTGACGTGAAAGTAAATGGATGAAGAAGTCTGGACACCCGAGGAAGACATGGCACGATCAAGTGAATCAAATACTTGAATCGGGCGATGTGAAGAGAACAGAATAACAGAAGAGTATATATGAATGTGAATGAAGCAAGGAGTGTGTGACAAGACAGAGTTATATGGTGGTCCATCCTCTCTGCCTAACCCTGCGAAGAAACGACGTGATGGTTTTTTTTTTGTTTTACATTGAATACCGCACAAGAGTCCCAACTGCTCCCAACCGTCTAGAGCCAGTGAGACTATGGCATCCCCAATTGGGGTATGTTGTGAGGCTGAAGGTAGTGGGGAGGGGAAAGAGATGGTGAAGAGGAAGGTTGGTAAGTACCTGGCAATTCAGATCTTGTCACAGACGCCTAAAGCCATTTCAATCGAGCAACGTTTCGATTCTGAATGGTCGTCTTTCACCAGGGCGATACTTAGAGCATCTACCACTCTAGTTAGTTTAGTGTATTAGGAAGAGGTATGCTATTATATCTTTCTTGTAATTAGATTCAGTGCAGTTGAATATATCTACTATTTCTGCGGAGGAATT
The DNA here is from genome assembly GCA_022651775.1 of Drusus annulatus. Lineage (NCBI taxonomy): Eukaryota > Metazoa > Arthropoda > Insecta > Trichoptera > Limnephilidae > Drusus > Drusus annulatus. The sequence continues at coordinate 1,288,374 of JAGWCC010000400.1, read as the reverse complement.
ACCCACTGCATGCAATTTGGGTACAAGCGAAAACTAAATGACTCAGTTCTGATTTTATTGTTACACTTAACAAGATTTTAAATCGAGTAGCTATGTTACCCGTAGCTGTGATGTAACATGATCCGTGTTTGTGTAATAAATCATTAACACATCGAATTAAACATTGTTCAATCACCGTGTTCAAGGATATTTCGCCATATTTCAATCAATCTGTTACAATAAATTGATATTTATACTATGGAAGTTCTTCTAGGCGTGTGTGCAAAATAAAATTAATCAATTAATCTTCTAAATCTTTAATCAATTTGTGTTGCCATATAGTACGATCGATCTTTATTAGGAGCGACACCCAGTGGGAAGCTTAATTTATTGAAATAAATACTTATTTTTTCTTTATTCGCAGAGAATGATGAATGGTTGTTTAAAATTAAATCAACAGAATTAGTTGTTTGTTTCCGTTGTTGCTATTTGGTTTATGATTTGTTAGGTGCTATATTCGACGCAACGAATCATAGATATACAATACAAGACACGTCATATTCATACAAATCGAATGATAAATGTGGCACGGTCTTGATTTAATTTTCAAAGCTCATAACGCTTATGAAAATGATAGAAATACTAAACAGAATGTGTGTGTACGGATGAGATAGGTATATGAACGTACCGCGTTACTGTTATAATCTCTCTTCCCCCAAGAACTTACTGAGCGACTATGCAAGTAGAGTACGACGTATGGAAATAGTTGTCTTCCACACACATTTGTATATCTGCATTCGCTATCTCACATTATTTCGGTTGAAGAGCTCCCGTTTTCCCGTGACAGCTTATTTATCGAACGAAGGTTTGTGTGATACTAAACGCAGTATATCTCAGGTATGTCTCGCGGACTCGGTTTAATGCATTCACGCGGGTTGTCTAAGTAACGTATCTACATTATTTAATTCGTCAAAGCAATGAATGGACAATATTAGAAAAGGGACGCTTGGATGGCTTGGATGTGTAGGTCGTATGAACGGAGAAAGGAATGTGAAGACAATATATCGTCGCTGGAAAGGCAAGGGCTTAAGCGATACTTGGTTTTTGGTTCTTGGTCACTTGGACACTCGTTTCAATTCTGAATGATGGTCTTTCACCAGGGCGATACTAAGAGTATCTACCACTCTGGAACGTGCCGCAAATATATTTTATTTTATATCAATTGAATGTGTTATGACACATATTAATTGAATAAAATTTATTAGCGCACGCCGGGTTCGAACCCGCGACCTCTGGATTCGTAGTCGAGCGTCTTACCACTCGACCACGCAGGCCGTCTGTTTAGTGACTAGATCTGAATATCTAGGTTCTTCCCAACCTTCCTCTGTCCCATCTCCTTCCCCTCCACACTTGGACAGTCGGGACTACTTATGAAAATAAAAACAACGGTTTCAAAAGTAAAATATCGTGTCCCTCGCACACTCTTGTCAATAAGTCTGGAAACGTCACGGCACGAAAAACGCCAATCGAAAATATTCGAAATCTAGATCGGGCTTTTACCCAAATTTGCATATCGACAGATCACTCTAGATAATTATTACCCAACGTAAGTATTAAAATATATTGGGTAATGCGTAAATTAGCGGAGCGGGCAATTAAAAGGCGTTTGTATGTCAATCGTGCCGGTGGAAGCGAAAAGGCAGCCGGGTGAGTGACGGGGCCTGGCCTCTATGGCAGCACGCGTTACCGAGGCGACGAGGTCGGACCACTTTCATAGTGCGACAAGTCGAAAAATGCAAATTTTTTAGGATACGTTAAAAAGTGCAAAAATACGCCGGTTACTTTTTGGCTCTCGAACAAGTTCAGTGGTTTTCACTTTTTTTTTCGTCACGCTTACCCTATTTTATATATTTTTATTTATTTATTCTTGCTAAAATATAAAAAAAATACCTGGGTTTAGTCCATGTCTGTCTCACTAGGATGTTCCTGTGTCGAGACAGACGTAGTGTACATAAATTAAATAATATTAAATAAAAATATTAATAAAACTAAATAAAAAGGAGAAAGAAGAAAAGAAACGAAAGATGAAATGATATGAAAATTAGAACAAAGTTATTATGGAGGTAATATACATGGAGGTTGCATTTTATAGATATTGTTGTGAGGCTAAAGGTAGGGGGGAGGGGAAGAAGATATATATTTATATTTACACGATTTTTATACATATTTTGACGGCCTCCGTGGTCAAGTGGTAAAACGCTCGACTATGAATCCAGAGGTTTCGGTTTCAAACCCGGCGTGCGCCAATAGATATTATTCAATTGATATCAGTCATAACACATTTAATTCATATAAAATAACATACAGTTTATTTAATTTGACGGCCTGCATGGTCGAGTGGTAAGACGCTCGACCACGAATCCAAAGAACGCGGGTTCAAGCCTGGCGTGCACAAATATTTTTTAATCAATTAATATGTGTTCTTAATTAATTAATCAACAAATTTATTTCATATAAAATAATACATGGTATATTTGCAGCACGTTTCAGAGTGGTAGATACTCCAAGTATCGCCCTGGTGAAAGACCACCATTCAGAATCAAAACTTTGCTTGAAATGGCTTTAGCCGTGTTTGGTGACCAGATCTGAATAGCCAGGTGCTTCCCAACCTTCCTCTTCCCTATCTCCTTCCCCTCCCCACTACCTTCAGCCTTACAACATGCCCTATTTGGGGATACCACGGTCTCACTGGCTCTAAACGGTTGGGAGTAGTTGAGATTCTTGGGCGGAATTCATATAAAAAATAAATAAAAAAAGTATTAAAAAAAAAAAAATTAAAAGTTTGTTTTTAAGTTTTAAATAAGTTTGGTGAACAGATCTGAATAACCAGGTATTTCCCGACCTTCTTCTTCCCCATCTCCTTCCCCATACCACTAACATAATATCACTGGCTCTAGACGTTGGGGAGCAATTGGGACTCTTGTGCGTTATTCACTTTGTCAAAGGCTTTTTTTTTTAATTCCAATAATTTTTGTGAAAAATAAAAGTACTTATGTCTGTATTCTCCTGCATCGCCGAAACGGCTCCTGTAATTTCTGCAATAATTTTCTCTCATTAAATTAAACTCGTTCAAAAGCTCAGTAACATTACATTAAGCATGAAACATATTAAAAGTGGTAGCCATTGATAATATCGTGATTGGATCAAGCATCAATCGTATGTAGAACCGGAGTGGTTGGGTTTATGCAACGATTTTCGGCTTTCGTTAAATCGCACGTTATTGACAGCCGTGATCTCTGATTGGAATGTTTTGATATAAAACGACCTTGCGTGGCTTGGCCTTTGATGTTTGGCGTTTTGTACAGGTAATACTCTACTTTCGTACATTTTACTTTGTGCAATTCGCACATATTTTAAATGTTGATTTTTATCGACTTTCGACCAATGACGTTACACATATATAGACACGTTGTAGCGCTCTCAAAGTGGCAAGCAATAATCACGCTAGTTGGTGTGATCGGTGTTTAAGCCAATTTGAATGTCAATGATCTCTTATCACAATGAGTGCTTAAATACACAGTAATTAACCCACTTTAAACAGGTCACTTAACACATGATATTTCATTTTTCAATTTCCTCTGCATGTATTTTTTTTCTTGTTACTTTACATTAGCAATCGATACTTACGTTAGATAACACAATTTTTTATAAAATAATATCATGTACATTTATTGATTTCCTTAGTCAAACCTTTTCTTAACTATGATGTGTAACTACTACACATTGCTTCTAATAACTTTAATATCTCTATAACCATCATAAATACTGGCTTCAGAATTTGGGTATGCCTCCATTAAACATTAACGCATTGAATTAAAAAAATTATGTTTATATTAATTAGCACTTTTCGGGCACACACGAGATATTTTGTGAAAATTGGAAATACATTCACCGATACATCAAACGCGTGCTAGTGAGTTTAGTTTTTGCTTCCTTCGAAAAAAAAAAAACATTTATTTGAACCTGCGACCTCTAGATTCTTAGTCGAGGATTTAACCGCTTGACCACGGAGGTTATCGATTGGTGATATTAAGATTCATACGCACGCTTGACCTTCAAAACAGATTCATCTAAAAAAGGCTTTGTGTTGCCAAAAGCGCAAAATCTTCCGAACAACGAGATGCATTGTCATGAAAAAATAGGTTAAACGTTCATTAATATTCACCTGTTGACCTCCGAGTTACACAAACTAATGGCACTCTTGGTAATGAGTTACTTATATTGACTCCTTTTAGCATTACCTATTACATGCGCATATAAAATGTGTTATACGCAGGGCCGGCGTACGACATTTTGTTACCAGTGTAGAAAATATATTTAGCGCCCCCCTTTAAGGAAACTCAATCTCACAATTTTTTTCACGATTGAATACAACAGCTAGCAACACTATTACTTATTGAATGTGTGAACAAATAATAATAACTGTAACGATAATAATCAAGACTTTTAGGTGCTTTCTGATCACATACAATCGATTCTTCCTTTCCGATTCTTGTTACAAATAATTCAACACTCGTCACTTACCAACATTAAACCAGCCTTTAATTCCGACATGCACCAGCGCAAAATGAAATCACAAACTCAAATACACTTATCGTCATCTACTCACGCAGCTTAATTTGGAATTGACTCCTTACAATACATTGCATATACACAAAACAACGCATTACCCAATGAATTGAAACTCCCAGTTGGGAAGAAAAAAATACTGGCAAAAGAACTTAAAGGATATTTTTTCAACAACTTTATAAATCAGTGATATTTAATATCCTTTCTGTAAAACCTCTTTATGTGTGAATACTTTTCTTCGTGTATTTATGGTATTTAATTGTTCTCTACTCTTTGAGTCTCCCTCTTTTTTTGTACTGGACGAGTATGCGTTTTTTTAAATATCATTTCCTTTTCTTATAACTTTGTCTTTCCCAGAATGACATTTCAAAAAATGTATTTTTTTGTACTATATTATCATAGTAAAATAGGAAACGTAACAAACACAATAAATAAAGGATTAGTTTGTGTTCAAAAGTTATCAGAAAGATCATAATACCGTCGTCGGAAAGGCAAAAGGGCATAAGCGACATTTCGGTAAAAAAAAAAGTGAAATATGTAGTTTTGATCAGTATTTTTTTCTGCATCAAAAGCTTTGACTCTCATTTGATTCTGAAAACTTTTGCGGTCCTTTAGCCATCTAAAATATATTAACCATTCGGGAAAAGGCTTGACTCAAGCGACACAAGTTTGGGACTAGTTAAGCTTTTTGTCGCTTCAGGTAACTCAGTAAGAGCATTAAGTTACCCGAGTTAACTTTTTTTTCGAAATCCAACCAGGTACTGAAGACTTTTGACAACTTATGACTTATGGTAAAGAAACAAAAACAAAAGAGCTCTGGCTTAAACTTCCGAAAACGGCGCTTCAACCCTTTTGCCTTTTTGGCGACGATATTATAATACAAACACATATAAACATTGATCATTGCACTGCAAAATTATTGCATTCCTGCGCTTGCTTTAGAAAAAAACAACATTTTTTCAGAATGTCCGCCCTTTTACACGTTCCATCTACACCTTTACTAGATCCGGCACTGATCGCACGCACGGTAAACGACATTAAAGCGATATAACTCAAGAAAAGGATTTTAAACGCCGCGTAATTCAACCGTATTTATGACAATGCGAAGCCATTAAGAACAGCTCGGAGCTTTCTTGAGAAATCGATCATTGAAAAAAGCTGCCAGCTGAGAGCTGTGATATGGGACATGATGTATGAATGTTGTATTGTTTTGTGATATGTAGATTCGTGATTTAGTGTACTTCAATAGACGCCCACCGGCTAAAACTTCTGCCTAAACATTCGAAGGTCAACTTTGACTAAACTAGGTCACATAAATCAAGTATCAAGTAGACAGCTGTAGGTTCTTTTCTTTGGATGTAATTATAACAATATGGTATTAAACTACGAATCAATTTTACTCCCATTATATTGAGATCTTTCGGTGCACTATGCAACCTCAAGGAACTAGAATTTTAACAAGAGTAAGTATTATCAATATATTTAACAAGTATTTAAAAAAATATATACATATAGATATATCTTATTTCAATTTTTTTATAATTTTTTTTTTTTCGTAAAAAAGTAATCACTTTGTGGTTGGCATATTTAGTGAAAATGAAATAATAACTTTATATAGGACCAAATAGCGTTGTGACCGCTTTAAAAGAACTACTTCTTTTGGCAGCAGTTCCTACTTCATTCATTGTTCATTGAACAAATACTTCAACTGAAGTTGGTAGTTCATTTTAGCGTTAATTCATTTCATTAACCTCATTTCATTGAACAAGTACTTCAATGGAAGTTAGATTACAAAGAACTACTTCAATTTGCAGCAGTTCAGTTGTGAAGTTGAACTTCAAAACCTATAAAGCACTATTGATTTGGTGAGGAACCAGTTCCAGTTCCTTTCAATTTCAAATCTCCTCTACCGACTAGTACGTGTTTTTTTGCGGCGAGGAACCGGTTCCAAAAAGAACTGAACAAATAACCGGATAAATTCAAATCTCTTTTTTGCGAGTTCGACTTCAATTGAAGTGTTCACTGCGAAGGGTTCATTTTAAAGAACTAGCAATTCGTGAAGCATTCACAAAACATTGAAGTTTTTTCCAACGCTAAGACCAAAGATTTTATTTTATTTTTTATGACCGATCGGTTTCGCTTAGTCTACGAATCATCAGGGTACAAAATTAAACTTTCCTGATGATGCTTAGGCTAAGCGAAACCGGTCGGTCAAAAATATCAAAATAAAATCTGTGGTCTTATACAAAGTCATTATTTCATTTTCACTATCTTTCTTTCGTTTTTTACGTTAATTGTTAGCTTTGTTAGCCGCCTCTGAGTTGATATTTCATTAAAAAATTGCCAAGTAATATTATTATTAGTGTATAAAATGACAGCCTCCGTGGCCGAGTAGTAAGGACGTTCAAATATTAATCCATAAGTCGCGGGCTCAAATGTTTGCAAGCGCAAATTATTTTTCAATAGTTAATATGTTTTAATTCACATTAGATTCAGATAAAATAATATATAGTATATTTGCGGCACGTTCCAGAGTGGTAGATACTCTAAGCATCGCCCTGACGAAAGACCACCATTCAGAATCAAAACCTTTGCTTGAAATAGCTTTAGCCGTGTTTGATGACCATATCTGAATAGCCAGGTACTTCCCAACCTTCATCTTACCCATTTTCTTCCCCTCTCCACTACCTTAAACCTCACAACATACCCCAATTGGGGATGCCATAGTCCCACTGGCTCCAGAAGGTTGCAAGCGACTGGAACTCTTATGCGATATTCACTATAAAAAACTACCTTCTTTATCAGTTAGGCCAGAAAACAGACGTGTGAGTATTGGAATTACGTGTGAATTTACTTAAACACTGTATTATATAAGTGAATGCAAGAAGAAGTCGAGGACGCCCGAGAAAACATGGCACGATCAACTAAATCAAATAATTGAATCGGGTCATGTGAAGAGTCGGAATAACAGAAGAGTATGATGAGACGATGTACGAATGTGAATGAAGCAAGTAGTGTGTGCCGACAGCCTCTAAAGTCGGGTGGCAAGACGCTCGACTCCGAATCCAAAGGTCACGGGTTCAAACCCGGCGTGCGCTAATAACTTTTTTTAAATTAATATGTGTCATAACACATTTAATTCATATAAAAATAATAAAAAGTATATTTGCGGCACGTTCCAGAGTGGTAGATACTCTAAGTATCGCCCTGGTGAAAGACCACCATTCAGAATTGAAACGTTGCTTGAAATGGCTTTAGCCGTGTTTGGTAACAAGATCTGAACAGCCAGGTACTTCCCAACCTTCCTCTTCCCAATCTCCTTCCCCTCCCCAGTACCTTCAGCCTCACAACATACCCTATTTGGGGATGCCATAGTCTCACTGACTCTAGACGGTTGAGAGCAGCTGACACTCTTGTGCGGTATTAATATGAAAAACGAAAAAAAAGTGCCAAGACAGAGTTATATGGCGGTCCGTCCTCTCTGCCTACCCCTTCGGGGAAACGGCGTGATGGTTAGTTAGTTAGTTAGTTAGCTGTAGTCTCTACGTTAAAACTGTATTCTGCATTTCAGTTTGTACAACGTTTTTTTTAACTAGTTATTTTAATACCTCGGGTAAACAGTATTTTTATACTCGTTAATCAAAAGAGATCGAAATCAAGACGCAAAAAATAGCGTTGATCGTAATTTATAAACGGTTTTAATGATTTATTACTGTTGTTGAGATACATAAGTCCTTGGAATCTAAACGATACGTTTTATGGGCCATATATATTTTTAATAATATGCCCTTGTTTGATGGTTTGATGGTTTACAGCGAGCTAAGCACAAACAACAGGCGTAAATAATACGGTGTGCATATCTTATAATATATAGCAATGATAATTTTGAACTCGTTTTGAGAGATTCACGAAACCCATTAATCATTTACCGTGACTTTGTGGGAAGACTGAGAGGAAAAAAAAGCGTTTTAAGAAAAAGCCTCAAGAAAGACATCGAATGTTCAAGGTTATGTATTCATCGATATCTCTGTGCGATATTTTAAGTTAAACATTCATTTAAATAGATCTGTAGTTAAAGAGTTTTCTTTTAATTTCGTACATAAACGACAAATTATTATTATTTTTTATTATTTCAGAGTAAGAAAAAAAAAAGAATGAAAATAGAAATAAAATAATAACATTATTAATTAATAACGACTGTTAAAGTTGTTTGATGTAATATTTTAATTTAAGCTGAAATTCATAAATATTATCTATAGTTTTTAAATTTACAGAAAGATTGTTGTATCAATAGATTAACGTTTTCCTTCAACAAACGCGCGCCCAACATTTGTACACGGTTGACATCCGAGACATGAGAACGAGTAGTTCTTGTGTTCAACAGCTCGGCTGAATACCGCACTAGAGTCCCAACTGCTGACTATTGCATCCGCAGCTGGAGTATGTTGCGAGGCTGAAGGTAGTGGGGAGGAGAAGTAGATAGGGAAGAGGAAGGTTGCGAGGTACCTGGACATTCAGATCTGGTCACCAAACCCGGCCAAAGCCATTTCAAACAACTTTTCGATTTTGAATGATGGTTTTTCACTAGGGCGATGCTTAGAGTATCTACCACTGTGGAAGGTGCTGCAAATATACTATACATCAATTTATATGAATTGAATGTGTTATGACCCATATTAATCAAATAAAAGTTATTGGCGCACGCTGGGTTTGAAACCGCGACCGTAGTCGAGCGTCTTACCACTCGACTACGAAGGCCGTCATAGATAGGTTGCTAGGTCTTTCATTAGGACGATACTTAGAGTATCTACCGCTGTGGAACGTGATAACATATAAATTATATATTATTTTATAAGAATCAAATGTGAAATGACACATATTAATTGAATGAACATTACTTTCTTAACCACTCGTCCACGGAGGCCGTCATATCAGATTAAATAGCATATAATATCATAGTATACTAAAAAACAAACCACTGTTTTTTAACATATCTGAAAATTATTTTAGCCATATCATAAAAAAAATAATTTTAAACACGCGATATTTATTGTGTCAAGAACATTTTAGAGCGAAAACGCATTCCAAACTTATGCACGTACATGTATGTTATTATGACATCTTTAAATGGTTATTAGCTGCAATTGAATAGAATAAATCAGAATGCTCTTTTAAAATGCAACGCAAGAGAAGTGATTCCGTCACTACAGCAAAATGTGCAGCAGGCAATAACATCTGCTAGCAAAAAATACAAATAAATAACTTGCGTCGATCACGAATCAGACGCCATTCTCGACTTATGTCTTACGCCTTATTACAGGATGTCCCGAAATCAAATTTTAACTCACTGAAGACATACATCGATAGAAGTGCATAGTGGGTGTCTAGTTTAAAAAGTAGAGTCATTTGTCCCTTTCTTTAGGTAAAATATATATTTTTAACCTTTATGTGACTGAAAGGGTACCCGGGTACCCTCTTCGGTTTTCAATATGGATTTTTTTGATGTGCCAATAAGTCTAACCGGCTGAAACATCCCGATTTTTCTACAATAGTGAAAATTAACAATTGAACATAACCGTTGGATATGTGGAGGGTGGTATGTTAGCGGAAAACGAATAAGTATAATTTACAACTTCTAACGACTGAAAGAGTACCCGGGTACCCTCATGTGTTTTATATGATTTTTTTAAGCTTGTCCGTATTTATTAATCATTTTATCTTATTTTAATTTTTTTTTTTTTTTTTTTTTTTTTTTTTTTTTTTTTTTTTTTTTTTTTTTTAGGTTTTTTACTTTTATTTAAACAATAATTATTATTATTTTAATTTTTAAAAAACAGTTTTTAGTTAAAAGCTCTGCGATGTAATTATTTTTACGCGTGACAGCTGTTTCGCCTTCTGAGGGCATTATCAAACTGTGGAGAAGCCACATACAGACGGACTATTTATATCATGTTTAATGTTATTATTATTTTTATTTTTAACTACCAATGTCCCCATTAGGTTTTTCTGATAAATTGTAATTATTGTTGATGTCATTAACATGGGGAGTTTCCCTACCTAAGGGTATACTATTGTTTGACAAAAGGTCATTAAGGAGGGGCATTGGTGTTTCCTAATTCGTTTTAAGAAACGGGGTTTTTATTTTTATTAATTTGGGGGATAATTATATCTGAATTATTTTTCTTAATTTTCGGTTTGAACACATCTAGTAGTGGTGAATGGATCATATTCTTTTGTTCATTTATTAACTTAAAGTTTGGATCATTTGAATTTTTATTTATTTCCAACTGCTCAAAATCTGCTTTACGGTTGAAAGAGAGAATAATAATAAAATTAATTTCTTAGACTTAACAATTGGTAGAGAAAACAATAAACACACATTCGAAATTTTCCGGAAACAAACCTTTACAGATACGACAATCCACAATAACTCGTTACACCCATGGTCACACAAACTGTCCGCATACCATTCAATGGTACATAGACTAACTAATGTACCACTGGATAAAGCATCATATGAGAGGGAGAGAAAAACCATTTTAACTATTGCTAAAAATAACGGATTCAAAGATAGAGACATTGAAAAAATAATAAATAGTAAAAAACATAAAAATAACCTTAACTTAATTTACCCGACGACTAATACAAAAATAAATAATAATTTTGGATGTTTGGAATTTGTCGGACCAACATCTACAAAAATCGCTAAAGTTCTTAAAAAATGTGGCTTGGATATTGCCTTCCGCACAAAAAATAACATTGGATCTTCACTTAAAAACTCAAAAAGTAAGTCACCGAAATTAAAAAATAGCGGCATTTATAAACTTAACTGTGATGAATGCAATGCTGTATACATTGGACAAACCGGCCGGTCCTTTAAGATAAGATATAAAGAACATATAAGAGCATTTAAAAACAAAAATAAAATAGCTTCACAATTTGCCAAACATCTTTTAAACGAAAATCATTCGCTTAAAAATAATAACAAGATAACTCCTCTGCATTTAGAAAACAAAGGCCGAAAATTAAATCTTTTAGAGCAGTTGGAAATAAATAAAAATTCAAATGATCCAAACTTTAAGTTAATAAATGAACAAAAGAATATGATCCATTCACCACTACTAGATGTGTTCAAACCGAAAATTAAGAAAAATAATTCAGATATAATTATCCCCCAAATTAATAAAAATAAAAACCCCGTTTCTTAAAACGAATTAGGAAACACCAATGCCCCTCCTTAATGACCTTTTGTCAAACAATAGTATACCCTTAGGTAGGGGAAACTCCCCATGTTAATGACATCAACAATAATTACAATTTATCAGAAAAACCTAATGGGGACATTGGTAGTTAAAAATAAAAATAATAATAACATTAAACATGATATAAATAGTCCGTCTGTATGTGGCTTCTCCACAGTTTGATAATGCCCTCAGAAGGCGAAACAGCTGTCACGCGTAAAAAATAATTACATCGCAGAGCTTTTAACTAAAAACTGTTTTTTAAAAATTAAAATAATAATAATTATTGTTTAAATAAAAGTAAAAAACCTAAAAATTAAAATGGAGTTCTACAAAATAAACTTTAAAACCATAAATAAATTATTTTAAATTATAAATATTATGTACTGTTGTGTTCAAAGTATGTCACTTGTATCCTTTATACTATATTTAATCACCTATTTAATTAAAAACCCCTAGAAAAGATGGTACTGGGTGAAATTCCCATCCACCATCTCAAGTATTGAACTGAGTCGAAATATATTACGTCATAAAAGTGGTCCAGCAAACTTCAGCAAATGATATACTGTAAAAGAAACCTTCATATCAATTTTACAAAGGTGTAATTTTCTTCAGTCAAATAAGAGTTAAAAAATTGAAATTACTTTTTTGAACCAACACTCAATTTCATCAGTCTGGGCCCTAGGTTCTATTTCTAGGGCCCATGTAAATAAAAGACATCAGTTATTTTTCAAAGCGGTACAAATGGGAAGAAAGGAGTGTGAAAAGAATATATGATGCGAAAGTGAATGGAAGAAGAATTTGAGGACGCCCGAGAAAGACGTGGCACGATCAAGTAAATCAAATACTTGAATCGGGTCATGTGAAGAGTCAGAATAACAGAAGAGTATGTATGAGACGGTGTATGGATGCGAATAAAGCAAGGAGTGTGTGCCAAGACAGAGTTGTATGGCGGTCGGTCCTCTCTGCCTACCCCTGCGGGGAAACGACGTGATGGTTAGTTAGTTAGTTAGGTAAAGATGTAACTTCAATATTTCATCTGAATGTCGTAATTTATTCTATATTGTTTAGTAGTTAGTATATGTGGTACTATTATCAAAAACAAATATAATATTTTTGATTTTTTTATAACGAATACCGCACAAGAGTCTCAACTACTCTCAACCGTATAGTTCCAGTGGGACTGTAGCATCCCCAAATGGGAAGAACCTGGCTATTCAGATCTGGTCACCAAACACGGCTAAAGCCATTTCAAGCAACGTTTCGATTTTAAATGGTGGTCTTTCATCAGGGCGATACTTAGAGTATCTACCACTCTGGACTTTTACTCCCTTTTAAAATTTGTTTGACTTTGTAAAAATATTATTGCTTTTTGTTTTATGATTTTCTCCTTCCTTAAATGAGTTTTTTTAACTCTTACAGAAAAATGTTTTTAAAATATATATATTTTGATGTATTTTATTATCATTTAATAAATTTAAAAGTACCTACTCATGAAGCATGTTTTTAAAAGCAATTAAAAAATCTTTATGCGACAAGTAAATAATAATTCACTACACTTATTGAACATGTTTCCAATGTGCAGCAATGTAAGTGCACCGGTGAATCCATAATCTCTTCATTTTATGTATATGCAATGTAATTACCTTATTTTTTAATACGCACATCAAATAATCACCTTGTATCTTCTCGGGAGCGGGTCATGACTCGGTAATCGAGTCTTCGAGAGGTGTTTTGGAGCAAGGCTGTCTGGTCCAGTGAGAAAAAACTAGTTCATCTGAAGAAGATGTACCGCGCATAACTCTCATCTTCAGATGGACCGGTCGTTAGAAACGGGCAGAGCAATTATCATGCGAAAACTGAGACAAATCAGTAACTTCTGAGAAGTGTTGCATCAGTAATAAATTAGGTTTTTATAGCATTTCCATAAGATGGCATCTGTAGCATAATGGTATAAAGATTTGATCGTGAGTCGGGAGATAGCTAGAATAATAATAAATAACCGTATACTAACGTAAACAATGAATTGCTATTCCTCAATCATTACCCTACTAATTATGAGAATCATTCTCCTTTGTCTAGAATGTCAAGACTTGTTAACTATCAGTTGTTCTGTACCAGTTTAAATGATTTTTGTCATTCTTTACGACTCTACCAAAACTTTGACTTGACCTTGGCTTTGATTTGAATGTTCTTTCTTATGTTTATTTTGTCCTATTTTTGTCATTGTCTCATTATAATATTATGTATGTGCTGTTCTTTCTCTGTTGCTAATTTTTCCCATTTCGTGTTTTGTATTTTTTTGCTATTGGACATTAGTCCATTAGTTTATAAATAAACAAACAATGTGTTTAAATTATGAAATACGACTACATGACTGCATTCATGGTTTTTTAATGTTTATTATTGATTTTATCTTTAAAAGAAAGATATTTAGAAAAACATTTCCGGGTTACGAATAACCTGACAACATCTGAAAAATTCCTACTGCTGTTGTGTAATGATGGAGGACTTCGCTTGCAAAGGAATTAAACCCACGACGTCTGGGTGGAAACTCGGCGCATTTATCCACTCAGCTACTAACCGGTCTATCAATAACATTTATCAAGATACCCGCAAACTTACATGTGACATTTGTCTTTTTAATCTACTTATCGCATGATATTTGTTCGTAGGGTACCTATCCGAAACAGCGCAAATTGTCATACTAATTGCTGTGCGAAATTTCTAAGCTACCGCAACTTTTCGGGTTCTTACTCCTTTCCATCATGAGCTATGGAGCTTTAAAATATGATTTTAACTACAACAACTCCTAGTATCACAGTAATTCGACGATCGTTTTGATGCTATGTTGATAGTTAAGTTTTATTGAGCTTAAAGAGGTTGCTTTAACTAACTAACGGGGGTAGGCAGAGAAGATGGACCACCACACAACTCTGTCTTAACAGACACTCCTTGCTACATTCACATTCATACTCTTCTATTATTCTGAGTCTTAACATGACCCGACTCATGATCATGGCTTTTCGCGTCATACATTTTCTTACCAAACCAAATAAGCGTCCCTTTTTTAATGTTATTCATCACCCTTACATCTGCCGGATATCTATATTTTTTATTTATACGCCTCAAGTATCTATATTTCTAGGGAATTCAGTCGTTTTTCATCCTTCCTGTGCCAGTTCCATGCCTCACTGCCACGCATCAGGATTGGTAACAGCACTCTGTTGTGAACTGCCAGCTTGCTCTACAGTAAATAGATTGAATGACCGTTAGTCATTGATCAGAGTGGGAATTAAACATCCTCGAGAAGGGAGTGTTTTGAGGCGGAAGAAATATTGGGAAGAAGTGGAAAAGAGAGCTTTTGAAAATTACTTTTAAATGTTTAGTTTCTTAACATAAATCTACTTTTTGTGAATGTTTAGCTTTATTACCTAGGTCTACATTAAATATTGTTAAATAATTGCACATTGCAAAAGAGAGAAGTGAACTGCATTGTCCTCGCTCTTATTTTTATTAATAATAACAATTTTGTTTTTGAGTTTCGTCTAAATATTGTTGCTGGACTCATTTTGCTTTATTTCTCATACAAAATACTTAGTCACAAACGCTCAATATTACATAGAGCCAATAGCGTACAATTACGCCAAATATTGTATTGTTATACTGAATATAATAATTTTAAAGTGTTACGTGCTCACACCACAACCGAAATTACATTATTTTATTGTCGTGTACCGTGTATTTCATATTTCATGGTGTTTGAAAGAGAGAGTACGAAAACAGCGTGCCAAATAGTTGTGAATGATGAATACTTGAAGCAAGTGGAAGAGTTTATGTTTTTGGGAAGTATGTTTACAAGAGACGGAAAGGCTGATCAGGATATTGAAAAAGGGGTGAATGCAGGAAACTCCATTAATGGAGGACTGAACGCTGTTGGCGCTAATAAGAAATTGTCCAAAGAAGCGAAACTAGCAGTCCACAATGGAATGCCTATACCAATCCTGATGTATGGTAGTGAGGCATGGAATTGGAAGAGGAAGGATGAAAGTAGACTGAATGCTCTGGAAATGAGATCACTGTAAAACAATGTATGACCGAGTAAAAAATGTAGATATACGGAAAGAATAATAATAATAATATTTTTATTAAATTTCTTATACATGACAAACTTTTTTAATTTAATGCATATAAGAAATAAATTTAATTTTTTACTAAATAATTACAAATTATAGTACCATATAGATACACAAGAAAAATAAAAATTTCAAAAAAATAAAATTTCAGGCAGTGGTGATGATCAGGTCAATGAGAAGAAACTCTTTCAAGAATCAGAAGAAGAAGGCTGATGTTAGCGTAATGAATAGGATCAAGAAAGGGAAACTTAGGTGACTTGGGCATGCAGAGTGGATGAACGAAGAAAGGAGTGTGAAAATAATATATGTTAGGAAATTGAATGGAAGAAAAAGTCGGAAACGCCCGAAGAATTAAATCAAATACTTGAATCGGGCCATGTGAAGAGTCAGAATAACATAAGAGTATGTTTGAGAGGATGTATGAATGTGTATGAAGCAAGTGTGCCAAGACAGAGTTGTATGGTGGTCTGTCATCTCTGCCTAACCCTGCAAGGAAACGACGCGATGGTTAGTTAGTGTATCTTATGATAAATAATTAAAACACTATTTGCAAGAACCTGATTATTAAAAATTCAGTACATGCAATAAAAACGTGCAATTTTACCTAACAAGCTCGTAGATTATAAATTACGTTTCCATTTAAAGAAAAACGGAATGCAGAGATGCACAAGTACCCGCTTTGAATTAGAATTCCAGTATGTACCGTCAGTGCCTACCTTTTCAACACCAATCGGGAGATGGCCAACACCGTAAGATGGCATTGATGCGCGTATGAGTGACACACAACCTTAATGGGAAATAAACGGATGTTTTCTACGAACTTACGTACTTTAAGAACAAATATGTATTTGATTCAAGTTTTGTGGTGAAGTTTAAGTTGTACTCGAAATGTACTATTAAAAGATGACGAGTAGATAGATAAAAATATACGTAACTATTATTTTTTGTGTCTTAAGCGTTGACAGAAATATTTCCGTGTGCTATCTGCATCAATAAAAACTATGAGCTCTGACATCATGAAATGTGTATATCTCGTAACGTAATTTCAATTACGAGTTATAGAACTGTTGAAATCTCCGTCTATTCTGAAATATCTACATCAGTAAAAACACTCGAAAAGTAAGTTCTGGCATCATGAAATTTGCGTAGTTGGTAACGTCGTTTTCATTTCGAGCTTTAGAACTTGCGTTGGTGCATATGAGAGAATCTCCAGAATGGTAGGTAGGTTCAGAATCGAAACGTTGCTTCAAATGTTTTAAACCGTGTTTATTGTTAAGATCTGAATAGCCAGGTACTTCCTAGCCTTACTTTTACTCTTCCCCGTCTCCTTTCCCTTACCACTTCCTTCAGCCTCACAGCATACCTCAATTAGGGATACCATATTCCCACTGGCTCAAGACGGTCGAGAGAAGCTGAAAATTTTGTGCGGTACTCACATAAAAAATTAAAAGATAAAAATGGAAAAAAGTCACTGAGAAACAGCCATTTGTCTTGTTTACGCCTGCTAAATGTTTTAAATGTTTTAAACAACAAATGTATATGTTTCAAAATATAGTATTCAAAAAGTTTTTAGATTAATTCGAATTTATTGTATTAAAAATGAACTTTTTATCAATTTCACTGAAATTTTCTTTTATGTTTTTAAGCTTCTTTTGTTTACCTTCTTTTTTAACTTGCTGTCGAACAACATGTTTAAAACATGATATGTGCAAGCAATTCATCTGTGTGAGTACTGTGTTCGGGTCACCCATGATGGTTCTGACACATATGACAACTAGTCATCGATACATCGTTTGATGATTAATCGTTTATCAAACTGATCAATATGTTAGTGCTCCAAGCACGAATCTTTCTCAATTTAAACAATATCACGATTTAGCCAATAATAATACATGTTAATTAAAACCACTCTATGCAAATAAATTAAGTTCTAATGAAATTCTCGTCACACTATTGGTCGATTTCGTCAAACAAACTGTGTTGAAATTTATCTTAAGCCTCAGAGCAATAATATTCAGGAAGGAGCGCTTCTGTAGTCAGTATTGATGATTTTTACCTGACTCGGCTAGACCTGGGAGTGGCTAGTACTAGGGCTAGGGTATTAATACATTCATTTATAGCACACGTCGACATAATGTTTTTGTTTATTTGTATGGTCACTTTTTCACAGAATTGTCATAAACAAAAATGTAGGACAAAACTTAAAAAACCGTTGAGTTATGTCCAGTTATGTCGCATGTCAAAACGTAGTGGGCGGAGTCGCCGGAGACGCGGGAGACGGAGAACATGCTTACATACCGAATGGTGGTGCTGTATTATGTGAGAACTTGTCTTGTCTCTTTCTCTCTCACGGTTTACGACGTAAAAACCCGGAGAAAGTGGCTTATCGTAAATTTGTATAGGTTGGGTAAAAATATTTAGCCATCTCTCCATATATATTCTTGCTCTGAGTCTTAAACGCACACTTGCATATCACCAAAGTTCAGAAGTGTAATAAAAGTTAATACACCTAATAATAATAATGATAATTAACTGATTTTCATATCGTCGTTTACTCACGGGAGCTTTACAATTAATCAATTAATATCACCCATAATTTATCACTAAGACTAGATAATAAATATATGTACGAGGCCTGTTCAAAAGAAAAGGTGAATTTTGAATTTTCGCGGGCTATCCATTTTTTTCAAAAGTAAAAAATCGAAGAACACACAAAAACGTGACTAACCTTTCCAGTTCTCAAAAACAAACCACTAATCCAAAATGGCTGATAATGCTAACGTATGATAAACATATGTGTACCAACATAACAAAAACAAAAAATCGATAATCGAATGTACACAGCCCGCGAAAATTCAAAATTCACCTTTTCTTTTGAACAGATAATTTGCTCTTTCTTAAACAACCTCATCGAATGTAATGTTTCAAAGACCCAATTATGTCTGGATCGTAATGAAAATTTAGTCTCCTTCAACGGAAGCAACCTTCCCAACAACCCTTCCATAGACATGCTCGGTGTAACTTTAAGAAAACAGCTGAGGCACGGGGGCTCCATCGAAGCCAGAGTAAAGTCACCCTCTCAGAAGCTGGGCGTACTGTACAGGGCCCGCAGATACTTCAATAGTACACAACTGCTGACCTTGTACAAATCGCGAATGCGCCTCACTGTTGAATTTAGCAGCCATCTCTGGTCTCGAGTCCCTAAATACAAAAAAAAATCTTAGCCTCTACTGAAACGGGAGGTTCGTTTATCAGATTCTCCTATCTTAACAAACGGATTGCAATCTTTGGGGCACAGACGTCAGGTGGGAATGTTATCCTTGTTTCACCGGTATTTCAATGAGAGATGCTCCGAGGAAGTTGCGTCATTGATTCCTTCGGCACCATTGCAGCCGGAAAACTCGCCAAACGCGCGCACTTCATTTGTACACGGTTGAAGTTAAAAAAGACTCGTGATTGTTGTATATTTGTTCAAATTTACCTCCGCTAAACGTTGAACTGTTAAAGAGCTTATTTCTTGCGTGATCTTATTATTTTATGCATTTTTGCATAGATATATGATGTATGTATGCATTTCAAATAAGAATATATTGATTATTAAAAAGATATATTTATTGAAGCCTCTTATAGAGATATCTTCGAATAGAGTTATAATGGAGCTTTTGTACTGTTTGTTAAAAATTTAGATGGTAGATCTGTTTTTTTTTTTAATTAGTTATCTCATCTCACAATGTTTTGGTTTAATCACGTTTCATATAATTTCATTAATCTTCATCTTGAATCAATCAATCTCAACACAAAATCTGATCTGATTTAATTATATATAATGTATTGATAGATGATGGAAATAAACTATAATTGTTATGTTTCTTCACACCCGTTGAGTTTCGTTTGAAGGTTCGCGAATCTTCACAAATCGAAACATATAACTAATAACATGTTCAAATTGACTTGCGCTAAAATTCAATACAATATTTTTAAAGAGATTTTCTGTTATTCTGAGTCAAGAATTTGATTCACTTGATTGTGTCTCGTCTTCGGGCATCCCCGACTTCTTGTATCATTCACTTTGACGTTTAATATTCTCCTTACACTCGTTTCGTTAAGCGTTCGTTTATTGATGCTATTCATTAAGCTTACGTCAGCCTTGAATTGTTTCCCATATCTACATTTTTAACGAACACGATCACACATGCTTTTACCACATATACGCCTCGGGGATCTTATTATTTATTTTTTCTACGTAATATTTTCTTTCAGCATAAGAAATTCACGAAAAATCACGATAATCACGCCTACAAAATATGATATCTTTGAAAAGATCTTTTTGAATTAAACCATACGAAAAAAATAAAATATATATAAATATATATATATATATATATATATATATATATATATATATATATATATATATATATATATATATATATATATATATATCTCCTAGTCCTAGCACGAGCCTTGCCTGAGGCTTTCCATTCTTCGGGGTCGCTCCATATCACATGAATATAATTATAAATCATTCACAGGTAACACAGCGTAAATATTGAATTATTATGACATCATCGAAAGGAACTGGAACACATCACCTGCAGCTATTTTAAAGTGATAAATTATGTACGGAAAGTGAAAAAAATAATACGTTTTTATGGCGACTTAACACCTTTGAACTGTGCTCTTGGAAAAGATGTAAGATTCCGTGCTTAAATTTGCAAATTTTTTATAAGATAGGTGCAGCATTGATTATTACAATGTCAAAGAATGTTGCCAGTTATACTGGTGCAGCGCTTATTTCTAAAATCATGGCAGATCTGCAGACTCTGGTGTCAAGGATGAACGTAGTTTGTATGCAGAATGATTTAATGATGATACGAAAGCATATAACCTAAAAAACCGTTTAGTTGTGTCAAGTTTAGTGGCGTAATAAACAAATTTGGGCGGAGTCCCGCGGTGACCCAGGAGACAAAGATTATCGTTACAGTACATAGAAGCGGTGTATTATATTTGTTGTCTCTTTTTCTCTCATCGTGTACGACGTGAAAACCCGGAGAAAGTGATTTATCGCAAGTTTGTATAGGTTGAGTAAAAGTAATTAGCTCTCCCCCCATTTGTTGTTACTTCAAAATAAGAAACATATAAAGAAGAAAAGCTTCCACCGACATTACTTAAGGTTGAGAAACCATACTGTAAAGTTTAGAAAATTAATTTTTAATAAGATTATTTATAAATTTATAGCGTTTCCATATAAGGGGTCAAATAAATGGTCGACGAATAGCGAAAAGGGAAATTAAGTATCTTTATCATCACCACAAATTGATTAATGTTTCGAGCGGTTAGTAGCTGAGTGGAAAAACGCGTCAGGTTCTCACCCGGGCGTCGTGGGTTCAATTTCTCTGCTAGCTAAGCTCTCCATCATAGCACAAACAACATTTTCCGCTTATTATGATTGCAGTGAGGCATGGAACTGGCAGAGGAAGGATGAAAGTAGACTGAATGCTGTGAAAATGAGATCCTTGAGACGTATGTGCGATAAAACCATATATGACCGTATTAAAAATGTGAATATCCGGAAATAATGCAAGGCTGATTTGAGCGTAATGAATAGGATCAAGAAAGGGACGCTTAGATGGTTTGGGCATGTAGAGCGAATGAACGAAGAAAGGAGTGTGAAAATAATATATGATGCGAAAGTGAATGGAAGAAGAAATCGAGGACGCTCGAGAAAGACATGGCACGATCAAGTAAATCAAATATTTTGAATGGTGATGTAAAGAGTCAGAACAACAGAAGAGTAAACAGTAAGAGGACAGAGTTATATGGCGGTCTGTCCTCTCTGCCTACCACTTCGGGGAAACGGCGTGATGGTTAGTTAGTTTTTAGGAGGAATTCAAATATTGTCAAGTCATTCGTAACCTCGGAATGTTAATCTTTCTTTAAAAAAAAAAACTTTATTCTTTTGACAAAGTTTATATGTTTATGAAAATATTTACTAAGGCTTCATACAAATAAGTTCGTATGACTCACGTAAAACGGTGTAACTTCGTTACGCAACGAAATGAATACGTTTTGTGATTTATAACGTCAATTTTTCAGGATTAATTTATCCAAGCAGTTGTTGCGGATGGAATACATTACCTCCCACCGAAATACAGCCTGCCGCTGGCCGACTACACGCGATTGGCCAACGCTAGCCAACCTGCCATCCGTCAAAGCCTAATCGTAACATAACGCATCGCGGCACAAGTGTTGCGGCACTTTGCACGTATTGCAAGGCTCGCGGGAAAACTTGTCTGTGTGCACTGTTCCTGGCGGTGTCGCCCACGGATATAATCTCGACTTAAAACCATGGGACAATGAAAATTGTATTTAAAACACGCATTGCTAGATATTATCAAAGATTTTTTTAACTATATAGGACTAGAATGTTTTTACTTGCATGTCTATCATTGTATACTAACTTAGTAAAATCATAGTTTTTTTTTTTTTTTTTAAAGGTAGACAAATATTCCCGGTATATTTATAGTTTTTGTGTTTAATTTGTAGAACTCCATTTTAATTTTTATATAATTCAATTGAATTAAATTTAATATTATTATTATTGAGTTCTGCTATTTTAAGTTTTTATTTTAGTTTTTAGTGACAGCTGATTCGGCGTTTAAGGCCATTGTCAAATATTAAATTCAATTGAATTATATAAAAAAAAATATATATATATATATATTCCCGGGTTACGACGAATAACCTGACAATATTTTAAAAACTCCTACTGCCATCATAAAAAGCGCAAGATGTTGCTTGTGCAATGATGGAGGACTTAGCCAGCAGAGGAATTGAACGCACGACGCCCGGGTGGGAATTCGACGCGTTCTCTACTCAGCTACCGACCGGTCAATTGTTGTATACTAACTTAGTAAATCTTATAAATCAGTGATATCCTGTCAGTAAAATCTTTATGCGTGTGAATATAGTATTTATTAACTAATTTACTAACCATCACGCCGTTTCACTGCAGGAGTAGGCAGTAAGGACGAACCGCCATACTACTCTGTCTTGGCACATGCTCCTTGTTTCGTTAACATTCATTTTTGACGGCCTCCATGGTCGAGTGGTAAGACGCTCGACCGCGAATCCAAAGGTCGCGGGTTCAAACCCGGCGTGCGCCAATAACTTCAGAGTGGTAGATACTCTTAGTATCACCCTGGTGAAAGACTACCATTCAGAATCGAAAAGTTGCTTTAAATGGCTTTAGCCGTGTTTGGTGACCAGATCTGAATATCCAGGTACTTCCCAACCTTCCTCTTCTCCATCTCCTTCCCTTCCCTACTACCTTCAGCCTCACAACATACCCTATTTGGGGATGCCATAGTCTCACTGGCTCTAGACGGTTGGGAGCAGTTGAGACTCTTGTGCGGTATACATATAAAAAAACTCACCTTGTTTCATTTACATTCACATTCATACATCGTCTTCATACATACTCTTCTGTTATTCTGACTCTTCACATGATCCGACTCAAGTATTTGATTCACCTGGTCGTGGCATGTCTTCCTCGAACGTCCCCAAGTTCTTCTTCCATTCACTTTCGTCTCATATATTCTGTTCACACTCCTTTCTTCATTAATTCGCTATACATGCCCAAACCATCTAAGCGTCCCTTTCTTGATCCTATTCATTGCGCTTACATCAACCTTGCATTATTTCTGTATCATTCAACTTTGTTGATTATTTACAATGTGTAATTAATCTCTACTCTTATGAGTTTCTTTTTAATGAATTTACTAGTTCGTTCTCTTTCATTTTGTACTCCTTTTTAAAAAGTTGTATATCTTTTTTAAAAAACTGTTATTCCTTTTTGTTTTATAATTTCGTCCTTCCCGGAATGAGTTTTTTTTTAAACTCCTTGGGACTAATATACGAGTATCAAAAAACGATTTATTTAAAACTTATACTTTCTTTTTTAAAAACAATAATTCGTGTAACTTCACGAATTATTAATGAAAAATGTGTGCATTAGGTACCAGTATGATATCAATAAACAATCAATCGATATAGTGCAACTTTACGGCCCTCCATACTAGCGGCCAAGTTCATATAAAAATATTGCTCAATATGTGATTCAATCGAAGATTTTCCATTTCAAGTAATGTTTCGATTCTGAATGCCCGTCTTTCACCAGGGTGATACTTAGAGTATCTACCACACTGAAACACTGATTCATTTGAGTTAATCAAAACATTGGCCAATAAAAATAGAAGTTGTGGGAGTCTGTTTCATAATAAATAAATGGAACAGATCTATCAAAACAACAATAAATATTTACAATATTTGCCGCCATAAACAACAACAGGCCGTTCTTAGGAGTGAATCAATAAATACGTCAATATTATATAGTTGTAATAAATCAATCAAGATTTAATAGATGTACCTAGAATTGCAACAACTCTATTTAATGTGAAATGGTACCCACTCATTTATTGATACCTCTCTGCCACAACAAAGGTTTCAAAGTAGAACAAAACCTTACATTGTTAGTTTTTTATTTGACTACGGAAAAAGCTTTACTTAGTGTCGGATTTCAAAGTGATAACTTGATAGGTTCTTACCTTCATGTTTTTCATTCAGTTCCTACCTTATCCAACCATTTAGCAATATCGAATTCCAAGTGGAACAATATTGTGTTCGAAACAAGTGACAATCGAAACAGGAGAGTTTAATGAGAAAAAACGTGTTTCGTGTTGTTTGTTGGTCTCTCGCTTGTTCGTCGGCTTGTTGTTGTTCTCCAAGTAATATTACATTAAGTATGGTGTTTTGTTGTGATTCGTTTTGTTAACAGTATAACTGTGTAAGAAGAATCAAGAACTTTTACTTCAACTACATCGGTGAGTGAATGGTTTCCCATTTTTCCTCCATTCTAATAATCTTTCCACATCTATAATAAGACACATCCATCAAGTGGTACAGTTTATCGTTTTACAGTCCACTATTTTTCAAATTAAAACACATTCGGCGTTTTACCGCAGCTTCGGTTCCAACACTCAGATTAACTAGTACTCGTTAAGTCAATTATCTTGTGGGCTCACAAGATTCAATGCATGTAGGTAGTGTAGATGGAACTCCATAAGTTTGTTCCCGATGTGGTACGAATATAACGCAAGAGGCAGCCACCGTTTCAGATAAATTAAAATGATTTAGTTATGTCATTATAATAATAACAGGTTATAAATTGTAACTCATGTTACATCTTGCGAAAAATTACAGGATGTAACTAGACTTGCTTTAATCCACCTAATACACATATAACATAATGTCTGCTAAAATATATATAAGGAAGGTACTTTAAAAGGTAGGTAGAGATTTGAAAATATTATTTTTTAATTTTGATAATTTTTATTAACATCAGTTACAAATTTGAAAAGTTCACACTCGTACGGTCGTACGTACTCACGAAGAAAATTATTATATTGTATAGTAATATATTTTTGTGACGTATTTTTCGCAGATTTATTATTGAAATTACCAAGTAAATTACTTCAAAATTTTTATGAGATTTTTATTATAGCATGACATATCTAATTGTTGAAGAATGTAGTGAGGCAGAAATAAGTGAAGTGGGGAAAAGAAGTTTGAAAAGTGTCTGGCTAATTAGATCTTATTATTTAACATAGCTAAAACTAACTAACCATCACGCCGTTTCTCTACAGGGGTAGGCAGGGAGGATGGACCACTGAACAACTCTGTCTTGGTAAACACTCCTTGCTTCATTGACATTTATACATAATCTTCTATTATTATTGAGTATTGACATGACCCGACTCAAGTATTTGATTTACTTGATCGTTTCGTGTTGTCCCCGGGCGTACCCGGCTTCTCCAACCATTCACTTTCGCGTCATATTCTCCTTTCTTCGTCCATTCTAAGCCATCTAAGCGTCCCTTAAAACTCCCACTTGATCGTGCCGCGTCTTCCTCTTGCGTCCTTAACTTCTTCCACCATTCACTTTTGCATCGTATATTCACCGTCACACTCCTTTCTTTCAGCGTCCCTTTCTTAATCCTTTACATTACGCTTACATCAGCTTCGCATAATTCCTAATATCCACATTTTTAACACGGTCATACATGGTTTTACCGCACAAACGCTTTAGAGATCTAATTTCCACAGCATTCAGTATACTTTCTTCCTTCCACTGCCAGTTCCACTCCCTCGCTGTCATACATCAGGGTTGTTATCAGCACTCCATTGTGAACTGATAGCTTTTCTTCTTTTGACAATTTTTAATACATGTTTACGTCGTGAGAAACGATTCTATTCTGAATGAAAGGCAAGTACACAAAATGTTAATCTACTCAAAATCTGAAGGTGGGAATCTCGGAGGAGTGATATAACCTTTTAAATGTACCTTTACGAGGTCATTTTATAAACTTTAATTTAACAAAACAAGCCCAAGCACCTTCCATTAACTCATTGCACTTAAAAACCTTATCGAAAAATCGCATACCGTATTATAATGACATAATAAAACAGTTGCATGCATTCGTACATAATATCAAACTTGTTCCACCTTTCTATTTAAGTGGTAAAAAACTCTGTCACCTGTGGAGCATTACGTGAACAAACAAGTAACCCATACATCAATAAGCGATCTTATTTTTTCGGTAAGTGTGCCCAGCATCGGGCTATGGACCAGTTTGTATTAAGCAGATTCCAATTGTGACATAATCGCCCTCGTTTACATAAATTTCTTTCGTACTGTCGACGAAACGCCGTACGAGTCATTCATAACCGGAGTTTTTGCGTTAATTTTGGGTCACTGCTCACACAGGAGTCCGGGTAATGATTTTTACGAGAGTTAGAGAGTGTCACTTTTTTTTCTGTGAATATCGCACAAGGGTTCCAACTGTTCCCAACCGTCTAGAGTCAGTGAGACTATGGTCAACATTGGTCTCTTTAAGTCCCAGGTTCACTCCTTCCGTTCCTTAAAAACACCCTCCACACAGCATCCCCAAATACGACACAGGTCCTGAGGGATTAGAGATAGCCCCCCCAGTTTGTTTTCCTTTTTAATTGTTTCATATGAATACCGTCTAAGAGTCCCAACTGCTCCCAAACGTCTAGAGCCAGTGAGACTATGGCATCTGCACTTAGGGTGGGTAGTACCTGGCTATTCAGATCTAGTCAACAAACACGGATAAAGTCATTTCAAGCAACGTTTCAATTCTGAATGGTGGTCTTTCACCAGGGCGATACTTTAGAGTATCTACCAGTCTGGAACGTGCCGCAAATATACTATATATTATTTCACATGTATTAAATGTGTTATGACACATACTAATTAAATAAAAGTCATTTGCGCACGCCGGGCTTGAACTCGCGACCTCTGGATTCGTAGTCGAGCGTCTTACCACTCGACCACGGAGGCCGTCAAATCGGTATGTATTGAATTAAACTAAAACTTTTACAAAGTTTCCCGTAGGGGTAGCTAGAGAGGATAGAACACTGGCCATATATATCTAGGAATGCAACTCATGCTTTAATCATGGTAAAATGTGCAGCGTAAAGGTGTATTTTTACGTTAAATTATCTTATTATGGGTATTTTTTATTTTACTTTTCTTAGAAACTAATCTAGCAGTCTACAGTGAAGTGCTTAAACCAACCCTGATGTATACCGGTGAGGCATGGAACTGGCAGAGGAAGGATGAAAGTAGACTGGATGCTGTTGAAATGAGATCCCTGAGGCGTTTGAACCGTTAAACCACGTATGACCGTGTTTAAATTGTGAATAATATGGATTCCGGAAAGAATGCAAGGCTGATGTAAGCGTAATGATAAGGATCGAGAAAGGGACGCTTAGATGGTTTGGACATGTAGAGCGAATGAACGAAGAAAGGAGTGTGAAAATAATATATTACGCGAAAGTGAATGAAAGAAGAATTCGGGAACGCCCGAGGGAGACATGCACAATCAAGCGAATCGAATACTAGAGACAGGCCATGTGAAGAGTCAGAATAAGAGAAGAGTATGTACGAGACGGTATATGATCATAAATGTCAATGAAGAAAGGAATGTGCGCCACTACAGAGTTGTGTGACGGTGCGTCCTCTCTGCCTACCCCTGCGGTAAAATGGCGTGATGGTTAATTAGTTAATTTTATTGCTTCGTGGGTGGATCAAAGAAAGTTATCAGTTGTAATAGTACCGATGGAAATTGAATTAAATAACAAATATCTATTGTATGTGACATGACTATATTGCTTGCGTAAAATTATTTTTCGCGTATTCACACAAAAGCCGAACTAATAAAAAAATAATAAATCAAAAATGGATGAATTATTACTTTGGCAGTGGCCATTGTAAGCGTTTAATCAAAACCAAACTAGAACAGGCCAGACTACAACACGATCATCTCGTTAACAGGCGTAATTTAATAACATCAAACCGAATGAAAAGGAAACGGGGCCAAAAATCGTAACAGAGGTGAAGGCTGTTGTATCATTCACAGCATCAAAGATTTCATCTCAGTTTCTACGATGATCTTGACCATATTCTGTGCTGGGATCGAAACACTTTCATAGCAACAGATGCTGTGTGTAGTGTGATCCGTGTGATTAACTATTGTGGGAGAGAATGAACACGAGTTGAACTTGAATGGAACAGCGTTAAATTATCTACAGCACTTTACGTGTAATTAACGATTCACTTGGCTTAAAGTGTAAGCATTAAAAGCATTGTTAAGTTATATTTAATTCTATATAACTTAACCATGCTTTTAATGTAAATATTTCTTTGTTAATAGTCGCTGCTGGTTTGAATAAACTTGATGGAAAGATTTTTTGTAGAGAGATCACAAACAAAGGATCTCTCAAGGACGATCGTTCGCCTTTTTGTTGTTGTTGCGAATTTCGCACAAGAGTCACAACTGCTCCCGACCGTCTGAAGCCAGCGAGACTATGGCATAATCGGGGTACGTTGTGAGGTTGAAGGTGGTAGAGAGGGAAATGTGATAGGGAAAAAGAAGGTTGTGAAAATATTTTATTTTATTTTTTATAGTGAATACCGCACAAGAGTCCCAAGTGTTCCCGACCGTCTAGAGCCAGTGATATGGCATCCTTAAATTGCGGTATGTTGATAGGTTGAAGGTAGTGAGGAGATAAAAGAGATGGAGGAAGAGGAAAGTTGTGAAAATAGCTGTCTATTCAAGTCTCGTACCAAATATGGCTTAAGCCATTTTAAGCAACGCTTCTATTCTTTTTTTATTTATTTACTTAACTTCATGTTTATTTATGGTGGTCTTTCACCATGGGCGATAGTTAATAGTATCTACCACTTCGGAACGTGCCGCAAGTATACGTTATATTATTTTATATGAATTAAATGTGTTATGACACATGTTAATTAAATTTAATTTATTTGCGCAAATTTGCAAAATTCAAATCCAATTGCAAATTTGCTTCAACCCGTAACCTTTGGATTCGTAGTCGGGCGTGTTACCACTCGACCACGGAGACCGTCAAAAACCTGGCTATTCAAGATCTGGTCACAGATAAATATTATTCTATGTAAAAAAAAGCTTCTCTTGATTTTTCGAGATATTTGACTTTTTGTTTGGGGCTAAAGTTCACCACAGACCGATAATTCAATTAAACGACTGTCATTATTGAACTTTCACCATTCATCAAAAGTGGGTATTTAATAAAAAAAATTATGCTAGGTTTGAAAGAAACATCATTTTCGATCGCCTTCGCAATCCAACTCGTGTGCGATTCGTGTTTAAAAAAATCAGCAACATTCATCTAACTGACGGCACGCTTGTAGCCAAAAGCACTCGTGTGAATAGTCAAGCGACAACGTCAACGCTTTATAAGTCAAACATTTTCCTTCCTTCTGAATGAGGCTTGAGAAATAAGGAATCATACTTGAACTAAAACGCCACTTACGGGCGAATTATTTGTATGAAAAAACATCAATGCGCGGTGAGCAGCCAAACCTTTTTCGCTGCTGCTGGAATTGAACTTAACTAAACTAACTAAGCGTCACGCCGTATCTCCGCAGGGGCAGGCAGAGAGGACAGACCACCATACAACTCTGTCTCGGCACACACTCCTTGCTTCATTCAAATTCATACATCGTCTCATACACATTCTTCTGTTATTCTGACTCTTCACATGACCCGATTCAAGTATTTGATTTACTTGATAGTGCCATGTCTTTCTCAGGCTTCCCCGACTTCTTCTTCCATTCACTTTCGCATCATATATTCTTTTCACACTCCTTTCTTCGTTCATTCGCTCTACATGCCCAAACCATTAGGAATTCAACTTTGTTTTAACAAATCTAAATTAAATGATCACTCATCCATCGGATCAACCGCCAAATACAAATTTTAACAGGTGGCTACCGTGAGATGGTCAAATGCTTTTTACTGCAATTATTTCCGACCAATCTTCTCTACAACACTTTCTCGATACTTAAGTAAGATAGAATTAACGATGTGTCAGTTGAATCTGTATTTAAGTGTGATATCATTACTGGACTTCTACATTTCTATCGATTCTATCTCTCTCTCTTGCCTGGTTTCTTACTCTCAGTTTCGTTTATTAACCGATCTCCTTCTTCATATAATGCTTTCAACTTTCTAGAGCTTGGAAACTGGATGCATGCAGTTGCAAATATAATGTTAATATAGAAGATATAAATCAAACTAGTAAATTTCCAATTTGTTGAAACGTTTTGCCATTTACATGTATGCTCAATTTATTATGTATATCTCAATCACTCCCGCTACTAACTGTGTTCTTAAAATCGTTTTCGTGGTCACCTATGTATGAGTTAATAACATAAATATATAATGAGAACTTAAAAAAGGAACGTTTATAAAGCACGCATTTTTTTACAGGTGATTTCGTGAGATTGAAAATTATGAACAAATTTGTGGAGTATGTGCCTATTGTATGCTGATGATGCGGTGCTAATTTCTGACAGTATGGAAGATCTACAGTTTCTCGTGTCTAGGATGAACCAAGTATGTATGCAGAATGAGTTGATGATGAATGTAAGTGAGTCCAAAGTTACGGTGTTTGAAAGAGATAGTACGAGAACAGCGTGCAATATAGTTGTGAATGATAAATACTTGGAGCTAGTGGATGAATTAAGGTATTTAGGAAGTATGTTTACGAGAAATGGAAAGGCCGATAAAAATATTGAAATAATGGACTGAACACTGTTGGCGCTTATAAGAAATTGACCAAAGAAGCGAAACTAGCAGTCCACAATGGAGTGCTTATACCAACCCTGATATAAGGCAGTGAGGCATGGATCTGGCAGAGAAAGGATGAAAGTAGACTGAATGCTGTGGAAATGATTGTGGTAAAACGATGTATGATCGTGTTAAAAATGTGGATATCCGGAATGAATGCAAGGCTGATGTAAGCGTAATAAATAGGATCAAGAAAGGGATGCATATATGGTTAGGGCATGAAGAGTAAATGAACGAAGAAAGGAGTGTGAAAAAAATATATGATGCGAAAGTGAATGGAAGAAGATGTCGGGTCGCCCGAGAAAGACATGGCACGATCAAGTGAATCAAATACTTGAATCGGGCCAGATGAAGAGTCAAAATAACAGAGAGTATGTATGAGACGATGAATGAATGCGAACGAAGCAAGGAGTGTGTGCCGAGACAGAGTTTGTATGACGGTCTGTCTTCTCTGCCTACCCCTGCAGTGAAATGGCGTGATGTTTAGTTAGCGATACAATTTAACGCTTACACTCTTTGTGGTATCAAAATACTAAATCATCAGCGTAAAAGATTAATAATTAAATTAAATACATTAGATAGTGACTTTAATGATAAAAAATGGTGGTTAAAAAGAACGTAATGCTATTATTATAGTTAACCGTACGTATATTTCCAATTAACATTTGTTTGAAATAAAACATAAAGAAAAATAAACCGAAAACTGATATTTTTAATGAATTACCAATGCTGCTTATTTCCAAATGCAATGATTTTACTTGTACTAGCATTTTTTTACGTGCTTACATGGCAGAAATATACGAACACTAATATTAAAAAGAGATTTGATCTTCAAACCGCGCCATTGCGTTTTTTTTTTAACACCTGCGTTTCATTAAACTAATAATGTTTTATTTTAATCTTTTCTAAAAACAAACAATCATGGTGAAAGGAATGGCGGTTGCGTCAGTATGACCATAGAGTTTTTAAAAAACAGGGGTGGACTGCAGGAGAGCCTTGGGGGATACCGAGAATCTGAAGTATATTGAGAAATCTCAAAAAAAGTTATCAATCAAGTCCTTTGATTCTGCCGCAGCGGGATGTTTGGTTGAGAATACTTTGTGTTGCTATAACTGTGTTCGAAGAAATGCTATTTAATCTTCAAGAATACAACATAAATTCTTGTTCTTCGAACTATGGAGTGTAGGTACTGTTCACGTCTATATGAAGATATTTATTCCCTTTCAAATTTTATTTTATTTTTTATAGTGAATACCGCACGAGAGTCTCAATTGCTCCCAACCGTCTAGAGCCAGTGGGACTATGGCATTCCCAATTGGGGTATGTTGTGAGTGGGGAAAAATATGAGGAAGGGTAAGGTCTGGAAGTACCTGGCTATTCAGATCTGGTCACCAAACACGTCTAAAGCCATTTAAAACAACTGTTCAATTCTGAATGGTGGTCATTCATCAGGGCGATACTTAGAGTATCTACCACTCTGGGACGTGCCGCAAATTTACTGTTTATTATTTTATATCGATTAAATGTATTTTATGTTTGTAAAGTTTATTTTGTAGAACTCCATTTTAATTTTTAGGTTTTTTAAATTTAATTTAAACAATAATTATTATTATTTTTAATTTAAAAAAAACAATTTTTAGTTAAAAGCTCTGCGATGTAATTATTTTTACGCGTGACAGCTGTTTCGCCTTCTGAGGGCATTATCAAACTGTCTGACTGTCAACAGTTTGATAATGCCCTCAGAAGGCGAAACAGCTGTCACGCGTAAAAATAATTTCATCGCAGAGTTTTTAACTAAAAATTGTTTTTTTTAAATATAATTATTGTTGTTTCGATTAAATGTGTTATGAAACATATTGATTAAATAAAATTTATTTGCGCACGCCGGGTTCGAACCCGCGGCCTCTGTATTCGTTGTTGGGCGTCTTACCACTCGACCATTCAGGCCGTCAAGTTAATGTATTGAACAAATTTAGAGTGAAGAACTCTGGTGGTAATCAATTTTTCTGTAAATAAATTTCTTAGGTTCTGCCCAGGATGGTTTATTAATGACTTTTTCTTGTTGATCTCTAGACCACGCATCAAAATGAAGGCGTTATCAAATTGACTGGTATACTATGTTTAGTAACTAGATATAAATGGTAAACTACATCTTAGCCTTCCTCTTCTATTCTCATTTTCGTTTGCATTACAATCTGTTATAATTGGTGGTGTGGGGTCCCGGTTTCAGACAACACGAGTCTTGTATCGGGCCACATAAAAAGATAGTAAATAAATAGTGTACGTCATTTAATATTTAACAACATTTTAATTAAATCTCCATTACGTTCCTGTTACAATTTATAATGAGGCAGTGAAATCGTTCACAATATCATTATTTCCTTGGGTGTTATCGATCAAATGCCTTTCCTTTCTCTGAAGCTTTATGTAATAATCCGACGATACCAATAGATCCTGTCAATCTATAACGCTTATTTTTTTTTAAATGATGACATTCGTAAAACAACACTGTGCACTTTTGTTATATTCTTTGTAAAATATGTTGCATATTTTACAAAGAAGATGTGTGACACAGAAGAAAACTATGTCTAGTGCGAAAAAATGAATTGCTGTTCCTCAATCATCACTCTACTAATTATGGGTATCATTCTCCACTGTCTAGAATGTCGAGACTTGTTAACTCAAGCCATGGTCTTGAAGTTTTTCGTAGCAGTCTAAATGATTTTTGTAATTCTTCACGACTCTACCAAAACTTTGACTTGACCTTGAATTTGATTTGAATGTTCTTTCTTATGTATATTTTGCAATATTTTTTCATTGCTTCATTACAATATTACGTATGTGCTGTTTTTTCTCTGTTGCTCTTTTTCCCATTTCGTGTTATGTATTTTTTTTTGTGATTGTCTGTTACTTTTATAAATAAATGTCTGACAAACCGAATACAAATGTGAACTATGTCAATTCTTCGAAGAGTTGCCAGTAAAAAAAATATGTAATCAATTGAGAGGGTTACACGGGATAAGGGATGCAATAAGAATGGTAGATAACAGACTACAAAGGAGGATTCTAATAATAAGCCTACAGGACGAAGACAGAAACTTAAACAGGTGGCTGGATGGTGGAAATTCAATACTATATCCTTGGTTATCCATTCGAGGAATATATCAGGGAGACAGCAGAATAGTGGCAGAACTAAGTGCGTTTTCTAGGTGGGGTCAGGACTAACTAAACGTGATCCACTACAACTAAAAGTGTCTAGTACGTCGTACAAATTGATAAACCCCTTATCCCTACAAATATGTGACAAAGAAGTGGCTGGAACTTGTAGACACATCAAGAAGACGTGGCACGATAGAGTACATCAAATATATTCTTGAGTCCGATGAAATATATTTGTGACCGCTCGGTAGCTGAAGGGACAAACGCGTCGGATTCCCACCCAGGCGTCGTGGATTCAATTCCTCTTCTGACTAAGTCCTCCTTCAGTGCACAAGCAAAATTTTCCGCTTATCATGATGGCAGTAGGATTTTTTCAAATATTGTCAGGTTTTTCGTGACCAGGAAATGTTTGTCTTTCTTTTTAAAAGTTAAAATAAGTTAAGAAGTCCGATCATGTAAAGAGTCGGAAAATGAGTGAGACGATGAATGAATGTGACTGACGTAAGTAATGTGTGTTAATTCAGAGTAAGGTGACGTTCCATCCTCCCTATACACCTCTGCCGGAACTTTAGACACATTTGGTGTTTGTAATTTATACGCCTAAGTAAAATCGTCTTAAAATGCATATGATTCCATCGAATTACTTTTGCTATATGCACCGATAAAAATCTATTCCTTCACTTTTTGCAAATGATTTCTTCTCGTCGAACGCATACGGGTTACGATATACCTGCACATCTAGGTATAAAGGATTGCCACACGCCGGCGCAAAGAATGTGCGCATTACGTAAAAGCCTTCGCGAACTCTGTCATCTGGGCGTTTCCTGTTACATATTTAATCTGTTTATTTTGTAAAGCCTTTTTTCCTTTCCAATCACTTTTACTTCGGACCGCCCAGGGCCTCCGGGCTGGCCTGGGCGGCTGCCGACGCGCGTGACAGGCTCGGGCAACCGGCGAGATGGAATTCTTCCGACTGACAAAAAATACACTCTAGAAAGGAATTCGAATGAAATATCGCGTAAAAAAATTGGCCAGGAAAGAACGATATTTTCAATAACGGTGATTGACTTTATAGAACCCTACAAAATAGTGATGTCGGAAGTGAAACAGATTGAAATATGATATTATTATTACGATCGTAAATTACTGTCAATAATGGCATCACGTGGGAGGTTATGTTTGATGCATTCACATTCAATGGGTGATTTTAAATAGTTCAACATTATAATGAAATGGTTATGCATTTGTATAGTTACTTATGTTAGAAAGTCATGCAAGCGGTGGGCTAGAGTCCGAATGTATTTGCAAATATAAACACTCGTTAAATTGTATATATACATTTATGTAACATAAATAATCATAATAAAATAGTACTAAATCTTGTTGGACTGTCTTAACATTATTATCCTTGTCGGAATATCGTCTTACAATGAAGTATTCAGTAACAAAAGTAAATTAGTTTTCTGCCCTTCAGTAAAATTATATTTTCAAGACGTGCAAATTGTGATTTGTATATTGTTAAATCCTGTTATAGTATTTAAAAAAAAAAAACAAAATGCGCCATTTTAGCATGACATAATATTAGAGGTGTGTATTTTTATGATACTCAGGTTGAAACCTTTAGTTTCAACATTATATAATTTAAAAAAATATATATTTAAGAAATTTTAAAATGTGACAAAAATCGTTACCATTTTGACATTGCAAAAAACGAAATAATATTTCCTTTTACATCCTTCTATCCCTGTGACAATAAATGTAATATTTTTCCTTTCTTTCTACCTTTCCAGCTCACTATACCAATTATTATGTTTACTAATTATTTAAAATATAAATACATATTTAATATTTTTAAACTTTTTTTGTTGTTTTTTTGTAGCTATCGGTCAATTGTATTGACCGGTTAATAGCTGAGTGGACAATTGCGTCGTTTTCTCACCCGGGCGTCGTGGGTTAAATTCCTCTGCTAACTAAGTCCTTCATCATTGCAAAAGCAACATTTTACGCTTATTATGATGGTACTCAAAGATTTTCAAATATTGTCAGGTTATTCTTAACAAAGGATTTTTTGTCTTTCTTTAAAACAAAAAAAAACCCATTTATTAAAGTGCACATTTCTTTAAATGTTAATTAAACGTAACTCAGTTGGATTGTAAATTTAATAGAATTAATTTGGGAACATTAATTTATCATCAGTCAATATAATTCGCAAGCGATTGATAATGAATCGTTACTATTGAAAGTGATTTTATATCGTTGGATGTTAATATTTTGTTACTTGATAGGAGTAGCTACTGTCAGGAAACTCTTATATCTCTTGCGGAATGGATGAATGGGTACGAAGTATTTTTATCAAAGAGTTTTCATTTAAAAAATAAGTTTTATTCATATAAATAAAATAGGTCGTATAATTTTAAAAAAAAAACAAATAGAATTTTATTAAATCATTTAATTATGCTAAAACCGTAAACATTATATCATTATATGGACAGATTATGAGTGAGTTTGGTGGGTTTGAAATTGCCTACACATCTGTCGCAAGGAACGCAATCAGCATTTTACATATTCTCAAATCGAGGCTATTGACATAACCACCCCTTGCATTAGCAAGATTCCACCCGACACGGCAATTTATGCGTTAGTGGACTCTATAAACTGATACCTTAGAATTTATTATCGCATGGTAGTGCGGTCTCAGATGGAACCTTGTTACTTCAAAGGGTCGATATAGTAACTTTTTTTTTAAAGTTCAAATACTATTTCTAGGTATCGTAATCCTGACCCTCTAGCACGAAACATCAATAAAGATTTTATCGACAATGTCGGTAATTTGGAATCGTTACAGAGCATGACTGCAGATCGCTAACGAACGAACAACAGCTCACCTCGATTAAACGTGCTTAATTTAATCGACGTGAACTGTCGTTTGTTTGTTGGCGATCTGCAGTCGGGCTCGGGATCGATTACAAATTACCGACATTGTCGATAAAACCTAAATCGATGTTTTGTACAGACGTTTGCAGCAATCCAAAGTGTTTATAAATCCAGAAGAAAGTGTTTGTAACACTTGACTTAAATAATGATAAAAAGAAAGAAGAGGACGCTTTAAAAGGGGTATTAATATTAAATTATTTTGTTCTTACAAAAAACTCACCCACTTAGACATAGTCGGAATCAATAATTTTTTTGAACCTTGATTTTTGCAATGTGATTTTTAATTGAAGTGCTATTCAAACGATATTTTTATATTCAACGTATTATGATATATTAAAAGGGTGCATTTCACATGGTAAAAATAATTAACCTTTATGTGACTGAAAGGATACCCGGGTAACCTTTTTGGTTTTTAAGATAGATTTTTTTAATGTTCCAGTAAGTCTAACCGACTGAACCATTGAACATAACCGTTGGATATCTGGTGAGTGGTTTGTTAGTGGAAAATAAATAAGTATAATTTGCAACTTCTGATGACTGAAAGAGTACCCGGGTACCCTCGTGTGTTTAATATGTTTTTTTTTAAAGTTTGTCCGAATTTATTAATAATTTATTAATCTTATTTAAATGATAAATATGATGTGATGTTTTGGTCAAAGTACATCACCTGTATCCTTAATACTATTTTAAATCACCTATTTAATTTTTTTTAAAACTCACGAAAAGATGGTACTGGGTGAAATTTGTTGAGTCGAAATATATTACGTGATAAAAGTGGTCCAAAAAATTTCAGAAAATGATACACTGTAAAAGAAACCTTCGTATCAATTTTAAAAAGGTGTTATTTTCTTCAGTCTCATGAGGGTTAATATAATAAATAAATTTAAAAAATTCTATTGGAATTAAATTTAAACGATAATTTCTGTGTTATTTTTAAAAAAATCTGAACAAAGTGTTATAAAATGATGTTTATTGGTTTCTCACCTTGTCCTTGCCTGAAGTTCTCAGCAAGAACTTGAGTTTTTGCCTCTTCTCCAGCATCTTCTTGGACAGTTCATCGAGCTCCTTCCCCCTAGCCGGGCCCGCGTACACCAGGTGCGTGCAGCCGCACGTGTCTACCTCCCCCACTGCCGCCCGGCCCTCGTAGTAGCACACCAGCTTGGTGGTGCCCTGCGGCGCCGAGGGGCATTTCGACGACGCCACGAAGGCGAAACTGGTCACCACGAGCCCCAAAATCACCTTGTTTAACCACATTGTATATTAACCCAACAGTTTTCGTTGTTTTCGAGAGTCTTACTTTCTTAAAAGTACCATTCCTTTGATCCCAAAAAAAAACCACCCTAAAATTTACGATTAAAAAAAACTCTATCTTACACTTTTTGAGTAATGTTTTAAGTTACTATTATTTTATAAACAGCTTTAAAATGGGATGTTTAATGTGATGTATTTATTTTTTAAGAGATGGCTTTAATTTTGTTAAAGTATTTTGAGTTTGTTTTAAGGATGTAGGTCGGTCGGTTTTGGTGGTCCACGCGGCTGGACCACTGGCGAACTTATGAGATCAATCTCTCGAGCATTCAGCAGCTAGGTTAGGCCGGCTAGTAGCCCTCCTTCTTTTTACTCTATGCGTGATCTCGCCGGCCCCACCGAGAGCGAGATTTAAGACTGCCATGATGACACACACATACAAAATTGGATACTGTATCTGGTATACGGAGGTAGCGGTGACTGTGTTCCACAGGGCTGTGTAACAGAATAAAATATGTAACTCTTTTTTAGTTTTTCTCTGAGACATTCTATTATAGAACAAAATATGGGTAGTAATGTAATTTTTATTTTAATACGTTAGGTTGCATCAAAACATAAACCTTCGCATTTGTCTTGTACCCATAATCAGTAATTTTTATTACATCACATCTTTTATTCCGGTAATTAAAATGTTCCGACTCACGTTTCATTGTTACAATTTTTTTATAGATAATACAGCGCAAGAATCCTAACTGCTCCCAACCGTCTGGAGACAGTGGGACTATGGCATCTACAGTTAGTATATGTTGTGTTTGATCACATTAAATTAATATTGATTAATTATTTTTATTTATTTTATTTATTTATTTATTTATTATTAACGCCCTGATGGGCTTTTACATGGTAATTTAACATAAGTAAGTGCATGAGTACAGTTTAAAAAGGATATACATGAAATAATACAGTAAAACGTTTTGAGAAATGAATAGCAAAAAAAATAAAAATACAAAAAATAATAATTAATAATAGTTCCAATACATTAATGATAAGTGAATATTTCGTTTAAAAGTCTTTTAAATTTTGGCAAATTCATATTAAAGATATCAATATTTGAGGTGTATTCATTCCCGAGTGTATGTAGGCGAGAAATGGGTGCATGTATGTGGTAGTTGGTAGTGACATTATTGTTGCAGAAAAGTATATTTTGCCGAGTTGCTCGCTGAGGTACTCTGAAGTTGATAAGGTGCAGGAGTTCACAACAGTCGAATTCGGAGTGAATTATTTTGAACAGAAAAGTTAAGTCTAAGTCTCAAGTTTTCTATGGTGTGGATTTTGAGTGTGTTTAAAAGGAATGTGTAATTTATGTGTTGAATTAGAATGTGTAGTTTGAAGTTTATGAAACGTGAAAATTTGCGCTGTACACGTTCAATATTGTTTATGTGGATCAGATAGTATGGGGACCACACTATAGAATTGTATTCTAATAGACTACGTACTAATGACAGGTAGGCTATTTTTAAAAATGTATGATATTAAACCCTTCTTGTGTCTACATTTCGTGTAGTTAAATACATCAACCATCTCAGCGTTCGTCTTATCCACTACATGCAAACTAGGTACAAAGGTGTGTCTGAAAGACTCAGTCGTGACTTTATTGCTGCAACCAAATTGAATTTTGGATCGAGCAGTTAAAATTGTGTTAAATGAAGAAAGTATATTTGTAGCACGTTCCAGAATGATAGATACTCTAAGAATTGCCCTGGTGAAAAACCACCATTCAGAGTTAAAAAGTTGCTTGGAATGGCTTTAGCCGTGTTTGGTTACCATATTTGAATAGCCAGGTACTTCCCAACATTCCTCATCTCCTTCTTCTACCCTCTACTCTCTACCTTCAGCCTCACAACGTACCCCGATTGGGGATGCCATAGTATCCACTGGATCTAGACGGTTGGGAGCAGTTGGGACTCTTGTGCGGTACTCACTTTAAAAATTTAAATAATTTTAAAAAGGAAAAAGTCTTCAAATATAGTCTGTCTTTTCGTAATACTGAAATAATGTGGCTATAAAAAAGGCCATCCAATTCTAACGTTGCGCGGTGCATCGTCAATCATTAGCATCGTGCTATGTGGTTTCCAACCTTTCTCTTCCTCATCTCTTCCTCTTCCCCTTTACCTTCAGCCTCACAGCACACCTCGATTGGTGATATAAAAAATGGTGAATTTAGTTCGAAATATGTTTTATCTACCCATAGTGTTTAGCGCCGTCTTATTGAAATAAAACTTTTACAATTGGTTCCAAGCTGCTCGTAACGTTTGACACAATCGCTGTTGGGTTATTCCTTAGAGTATATAGAGTGGTATCTATCCAAGGCAGTGTAGTTAGTTTTTGATGATTTTTACCGGACTCGGCGGACCTGGGCGTGGCTAGGACTAAGGCTAGGGTATTGACACATCCATTAATATCACATATCGACATAATGTTTTGTTTATTCATATATCCTCTTTTTCACAGTATTGTTATCAACAAAAATATAGCATATAACCTAAAAAACCGTTTAGTTGTGTCAAGTTTAGTGGCATAGTAAAAAATGTGGGCGGAGTCCCGCGGTGACCCAGGAGCCGCAGATCATCGTGACAGTACATAGAAGCGGTGTATTATAGTTGTTGTCTCTTTCTCTCTCATGGTATACGACGTAGAAACCCGGAGAAGTTTGTATAGGTTGGGTAAAAATAATTAGCTCTCTCTCCATACATTGTTACTCCAAGGGTTATTCACAACTATTGATACTTTCAAATAGTATATTATTTTGATTCCATCATCACTTTCACTTTCAACTTCAGCCTTGTGGCAACCCTGATGGCCGCGGCTGTTAGCGGTTTAGTGCAGTGTTCGGTATAGCCTACAGTCTACCCAGTATAGCCTTATAGTGTCTGCCTGTAGGACAGAGCCTAGAGTGTAGACTGTAGAGAGTAGGTGAACCAGATCCAATTGGCTGGTCAGACGACTGAGGCTGCATTACGTCACGAGAGTGGGGCAGGTCGGGACCTCCAAACTCCTCCGGCTCTGGAAACCACAATAAAGGACTGAGAAAATCATATTAATTAATTTACTTTTATGTTAAACTATTTGTTACCCGTGAATAATTATGAGATGCAATTTGACTTGCCAAGAAAAAATGTTAGTAGCTTTAATCCACCCATTTCAAATATATAATAATCTGCTAGAATGCATTATGGGTAGGTATTTTATTAGGTAGGTAAGAATTTAAAATCTCCTTTTTTTAAATTGATAATTTCAATTGACATCAGTTCCAAGTTTAAAAAGTTCACACTCGTACGGTCGTACTTACTAACTAAGGAAATTTAATTAATTATCATAAGTGAGAAAAATACTTTGCATGTATTTTTTATCAATTTATTTCATGAGTTAGATAACATTGTTCAAATTGATTTTTATTTGTTTATATAAAAAAAAGAAGTATATTATTCCTAAGGAGTTAAAGAAAACTTAATTTCATTAAGTGAATCAAATACTTGAATCGGGCCACGTGAAGAGTCAGAATAACAGAAGAATATGTATGAGACGATGTATGAATGTGAACGAAACAAGGAGTGTGGTGCCAAGACAGAGTTGTATGACGGTCCGCCCTCTCTGCCTACCCCTGCGAGGAAACGGCGTGATAGTTAGATAGTTTTCATTTTTTAAGGTAACGGGGAGGGTGAGGAGATGGGGAGGAGGAAGGTAGGGAAGTACCTGGCTATTCAGATCTGGTCAACCAACACGGCTAAAGGCTATTTTTGTAGAAGCAATTTTCGGTGTATTTGCATATTTTGTATTGTTACATTGCTCAATCTTCTCGATTTTAGTAAAAGTAATAAATATTCTAATACGTTATCATATGATGTATAGACAGGGGAATTATATGTCACCCGGTTGGGCAACGTGTGAGGCGGGTCAGGAAAGCGGCTGTAAGAAGAGATTTGTCAATGCGAGCCTTGGACAGGTCCAGATTAAATGAAGGAGAAAATACAGACCACACGTCGGTGGTTGGTTCTACATACAAGCCGACTTACACAAACTAGTCGGGGAAACGGTTTGTTCTCGGCCATTTCAAGCAACGTTTCGATTCTGAATAGTGGTCTTTCACCAGGGCTATACTTAGTATCTACCACTACTTTACTTTCACACGCCGGGACCTCTGGATTCGTAGTCGAGCGTTTTAACCACTTGACCACGGAACCGTTAATCTTGTCACCTTGGAGTAACAATGTATGGAGAGAGAGCATATTATTTTTACCCAACCTATACAAACTTGCGATAAATCACTTTCTCCGGGTTTTTACGCCGTACACCATGAGAGAGAAAGAGACAGCAAATATAATAGACCGCTTCTATGTACTGTCGCGATGATCTTGGGCTCCTCGGTCACCGCAGGACTCCGCCAACATTTTTTTTAATAAGCCACTAAACTTGACACAACTAAACGGTTGTTTAGGTTAAATGCTTTATTTTTGTTGATAACAATACTGTGAAAAAGTGGTTATACGAATTAATAAAAAAAACATTATGTCGATGTGTGATAAGAATGGATGCATAAATACCCTAGCCTTAGTCTGAGCCACACCCAGGTCCGCCGAGTCAGGTAAAAATCATCAAAAACTGACTACACTGCCTTGGATAGATACCACTCCAAATGCTCTAAGGTTGTCACAAATCGTTTGTAGTGTTTATGACTCCATGATAGGCTTGTCAATTTATCAAGCTTCTTGAATAACAAAACAATTTGTCACTATGGTATTTGTAGTTTGTCCTGAATTAGAACAGCCTCGCTCAAGAAGGTTGTAAAACTAGAAATGTTGTTGTGTTTACTCGGAGAAAATGTTTTTTTGGGTCAGATTCAAGGAAGCCAGGAGTGTCGAAAGCGGAACTTGAATGCCCTTGAACGAAATTAATGTAATCACTTTCTTTTAATTAATATATATCCTGTGCGACGAATGCGACAGCTGGGAAACACATACTCCGATGTCGCCGATATATTTACCACGTCAATATCAAACTATAAGTCTAATTTTGTACAGTTGTTGTCATCTGGCAGAGCTAAACTAACAGTTGGACCTGTTATTTAATTTATTTATTTTTTTGCTTTTCTTTTGCAATATTTTTGAACCTGTTATTTATTAAATATTATTTGTTATTTTCATCTAGAATATTTTGTATCTGCTGTTCAATGCTCTTTTTTTATTTTTATTTTACATATTTTTTTTGCACTAATGAGGTTATTGTTTTTTTTAAATATAAAATTGTTAAAATTTGTATAAAAGTTTCTTTTACAGAATAAAGAAAAGGACGTTTGGTCGGTTTGAACGTGTTGAGCAGATGTACGTAGAAAAGAGAA
This sequence comes from Drusus annulatus, assembly GCA_022651775.1. Taxonomy (NCBI): domain Eukaryota; kingdom Metazoa; phylum Arthropoda; class Insecta; order Trichoptera; family Limnephilidae; genus Drusus; species Drusus annulatus. Next base: position 1,244,396 of record JAGWCC010000400.1, on the reverse strand, counting down.
GTGGTAGGGGAATATAACATGCGAAAGTGGGTGGAAGAAGATATCTGAAAAGCCCTAGAAAGGCGTAAAAAAATCTTGAACTAATACACGTGACGGGTCGCTTCAAGGGTAAAAATAAACATAATAATAATAATAAAGTTTTTATTCCAGAAGGTGTCCATGAGTAGTGCAATGCAATATATTCCATAAATGGTAAAAATCCTTTTTTTTAAAATTTTTTTAACAGTAAATAACGCACAGGAGTCCTAACCGTCTAGAGCCAGTGAGACCATGGCACCTCCGATTGGGGTATGTTGTGAGTCTGAAGGTAGTAGGAAGGGGGAGGAAATGGGGAAGAGGAAGTTTGGAAAGTGCCTGGCTATTCAGATCTGGTCAACAAACACGACTAAAAGCCATTTAAATCATCGTTTCGATTCTTAATGGTAGTCATTCACCAGGGCGATACTTAGAGTATCTGCCACTCTGGAACGTGCCGCAAATACACCTTTTATTATTTTAAATGAATTAAATGTGTTGTTACACATATTATTGAAATAAAAGTTATTGGCGCACGCCAAGTTCGAACCCGCGACATTTGGATTCGTAGTCCAGCGTCTTACCGCTCGACCATGGATTCCGTCAACATAAAGGTATAGGCCGTAGATAAATAAATCTTTAAATGCATTTCTTTATTAAGACATAAAATTTTCGATAAAGGTTGATATGAACCTTTGATTGAATGAAAAATTTTTAATATCACATAATGATATGATGGCATCGATATACTCGGTCGATGTATCATAACAGTTATCAAAAAGCGTCACAAAGGAAAGGGGTTGATTAAAAAATATCCGTAGCGTAAAACTAAGGAGAGACCGGCTGCAAAGCACAGCTCGTGCATCGCGATCCAATTTCTGTCACACGGTCGCTTTGACCATGGAAGATCTACCTCTCCCTTACTGTGCTAAATTATTTCTTGCGGTACGGCGCTGTGTAATCATTACACAGGTAAAAAAATGCGATTTTAAATCAGAAAAATAAGAATATTATTATATTTAGCCAATCATACAAATAATCTTTAAGAACTCTCTCAGTGGGGTTAGGTTAGGTTAGGTTCTCTCGCAGTGGGGTTAGGTGCGAGGCGGGCATTTCTCAAACCAGCCACTTAGTTGATTGGTTACAGCAGGGTTAAAAGCCAGATTATTTCGGTAACTGGCACCGAGCTGTGGTCAGTATGTAGAAGTAGTGCAAATTCCTCTGTAAGGCCGCCGGACCAGTTGTCCTCAAGGGAAAGTGTTTATGCAGAATTTCTTCTCCGTTCAGGTCAGGATTTGAATAATTTGGATTAACATCGCATTGAGGCAATGGCCTGCAAGTTTTTGTGGCAATCTAGCTTTGATTAATTAGTTAACTTGCGGGTAGTTAAGACATCGACGGCGAGAAATAGGCACAGACAGATTACACAGGATGATTATTAAATCATCATCGTATATTTTAATCGAGGCATTGATCAATGCGAACGAGCTTATTTTATTAAAACAATTTACTGAATAAACTAACTAACTAACCATCACGCCGTTTCTCCGCAGGGGTAGGCAGAGATGACGGACCACCATACAACTCTGTCTTGGCACACACTTCTTACTCCAAAGTGGTAGAAACTCGGTAAAAGACCACCGTTCAGAATCGAAACCTTGCTTGAAATGGCTTTAGCCGTGTTTGGTGACCAGATCTGAATAGCCAGGTACTTTCCAACTTTCCTCTTCCACATCTCCTTCCCAATCCCCACTACCTTCAGCCTCGCAACATACCTCAATTGGGGATGCCATAGTCTCACTGGCTTTTGACGGTTGGGAGCAGTTGAGACTCTTGTGCGGTATTTAAAATATATGTATTTTTTTTAAATCACATTCATACATACTCTTCTTTTATTCTGACTCTTCACATGACCTGACTCAAGTATTTGATTCACTCAATCGTGCCATGTCTTCCTTGGGCGTGCCCGACTTCTTCTTCCATTCCACTTTCGCGTCATATATTCTTGGAGCGCTCAAACCATCTAAGCGTTATTTTCTTGATCCCATTCATTACGCTTACATCAGCCTTGCATTTTTTCCGGATATACACATTTTTAACACGCTCGTACATGGTTTTACCACACATACGCCTCAGGGATATCATTCACACTCTACTTCACTTTCTCGGTCTACTTTCATCCTTCCTCTACCAGTAAAACAATAAAATCACTTAAAAGCCAAAGGGCTTACTTAATTTCGTTTTGAAAAAATTAGAAAAGCAAGACGTCGTAAAAGTGATTAAAAAAATAAATATTTATTAATAGAAACTTTTTACTTTCATGTGCGTGTAATTTCACGTATTATTTACCACTTATTTTATTTTTCACCATTTTAACTATATTAACAAATATTTCAACAATTATTTTCTAATATTTTTTTATTTATTTGTAAATAAGGTACAAACATTTCGACAACGTCGTCAGCCCGACTGACATAATGTAAACGTAACATTGACAGATCAACACTTAGCGGAGCTTAATCCATCAAAGAAGTCCCAACTGCTCATTATTGCCTAGAGGCAGGGTGATTATGGCATTCCCAATTGGGGTATTCTGTGAGGCAGAAGGGAGGGGAGAGGGAGAGATAAGGAGAAGAGGAAGGTCGGTAAGTAGCTGGATATTTAAATCTGGTCACCAAACGCGAATGAAGTTATTTTACGCAATATTTCGATTCTGAATGTTGGTCTTTCACCAGGGCGATACTGAGAGTATCTTCTATCACTCTGTTTATGATAATAATAAATAGTATATTCCAGCGGAACAGAGTGGTGGTCTCTTAGAGTACATAGATTGGTATCTATCCAAGGCAGTGTAGTCAGTTTTCGATGATTTTTACCGGACTCGACAGACCTGGGCGTGGCTAAGACTAAGGCTAGGGTAATTATACATCCATTCATAGCACATATCGACATAATGTTTTTGTTTATTCGTATAACCACTTTTTCACAGTATTGTTATCAACAAAAATATAGCATACAACCTAAAAAACCGTTTAGCTGTGTCAAGTTTAATGGCATAATACAAAATGTAAGGGGAGTCGCGCGGTGTCCCAGGAGACCAAGATCATCGTTACAGTACATATAAGCGGTGTAATATATTTTTTGTCTCTTTTTCTCTTATGGTGAACGACGTGAAAACCCGGAGAAAGTGATTTATCGCAAGCTTGTATAGGTTGGGTAAAAATAATTAGCTCTCCCTCCATACATTGTTACTTCAAGGGTGGGCTCAACACTCTGCTTGCCATTTAAATAATATAAATTGTGTTTTATATTAAAAGAAAAAAAAAAGATAAATTAACAAATAAAATTTATAAAAAAATAAAGTGATAAATATATAATTCTAGAGCATAGTAACAATAATAATAAAAAAAACCCTTTAAAATTTTTCAATCACACTATACACATATTAAAAAAAAAAAAACAATTATTACTACAGAACCCGTAGACACTTTTACGTGGAATTTTATTTCATCACCGAGAATCTAATCAATCAATCATTTTTTTCAAATTTCTCAACATTCGCTCAAATTCTCGAAGGCGACAACTCAGCTTCTAATGAGTAAAGATAGTCATAACATTGATTACAAACTTTGACTCAGAAATTTGCATAAAACGCTGCCCAAATGTAGACGCATTTAAAACGGGTTATTTATAACACGTAGTCGGATTGCTCCGCATCGAAATATTTCGGTATTGCGTTTTAATTTTGTAGAGCACTTTTTTTACGCTCCATCGAAAGCACTCGTGACCGTATCTTGATTTATATGCTTTTTAATTCCAGTTGCATTTAAAATTTGACTTGATTGATAAACTGACCTTTGGTTTAACGTTTTTATCATTTGTATTACCGATGGAAAAACCCTGATGTGTAAAACCGGAATTACCGAAAAAAGTGTTTGACTCTCAGAGCAATAATATACAGGTGATTTTTGCCCGACTCGGCCAGACCTGGGCGTGGCTAGGACTAAGGCTAGGGTATTTATACATCCATTCATAGCACACGTCGACATAATGTTTATGTTTATTTGTATGACCACTTTTTTACAGTATTGTTTTAAACAAAATATAGCATATAACCTAAAAACCGCTATGTCCAGTTTAGTCGCATATCAAAACGTGTGGGCTGAGTGTCCGGAGACGCGGGAGACGCAGAACATTGTTACATACCTAAAAGCGGTGTGATATTTTGTGAAATTGTTGTTGTCTCTTTCTCTCTCATGGTGTACGACGTAAAAACCCGGAGAAAGTGATCTATCCCAAATTTGTAAAGGTTGGGTAAAATTAATTAGCTCTCTGTCCAAATATTGTTACTCCAAGGTTTGATTTGATTTAGGAAAATTAATGAGCTGATGAAAATGGGTAAATAATGGCAAAAATAAGGATGAAAATTTATGATGGCACTCATCAGCGTGACCGATGACCAAAATTTCTCTCTCTCTCTCCTTTTTCGTACTTGCTCCAGTTTGCTTGACCGGTGATGCAACGAGACTGTGGGTTGGATTTGCTACGTCTTACTTCGGTAGCGTCAGGGCACAGGGGCGCGTAAGGCTTTTTAAATTAAAACCTTTCTTTGTGGTCGACGAACATGGTTACAATATTCAATTAATTTTCAAGAGTCTATTTTGTCACATTTGACATCGTCACAATTCAACGATTAAGACCATTTTGATTGTTAAATATTTAAACGTTGAAGAAATGAGATACCTCGTAGATTAATCAAATCTTCATTTGACAAAGGTTCTGAGTGGGATTTCATTGACTCCTTGGAGTAAGAATTTACATGGAGAGGTACTTTTGCGAAACAGTGTAGTCAGAACTGTTGACTTTGTACTGACCAAAAGAGACAAAAATATCTTAAAGGATGTTGGATAGCCTATTAGTTACCGCCCACGGGGAATTCTGACATTTTTACAGATTAAGCAAAACAATATCAATACACCATTAAAATCATTTATAAAGTCAAAACATCACACAAATGCTAATGACAGAAGGTTTGCCTAAATAATGATCCAAGCGTTTTTTGATTTTATGACTTTAAATCATTAAAAATGTGAAAATTCTTAAATTCGGTCAAAGATATTTAAAACTGTTGAAATACCTCTGAAAAGTGATGTTTTATAATCTTTGTTTGGTCATATTGGACATTCACGCATAGCACATATCACCATCATGTTTGATTTATTTGTATAACCACTGCAAGTTTTTTAATCAACGCAAAATATAGGAAATAACCTCCAAATCCGTTATTAAAAAAACCATATATGACCGCGTTCAAAATGTAAATATCCGGAAAGAATGTAAGGCTGATGCAAGCGTAATGAACAGGATCAATAAAGGGACGCTTAGATGGTTTGGGCATGTAGAACGGATGAACGGAGAAAGTGGTGTAAAAATAATATATGACGCGAAAGTGAATGGAAGAAGAAGTCGGGGACGCCCGAGGACGACATGACAGGATCAAGTGAATCAAATACTTGTGTCGGGCTGTGTCAAAAGTCAGAATGACAGAAGAGTATCTATAAAACGATGTATGAATGTGAATGAAGTAAGGGGTGCGTGTCAAGACAGAGTTGTATGGCGGTCCGTCTTATCTGCCTACTCCTGTGGAGAAACGGAGTGATGGTTAGTTAGTTAGTTATTTGAAAGGAAGGTGTGTGTAGAAGTGAGAAATTTTAGTTACATGGCGTCCGGAAAACCATTGACCTATTTTAGACATCATTGCCACCCGTGAAAGGTTGAACTGATAGAAGTGTATTCTGGGTGTGTATAGTGTACCCGAAGTTAGGTCAATTTTTCCTTACCCTGGGCGAATATGATCAAACAATTTAAAATTTAAAAAAATCTCTCACGAGCAGAAAATAAATAGATTTTATGTAAATTGAGAGAGACATTTTTTTGGGGGGTAGTTCAAATATCTTTGGTGAAAAAAAATAATAACCACGTTACGCCCCTGCATTGTGCTTTTAGGCCCCGCGCTGTCAGTGGGGTACCGGTTGCAGCCAGTGGCGCGGCGTGGGCGGATGAAAGTACCCAAGGCCTTTGCAGAATTTTCGCTAACTATTAAAATGTCGTGACCTTACCTACACAAACAAAAATTGAAAAAACATTTCACTTTGTTACATTTTGGGAGTGGTGCAAAAAGCGTAACTCATTGGTAGTCAAATACGTTTTTTTACGGTTTCTTATTATCTATTAGGTACGCTAAAATATCTTCCTTAGGGGGTCAATTTATATTTGATCGTTTTATAATTATATGTGAGCGTAGGTACTTCCATAAGCTTCAGTTTAATCAAACTTCCACACTTATAGTCAGTTTTATTTAAATTTTTATATCATCATCATCGGCTGTAACCCGCGTCCGAGAATGAATAATAATAATTATACTTGGCTTATTTATAAAGCGCCGTTTTTTTGGTATATCACCTAAAGGGCTATCACTTGACGGCCTCCATGGTCGAGTGGTAAGACGCTCGACTACGAATCCAGTCGCGGGTTCAAACCCGGCGTGCGCCAATAACTTTTATTTCATTAATATGTGTCACAACACATTTAATTCATATAAAAAAATTTAAAAAAGTATTTTTTCGGCACGTTCCAGAGTGGTAGATAGTCTTAGTATCGCCCTGGTGAAAGACCACCATTCAGAATCGAAACGTGGCTAGAAATGGCTTTAGCCATGACCGGTCGGTGGCTGAGTGGACAAACGCGTCGGATTCCAACCTGGGTGTCGCGCGTTCAATTCCTCTGCTAAGTCCTCCATCATTGCACAAGCAACATCTTCCGCTTCTTATGGTGGCAGTAGGAGTTTTTCAAATATTGTCAGGTTATTCGTAACCCGGGAATGTTGGTGACCAGATCTAAATAGCCAGGTACTTCCAAACCTTCCCCTTCCTCATCTCCTTCCCCTTGCCACTACCTTTAGCCTCACAACATACCCCTTTTGGGGATGCCATAGTCTCACTGGCTCCAGACGGTTGGGAACAGTTGAGACTCTTGTGCAGTATTCACGTAAAAAAAAAAAAATGCACCATTCTTGAGTGCTGATCCTTAATAAAAATCAATACATTTACGCATAGTATATTCATATTTCAAAAAATAAAATAGCTTTCTTTTTTATAAAAAACTACTAACCGCAATCGTAATGTTACCGGTTGCTATGAGACTCCATCCTAGTTTATAAAAACAATAAAATATTTTTTTCAGTATCTGTACAGAATCTTGTAACAACTGAATTATGCATGTAAGTTCATTTACTATTATAGAAATAATAGGCTAATGCCGTAACCTTCCAGGCGCTTTCGGGTAATAGTAGTGTGACCGACGCAAGCACTGGTCTGACGAGAAGCCTGCGGCGGACATTTAGCTTTCTTCTGTCCGTAATAACCGCTTATTATGTGCTCCGTATGGTGTATTGTGTTGGTTGTGATCGATACTAAAACTGGAAGTTAAATATATGTTTATTGTTATAGTACAGGGTGTTCTGCGACTGTTTTGTCGGTAACACACTGATGTTTCACGCATTCTCTCTCCAGACGGTCACACACTAGAGCAATGAGAATTATACTTAGGTAAAATAGATACTCAATAGTAACTAAAATGTCTAACTAACTAACCATCACGCCGTTTCTCCGCAGGGGTAGGCAGAGAGGACGGACCGCCAGACAACTCTGTCTTGGCACACACTTCTTGCTTCATTTACATTCATACATCGTCTCATACATACTCTTCTGTTATTCTGACTCTTCACACGACCCGATTCAAGTATTTGATTTACTTGATCGTGCCATGTCTTTCTCGGGCGTCCTCGACTTCTTCTTCCATTCACTTTCGCATCATATATTCTTTTCACACTCCTTTCTTCGTTCATTCGCTCTACATGCCCAAACCACCTAAGCGTCCCTTTCTTAATCCTATCCATTACGCTCATAGCAGCCTTGCATTCTTTCCGGATATCCACATTTGTAATACGGTCATACATGGTTTTACCGCACATCCGTCTCAAAGATCTCATTTCCACAGCATTCAGTCTACTTTCATCCTTCCTCTGCCAGTTCCATGCCTCACTGCCATACATCAGGGTTGGTATAAGCACTCCATTGTGGACTGCTAGCTTCTTAACTAAAATGTCAGAGGAACTAAATTGGCTAACAGTTAAACAGATGCTAACATTAAACACATTGATGTTTATACATAAAATGAAGAACAACTTGTTACCAAAATATTTGTCTGACAAAATTAGCTACAATGTTGATATTCACAAATATAATACAAGGGCATGCAAAAAAATTAGTCTACCAGAAAATAATAAAGCCAACACACAAAATAGCTTACTATATAAAGGGATGAAATCTTATAATGCTCTGCCGGAAACCATCAAAATTATGCCTATCAATAAATTCAAATAGCCTGTAAAAATTATTTAAAATGCATATAAATCAAAATAACAAGTAGTATATAAGTTAAAATATTATGAATTTAAAAAGAAAATGAAATAATTAGCTACTTGAATGTACAAAGTAACTAACATAAAATAAATAAAACTAAAACTATATAATATATTTTATTTGATTAATACGTGGCATACCCTTAGAGTATATAGAGTGGTACCTATCCAAGGCAGTGTAGTCAGTTTTTAATATTTTTTGCCTGACTCGGCAGACTTGGACGTGGCTAGGACTAGGGCTAGGCTATTTATACATCCATTCATAGCCCATGTCGACATAATGTTTTTGTTTATTCGTGTAACCACTTTTTTACATTATTGTTGTCAACAAAATATAGCATATAACCTAAAAAACCGTTTAGTTTTGTCCAGTTTAGTCGCATATCAAAACATGTGGGCGGAGTTCCCGGAGACCAAGATCATCCTTACAGTGCATAAAAGCGGTGTGTTATTTTTGTCGTCTCTTTCTCCCTCATGGTGTACGACTTAAAAACCCGGAGAAAGTGATTTATCGCATGTTTGTATCGGTTGGGTAAAAAGAATTAGCTCTCTCTCCATACATTGTTACTCCAAGGGCATACCACATTTAATTTATAGAAAATAATATATATTAAGTTTGTGGCACGTTCTAGAGTGGTAGTGCTTGAAAATTAAATAGCTAGGTACTTCTCAACCTTCCTCTTTCCTATCTCCTTCCCTTCTCCACCTTCAGCCTCACAACATACCCCGATAATTGTGGATGCCATAGTCTCACTGGCTCTAGACAGTTGGGACTCTGGTGTGGTATTCACTATAAAAAAGTCAAAAACAAACAAAAAAAAACTCTACAAAGACGTTCGCTCATTTTCGCAGGGAAGATTGAGACAAATCTTATCTGATTATTTGACAGTTTCAAAATAAATACGCATGAACATTTCACTAACCAAATTTTCTTTGTCTCCGCAAAGGTAATTTGAATGAAGTTAAGTCCTACACTATCTGTATTTTTTTCGTGGGCTCGACTTAAGGCAAGGTTTGTGATGCCATTTGGCTTCATGACCACGTCAAGTCGAGTGCAGATATCGTGATATTCGTTAATGTGTATTTGGCAATCCGAGCGATCGTTCCACTATAGTGTGGCTTAAATCGAGACCGTTTCGGGCACGAGCTGCCCTGGAAATGAAATCTTGAACCTGAAAATAGCAAAACGAAAGGAACTGTAATGTGTTTCACTTTTTGTGGTATTTTTTTCTGAATCAGAATGTTATTTTTTGTGATTTTTTAGGCCATTTAGTAAATTGTTCACTCCAGATATTGGTTTTTTTAAACGATCGCGATCGTGATCTACTTTGAAAATCAAAAAGCGAATAACTTTGAATTGTTTTGCTGTTTCAATGTTACATATTACCATTTTAAACATTCTGCGTGTTTGCGTTCACTTATTTGACTAGTATTAAAGTAAAATAATCTCCACCCAGCATCCTCAAAGGTCCTCCTGTTTGTAGTTTATAAAAAAGTCTTAATTTAATATTATCCATTATTTCCCCATGTGAAATTTTAAGTGCGAGTAGTTCTACCATGGGTAATGTCAGCGGCACATTTTCACCATAATCTTTTTCTTATTGAAAGACGATTCACATAAAAAATATATAAAATAATAATATAAATAAAACAGATAAACTTTGTTTATAACCACTTTATTAATTAATATTATGTCTACCGGTTTCGAAAGTACCCTTCCATCTTCAGGACAATATTAAAATTAACCTAAAATACAAAATGTTGAGATATATATACATATTTAGGAGTTGGAATGGGAAGGAGAAGGGGTAATTGAGGGGATTATGGGAATAATAGAGTGGCTTACTGGAAATATATCTAGGACAGGACTATAATAAATTGATTTGATTATTCAAAATATTACATTTACTATTTAATGATGATGGAAGGGTACTTCCGAAACCGGTAGACATAATATTGAATAATAAAGTGGTTGTAAACAAAATTTATCTGTTTTATTTATAAATATGGCAAGCCACAAAGTAAATGCTTACCAACTTTTAGATGTACAACTTCCTCCCGTCGTTTTTTTCTTGAAATTCAAGGCTTTATTGCAAAAACTGATTATACATTTATGATTCAAAGTATTGTCCATCGCTGGCCACTACTTCCTCCCATCTTTCGGGCAGCGTACGAATCCCGCGTTGAATAAACTGGTCATCTTTTGAAGCGGTCCACGGATCGATCCAATTTTTTACGTCTCCATAAAACCGGAAGTGTTGGTCAGCCAGGTCGTGTGCAATTGAGTCAGAGGGAGCAGACAATTAAAACCTCCCGCAAATGATGAGAAAGTGGTTCGTAAACCGACAGTTTCAATCAAGAATAACTTTATGGTGCAGACACAAATCGACCAATGTTTCAATGGGGTTACGTTGACAGATGCCTAAGTTTATTGCATGACGTCTACGATCTATTTATTTATTTATAAATTAACGGAATAAAGTCAAATTACAAAAAAAGACATAAAACACGAAATGGAAAAAGAGCAACAGAAAAGGAATAGCACATACTCGTACATAATAATAAATGAAGCGATGACAAAAATAGGACAAAATTAACATAAGAGAGAACATTTAAGCCATGGTCTAGTCAAAGTTTTGGTAGAGTCGTAAAGAATGACAAACATCATTTAGACTGCTACCAAAAATTTCAAGATCACGGCTTGAGTTAACAAGTCTCGACATTCTGGACATTGGAGAATTATACCCATAATTAGTATTGTGATGATTGAGGAACAGCAATTCATTGTTTCTGAGTTTACGGCAAGGAATTCATTATTTCGATCACTTCTTACCGCTAAAGCCATCTAAAGAAAAACGGCGGAAGCAAAGCTGTACACCGATATAATTTTGCCTTTATCCTGCTATCTGAGTACAAAACTGTATCTTTCTCCAAACAAGAAATATTTTTTTACAAATTGTGTTTATCTGAAGTGACCTGTCAGGTTAGTGTGCTTCTGTACATAGCTTATGTAGAAAATATACATAAATATCAATGTGCCATATATTTTTTGAAGTTAGTAATAAGATGGAGCCTAGGAATTAAAAATTGTACAGCCCCCTTGAGGTAACTTTTCACAAAAATTGCGCTTCACAAATTATCCGAATATTATTATCACTGACCATATTCCTTAGTGTAAGTATTTGACATCTAATTATACCAATTCGATTAATTAACACAATATTACAAACACTCGTGTACCCGACGTGATCAGGTACACAAGTAAACTGTAATAGGGGGGGCGGTCCCGATCTGCGAAGTGCTCCAAGGGGTCGTCTCGTTGTAAGGGAGTCGACTAGGGTTGACTTGTAGGGGCTGGTTCTGCTCTCAAGTGAAGATGCTGCGGTGTGGTCCGGAGAAAGTTGTAGTCAGGCGGTCCAGGGGGGCAAGCGATGGTCAGAAGAAAAGGCAGGAGTCAAGTTGTAGGCGATGTCAAGCGGAGAGAAGTCAAGGTAGATGATACTGGCGGAGGATGCTGGTGATCTGCCTTCCTCTGGTTTTTGCGCAATTAATATTGCGCTCCAGAGCGCGACCACGGATTTGGGAGATTTGTATGGGGGAATTTTGTTTCCCCCTTTCTCTCTCTTTCCGGGTCGCTGGCAATTTTGTGGGATAGATTTTAGCAACCTATCCCCTTCTCCTTTCCACCAGCTTTCACCTCAACTTTATTTCGCCCCTCTATCATTTTTATTAAGTTCACAAAAGAAGTACAAATATTCAAATTACAAATAATGCCCGATTTTTTGGGGCTTGATGCTTAATAACTAACTTATCCTAACATTTACATACTTAATTCTATAATGAGTGTGTAGCCGAGAGTCGAGTCATCACGATGGTATAATTTATTTGGCCGTGTGATTGACCCGGCTCTCGCGATAAAGCTAGACAGGTCAATTCCACCCGCGTTGATCGGCTCTCGCCTTGCCAGGCGCGGACGGCGTCGGTCCGCGCTCAGTCCCGTCATCGCGTTGGAATTCTCCCTACTCGGGGGTGTCCCAGCCCGAAGGGCTATCTCTTTGCGTCATTGCAACGTAACGAGCCGCGGGTGGAATTTGCCTACATAATATTTCCCTATGAACAATAATATAAACAATCTTAAGTCTAGTTTATCAACTACACATTATTGTGGACCATGTACGTCCGACACAACTCGCTAATAACATAATTACAACAACAATTGAGTCACGTTAGATTGCACGACGTGGGTAATGTTATCTAATGTACACGCAGAGGTGGCGGATGTGTCTAATTGTTTAGAATGTAGCCACAAGAAGGCTTTAATGGCAACTGTGTGGAATAATTAATGGACACGACTTAAATAGACATAACTACTGAATACCACCTGAATTATTTAATTATTGATTACCTTAAAAAACAACTTTACCTTTTTGTCCGTAGTGTGTAATCCAAATATTTATTTATTTCAAAAGATCGCGAAAGTACAGCTATCCACCCAAAAATTTGATAGATGAATGATAGTGGTGCAGTAGACGTGAATGTAAATAAACATAATGATTTATCTAGTTTAACTTAGTAAATGAGAAATTGTCCAAAGAAGCGAAGCTAGCAGTCCACAATGGAGTGTTTATACCAACCCTGATGAATGATAGTGAGGCATGGAACTGGCAGAGGAAGGATGAAAGTAGACTGAATGCTGTGGAAATGAGATCCTTGAGACGTATGTGCGGTAAAACCACGTAATGTTGATATCCGGAAAGAATGCAAGGCTGATGTGAGCGTAATGAATGGGATCAAGAAAGGGACGCTCAGATGGTTTGGACATGTAGAGCGAATGAACGAAGAAAGCAGTGTGAAAATAACATATGATGCGAAAGTGAATGGAAGAAGAAGTCGAGGACGCCCGAGAAAGACACGGCACGAAAATCAAATACTTGAATCGGGTCATGTGAAGTACTCTTAAGTATCGCCCTGGTGAAAGACCACCATTCAGAAGTGAAACGTTGCTTAAAATGGCTTTAGCCGTGTTTGGTGACCAGATCTGAATAGCTAGGTACTTCCCAACCTTCCTCTTCCTCATCTCCTTCCCCTCCCGACTACCTTTAGCCTCACAACATACTCCTATTGGAGATGCCATAGTCTCACTGGCTCTGGACGGTTGGGAGCAGTTGAGACTCTTGTGCGGTATTTACGTAAAAAAAAGATAGTAAAACTGATGCACGTTGATCTTATACCTAGAATAAAGTAAGGTAAAAAAGTGTAGGTCCATGCATAGTGTAACAAGATAAACAAAATATTTATTTACACCACACATATAATATAATATATATAAAGGAGGTTTATTAATACAAAGTTAGGAGTAGTGTCACATATTTAATAAAATAATACGAATAATGTGATAATCGAAATTTTTGTTTTTTATAGTGAATACCGCACAAGAGTCCCGAAGAGAGACTATGGCATCTCCAATGGGGCTACGAGTATGTTGTGAGGCTGAAGGTAGTGAAGAGGGGAAGAGGAAGGTTGGGAAGAACCTGGCTATTCAGATCTGGTCACAAAACACGGCTAAAGCCATTTTTAAGCAAAGTTTCGATTCTGAATGGTGGTCTTTCACCAGGGCGATATTTAGAGTATCTACCACCACGGAAATAATATATATGAGAGAAAGGCAAATGCACTAAATGCGCCATTTTGGAAAGTTCACACCAGAGCACTTTGAAATCTTTAGTACCCGGTTAGATTTTGAAAAAAAAAAACGTTGACTCAGACAATTCAATACTCTCACAGAGTTACCTGAAGGGACAAAAATCTAAAAAAATTCCAAACTTGTGTCGCTTGAGTCAAGCCTTCTCCCAAATGGTAAATATATTTTAGATGGCTGAAGGGCCACAAAAGTCTTCAGAATCAAACGAGAGTCAGAGCATTCCATGCAGAAAAAAAAACTTATTAAAACTGCATGCTCAACTCATTTTTGACCAAAGTGTCGCTTAAGCCCTTTTGCCTTTCCAGCGACGATAAACTCGTGCTATGTTTATTGAGATCTCTAACAAAAGTGTAGCTTGTTCGAGTTAATTCGCTTTACATTCTTCAGGATTCATAATTTAATTTGTTAACTTTTTGCATAAATTAAATGGTTCCCAGCCAATAAATAATTATCTGTTCCGCACGGTTTTTCAAAATGCTAACTAAATAACTAACCATCACGCCGCTTCCTTGCAGGGGGTAGGTAGAGAGGACAGACCGCCATACAACTCTGTTTTGGCACACACTCCTTGCTTCATTTACATTCATACATCGTCTCATACATACTCTTCTGTTATTCTGACTCTTCACATGATCCGATTCAAGTATATGATTTTCTTGATCGTGCCATGTCTTTCTCGGGTGTCCTCGACTTCTTCTTCCATTCACTTTCGCAGCATATATTCTTTTCACACTCCTTTCTTCATTCAAAATGCCAAGACATTTATTTTTCTATTCAAAATTATTTTTTTAATTCATCTCATCAATCAGTCGCCTGTTTACCTCACAATAAAGTGTGCAATAAAAAACAGCTCGATTCAAAAACCAGAAAATTTTATCCCAATTCAGACGAGTTTGTGGTTTCGTGTCTGAGCTAGATTTGACGTTAACTAATTAAAAGCGAATAAATTATGTTTATCCGGTCCCAAATTGGGTAACTAATGCGGTTTAAAAAAATCTAGACAAGTACGACAACTTTTAAGGACGGGTGACAAAATTTAGGACTGTTTTTTGTAATTAAAATTCAGGTCTCAAAAATCGTAATGCGCAATACTGGTTTGCTGATTTTCGGAATGACTTTAAGAGTTAATAATCTATAATAACTGGCCGCTAACGAGTTAAATTGAATAATCGAAAACGGTTTTTAAGTTTTAATCGTATCTTAGAATGCAAGTTTCAAGATTATCTGTTTTTTTATATAGTATGCTGCAATGTCACGTTTTTCGTCCTCCAAATTTAACTTTTATTGGGACTTTTTTTAATCTGCTTTGATTCAACTCGAAAAATGCATTTTCAATAAATATTCTGGCAAGTAATCAAACTTCAGCAGGGCTACGCCAAACGTAATAATATATATTTTTTTTAAATGATTGTTATTATATACTGTGTATTTTTGTTATATTATTGCTTAAGAGTCTATTGAGTGGTATCAATCCAAGGCAGTGTAGTCAGTTTTTGATGCTTTTTACCTGACTCGGCGGACCTGGGGGTGGCTAAGACTAAGGCTAGGGTATTTGAGGTGATTTTTCACAAAAACGGCGCTATACAAATTATCCAAATATTAAATTTATACATCCATTCATATCACATATCGGCATAATGTTTTTGTTTATTCGTATGACCACTTTTTCACAGTATTGATATCAACAAAAATATAGCATCTAACATAAAAAACCGTTTAGTTGTGTCAAGTTTAGTGGCATAATAAAAAAATGTGGGCGGAGTCCCGCGGTGACCCAGGAGCCCAAGACCATTTTGACAGTACATAGAAGCGGACCATTATATTTGTTGTCTCTTTCTCTCTCATGGTGTACGACGTAAAAACCCGGAGAAAGTGATTTATCGCAAGTTTGTATAGGTTGGGTAAAAGTAATTAGCTTTCTCTCCATACATTGTTTCTCCAAGGTTATTGCTATAGAGAGCCTACTATTGATTTGAATTAGTATACCCACGCACTAGCTTTGCCTATGTGGGATTTTTTTGTTATGTCTACATTTTTTCTCCATATTTTGTTATTTCTCTTCTTTATGCTTTATAATGTTTTTTTTTAACTTTTAATTAATGTTATTATTTTTGTAATCTTTTCTTTTCTTTATTATTTCAAAAAGATATATGTAACAACAAAATCAAATAAATAAATAAAGTTTTTATTCCAGAAGGTATGCAGTAGTAGGGCAATGCAATACGTTACATAATTGTTAGTGATACGTAAAATAAAAAATAAAAGTTTCAATACACACAATAATAAAGAAAAAAAAAACATAAAATCATTAGAAAAAAAAAAAAAAAAAAAAAAAATTTTAGGTTTTAATATTTTTTAAACAATTGTTATCATTATATTATTTTTATTATTATTATATTATATTTATTATTATAATTTTTACTATTATTATTTCAAATTTAAAAAACTATTTTTGGTCAAAAGTTTTGCCAGATAATTATTTTTACGTTTGACAGCTGTTTCGCCTTCTGAAGGCATTATCAAATTGTGGAGAAGCCACATACAGGCGGACTATTTTTATCATATAATGAACATTTTTTTATTGTTAATAATAATATTAAATATTTGTTCATTATATGATATAAATAGTTCGTCTGTGTGTGGCTTCTCCTCAGTTTGATAATGCTTTCAGAAGGCGAAACAGCTGTCACGCGTAAAAATAATTACCCTTCAGAACTTTCGACTAAAATCGTTTTTTAAATTTGAAATAATAATAGTTATTTTTTAAAATAATAAAAAAACCTAAAAATTAAAAAGGAGTTCTACGAAATAAACTTTAAACTAATAAATAAAATAATAAAATATTGATGGAGGATATTAGGTCTCATGTATACAGAAGGCCATCAAGAGGGAGTCCATCCTGGCAGCGTTAAGATTGATGGGGTCAATAACTCACTCCAATGAGCTTCTATGCTTGAATTCGGGATCTGACGGGATTCCAAGATGAGGTCATTTCTAGGGTCATTTTAATGAGGGCCCACATGATAATGTTAAAATTAATATCATACACATCGCAATTACTCCTCTGTCATATCTTTCAATCCAATGACTTTTGTGTGTTCCTCAATCTTACAAAAAATCAAGGCCCAGGTTCAAGACACTCAGCACAGCATCCCCACATACGAAATGGACCCTGAAGTTCTCCTCCGCATAGTTGTAGTGTGGATATCATTCTTAAAGTATTTAAATCGATTAATTATTTATTGCAGATGCAATTTCAAAATCAAAACAAATCGTGGAATGAGAACTTATAGCCAACAAATCACTCGATAAATTCGTAGGAAGACTAATAAAACAACAACTCTTCGGCAAAATTTGATTTTATTCATCGACATAGTCTCCTTCAAGAGTGATACATTTAATAACTATTTGCTGTATCGTCGCCGGAAAGGCGAAAGGTCTGAAGCGCCATTTCGGGAACTTTACACCAGCACTTTTTTTTTGTGTTTTACAATAAAATTCATCACTCTTCAGTACCTGGTTGGATTTTGAAAAAAAGTGAATTCAAGTAACTTAATGTTCTTACTGAGTTACCTGAAGCGACAAAAAGCTTAAAAAAAGTCCCAAACTTGTGTCGCTTGAGTCAAGCCTTCTCCCAAATGGTGAATATGTTTTAGATGGCTGAAGGGCCACAGAAGTCTTCAGAATCAAACGAGAGTCAGAGCATTCGGTGCAGAACAAAAAACTGTTTTAAACTGCATATTTAACTCGATTTTGATTAAAGTGTCGCTTAAGCCCTTTTGCCTTTCCAGCGACGATATTATATAAAACATTTAAGCTTACGAATTTCTAAAAAGCATTAACTTACAGGCTTGCCACTATTATAATATAAACTAATAAATTTGTTTTAAAACACTTTATTACAATACATCGATCATTATTTTATTATTAAACTCGGTTTGTCCTTTTTTATTCATAGCCCATACTTTCTTTAGAGTTTATTTATGCTTTCTAAATGTTTTGTTTACCCCTTTTTATACTTAGACACTTTTAAAAAAAAAAATTGTTTAAAATATACGTTGATTATACCTTGTTTGCACTTTGTTTATAATTTGTGAATATTTAAAAAAAAATTGTTTGTATATTGTTTACCCTTTGCTTAAACTTGGTTTATACTTTGTTAATACTCTGTTCATACTTTGATTATACCTTGTTGGTACTTTTTTATACTTTGTGTGTACTTTTTCATACATTGTTTTTACTTTTGTTTGTAGTTTACGTATACTTTATTTATATTATACTTTTTACACTTTGTATATTCTGTGTTTTCTCTTTTAACATTTGTTGATATTTTATTTAAACTTTACTTGTACTCTGTTATGTTAAATTACTTATAGTTTTTGTGTTCAATTTGTAGAACTCAATTTTTTGTAATTCTAATAAGCTAACCACACTTTGATAATGGCCTTAAACGCAGAAACAGCTATCACTACATCAAATAAATAAAGCAGAACTTATTAAATTTAATCCAATTAAATTATTTAAAAAAATGTTATGTTAAATATGAGTGGCTTATCTTTTGCATCTAAATACAACTACCACAGGAATAATTGATGTATCTGCATCGTATGTGAGTGCTTACACGAGTACCTCGCTTGATTGTATGTTAATACATTATGATAATGAGTCAATCATTGCATTCGGTGACAGATGTGATGAACCTAAGATAACCACACACGAAGCGACATCTTTCTGCGTAAGTAGCTAAGTAGCGTGCGACAGTTTGCATTAGCCAGCTTATTAATCTTATTATGCTAATGGGTATTTCATTTCGGCTTTCCCGTAATACACTTTCGCCTGGCTGACACACTTCAGAGCTATTCGTCGTTGCGCAACACTGTGTTCTCGTGGGTGTGGGGTACACTTTATTATTATAATTAATTAAGCCACTGTCGTAAACAATTTTGGAAATTTATAGCTCTGGTAAAATGCTATCTATTAAAGCAGGCTCTGTTACAGCATCCGAGCATATGGATATTGTATTTAAAAATGTACAACTTCATGCGCATATATGTTTGTGGCTGTATGTCGGTGGAGATATTGCCTCGCGGCGATTTCTTCCAACGAACCCGGATGTAGGAATATTGGGAATTATGTCTGTTGTTAAGAAATTGTCCAAAGAAGCGAAGCTAGCAGTCCACAATGGAGTGCTTATACCAACCCTGATGTATGGCAGTGAGGCATGGAACTGGCAGAGGAAGGATGAAAGTAGACTGAATGCTGTGGAAATAAGATCTTTGAGACGGATGTGCGGTAAAACCATGTATGACCGTATTACAAATGTGGATATCCGGAAAGAATGCAAGGCGGATATGAGCGTAATGGATAGGATCAAGAAAGGGACGCTTAGATAGTTTGGGCATGTAGAATGAACGAAGAAAGGAGTGTGAAAAGAATAAATGATCCGAAAGTGAATGGAAGAAGAAGTCGAGGACGCCCGAGAAAGACATGGCACGATCAAGTAAATCAAATACTTGAATCGGGTCGTGTGAAGAGTCAGAATAACAGAAGAGTATGTATGAGACGATGTATGAATGTAAATGAAGCAAGAAGTGTGTGCCAAGACAGAGTTGTATGGCGGTCCGTCCTCTCTGCCTACCCCTGCGGGGAAACGGCGTGATGGTTAGTTAGTTAGTTAGTTAGTTATGTCTGTTGTTTTTAGTAAATATGAAGTGTAAAAGTGCCCATTTTTTATAATTGTGTCATTTCAACTCTCTTGTGTCGATTTACCTTTGATTAAACATCGACAACTCTTTTACATAGTTATTCACAAAAAAAAGACAAGAGAAATAGTTTTTTCCCCAATATTTAAATAGACGAATGATTGTTTTAATATGAGAAATGTCATCTTTGCATTAATCGTTGTTTAATTTATCATTAAACAATATAATTTCAGGTGTGATGTGATGTAAGTACGTAACATTCTAAAATTGAAAATTACTTAATTTTCGGTAAATATAATGAATATATGCCATCAGAACATTTGTTAATGGTGTAATGGCCATCATAGTTGCCTTACAAGTAGTTGATCGGAATTCGATTCTCAGCCGTGGCAATTTTAAATTGAATTTGAATTTTTGCTTTTATTTTTTCAAATACATATTTTTTTATTGTTATTTTTATTAGAAAATATGTTTCATTATGATTATTATCCCACGATATTTCGCGAGTCTGCGAAAGATGCTTGTTATAAATAAGATAATGAAGCATCCTTCTATTTTCAGGACAATTTTAATACTGTCTGAAGATGGAAGGGTGCTTCCGAAACCGGTTGACAAAACGTTCAATAATAAAGTGGTTTAAAACGAATTTTAACTGTTTTCTTCATAAATAATTTTCTTTTGAAATATTTGGTCTCAGAATCTGACCCAAAGATGCACAGGTTGAGATAATGACACACATTTAAAAGTAGGAGTGTTCAGTTTCTCAGTACCTGTTTCGCGGTGTGGCGCAGTGTTCTCTCTGCATACCCCTGCGGCGAGAGGCGTGATGAATGATTCCAGTTAGGTGTTCCTCAACCATCTCGAAGTCGTTAAAAATAATTTTGTTTGACCAATTCTGCCGATTGCGCAATCCAAGGCCGTTCACTGCGAACCCCTGGGCAAGAGGCTGTGAGAGTGGACTATGGAAAAACACGTATTTCAACGCTCTCCTTGGCGTTGCGGTCTACGCGGTTGACTTTCGGTCCGGAGGTTGCGGCTTCGATTCCTGCGGCAGTGTTATAAATAGGTTTTATGCTTTGTGGTGATTACTATGTTCATGGTTCTTATAAACACAACTTTACAGCTATCATGAGGGGCGTTGCTATGAAAAATGTATGTAAACGTATATATATGATATCTTTATTGATGGTGTTGCATCCAAAGCTGCGATAAACACCGAAAACGTTTCAGCTTCGAATGAACTTTGAATTAGAATGGACTGTAAAACGAAATAACGAAAACTACTTGATGGAAGCTTCGATTGTATATAGTGGGTAAAATGGGAATTGAAGCCAATTCACTCACCGATGAATTAGATGTTTTAAAATTCTTGAAATCTTGAATTCTTCTTGAACACTATGTTGGGATCAACAGCACAACCGACCCGCGACACGACGATCACCAACAACGTCTTCTTCTTCTTTTTTTGCAATGTTGTTAAATAATAAACCGAATGACAAATTGGCGGGATGGGTAAGGACTGTATGATATACAAAAAGGTGAGAACCTAACAAGTTGTCTATTTGAAATCCAACAGATGGTATTTCGTTGGAATTCTGAGGCGTACGTGTGGTTTATACTTAGTGCTTACCACACTAGCAACTAACTAACCATCACGCCGTTTCTCTACAGGAGTAGGCAGAGAGGACGGACCGCTGTACAACTCTGTCTTGGCACACACTATTTTCTTCATTCACATTCATACACCGTCTCATTTATACTCTTTTGTTAGTCTGACTCTTGACATGGCCCAACTCAAGTGTTTGATTCACTCGATTGTGTCATGTCTTCGTCGGGCATCCACGGTTTCTTCTACCATTCACTTTCGCGTCATATATTCTTTTCACACTCCTTTCTTCGTTCATTCGCTCTACATGTCCGAACCGTCTAAGCGTCTCTTTCTTAATCTTATTCATTACGCTTACATCAGCATTGCATTCTTTCTGGATATCACCATTTTCAACACGGTCATAGATGGCTTTACCGCACAGATCGGGGATCTCATTTCTACAGCATTCAGTCTACTTTCTTCCTTTCTCTCCTAGTTCTATGCCTCACTGCCATACATCAGGGTTAGTATAGGTATAAGCACTCCATTGTGGACTGCTAGCTTCGCTTTCTTAAATTTTAACTCCCTTCAAATGTAAAGGAAGTTAAAATCCTAGTGGTTTTTTAAGGATTGTGTCTCGATGTTGTGATTCCAAATTTTATTACATAGTCATCATATTGTTATAGTTGTTTAATAAAATACGTAATATTCTCAACAAAAATGATCTGTATAAAGTCTACTATGCGTTTTGCCAATCACGTATAGAATATGGAATTATTGGATGGGGATCTGCCTCAAACACCCATATGAAGCAGCTCGTGAAAGCACAAAAAAGTATTATAAAAACAATCCCAAAGGTACCTGTAAGAACTCCGTCAAAATAATTTTTTTAAAACTTTAATGTTCCCAGCATCACAAAAATATACACAAAAAATACTCTACTTAATTTTGAAAGAAAGAGCGACTCCATTACTGACCAACACGCTCACACTACAATAGCAAAATCCTTAAATAAAATCAACATTCCAAGATTGAACACATCTTTTGGACAGAAAAACCACAAGTTTCATGCTGCCAAATTATATAATCCTCTCCCAAAACATATTAAAGATGCCACCGAGATGCAAATGTTTAAGAGCAACATGAAAATGTGGATCAATAACCATGAAAACGAAGAAATTATAAAGATGATGAAGTAATCGTAGAACCAGTGACACCAACGCAGCAACCTACAGTCCCCCTCGGAACAGGAATCCCTAGTGAGGAGGACTGTGAATAAAATATTATTGTTTTTCAACATATCTGTTTTTCAAAATTTTATATTGTAATTAATAAAAAAAATTCAAATTAAAATGTAAAATACTAGATATCAGATTATATAAATTGCTTGTAATCGATTACTGTATTTATCTGGCAAACAAACTAGCTTACGTAAACCGAGTGAACTGCATTATTTCATAAAGTGTTTTAATTCAATCCGTATGTAACTAAATCCCACCTTCTCAGCCTTTTCTAATTATTGCTCGAGGCTTGAAGAACTGGGAGTAACGAATGACTAAGTGCATCAGAAGTGCATTAGATCCGTGGGCGCATGTTGTAACCCACTTATTGCGTCACATTCAAAGGGCATTATACTCACTTATGACTGACGAGGTGACTTAAAGTTGCCTCTAAGCGCCAGTAACGCCTTTAAAAAGCTTGTTTTCAAAATATTATGGTGACAATTCTATTTCGACCTCGCAATATTATACTCCTATACGTCGATTTGAACATCCGAGAAACAAACGACGGACTTTGACGGCCTCCATGGTTGAGTGGTAAGAAGCATGACCGCGAAGCACGTGGTAAGAATAAGATACGACTACGATAGAAAGGTCGTGGGTTCAAACCCGACATACGCCAATAACATTAAACAACAATAACATTAATATTCGAGTAAGACGTGTTTTACGTGCTCTTCACTAAAATTTATAGTTATGGCGACCAGATCGTCTCAAGCCTGGGAAACTGTCACCACAGCGTTGAAGGACCTCACGGAGCAGATCGGCGGACTGGCGAGACACATCGTGCTAACTGATATTATTGTCGCCCAAAACACTACCGTCGCCAAACTGTCGGCAAAGATAGTAGCGCTTGAAGCCGCCTACCGGACGAAGGCGAAGGGCCGCCCAACCAGTGAGACGTCTGCCCCGGTTAACGACTCGGAGATCCAGACCAAAATACGTGTCGTCGAGGAAGATAACCAAAAGGAAGACCAGAAGGACAAGAGGAAGGAGGTCAAAAGACCAAAAAAGATCAAGAACAAGGCTAAATCTACTCCTGCACTCGAGGGAACAGCCTTACCCGTTTCCGATAACCAAGGTGAGTGGAAAGTGCAAGCCCGAAAACCGCGTAAACGTGTTTCCAACATAATCACGGGCACGAAAACGGACACGGGAATACGCGCAATAGCACGATACTTTTATATTCACGCTTGGCGTTTTAAAATTGGAACAGAAACAGACCACATCCAACCCCTGTTAAAATCCGTCTATCCTACTGGTGAATTTGAGATAATCAAGTTGAACGCCAAAGGGAATTACAATTCCTTTAAAATTGGTGTTCCGGAGGATACCAAAGATCTCTTCTTGGACGCAGCCATTTGGCCAACAGGAATAGCGATAGCGAAATACAAATTCCTGTCATCAGCATCCAAAAGAAGTGATACGAATATACCCACGTAATGGCAAAACTCGAACTAACTTATCAAAATGTTCGCGGCCTCAACACTAAAATGGACGAATTTAGTAGAAATATTTTATCACAAGATTCGGACGTGATCGCGCTAACCGAAACATGGTTGCAGACCTCTGTCTTTGATGCAGAACTATTTAGTCAACAGTACACGGTACATCGCCGGGACCGGGACCGGGACGGGGCGAGGGGCGGGGGGGTACTCCTCGCAGTCCGCAAGCCACTCACGTCGATACGACTGCCAGATCTAGAGACGGACGGTGAACATATGTGGGTGAAAGTATGTAAGAATACTTTTACCATTTATATTTGCGTTGTATATTTCTATTGCACGGATGACACTGAAATTAGGCGCAAATTTTATGATCATCTGGACAATAACTCGAACTTATTGTTGAACAAAAATATACTCATCTTGGGTGATTTTAATTTAAATAATAAGCCCGATGAAGTCTTAATGGATTATACATGTTTTGTACGCTCCAATGGTCTGACGCAATACAACTATGTAAACAACAGTCACGGAAACATCCTGGACCTCATCCTGAGCAACGTCAATATGTGTGAAGTGACGAGAAGCGAGGATCCACTTGTCAAGGAGGATCTACATCATCCCACGTTGGCCGTCTCAGCGCGCCTTACCCGAGGCACTGGCGGCCGCAGGACTCGCAGGAATAACCTTCGTCCCGCACCGCCGCCTGGACCGCCTGGACCGCCTGGACCGCCTGGACCGCCTGGGACCGGTTCGAGTCGATTTGACAAACAATCGGAATTCCGTCGATTCAACTATAGGCGTGCGAATACAGAGTTATGTAAAAATGTGTTGTCGCATTTTGATTGGACCTTATTTTATAGTTTAAATTGTATTGACGAAGCGGTGGATTATTTTTATAATGTATTGCTCAGTATTTTTGAATTATGTATACCGGTAAAGAAAATATTTGTCTCTAATATGTCATATCCGATATGGTTTAATAAAAATATTATTGATAAACTGAAATGTAAAGAATCGTACCGAAAGAGATATCAATTGCACAGAAAGCAATCTGACTATCTGCTTTTTTCAACGATTCGGTCTGAGCTTAAAAAAGATATAACTAATGCAAAAAAACTTTATTTGGAGAACGTTCAGAATGGGATCAAAGACGACGTAAAATTTTTTTGGAACTATATCAGATCACAAAAGAGTAGCGTCACTTCACCAAGCGTCTTAAATGACGAAGGTGAACTTTTTTCGAACCCTGATCTAGTGTCAAAAAGGTTTGCGGACTACTTTCACTCCGTCTATAGTCAAGTAGCCCCGAATCTTCAAGTCAATTTCCAAGCAGAATCGCCCTGGAATCTGGGCGATATCTCACTCGGACTCATTCAAATCGAGGAAGTAGAATCCTGTATCCGGAAGCTTAAGCCCGACAAGGCAACGGGACCGGATGGCATTCCTCCTGCCATCATCTCGTCCATTTCGTCAAACATTAGTGCTCCACTATGCTATTTATTTAACCTCTGCTCTGTCTCATCTACATTCCCACAGTGCTGGAAAACCACAAGGGTTGTCCCTATACATAAGGGTGGTGATAAGACAGACGTAACAACATATAGACCTGTGGCAATATTATCAACGATTCCAAAAATTTTTGAAATTATTATTTGTAATAAAATACGAGCTCAAATCACGCCGTTTCTAAGAGGGAATCAACACGGATTCCTACCTAAAAAATCTACCGTGACCAATCTTCTATCACTTTCTAGACGGGTAGCAGAAGGTTTAGACGCCAGACACCAGACGGATGTAATTTATACAGATTTTGCCAAGGCATTCGACCGCGTAGACCATGATATCTTGCTGAGAAAAATGTACAAAATAGGATTCAACCAATCATTACTGACATTTTTTTCATCATATCTAAAAGATAGAAGCCAGTACGTATCATTAAATGGATACGAGTCCGATAACTTCGCAGCTCTGTCAGGTATTCCACAAGGCTCAAATCTCGGTCCCCTATTGTTCCTTATCCTGATAGACGACATCCAGGATTGCATACGTCACAGCTCGTGCTTATTGTTTGCGGACGATCTCAAACTTTTAAAGGAGATTGAATCGGATGAAGATTTTGACAAACTACAAGCCGACCTAGATGCATTTTCGAACTGGTCTAGAAACAATAATTTAAATTTTAATATAAAAAAAATGCGTCATTATGACATATAGCCGATCTAAAAATCCTTTTTTTTTCAAATATATTATGAATAGTGAAATTTTAACCCGTGTATTTACCATCAAAGATCTCGGGGTGGTTTTTGATCCCAGGCTAACGTTTTCGAGTCATATAGTGCAGCTTACTTCAAATTGTTATAAACTTCTTGGTTTTGTAATCAGAAGGTGCAAAGAGTTCAATAACACAAATGCGATGACAGCCCTCTTCAATGGAGTGATCAGAAGCAAGTTGGAGTATGCTAGCACTGTCTGGTCTCCACATCAAACCAAATACATAAATATGTTGGAACAGATTCAAAAAAAAATCCTCAGGTATGTGTACATGCGTTCGCACGGAACATACCCTATGTTCATGCATCACATGGAACTACTCGAGGAGACACATTATCAAAGCTTAGAGGCTAGGCGCAATGCTGGTCTCATGACAATAGGCTTTAAAATTATAAATCACTTAATCGACTGTCCATACCTCTTGGCATGCTACTGCTTATTCGTACCAGAAAAATACTGTCGCAGCAGAAATCATGCAATGTTCAGAATACCCTATGGTCGGACAGATGTTTTGGCTCAGCAGAGCATGACAAGAGGTATAATTCTGTTAAATACATCATCTATATATATTGATATTTTTTCAGATAATTTACAAAAGTTCAAAAAACTTGTTAATTTAAAAATGTTATAATTTGAAATTGTTTACTTGTTGTTCCATTGTACTGTAATTGGGTTTATATCTGTTGTACAATAATAAAAAATAAAAAAAAATAAAAAAAAAAAACTTTTTTAATGAATATGTGTCATAACTAATTAAATTCATAAAAAATAAAATATAGTTTATTTTCAGAGTGGTATATACTCTAAGTATCGCCCTGGTGAAAGACCGCAGTTCAGAATCGAAACTTTTTTTTTTTCAATAGGATTAAGAAAGGGACGCTTTTTTATATATGAATACCGCACCTCAACCGAGCCTCAACTGCTTCCAACCGTCTAAAGCCAGTGAGACTATGGCATCCCCAAGTAGGGTATGTTGTGAGGCTGAAGGTAGTGGGGAGGGAAAGGAGATTGGGAAGAGGAAGCTTAGAAAGTACCTGGCTATTCAGTACGGGTCACCAGTCACGGCCAAAGCCATTTCAAGCAACGTTTCGATTTTGAATGGTGGTCTTTCACCAGGGCGATACTTAGAGTATGTACCACTCTGCTTAGATGGTTTGGGCATGTAGAGCGAATGAACAAAGAAAGGAGTGTGAAAAGAATATACGACGCGAAAGTGAATGGAAGAATATGTCGGGGACGCCTGAGGCAGACATGGCACGATCAAGTGAATCAAATACTTGAATCGGGCCACGTGAAGACTCAGAATAACAGAATAGTATGTATGAGACGATGTATGAATGTGAACAAAGCAAGGGGTGTGTTCCGAGACAGAGTTGTATGGGGGTCCGACCTCTCTGCCTACCCCTGCAGGAAGCGACGTGATGGTTAGGTTAGGTTCTCGCTCAGTGGGGTTAGGTGCGAGGTGGGCATTTCTCACACCGCCCACTTGGTTGATTGGTTACAGCTAGCGTTGGGAAAAACTTCAATGTTTTGTGAATGCTTCACGAATTGTTAGTTCTTTAAACACTTCCATTGAGGTCGAACCCGCAACCGGTTCCTCGCCGAAAAAGCACGTGTTAGTCGGTAGAGATTTAAAAACGAATAGAACTGGAACTGGTTCGTCGCCAACGTGAAAAATCACGTACTAGTCGATAGCGCTTTGAAACTGAGATTTCAAAATGAAAAGCACTGGAACCGGTTCCTCGACACAAAAATCACGTACTAGTCGGTAGAGATTTATAAACGAAAGGAACTGGAACTGGTTCCTTCGTTTTTAATGCCTTCGCAGCAACTGTACTGCTGCAAATTGGAAGTACTTTTTTCAACTATATGAATGTACGCTAAAATGAACTACCGACTACAATTAAAGTATTTGTTCAATGAAATGAAGTTAATGAAATGAATGACGGCTAAAATGAACTACCACCTTCAATTGAAATATTTGTTCTATGAAATGAAGTTATTGAAATTAATGAACGCTAAAATGAACTACCGACTTCAATTGAAGTATTTGTTCAACGAACAATTAATGAAATAGGAACTGTTGCCAAAAAAAGTAGTTCTTTGACGTAATTCTTTCAAAGCGGTCACAACGCTAGTTACAGCAGGGTTGAAAGCCAGATTATTTCGGTAACTGGCACCGAGCTCGGGCGCTTAAGGGTCGGCACTCAAGAATGACGCTAAACGTCACTTTGTAGCATTTATCTGCAAATTTTAGTTTAGTTTAGTAATTTAGTTATAGGCTTTTGTACAAATGTTAACATTTTTACTTTTTAAAAAACGATAACCTCATTAGTTCAAAAAATATTCTAAAATAAAAATATAAAAGTATTGAATAGCAGATACAAAATATTGTAGACGAAAATAACTAATAATATTAAGTAACAGGTCCAAGTATAAGTTAAGCTCTGCCAGATGACAACAACTGTACTAAATTAGACTTATAGTTTGATATTGGCGTGTTCAATATATCAGCGACATCGGAGTATGTGTTTCCCAGCTGTTGCATTCGTCGCATAGGCGTGTTGAATATGAAACTACCCAAAGTGGCGCTTCGGCCCTTTTGCCTTTCCGGCGACGATATGACAAAAAGGGTAAAAACAACCGAACCTAATTTTGACACACCACATTGCTATTTAACGGGCGACACTATTTATCAACGGGAATCCGTATTTTTTCCACATTATTTATCAGTCTAGAGAAAGCCGTTATGGTTTTTGGACAAACAGGTTTCAACTCCTTCCGTGTTATTATATACATATTTATAGTACCGCTACAGGGCAGTAGGTAGGTACTGCATATATGCTGAGATCGCCATAATCATACTGACTGCGGCCCCAGAGGCAGCGGCAGCCCACAGCCCACATGTTTCGCAACCAATGCTGTTACCTATTGCAAGAGTTTAGTGTAAAACTCGACACACAGCTGATAGTATGTGACAGTGGTGCCAATATAAACGTTTAAAAATAAATCGTTTGGTTCAGAAATAAATTACTAAAACCAAAGATAAACACTCGAATTTTGAAAGAATGCAAGGCTGATGTGAGCGTAATGAATACGATCAAGAAAGGGATGCTTAGAAAGGGATGATGTATGGCAGTGAGGCATGGAACTGGCAGATGAACGATGAAAGTAGACTGAATGCTGTGGAAATGAGATCCTTGAGACGAATGTGCGGTAAAACCATCCGGTATTAAAAATGTGAATATCCCGAAAGAATGCAAAGCTGATGTGAGCGTAATGAATAGGATCAAGAAAGGGACGCTTAGATGGTTTGGGCATGTAGAGCGAATGAATGATGAAAGGAGTGTGAAAAGAATATATGATGCGAAAATGAATGGAAGAAGAAGTCGAGGTCGCCCGAGAAAGACATGGCACGATCAAGTAAATCAAATACTTGAATCGGGTCATGTGAAGAGTCAGAATAATAGAAGAGTATGTATGAGACGGTGTATGAATGTAAATGAAGCAAGGAGTGTGTGCCAAGAGAGAGTTATATGGCGGTCCGTCCTCTCTGCCTACGCCTTCGGGGAAACGGCGTGATGGTTAATTAGTTAGTTAGTTAGTTAGGTGCCATGTAATTTGCTTAAGCACTACTTTCAGCTCGCATAGTAATTTTCATCATGAGCTATGTAGCTTTAATACATCGATATCGCTGTAAAAAAAAAATACAAGACGCAATTACGATTTGTTTTTTGCTATCTGCATTTCGTTTTTCATATTCTGTATTTCATTTTATGTGTATATTCAATGTAATTCTATACGTAAATATTTCTAATTTTGAAACTGTTAATTCGTAATGGAACTCCATTTTAATGATTTTAATAATACCAAATTTCAAACTTTATTTCACATTTTTTTATTTATTTAAGACCTGACTGGTTTCACCTTATGACGGGCATCTTCAGACTGGTACAATTTAAAGGAATTTTATGGAATATATACTATTAGATCCGGAATGGACGCTTATCGAGTATCACAGTGAACATCTGTGACTTTTAGATTTTGTTTTATGGCTGATAGAGGCGGCTTTACAATAACATTCAAAAATACATTATTTAATATTGCATCCTTTGTACTTATTAAAAAACCGTAAATACCGCACAAGAGTCCCTGAAGAGTAACTGCTCCCAACCGTCTGGAGCCAGTGGAACTATGGCATCCCTAATTGGGGTATGTTGTGAGGCTGAAAGTAGTGGGGACGGGAAGGAGATGGAGAAGAGAGAGGTTTAAAAATACCTGGCTATTCAGATCTGGTCACCAAACACGGCTAAAACCATTACAAGCAATGTATCGATTCTGAATGGTGGTATTTCACCAGGGCGATACTTAGAGTATCTAGCACTCTACCAAACCTGAAGTATGACAGTGAGGCATGAAACTGGCAGAGGAAGGATGAAAACAGACCAAATGATATAGAAATGAGGTCCTTGAAGCGTATGTGCGGTAAAACCACGTATGACCAGTGTTCAAAATGTGAATATCCGGAAAGAATGCAAGGCTGATGTAAGCGAAATGTATAAAATCAAGAAGGGGACGCTTAGATGGTTTGACGCGAGTGTGAATGGAAGAAGTCAGGGACGCTCAAGAAATACATGGCACGATCAAATACTTAATAATAATAGTCGGGCCATGTCAAGAGTCATAAGAATAACAGAAGAGTATGTATGAGACGATGTATGGATGTGAATGAAGCAAGGAGTGTGTGCCAAGACAAAGTTGCATGGCTTTTTTTCATTTTTTTTTCATTTTCTAGATTTTTATTTATCATTAAGTGATGAATCATTTAATGTAACTGACTCTAACTCTTGTTCCTTATACCAATAGAACGGCGCTATGCGCCTTACTTTGTCACCTCATGTGGGTGGAAAAATGCTTTTACGTGACTATTGAATTTAAATTCACGAGTTTACGTAGGGAAAAAATGTTTCTAAAAACCTTACAAAAATTTCTAATTTTGTAACTATTAATTCATGGTGGAATTCCATTGATTAAATATTGTTTAACTTTATTCCAATTTTTTTTTTTTGATTCCACTTTTTATTTTTTGGTTGGACAGATTATTTCAGGTTGTTCTATTCTAGTATATAAGCTTCAGAATAAGAACAACCTGTACTAGTCTGAAGATGGCCGTTATAGGCTGAAACCGGTTCAGTCAAAAAAATAAAAAAAGTGGAATAAAGTTAAAAATTTGTTTTTATTTAATCGCCTACAAAAATTGCATGATATTACCGACTCTGGGCATCTTCTCCTTCACGACACAGCACTATAGCATATATAAATAAGTCTGTTTATGTTGAGTGGGGACGGGAAGGTGCTCGGCTTTGGCCTATGTTTAGGAATTCCACCGCATTCGCCATGGTAATAGGGAAAACCATAGAAAACCCTATACAGGTGAAAGCGGCCATATGTCCAACATGAAGACATTATGGCCGTCGGTTAGTTAATTGGTAAGTACCACTCTGTCAATCTCTTATTACCTTATTTTTTATTATGATTTTTCGAAATTTGAACGCTACGTGGCGACTGCTCTAAACACTGAGTTATCTCAAAATTCAGGCTGGGGTCATCTTATACGTGGTGTTAAATTTGTGAAAAAAAGGCATTTTTTAAATTCTTAAATTCTTTTATGATTAAATCTATTAATTAATTTTCTTCTCTACCCAAAAATACTCACTTTTTGGCTTTCTAATACAATTAATGCTACAAATGATTTTACTGTTAATTCTTTTCGGATATTTTGGAAAATGTCTAAGATTTCCAGTGAATACAGTTTTTAAACAGTAATCTTTTAAGTTCTTTATAAAATGTATACTGGGGTTTTGGGTTAAACGTTAAAAAATGCTTAAATAATTTAATAACTTTTACTGACATTTTAGTACATTTTACAATTTATTTATAACAATTAATAAATGTTATTCACTGGAAACCTTAGACATTTTCCTAACTACCCATAAAAAAATTACAAATAAATCATTTGTAGTATTGCTTGTATTAGAATGCTACAAAGTGACGTTTAGTACCATTTTCGAGTGCTGAGGCTTACGTGAATTTTTCAATAATTTGAATTATTTTATACCTATAAATCCTTGTAAAATATATGCTGTTGTGAAAATTGAAAAACTTGAGCGCTACTGAAATAGGACATTAGATAGATATCACCTGATTATATGATGCTATTTTAACATAATTCAACATTGTCTTGCGCGTGTTAACAATAAAACATTTACGCTTTAAATGTGACCATACTAATCCTGTATGACGCAATTAAGGCTTGGTATTAAATCTGTAATGCACGTTCGAAGCATTATTTTAAATCAAACATATTATTTAAAGCCTGCGTTGTTGCAAAAGCTACGCGCACTTGCATAGATTAATCTATTAATAAAAATATTTTCTCAGGTACAGTAAGCTTCGGTCTATGGTCTAAAGTGGCGTGTCTCGAGGTGTTCGTGCCCCGGGGCGAGCTTTTAGCAGATATGCATTAATACCTCCCCATTACGTCATATTAAATATTGAAAGTCTTAAGCCTACGAGACCAGAACCACGTGTTATGTTGGTATTGCAAAACCTGTGTTCAGAGTTGCAATGTCCCATGTCACCTTTTCATATATGCCAGGTTCATTTTGGAAGTCAAAAAGCTTCCGGATACTTTTCCTAGCCAAAAAGATCGCTCAACACATTATAAATCTTTGTTTTCATTCAATATCAGGAGTTTTTTTTAAAATATATAGTCAATACCGCACAAGAGTCCCAACTGCTCCCAACCGTCTAGAGCCAGTGAGACTGTGGCATCCCCAATCGGGGTATGTTGTGAAGCTGAAAGTAGTGGGGAGGGAAAGGAGATGGGGAAGACGAATGTTGAAAAGTACCTGGATATTCAGATCTGGTCACAAACGTCTAAAGCCATTTCAATCAAGCAACGTTTCAATTCTGAATGGCGGTCTTTCACCAGGGCGATACTTTAGAGTATCTACCACTCTCAGACTTGCCGCAAATGTGCTTTATATTATTTTATATGCATTAAATGCGTTATGATAATTTAATGCGCACACCGGGTTCAAGGAGATAGGGAAGAGGAAGGTTGGGAAGTATTTAGCTTTTCAGATCTGGTCACCAAACATGGCTCAACTCATTTCAAGCAACGTTTCGTCTTTCATTAGTGTGATACTGAGAATATAAAGTGCATTTTATTTTATATCTATTTAAATGTTAAATTACACGTAGTAATTAAAAAATAATTAAAAAATCGCACGTCAGGATCCGAACCCGCGACCCCTGGATTCGTATTCGAGGATCTTTACCATTCGATCAAAGAAGTTGTCAGAGTTTAATGGTCCCAAGTTAATATTTTAGAAACCAACACAGCCTTGCTCATTTTTTTAACGCATTTAAATGTGTTGGTAAAATAATTTATATTTATACTAATTACTTATGTTGATGTCTCCCTGTATATATATAAGTAATTTTATATTGCTTTAATAATCGTTATATATCATTTTACACATCATTGTCTTCTTCGTACTTTATTTTAACGTTGATTGATTTCGTTTGCTTGTAAAATTACTGGGAGGGCCAGAATTCAATCATCATTGTCCATGACTTGAACTTGGAATGGAAAAGCGCTGCGCAGCCGACCTTTACATCAGGAAATCCGGTCAGGACTCGAGGCTGCCAAAGTTCAAACCAGAACAATAACAAACTCTTAATCAGAAGATATTTCACACGAGCAACCGTGATCATTAGAAAAATGAACTAGAATATTCATTAGTACTCTTTGCTCCATTTATTAATTGGATGTTTCTCTTAATCCCGTGTACAATGAGTCATAGTAAGCTAAATAGAACTTTGAACAAATAATTTATAGTTTTTGTGTTTAATTTGTACAACTCCATTACAACTTTTTGAATTAAATTCAATAGTGGATATTCGGAAAGAATGCAAGGCTGATGTGAACGTAATGAATAGAATCAAGAAAGGGACGCTTAGATGGTTTGGGCATGTAGAGCAAATGCACGAAGAAAGGAGTGTGAAAAGAATATATGATGCGAAATTATTGGAAGAAGAAGTCGAGAACGCCTGAGAAAGACATGGCAAGATCAAGTAAATCAAATACTTGAATCAGGTCATGTGAAGAGTCAGAATAAGAGAAGAGTATGTATGAGACGATGTATGAATGTGAATGAAGCAAGGAGTGTGTGCCAAGACAGAGTCATATGGCGGTCCGTCCTTTCTGCCTACCCCTGCGGGGAAACGGCGTGATGGTTAGTTAGTTAGTTATTATTATTTTGTTCTATGATGTAAGTATGTCCGTGTTAAAAATGTGAGGGACGCTTAAATGGTTAGGGCATGTGGAGCGAATGAACCGAGAAAGGAGTGTGAAAAGAATATATGACGCGAAAGTAAATGAAAGAATTCGGGGACACCCGAGGAAAACACGCCATGATCAAGTGAACCAAATACTTGTGTCGGGCCATGTCAAGAGTCAGAATAACAAAAGAGTATGTATGACATGATGTTGATTGTGAATAAAGCAAGGAGTGTATGCCAAGACAGAGTTGTATGGCGGTCCGTCTTCTCTGCCTATCCCTGCGGGGAAACGGCGTGATGGTTAGTAAGTTCTACTATTTTTAGTAACAGCTGTTTCGGTGTTTAAGGCCATTATCAAACTGTGGTTTAGCCACGTGGAAACGACTTATTTATATGATTTTGGTTCCTTGTTTATTCACTACTGATTACGGTAAAAACCTAATTATCTTGAATTTCTTGTTATATAATTTATGTTAAGTTCTAGTACTTACCGCACTTTACTATTATACTTACACGACTTTTACGCACGGATGACACTAGTAAGAAACGGCGCAAAAACAGAAACTGGTCAGTGCGCAGCCCACCGAAAAAAACAATTGACAACGGCTTTGGCTACGTATTCCAGGAAGTGAGCGAGGAGGTATTAACGGGTTCGATTCAGGAGATCGGAACCCTGAAATTTCATGGGGAAAGTCTGAAGAAAGTGAAGTTTTCTCGGGAAAACTGCCTGGCAGTACTGCCGGGGACAACTAGACGACCAGAATCATTCTCCGCTATTTGTGGCATGCCATACGCCACAACGAGGAGCCCTACAAGCTTCTGCACAGCACGACCATCGCCAGGGAGGTGTTCTGCCTAAAATCTCGGCCGTTTTTCATCGTTCAAGAAGACCGAAAATATTACACACGTTTTCATCAAAACAAATATTCTTAATTTTTGTATTAGAGTTTTTTCCCTCTCATATATATATTTTTTTATTAACAACCAACGATCCTTCTAAATATGCTTGACATGACATCCCACTTGCTGACATAGAGAGGCTTGGTTAAATTTGACGCCCAACATTACACTACAGCGATTTGGAATATCTGCCGGTCTCTGTAAGATTTGGAGGTGTTGTCCGAAGACCACAGACCCGTGCCGAGCCGGGCGCATTCGCTCAACACTCACACATAAGTATGTGACCTCATTGGCGCCTTTCAGCACTAAAGCAATAACACAGTCATGTAATTTGGCCATTTTACATGCAAATATGTCGACCCACGCCGCGCGGGCCGTTCGTTATATTGGAGCAAAACTTATTATTTCGCTCTTCACAATGCCAACACAATATTATGTGATTATATTACGCGCGTGGAATGTTAAATTCTTGCGAAAGCACTTACAATAAGCTTGCTGATATCACAATAAGGCTTCGCTCTAGAAAATAGGTGATATTAAAATAATGCATTGAGTGTTTTAACTCATTTAAAAAAATATCCAAACAGCCTTACAAATTCTGTTTCTGCCAGTCCTTAGACCTTCCCACGCTGCTCCAATCAATATCTCAGATACTTTAATAATACACCTCTGCTGACCTTGTACAAATCACAAGTGTGCCCCACTGTAGAATTTGGCAGTCACTTCTGATCTGGAGCCCCTAAAAACCTGAAAAACCCTAGACTCCGTGCAGAAACAGGCGGTTTGTTTGATAGATTCTCCTATCTCAACAAACGGATTGCAATCTTTGGAGCGTAGGCGACAGGTGGGAATGCTGTCCTTGTTCAACCGGTATTTCAAAGGAAGATGCTCTGAGGAACTTGCGTCATTGATCCCTTCGGCACAGTTGCATAACCAACATTCGTACGCCGTTGACATTCAATACATGAGAACGAGACCCTTCTACGACTCGTTCTTATATTCAACGGCTCGGTTATGGAACGATTTGCTTGCATCTGTGTTTCCTCCCTCCTTCAACATGGGCCTCTTTAAGAGCCAGGTTCACTCCTTCCTTTCCTCAAAACGACCCTCCACACATCATCCCCAAAGATGAAATATGCCCTGAGGGACACTATTTCCCTCAGGGCCTCTTGTGTTGAGTTAATGTAAAAAAGTATCGTTTTGATTCTGAACTGTGGTATTTCACCAGGGAGATAGTGAGAGTATCTACCACAATTAATGTTTGGGTAGACCAAACATATTATATCACGAAGAAATACCATGTATCAAATCAAAGCTGACATGTTTCAATCACGTTTTACCACAACTATCAAACTAAAAGATTGCCTTTAAAACCAATTGTCAATTTTCCGCTTTGATTTAAATATTGTCTGATTTTCAATCAGAACCGACAACGTTATGTGGGTATGCCAATAGAAAAAGTGAATATATTAACAAACGGTTATTGCAAAAATATTTATGCAAGTCGATGAAAATTTCACTAAACCTTTACACCTGCAAAATAACTTTGCGGTTACAATTCAAAATCAAATTAAATTCGCTAAAGTGAAAATTGGGGCAAGTCAACGTCACCTAACTTAATGACTTTAAAATACGATTTTTTTTAACCTTATTCTACTATTTTTTATTAAGACCGGACCGGTTTTACTTCGTAACGGGCATCTTCAGACTGGTACATCAAAATCCTTAGGCCAATCGAAGGCCCCGGGCCTTGCCTTGTGGCAATTTAGTTGTGTGTTCCAAGTTACCTAACACGATATAAAACAGTCCAGTTATTTATGATGGTCGATAAAAGCTATCGATTAGCCAGCCGCGTGATACGACATTCAAGCCGCCATAATATTTAAAGTTGAATTAACATATTATTATTTCATAACGAGTCGTCTGACAATCTGTGGGAACTTTTCTCACGAGCGTTTACCGGACGCCCCCGATGATATCTTGAAATGATTTCATAATTTGATATGACTGTTTTATCGTGATAGATTTTTGGGCTATTTTGCCGTGTTGTACTTTTTTTTCATTTGCCCTGATGATAGACACTACAAGACTGTCCGAAACGTTGGCTAAAGGAGAAAAAAGCCCAATACGGCTTATCAAATAGCATAATAATAATAAATTTTGTACCTGAAGGTATGCAGGTATTAATGCAATGCAATACATTCCACAATTAAAAATAAAACTTAAAAATAATACAAACAAAAATACAAAATAACAATACATAAAACAAAAGTAAGAGTTGTAATACATATTATGCATTTTTTATCTATGGTTTTAAAGTTTATTTTGTAGAACTCCATTTTAATTTTTAGGTTTTTTAATTTTATTTAAACAATAATTATTATTATTCAAATTTTTTTTTTAAACAATTTTTAGTTAAAAGCTCTGCGATGTAATTATTTTTACGCGTGACAGCTGTTTCGCCTTCTGAGGGCATTATCAAACTGATCAAAATTGCCCTCAGAAGGCGAAACAGCTGTCACGCGTAAAATAATTACATCGCAGAGCTTTTAACTAAAAATTGTTTTAAAAAAAAATTTAAATAATAATAATTACTGTTTAAATAAAATTAAAAACCTAAAAAAAAACAAATAAAAAAAAAACATATTATGCAATAAATGAATTTAAAAAAATCATTAAAATAAAATGAATCAAATAAAAATAACTTTGATCGAGTGTACTTCAAGGTGTTCTCCGCATCATCTGCATCAATCGCTCGTTGGGAGGAGAGCTGAGCCATTCAGACGCAGCCACGACAATGACGTTGGTTGAATTCCGCGTCCTGCCCCAGAAGCTGGCTAGTCGGTGGCGAAGTAAGGCGGGGAATGAGTGCACCCTCCCTTCGATGAACATTGTAGAGGCACTGCAGAATCTTGGAAGTTGCAGAAGTTGCATATAGGCATTGTTGTAGCAAACCCTCAACTTGTTCCATTGCGCTGTTGGGTATTCTGTGCACAGCTCAGATGTATATAGGACAGTGCAGTAGGTCTTAAAGAGCAGTTTCCTGACATCGTCACTACAGTGGTAGAACCGCCTTGAGAGCATTCCGGCCCGTATATTTATAGCGCTTCTTTGTCGTTCCATATCTTCAATATCGCTCAAATCTTCTGTAAGGATATGTCCCAGGTATTTTACCTGTGAGGCCAC
The DNA here is from genome assembly GCA_022651775.1 of Drusus annulatus. Lineage (NCBI taxonomy): Eukaryota > Metazoa > Arthropoda > Insecta > Trichoptera > Limnephilidae > Drusus > Drusus annulatus. Next base: position 1,205,474 of record JAGWCC010000400.1, on the reverse strand, counting down.
AAGCAGTTTGTTACCTTCTAGCCAAATTGTTAGAATTTTTATGGCTCCTTATTGTGTTTGAATACGACGATTACGTACTTTTTAGGGATATACAACAAGTTATGCGAGTTTGCGTATGCTTCGCATATTTGCACAAGTCGTCCCATCGTATTAATGGAGGATGCCAGCAGCACCATGTCATCCGCGTAGTTGATATTATTACTTCTTTGTTCACAGATATGGCAACCAATCCTCGTGCGTTGAGTTGTTGTAAGAGGTCGTTTATGTTACATTAAATAAAGTAGGTGACATATTTCTTCCTTACCTGGGTAGGGTCTAGAAGAAGCCCCTGCCTTTTGAATGTAATATGTTTGCCGCTTGAACGAAGCTTCATTTATGCAAAATGTAGCGACATCCGAAGCGATTCGATTCAACAACAAGGGTGCCCTCCCCACCTGCATGACCATTGGCAAGTTAGTCCTGCAGGCCGGGAGCTAAAACAGTAAATGTTGTCGATGACGAAGGTAACCATCGGGAATGAAAATGAATGCTCTCCATGATAGCTGAGTTTTTGGATCATCCGCGAATCAATCTGAATAAATGTATAGTAATATAATACACATCCCTTCTGGCCCCTAGATGATTCGTTCCGAGCATACCCACCCATAGATAGTGTCAGTAGGATAGAGCCACGGGTAGTAACCATCGTTTACATTTGTTATACTATCGTGGAGAATATTTGTTTAGATTTTATTCATTTATTTAAATCATTTCCGCTAACGGAGATCGGTCAACTAACTCACTAACCAGCACGCCGTTTCCCCGCAGGGGTAGGCAGAGAGGAAGGACCGCCATATAACTCTGTCCTGTCACACACTCCTTGCTTCATTCATATTCATACATCGTCTCATACATACTCTTCAGTTATTCTGACTCTTCACACGACCCGATTCAAGTATTTGATTTACTTGATCGTGTCATGTCTTTCTCAGGCGTCCTCGACTTCTTCCTCCATTCACTTTTACACTTTATATTATTTTCACACTCCTTTCTTCGTTGATTTGCTCTACATGTCCAAACCATCTAAGCGTTCCTTTCTTGATCCTATTCAATACGTTCACATCAGCCTTGCATTCTTTCCGGATATCCACATTTTCAATTCGGTCATACATGGTTTTACCGCACATACTTGTCAGAAAAAAAAAAACAAAATTACGCTAGTCATTGATTTTTATAGTTATGTTTTAATTAAATTTACATTTTATTTGTTTATTATATGTTTAGTAGGTGTTATTTATTTTAATGAATTAATGTTTTTTTTCATTATCGCTTTGCATATATTATGTATTACAATTCTCACGTTTATTATTTAATGTTTTGTTATTTAGTATTTTTTGTATATGATAGTATTAATACCGTAAGCCGTCTTCTGCCACGTTCGATGGAAAAATTGCTCATACGTACAAAAGTTTGAAATTTTCTACCGATTACGGTCCTTCACGATTAACTCAGTATGTTCCTTTTGATGAGTGTGTCATGACTAAGCCACGCGGGAGCGGGTTTTTATCTGCTAATTATTTATAATTATGTAATGAATTGCATTGCATTATACTTGCATACCTTTTGGAATTTTTGTTTTTATTAAATATAAAAGTGTTAAATAAACCAACCTAAGTAATGGTCATTTACACTTAAATTATGCGGGTATGATTTTCTCCGCATCACCCCAAACATATAATTATCTTCTACCTTGACTATGATTTCGTAAAACCTCGCGTTAATTTCATCACTTATTTCTACGTAGCTGACCAGCTTCCGTTGGTTTGTCCAGCACGCCTAATATTTCGCTTGCGCAATGGATTTTCTGGATTATTTAAAAAAAAAACCCATCGGGCGATTTTACAACTGACTAAGCAGAAAACACTTTGCCTAACTTTAATTTCAACCAACTTACGTAAGGCTGAAGAATGTTGACGAAAGACTAAATGCGGGAAGTTTAATTAATCCAGTATAATAAAAGTGGAATAAAGTTACAAATTTGTTTTATTAAATCATTAAAATGGAATTCCACCACGAATTAACAGTTTCAAAATTAGAAATAATCCAGTATCCTCAGGCTAACACCTAACAATATAATGTATGTCATACTTATATCAACCCTGATGTGTAGCATTGAGGCAAAAACATAGACAGAGGGAAGAATAAAAGTAGACTGAACGCAGATGAAAATAGTTCAAGAGAGATGGGTGGTAAAAACCATAAATGACTCAAATACAATTATAGAATTCAGAAAAAAGTACTCATTCTAAGCTTAGTGGTGTGTAATATTGAAATAAGAATATATGTGGAGAGAGGGATAAAAACTAAATATGTTTTTGAATTTAAGCACCAAATAATAAAAAATATGAGAATCTCTTACCACGACAAAGGGGGATCGTAATGCTAATGACAATATTGACTTCTGGAATGCCTGACTCCTGCAAGTTACAGATTCCGCTGTACCTTACCGACTGTAATTTTGCAATAACTCACTTATGTTTTACAAATTTATTTGTTTGTCAATTTAAGAAGATTAATTAATTAGTTTGGTCTACTCAACAATAGATGTCGTGACATGTAAATATAAAGACTATAAAATAAATTTCTTACATTATTTTGAATCTTATAGACCAGGAGCACATAAATAAAAAAGGTTAATGTATTAGTTTGGTCTACTAAACAATAGATGTCATTACATGTAAATATAAAGACTATAAAATAATTTTCTCACATTTGAATCTCAGGGACCAGGAGCACATAAATCAAAAAGGGTTAATGAATTAGTTTCGTCTACTCAACAATAGATGTCGTTACATATAAATAAATATAAACACTATTAAAAAAATATATCAGATTTGAATCTCGGGGACCAGGAGTACATAAATCAAAGAAGCATAATGAATTAGTTTGGTCTACTCAACAATAGATGTCGTTACGTGTAAATATAAAGACTATTAAATATTTTTCTCACATTTGATTCTCAGGGACCAGGAGCACATAAATCAAAGAAGCTTAATTTGTTTGGTCTACTCAACAATAGATGCCGTTACATGTAAATATATAAATAAAATAATAAAAAATTCTCACATACAAGTATGAATTTCAGAGACCAGTAGCACATAAATTTTGAGATTATTTAAATTTTAATAATGTTTAGAGATAACTACATTGTATTTTGTATGTTAGAATATGAAGGTAAAATCAGATTTGTACGTTCAAAAGTTTATTTAATATACCCTTTAAATTTATATTAACATGCATAATAACAGATAAACTTGAAACAAAAGTTGTTTCAAACATTTAGATTGCGATATCTGAAAGCTGTGGTGACTTTTGTCTTGAAGGACCTGGTATCAGAAGTCCAGTATTTTGTTGCAAAATATTGGCATTTTGAAAAGGCTAACCTGCGCATTTATCTTTTAAAGTAAAAAATGAGTTAGAATCTCAGAGCCATAATATACAAGAGAGAGAGCTGCTGTAGTCAATTATGATGAGTTTTGCCGGACTCGGCTAGAACTGGGTGTGGCTAGGACGAGGGTTAGGGTATTTATACATCCATTCATAGCACATATCGACATAATGTTTTTGTTTATTCGTACAACCACTTTTTCATTGTATTGTTGTAAACAAAAAAATATCATTTAACCTAAAAAAACGGTTGACTTATGTCCATTTATATCGCATATGAAAACGTGTGGGCGGAGCCAACGGAGACGCAAGACACGAAGAACGTCCTTACAATACTTTAAAGCGGTGTGATAATTTGGCAACATTTGCTGTCTCTTTCTTTCTCATAGCGTACGACGTAAAAACCCAGAGAAAGTGATTTATCCCTTATTTGTATAGGTCGGGTAAAAAGAATTAGCTCTTTCACCATATATTGTTACTTCAAGGTTTTAATGTTTTGGATGTCAAAAGTAGAGTAGCCACTAATAATCCAAGCAACATCTGTCGCTTCTACGACTCATTCTTGTGTTCATCAGCTCGATTGTGGAATAATTTGCCAGCCTCTTTGTTTCCAGCCTTTTAGTTTAAGTCTTCCACTAAAAAAGTGCTGTGTTACTTGATATTGGATCTACTGAATTTTCGTCTTCACTTCTTCAATAGATGCGTTAGCATTTGATTAATTATTCTCGAGTTGAGTATTCTAATCCTTTTTAGAAGCAAACTACCGCTTCCCTTCATACATTGATATATTATGCATTAGCCTCAAATGGTGCATTTCGAATTCATAAAACAAAAAGTAAATCCTGGTAACCTGGCTGGGCGCGTAGTTGTGAGTGACATGACCGGGCGCGCGCCGCACTGAGTGAAGCATCTCAAAACTCCAACCTCTTCATTAAAATGTTTGTCATCTACCATATACGTGGAAAGTGATTTTTCCAGAAGGATAAAGTTATTCTGTATAGATTCACATAAATTTCAACAGTCATAAAATCCAACGTACGGTAAAGTGTTCTATAAAAAGGAAAAAACACAACATTTGGTTGGCATCGAAATTACAAGAATGCAACTCTATCAAATGTTTTGAAAAATATAATCAAATTTAAGAAATGCATCCATCTCAGTAGCAATATCCCTAGCTGCTTGTTTAGGACCAGGGAAAACTTTTATTATATTCTTAGCTCCTGTGATGCTACTGGTTTGCTGCTCCAAATCTTTACCAATGAAAAACGAACAAGTGTCATCTAATTTACAACTAGCTGTTATGTCCATAGCATCTTCAGTTTCCAATTCGGCTGATAGATCTGTTGATGTTGTTGCATCGATTTATCTTCAAATTCATTTTCGATGTATGAATCATCTATAACATAGATTCTCAAACTTCTTTTGCCCACCGCCCACTTTGAGAATTTTTTTTTTTCTAGACCCCCCCCCATATATATTTTTTTAACTTACCATCTGTCGCGTTCGAGGTTCCAGTTACCGGTGACCACCGAGAAACCGGTTATTTAACCAGTTCTTTTTGGAACTGTTTCCTCGTGTTTTGTCGAAAAGTACTAGCAAATCGACAAAAGTTCTTCGCCAAAAAAGTACTAGTCGGTGAGATTTGAAAACGAAAAGAACTGGAACTGGTTACTCGCCAAAATAAAAGTACTAGTCGGTAGAGATTTCAAAGTGAAAAGAACTGAAACCAGTTTCTCGCCCAAAAAACACGAAAAGAACGAACAAAGGCTTCTCGTCAGACAGCTCATGAAGAAAGCATAAGATGTAGAGATGGTCGATATTACTGTCCCGGTTAAAAGGAACCGGTTCCTCGTCAGTCGCCGGTAACTGGAATAGCAGGTACACCGAATCTCCGATATCAACCATCCCTTGCATGGATGTAAATAAAGCAAGAAGTGTGTACCGAGACGAAGTTGCATGCGGTCCATCCTCTCTGCCTACTCCTGAGAAACGGCGTAATGGTTAGGTAGTTTAGCGCAGCCGAGTGCCCAAAATAGTACTCGGGATCGGAGCCCGGTTGTGCCAAAACTTTTGTGTTTTCTCCGTCTTATAAATAAATTAGCCTCTGATAAACATCCAAAAAATATTCTTAATGTTCCTTTAAGAACGAGCTCTTAATTTGTTTTTAAGGAGCTAGATGTCCTATACTTGAAACAACTTTACTCTCAAAATATCCTATTGCACCAATTTAATAATGTCCATATGTTTAAAGAAAGGAAAGTTTCTAGAACCTTTAGACACACATAAAATTCTTTAATACCCCAGCCTATAAAACCGCTTACGGACAAAAAAGTTTTAAGTACAACGCCATTAAGCAATTTAATTTTCTGCCCAGCACCATCGAAACATACAAACCAAAAGCTCCTTTAAAAGCAATATCATTACTCACCTTAAAAACCAAGTTTAATTTAGCTCTTAATATGTAGATTCTATATCTTCAAATTTGTCATTTACTTATATTATTTTGTTATGTTTATTATGTATGTACTATATTTTCGATATTAACATGTTACTATGTAGCTAAAAAAACACTTTTGCAAATTGCCATCCCAACACAGGCTTATGCCTAGTGGGATGGGCAATATACCAACTAATAAAAAATGTATGTTCAAGTAAAATAATAAATAAATAAACACAGCTACCTATCTTCATATACAAGTTCACTCCGAGATTAATTTATTTACTAACTTTTTTCAAATTTTCAATAACATTGTTTTATCATCAGTACCTGTTCATAACGCTATTATTATAAACCGTTTAAAATAACACACCTTGGTCGTTCTTTCTACCTCTTTCCAATGCATTCAATTCGCTCTATATCTCTGTTAATTTGATGCAAACATGATAACAACAACGCCTTGAAAGCTAAACACATTATATTTCAGTTAATGGAATTTTAATAACAGTCCTTGCCATCAGATAGCAAGCGTTTAGCCGCTAGGCCACCGGGGCCGCCTTTTTATAACAAATCACCGAACTTAATGCGATCATTCTCTCGAGGCGGCGCTTCATGCGACTGTGGCAAGTGGTGCCAACACTATTTTCTATTGACTAATCATTCCAATCAATAATAGATAGTTTATAAGTCGTGCATTGTGGTGGACCACAAGCGATACGAATTAGATTGTTCAATAGATTTGGCACAGAGTCGTTGTGACTTTTCACCTTCAGGTACAGATAAGTATGTAGAGCAAATGTGTGGAGATTTGATTCGGTGTTTGTATATGGGTCATATTAATATATTTCCAAGAAAAGTTTTTAGAAATGTTTTAAAACAGTTAATAATATTTGGATAATTTGTATGGCGCCGTTTTTGTGAAAAATCCCCTCAAGGTTGTTTTGTATAACCTCAGTATTTGTTTACGTTACCTTTGTACACCTTTGTATTTTTGACGGCCTCCTTAAACTACGAATCCAAAGATCGCGGGTTCAAGCCCGGCGTACGCAAACGGCTTTTATTTAATTAATATGTGTTATAACTAACTAACTAACTAACCATCACGCCGTTTCCCCGCAGGGGTAGGCAGAGAGGACAGCCCACCGTATAACTCTGTCTTGGCACACACTCCTAGCTTCATTCACATTTATACATCATCTGATACATACTCTTCTGTTTTTTTTTACTCTTCACATGAGTCGATTCAAGTATTTGATTTACTTGATCGTGCCATGTCTTTCTCGAGCGTTCTCGACTTCTTCTTCCATTCACTTTCGTACCATATATTCTTTTCACACTCCTTTCTTCGTTCATTCGCTCTACAGGGTCAAACCATTAAGCGTCCCTTTCTTGATCTTATTCATTACGCTCACATCAGCCTTGAATTCTTTTCATATATTTACATTTTTAATACGGTCATGCATGGTTTTACCCCACATACGTCTCAAGGATCTCATTCCCACAGCATTCAGTCTACTTTCATCCTTCCTCTGTCAGTTCCATGCCTCACTGCCATACATCAGGGTTAGAAAAAGAACTCCATTGTGGACTGCTAGCTTCGCTTCTTTTGACAAATTTGCGCCAACAGCGTTTAGTCCTCCATTAATGGAGTTTCCTGCATTCCCCCTTCTTTTAATATCCTAATCAGTCTTTCCGTCTCTCTAGAACACACTTGCTAAATACACAAACTCATCCGCTTGCTCCAAGTTTTCATCATACACAACTATATTGCACGCTGTTCTCGTACACTCTCTTTCAAACATCATGACTTTGGACTTACTTACATTCATCATCAACTCATTTTCCATACATACTTGGTTCGTCCTGTGTCATAACACATTTAATTCGTATAAAATAACATAAATTATATATGCGGCACGTTCCAGAGTGGTAGATACTCTAATTATCGCCCTTGTGAAAGACCTCCATTCAGAATGGAAACGTTGCTTAAAAATAGATTTAGTTGTGTTTGGTGACCAGATCTGAATAGCCAGGTACTTTCCAACCTTCGTCTTACCCATCTCCTTCAGCCTCACAACATACCCAACTTGGGGATGCCTTAGTCTCACTAGTTCTAGACGGTTTGGAGTAGTTGGAACTCTTGTGCGGTATTCACTATAAAAATAAAAAAAAATAAACACGAGTTTGTAATAATAAAATTTAAATTAGAATTATCTTATTAAGGTTGTATGCTTTTTTTAAATTTTAATTAGAGTAGTAATTGAAGTAGCAATGACAACAATACAAAAACGACTGTTTGTATAAGAATAAATCAGGAAAAAATTACGTGAACAATTTCCAAAGAAATATAAAATGTTTAGGTTTTTTACTTTTATTTAAACAATAATTATTATTATTTTAATTTTTAAAAAACAGTTTTTTAGTTAAAAGCTCTGCGATGTAATTATTTTTACGCGTGACGGCTGTTTCGCCTTCTGAGGGCATTATCAAACTGTGTGCCCTCAGAAGGCGAAACAGCTGTCACGCGTAAAAATAATTACATCGCAGAGCTTTTAACTAAAAACTGTTTTATAAAAATTAAAATTAAAATAATTATTATTTAAATTAAAGGAAAAAACCTAAAAATTAAAATGGAGTTCTACAAAATAAACTTTAAAACCATAAATAAATATAAAATGGATTATAATGACGAAGTCAATATCCAATAGGAGCGGGGGCCAGAAACAAAATAATTTTCTCCATATTTGCTTTTGATTTCTATTGTGTCTTTACTTATTTATAATCAATTAACTTTTTATAGCTAATAGCTATCGGAAGGTATAGCCATAGCCAATAGCTATCGAAAAGCTGATATAACCCAAAGCAATCCAAATACTAAGTTTGGAGATCGCGCTGCAGGAGTATCGGGGCCGAAGGCTTGGAATAAACTCCCTCCGGAACTAAGATGTATAACGAGCCCAACAGAATTTCGGTCCAAACTGAAAACTTACCTTTTCAGACTCTCATATCCTTAAATTCATTAAAAGAATCTCAACATAATCTGTCTCTCGACGAATCGATATTAGAAATAATAATTTTAACCAAATTCTGTTCTGTACGACAAATTCAGAGTGTACGACCAAGTCCGTTTTTTATCTTCGCTCCCATGCCCTAAATCGGAAAAAAAAAAATTATAATTATAATTTTATGTTAATAAGTGTGTCTATGTGATGGGACCTGCCAAGTAAGTATGTTCCTGTATATTTTTTTATTTGAACTAGGAACTAATATGTAATAATAGAAAATAAGATCGGTACAGCGCCCTTGAGGTGATTTTTCACAAAAACGGGGCTGTAAAAATCATCAAAATATTATTTTTTTGTGTTTGTTAAGATCCTTGGCTACAAATTCAGAGGTCACGGGGTCAAATCCCAACGTGCGCAAGTAAACTTCATTCAAATGATGTGTCTTATTTCATATTAATTTCACACAAAACTATGTAGGTACTTTTGTTATCGTTGAGTATGCATTTAACCGTATTTACTGACCAGATCCAAATAACTAGGTACTTCCCACCTTCCTCTTCCCCGCACCTACACCCCCACACTCCCTTTAACTTTACAACATACCCCAATTAGGAATTCCGTAATTCCGCCGCTTGAGTCGGCACGAGATCCGTGGGGCTAGGCCGTGATTGGTTGGCACTAGACAACCCGCCATCGCGGTACTTTCCAGCTACGTCGAGCGGGCTCAGCCCTACGGGCAAATCTCTTTGCCTCATTGTGACCCAAAAAGCCGGGGGAGAAATATACATACATAACAATTTTCTATGAATAATATGAAAAATAATCCTAACAACTACACATTATCGTAGGCACTGCTATCGTGGCTCTGTACGTCCGACACAATATTAGTTGCTTTAATTCAACCATTTCAAATGTACAATAATGCCTGCTGAAATAAATTATAGGTAGGTACTTTATGGGGTAAGTAAAGATTTGGTGAGATTGTTTTTAATGATTAAAATTTTGATTTACATTAGTTCACATAGGAATTTATTTATACAAGAAATGAAAAAATAACTTTGCATAAGACAAACAATGTTATTTTAATTTTTATGACCAACCGATTTCGCTTAGCCTAGGCATCGTTAGGGTACAACATTAAACTCAACAAAAAATAAAAAGTGGGTGGTTAGATATAAATAATTATAAAATAACGATGAGTAAACAAAAGATTTTGTTTTCAATTATAACAAAGGAATAGAGAGAAAGAGACAGATAATATGAATTGAAAGAGGCAAAACGTCAACTGAGAAGGTGATTAAATAATAATGATAAATTAAGAAATTATTTATAGTTAATCAGTGTAGCTGGACAACTAAAAACTGATTTTATATTTTCAAAAAAATTAACATTTTTATATAAAATTAAATTTGAACTTATTAAATTATTCTATTACATTATTATTAAATTAAATAGATAGAGCTTTGTTTACCATACAAAGGTGGTAGCCAAATCGGAAGAAAAAATAAAATAAAAAAATTGATAATTTTCAAATAAAGAATGGTTTCGATTAAAAATGCCGATTTCTTATAAGGTCTCGGTGGCTCAATTGGCAGAAGCGTTACTCCCGGATAGAGTAGAGGTTCCGAGTTCGTGTCTCGGTCGCAACCGTTATTTTTCTGTTTCATATTTACGTTGAAGATTATTGATATTATTTCAATAATTAAAATTTAAAAAAAAAACATTTCTAACCAATGACGTTACATATGTAGACACGTTATAGCCTTAGAATATCAACACAAAATGTGGCAAGCAAAACACACACGTTACCAGTAAATTCATCATTCAAATATCGGTCATGTATGACAAAGATAGACATTCATAGAATAAATGTGTATGAACGAAACAGATCCGAAGTTCGGACCGCGTTCCATACTTGCTTGAAACGACCTCAAGCGACGCGTGACCGTTTAGTACTAAATCGGCTTAAACACCGATCACACCAACTAGCGTGATTATTGCTTGCCACTTTGAGAGCACTACAACGTGTCTATATATATATATGTTACGTCATTGTTTCTAACTACATTGAACTGTGTGTCCGACAAGCCTTAAATAGTAGACCACTCACTTTGAGGTCAGCAGACGTAGATACTGCTGTTCGATGAATTGAACCATCTCGATCAAATAAACCTGTTTACTATGATCGCGCTTTTGGTGTATCTGGTCCAGTTATCTGGAATAAGCTTCCCACAAAACTTGCCAACATACAGAACTTAGCAGAGTTCAAACGAGTCCTAAAAACCAAATTGTTTAAAAATCCCACATACAAAACGTAACTTATTAAAATTTAATTTCTTTGAAAACGTCCCTAATTTGCTTTGTTTCGGTTTTCTCCTTTCTTCTATCATTATAACTCAATGTCCTCACTATCTACTGAAAACCATATACTCATTGTCATAAAATATTTATTTTTCTTTTTGTTACTTGCTATATTTACACTGTTTGCATTTTTAGAATCGTTTAACTTACAATACTTGAATGTTAATGTTTTAAGTGCCAACATATTAACTGTCCTCAATCATATTTCATTTTCTTTGATTTGACAAATGTGTTTATATGAATCAATTTGTTTCATCTGAATTTTTATACCCTTAGCTCCTAGTAAATTGTTTTTTAATCTGTTGATGTACACATACACTGTTATACCCATATCTGAACCTTTTCTCTCGTGATTTATGATAACGATCATGATTTTAGATAGTTTTAATTTGTATACATTCTATGTATTATTTTCTCCTTGTTAGTTAATCTTATTAGCATAATTAATTTAGCATGAAGCGCACTTGAGGTGAAATATCACAAAACTGCGCTATATAAGTTCACTGTTATTATTATTATTATTAAAAGTAACATAATACAAAATTCACAATTCTTACATAGTCTTTGTTGTTCGAACAGTTGTAGTGTAAGTTATCACAGCAGGATATTATTTGTCGGCCGTTTCATTTTTGTCTTGAAAATTTTACTCAAGGCTAAAAATCAATTAGGTTGGTACCACAAGTCATTTACTTTTTATTGCATTCATTTGGTGAACCCGATTGTCCGTTGATACGTTTGTCAGTGGAATTGAATTCTAAATTTGAATTACTGACATGCCAAAATGGCGCCAGTGTTGTCACCTACTTTAAATTAAACGAATGTCTCAATAACCCAAATTAGCACCCGAGGCTTAACTGTGTTCACTTTTAAGACCTGTACAAATAAAAGGGGTAAAGTTTTTATCGAGCAATATGTTTTGATTGAAAAAAAGTTTTAAATCCCAATAAATTATGTTAAGTACAAGTACCTACCGCACTATACTATTATATACACAACCTTGGAGTAAAAATATATATGGAGTGGTACCTTTGCGAAACAGTGAAGTCAGTATTGTTGATTTTATACTGACTCGGATAGAAAGAGGCAAAGATGTGTTAAAGGAAGTTGGATAGCCTATTAGTTACCGCCCACATGGAATTCGGACATTTTTAATAAACGTATTTAAAACATTATAAATTCACGATTAAAATGAATTATAAAGTTAAAATATCACACAAACACTAATAACAGAAGGTTTGCCTAAATAATGATCGAAGCTTTTTGTTGATTTTATGTCTTTATATTATTCAAAATGTGAGAATTCTAATGTTCAAAAATATTTAAAACGGTTGAAATACCTCTGAAAAGTGACGTTTTACAATCTTTGTTTGGTCTTATTTGAACATTCACGCATAGCACATATCACCATGATGTTCGATGTATTTGTATAACCTCTGCAAGTCTTTTAATCAACACAAATATAGGAAATAACCTCAAAATCCGTTGACGTAAGTTATGCGACTCGACGATGTGAAGTTAGCGCGGTCGGAGAACATTCTTACACATTTAGAAGTGTTGCAATATTATGTGAAGACTTTTCTTGTCTCTTTCTCTCTCATGGTATACGACGTAAAAACCCGGAGAAAGTGATTTATCGCAAGTTTGTATAGGTTGGGTAAAAATATTAGCTATACCTCCTTATATCGTTACTCCAATACACAACACTAGTGAGAAGCGGTGCAGAAGACAGAATCTGGTCGATGCGCAGCTAGCCGAAAACAACTGAGAACAGCTGGCGATTTTTTTTCATACTGGGTAATAGACTGCCGACTGACTCGCAGAGATGAGGGAGGAGAATTAACGGGTTCGTTTCAGGGGATCGGATCCTAGAAATTTCTTGAAGGAAGTGTGAAAAAAGAGAAGTGTGTTCTCTCGAAAAAGGAGACAGGAGAGGAATCGCAACTGCGAAAAGGTGCTCGAGCTGCCCGGCAATACCGCCAGGGACAATAAGACGACCAGGATCTTTCTCCGCCATATGCAGTATGCCATCCTATGTACGATGCCATCCGCTGCAATTTAAGCTGCTCTACGGCATGACCATCGCCAGGGAGGTGTTCTGCCTAACATCCCGGCCGAACTTCATCGTTCAAGAGGACCGAATATATAAATTAAGTTTTCAACAAAACAAACGTTTCTTATTTGTGAATTAGTGTTCTCTCCCTCTCATTTGACATTACAAATAATTAATGAATATTTACACGAGTCTCACTGTGTGAAAATATCCTTCGATTTTATCCCTCTGTACACGATACCACAGGCTACGGGCTCGATTACGACTCCAGAGGTCGCGGGTTCAAACCCGGCGTGCGCAAATAAATTTGATTCAATCAAATTGTTTTATAACACATTTAATTCATATCAAAATAATACGTAGTATATCTGCGGCACGTTCCAGAGTGGTAAGTATCGCCCTAGGAAAATACCACCATTCAGAATCGAAACGTTGGTTAAAATAGCTTTAGCCGTGTTTGGTGACCAGATCTGAATAGCGAGGTATTTCCCAAACTTTCTCTTCCTCTTCCCTATCTCCTTTCTCTTCCTTTTATCTTCGGCCTCACAAAATACCCCAATTGGGGATGCCATAGTCTCACTGGCTCCAGGCAGTTGAGAGCAGATGGGACTCTTGTGTAGTATTCATTCAATTGCATGAAAATAATATTATACAGATGTAATGCATAATTAAACCAACTAACAGGAGATGCACATGTGTCCTAGAGACGAATCACAGCCATTAAATGACTTATTCGACAATAATTTGATAATAAACTGATAACATGTGTTTTAAATTTCATCACGTTACATATCATCCATCAGCCCCTCTGCTAGAAGCTAATGCAGCTATGGAACCACCGATTAAGAAATTCAATCTGGTGGAACGAAGTGAGGTAGATGAAGTGAAGAGAAGAGGAAGCTTGAGAAATAACCTGACAGTACAAATCCAGTAACTTTATCCATTCCATGCAGTTTTTCTTGATGACAGTGAGTGTCATCCACTCTGTAACAAAATGCATCACAGTTACATTTGTTTACTAAATTCACAATAACCTAAATACCTTAAGCTAAAATCAAATATTCGAGGTCACCTTATCTTTTTACCTTTTGGTACCAGCAAGCTACTTTGTATCTGGCAATCCGAAGGGACCGGCGTAGCCGTGAAAGTCGTGACTCAGTTCGGCAGCTGGGCCCTGGACCCTGGACCAAAAGGTCACTGTATCAGATTCCGCACTGACATTTGTCACCCTCTCACCGAAATGGCAATTTGTCGTGCGTGTTACCGGTTACCGTGTAGGCTTATTTTTTTTCATTAAGAGCCCAGGTTTAATTGTGTCTCGGTTATAATGCAGAGGTGGCTTCAGGTTTTAAAATTTATTATTTAGTTCTGATATTTAATCCTCATTTTCCCCTTTTACTTTAGTCTACATATTTCTACTGCATTACCATCTTTTAGTTCTCACAGTATGTTCTGTCCTCAGAACAAGAATATATAATAATTGAAGAGAGAGCTAAAATTTTTTTAACAACGCTTACAAATTTATGATAAATCAATATCTCCGGGTTTTTACGACGTAAACCGCGAGAGAGAAAGAGATAAGAAAAGTTCTCACATAATTTAGCACTACTTTTTAGTATGTAAGCATGTTTTCTGTCTCCCGCGTCTCCGGCGACTCCGCCCACTACGTTTTATTACGCGACATAACAGGACAGAACTCAACGGTTTTTAGGTTACATCTTACATTTAAATAAGTTTTCAAAATCGGAAAAAAAAATACATAATTATAATTATAAGTAAATAAGTGTGTCTATCTGATAGGACCTACCAGGTAAGTATGTTCCTGTATATTTTCTTATTTAAACTAGGAATTAATATCTAATAATAGAAAAAAAGATCTATACAGATGCGCCCTTGAGGTGATTTTTCACAAAAACGGCGCTATACAAAACATCCAAATATTATTATTATTATTATTAGACAGAGAGGGCGGACCGCCATACAACTCTGTCTCGGCACACACTCCTTGCTTTCATTCACATTCATACGTCTCATACATACTCTTCTATTATTCTGACTCTTCACACGACCCGATTCAAATATTTGATTTACTTGATCGTGCCATGTCTTCCTCGGGCGTCCTCGACTTATTCTTTCATTCACTTTCACATCATACAATCTTTTCAGACTTCTTTCTTCGCTCATTCGCTCCAGATGCCCATACCATCTAAGCGTCCCTTCCTTCATCCTATTAATTATTATTTTTTTATTTTATTTTTATATTTAATATCAGTTTTTTATATCAATTTGTGTTTACATTTTACATTACTGATTGCTGTATTATGCAAGCTCGTAAATATATTGAATGTATAAAACTTAAATTATTGATGTATCACTGACGTATTTTGCCATCAATGTTTTTTACCAAAAACCTTACGTCAACTTTTTTTTACAAAAAACCGTACGCCAACCAAAGCCGACGTTTTTATTATTGCAAATATTTTTTACGAACCCCGCCACCTTTGCACAAATTGAACCGCCCGCTCGATTAAAAATATAACGGACTTGACATGTCAAGTGACACATTTTATTAGAACACAGAATTGACGAATACCACGCTGCATGCCTGTTTACACGAAGTGTGTCACTCGCTGCTCTACCCTTGACCCGTGAGTCGACCAGCAACTCCCGAATATGTCGGACAATTGCCAGCCGTAATCCGACATGTCGTACGAACGAATTGTTCGCCTAACGTTATGCCGTATCTCGCGTTTACGTGGTTAGGCAAGACCTTGGAGTGACAATATAGGAGAGAGAGCTAATTCTTTTTACCCAACCTTTACAAATTTGGGATAAATCACTTTCTCCGGGTTTTTACGTCGAACACGATGAGAAAGAAAGAGACAGAAATAAATCCCAAATGATCACACCGCTTTAAAGTATTGTACGGATGTTCTTCGTGTCCCGCGTCTCCGTTGACTCCGCCCACACGTTTTGATACGCGACATAAATGGACATAACTCGACGGTTTTTTTGGTTATATTCTTGAAATAACAATGTATGGAGAGAGAGCTAATTATTTTTACCCAACCTATGCAAACTTGCGATAGATCACCTTCTCCGGGTTTTTACGTCGTACACCATGAGAGAGAAAGAGACCACAAATATAATACACCGCTCCTATGTACTGTCACAATGATCTTGGGCTCCGGGGTCATCGCGGGACTCCGCCCACATTTTTTACTATGCCACTAAACTTGACCCAACCAAATGGTTTTTTTAGGTTATATGCTATATTTTTGTTGATAACAATACTGTGAAAAAGTGGTTTTACGAATAAACACAAACATTATGTCGATATGTGATATGAATGGATGTATAAATACCCTAGCCTTAGTCTTAGCCACGCCCAGGTCCGTCGAGTCCGGTAAAAATCATCAAAAACTGACTTAGATAGATACCACTCTAAGTTTATATCCCATATCGTCGGTGTAAGTCCAATACCGCATATGAGCCAATTATTTCAAAATACATTTTTTTTACGCTTTCAGTTGAACGGTACAAGCCGCATGTATTGGCATATTCACTTTTCAGAATCATTTTTATTTAGGCAAACCTTTTGTTATTAGAGTTTGTGTCATATTTTGACTTTGTAAATAATTTTAATGGTGTATTGCTATTGTTTTTTTTTTAATGTGTTCAAATATGTTTTTGAATTCCATGTGGGCGGTAACTAATAGGCTATCCAACATCCTTCAATATGTCTTTGTCTCTTTCTATAGAGTCAGTATAAAATCAACCATCCTGACTACACTTTTGCGCAAAGGTACCTCTCCATGTCATCCAAGGTTATGACACAACAATTAATTTACGCACGCCGGGCTTGAACCTGCGACCTCTGGATTCTTCCTCGAGTGTGTTACCACTCGACTACGGAGGCAGTCATTATTAATTTATTGGTTTCTTGGGATATCATATTATCAATAACATACCTAAGTTATTGTAGGTAGATACGCATAAGCATTGAAAGTATATAGACTTGTGTAGATAAAGTTAAACGTAGGTTTTGATTTTTTGCAATCGATTTCCAGAAATCACTCTAGAGTAAGTGTTTACCTCTTCAACACCCACATAAAAAATAAAGGTTGCAATTTAAACACAACTTAACGATGTTATGAGATCATATTGATACGGAAGTGAAGTCATATGCCCTAGCTCAAAAAGAAGAAAAAAATAACCTTTTAAAAATTATTATCCCACCTGTGATTACTTTTGATTTACATAAGGATCTTAACTAAACCTCCAAAAATAAAATCATACATATGGCCTTGAGTTTGACTGATGCTTTATGTTTACGGGCAAGCAATTCATTGTAAATAATTTAATTTGTGAGTGCCCACGTGCGAGTGTGAACTAATCAAATTCGAGTCCCAACTGCTTCCAACCGTCTGAAGCCAGTGGGATTATGGTATCCCTGATTGGGGTATGTTGTGAGGCTGAAGGTAGAAATGAGGGAAAAAAGATGGAGAAGTGGAAGGTTTGGAAGTACCTTGGTATTCAGAACTGGTCACCAAACACGGCTGAAGCAATAGCTTCGATTCTGAATGGTGGTATTTCACTTTTGCAAAGAGAGTATCTACTACAAACTAAAGTTTGATGGCCTCCATGGCCGAGTGGTAAGACACTCGACTACGAATCCAAAGGTCGCGTGTTCAAACCCGGCGAGCGCCAATAACTTTTATTTAATTAATTTGTCATAACACATTTAATTGATATTAAAAATATATATTTGTGGCACGTTCCAGAGTGGTAGATACTCTGAGTATCGCCCTGGTGAAAGACCACTATTCAGAATCAAAAACGTTGCTTGAAATGGCTTTAGCCGTGTTTGGTGACCAGATCTGAATAGCCAGGTACTTCACAATCTTTCTCTTCCCAATCTCCTTCCCCTCCCCACCACCTTCAGCCTCACAACATAGCCTATTTGGGGATGCCATAGTCTCACTGGCTCTAGACGGTTGGGAGCAGTTGAGACTCTTGTGCAGTATTCATATATATATTTTTTAAATCTACTACTCTGGAACGTGCTGTAAATATAATATATATTATTTTATTTTGATTAAATGTGTTGTGACACATATTAATTAAATAAAACTTATTTGCGCACGCCGGGATTGAACCCATGACATTTGGATTCGTAATCTAGCGTCTTACCACTCGACTACGCAGGCTATCAAATTATCACCCGAGTAGGGTAATAATTTTATTTGGTCTACGTTTTAATTTAACTTTGCCTTTTTCCTTGGAAATTAAAGAAAAATTCTCTGGGCTCAACTAATTGCAGATAGTTTGGAAATCAACTAATATTTTCATTTTTTATTAATTTAATGGAAAGCGCTAAATCTGGGGGGTGTTGTGATATTAATTTTTACGTTTTATGAACTTTACAAAACTGCCTTTTGATCTATTGTAAGGAAGAGAAAAAGTAAATATTTACCACTCTAATGAATTGAAATTATCAAATTTAAAAAGTAACAATTGAACTCCCTATCTACCTAATAAAGTACCTACCTATAATGTATTTCAGCAGACATTATTCTATATTTGGAATGGGTGGATTAAAGCAACTTATATTTTTTCTTGGCAAATCAACTTACATTCCGTGGTTTTTTCGGGATTTGATATCCGGAGCAATAATCAATCACTAGCATATAAAAACCCGCTCCCGCGTGGTTTAGTCACGACACACACATCAAAAGGAACATAGTGAGTAAATCGTAAAGGACTAAAATCGGAAGACAATTTAAAACTTTTGTATGTATGAGCAATTTTCCCATCGAACGTGGCAGAAGACGGCTTACGGTATTAATACTATCAGGATTATATTGACAAAAATACACGCTATGAAATTAATCAGATAAAATTCATGGTAAAGCGTGAACGATTATTTCACCATCACTTTAAACAGTTAAATAAACAATTTGTCATAACGTTTTTTAAATTTTCGACTTAACATGGCATTAATGCAAAAATGTGATAATCTGACATAGATAAACCATAAAAACGTAAGTTTTTTTTTTAAATTAGAGCGTATTTACTTGACTTAGTTTGACCAAAAAAACTCCAACTTCAGACGTGATTTCCTCGAAAACGAAAGCTTTTATAAAAAAGTCGTACTACAAAATCAACTCTAAGTGTGAAGTAGGCCAGCTTTCCGCTTGGAGATCCGGAAAGAATGCAAGGCTAATGTGAGCGTAATGAATAGGATCAAGAAAGGGACGCTTAGATGGTTTAGGCATGTAGAGCAAATGCACGAAGAATAGAGTGTGAAAAAAATATATGATGCGAAAGGGAATGGAAGAAGAAGTCGAGGACGCCCGAGAAAGACATGGCACGATCAAGTAAATCAAATACTTGAATCGGGTTATGTGAAGAGTCAGAATAACAGAAGAGTATGTATGAGACGATGTATGAATGTAAATGAAGGAAGGAGTGTGTGCCAAGACAGAGTTGTAGGGCGGTCCGTCCTCTCTGCCTACCCCTGCGGGAAAACGGCGTGATGGTTAGTTAGTTAGTTAGTTAGTTAGTTAGTTAGTTAACCACTTTTTTCTCTATTTTTGTGTGAAATCCGCACAACAGCCAGAACTCCTCTCAAATGAACGATATTCGACACCAACTTCACCAGGCTCTTCGGGTCGTAGTCTTGGCCAGGAGTTCTGCCTGCGGCGGGACGGTCAGCACGAGGACGGCCTCGGAGCCGATGAGGGCCCGAAGACTCTCCACGCTCTCGGTGACCTTTGTGCGGTTGAACTCTCGGTGGGCGTCGCAGAGGTCCACCCCGTGGATGGTGGAGGATTTGATCAAAGAGGCGAGATGCTGGGAAAGAAAAATGAATATTAGAGGTCGATTTATGTGATGCTGTTTGGGTATATTGATAATCAAACAGTTTTTTTTAATATATTTTTTTTAATAGTGAGCCAGTGGGACTGTGGCATCCCTAACTGGGGTATGTTGTGAAGCTGGAGGTAGTGAGGAGGAGAAGAATCTGAAAAAGAGGAAGGTGGAAAAATATCTGGCAATTGAAATCTGGTTGCCAAACACGGTTAAAGCTATTTCTAGTAACATTTAGATTCTGAATGGTGGTCTTTCACCAGGGCGATACTTAGCGTATCTACAACCACTAAATAAACATGACGCTGTATTTCTTTAAGGGAATGCAAAGAGAAACGCCACATATCTGTTTTTTTAATATATTATTTAATCTGAATACCGCACAAGAGTCCCGATCCCAACTGCTCTCAACCGTCTGGATCCAGCGGGACTATGGCATCCCTAACTGGGGCATGTTGTGAGGCTGAAGGTTCTAAGGAGGGAAAGAGATGGGGAAGAGGCAAGTTGGAAAGTACTTGGGTATTCGAATATGCTCACCAAAGACGGTAAAGCCATTTCAAGCAACTTTTCTGAATGGTTGTCTTTTACCAGGGCAATACTGAAAATGTCTACCACTCTGGAGCGTGCCGCAATCATGCGATAGATCAAATTATATTTATTTAATTTTATACACTCTTATGGGCTTTTACATAACAGTGTAATATATAACATAAAATAATAGTGACATAAAAATAACATAGAGTAAATGATTAGCACTCAAAAACATAAGTAAGTTAACAGAAATATTATAATGCAATAAATCAACAGTAATATTTTTGAAAAAAGTATTGTGTCGGACGCGAATGCCCCGACAGCGGCGCTAATGTAGGAAATAAGTTAGATCTAAGATTTCTCAATACAAATTGTAAATTCTATAATTTCATGTATGTTTCTCTCGGCTCGCTCGGCCTCAAATGAGACAAGAGGTTGACCTTGAGGCTAAAATCCCCTAGACCCAGGCTGCGAATAACGCAAACGCGAGCGGCCTAGAGCGGACACTCGCGACCGAGCTTGCAAGTCTCAGCGCGGACCGAGGCGAGAGAAATCAATCTGTCTGACCTTATAACGGGAGCCAGGTCTATCACACGACCCAATAAATTATACCTTCGTAAAGGCCTGACTCCCAGCTACAAAAACAATGTTAATTTAAGTATGTAATTATTAGGCTAAGTTAGTAATTAAGATTTTTAGCCCAAAAAACGGGCACCTTTTTTGTACTTGTGTTTTAAAATGTTTATTCTTACCTTAATAAAAATGATGGAAGAGTGTGGAGAAGTTGAGGTTAAAGGTGATGCTTAGGAGAAGGGGATAGATTAATTAAATCTGTCCCACAAAATTGCCAGCCGGCCGGGGAGAGAGCGAAAGAGGATGCTAAATCCTCTCATACATCGCTCATACGCCTCGGCTGTGCGCTCCCAAGGCAATGAAATATTGCGCAATAATGGGAGAAAAGGCAGATCACCAGCATCCTCCGCCAGCATCATCTACCTACCTTGACTTCTCTCCGCTTGACATCGCCTACAACTTGACTCCTGCCTTTTCTTCTGACCATCGCCTGCCCCCCTGGACCGCCTGACTACAACTTTCTCCGGACCACGCCGCAGCATCTTCATTTGAGAGCAGAACCAGCCCCTACAAGTCAACCCTAGTCGACTCCCTTACAACGAGACGACCCCTTGGAGCACTTCGCAGATCGGGACCGCCCCCCCTATTACAGTTTACTTGTGTACCTGATCACGTCGGGTACAAGTATGCTATTATAGTCTTCTTGTAACTAGATTCAGTGCAGTTGAATATATCTACTATTTCAGCGAAAGAATTACCCACTGCATGCAATCTAGGTACAAGCAAGTATTTAAATGACTCAGTCCTGATATTTTTGTTACATTTAAAAATAATTTTGGATCGAGTGGATCTGTTAGGTACATAGAAGGTAATTAAGCTAAGTAAATCAGGGCTGTCTATAATACCATTAACAATTTTAAAAATAAAAGTCAAGTCGGAAACAAGCCTCCTGTCTGAGAGTGTTAATAATTTTAATTCTTTCATTAAATAATTATAATTTATGGTTTCAATAGGTAGACCGAGTTTGTAGTTAATGTATCTTAGAAATTTATGTTGCAATTTTTCAATGGAATTAGAGTGGATTTCAAAGTGAGGGGACCAGACAGAAGAATTATATTCGACTTGACTTCGACCTAATGAAGAGTACAGGATTTTCAATGTAGAAATATTTTTATATGAATTTAATGTGAAAAAAAAAGTTTGCACACACCGGGATTTAAACCCGCGTCCTCTGGATTCGTAGTCGAGCGTCTAAACTGATCTAGCACACTAGTTACTTCATTCACGTTCATAAATCTTCGACAGTCGTCTATGATTCCGAAGTTTCATAAGATCTCTCTTTCTCAGTTTTAAATATTTTACGAATAGGCCATGCCTCCATCCCGAGCTTAGAGTATAAAGAGTGGTATCTATCCAAGGCAGTGTAGTCAGTTATCGATGATTTTTACCGGACTCGGCGTACCTGGGCGTGGCTAAAACTAAGGCTAGGGTATTTATACATCCATTCATAGCACATATCCACATAATGTTTTTGTTTATTTGTATAACCACTTTTTCAAGTATTGTTATCAACAAAAATAAAGCATATAACCTAAAAAACCGTTTAATTGCGTCAAGTTTAGTGGCATAATAAGAAATGTGGGCGGAGTCCCGCGGTGACCCAGGAGACCAAGATCATCGTTACAGTACATAGAAGAGGTTTACTATATTTGCTGTCTCTTTTCCTCTCATGGTGTACGACGTGAAAACCCGGAGAAAGTGATTTATCGCAAGTTAGATTATCATATTAGAGATGGTCGATATTCTTGTCCCGATTAAAAGGAACTGGTTCCAAGCCGGTCACTGGAACCGTCGATATTATTTCTCCGAGGAACCGGTTCCTTTTTATGGAAAATAAAATCTATATCATTTGTCCGAGGAACCAGTTCTGGCCTTTTAAAATATAAAATCGCCCCAATAAATTTGCGGGGAGGAATCCTTCCATTATAATACACAAATCCTTCTAAATGTGCTTGATACCGAATTTGGCGTTCGGGGTGAGGTACTCCAATGGATGAAATCTTACCTGTCTGGACGAGTAGGCTCAGTAACTTTTAATAAATTTACTTCACCTGAAACTCTAATTGAATTTGGAGTTCCCCAAGGTTCCGTCTTAGGTCCCATTCTCTTCATTCTGTATACGAATCGTCTTGAACACCTCATTCACTCGGCTGGATTTGAATCACAAAGCTATGCAGACGATCGTATAATTTTCAAGTTTTGCTCTCCGGATGAAAAAGACATTCTAAAAAATGAGGTACTTCACTTTATTGATACAGTTTCAAGTTGGATGTCTGTAAATAAACTCAAACTTAACCCGACCAAAACAGAATTTATCTGGATAGTTTCTCCCGGAAGGCAGGCCCTTCTTGACTCCAGTCCGATACAAATACAGGGTACCGATATCATTCCTTCCAAATATATCAAATTTCTCGGTTTCATAATTGACAATTGTCTATCTCTTGAGTCGCAAATCTCAAAGGCTGTGAGTTCTGGATTTTTCCATCTAAGGCAGATTAAATCAATCAGAAGATGCCTTCCTTCCGATGCGGCTAAATCACTTATAAATTCCTTTGTCGTCTCACGTATGGACTATTGTAATAGTGTATATGCTGGCCTCCCTCAGAAACAACTCAACAGAATACAGTCCGTCTTCAATGCAGCGGCGAGAATGATATATAGTGAGTCCAAATATTGTCACATTACTCCACTTCTGAATCGCCTTCATTGGCTTCGATGTCCTGAAAGAATAGAGTTTAAGATTTGCCTTACGATTTTTAAAGCACTGCAGGGAATGGCACCAGCCTATATATCGGAACTGTGTGTCCGACAAGCCTTAAATAGTAGACAACTTACTTTGAGGTCAGCAGACGTAGATACTGCTGTTCGATTAATTGAACCATCTCGATCAAATAAACCTGTTTACTATGATCGCGCTTTTGGTGTATCTGGTCCAGTTATCTGGAATAAACTTCCCACAAAACTTGCCAACATACAGAACCTAGCAGAGTTCAAACGAGTCCTAAAAACCAAATTGTTTAAAAATCCAACGTAACTTATTAAAATTTAATTTCTTTGAAAACATCCCTAATTTGCTTTGTTTCGGTTTTCTCCTTTCTTGTATCATTATAACTCAATGTCCTCACTATCTACTGAAAACCATATACTCATTGTCATAACACTGTTTGCATTTTTAGAATCGTTTACTTACAATACTTGAATATCAATGTTTTAAGTGCCCACATATTAACTGTCCTCAATCATATTTCCTTTTCTTTGATTCGACAAATGTGTTTATATGAATTAATTTGTTTCATCTGAATTTTTATACCCTTAGCTCCTAGTAAATTGTTTTTTAATCTGTTGATGTACATATACACATACATGTTATACCCATATCTGAACCTTTTCTCTCGTGATTTATGATAATGATCATTATTTTAGATAGTTTTAATTTGTATACATATTATGTATTATTTTCTCCTTGTTAGTTAATCTTATTAGCATAATTAATTTAGCATGAAGCGCACTTGAGGTGAAATATCACAAAACTGCGCTATATAAGTTCACTGTTATTATTATTATTATTATAAATCTTCTTCGTGGAGCTTTTATGGCACCAAAAACCGGTTCCAAAAATAACTGGATAATTAACCGGTTCCTCGCCAGTCACCGGTAACTGAAACCGCAAGTACACCCAATTTCCGAAATCAACCATCTCTATATCATACACATAGTGTGTGTTGGATTTCAAAGAGATATTTTTTTAGGTTCTTACCTTCTTGTTTTTCATTCAACCTATCCCGCCATTTCGCTATTCGATCTCCTTACTCAACAACACTGTGTTTGAAAACAATTGACAATTGAAACAGAAGAAGAATTATGTGAAAAACGTGTTTCAGGTTCGTTCATTGATGTCTCGCATGGTCGTCGTTCAGTTGTTATCTTCAAGTAAATTTGAGTTAAGTGTTGGGATTCGTTGTGTAAGAAGAATCAAAAGTTAAAACATCAACTTTATCGGCGAGTGAATTGGTTTCCTTACTTCATTCGCTCCTTAATCTGTCCACATCGATAATTAGACACTTCCATCAAGTAGTAGAGTTTTATCGTTTTACAGTCAACTATTTTCAAAATTCATCTGAAGATGAAAACACATACGGTGTTTTATCGCAGCTTCGGATCCAACAGTGTGAAAAGATTCATTATTATGTCACAATTTAATGTCTCACTCTAAATGCAACCTGTAAAATTTAATCATAATATAAGCACTAAATTTATTTTTTTAATGTTTCGCTTTCGTAAAATGGCGAAGACATTCCATTATGTAAACAAGTCAAGCGATTCGATTTCACCTGAAGCTATTAAAAGTGATTGACAACCGCTTATTCAGAAATGGCCGTAATATTTTTACGCCTTGTATGTTTTAAATATAAGTTTATCTTGGGAAGTGGAACATGATTTGAATTCATTAAAACTACCGGTTACTACCAGACTTTGCTCAAATTTCAACTTTAAAAAAAATTGTTCTTACTGAACAATTGACAAAGATGGTGTATTGCCTACTTTGTAAAGAAAAGTCTCATAAAAAAATAACATTTGTTAAAAAAAATACATATCCAGCCATTAGGCATACCATAAAATTACTCCTACATCCAATATATTTCATAAAGAGTAGTTTTTTGGTTTGTAGACTCCCAAAACTCAATTTTTTTGACATCACTCAAAAATACACACTTTGTATAATTCTAATACAAGCTAACTAACCAACTAATCATCACATCGTTTCTCCGCGGGGGTAGGCAGAGAGAATAGACCATCATCCAACTGTGTCTTGGCATACACTTTTTGCTTCATTCACATTCATGCATCGTCTGGTACATACTCTTCTGTTATTCTGACTCTTCATTTGGCCCCATTCAAGTATTCGATTCAATTGATCGTGCCATGTCTTCCTCGGGCGTCCCCGACTTCTTCCATTAACTTTCGCATCAATTATTTTTACACTCTTTTCTTTGTTCATTTGCTTTACATGCCCAAACCGTCTAAGCTTCCCTTTCTTGATCCTTTTTATTACGCTAACATCAGCTTTGCATTTTTTCCGGATAATCACATTTTTAACACGGTCATAGATGGTGTTAGCGCACATACGCATCAGGGATCTCATTTCCACAGCATTCAGTGTACTTTCATCCTTCCTCTGCCAGTTCCATGCCTCACTGCCATACATCAGGGTTGCTATAAGCACTCTATTGTTGACTTCATTGTTGCTAGCTTCGCTTCTTTGAGAAATTTGACGACAAATGATTTATCTGTTTATTTCTATTTATTTTTATTTCTCTGTTGCAACTTATCCAGTTCAACATTCCTTGCCGTATAGAAAGGCTCAGAAACAATGAATTGCTGTTCCTCAATCATCACTTTACTAATTATGGGTATAATTCTTCAATGTCCAGAATGTCAAGACTTGTTAACTCAAGCCATGGTCTTGAAATTTTTAGTAGCAGTCTAAATGTTTTTTGTCATTCTAAAGAATTAAACGACTCTACCAAAACTTTTACTAGACCATGGCTTGAATGTTCTCTCTTATGTATTTTGTTCTATTTTTGTCATCGCTTCATTTATTATTATGTATGTGCTATTCCTTTTCTGTTGCTCTTTTTTGAATTTCGTGTTTTATGTTTCTTTTTTGCAATTGGACTTTAGTCCGTTAATTTATTATTAAATAAATAAAAAAAATCTGTTAATTCTGTGCGGGTAGTTAGAAAAAATGGTTTCCACCGAATACTTCTGAATTATTCTTAAGCTCTTGGAATTTCAGGTACACGGTTAGAAAATGCTCCAGATGGTTTTTAAAATGCATTTTTTACAGACATGATGGTATATGGTACGTATTTCATACAACTCAATGGATTACAGCAAAAGAAATGTATTCATTGAAAACCTTACAGATTTTTCTAACTACTCTTAGATAAATTAAATAATGTAGATACGTTACTGAGACAACGCGCCTGGTTGCACTAAACCAAACCAACGAGACATACATTCGAAACACGCTTCATATGGCTATCTCTCCCGCACACACATATTCTTTGAATGGCTATCCTTTTCATAGGTGGGTGAAACATTTAGTGGTGCAACATTAGTGGTGCTGCATTTTTCGTAAGATTTGTATGAATATGATGTATCTTGTATTTTATGTCTATAAACTACCCGCATAGAATGTACAGAAAAATTGTTTGTAGTATTGTTTTTGTTAGAATCCTACAAAGTTACGAAAAGCATCATTTTTTAGTGCTGAGTTCAAATTAATGAAAAGTATGGACTAAAGCATGTGGTTCTTACGATTTTTTTTTTTTTAATTTTCAATCAAATCTTCTAATCTCCGTAACGGAAATTTAATTACAAAAATCTTGTGAAACCTTACAAATTTTTTTAATAAGTCAAAATATTAATATTTCATGAAAATATCAAAAGGTTTGCTGAATTATTATCTTCATTCGGTTAACATAATCGACGCTGCTTTCAGAAAGGCTTGACCGACACTTGAGTTAAAAATGCAGTTTTGATCAGCTTTTTTTCTGCATCGAATGCTTCTGACTCTCGTTTGATTCTGAAGACTTTTGTGGCCCTACGGCCATCTAAAATACATTTACCATTTGGGAGAAGACTTGACTCAAGCGACACAAGTTTGTGACTTTTTAAAGTTTTTGACACTTCAGGTAACTCAGTGAGAGCATTGAGTTACCTGCGTTAACTTTAAAAAAAAATATATCCAACGTACTGAAGACTCTAAAGTGCTCCGGTGTTAATTTCCCAAAATGGCGCTTCAGCCTTTGTGCCTTTCCGGTGTCTATATTGTTTGACGTAATAGATGTTCAAATATTACTTAAAAAGATCACAATACCTGTCATCGTCGAATTAGATTATGAGGTGATCCTTTGTTTCTATTAAAAGAGGAATGGGTGTGGGATTAATGGACGACCTTCATCCGTAGTTTATTGTATTATTTAACAATACGAGAGATTGAAAGGTCATTATCTCATGCCATATGGAGGTACCTAAAAAACTGATCGTTTAAAAATAATTTACTAAGTTCAAACTTTATTTATGATATATAGGTACATCATTAGACGATCACTGTCGGTCACCTGTCAATGTGACCACCATACATGAGATCGCGAGACACATATTAATAATAATAAATATTACTAACTAACTAACTAACCATCACGCCCGTAATATATTACTAACTAACTATCTGACTAACCGTTTCCCCGCAGGAGTAGGCAGGGAGGACGGACCGCCATACAACTTTGTCTCGGCACACACTCCTTGCTTCGTTCACATTCATACATCGTCTCATACATACTCTTCTGTTATTCTGACTCTTCACATGACTCGATTCAAGTATTTGATTAACTTGATCCATTCATAGCACATGTCGATAAAATGTTTTTGTTTATTCGTATAACCACTTTTTCACAGTATTGTTTCAAACCAAAATATAGTATGTAATCTAATAAACCGTTGAGTTATGTTCATTTATTTCGCGTATCAAAACGTGTGGGCGGAGTCAACGGAGACGCGGGACACTAAGAACATTCTGACAATACTTTAAAGCGGTGTGATAATTTTGGAGATTTTGTTGTGTCTTTCTTTCTCAGTTTGCACTACGTAAAAACCTGGGGAAAGTGATTTATCCTAAATTTGTATAGGTTGGGTAAAAAGAATTAGCTCTCTCTCCATATATTGTTACTCATTCCAACGCGTCCCTAACATTTCGATGCCCTTTTTTTGTCAAACAATTTACCTTCGGTCTCAAAGTAGGCTTCAGTTTCGGCAATTACTTGTTCGAAATGGCTCTTGTGCGGTATGCACTATAATTATTTTTTTAAAGTAGGTACTGAACAGTCTGAATTAATAATGCAATAGTGACATGTCGGACATTCCCAAAAGAAATCAACAGACTGTTTGATTTTAAGGACAACTCCTAATATATTGCTATTACACAATAATTCGCATTATATAATAATGATTGCCAGAGTTATGCGGTAGGCACTACACAACAAAGAGAGTTATGTTTTCTAGATCCGAGAACCAATCTCACGGCTGACCCACATTGCCCGCTTGTTATACCTGTACTATAACATATAAGGCATTTTTTCACAATGAAACCAATCATTGAAACTTGATTTTAATCCGTTGATAAATCGCACGTGGATTAATATTGCAATCTCAATAATCTACCACTAAGGCCAGGCGCGCACGGGTGACTTTTGTCATGGCAACAGCTTCGTTACTGTCACTGTCACTGTCACTGTCACTGTCACTGTCACTGTCACTGTCACTGTCACTGTCACTGTCACTGTCACTGTCACTGTCACTGTCACTGTCACTGTCACTGTCACTGTCACTGTCACTGTCACTGTCACTGTCACTGTCACTGTCACTGTCACTGTCACTGTCACTGTCACTGTCACTGTCACTGTCACTGTCACTGTCACTGTCACTGTCACTGTCACTGTCACTGTCACTGTCACTGTCACTGTCACTGTCACTGTCACTGTCACTGTCACTGTCACTGTCACTGTCACTGTCACTGTCACTGTCACTGTCTTCCAATCGAGTACGCACACGGCGAGTGACTGTCACCCGTCACCCTTTCATTCCAGCAATTGATTTCAAACAGGCGGATGTGTCACCGAATGACATTTTGTCACCCGTGCGCGAGCGCCCATAAAAAAGTACACTTTACAGACACGGTGACAGTTTCGTCACTCAGAAGTCGCCGGTCAGTGGAACTAAAAAGTCAGCCTACCGTCACGCCGCTGCGTGCGCGGACCTCCATAGACTCCAATAGATTTGGAGGCGGTAGAAAACTGTTGCCGTGACAAAAGTCACCCGTGCGCGCCTGGCCTAACTCTATCGCCAGAAGACTTAGGTCAGGGTGTTTCAAATTCTCGCCGCATTTGACATCGTCACAACCTCAGAGTAAAAATATATATGGAGCTAAACATTGTTACCCAACCTATACAAATTTACGATAAATCACTTTCTCCCGGTTTTTACGTCGTAAACCGCGATAGAGAAAGAGATTAGACAAGTTCTCGTACGATACAGCTTTTCGGTATGTAAGCATGTTCTACGTCTCCCGCGTATCCGGCTACTCCGCCCACTACGTTTTGTTATGTGACATAACAGGAAAGAACTCAACGGTTTTTTTTAAGTTATATCCCATATTTTCGTTTTTAACAATACTGTGAAAAAGTGGTTATATAAATACACTAAAACATCATGTCGACATGTGCTATGAATGGAAGAATGAAAACCCTAGTCCTAGCCCTAGCCACACCCAGGTCTAGCCGAGTCGGACAAAAATCATCAATACTGACTACAGAAGCGCTGCCTCCTATATATTATTGCTCTGAGATTTGACCTAATGCTAAAAATATCAAATTTTAAATGGAAGGTCTTGCCATTCTCATCATCATTTCAAATTTCGAGTTATAGGGGAAATAATGGCTCCTATTATCTGTCATCTCGAGTAAGGGAACTGCTGAGAATGTATTTACCGCTAGGCGACAAAAATTTAAATTAATGGTTGAGTGTGTGGGCTGTATTTTAAAAAATGGGAAGTATACCTTTTCATATAAAAAAATATTTCCACTGTATTTTTTTATCATTTTGTCAGAGGCAACGTTATAAATTAATTCATATTTCAACGGGCAACTTTATCAACATCATCTGAGTCGAGAGTGACCCCGCTGTCATCTAAAAGTTGAAACGTATCTGATCTAATCGAGGCTAGTATCAGATTTGCAACTTAATTATTGGTAACAATAAAAAACTGAGCATGTAATCTGTCTGGTATCAGTTGAAGTACTGTATCCTGTATAGCTTTATACTTGTTCAAGCCCACATGGAGATTGGGAAATTATTTTGATTAATAATACGACTAAGCATTGATAGAGTAAATTTGCATTATTTGATGATTTTGTAACCGTTCAATGTTTTATTTATCTCCGATAAAAAATTACAATTTCAAATTCACAGACATTATTAATTATTTTTTATTTTTATGTGACACCTGAGTTCCATGTCTGTGTTGTGTACAACTACTTTATCGCCACACGGTTGGACGATATTTTAATGTGGGTTAAAAAAAGGGGCTGTAATAAAATAACAGTGACTTTATATAGCGCTGTTTTTTTATAGTTATCCTCAAGTGCACTTTACACTAAATTACATAACCTAATATAACAACGACAAAATAATATATAACAGATATGCATACAAATCAAAACTATCTAGAACTATGATCGTTATCATAAATCACGGAAAATGTACATTTATGGGTATAACCTCAGAGCAAGAATATATATTTATGGAAAAAGAGCTAAATATTTTACCCAACCTATACAAATTTACGATAAATCACTTTCTCCGGACTTTTACGTCGTAAACCGTGAGAGAGAAAGAGATAAGACAAGTTGTCACATAATATAGCACCACTTTTTGGTATGTAAGCATGTTTTCCGTCTTCCACGTCTCTGACGTCTCCGCCCATTACTTTTGTTATAATAATAATAATATTTGGACGATTTTTATAGCGCTGTTTTTGTGAAAAATCACCTCAAGGGCGCTGTACAGATCTTACTTTCTATCATTACATATTAATTCCTAGTTTAGATAAGAAAATATACAGGAACATACTTACCTGGCAGGTCCCATCAGATAGACACAATTATTAACTTAAAATTATGATTATTATTTTAATTATTATTATTTTTATATTTTTTTGATTTAGGGCAAGGGAGCGAATTTAAAAAATGGACTTTTTGAATTTGTTGCGACATAACAGGACATAACTCAACGGTTTTTTAGGTTATATCCTATATTTTTGTTTATGACAATACTGTGAAAAAGTGGTTGTACAAATAAATAAAAAAATTATGTCGACATGTGCTATGAACGGATGTATAAATAATAAATACCCTAGCCCTAGCCCTAGCCCCGAGAGAGTCAGACAAAAATCAACAATCCTGACTATACAAGCGCTCCCTCCCGGTATATTATTGCTCTGAGGGTATAAATGCGCATGTCCACAAGCTAAGGGTGTAAAAATATAGATGAAAAGTAAAGGTTTAATAAATACGAAGGGTTTTGTTAATACGGGTCTTGAAAAGACTAATGTGGTATGAGAGAGGAAAGACGAATGTTGGTGGATCATTCCAAAAAAATGATTTTTTGATATTTGAAGGGTCCCCGCTAAACGAAGATCGTCGGTCCATTTCAGCTTTTAAACAATTTTTGATCGGCTGAAAAGCATTAAGATCATGTCGTTATGCTTGGCGACTGATCACACTCTGTCTGTAAAAGCTGTAACAAGCCTAGGATCAACATTAACGTCACAAAAACAAAATGGCGCTATTTTTTAAAAGTGAATACTGCGCAAGATTCCCAAGTGCTCCCAACCGTCTGAAGCCAGTGGGACTATGGCATCCCCAAAAGGGGTATGTTGTGAGGCTGAAGGTAGTGGGGCAGGGAAAGGAGATGGGGAAGATTAAGGTTGGAAAGTACCTGGCTATTCAGAGCTGGTCACCAAACTCGGCTAAAGCCATTTCAAGTAACGTTTCGATTCTGAATGATGGTCTTTCACCTGGGCGATACTTGAGAGTATCTACCACTCTGAAACGTGCAATAAATGTACAATATATTATTTGATTTGAATTTCATGTGTTACGACCTTAGAGTATATAGAGTGGTATCAATCCAAGGCAGTGTAGTTAGTTTTTGATGATTTTCCCCTGACTCGGCAGACCTGGGCGTGGCTAAGACCAAGGCTAGGGTATTTATACATCTATTCATAGAACAGATCGTCTTAATGTTTTTGTTTATTCGTATAACCACTTTTTTACAGTATTGATATCAACAAAAATATAGCATCTAACCTAAAAAACTATTTAGTTGTCTCAAGTTTAGTGGCATAATAAAAAAAAAGTGGGTGGAGTCCCGCGGTGACCCAGGAGCTTAAGATCATTGTGACAGCACGTAGAAGCGGAGTATTATATTTGTTGTCTCTTTCTCTCTCATGGTGTACGACGTAAAGACCCGGTGAAAGTGATTTATCGCAAGTTTGTATAGGTTGGGTACAAATAATTAGCTCTCTCTCCATGCATTGTTTCTCCAAGGTTTTATTTGCGCACGCCGGGTTTGAACCCGCGACCTCTGGATTCGTAATCGAGCGTCTTATCGCTAGACCGCGGAGGCCGTAACATCATTTTATTATCGAAATGTATCGGAAACGGATGTGTCGAACATGCCCACCATATAAGAATATAGAATGTTGTTTATCACAAGTGATGTAATCTGTACTATTTTTTTTTATTTATCCCATAACTTAACAAAGCTGCTCTTTCGCAAACGTCATATCTTAATTTAATCAATCAGCAAACCTGTTAAAGTTGAAGATTTCTATTGCTAAATTAAATAGTTCTCATAACCTACCAGAATTTCAAATCTTGTAAGTTATTTAATTCATTTAGGAAGTTACATTCTGCGAGAATGTCTTTATTTTCGTAACAGCACTCATATGAAATATTTTTAACTTTGGATATTACCGGAACCTCAAAAAAAAATAGGTTAGATGCTTGGAGTAACAATGTATGGAGAGAGAGCTAATTATATTTTCTCAACCTTTACAAAATTGGGATAAATCATTTTCTCCGGGTTTTATACGTCGTACACTATGAGAAAGAAAGAGACAACAAAATTTCCCAAATTACCACACCGCTTTAAAGTATTGCTAAAGTGTATCGAAAATATGCTTGAAATGGCTTTAGCCGTGTTTGGTGACCAGATCTGAATAGCCAGGTACTTCCCAACTTTGCTCTTTCCCATCTCCTTCCCTTCCACACTATCATCAGCCTCACAAAATACCTCAATTAAGGGATGACATAGTCTCACTGGCTCCAGACGGTGTCCACTACTTCAACATAAAGTAATAAAAAAACATATTGTATTAATAGCTCTACATTTTTCCTTAATTATTTTTATCAATAATTGTCAAACGCACCTAAAAACGTCCCTTATTTTAAAAGAGATGAAGACACGCAATTTTTCACCTTCGAAAAGATATTTTTATGAATATAACGAAGGATATCTATCAGTTTCAATTACTGGAGAATTCTGATATGCTTTTAGCACTACCTTGTACCAAAATATCTCGGCATTTTTTATAACCAACTAGGGTCTGAGATAATTAGATAATTGTTAAAATTAGAGATGGTCGATATTTCTTCCCCTGTTAAAAGAAACCGGTTTCTGGAACTGTCGATATTATATATCTGAGGAACCGGTTCCTAATTTTTGCTAATAAAGATGGCGAATATCCCCCGAAAAACAGTATTTGGCGAGAAACGAGGAACCGGTTCCAGCTCTTCCTGTTCTCCGAATATCGCTAGCAACCCCATCCCCTCCTACTCTCCATTATTTTTTTTAAATACCACTGTAATCCTTTCTTCTTCGTGAAACTTCTGGCACCAGGAATCGGTTCCAAAAATAACTAGATAAATAACCGGTTCCTTACCAGTCACCGGTAATCGGAACCGCAGGTACACCACATTTCCAATATCAACCATCCCTAGTTGTTGTGAATGCATTTTATTTTCTGAGATAAGAGTTAAATCAGTTTGCAGATGGGCTGAAATTTAAAAAAAAGTGGTAGATACTCAATTTTAGCCGCTACGGTAACAAAATAACACAAATCCAATTACCTATTACTGGTTTACGAGTATACCAATTGATCAGACTCGTAGACTTTTATGATTTGAAGCCATTTATAATCGATAGTTAGTGAGATAAAAAACACAAGTATTCCATCTTAAACTAGTTCAAAAATCCTGTGTTTCATAGCCTTCATGATTTTAGGAATTCAAAATTTGGCCTAGAAATGCGTAACTATGAATCTAATAAAATTATTAATACGGCAAAACTTCTGTCGTACACATTCACTATAAAAGCATCCACGTGCTAGCTACAAACTAATGTGCTGCCATCTTAAGTATTTAAAGAGAACTATTTTTTTAGAAGATGAAATACTCAGAGTACATAGAGTGGTACCTATCCAAGGCAGTGTAGTCAGTTTTTTATGATTTTTGCCGGACTCGGCAGACCTGGGCGTGGCTACAACTAAGGCTAGGGTATTTATACATCCATTCATAGCACATATCGACATAATGTTTTTGTTTATTCGTATAAATACTTTTTCACAGTATTGTTATCAACAAAAATATAGCATATAACCTAAAAAACAGTTTAGTTGTGTCAAGTTTAGTGGCATAATAAAAAATGTGGGCGGAGTCCCGTGGTGACTCAAGAGGCCAAGATCATCGTTACAGTACATAGAAGCGGTGTATTATATTTGTTGTCTCTTTTTCTCTCATGGTGTACGACGTGAAAACCCGGAGAAAGTGATTTATCGCAAGTTTGTGTAGGTTGGGTAAAAATAATTAGCTCTCCCTCCATATATTGTTACTTCAAGATGAAATATCGAATTTAATTAATTACTAGTCTATATTTAATAGCTTCGTCGAAAACCGGCTGTCACATTTTTGGATCTTGTCTCTAAAACAGTGACAACGTACCGTATCTTCTTGCTTGAAAAAAAGTCCTTAAGACTTGGAGGAATTAGAAATTGCAGTGAAAAGTGGCACACAGAAGTAAACAAAAGATTTCTTTACAAGATCAACACCTCACCAGCAGTAAGAGAGCTGGTCGACTAGCAAGGGTTGGTCATGCATACCGGGTAGCAAACATAGAAAGAATATATCGTCGTCAACGGGAAAATACCTCATATGTGATCAACTCTACAAAAATGAGTTAAATATGACATTGCGTAGAGTTTCAATTTGTACTTCAAGTTTCAATGTTTTTATTTGTGAAAATACATTATTGCATCTAAAACTATAAGGCGTATTTTTGATGTCTCAAAAAATAACCTTTAACTCTCCAAAATCAGTTTTTAAAAATCCCCTGAAAAAATACGCTTTTGACACTTTTTAAGGTATTTTCACGTTGACGACGATATGGTGTTCGTAGCTATTTTATCTTGTACCAAACACCTTATTTTAGGCAGACAAAAACAATGGTTCAACAACGTTGAAACGAACATGGACAGGCCTGGAGATGTTTCGATCAAAGGGTTTCTGGAAACAAAAAGCAATAAATCCTCAGAAATGTAATATTACCATCGAGGAAACTGAAACTCTACAAAATCTGTATGACCATCAGAAATAAGTGGTTAATTATTTAATTGCATCAGTACATAGTTCAATTTTTATTTGTTATTCAAGGGAAGGGCGCATCTAGTTAATTATTTTCCATCAATAAATGAATGTATGACCTGGATATTTTTCGTACGCAAACCAAATGTAACTGCACTCGAATACGAGCAGTATTTTTACGGCTCTCCTTAATTGCACTACTTTTTCACTTAGCAACATCATTGATTTCCCGTCTTCTCAAAGATGCTGTGCTTGGACCGCTCCGTGAAGTTACTCGCCGTAATCTGGATCACTCGAGTGCCCAGCCAGCAATTAGTGGAGTGATTCATGCCGACCTTTGGACCTCTGAGACGGAACAAAACAGAATCGATAATATTTAACTGGGTCAATGTCAAACTTCATTTGAGGACAGTCATATCATAACAATAGAAGAGAAGGAATTTAACTATGGAAGATTGGGCAACCTACGAATAGGAACCGACAACGAATGGACAGATAATACAATGTATTGAAAAACAAATTTGGCACAAATAAGAAATAAATTAAAGAATAAAGACGTCCTGCATCAAAAAAGTTGTTTTGATGCAGGATGGGTAGATTTTTGCCCACTATCTTAGTTTTATAACCATGTTGTATTATTCTGAAATGCGCCAGCTAGGTTCGACAATGATTTATAATGATTTAACGATGCAACACAATGAAATAAGACTACATTAAACCATTTTAATGTTGTCCTTCTGATGGAAGGGTACTTCCGAAACCGGTAGACAAAATATTAAATAATAAAGTAGTTATAAACAAAATTTAACTGTTTCATTTACAATTTTATTGACATACATACTGCTCCCAAACTACATCACTTTGTTTAACTTTTCATATACTCCAGTCCTTCTCAATAGTTGTGAATGATGAATACTTATATACGTCCTTCTTAATAGTTGTGAATGAAGAATACTTGGAGCAAGTTTATGTATTTGTGAAGTATGTTCTAGAGAGATAGAATGGCCGATAAGGATATGAAAGAAGGGTGAATGCAGGAAACTCCATTAATGGAGGACCGAACGCTGTTGGCGCCAATAAGAAATTGTCCAAAGAAGAGAAGTTAGCAGTCCACAGTGGAGTGCTTATAACAACCCTGATGTATGGCAGTGAGGCATAGAACTGGCAGAGGAAGGATCAAAGTAGACTGAATGTTGTGGAAATGAGATCCCTGAGACGTATGTGCGGTAAAACCATGTATGACTGTAAGAATGTGAATATCCAGAAAGAATGCAAGGCTGATTTAGGCATAATGAATAGGATAAAGAAAGGGACCCTTAGATGATTTGGGCATGTAGAGCGAATGAACGAACAAAGGAGTGTGAAAATAATATATGATGCCAAAGCGAATGGAAGAAGAAGTCGGAGATGCCTGAGGAAGACATGGCAGATCAAGTGAGTCAAATACTTGGATCGGGCCACGAGAAGAGTCAGAATAACAGAGGAGTATGTACACATACTCGTAGTAGTCATATTCATACATCGTCTCACTTTTACCGCTCATACATCGTTTCGATGTATGAATGTGAACGAAGCAAGGAGTGTGTACCAAGACAGAGTTGTATGGCGATCCGTCCCCTCTGCCTACCCCTGTGGAAAAACTGTCTGATGGTTAGTTATTTTTTTTCCGTCCTTCTTTTCTTTATCCTATTTTCATGTTACTTTCCACCTTCCTGTCCCCCCACCAACTTAGTTAATTTACTGAAATAAAGCTGCATATTTATCATCAGCAGGGGAAAATTTATAATTGGCATAATTTGTTATTCTTATTACTATATTTGTATAATTTTTTTGATTTGCTGTTAATTTTCCCAAAAATATAAAATAAAATAAAAATACCTACTTATTGTAAAATAACACAAGAAAACCCAATTTTAATGCACGTTAATTGATGTTACCTTTGTAACATGTACATTGAAAATAATAAAATCGGTATTCGTGAGTATTTGTATTTTGTTTATTTTGGCTAACTAATTTTAAAAAGCCCTCCGAGACCCAAAGTTAATTAAAATTAACGTTAAAAAAATCTAGACGATTTAAAAAAAATCGTATTTAAATTCTGAAGTTATCAAATATCGAATATGTTCTATTTAGGAAAACAATAATTTGTGTATCAAAGGATTAAAGGGAGTTGAACGTATAACCGGAAATATTTATTACGAAATTAACCATACGTAAAATTCAATTGTTGAGTAAGACTGCTTGTCTCAGAATAATATTGATAAACATTGTAATGGACAATAAAACTGATGAACTAATTGTGATTCTTCGTAAAACTCGTAATTACACTGTAATCATCATAATATTATCAAGTGTCGCACCTAGATTCTTGATCACGTGCTGAAGTAGTTAATCACAAACGCGGTAATATATCTGATGAATATGCGTCAGTTTACTAGGAAAATTACGAATTACTTTCAGAACCCTACCGTTAATAATTAAAACGAATATTCACCGAATCCTTCTGCTCCACTTTAGATTTTATGAGTCAAAACTGTTTCTCAATCAATTTATGCAAATATCACGGTAATTAATAGCTTACGTAATTTGGGACTGGCAAAGATGTGGGTGAGGTAAATATCTTTCGTTATAATATAATATTGTTTCACAAACTGTTGTATGACACCCCGAATTCTACACAGAGAGACTCGTGTTAGAGAAGAATAAAGGACTTGGCCATTCATAACTAGGTGGTATCAAACCGGTTCCATGACAAGAAATAACAGTGATTTAATAAAACAGTAAAAAAAACAGAACAATGATAAAATAGAACACGACAAAAAATGAAACAGTGATATTACAGAAAAGTGATTGAACAGAACACGAGTAAAATAGAACAGGGATTAATTAGTTAATTTAAAATAGCCTGTAAGAATCATTTGAAATACATAAGTAATATAATATAAGTTTTAATATTATTATTGAATTTAAAAATATGCATATAATTAAATACTTTGTAATCTTTGATGTACAAGTTACTAAAATAAAATGAACAAAACTAAACAGAATAGTAACACGAATAAAATAGAACAGTGATATAACAGAATTGTGATTAAACAGAACAGTGATGAAACCTTGAAGTAACAATATATGGAGGGATAGCTAATTTGTTTTACCCAACCCATCCGAAATTGTAATAAATCACTTTTTCCGAGTTTTTACATCGTACACCATGAGAGAGAAAGAGACAACAAATTTCTTGGACCGCTTCTATATACTGTCGCAATGATCTTAAGCTGGCTATTTTCGCTGGTTAACGGCGGGACTCCGCCCACATTTTTTATTATGCCACTAAACTTGACACAACTAAACGGTTTTTTAGGTTATATGCTTTATTTTTTGTTGATAAAAATACTGTGAAAAAGTGGCTATACGAATACACTTAAAACATTATGTCGATATGTGATATAAATGGATGTATAAATACCGTAGCCTTAGTCTTAGCCACGCCCAGGTGCGCCGAGTCATGTTAAAATCATCAAAAACAAGTCCAAAACTGACTTCACTGCCTTGGCTTGGGCTACCTCTAGTATACTCTAAGGATGAAACAGAACGGTGATAAAACAGAGCAGTTGTAAAACAAAACACGAATAAAATACAGTGGTTTTAAAACAGAACAGTGATATAACAGAATTGTGCTAAAACAGAACAGTGATGAAACAGAACGGTGATAAAACAGAGCAGTGTTAAAAAAGAACACGAATATAAAACAACGGTTATAAAACAGAACAGTGACATAACAGAATTGTGATAAAACAGAACAGCGACAAAAAAAACAATGATAAAACAGAACAGTGATAAAACAGAGCCTAACCAAACATCACCTTACCCAACCTAACCAAATCTAATATAACCTTATCTAATTATCAGATTACATCGATTTAAGGACTTTTTAATATTTGAAACAGTTAGATCAATTTCAAGAGAAATAAGGAAAAATAGAGTTTACTTCTTGCACACGAACATGCCCTAAACACACTTCTCTCCTGTTTATATCTCTAATGATTTCAACCTTTTTATTTTTTAGTGAATACCGCACAAGCGTCAAGCTCTCAACCGTCTAGATCCAGTGAGACCATAGCATCCCCAATTGGGGTATGGTGTGAGGCTGAAGGTAGTAAGGAGGGGTAGAAGATGGGGATGAGGAAGGTTGGAAAGTACCTGGTTATTCAGATCTGGTCACGAAACAGGGCTCAAGTCATTTTTAAGCAACTCTTCGCGATCTAAATGGTGGTCTTTCTATATTAATAATATTAATTTATATAGCACCATATTTGTGACAGAAATATCACATCAAGGGAGCTTTACAGCATAATTAACATAGTATTAAAACTAAGACTTAATATAAACTTATTCCTAATACTTATAACTAGTCACATACAACTAACAAATTTACATTAACAAATATATACAGTTGTTGTTGGCCGTGTTGTCGGACCTAGGGTAGAAAAAAATGGAGTAAGCAATAGTATTATTCTATATACGAGTATATAAACTATGTATAGCCCTCGGACTGAGTGGTCAAAACTCTAGTCAAGCAAATTGACGTTATTGTGGTTATTAGCGTTGGGAAAAACTTCAATGTTTTGTGAATGCTTCACGAACTGCTAGTTCTTTAAAATGAACCCTTCGCAGTGAACACTTCAATTGAAGTCGAACTCGCGAAAAAGGGATTTGAATTTATACGGTTATTCGTTAAGTTCTTTTTGGAACCGGTTCCTTTATTTTTATTTTTTATTTTTTTATATAATTTAATTGAATTAAATTTAATATTATTATTATTGAGTTCTGCTATTTTCTGTTTTTTATTTTTAGTGACAGCTGTTTCGGCGTTTAAGGCCATTGTCAAACTGTGGTTAGGCCACATGGAAACGACTTATTTATATGATTTTGGTTTCTTATGTGATTATTAATTACGGTAAAAACCAAATTGATAATTACGGTATAAACCCAATTGTTTTGAATTATTCTGTGAGGTACTTAACTTATGGTTAACGGTTCCTTTATATTCCTCGCCAAAACAAAAATACTAGTCGGTAGAGATTTAAAAATGAATAGAACTGGAACTGGCTGGAAAAAAACACGTACTAGTCGATACAGATTTGAAAATGAAAAGAATTGGAACCGGTACCTTGCCAAAACAAAAGTACTACTCGGTAGAGATTTGAAAACGAAACGAACTGGAACTAGTTCCTCGCCGAAAAAAACACGTACTGGTCGGTAGAGATTTTATAACGAAAATAACTGGAACCGGTTCCTCCACAAAAAACACTCCTTTAGATCGAAGTACTTTGAAGTCGAACTTCAATTGAATTACTTGAAGTGAAGTACTACTTTATAGGCTTTGAAGTTCAAAATCACAACTGAACTGCTGCAAATTGAAGTAGTTCTTTGTAATCTAACTTCCATTGAAGTATTCGTTCAACGAAATGAAATGAATGATGTATGAACTGCCGTAAAATGAAATAGTTCACACGGAGCAGTCAGAACGTTAAAATGAACTACCAACTTCAATTGAAGTATTCGTTCAATGAACAATGAATGAAGTAGGAACTGCTGCCAAAAGAAGTAGTTCTTTCAGAGCAGTCACAACGCTAGTGGTTATGATATGATTTACTATTATGATTTTGATCAATATTTAGGGATTTAAATGGAGTTTTCTTCGAGGGCTATAAAAATGATGTAGAACCGCTACACGGGAGAATGAGTAAGATAATCCAAAATAAATCACCGATGACCTCAAAAAGCATGGCGCCCGTACACTGAAAACGTCTAAGGCTATCTGTTTGAAAATCTATCATTCCAAACTGGAAAAATAATTAAATTTCAGACTGAATTCAATTCATGTCATCGGGTTATGCCCACATATCATTCGCATGTTGAATATTTCACAAGATCTTTGGCTAAACAACAAAAAACCAATACATACGTATAGAGACTAAATATAATACGTCTTTGGTTTCAATTTTAAGAAGAGAAGCATGGAAAGGCTTCGGGTCCAGTACAACAACGCCAACCGCTGGATGTTCAGTCTTCCCAGGCACTGCAGTGCTTCCGGTATGTTCACCGAGGGACGAGTTCCAGGATTTGCAGCCCTTATGAGAGCCAGGGTAGCAGGAATGCGGGAAAGGATTAACAATTCCAGAAATTACCTCATCATGGAATCCCGTCAGATCCCGAATTCAAGCATAGAAGCGCATTGGAGTAAATTATTGGCCCCATCAATCTTAACGCTGCCAGGATGGACTCCCTCTTTATGGCGTTTTGCAGTAATGAGGCCTAATATCCTCCATTAATATTTTTTACTTATATTATTTAAAAAAAAAAATTAAAAAATTTCTCATGAATTTATGTTCATTTTTATTTGTTAACATTATAATTACTATGTATTGATATCAATTATGGAAGGTATTGCATTGCACTACTCCTGCATACCTTCCGGAATAAAACTTTATTATTATTATTGTTATTTGGTGTGTGTCAACTAACTGACTATCACGTCGTTTCCCCGCAGGGATGGGCAGAGAGGACAGACCGCCATACAACTCTGTCTCGGCATACACTCCTGCTTCATTCACATGCATACATCGCCTCATACATACTCCTCTGTTACTCTGACACTTCACATGGCTTGACTGAAGTAGTTGATTCCCTTAGACGGCCTCCATGGTCGAGTGGTAAGACGCTCGGCTACGAATCCAAAGGTCGCGGGTTCAAATCCGGCATGCGCCAATAACTTTTCTATTATTAATATGTGTCATGACATATTTAATTCATTTAAAATAATAATAAGTATATTTGCGGTACGTTGTAAAGTGGTAGATACTCGGGCGTCCCCGACTTCTTCTTCCATTCACTTTCGCGTCATATATTATTTCTACACTCCTTTCTTCGTCCATTCGCTCTACATACCTAAACCATCTAAGCGTCCCTTTTTGATCCTATTAATTACGCTTACATCAGACTTGCATTTTTTCCGGATATCCACATTTTTAACATGTTCATACATAGTTTTACAGCACATTCTCCTCAGGGATCTGATTTCTACAGCATTCAGTCTACTTTCATCCTTCCTCTGCCAGTTCTACAGCTCACTGCCATACATCAGAGTTGGTATGAGCACTCCATTGTGGACTGCTAGCTTCGCTTCTTTGGACAATTTCTTATGTGTGCCACCAGCGTTCAGTCCTCCATTAATGGAGTTTCCTGCATTCACCCTTCTTTCAATATCCTTATCAGCCTGACCGTCTCTCTAGAACATACTTCCTAAATACACAAACTCATCCACTCGCTTCAAGTATTCATCATTCACAACTATATTGCACGCTGTTCTCGTACTCTCTCTTTCAAACACCATGACTTTGGACTAACTTTCATTCATCATCAACTCATTTTGCATACATACTTGGTAAATCTTGTGTCAACACATTTAATTCGTATAAAATAACATGAATTATATATGCTGCACGTTCCAGAGTGGTTGATATTCTAAGTATCGCCCTGGTAAAAGGCCACCATTCAGAATCGAAACGTTGCTTGAAATGGCTTTAGCCGTGTTTGTTTACCAGATATGAATATCCAGGTAATAATAATAATAATAATATTTTGGACGATTTGTATAGCGCCGTTTTTATGAAAAATCACCTCAAGGGCGCTGTACAGATCTTACTTTCTATCACTACATATTAATTCCTAGTTTAAATAAGAAAATATACAGGAACATACTTACCTGGCAGGTCCCATCAGATAGACACAATTATTAACTTAAAAATTATTATTATTATTATTATGTATTTATTTATTTATTTTCCCCAATCTTCCTCTTATATATTGTGTGCTCTATTTTCATTTCGTGTTTTGTATTTTTTTGTAATTGGACTTAAGTCCTTTAATTTATAAATAAATAAGTTACTATAACACAGTAAGTTATTTTATTAAACGTAGATAAAATCTTCGTAATGCTGGTGTTAATTTAATTTAATTACTAAATTTTTAGGTTTTGACAAAGGGCGCAAAAAATGTAACCTGCGCCAGGCTCTTTTTGGGTCAGGGCCGTTCCTGGGTATCCCTAAAATTCAAGTTCCTACACAGAGGCATTTAACAATGTGAAATTAATCTCAAATGTTTGTCTCTAATCAATAAATCACACGAGTACCTGCCCACCTGTGTGAGTAGGCAAGTACCAACATCTCGTTTACACGCATAATATTCAGATTGTTGTATTACGCGATGAATTTGGACTAGTTTCGTGGCATTACCGCTTGGCGAAATTCCTGCATAT
Organism: Drusus annulatus; assembly: GCA_022651775.1. Lineage (NCBI taxonomy): Eukaryota > Metazoa > Arthropoda > Insecta > Trichoptera > Limnephilidae > Drusus > Drusus annulatus. The sequence continues at coordinate 1,160,578 of JAGWCC010000400.1, read as the reverse complement.
TTAATGTAATTTTTTGTGCGGCATCATTTCGCTTGCGCAATTTCTACGCCGAGCGGCTCGGGACAAGACTTCGGGTTGGGCACGAGGAAGATTATCTGTGATTGTAACAAATTATCATTTTAATTTGGTCGGTAATGGCGGTGGGCGTTTTGTCAAACATGATTAGTTTTGTTACCGTGCTCCCGTCGCGACTGGGAGTGCTTTTGTAACGTATCCAGTTCAACATTCCTTGCCGTAGACTCAGAAACAATGAATTGCTGTTCCTCAATCATCACAATACTAATTACGGGTATAATTCTCCAATGTCCAGAATGTCAAGACTTGTTAACTCAAGCCATGGTCTTGAAATTTTTGGTAGCAGTCTAAATGATTTTCGTCATGCTTTACGACTCTACCAAAACTTTGACTAGACCATGGCTTGAATGTTCTCTCTTATGTTTATTTTGCCTTATTTTTGTCATCGCTTCATTTATTTCAATTTATATGCTATTCCTTCTCTGTTACTCTTTTTTATATTTCGTGTTTTATATGTGTTTTTGTAATTGGACTTTAGTCCGTTAATTTATAAATAAATAAGTATCTCTCTGTTGCATCCGTTGTTTTTGAGAAGGAGGGAGATGATGCAAAGTACTCAACTTGCTGCAAACTTCTTGGTTTTGCAATCAGAATGTGCAAAGAGTTTGATAACATCAATGCTATGACAGCCCTCTTCAATGGAGTGATCAGAACTCAGAGCAGTAATATACAAGAGGGAGCGCTGCTGTAGTCAGTTTTGATGAGGTTTGCCGGACTCGGCTAGACCTGGGCGTGGCTAGGACTAGGGCTAGGGTATTTATACATCATTCATAGCACATGTCGACATTATGTTTTGTTTATTCGTATAACAACTTTTTCACAGTATTGTTATAAACGAAAACATAGCATATAACCTAAAAAACTGTTCATTGTGTCAATTTATGTCGCATATCAAAACGTGTGGGCGGAGTCAACGGAGACGCGGGACACGAAGAACATTATTATAAAACTTTGAAGCGGTGCGATAATTTGGGAAATTTTGTTGTCTCTTTCTTTCTCATGGTGTACGACGTAAAAACCCGGAGAAAGTGATTTATACCAAATTTGTATAGGTTGGGTAAAAAGAATTAGCTCTCTCTCCATATATTGTTACTTCAAGGATCAGAGGCAAGTTGCAGTACGCTCTCAGAGCAAGAACATATATGGAAAGAGAGCTAAAAAATTTTACCCAACCTACACAAACACGATAAATCACTTTCTCTGGGTTTTTACGTTGTAAACCGTGAGAGAGAAAGAGATAAGAAAAGTTATCACACAATAAAGCACCGCTTTTAGCTTTGAAAGCATGTTTTGCGACACAACAGGACATAACTCAACGGTTTTTAGGTAATATCCTACATTTTTGTTTATAACAATGCTTTGGAAAATGGTTATACAAATAAACAAAAACATTATGTCGATATGTGCTATGAATGGATGTATAAATACCCTAGCCCTTGTCCTAGCCACGCCCAAGTCGGGCAAAAATCACCAATACTGACTACACTAGCACTCCCTCCCGGTATATCATTGCTCTGAGAGTACGCTACTACTGTCTTGGCTCCAATTCAGACCAAATATATGAATAAGTAAAACCTTAGAGCAATAACATTCCAGGAAGGATTGCTTTGTGAAACAGTGTAGTCAAGATTGTTGTTTTTTTTCCTCACTCGGGCATGTCTAAGGTTTTTATGGACACACCTTCTTACATCCATTCATAGCACATGTCTACATAATGATTTTTTTTAAATTTGTATAACCAATGTATTGTTAACAACAAAAATAAAGGATTTAACCTCGAAAACCTTTGCGTTATGTCATATAAAAAAAACGGAAGACGGAAAACATGCTTACATATTAAAAAGTGGTGCGATATTATGTGATGACTTGTCTTGTCTCTTTCTCTCTTACGGTTGTCAAGGAAAAAACCCGAAGGAAAGTGATTTATCGTAAATTTGTATAGATTGGGTAAAAATATTTAGCTATCTCTTTATGTGTATTTTTACTCCACGGAATAGCTGTACTTCCCAACCTTTCTCTTCCTTATCTCTTTTGTATCTCTACTACATTTAGCCTCACAACATACCCCAATCGGGGATGTCATAGTTCCACTGGCTCCAGACGGTTGGGAGCAGTTGTGCCTTGCAAATCAATTATAAAGAGTAATTAATCAAATTTTATTTTTATTGTATAGATTTATAGTTCTCTTTGAATATTGAAGATGGCAGCACTGTGGTCTGTAGCTAGCACGTAAATAATTCCAGTCCGCGCGTGTACGATAGACGTTTTAGAGTATTAATTATCAGATAAACCTATTCATGCATGTACTAACATATCAACCATAAATATTAACAGAATTACATGTAAATTTAATAATAGGAATGTGATGAATGGGAAAGATCAATTGACTTTCTACAACGCGATGAAATTAATTAATTCAATTACAAATGATGTAGCGCTGAATAATATTAGAATAACTCAGAGGACTGACTTTAATGTTGGCTATTTGGGAGGAGACCTCTCGTTAACCGGTGTGATCATAATTTGATGCTGCAATGATACCTGTGCGGTAAGTAAAGCCAGAGGAGTACGTGCCAGAAAATAACTGCCGTATTAGTTAAACTAACTAACTAACTAACCATCACGTCCGTAATATATTTTCGCCGCAGGGCTAGGCAGAGAGAATGGACCACCTTTTTATAAACACTTTTTATAGTGATTACCGTACAAGGGTCCCAACGGCTCTTTAACAGTCTAGAGCCAATGCGACTGTTGCATCCCCAATTGGGGTATGTTGTGAGGCTAAGGTAGTGGGGAGGGGAAGGAGATAGGTAAGAGGAAGGTTGGAAAGTACGTGGCTCTTCAGATATGGTCACCAAACACGGCTAAAGCCATTTCAAGCAACTTTTAGATTCTGAATGGTGGTCTTTCACCAGGGCGATGCTTGGAGTATCTTCCACTCTGGAACGTGCCGCAAATAAACTTTGTTTTATTTTATATGAATTAAATGTGTTGTGACACATATTAATTAAATGAAATTTGTTGGCGCACGCCGGGTTTGAACCCGCGACATTTGGATTCGTACTCGAGCGTCATACCACTCGACCACGGAGGCCGTCATCAACTCTGCAACCACGCAACTCTATCTTGGCACACACTCCTTGCTTCATTCACATTCGTACATCGTCTCTTACATACTCTTCTGTTATTCTGACTCTTCACGTGGCCCGATTCAAGTATTTGATTCACTTGATCGTGCCACGTCTTCCTCGGGCGTTCCCGACTTCTTCTCCCATTCACTTTCTCATCGTATATTATTTTCGTACTCCTCTCTTCGTTCATTCGCCCTTTCTTGATCATATTCGTTACGCTCACATCAGCCTTGCATTCTTTACGGATATCCCCATTTTTAATACGGTCATACATGGTTTTACCGCACATACGACTCAGGGATTTCATTTACACAGCATTCATTCTACTTTCATCCTTCGTCTGCTAGTTCCATGCCTCACTGCGATACATCAGGGTTGGTATAAGCACTCCATTGCGGACTGCAAGCTTCGCTTCTTTTGACAATTTCTTATTTACGCAAACAGTGTTCAGTCCTCCATTAATAAAGTTTCCTGCATTCCCCCTTCTTTCAATATCCTTATCAGCCTTTCCGTCTCTCTAGAACATACTTCATAAATACACAAACTCATCCACTTGCTCCAAGTATTCATCATTCGCAACTATTAAGAAGGACTGGAGCAGATGAAAAGTTAGTCAAAGTGATGTAGTTTGGGAGCAGTATGTGTGTCAATAAAATTAGTTTGATGTAGTCCTCTTTCATTGTGTTGCATCGTTAAATCATTATAAATCATTGCCGAACTTAGCTGGCGCATTTTAGAATAATACAACATGGTTATAAAACTAGATAGTGGGCAAAAATCTACCCTTCTTCCATTAACTTTCGCATCATATATTAAGCTCTATTCTCGGAGGAAGAATCTAATGGAGGGATAGCTAATTTGTTTTACCCAATCCATCCGAAATTGTAATAAATCACTTTCTCAGAGTTTTCACGTCTTACACCGTGAGAGAAAAAGAGACAACAAATTTTTTCGGACCACTTGAACGTATCGTAAAGATGATCTTAAGGTCCTGGTTCACGGCGGGACTCCGCCCACATTTTTTATTATGCCACTAAACTTGACACAACTAAACGGTTTTTTAGGTTATATGCTATATTTTTGTTGATAAAAATACTGTGAAAAAGTGGCTATACGAATACACAAAAACATTGTGCCGATATGTGATATGAATGGATGTATAAATACCGTAGCCTTAGTCTTAGCCACGCCCAGGTTCGCCAAGTCATGTTAAAATCATCAAAAACAAGTCCAAAACTGACTTCACTTCCTTGGATAGATACTACTCTACCAACTCTATGGCTCTATGCTTAGAGTAATAATATACAAGAGGTAAAGCTGTAGATCGATCTGAAGTCAGTTTTTACTAGGTTTTACCTTGAAGTAACTGACTCGGTTGGAAAAGGGCGTGGCTAAGACTAGGACTACGGTATTTGTACATCCATTCACAGCACATGTCTACATAATTTTTTTGTTTATTCGTATAGCCATTTTTTCACAGTATTTTTATCAACAGAAATATAGCATATAACCTAAAAAACCGTTTAGTTGTGTCAAGTTTAGTGGCATAGTAAAAAATGTGGGCGGAGTCCCGCGGTGGCCCAGGAACTTAAGATCATTGTGACACTACGTAAAAAAGGGGAATTAAATTTATCGTCTCTTTCTCTCTCATGGTGTACGACGTGAAAACACGGAGAAAGTGTTTTTTTTGCAAGTTTGTGTAGGTTGGGTAAAAATAATTAGCTCGGCCTCCATATATTGTTACTTCAAGGCTCTATGTTTACTAAGAAATGACCTAAGATATTTTTGGCTGATATTTAATTAACGACTTTTTTTAAATCAGGTGCACCAATGGCCCACGCAACGTTATGGGGGCGATTCCATTTTGGGATAATATGGGCGGAAATGAGTGATTAACATGTGTCACTGGTGTCATGACAAGTGTAACAAACAAACCACTTTCTCAATTGTCCAACAACACACACACACATCGTGTGCTTATAGTACATATTGTAATAACAGTGCATTGTGATCTAACCGCTGGTGTTGTTGGTCTCCTTATGTCAACTGAGTTATGAGACACGGGTTTTTATACTGCCTGATCGAGATAATGAGATAAATAAACCTCAAGGCGATGCATTGCAAAATAATGCAATACCATGAGTTTTTGGTTTGAAAATTAAATCCCCTAGAAATATTATAGATAACCATAGATTTGGTGGATTAATATCTGCCCAAGGCAGTAAAGTCAGTTTTTGACTTGTTTTTGATGATTTTAACCTGACTCGACGCACCTGGGCGTGGCTAAGACTAAGGCTACGGTATTTATAGATCCATTCATAGCACATATCGACATAATGTTTTTGTTTATTCATATAGTCACTTTTTCACAGTATTTTTATCAACAAAAATATAGCATATAACCTGAAAAACCGTTTAGTTGTGTCAAGTTTAGTGGCATAGTAAAAAATGTGGGCGGAGTCCCGCAGTGAACCAGGACCTTAAGATTATCCTTACAGTATATAGAAGCGGTCTATGATATTTGTTGTCTCTTTCTCTCTCATGGTGTACGACGTAAAAACCCGGAGAAAGTGATTAATCGCAAGTTTGTGTAGGCTGGGTAAAAATAATTAGCTCTCTCTCCCCATATATTATTACTTCAAGTACGAGTAGATAACTAACAAACCATCACGCTATTCCCCCACAGGGGTTTGCAGAGAGGATGGACCGCCATACAACTCTGTCTTGGCACACACTTAACGGCCTGCATGGTCAAGTGGTAAGACGCTCGACCACGAATCCAGAGGTCGCGGTTTCGAACCCGGCGTGCGCAAATAAATTTTATTTAATTGATATGTGTCATAACACATTTTAATTAATATAAAAAATTTAAAATATATTTGCGGCACGTTCCACAGTGGCAGATACTCTAAGTATCGCCCTGGTGAAAGACCACCATTCAGAATTGAAACGTAGCTTGAAATGGATTTAGCCGTGTTTGGTGACCAGATCTGAATAGCCAGGTAATTCCCAACCTTCCCCTTCCTCATCTCCTTCCCCTCCCCGCTGCCTTCAGCCTCACAACATACCCCGATTGGGAATGCCATAGTCTCACTGACTCTAGACGGTTGGGAGCAGTTGAGACTATTGTGCGGTATTCACGTAAAAAAATAATTTGAAAAAAAAAACACTCCTTGCTTCACTTTTTTTTTAAGAATGACAAACATTCCCGGGTTACGACTAACCTGACAATATTTGAAAAGTCCTACTGCCATCATAATAAGCGGAAGATGTTGCTTGTGCAATGACGGAGGACTTAGCCAGCAGAGGAATTGATCTCGCGATGCCCAGGTGGGAATCCGACGCGTTTGTCCACTCAGCTACTAACCGGTCTTCACATTCATACATCGTTTAATACTCTTTACATGCCTCGACTCAAGTTTTTGATTTACTTGATCGTGACATGTCTTCCTCGAGCCTTCCCGACTTCTTCTATTCACTGTCGCGTCATATATTATTTTCACACTCCTTTCTCGTTCACTCGCTCTACATGCCCAAACCATCTCCTTTATTGATACTATTAATTACGCTTACAGGACATACGCCTCAGAGACCTAGATTTCTACAGCATTCAGTCTTCTTTCATCCTTCCTCTGCCAGTTCCATGCCTCACTTATATACATCAGGGCTTTTTTTAAATATAGTGAATACTGCCCACAACCGTCTAGAGCCAGTGCGACTATGGCATCCCCAATCGGGGTATGTTGTGAGGCTGAAATAGATAGGGAAGAGGAAGGTTGGGAGTATCTGACTTTTCAGATCTGGGTACAACGATTAAATTAACAAATCACCCAAAAAAATATTTAAAAAATATATATTATATATTCATATATAACCCCAAAAAGATGAACCCGAGAAAAAGGCCTTTGAAAATATGACGATACAAAAGCATTAATATGCGTAATCGGCATTTGTAAAATTAATATCAGTGTTTTTTTCTTTATGAGCATTGTCATAAATAGGTAATTTATAATCTATCAATGTATTTATCAAAAATATATATTGTATTTCCTATGTTATCATACATTTGAAAATTTTTAAACTTTAATTTAAGTCAAATATCTGCATTTTGTGTTGGTAAAAAATTGAATTACAAGAATTCTATTACATTTGTAGCTTGGATGTTTTGAGCAGATATAAATCTCGTATTTATCTATAGGAAAATATGGAAAACTCGTATTTTGCAAATTGTGGGTCGGACGCATTCTGCATTACTACCTCCAATTAGGGTATGTTGTGAGGTTTAATGTAGTGGGAAGGGGAAGGAGATGAGGAAGAGAAAGGTTGGAAAGTGGCTGGCCATTCAGATCCGCTCACCAAACACCGGGGCAATACTTATTTATTTAACAAGATCTCATATACTGTTGTTCACCAAATACATTAATAATATTGTAGATACGTGCATAGTGTAAAAAAAGAAATTAAACATTTATGTACACCTCACATATAGACAAGGTATTATTTATCCGAAGGAGTTATATAAGTACAAACTGATGTAGTGTGACGCACTATATATGATATCATAACGCGAATAAGGTTAGCAATGAAAAACAAAAAAGATAAGATATAAGAGAGGTTCATTCTTATACACATGTTATGAGAGAATTGTTGAATTGGCAAGAGTAAAAATGTGGGTAAAAAAATATTTTATTGATTATGTAGATCGTTATGTACCTAACGGTCACTCTTGTACGTATATCGAGAGATAATGACAGAACTCTATATATGTGCATCTAAATATATCTAATGTAGATGCAGCTTCATTGAACTTGTTCTATCGCTTTGTTTATTGATGTGTTTTTGTATGAGGAAGTTCTGACTTTCGGCGTGTAAAACGTCACATGATGCCTCGCACGAATATACTTACTTGGGGCAAACAAGTTGATCTCTTTTAGTATATATGGGTTATAAATACTTTCAGAAATCAACTTATAAACATGTTTACCCAAAAACATTTTCCGGCGGGCTTGCAGGGTGTGAACATCTAGCATTCTACATAAAAATAACGAAGGAAATAAAAACGAGTAATATGTAATATACCACTCTGTACTACCAAAACTTTTGGTCTTTTCTTTCCCCTCCTCGATGACTTTCATTCTCCCAGCACTGCCCACATTTGGAATGCCATAATTCCACTGGCCCGTACAGTTTGGACTCTCATAAACAATTTTAATAGGTTGTCTGTAATTGAATTAATAAATTTATACCGTTGCTGTCTTCTTTTTTTCTCACCCACCGACGACAATTATAATCCTTTCCTAATGCGCATAATATTCTTAATGACAAACATCCGCATTCTTTTTTTATGAGATCATAATAATATGTAACACCTGCGCTCCGGGATGCAAATTTGGACGAAAACAAATTGATTTAAAGCTTCTGCACAAAAAATCAAATTAACCTTTCGAAAGATTTATCGAATATAAATGAAGTCTATTTAAATAAAATATCGAAAGAAATGAAGTCTTAGATGACTTACATACTAGTTATAACTTATACTCAGTAGTTAGTTACTAGCTATAAATCCATATTGCAACTCACTGGTTGAAAATATTAGTTTTTAGCTTGGAGTAACAATATATGGAGAGAGAGCAAATTATTTTTACCCAACCTATACAAATTTGGAATAAATCACTTTCTCCGGGTTTTCGCGTCGTACACCATGAGAAAGAAAGAGACAGCAAAATTTCCCAAATTATCACACCTACTACGTATATATAAACAAAAAACTTGATCGCGCCGTGTCTTCCCCGGTCGTCCCCGACTTCTTGTTCCATTTACTTTCGCATCATATATATTATTTTCACACGGCTTCCTTCGTTTATTCGCTCTAAATGGCCTTATCATCTAAGCATTTTCACTCGTGTTGGAAATGTAATCAAACAGTAAATTTACGTAATTTTCACGTGAGGCAAACCTTATAAGAACTTGTTCATTTTAAATTATAGTACTTAAAACAGTTGCACAATGCGGTTATTTATTTGTTTCCCATAATCTGTATTGATTTTCTTCCACATGATATTATAACTGTAACAATTTTGTGTAACATTTCATTTCCTTCATAAATTTGACACAATGTGAAATATGTTTGTGTTTTTGTTAGTATTGCAGTGGTCCCCCGTAGAGGTTTAAGCATTAAAATGTATATTTTAACAATAAGTAACCGTTGGTTTTTAATTGTGAAATACTGAAATGTCTGCAATTTTTCAGATTTTTAATTGACAATGTTTTTTTCAGATTTATTGACGCATTGGGATATTATTCTTGACCCATTGTACGAATGTGTAATGTGGGTGGATTCAAGTAAATTTAATTCAGTTTAGTTCCGAAGATAATTTAAAGTACTACAGAACGCCTTTAACCAACATACCCCAATTAAGGATGCCATGAACCCACTAGCTCCAAGCGGTTGGGACTCTTCTGCGGTATTTACTATAAAAAAATCTCTATTGCGATAGCTGCGAGGCTACTTTGTAACCTGAAGTTCAATTATTTATTCTGGAGGTGATCAATATATGGAGAGAGAGCTAATTCTTTTTACCCAACCTATAAAGATTTGGGATAAATCAATTTCTTCGCGTTTTTACGTCCTACACCATGAGAAAGAAAGAGACAACAAATTGTTCCGAATTATCACACCGCTTTACAGTATTGTTAGAATGTTCTTCGTGTCCCGCGTCTCCGTTGACTCCGCCCACTACGTTTTCTTATTTATTTATTTATTTTTGGATGATTTTTATAGCGCCGTTTTTGTGAAAAATCACCTCAAGGGCGCTGTACAAATCTTAATTTCTACTTAATATTAATTCTTAGTTTAATGGTCAGTAGTCAGAGTCAGGAGCCGAGTCCAGCGGTGACCAAAGGTAGCCGAATTCGTCGCCGGTGTCGGAAGGCGGCTTGGTGGTGGGCGGCGTCGGCTTGTGCGGCACGGGCGTCGTCGTAATCGTGGTCGTCGGCGCTGCGGCGCTGGTCGTGGTGGTCCTTCTCTTCTTCTTGCGGAAAAACTTGCGCAGCTGCCCAGGCATGTTTGTTGCTGAAAAACTGTCATCGGAGTCCTCCAGAGTCAGAGTATGCTGCGCTGGTGCGGAGTTCACCAATCCGCCATTTTTCTTCTCGACTGCTTCAAACCCTGTCCCACGCTCTTCTTCCTCGTACCCATTGCCCCTGTCGCCGCGACATAACAGGACAGAAGTTAACGGTTTTTTTTAATGTTATATCCTACATTTTTGTTTATAACAATACTTTTAAAGAGTGGTAAGACGCTCTAAACTACGAATCCAGAGGTTGCGGGTTCAATCCCGGCGTGCGAAAATATCTTTTATTTAATTTAACTGTGTCATAACACAATTAATTAATAAAAAAATCATATAAAGTATATTTGCGGCACGTTCCAGAGTGGTAGATACTCTAAGTATCGCCCTGGTGAAAAAGCACCATTCAGAATCGAAACGTGGCTTTAAATGGCTCTAGCCGTGTTTGGTGACCAGATCTGAATCGCCAGGTACTTTTTAATCTTCCTCTTCCCCATATCCTTTCTCTCTTCACTACTTTCAGCCTCACAACATACCCCAATTGGGAATGCCATAGTCCCACAGGCCACAGACGGTTGGGAGCAGTTGGGAATTCACTATAAAAAAAATGGAAAATTTAAAAAAAAATTGGAACCGACCCTGGCAACACAGGTTACATAAATTGGATCACATTCAAGATTTAGTCTTTAATATCTGAATTAGATCCGATTATTTCATTTCGTAATTTGTGAATTGTGTTAGCGTTGCCAAAATCGTGCAAAAATTCTCAAAGGAACTATAAAAAACCTTTTCATCTGTGTTTTGTCCAACCTACGGGCTTATAAATAAATACGATCCGTGGGATACTCAAAAAATTCCGAAATTTTGTGAAACGGGACATTAAAAAATCATTTGACTCATTCAAATAAACTCAAATTACCCTCAGCATGGAATCAAATGGACAAATAATAGCGCTCTATCCATTCCGAAGTTGAATGCAATTTGAATTAATATCTTATTAGATACATACTTACCTAAATTACCAAAAAAACTATGACATTATTCGGATTTATCGTTTTTGTTTAACATTGCACACTTTGTTATTGACATAAAGACAAGATTTGATTATTGAAAAAAATATAATATATATATATATATATAGTATGAAACGATTTAGTCAGTTTTCGGACACCGTGAATGTTCAAATTATAAGTTCTTTTTTTTTAAATTCGTAGTTTAGTCTGCATCTGTACATAATATCGGAAAGCACCGTTTGAAAATGATTAGGACCTAAGGTAACCCTTTAAGATTATAAGAGACAAGAAAAGTCGTCACATAATATCACAGCACTTCTAAGTACGTAAGGATGTTCTCCGTCCGCGCTAACTTCACATTATCGAGTCCCATAACTTACGTTAACAGATTTTGAGGTTATTTCTTATATTTGTGTTGATAAATCAAATCAAACACGAATGTGATATGTGCTATGCGTGAATGTTCAAATAAGACCAAACAAAGATTATAAGTCACACAAAAATAGAATTAAACAAATCTAGCATATAATCTAAAAAACAGTTAAGTTGTGTCAAGTTTAGTGGCATAATAAAAAAATTTGGGCGGAGTCCCGCGGTGACCCATGAGCCCAAGATCATCGCGACAGTACATATAAGCGGTGTATATATTTGTTGTCTCTTTCTCTCTCATGGTGTACGACGTGAAAACCCGGAGAGAGTGATTTATCGCAAGTTTGTATAGGTTGGGTAAAAAGAATTAGCTCTGTCTCCATACATTGTTACTCCAAATTCACAACTATATTGCACGCTGTTCTCGCACTCTCTCTTTCAAACACCATGACTTTGGACTTATTTACAAAAATGGCGCTTATTAAATTAGCCAAGTATAATTATTATTAGTCATTTGACTTACCTCTAATAATTGTTACTTCTTCAATTAGCATTGTGAACACTCAACAGCTAGAAGTGAGCTTTTCAGAAGCTACTGAAGGTGACTGACGTAGATTAAACAAATTAAATTATCCTTTTATCCTTCATGACGATGCAACAAATTATTTTCTATAAATTAAATTTTTGAAACGAGCAATCAAAATTGCATTAAATAGTGCCGTCTACACTTTATTTTAATGTGTCGGAAGAAAAATAAACAATTCTTTAATTAAAGCAAGGCCAGGCTCAAGGCAATTAATAATGTCCTAACAACTTAATGGCGGTCTTATTACTATGTAATATATTTTTATTATTATGCTACCGACAGTGAAATGTTGCCAGTCTATTAAATTAACGATATGATTATTAATAATTCGATTGCAGTTATTAATCAGGGTGAGGAAGGTAATCTTGTAATAAATTCAGAAGTTGAAAGTTCATTGTAATTACAGTTGAATGTGAACCTTCATTGTGGAACCAGTCGAGCCTTGAACCAAGTCTTGCAGGACGAAGCAATCAAAAATTATAAAAAATCATGTGTTTTTGTTTTGAAAATTTAATAGTTTAGGAGTTTTATAAATAGTTTAATTAAATACTGCCAATAGAACACATTTTGACCTTTGCTCTAATCAGAATTATTTTTTGGCAAGTGTTTTTATAAGTTTCAAAAACTTACAGGCCTGTAAAACATCTTTTTGAAATGTAAAATCTTCTACGTAACATTTTTTATGTTTTTCTTTTATTGTATTATGTGGAAAATATATATATTTTTTACTCTAATCGGATTTTTTTAAATAATTGTGCCTGAGTTTGACAAAGGAAAGGTTTTTTAAAATATAAACCAAAACTGGTGACAAGTGGCAATTTCAACCTTCATACCACACGCCGCCAGTGAAAAAGGTGGGTTATTTTATTTTATTTTTTATAGCGAATACCCCACAAGAGTCTCGACTGCTCCCAACCTCTGGAGCCATCGGGACTATGGCATCCCCAATCGGGGTATGTTGTGAGGCTAAAGGTAGTAGCGAGGGGGAATTATATGGGGAGAGGAAGGTTGAGAAGTACCTGGCTATTCAGATCTGGTCACCAAACACGGCTAAAACCATTTCAAGCAACGTTTCGATTCTGAATGGTGGTCTTTAACCAGGGCGATACTTAGAGTATCTACCATTCTGGAATGCGTGACAATCTATTATTATTTCGACGGTCTCCGTAGTCGAGTGGTTAAGACGAAAGAGACCTATAACTTACGTTAACGGATTTTGTGGTTATTTAATAATATTTGGATAATTTGTATAGCGCCGTTTTTGTGAAAAATCATCCTATATTTGTGTTGATAAATCAAATCAAACATGATGGTCATATGTGCTATGCGTGAATATTCAAATAAGACCGAAAAATTATTATAAAACATCACTTTTCAGAGGTATTTCCACAGTTTTATAAATATTTGCCCTAACTTTAGAATTTTCACATTTTTAATGATATAATGACGTAAAATCAACAAAAAGCCTCCATCATCATAAAGGAAAACCTTCTGTTATTAGCGTTTGTGTGATATGTTGACTTTAGAAATCATTTTAATGGTGTATTGATATTGTTTTGTTTAATGTGTTCAAATAAATTCATTCAAAATGTCCGTATTCCGTGTGGGCGGTAATTAATAGGCTATCCAACATCCTTTAATATTTCTTTGACTCTTTCTATCGAGTCAGTATAAAATCAACAATCCTGATTATATTGTTTCGCAAAGGTACCTCTCCACGTCCTCCAAAGGTGTAAGAGATGGTTGAGAAGGACTCAACTTTCAGATCTAGTCACTGACTGTCACTAAAGCCGTATCACCAAGACGATGCTCATAGTTTCTCTTGGCAACAATGTGCCAATATGCTACACGTAGTGCAAGAATATATATGATACATTTTGATCAAGGTTTGTCGATATATTGATTTATTTTCCAATGCTATCTCTACGACAGTTAAAAATCTGTATTTAATTCCGTAAGGTCTAACTCATCAATCTAAATCGAGCTCCATTGGTCCACTAATGGTAAACTTCCGGCCCCATCAGTCTTATTTATCGGCTTAAAATGACTAAAACGAGATTCACACAAAAAATATATTTTTGAGCATTCTCTTATCTTTTCCGGTATAAAAGAGTATTATTCCTCTTTCATTAATAAATGTACTAAAACTACGTAAATTTTATTTCTGAATAAATAGTTGTAACAATGTTAGCAGTTCACAACAATAATAATATTTGGATGATTTGTATAGCGCCGTTTTTGTGAAAAATCACCTCAAGGGCACTGTACAGATCTTATTTCCTATTATTACATAATAATTCCTAGTTTAAATAAGAAAATATATGGGAACATACTTACCTGGCAGGTCCCATCAGATAGACACACTTATTTACTTTAAATTATAATTAGGTTTTTTTTTTCAAATTTAAGGCATAGGAGTGAAATTAAAAAACGGACTTTCTGAATTTGTCGTACAGTACAGGATTTGGTTAAAATTTGTAAATCTAAAGGTGATTCGTTGAGAGACAGATTATGTTGAGATTCTTCTAATAAATTTAAGGATATGAGAGTCTGAAAAGATAAGTTTGGACCGAAATTCTGTTAGGCTCGTTATACATCTCAGTTCCGGAGGGAGTTTATTCCAAGTCTTCGGCCCCGATACTTCTGCAGCGCGATCTCCAAACTTAGTATTTGGATTGCGTTTGGGTTCTGTCAGCCTTCCGATAGCCGATGACGTTGGAGTACTTATACCAACCCCAATGTATGGCAGTGAGGCATGAAACTGGCAGAGGAAGGATAAAAGTAGACTGAATGCTGTAGAAATGAGATCCCTGAGGAGTACGTGCGGTAAACCCATGTACGAGTATGACCCTGTTAAATATGTGGATATCCGGAAAGAATGCAAGTCTAATGTAAGAGTAATGGATAGAATTAAGAAATTAACGCTTAGATGGTTTGGGCATGTGGAGCGAATGAACGAAGGAAGGATTGTAAGGATTGTAAGGAGAATATATGACGTGAAAGTGAACGGTATAAGAAGTCGTGTACGCCCGAGGAAGACATGGCACGATCAAGTGAATCAATTACTAGAGTCAGACCATGCCAAGAGACAGAATAACAGTGGAGTATGTATGAGACGATGTATTAATGTGAATGAAGTAAGGAGTGTTTGCTATTACAGAGTTGTATGGCTGTTCGTCCTCTCGTTAGATTTATTTAAAATAGAAAATTTACCACGCCTTTGACTGCCACCGTGGCCGAGTGGTTAAGATGCTCGAATACTAACCCAGTGGTCGTGGATTCAAATCCCGGCTGGCGCAAATACATTTTATTCAATCAATATGTGTTATTTTCATCTTATTAAGATAAAATAATTTATAGTTTATTTGCGACACATTCCAGAGTGGTTGATACTCGTCCTGGTGAAAGACGAATGAAAAGAAATTAGACTACCAGAAAAGAATAAAGCCAACACACAAAATAGCTTACTACATAAAGGGATGAAATCTAAAAATACGCTGCCGAAAACCATCCAAATTATACCTATCAATAAATTCAAAATAGTCTGTAAAGATTATTTAAAATACATACACACAACAATAAGTAGTATTTAAGTTAAAAATATGTAAAGTCAAAAATAAAATGAAATAATTAGCTACTTTTAAACTTGAATGCACAAAGTAACCAATAGAAAATAAATAAAACTAAACGACTTTTCAGAATCGAAAGGTTGCTTTAAATGCCTTTAGCCGTGTTTGCTGACCAGATCTGAATAACCAGATACTTCCCAACCTACCTCTCTACATCTCTTTCCCTTCCCTCAACCTTCAGCCTCACAGCATACCTCAATTGGGAATGTCATAGTTCCACTGGCTCCAAACGTTTGGGAGCAGTTGTGACTCTCGTGCGATATTCACTTTTTTTTAAACGGATTTCTGTTTGATAGATCTAATCCATTATAGTCACTTGTCATTGATTATTCATGAATATTTAATTTTGTCTGTGGTCTAAAATACTGAAAAATTTCACTACAATTTATTGATCTGGGTTATCAGCCGCCAAAATAAAATCGAACGTTTGAAAAGTGGGTCACGTTCGAATATCGATACCATAGAAAAAATCAAGTCTATTCTACGGCTGCCACTTGTCAATGAAACCTTTTCTTTATTGTCTGCTTTACATGAAGTAGAACCATACACAAAACTCACCACAGCCACTACAAACTACGGTACCTACCACACAAAACACGCTGGCCCCCGGCTGTGACTCACTTTATAAATATGATTTAAAAGTCACGAATATCTTTTATGTCCTGGGAATATGACGAAGCCTTCAGATTCCTTGAAGATAAAGATTGTTAAAAGATATTGTGAAATAAGGACCATCCTCAAGGCTTCTTCGAGGGTCCTCTGTTATTTTGTGGCTATAGAACTGTACTTGGAGTAACGATATAATGAGGTATAGCTAATATTTTTACCCAACCTATACAAATTTGCGATATATCACTTTCTCCGGGTTTTTACGTTCTTTACCACGAGAGAAAGAGAGACAAAAAAGTCGTCACATAATATTGCAGCACTTCTAAGTATGTAAGGATGTTCTCTGTTCGCGCTAACTTCACATTATCGAGTCGTATAACTTACGTTAACGGATTTTGAGGTTATTTCCTATATTTGTGTTGATTAAAAAACTTGCAGTGGTTATACAAATAAATCAAAAATGATGGTGATATGTGCTATGCGTGAATGTTTAAATAAGACCAAACAAAGATTATAAAACATAACTTTTTAGAGGTATTTAAACTGTAAATTTCAGTTCTTTAGATTTTTCACATTTTTAATGATATAAAGACATAAAATCAACAAAAAGCATCCATAATTATTTAGGCAAACCTTCTGTTATTAATGTTTGTGAGTTATTTTAACTTTATAAATCATTTTAATAGTGTATTGATATTGTTTTATTTAATGTGTTCAAATATATTTATTAAAAATGTTCGAATTCCATGTTGGCGGTAATTAATAGGCTATCCAACATCCTTTAACATATCTTCATCTCTTTCTATCGAATCAGTATAAAGTCAACCTTCCCGACAACACTGTTTCGCAAAGGTACCTCTCCAAGTCCTCCAAGGAACTGTAGATGAGTTAAAATGTGCCCATGTAGAGCAACAAAAACGAACATTATGTCTAAACATGAGCAGCAAGTTTGAGTGTGTACTAACAGGAAGAATGAGTTTTGGAAGTCCTTGTTAGCTGGCTAGATGGTGTGTAGGTCAATTCTGCAGTCTTGTGTATGAGGAATTTGAGGAAGAATGAGTTTTGGAAGTCCTTGTTAGCTGGCTAGATGGTGTGTAGGTCAATTCTGCAGTCTTGTGTATGAGGAATTTGAGGAAGAATGAGTTTTGGAAGTCCTTGTTAGCTGGCTAGATGGTGTGTAGGTCAATTCTGCAGTCTTGTGTATGAGGAATTTGAGAAAGAATGAGTTTTGGAAGTCCTTGTTAGCTGGCTAGATGGTGTGTAGGTCAATTCTGCAGTCTTGTGTATGAGGAATTTGAGGAAGAATGAGTTTTGGAAGTCCTTGTTAGCTGGCTAGATGGTGTGTAGGTCAATTCTGCAGTCTTGTGTATGAGGAATTTGAGAAAGAATGAGTTTTGGAAGTCCTTGTTAGCTGGTTAGATGGTGTGTAGGCCAATTCTGCAGTCTTGTGTATGAGGAATTTGAGGAAGAATGAGTTTTGGAAGTTCTTGTTAGCTGACTAGATGGTGTAGGTCGATTCTGCAGTCTTGTGTATGAGGAATTTGAGGAAGAATGAGTTTCGGAAGTCCTTGTTAGCTGGCTAGATGGTGTGTAGGCCAATTCTGCAGTCTTGTGTATGAGGAATTTGAGGAAGAATGAGTTTTGGAAGTCCTTGTTAGCTGGCTAGATGGTGTGTAGGCCAATTCTGCAGTCTTGTGTATGAGGAATTTGAGGAAGAATGAGTTTTGGAAGTCCTTGTTAGCTGGCTAGATGGTGTGTAGGCCAATTCTGCAGTCTTGTGTATGAGGAATTTGAGGAAGAATGAGTTTTGGAAGTTCTTGTTAGCTGACTAGATGGTGTGTAGGTCGATTCTGCAGTCTTGTGTATGAGGAATTTGAGGAAGAATGAGTTTCGGAAGTCCTTGTTAGCTGGCTAGATGGTGTGTAGGCCAATTCTGCAGTCTTGTGTATGAGGAATTTGAGGAAGAATGAGTTTTGGAAGTCCTTGTTAGCTGGCTAGATGGTGTGTAGGCCAATTCTGCAGTCTTGTGTATGAGGAATTTGAGGAAGAATGAGTTTTGGAAGTTCTTGTTAGCTGACTAGATGGTGTGTAGGTCGATTCTGCAGTCTTGTGTATGAGGAATTTGAGGAAGAATGAGTTTCGGAAGTCCTTGTTAGCTGGCTAGATGGTGTGTAGGCCAATTTTGCAGTCTTGTGTATGAGGAATTTGAGGAAGAATGAGTTTTGGAAGTCCTTGTTAGCTGGCTAGATGGTGTGTAGGCCAATTCTGCAGTCTTGTGTATGAGGAATTTGAGGAAGAATGAGTTTTGGAAGTCCTTGTTAGCTGGCTAGATGGTGTGTAGGCCAATTTTGCAGTCTTGTGTATGAGGAATTTGAGGAAGAATGAGTTTTGGAAGTCCTTGTTAGCTGACTAGATGGTGTGTAGGTCGATTCTGCAGTCTTGTGTATGAGGAATTTGAGGAAGAATGAGTTTCGGAAGTCCTTGTTAGCTGGCTAGATGGTGTGTAGGCCAATTCTGCAGTCTTGTGTATGAGAAATTTGAGGAAGAATGAGTTTCGGAAGTCCTTGTTAGCTGGCTAGATGGTGTGTAGGCCAATTCTGCAGTCTTGTGTATGAGAAATTTGAGGAAGAATGAGTTTTGGAAGTCCTTGTTAGCTGGCTAGATGGTGTGTAGGCCAATTCTGCAGTCTTGTGTATGAGGAATTTGAGGAAGAATGAGTTTTGGAAGTCCTTGTTAGCTGGCTAGATGGTGTGTAGGCCAATTCTGCAGTCACGTGTATGAAATTTGAGAAAAGCAGCGGGAAATCGTTAAGACAAGGGTTGTTTCCTGACCAAGTTACTTCAAAGGTCGTAAAGCCGATAATGGTGTTAAAACTAAAAAATAACTGAGATTTATGGCTTTCTCTTATCTGCGGGTAAGAAGGGATGTGTACATCGTCACCCACTTATTCAAATTGACACGTGGATGTTTTGAAAACTTGGCTATCATGGAGAGCATTAACTTTTATGTTCCCGATGGTCATCTTCGTCATTGACAGCATAGATTGTTTTATCTCCCGGCCTGCAGGACTAACTTGCCAATGGCCATGCCGGTGGGGAGGGCACTCTTGCTGTTGAATCGAATCGCTTTGGAAATCGACATTTTTGCGTCAGCGAAACTGCCTTTAAACAGCAAGCTTTGTTGCTATTTTTTTAAATTACTGTTTATTATTTTTCAAACATTTATATTAATTACATTTTTAAACAACGTTTTTCTTTTTTGGTAATTTATTTCTTCTCTCTAACTAACTAAAAGAGGTCGGACCGCCATACAACTCTGTCTTGACCTTAGAGTATACAAGAGGTAGCCCAAGCCAAGGCAGTGAAGTCAGTTTTGGATTTGTTTTTGATGATTTTAACATGACTCGGCGCAAATGGGCGTGGCTAAGACTAAGGCTACGGTATTTATACATCCATTCATATCACATATCGACATAATGTTTTTGTGTATTCGTATAGCCACTTTTTCACAGTATTTTTATCAACAAAAATATAGCATCTTATCTAAAAAACCATTTAGTTGTGTCAAGTTTAGTGGCAAAATAAAAAATGTGGGCGGAGTCCCGCCGTTAACCAGCGAAAATAGCCAGCTTAAGATCATTACGACAGTATATAGAAGCGTTCCAAGAAATTTGTTGTCTCTTTCTTTCTCATGGTGTACGATGTAAAAACTCGGAAAAAGTGATTTATTACAATTTCGGATGGGTTGGGTAAAACAAATTAGCTATCCCTCCATATATTGTTACTTCAAGGTCTTGACACATACAACACACATCGTCTCATACATACTCTTCTGTTATTCTGACTCTTCACGTGGCCCGACTCAAGTATTTGATTCACTTGATCGTACCATGTCTTCCTAGGGCGTCCCCGACTTCTTTTCCACTCACTTTCAAATTAAATATTATTTTCACACTGCTTTCTTTGTTCGTTCGCTCTACACGACCAAACAATCTAAGCGTCCCTTTCTCGATCTATTCATTACGCTTACATCAGCCTTGCATTCCTTCCGAATATCCACATTTTTAACACTGTCATACATGGTTTTACTGTACATACGTCTCAGGGATCTCATTTCCACAGCATTCAGTCTACTTTCATCCTTCCTCTGCCAGTTCCATGCCTCACTGCCATACATCAGGGTTTGTATGAGCACTCCATTGTGGACTGCTAGCTTAATTGAAATGAATTTTGCTAATGATTTTGATTTATGGAATTCCCTGCATTCACCCTTCTTTCAATATCCAATGTCTATATCTAATATTTAATTATTAATATTTAATATTTAATATATATATATATTAAATAATTGTAAAAGTTTTTACAAATAAATTTATTTGAGAAAATGAAATAATAACTTTGTATAACACCAGAGTTTTTTTTTATGAACGACCGGTTTCGCTTAGCCTAAGCATCATCAGGGTACAAAATTAAACTTAACAAAAAACACATACCTGCTCCCAACCGTCTAGATTAGGAATGATTAGGGAATGTAGTGGGGATGGGAAGGAGATGGGGAAGAGGAAGGTTGGAAAGTACCTGGCTATTCAGATATAGTCACCAAACGCAGCTACAGCCATTTCAAGCAACTTTTCGATTCTGAATGGTGGTCTTTCACCTGGATGATACTTCGAATATCTACCACTCTGGAACGTACCGCAAATATAGTTTACATTATTTTATATTGATTAAATGTGTTATGACACATATTAAGTAAATAAAAGTTATTGGCGCATGCTGAGTTTGAACCCGCGAACTTTGGATTCGTAGTCAAGCGTCTTACCACTTGACCATGGAGGCCATCTGCGGTCTTATACAAAGATATCATTTCATTTTGATGAAATATGTCAAACCACAAAGTGATTGCTCTCTACGAAAATTTATTTGGCTTTAAATTGTGTGGGTTGACGCTTAGTATAACTGATATTGCACATAGATATGTAGTGAATATTGCTTAATCCACCCATATCCCCTGACCTCGAGAAACGATCCAATTCTGAACCAACAAAAAGTGGCATGGATAGCCGCCAGAAAAGGAGATCCGGTTTAGTCAAAGTGCAAAAGGATTTACTAATGATGATTCAAATTGATTTTAAAGGGTACCATTAGTCATACGTCCTAAAGTACGTTTGCGGTAATTTCTTGGGTAGGTACTTTATATGATTTATATGGCATTCAGGCGTGGAACTGGCCGCAGAGCAATAATATACAAGAGAGAGCGCTGCTGTAGTCAGTTTTGATGAGCTTTGCCGGACTCGGTTAGACCTGGTCGTATTTATACATCCATTCATAGCACATGTCAACTTAATATATATTTTCCATTTATCCACAGGTCAGTTTAATAAATGCATACGGGACATAATCAAATAACAAGGTTCATTATTACCTCCATACCACTGCTGTGCGTTACAGATCTAGGCTATGTTAATTATTTGTCTCTATTTTCATTTATACACAGTATGTTGTGTTTCTTTTTTTTTTTTCATTTTTATACTAATCATCTTGGGTCAAATCAATCAAATTATTACATTCTATGATGTATTATTAATTATACATATTTATTCAACTTCATACATAGATATAATTCTTATTTGTTTACAATTCTAAAATTGTTTTTTTTTTTTTGAATATTTCATTCTCCATTTTAGTTTAAAAAAAACATTATTAGCGAAAACTTCACTGGTTAATGCAACATAGTAATCACTATATTTATAAAATTTTGCAAACTGTATGTTTTCCTAAATAAAATATAATTTTATTTAAAATAAAATAAGGTTTTTGTTTATTCGTATAACCACTTTTTCACTAAAAAACCGTTAAAAAATTGTCGAATATCAAAACATGTAGGCGGAGTTAACGGAGATGCAGGAAACGAAGAACACTCTCACAATACCTTAAAGCGGTGTGATAATTTGGGAAATTTTGTTGTCTCTTTCTTTCTCATGGTGTACGACGTAAACCACTGAGAAAGTGATTTATCCCAAGTTTGTATAGGTTGGGTAAAAAGAATTATCTCTCTCTCCATATATTGTTACTCCAAGGAACTGGCAGAGGAAGGATGGAAGTAGACTGAATGCTGTAGAAATGAGATCCCTGAATCGTATGTGTTGTAAAACCATGTACGACCGTGTTAAAAATGTGTATGAGAGAATGCAAAGCTAATTTAAGCGTAATAAATAGGATTAAGAAAGGGACGCTTAGATGGTTTGGGCATGTAGAGCGAATAACGAAGAAAGGAGTGAGAAAAGAACATATGACGCGAAAGTGAATTAAAGAAGCAGAAAACTCTATTGATGAAGGAATGAACGATGTTGGCGCAAATAATTTGCCCGAAAAGCGAGTGGAGTTCACACTGGAGTGCTAATACCAACCCTGGTGTATGGCAGTGAGGCATGGAACTGGAAGAGGAAAGAATACAGTAGACTTAATGCTGTATAAATAAGAGAGAAATGAAAACCATGTATGACCGTGTTAAAAATGTGGATATCCGGAAAGAATGCAAGGCTGATGTAAGCGTAATGAATTGGGTCAAGAAATGGACGCTTACTTGGTTTGGGCATGTAGAGCGAATTAACAAAGAAAGGAGTGTGAAAAGAATACATGACGCCAAAGTGAATGGAAGAAGAAGTCGGGGACGTCCGAGGAAGACATGGCACGATCAAGGGAATAAAACACTTGAGTCGGGCCACGTTTAGGGTCGGAATAACAGAAAAGGATGTATGAGACAATGTATGAATGTGAATGCAGCAATTTGGCACTCTTGTGCGATATTCACTACAAACAAATATATATATACACAAATATAATGCCTAACAGATATAAAGAAAGGTTGGAAAGTGCCTTATATATATATATATATATATATATATATATATATATATATATATATATATATATATATATATATATATATATCTGTAAGGCACTTTCCAACCTTTCTCTTGTCCATCTCCTATTCCTGCTCACTACATTCAGCCTCACAACATGCCCTAATAATCGGGGAAACATATATATATATATATATATATATATATATATAGGTAGGTAGGTACTTAATTGCATAAAGATAAATTTCAATTTTATTATTTCACATTTGATTAAATAATATTTTGTGTGTTTGCTGCAAGTTACAAAGTGGTAGATAGATACTTTAACTGGCGCCCTGGTGAAAGACCACCATTCAGAATCAAAATGTAGGTTGAGTTTGATTTATCTGTGTTTGTTGACTAGATCTGAATAGCCTGGTACTTTCCAACCTCCTCTGCCCCATCTCCTTCCCCCCTCACTACCTTCAGCCTCACAATGCACCCCAATCGGGAATGCCATGGTCTCACTGGCTCCAGACGGTTGGGAGCAACAGGGACTCTCTAGTGCAGAATTCACTGTAAAAATAAAACTCCTTAAGAAAGCTATATTTTCCAAGGGAAGGTAGAAAATTCGTATTATAACCGATCAATTTTCAAGCCAGCAGAATTTACAAAGTTTTTTTTTTTGTATGAGATCTTCAATTCAACGCAAGTATTTTATCGAAAAAAACGCACCAAGAAAAAGATCACTGAAAAGGGGACAACTCTATCGCTCCGTTTCTGAGAATATCTTTCCAATCAAACGTAACTTTCATAACCTGCATTACCACAAACATAAACATTCTAACTTTGTTTAGTGTTTACATTTCATTGGAATTATGGATTTCGAAGAGATAATTTGTTAGGTTCTACCCTTAGAGTATACAAGAGGTAGCCCAAGCCAAAGCCAGTGAAGTCAGTTTTGGACTTGTTTTTGATGATTTTAACATGACTCGGCGCAAATGGGCGTGGCTAAGACTGAGGCTACGGTATTTATACATCCATTCATATCACATATCCACATAATGTTTTTGTGTATTCGTATAGCCACTTTTTCACAATATTTTTATCAACAAAAATATAGCATCTAACCTAAAAAACCGTTTAGTTGTGTCAAGTTTAGTTGGAAAATAAAAAATGTGGGCGGAGTCCTGCCGTTAACCAGCGAAAATAACCAGCTTAAGATCATTACGACAGTATTTAGAAGCCGTCCAAGAAATTTGTTGTCTCTTTCTCTCTCATGGTGTACGATGTAAAAACTCGGAAAAAGTGATTTATTACAATTTCGGATGGGTTGGGTAAAACAAATTAGCTATCCCTCCATATATTGTTACTTCAAGGTTCTACCCTTGAAGTAACAATATATGGAGTGAGAGCTAATTATTTTTACCCAACCTACACAAACTTGCGATAAATCACTTTCTCCGGGTTTTCACGTCGTATACCATGAGAGAAAAAAAGAACACAAATATAATAAACCGCTTCTATGTACTGTAACGATAATCTTGGTCTCCTGGGTCGCCGTAGGACTCCGCCCACATTTTTTTTATTATGCCACTAAACTTGACGGAATTAAATGGTTTTTTAGGTTATTTGTTATATTTTTGTTGATAACAATACTTGAAAAAGTGGTTATACAAATAAACAAAAACATTATGTCGATATGTGCTATGAATGGATGTATAAATACCCTAACCTTAGTATTAGCCACGTCCAGGTCTGCCGAGTCAGGTAAAAATCATTAAAAACTGACTGCACTGCCTTGGACAGGTACCACTATATGTACTCTATGGTTCTACCCTTCTTGTTTTTCATCCAGTTCCTACCTATTCCGACATTTCACTATTCGATTTCCTTATTCAACACCACTGTATTCGAAAACAAATGACAATCAAGAAACAGAAGATTTATGTGAAAAACGTTTTCTTTCGTTGGTGTCTCGCTTGGTCGTCGTTTAGTTATTATCTTCAAGTAAAATTGAGTTAAGTGTTTCAATTCGTTGAGTAAGAAGAATCAAAAACTTAAACATCAACTTCATCGGTGAGTGAATTGGTTTCCTTACTTCCTACACTCCATAACATCTCCACATCCATAATTAGACACTTCCATCAAGTAGTATAGTTTTATCGTTTTACAGTCCACTATTTTCAAAATTCATCCGAAGCTGAAAACACTTGGATCCGACAGCAGATATGCAACGAGATAATATGTTCAAATAATTGTCTGACGCAATGAAGTGAGCGCATTCCAACTAACTCATGAGTTTAGCACAAATACTAAGAGTCCCATTGCAAAATAACACAATGCACTTTAAGAGTTAAATATTATTAGCAGTAATGCAACGGTAACGATTGCGATACATCTTAAACGCGAATTATCTGGATATTTAAATAACCGTATGAATATTTAAAGATGCTGTAACAGCAGATTCTCTGCACGAATATTATTACCCAAGATTATTAACAGCAAATATGTGTATGAAACGACATCACTGTTTTTTTAACAAAAACTTAGCAATGTAAACTTTTGTAAAACTTGATTCAATGTTAAGTTTTTATTTTCTAATTCATTTAAAATTTATAGTAAAAACGTAAAATTACGTCTCCATTGTTAAATTGTATTTTTTTTTATTCACCTTTATACCCTGCCTTAATCACTAAGTTTTTTATTTGTGTTTAGTTTTAGTTGTATTTATTTTGTTTTAGTTATTTGTACATTAAAGCTTCCAAAATAGCTAATTATTTAATCATATAACTTTTATACTACTTGATATTACATACCAATGTATTTTATATGGTTCTTACAAACTATTTTAAATTTATTATTTGGTATAATTTTGATAGTTTCCGGAGGCGCATTATAAAATTTCATCCCTTTATAAAGTAAACTGTTTTGTCTATTGGATTTATTATTTTTTGGTAGTCTGATTTATTTGCAAGTCCTTGTATTATGTCTGTGAATATCCACGTTGTAAATAAATTTTCTCAGACAAATATTTTGGTAACAAGTTGTATTTTTTATTTATTTTATGTATAAATATCAATGTTTTTAGTGTCAGCATCTGTTTCACTGTTAGCCTATTTAGTTCCTCTGATATTTTATGTATTTCGCCTAAGTATAATTCGTATTGCTCTATTTTGGAGAATTTTAAACGTTTTTTGTTTAAATTTATGTTAACAATTACGAATACTACAAATTACGAATCGCAGCGCCGCAGCCGCATTACAAAACGTGTCACAGGCAAAAACTAAGTATGCCCAGTTTGGCATACGTCATATTCAAATGTTGATTTTATTCTACACAAAAAAAAAAAGAATTTATGTGCGTATTCCCTTCAAGGGGTGATTCGTTTGTGTTAGAGTTAAAAGGCAGTGCTTTTCAGGGTCACCACTGCCGCTGACAGCATATTATCAGTGCCATCTGTTGGTATCTCTATTGATAAGTAAAGCTACTTGCGAAATAATAATATATTTTTTAAATTATTATTTAAGGACTGGTGACATCTTCGTATTTATTTTGTTCATTAATTTTTATTTTGAACACTCCATTGTATTTGGTAAGTTTTTTTATGTGTCAAATTAATACGCTGTTTTTCTACCTTAATTGAAAATGCTGTGCACGCCACTGCATATACATAATATTTATCAAAGGTAAATTTATTGACAGGCGGTAATTTTTTCTGACCAGCCGGATATTCAAATTATTTTTTATTGAACATAAAAAAAGCTTTTAGAATGGAAATCTGGAATACCATTTTTTTGCAATAATTCAACTTTTATCGCAACGATTAAGAACTGACTATTTTCAACTAAACTGTTTTTGCCTTCGTTTGACAGGTTCACTTATCAGGGGCATTCGGTGCAATATTTTATTTAAATAATGCAATATGCAATTAGATTAAGGTCCGGTTGCTTAGTTTCGAAAAAATTAGTTCAAATTTTGCGATACGCTTTTTTTCATATTATATAAGACCAACCGGCTTCATAGCGTCGCTGGAAAGGCAAAAGGGCTTAAGCGACACTTGACGACTTTGACGGCCTCCGTGGTCGAGTGGTAAGACGCTCGACTACGAATCCAAAGGTCGCGGGTCCAAACCCGGCGTGCGCCAATAACTTTTATCCAATTAATTTGTGTAATAACACATTTAATTCATATGAAAATAATAAAAAGTATGTTTGCGGCACGTTCCAGAGTGGTAGATACAAGTATCGCCCTGGTGAAAGACCACCATTCAGAATCCAAACGTCGCTTGAAATGGCTTTAGCCGTGTTTGGTGACCAGATCTGAATAGCCAGGTACTTCCCAACCTTCCTTTTCCCAATCTCCTTTTCCTTCCCACTACCTGCAGCCTCACAACATACGCTATTTGGGGATGCCATAGTCCCACTGGCTCTAGACGGTTGGGAGCAGTTGAGACTCTGGTGCGGTATTCATATAAGAAAAAAAAAATTTAAAACTTTGTTCAAGAATATAATACATAATAGAGATAGTATATTTTTGCTCATGTCTTCTATATCGTTCAAAACTTCTGCAAGGATATGTCTAGAATATTATTTAAAATGCTCGTACGTACTTACAAAGAGATTATTAATAAGACGATTTTTAATTAGATGCAAAACTAACCTTTAATAAGGATGCTGAGTATACACAAAAGAAAATTGGGAAGAAGATCCCCTTTTTGCGAAGAATTCGTCAAAAATTTTCCTCCTCCTTAAAACTCCATTATTGCTCCACATTTGTATTACTGTTCAACGATTCTTTTCTTGTGTCACGACGGAGAACAAAACAGGTTTCAAATTCTCTAAAATAGAGCAATGAGAATTAAATTTAGGCGAAATAGATACTCAAAAGTAACTAAAATGTCAGAGGAACTAAATTGGCTAACAGTAAAACAGATGCTAACATTAAACAATATGATGTTTAAACATAAAATGAAGAACAACTTGTTACCAAAATATTTTTCTGCCTAAATTATCTACAATGTTGATATTCACAAATATAACACAAAGGCATGCAAAGAAATTAGACTACCAGAAAAGAATAAAGCCAACACACAAAATTGCTTACTATATAAAGGAATGAAATCTTATAATGCGCTGCCTGAAACCATCAAAATTATGTCAAGCAATAAATTCAAAATAGCCTGTAAGAACTATTTTAAAATCATATAAATGAAAATAATAAGTTTTTTTTTTTCAAAGAAAGACAAACATTCCCGTGTTACGAATAACCTGACGATATTTGAAAAACTCCTACCGCCATCATAAGAAGCGGAATATTTTGCTTGTGTAATGATGGAGGACTTAGCCAGCAGAGGAATTGAACGCACGACGCCCGGTTGGGAATCCGACGCGTTTGTCCACTCAGCTACCGACCGGTCGTAGTATATTAGTTTAAATATTATAAAGTTGAAAAGAAAATGAAATAATTAGCTACTTGTAAACTTGAATGTACAAGTAACTAAAATAAAACTAAAAGCAAAATGTTTACAGCAATTAACTTTTAATTTAATGTCTAAATAATATATATAGGGGCTATTTCACCACCTCTCAATAAACTACTATTCATTAGTTAACTCTAATCATCGGAATATTCGTTAGCTATCTCTTTCCGCAAGTTTGGCTGGCAACGTCGCTTTTTTTCAAACCTTATCCCGTCTGCTGTCACGTCTGTCAATACAATGCCGTTATTTCTAACATAAACTAACTTTCACAACACAACATTCGCGCGCGAAGTTCATTACATCCCTCTCACCAAATAGTTAAACGCGTCTCTATATTTAAATAAAACATATTTCTATTTTATAACTTTATTGTATTATTCAGGGGCTATTTCACCACTTCTCAAGAAGCTGTCAACGTAAAGTGCACAAGTTAGTATCTACCTTCTGATTTAAAATGGCGGCGTACTGTTTTGACAGCTGACAGTAGGGGAGTTTTCTGTTGAAGTTGATTTTTTACTGTAATTATGGAAGTGGTTGAAGATTTAAATATCTTAGACGAACAGGACATGGCGGAAAGACGTAGACCGCGTGTTTTCAAACCAAGAGTCAATTTTTATACGTCTTAGATGACATTGAGTTTAGGTCAAGATTTCGCTTGACAAAAAATGCCGTAAAGGAGATACAAAATCAAGGATAAAATCTCTCCAAGAAGCACACGGTATGTAATTCTAATATACGCCTTCACAATGTATCACGGAATATACTATGAAATAACAACAATCTTTGGCAGTACAATATACCCACATACAACATGTTCATGCTTACAAACTATCAACCTTCACCAAGCAATAATAGACACTCCCCAATGCACTTCACTAATATAATTTAATAATAAAGTTATAAAATAGAAATATGTTTTATTTAAATATAGAGACGCGTTTAACTATTTGGTGAGAGGGATGTAATGAGCTTCGCGCGCGAATGTTGTGTTGTGAAAGTTAGTTTATGTTAGAAATAACGGCATTGTATTGACAGACGTGACAGCAGACGGGATAAGGTTTGAAAAAAAACGACGTTGCCAGCCAAACTTGCGGAAAGAGATAGCTAACGAATATTCCGATGATTAGAGTTAACTAATGAATAGTAGTTTATTGAGAGGTGGTGAAATAGCCCCTTAATCTTGTTACCTAAACACTTAATCGTTGCAAAGTGTGAATGTTAATCATACGTTTGTCCCTTGTGCAAGTGTCGGTATTGAGGTAGTTATGTATATACCAGAAGTTGGATTCAATCTAATTGCAGGCTCTGTGCTGATCTTTCGTTAATTTGTTTTATCCGGAGGTTGTTGGAATTAGGTTCGCGATGTATAATGTTTTCAATCGGCCGTAATGCGTTTTGGTTGGTCATCTAAAATTGAGCAGTGAAGTTATGCGGATTATTTTTTATTTTTTTTTTTATTTTATATTTGAAAAAAAGAACTTTTTTTTTTTTTTTTTCTGTTTTCACATGTTAATTACAATCAGATAATGATACATATATTTTTTTTTTTTTTTCAAATATAATATAGTACTCTTCCATTAGAAGCAAAAGCTTGTGTATGGAAGAGGAGTGTACATTAATTATTGATGATCAAAAAATGCGCTATGGTACATATTGTTAGTAAATGGGATATAAAGATTCATTCATTCAATTCAATTTCAGACTTTTTTTTTGAGAATGTTTTTAAAATATTTCTTAATAGAGTTAAATAGTTGGCTTTTTATCAATAATGCTTCTGATTTCTTCTGGTAGTCGATTGAAAAAAAGATCGTCCTTGGTAAGTATAATGAAGTTGAGCAAATGAACTATTTAGTTTTGGGCATGGAAAAATATATTTAAGTCGAGTTCGGTTTTCAGTTAAAAAATGGTATTTGTCTTTTTCTTTAATGATTTGAACTATTGAATTTTTAATGTATAGGTTTTTAAATGTAGGTACTTGAAATTCTTCAAAAAGGCGATCAGTTGGGTAGTCTGAAGGTTTTTTCAATATAATTTTAATAATCAACCTTTGTAGAATTCCCTATTGGAATAAGGTTAGATTTATATGCGGATCCCCAACTAATGATACCATATTGTAAAGTGGATTGCACCAAGGCATAATATATTAAATATAGGTTTTTATCGACAAAAAAATTCTGATTCTTAAAAATATATATATTAGTTTTTTCTGATTTTTTTAACAACTTCACATATTTGGTCCTTCCATTTCAGGTTTTTATCGATAGTTATTCCCAGATATTTAATTTTATTTGTTGTTTTTAGTATTGTGCAATTTAAAAAGCAATCACTTTTTATTGTGAGTTGTAAAATTATCGTTATGTATGATTATGTCAAAATTTTTGGGGTATCGTTTGTATGTATTGCAAATGGAACTACAAATGTTTTATCACTATTTAGTGATAGCAAATTAATGTCGAAAAAAAGTCTTAAGTGTGTTTATGTCTTCAGTAGCCTTTTGATTTTACGTTGTCCCACGTATTATCATTTATTATCAGTACTGTATCGTCGGCATATGAGGTAATTTGTCCATGTAGTGTTTGAAAAAAAATATCGTTAACATATATTGTGAATAAGATCGGTCCTAGCACTGTGCCTTGGGGGATTCCAAAGTCTGAAATTTGTTGATCACTATTGACCCGATTAATTTTTACGACTTGACGGCGATTTTTTAAGTAGTTGGTAATCCATTTAATTGCGTTGTCTTTTATTCCAATATTATTTAATTTTTTCAGTAGCAATTCATGGGATATACTATCGAAAGCCTTTCTGAGATCGATAAATATACCCGCACATTTCTTACCGTTATCTAATGATTTATAAATGTATGACGTTACATTAGCAATAGCATCTTGGGTGCTGAGTGATTTTATAAATCCAAACTGGTTTTTGTGTAGTATTTTATTACTTTCTAGGAAATTTACCAATTGTTTATTTACTATTTTTTCAAAAATCTTTCCAATGTTAGAAATTAGACAGATTGGGCGATAATTAGTTACTTGTTGAGGATCTCCAGATTTATAAATAGGTGAAATTATTGTGTTCTTATAATTGGTTGGAAATATTCCATTTATTAAACTCAGATTTATTAAATGGGTTATGGGTTTTATCAAGTGAAGTTTCATGGATTTTAGAATATTCATCGTAATATTATCGAATCCGGGAGATGAACCACCTTTCATGTTTTCTATTATTCTTAAGATTTCACATTCTGTTGTTGTTTTAAAGTTTGAAAGTTTTTTGTATGTTTGTAAATTTTCAATTATTTGCTTTTTCTGGTTAGAAGGTTTTTGGATTGCCTGTAAATATTTTTTAGGAGCAGCGCTAATTTATTGTACGAGAAAACGGAGTATTTGCGAAAATCAGTGATTAAATAAAAACACCTTCCTGCAACTGAAATTGAGCAGCGATGTTATGCGGATTGCCTGTTAGTACTTTTTAGGAGCAGCGCTAATTTATTGTACGAGAAACGCAGTATTTGCGAAAATCAGTGATTAAATAAAAACACCTTCCTGCAACTGAAATTGAGCAGCGATGTTATGCGGATTGCCTGTTAGTACTTTTTAGGAGCAGCGCTAATTTATTGTACGAGAAACGCAGTATTTCCGAAAATCAGTGATTAATTAAAAACACCTTCCTACAACTGAAATTGAGCGAAGTTATGCGGATTGCCTGTAAGTATTTTTCAGGTGTAGTGCTATTTTTTTTATACAAGAAAACGGAGTATTTGCGAAAATCACTGATTAAATAAAAACACCTTCCTGCAATTAAAATTGAGAAGCGAAGTTATGCGGATCGCCTGTTAGTATTTTTAAGGAGCAGCCCTATTTTTTATACAAGAAAACGGAGTTTTTGCGAAAATCCATGATTTAAATAAAACACCTTCCTACAAATCAAATTGAGCCGCGAAGTAATGCGGATTGCCTGTAAGTCTTTTTTTGGGAGCAGCGCTAATTTATTGTACGAGAAAACGGAGTATTTGCGAAAATCAGTGATTAAATAAAAACACCTTCCTGCAACTGAAATTGAGCAGCGAAGTTATGCGGATTGTCTGTTAGTATTTCTTAGGAGCAGCGCTTATTTATTGTACGAGAAAACGGAGTATTTGCGAAAATCGGTGATTAAATAAAAACACCTTCCTACAACTAAAATTGAGCGAAGTTATGCGGATTGCCTGTAAGTATTTTTTAGGTGCAGTGCTAATTTTTGTGTACAAGAAAACGGAAACGGAGTATTTGCGAAAATCACTGAAAATAAAAACACCTTCCTACAACTAAAATTGAGCAGCGAAGTTATGCGGATTGCCTGTTAGTATTTTTTAGGAGCAGCCCTATTTTTTATACTAGAAAACGGAGTTTTTGCGAAAATCCTTGATTTAAATAAAACACCTTCCTACAAATCAAATTGAGCCGCGAAGTAATGCGGATTGCCTGTTAGTATTTTTTAGGAGCAGCGCTAATTTATTGTACGAGAAAACGGAGTATTTGCGAAAATCAGTGATTAAATAAAAACACCTTCCTGCAACTGAAATTGAGCAGCGAAGTTATGCGGATTGCCTGTAAGTATTTTTTAGGATAAGCGCTATTTTTTTACACAATAAAACGGAGTATTTGCGAAAACCCATGATCGACGTCCAACCGTCTGGAGCCAGTGGGACTATAGTAACCCTAATCGGGGAATGATGTGAGGCTGAAGGTAGTGGGGAAGAGAAAGGTTGGGGAGTACCTGGCTATTCATATCAGGTCACTAAATACGGTTGAAGCCATTTTAAGCAATGCAACGGTTCGATTCTGAATGGTGGTTTTTTACTGGGGCGATTCTAGAGTATCTTTTTTTTTATTTTTATAGTGAATACCGTGCAAGAGTCTTAACTGCCCCCGACGGTTTAGAACCAGTGGGACTATGATATCCCCAGTTTAATGTATTTTGTGAGGCTGAAGGTAGTGGAGAGGGGAAGAAAATGAGAAAGAGAAAGAGAAAGAGAAAGAAAGAGAAAGAGAAAGAGAAAGAGAAAGAGAAAGAGAAAGAGAAAAAGAGAAAGAGAAAGAGAAAAAGAGAAAGAGAAAGAGAAAGAGAAAGAGAAAGAGAAAGAAAGAAAGAGAAAAGAGAAAGAGAAAGAGAAAGAGAAAGAGAAAGAGAAGAAAAGAGAAAGAGAAAGAGAAAAGAGAAAGAGAAAAAAGGTATTCCAAGAGAAAGAGAAAAGAGAAAGAGAAAGAGAAAGAGCAGAAAGAGAAAGAGAAAGAGAAAGAGAAAGAGAAAGAGAAAGAGAAAGAGAAAGAGAAAGATAAAGAGAAAAGAGAAAGAGAAAGAGAAAGTATTTAACTATTCCTATCAGGTCACTAAACAGTTTAAAGCCATTCACCACGCAACGTTTCCGATAAATAAGTATTCTTCACCGAATAAAGATTCTCTAAAAAAAAGAATTATAGTGAGTACCTACCACATCGTAGTCACATATTCTTCTAACACTCCTTTCATCGTTAATCCTCTCTACATGCCAAAACCATAATCCTATTAATTACGCTTACATCAGCCTTGCATTCTTTCCGGATATCCACATTTTTAACACGGTCATACATGGTTTTACCGCACATACTTGTCAGGGATCTAATCTCTACAGCATTCAGTCTACTTTTATCCTTCCTCTGCCAATTCCGTGCATCACTGCCATACATCAGGGCTGGAATAAGCACTCTATTGTGGACTGCTAGCTTCGCTTCTTTGGACACTTTTGTTTGGCACCAACAGCGTTCAGCCCTCTATTAAAGGAGTTTTTTGCATTCACCCTTCTTTCAATATCCTTATCAGCCTTTCAGTCTTTCGTAAACATACTTCCCAAAATACAAACTCATCCACTTGGTTCAAGTATTCATCATTCACAACTATATTGCACGCTGTTCTTACTTGGACTTACATTCATCATCAACTCATTCTGCATACATACTTGGTTCATCCTAGACATGAGAGACTGTAGATCTTCCATACTGTCAGAAATCAGCACCGCATCATCGGCATACAATTGACAATATACTTTAATTAAAATAGAATTGCAATTGAATTGTATTGAATCTATTTTAGGCATAGTAAAATCGCGATGAACACAGTATCGTATAACTCTTAAAAGTATATAGAGTGGTATCTGCCCAAGGCAGTGTAGTCAGTTTTTGATGATTTTTAGCTGACTCGGCGGACCTGGGCGTGGCTAAGACCCAAGGCTAGAGGGTATTTATACATCCAATAATATCACATATCGACATAATGCTTTGTTTATTCGTAAAACCACTTTTTCACAGTATTGATATCAACAAAAATATAGCATCTAGTCTCAAAAACCGTTTAGTTGTGTCAAGTTTAGTGGCATAATAAAAAAAGTGGGCGGAGTCCTTCGGTGACCCAGGAGCCCTAGATCATTGTGACAGTATATAGAAGCAGAGTATTATATTTGCTGTCTCTTTCTATCTCATGGTGTACTACGTAAAAACCCGGAGAAAGTGATTTATCGCAAGTTTGTATAGGTTGGGTAAAAATAATTAGCTCTCTCTCCATTCATTGTTTCTCCAAAGTGTAACTCGTATAACTATCATTTTCACGCTACATAAATAAAATATAATTATATGTAAATATTGTACAGTAATATATGCAATAGACTTCGGTAACATAATAAAAATCATGATAGATTTTTATAAATACATTTATTAGCAGACATGTGACAAATCACGAGATATTATAATTGTGGAAATTGTGAAGCTGAATGTTTGCAACCTTCTTTTAATGGAATATTTAAAATAAAATATAAAATAATAATAATAAAGGTTTTTTTTGCACAGCTGTGAATTGATCTCGATCAACTACATAGAAAACTACTGTGGTTACCATAACACCACCAATTATTCTGAGAAGGGCGGTATAAATACACTATATCGTCGCTGGAAAGGCAAAAAGGCTTAAGCGCCACTTTGGTCAAAAATGAGTTAAATAAACAGCTTTGATCTGTTTTTTTCTGCGTCGAATGCATTGACTCTCGTTTGACTCTGAAGACTTTCAGCCATCTAAAATATATTTACCATTTGAGGAAAAGGCTTGACTCAAGCGACACAAGTTTAATGATTTAATAAAACAAATTTGTAACTTTATTCCACTTTTATTATTTTGACTGGACCGGTTTCAGCCTATGACGGCCATCTTCAGACTAGTACAAGTGTTTGTTAACCTACGGCTTATATACTATTTTTGGGGATGTTAGGGGTAGTAAACAATGATTTTACTTTAATTATATTCATCAGTATTGTTGCATGATTTTAATAGTTACAGGGTAAAAGTTACTTTTAATTTATTGGTATTACTATTTTAAATATCTATCTGGAATATTTATTTATTTTATTTAATATTTAAGATGGGTTACAGTTGCATTTCTATAAATATGAATTGACAATGTATTTATATAATGAAAGGTTGGTGAATACTGATTGCTAATGAGTTTACTTTAGGTTTTCCCATCTCAATTGTGATGTCCAGATGTACAACATAATTTTCTAATTATTGGGTTACTCCCAGCATTATGGTATATTAGTTTTATGATTCTATTCATTATGCACTGTTAGAGTAGATTACTTCTATTATTATAATTTCTCGGTATCAAGGAATTTTTGAGTGCTATGCACTTTGGTAATAACTTTGATTTTTTCACTTTGATTTTTTCGACACAAGTTTGATTTTTTTTTTAGCTTTTTGTCGCTTCGGGTAACTCAGTGAGAGCATTGAGTTATCTGAGTTGACTTTTTTCTTTCAAAATCCAACCAGGTACTGACAGCTTATGAATTTTATTCTAAAACAAATAAAAAAAACTTTAAAGAGCTTTGGTGTAAACTTCTTAAAATGGCGAATCAGCCCTTTTGCATTTCTGACAACGATATTTACTGAAAATAAGAGTTGAGTATTTTTTTTAATGTTAAACTGTTACATTCTCACATCACAACCGAAATCATATTGTTTATTATCATATCATAATATGATAATGTGTTACGTTTATTTTATAATCGAGGTTTCTATCATGTCAAACCACTAAAAAAACGTTAGAGTTTTCAATTATTGCATAATTAAATATAACAGATATAATTCTAAAGATTGATCGATTAGTAGCCGAGTGGTGAGATGCGTCGGGTTCCCTCCCACACAGTCGAAGAATGTTGTCAGCTTATTCGTAACCCAGGAATGTTTGTCTTCCTTTTTTTTGTAGGAATTATTTTTTCTATTTC
The DNA here is from genome assembly GCA_022651775.1 of Drusus annulatus. Taxonomy (NCBI): domain Eukaryota; kingdom Metazoa; phylum Arthropoda; class Insecta; order Trichoptera; family Limnephilidae; genus Drusus; species Drusus annulatus. Next base: position 1,123,479 of record JAGWCC010000400.1, on the reverse strand, counting down.
GTTAAAAAACATTAACAGTTTTTTTTAAACCTATCCACTCTTTAACCTTACAATCCTTAAGTAAGAACTTTAATGCATAAAACACATTTGTAACTGCTTACTAGCTTAATTTTAGTAAAGGATTAAATGAGTCAAGTGAGTCTAGAGTGGTAGATACTCTATGTATCGCCCTGGCGAAAGACCACCATTCAGAATCGAAACGTTGCTTTAAATGGATTTAGCCATGCTTGGTGACCAGATCTAAATAGCCAAGTACTTCACAACCTTTCTCTTCCCCATCTCCTTCGCCTCCCCATTGCCATCAGCCTTAAAACATACCCCAATTGGGGATTCCATAGTCATACTAGCTTCAGTCAGTTGGCACTCTTGTGTGGTATTCAATATAATTAATATTTTTTAAATGACCTTACTTGTACGAATAAAATATGCATATAATTTAGCTCTCATTTATGATAAGTTATCATATATTATTTGCGTTTATTAAAGAAAATTGCACACTTAATGCAGTAATAAATTCAATCACCATAATTTCAGACTTGCCAGCCTAAGAGATGCTCATTAAAAATTATAGAATTATCCAGGAGGTGCAATCAAACTAACAATAAACCCAGGTGATATTTAAGTCACAGTGCTTCGTTAATTTTCAACGAGTCTTTGTAATATACAACATGAATCGAACTCCGTTGAAAAAGATTCGCTTGTGAATTTAAACATTAATCTTTAATTTTTAAGTTTCTTCTAAATAACTAACTTCTGAATCCCTTTGATCTAAAGAATTTGTTAAATGTTTTTTATCCATGTGTCTACCTACCCAACCATTTTGCAATAACGAACTTCGTATTCAACAAGACCGTGTTCGAAATAATTTAATATCAATGAGAAGAGTTTTGGTGTGAAAAAACGAGTTGCTCTTTGGTTTTTCTTATTTCGTTGGTGTGTTGTTTGATCTACAAAAAAGAATAAATTAAATGTGGTGCTTTAAGAATAAGAAGACTAAATCAAGTGTGGTAAATTCAGTCAAATAATAAAATTGTGTAAGAAGACTTTAACTACATCGGTGAGTGAATGGTTTCCCATTTATATTCCATAATCTTTCCACAAGCTACAATTAGACACTTCCATCAAGTAGTATAGTTTATCGTTTAAAGTCCACTATTTTTCAAATTCATCTGAAGCTGAAAACACATTCGGTGTTTTAAGTGCAGCTTCGAACTTAATACGTACTAATCTAAATAAGATCCTTTAATTAATACATATCTGTTATATTTTCCACATGGAGTACAATTTACAAAAAGCATCAGTTTTAATTAAAATCTTATCACTGTTAACCACTTACATTTGGCAGGTTACCCTTATAATATCTAAATATAAACTAACAATTACAAAAATGTATGTCAAAAGTTTAAATACGTTATTCTGTTAAATTAGAAGAGTTATATTATGATTCGTGTATTGAAAAAAAAAACTAATAACAAAAACGTCAAGAAATTTCAAAATGATTTTGAAATAGCTTGATATTTCTACTGCATTTTTTTATATCCTAACTCAATATTTATATCAGTAAACCAAAATAATCTTTACCCTGCTTTGAATACGTTTCAAATTTGTGTGCATTCACATTGTGAAAAAACGTCGAGTGTAGAAGCTTGTCAGCTCATTAAATATTAATTTATTTACCATAAAATGGAAAATCTTTTTACTTTAAGACTGAAAACCATATTACTTAAAATTGGTAAATGTAAGAATTTTCTGTACTTAATAATAATTGTTCTTGTTAAACTTAGCTTAGAAGCTCTCACTCAAAACCTTATTTCAGAGGTACGAGTGGGTCCGTCTTCATCAAATCTAAAATATAATATTTTTCGTTTAGGACGATTTGCTTTTCTTTTTGACAATAAGTCTTTTTAGTTTAGTATAAATATTAAATCAAATAAGTTATTTAAAAAAATACACATTTGACTCATTTTGATGAATCTTGTAATAATGCATTCAGACGAATGAATCGATTCAAATTAACGTATCGAATTTCATACCACTACGCAGTGCATGTATGACGTTAAGTTATAATTATACCTGCGATGTGAAATAGCATATTCCTTTATTATTATAATGACAATATAATAATATGACATGTGTTGTATTGCTTGATTGATGTCAAGATGATACTATTTTACAGTTGGAATCTACGTATTAACTTTAAATATATTATTTTATGAGTACGTACGTACGTATGGGGGCATTTATATACAACCCGGCTTCCATGGTCGAGTGAAGACGCTCGACTACGAGTCGAGAGAACGCGGGTTCAAACCCGGCGTGGGCAAATATATATATTTTTAAATGAATATGAATCATAACACATTAAATACGTTTAAAATATTTTTACGGCGCGTTCCAGAGTGGTAGACACTAAAAATATCGCTCTGGTGAAAGACCACCATTCAGAAACAAAAAGTTGCTTGAAATGGCTTTGGCCGTGTTTGGTGACCAGATCTGAATAGCCAGGTACTTTCCAACCTTCCTCCTCCCCATCTCCTTCCCCTCCCAACTACCTTCAGCCTCACAACATACCCTAATTGGGGACGCATCTTACTGGCGTTAGACGGTTGGGAGCAGTTGAAACTCTTGTGCAGTATTCAATATTAAAAATAAAAATAAACTTAGGCGTCGTGGGTTCGAACCTCTGCTAGATAAGTCCTCCATCATTGCACAAGCAACAATTTCCATTAATAATGATGGAAGTAGGAAAAAATCATATAATTTCAGGTTATTCATAACCCGAGAAAATTTGACATTCTTAAAACAGCTCTTTCTGTAGAATTAATAAAAAAGGAGAAAAAAACGCTGCCTTAAACGAGTTTCAGAGTCTAAACTAAACCTTTCATATTATGACCCAATACATAGTATTTAAAATTCACAATACAATAATTTCCTTCGTGAGTATGTGCGACCGTACGAGTGTGAACTTTTCAAATTTGATACTGATGTCAATTGAAATTATCAAATTATCTTTTCAAATTGGTAAAAGCATGAAACTCCATTAACATGGGACTGAACGCTGTTGGCGCAAATAAAAAAAAATGTCCAAAGAAGCGAAGCTAGCAGTCCACAATGGAGTGCTTATACCAACCCTGATGTATGGCAGTGAGGCATGGAACTGGCAGAGAAAGAATGAAAGTAGACTGAATGCTGTAGAAATGAGATCCCTGGGGTGTATGCGCGGTAAAACCATGTATGACCGTGATCAAAATGTGGAAATCCGGAAAGAATGCAAGCCTGATGTAAGCTTAATGAATAGGATTAAGAAAGGAACGCTTAGATGGTTTTGGCATGTAGAGCAAATGAACGAAGAAAGGAGTGTAAAAAGAATATATGACGCAAAATTGAATGCAAGAAGTCAAGGACGCTTCGAGGAAGACATGGCACGACCGAGTGAATCGAATACTAGAATCGGGCCTTAGTATATGGAGTGGTATCAATCCAAGGCAGTGTAGTCAGTTTTTGATGATTTTCACCGGACTCGGCGGACCTGGACGTGGCTAAGAGTAAGGCTAGGGTATTTATACATCCATTCATATCACATATCGACATAATGTATTTGTTTATTCGTATAACCACTTTTTCACAGTATTGTTATCAACAAAAATATAGCATATAATCTAAAAAACCATTTAGTTATGTCAAGTTTAGTGGCATAATAAAAAATGTGGGCGGAGTCCCGCGGTGACCCAGGAGCCCAAGATCATCGCGACAGTACATAGAAGTGGTGTATTATATTCGTTGTCTCTTTCTCTCGCATGGTGTACGACGTAAAAACCCGGAGAAAGTGATTTATCGCAAGTTTGTATAGGTTGGGTAAAAATAATTAGCTCTCTCTCCATACATTTTTACTCCGAGAATCGGGCCATGTCAGAGTCAGAATAACAGAAGAGTATGTATGAGACGATGTATGAATGTAGCAAGGGGTGTGTTCCAAGACAGAGTTGTATGGCGGTCCGTCCTCTCTGCCTATCCCTACTAGGAAACGACGTGATGGAAAGTTAGTTATTTATTCAAGTCCCTACCTACTTAATAAAGTATTTACCTGTAATGTATTTGAGCAGACATTATTCAATATTTGAAATGAATGAATTAAAGCAACTTATATTTTTTCTTGGCAAGTCAAGTCACATCCCATGATTGTTGACGACTAACAACTAGTATTGTCATAATGATGATCCGCCGAGTTGATTAATGATATTATCGTTTGAAATAGAAGTCATTATTTTTACTACCATGCATGTGATGACTCACTATTATTATGTTCGATTTTGCAAAACATTTCTGATAATAAAATAAAAAAACTGATTCCTTCAACTAATTTTCTTCAGTCACGTATTGATATACGGAAAATTTCAGATTTATGTGGGAAGTTGACAAGCTAGAAATAATGAACAAGATATGCATGATCTCCTTTTCCACTTTTTTTTTACTTACATACTTTAATTTAAAAAATATTTTTTATTTAATCAAATTTCATAATATGGCCAAGTTTAACAACAGCCTTGAACGCCAAAGCAGCTACATATAAACAATGACGTTGCAAATATATGGACACGCTTAGAATATTAACACAAAATGTGGCGAGTAATAAGCACACTTACGTTACCAGTAAATTCATCATTCAAATATCGGTCATGTATCATCATGTATGACAAAGATAGACATTTATAGAATATGTGTGTATGAACGAAACAGATATACGATCCGACAGAATGAGATAGGACTTCGCTCAATCGCTTACGCCAATACGTTATTATGTTGGTCAACAATGGAGATAGTTGTGTTGTCTAAAATAATAAGTCATTTGGGCGTTCTTAGAAACAAAATGTTATTCCTTGGCTTTTAGTAGTCTTTGCAGTGTAATTAAAACGGCTTCCCATTATACACGAGGGAATTTTCGCACTTATTTTTGTAATTTGATTAGATATAGTAAACGACCGCAAGCGACGCGTGACAGTTTGGTACTAAATCGGCTTAAACACGGAGCACACCAACTAGCGTGGTTTTTTCTCGCCACTTTGAAAGCGCTACAAAGTGTCTATATATTTGTAACGTCATTGCATATAAAATAATATATAGTATATTTGGGGTACGTTCCTGAGTAGTAGATACTTCAAGTATCGGTCTGGTGAAAGACCACCATTCAGAATCGAACCGTTGACATAAATGGCTTTAGCCGTGTTTTTGTGGCCAGATCTGAATAGCCAGGTGCTTTTCAATCTTCCGCTTTCCCATCTCCTTCCCCTCCCCACTAATTTTAGTCTCACAACATATTCCAATTGGTGATGTCACAGACGCACTGATTCCAGACGGTTGGGAGCTTGGAGTAAGAATATATGGAGAGAGACTAATTATTTTTACCTAACCTATACAAACTTGCGATAAATCACTTTCTGTGGGTTTTTACGTCGTACACCATAAGAGAGAAAGAGACAACAAAAATAACACACCGCTTTTTTGTACTGTAAGGATGATATTGGTCTCCCGCGACTCCAGGGACTCCGTTCACATGTTTTGAAACGCGACCAAACTGGACACAACTAAACGGTTTTTTAGGTTATATGCTATATTTTTGTCGATGGCAATACTGTGAATAAGTGGTTATGCGAATAAACAAAAACATTATGTCGATATGTGTTATGAATGGATATATAAATACCCCAGCCTTAGTCCTAGCTACGCCCAGGTCTGTCAAGTCCGGCAAAAATCATCAAAAACTGACTACACTGCCTGGATAGGTACCACTCTATGTACTTCTGTATGTATTCTCAAACAATAATATAATTTTATAAAAACGATACCAAAATTAGTAGAAGTTGTTAAATGTGTCAACTAGTTTAGCACATGTGTAACTTACCCATGTCACTAAACATTCCTACCAATCTCCTATTATATCCTAATTACATCCCTTAATGTATTTCTGTCTAATAAAATATATCCTAACATCGCTTTCTAAAATTTCTTTTAACATGTATTATTCCATAGAGCACATGTTTGGACTCTGATACTTGAAGATTGACCATGCCTATAATGAGGTATAAATCAGAGCTATTCTGTAAAAGCACCCATTTTACTACTACAAGTATTAATACACTATTCATTCCTATTGTCATCGCACTCCCGTGCAGTAAGCCATGTTCAGTTAAAGGTTTAATTATAATATTATATAAATTGTCCCAGTAAAAAGTATTCAAGAGAGAGTGATTGTATTTTATTCTACATCCCCGAACAAAAGCGCGCCTCACATCATTACAGTTGTTTGAGGAGGTATTTATCCAGCAGCGGATAGAGTGGCCAATGTCATGGCTAATGATGGGATAACCATTATTTAAAGTACGTTAAAAATACAAAGAATGATAAAGTTGTTATTATGCTGTCAATGCGAGCCGTTATTTTTATAGGACTCCCTAAAAGAATTACTCAAAACAAGTTTATTTGTGAGCACTTTAAAACGCATCAATCAAAATCTCTTTTGACAGATTAATGCATTCACCGAATAGCTCAATAAACGGCCAGTTGTCATTGTGTGGTTTTCGTACGTCCGTCGAAGATAAAATCTGCATGATTCCTGTCCAATGCCAGCTATGCCTATGCGATGATGAATTCGGGCAGAATTTACTACAACTGTTGACATATCAGAGCAAGAATATATCTGGAGAGAGAGCTAAACATTTTTACCCAACCTATACAAATTTACGATAAATCACTTTATCCCGGTTTTTACGTCGTAAACCGTGAGAGAGAAAGAGATAACACAAGTTCTCAAACAATATAGCTCCGCTTTTAGGTATACGAGTATAAGCATTCAGAATAACACAAGAGTGTGTATGATGCGATGTATTGATGTGGATGAAGCGAGGAGAATGAGCCAAGACAAAGTATCACCAGCCAAGACGGTATCTTAAGCGACTATGGTCAAAAATTAGATAAATATGCAGTTTAGATCAGTTTTTTTTTTATGCATCGAAGGCTCTGACTCTCCTTTGATTCTGAACATTTTTGGGACCCTTCAGCCATCTAAAATATATTTCCGGCGATGATATATTATTTTCTTGTTGCTATATTAGGCTAGGTAATTTATTGTGAAGCGCGCTTGAGGTGAACTATGAACAAAACTGCGCTACATAAATTCACTATAATTATTATACGAGGTGAATTTTAAATTTTCGCGGGCTGTGTACATTCGACTATCGATTTTTTTTTGTTATGTTGGTACACATATGTTTATCATATGTTAGCATTATCAGCCATCTTGGATTAGTGGTTTGTTTTTGACAACTGCAAAGGCTAGTGACGTTTTTGCGTGTTCTTCGATTTTTTACTTTGGAAAAAAATGGATCAAAGAATAAAATCCATGATTTGTTTTTCCACAAATCCAGGACGCTCATCGTCATTAACATCTTCTCGGCCTTCGTTAAAGCGTTTGTACCACTTATAAACACTTTTTTAAGACAAAGTAGACTCGCCGAATGCCACAGTCAACATTTTAAGTGCGTTGGAGCACTTTATTCCATTTTTAATGCAAAATTTAATACATATTATTTGATCCATTTTTTTCAAAAGTAAAAAATCGAAGAACACACAAAAACGTGACTAACCTTTCCAGTTGTCAAAAACAAACCACTAATCTAATATGGCTGATAATGCTAACATATAATAAACATATGTGTACCAACACAACAACAAAAAAAAACGATAATCGAATGTACACAGCCCGCGAAAATTCAAAATTCACCTTTTCTTTTTAACAGGCCATGTATAATTCGGACATTCAAAATATACATATTTGAACACATTAGGCAAAACAATATCAATACACTATTAAAATGATTTACAAAGTCAAAATATCACACTAACACTAATAACAGAAGGTTTGTAGTATAATGATGGAAGCTTTTTGTTGATTTTATGTCTTTACATCATCAAAAATCTGAGAATTCTAAAGTTCAGTCATGTACGTGTAACTTAATTGCAACTTGCTACAAATTCTTTCGAAAATGATTTACACTTATTGGCACTAACGTTCCAAAAATAATTGTTTGAGTAAATAAAATCCCTATCGATAGTAACGCTGAATTCCTGCACTTTGTAAACATCAGCAATTTTCTTTATGCGGAAACGAAGTGCATAAATAAGGTTTTCTTCTGGGCCTGTTTTCAGTTCAGTTTTGAGCGGGACGCGCGTCGAACGCGTAGTGCAGTCGATTCGCAAGCAAATCGGTTGATTTCACACTCCAACGCGTACGGAGAGTGGGCCGATGTAATATTATGTGAAAGTGTTGCGACGAAGTATTTATTGTCAAGTCGGAAGTTTAATACCAATTCTTCAACATGTCGTTGGTCAAGTTTAAGATAAACGGTCAACAGCACAGCGGTAAGTGTAACTTGTTTAAGCATTGGTGTAGAATCTACCAGGGGAGCTCTACGCCATTTCATAATCGAATTATTTTATTCATACAAATGTACAGTGATACAAAGGTGGAGCAATAATGAAGAGGTAATGAAGTAATGATAGTGAAATCTTAGATGTAAGTCACTAGTTATAAGTTATACTCAGTAGTAAGTCAAAAGCTATAAGTCCTCATTGTAGGTCACTAGTTGAAAATATTAGTTGTAAGCCATTAGTAATAAATCTTAACTGTATAAGTTATAAGATATAGGTTGGATAAATTAATTTGTGAAGCGCCCTTGAGGTGATTTTCCCACGAAAACGGCGCCATAAAAGTTATCCATTTTTTAATATGGATAAAAAAATAAAAATAAAAAAAACCAACCATCACGCCGTTTCCCCGCAGGGGTAGGCAGAGAGGACGGACCGCCATACCACTCTGTCTTGGCACACACTCCTTGCTTCATTTACATTAATATATCGTCTCATACATACTCTTCTGTTATTCTGACTCTTCACATGACCCGATTCAAGAATTTGATTTACTCGATCGTGCCATGTCTTTCTCGGGCGACTTCTTCTTCCATTCACTTTCGCATCATATATTCTTTTCACACTCCTTTCTTCGTTCATTCGCTCTACATGCCCAAACCATCTAATCGTCCCTATCTTGATCATATTCATTACGCTCACATCAGCCTTGCATTCTTTCCTGATATCCACATGTTTAACACGGTCATACATGATTTTACCGCACATACGTCTCAAAGATCTCATTTTCACAGAATTCAGTCTACTTTCATCCTTCCTCTGCCAGTTCATGCCTCACTGCTATACATCAGGGTTGGTATAAGCACTCCATTGTGGACTGCTAGCTTCACTTCTTTGGACAATTTCTTATTTGCACCAACAGCATTCAGTCCTCCATTAATGAAGTTTCCTGCATGTTTAATTCAGTATTATTATTATTTAGTGACAGCTGTTTCGGCGTTCAATGCCATCATCAAACTTTAATAAGCGACTTAATAATATAATTTTTATTCACTTGACCATCTTGAATGTCTTATTCTGTAAAGTAGTTAACTTAAAAATCTGTTTTCTCCCATTTAACGATTACAAACTATTGCTTTACTGAAGGCAGGTTCAAATCCCGGCGTGAGCAAATTAATTTAATTTAATTGATATGTGTTATTTCACATTTAATTGTAATATATTTGCGACACGTTCCGGAGTGGTAGATATTATAAGGCCAGCGCGCACGGGTGACTTTTGTCACGGCAACAGTTTCGTCACCATCTCCAAATCTGTTGGAGTGTATTGAGGTCCGCGCACGCAGCGGCGTGACATTAGAGTGACTTTTTACTTTCACTGGCCGGCGACTTTTGAGTGACAAAGCTGTCACCGTGTCTGTAAAGTGTACTTTTGTATGGGCGCTCGCGCACGAGTGACAATATGTCATTCGGTGACTCATCCGCCTGTTCGAAATCCATTGCTGGAATGAAAGGGTCACGGGTGACAGTCACTCGCCGTGTGCATGCTCGATTGGAAGACAGAACATCGGAACTGTTGCCGTGACAAAAGTCACCCGTGCGCGTCTGTCCTAAGTGTCGCCCTGGTGAAAGACCACCATTCAGAATCGAAATGTTGCTAGAAATGGCTTTAACCGTGTTTCGTGACCAGATTTGAATATCCGGGTACTTTCCGAACTTCCTCTTCCCTATCTCCTTCTCCTCCACACTACCTTCAGCCTCACAACATACCCCAATAGGGGATACCATAGACACACTGGCTACAGGCAGCTAGAAGCAGTTCTGTATAAAATAAAGTTTTTCTCAATCATTTAATAATGTGATTTGTCATTAGTTTTTCCTCTCGTTGATGAAACGAATTGTGTGATTTTATTTGTGGTCTTTTCTTGATTATTTTGTGATTTATTTTACGAAATTATATTGTTTAGCATTTTATTATTATTACGTTTTTTTTTCTTGGACATATAAAGGAGTGGAGATGAGATTGTTTTTGTTTTATTACTAATTAAAGTTATATTCGGATCATTTTTTTATTTCTAACTGCACAAGTAAATATAATCTAAAATCCTTTCTTTCAATTTTGAAAGGCGTTGTCTCGTTATTAATAAATTACTACATTTCACTTTTGTTAAATGTTTTGAAATATGAGCAATGATTTATAGTTTTTGCTTACTTGTGTACATTTGTGAATATTATACATTTTGTCAGCATTAAATACGTATTAATTACACCTAACCTAAAAAATAAATTAATAAATATGAAAATAAAATACACCTAACGTAGTAAATACCGCTGACCTGATAATTTATTCATTAATGCCCGTTATAGGCTAACATATATATATATATATATATATATATATTTTTTTTTTTTTTTAAGCAATAACCTCATTAGTGCAAAAAAATATTGTGAACTAAAAATAAAAAAAGAGTATTGAACGGCAGATACAAGATATTGAAGATAAATATAACTAATAATATTTAATAAATAACAAGTTCAAAAATATTGTAAAGGAAAAGAAAAAAATAATATTAAAGAACAATTCCAACTATTAGTTTAGCTCTGCCAGATGACAACAACTGTACTAAATTAGACTTATAGTTTGATATTGACGTGTTCAATATATCAGCGACATCGGAGTATGTGTTTCCCAGCTGTTGCATTCGTCGCATAATCCCTAGAAGTCTAATCCATACCGATTAGAAAGAAAACTGATGTCATCAATTTACATGAGACCTTGCAACACCTAGACCCCAGACAGGCTAATGAAATGCATTTTCAGCTCAAGAAAGAATTTCGATATTTTATAATATTTTTGACTTTATACTGACTCTAGAGAAAGAGACAAAGATAATATGTAAAAGGATGTTTGATAGCCTATTAGTTACCGCCCACATGGAATTGGGACATTTTTAATAAACATATTTGAACACATTAAACAAAACAATTTCAATACACCATTAAAATGATTGATAAAGTCAAAATATCACATCAGCACTAATAACAGAAGGTATGCCTAAATAATGATGGGTGCTTTTTGTTGATTTTATGTCTTTATATCATTAAAAATGTATGAATTCTAAATTTTGATCAAAAATATTTAAAACTGTACCTCTGAAAAGTGATGTTTTATAATCTTCGTTTGGTCTTATTAGAACATTCACGCATAGCACATATCACCATCATGTTTGATTTATTTGTATAACCACTGCAAGTTTTTTAATCAACACAAATAAAGGAAATAACCTCAAAATCCGTCGTCGTAAGTTATGCGACTCGGTGATGTGAAGTTGGCGCGGACGAAGAACATTCCTACATACTTAGAAGTGTTGCAGTATTATGTGACGACTTTTTTTTGTCTCTTTCTCTCTCATGGTATACGACGTAAAAACCTGGAGAAAGTGACTTATCGCAAATTTGTATAGGTTGGGTAAAAATATTAGCTATACCAAGGCTAGCTATCGTAAATATTCAATGCGTTATTGTCCCAGACAAGACGTTAATCAGCCGATAAGATAAGTGTCGCAGTAACTTTTATTTAATTAATATGTGTAATAACACATTTAATTCATATGAAAATAATAAAAGTATATTTGCAGCACGTTCCAGAGTGGTAGATACTCTAAGTATCGCCCTGGTGAAAGACCACCATTCAGAATCGAAACGTTGCTTGAAATGGCTTTGGCCGTGTTTGGTGACCAGATCTGAATAGCCAGGTACATCCCAACCTTCCTTTTCCCAATCTCCTTCCCCCCCCACTACCTTTAGCCTCACAACATACCCTATTTGGGGATGTCATAGTCTCACTGGCTCTAGACGGTTGGGAGCAGTTGAGACTCTTGTGCGGTATTCATATAAAAAAAAATAATAAAAATAAAAGTATTATGTGACGACTTTTCTTGTCTCTTTCTCTCTCGTGGTGTACCACGTAAAAACCCGGAGAAAGTGATTTATGGCAAATTTGTATAGGTTGGGTAAAAATATTTAGCTCTCTCTCCATGTATATTTTCACGCCAAGATTTTAGCAATTTAAGTGAGGAAATATTGAGCTTACTTCGAACACACTTCTACCAGTTTTTCTGCAGTTTAGCGCTATCAGCTTTCTGTATTAGAACGTATGTACGTGCTTGTTGAATTAGCATACTTTCTTATTTAAATCGAGATAAACGATTTCGCGAGAGAGTTTTGAATTCTTTCTTGCGATAAGTATACACGTACGGGAAACTGTATTTAAATAAATAAAACCTTAATCAATGCACAGCACGAGATAAAGGTAATAACTATCTAACTAACCATCACGCCGTTTCGCCGCAGGGGTAGGCAGAGAGGACGGACCGCCATACAACTCTGTCTTGGCACACACTTCTTGCTTCATTTACATTCATATATCGTCTCATACATACTTTTCTGTTATTCTGACTCTTCACATGACCGGATTCAAGTATTTGATTTACTCGATCGTGCCATGTCTTTCTCGGGCGTCCTCGACTTCTTCTTCCATTCACTTTCGCATAATATATTCTTTTCACACTCCTTTCTTCGTTCATTCGCTCTACATGCCCAAACCATCTAATCGTCCCTATCTTGATCATATTCATTACGCTCACATCAGCCTTGCATTGTTTCCGGATATTCACATTTTTAATACAGTCATACATGGTTTTACCGCACATATGTCTCAAAGATCTCATTTCCACAGCATTCAATCTACTTTCATCGTTCCCCTGCCAATTCCATGCCTCACTGCTATACATCAGGGTTGGTATAAGCACTCTATTGTGGACTGCTAGCTTCGCTAAGGTAATAACAATAATGTAAAACGCAGTTATAAATATTGTAATCGGGTGCGGCTCGCGACTTTTGAATGTACTAAAGTGCAAAGTTAGAAAATTGCGGAATTATTGATATTATTGTAGCAGCTAACCACGAAGGTTTATTTTCAGGACTTTACAGGAAATTGTCCGCCTTTCATGATTTTCAATGTTAGTGGCTTCCGTGGTCGAGTGGTTAAGAGACTAGACTTCGAATCAAGAGGGCGCGGGTTCAAATCCTGGAGTGCGCAAATAATTTTTATTTAACCCTTATGTGACCGGAGGCACTACATCTTTTTAAAATTGATATGAAGGTTTCTTTTACAGTGTATAATTTGCTGAAGTTTGCCGGACCACTTTTATGACGTAATACATTTCGACTCAGTTCAAGACTTGGGGAAGTGGATGGAAATTTCGCCCAGTACCATCTTTTATTGGGGTTTTTAATTCAGTAGGTGAATAAAAATAGTATTAAAGATACAGGTGATGTACTTTGAACACAACAGTACATCATATTTATCATCTAAAATATGATATAATGATTAATAAATATAGACAAGCTTCAATTTCATATAAAACAAATAAGGGTACCCTTTCAGTTACCAGAAGGTGTCAGTTTTACTTAACCGTTTTCCGCTAACATATCACCCTCCACTAATTAACCTAACTGTTCATTTTCACTATTGTGGAGAAGTTTCAGCCGGTTAGACTTGCTGAAACATTAAAACATAAATTTGTTTTAAGATCCTTTCCGGAATGAGTTTTTTTTTAAATTCATTGTGACTAATATATCAACAACAAAAAAATATAGTACGATATCTTAAGTTATTATTTAATTTTCATTGAATATGTCAAACCACAAAGTGATTGCTATCTACGAAAAAAAACCTAAGAATAATAAATAGTAAAAATTGAAAAATAAATAAACTTCCCGGCGACGGACTGGCCATGACGTGCAGCCGCTCTGGCGCCATACTTCTATCCAATACTTTGAACTTTTAAGCTGTGTCGTAACAGCGAAAGGTTATAAATATTATATAAAGTGGATGTTATCAAAGACAGAAGAGACGAGCCGATAGAAGCGTTTTGTGGTCGTGTCAGAGTGCAAGAAAAAATCTCATTCGTTCCTTACTTCTAGTGAAATTAGTAAAACATTTTCAAATATTGATAATCTTTTCTTTTTTTACATCAACTCCACACAGAAAATTATTTCCTTCATTACCTATCATTTATTTGAGGAAGCTGTTTTTCAGTATTCAGTATTCAGTTATTTATTAATTTAAAAACATTTCAAAATTTTTATTTTAAGGCGTTTTTAAATAGAGCGAGTAAGTGTACGAGTATTAATACACAATATTCATAAATATAAAACAATTATTCTAAAAAAATATAAATTGCAATGAATGCAAAGTAAAGACAGTAAAAAATAAAACAATAAAAAATTAGACAATTTTTGAGGGTCTTAGTCTCAGTAATTAGAAATGGAACGAGTGAACCTGGGCCTTGGGCAGGGAAGAAACACAGAGGCTGACAAATTGTTCCATAGCCGAGCTGTTGAACACAAGAATGAGTCGTAGAAGCGGCCCGTTCTCATGTATCGATTTTCAACCGTGTACACATGTTGGACTGTGCACCGGTGCCGAAGGGGTCAATGACGCAAGTTCCTCAGAGCGTCTTCCATTAAAATACCGGTAGAACAAGGATAGCATTCCCACCTGACGTCTGTGCTCCAAAGATTGCAATCCGTTTGTTAAGATAGGAGAATCTATCCTACCAAACGAACCGCCTGTTCTTTTAGGTGTTTCGGGGCTCCAAACAAGCTTCTGAGAAGCTAACTTAACTCTGGCTTCGATGAAGCCCCCGTGCCTCAGCTGATTACTTAACAGATAAACAAATTTACTAGGTTTTCTGAAAATTTGAATAATTTTATGTTAAAACTTAAGTGTAGCCTCGTGCCATCTTCCTCCACCACAGTGAGGTGATACGTCCAATGATAATGGAAGATAAAGTCTTATAGGCATTCTTGATGTTGGATCCGAAGAAGGGATGAAATACAGAATGTGTTTCCAGCTCCAGATGAATTTAGAAAGTAGTGGACTGTAAACGATAAATTATACTACTTGATGGAAATGTCTATTTGTAGCTTGTGGAAAGATCATAGAATGAAAGAAAAATGGGAAACCATTCACTCACCGATTTAGTTGGAGTTAAAAAGTTCTTGAAGTCTTCTTACACAATTGTATTATTAACGAAACGAATACACCACACTTATGTTAGTCATCTTATTCTATTATTTGTTTTTTGACACCACATTTATTTTATATTATTTGGAGATCAAACAACAAACCGACGAAATAGCGAAAACGAACGAGCAACACGTTTTTTCACACCAAAACTCCTCTGTTCGATATTCAATTGTTTCGAACACCGAACTTTTAAATTTCGAATACGGAACTCGATATAGCGAAATGTTTTGATAGGTAAGGAACTCGGGTGAAGAAAATCAAGGTAATTACCTAACCTAGCCTAACCTAACCAATTATCTTTTTGAATTCCAACATTTGAAATACCTTCAAACATTATTTACAAACTAGTGAAGCAGTGCAAGTTTTGTGTAACCACTTTTTGTAAGTTATGCAACATAGGCAGTCCACTTTCGTTTCCAACGCATCGTGTTGATATTTTCTGCAAACTGCGCAATAATCAACTTTATACAAAATAGCAGGCACTTGAGTCCTAGGACCATTCTCTGGAAGGTGCATTTCTATCCTCGCCAGAATCAAGTCGTTAACAATTTTTAACTTCTTTTGAATAGATTTCTTTTTACAGTTTTTGTAATTTATTTTTGTTCTTTATTCCAAATCATTCAGAGTTGGTATAAGCACTCCATTGTGGACTGCTAGCTTCACTTATTTTGACAATTCTTCATTTAAGCCAACAGCGTTTAGTCTTCTATTAATGGCGTTTCTTGCGTTCGCCATTCTTTCAATGTCCTTATCATCCTTTCTGTCTCTTCAAGTCATTATTATTTGAAAAAAATGTGCTTGAAAAATTATTTGGTTAGTATACCTCCCCCCTATAACGTTTTGGGCATAAAAATATCACAAACACATGAATAATAATAACGGCCTGCGTGGCCGAGTGGTAAGACGCTCGACTACGAATCCAGAAGTCGCGGGTTCGAACCCGGCGTGCGCATATATTTTTTATTTGATTAATATGTGGCATAACACATTTCATTGAAATTAAATTAAATAAAGTGTATTTGCAACATGATCCAGAGTGGTAGATACTCTAATTATCGCCCCGGTGAAAGACCACCATTCAGAATTGAAACGTTGCTTGAAATGGCTTTAGCCCTGTTTGGTTACAAGATTTGAATAGCCAGGTTCTTCCCAAGCTTCTCTTTCCTAATCTCCTTCTCCCCACTACCTTCTGCCTCACAACATACCCTTGTTTGGGATGCCATAGTCTCACTGGGTCTAGACGGTTGGGAGCAGTTGAGACTCTTGTGTGGTATTCACGAAAAAAATCAACATATATATATTGGAAGTTTTGGCTTTAGTAATAATATAACGATAATGCTGTTCTGCTTTACATCTGATCATTATTTGATCGTAAAATGTGACAATGGTTCAAACCACTAGGACTGAGTTTCCTTGTAAAAAAGTGTGCTACAACGTCTTCGACCTACAGTCGATATTGAGAATTAAGATTTATGAACACTTAAATAATATAGGTTTCTTTTAAATATTTTGCTACATAGTATGTTTCACATTGCTTATCTCGCTAGGTAGGTAACAGAAAAGTGCAATAAAATATTACAATACAATGCTTTTGTCAGTGGTCATACGGATATATTTAACAAGAAAATAACATCCTCGTTATCTCACCGTTTAATTATTAAAATCTACCTGTGAGGAAATTTTCTCGCCCAATTAATGCAACGTGTTGTTCATCCAAGAATGCAACGGTTAGGTTGCACGTGCTACTATGCTTCGCCGTTTATTTATTATTACCTTGAAGTAACAATATATGGAGGGATAGCTAATTTGTTTTACCCAACCTATCCGAAATTGTATTAAATCACTTTTTCCGAGTTTTTACATCGTACACCATGAGAGAGAAAGAGACAACAAATTTCTTGGACAGCTTCTATATACTGTCGCAATGATCTTAAGCTGGCTATCTTCGCTGGTTAACGGCGGGACTCCGCCCACATTTTTTATTTTGCCACTAAACTAAACGGTTTTTTAGGTCAGATGCTATATTTTTGTTGATAAAAATACTGTGAAAAGGTGGCTATACGAATACACAAAAACATTATGTCGATATGTGATATGAATGGATGTATAAATACCATAGCCTTAGTATTAGCCACGCCCATTTGCGCCGAGTCATGTTAAAATCATCAAAAACAAGTCCAAAACTGACTTCACTGCCTTGGCTTGGACTATCTCTAGTATACTCTAAGATTATTACCATGTTTCATTTCATGGTTCAAAACAAGCATGTTATAGTTATCGTTTTATTTGTGTGGAAATAGAAGTATCAAATTAACTTGTTAACATCAAATCACCCCATAATATGTTACACGTAGGTTGAACATACCAAGTCGTTCAAATTGAACGCTGTGCATGCTGTGGCCTTCCACATACGAGTATATGCAGTTTTCCATCGATGTCGCAGCTTTTATTTCTATTTTTACATTCGTTAAATACCTCATTATCTAGTGATGAACATCTTAGTCCATTATATTAGGCAATTAACGAGATGTTCATGAATATCTTGGCTCACTGAACTAGGTAGGTATTTTATGATACTAGTTAACAGTTTAGTCTTTACACATACGTCAAAAGGGACATAGTGAGTAAATCCTAAAGTAGCGGAATCGGAATAAAATTTCAGACTTTTTTACGTGTGAGCGAAAATTAACATTCAAATCATGTACAGAAGACGGCTTAGCGTATTAATACTATAGATGTTCATAAACACCTTGACCCACTGCATTGGATTCTTAATGAGTTTTTCATAAACATATTGGCCCACTGAATTACGTAGGTACTTAATGAGATTTACATGAGCATCTTGGCCCATTAAATTAGGTACTTTATGAGATGTTCATGAACATCTTGACCCACTGAATTAGGTACCTACTTAATGAGATTTTAATGAACATCTTGGGTTACTGAATTAGGGTTCTTAATAATATTTTTATAAACATATTTGTCCACTGAATTAGATAGGTACTTAATGAGATGTTCACAAACATCTTGGCCTACTGAATCGGGTACTTAATGAGATATTCACGAACATATTGGCCCACAGAATTAGGTACTTAACGAGATGTTCATGAACATATTGGCCCGCTGAATTACGGACTTGATGTGATGTTCATGAAAATTTCGACCCACTGAATTAGGTACTTAATGAGATGTTCATGAACATCTTGGCTCACTGAAAAATACCGTACAATAACTATGCTAGTGAAATTATTGTTCCTTAAAGAACAGAAGTCCGTACGCGAGATGACCTCGCACTCAGAGCAATAATATACCAGGAAGGATAGCTTGTGTAGTTAGGAATGTTGATTTTTTCCTCACTCGGGCATGGCTAGGGCTTGGGCTAGGGTTTTTATACATCCATTCATACCACATGTCGACATAATGTTTTGTTTATTTACATAACCACTTTTTCACGGTGATTTAATCAACAAAAATATATGATATAACCTATGTCGCATAACAAAACCTAATGGGAGGAGTCACCGGAGACGGAGAACTTGCTTACACACCGAAAATTTGTGTGATATTATGTGAAAACTTGTCTTATCTCTTTCTCTCTCGCGGTTTACGACGTAAAAACTCAGAGAAAGTGATTTATCGTAAATTTGTATGGGTTGGGTAAAAATATGAAGCTCTCTCTCCATATATATTCTCGCTCTTGGGTCTCGCACTTATAACATTACGTCACACAGTTGTGTTACAACTGAATATAGCCTTGCAGCATAACTCACAAGAAAACAGAAAATCGCGGACAATTCTGCACAAATCATGTAAACACTTGCATTGCAACTGAATTACACAACAAATTGCATCAAGATTGTGAATCAAGGAGTAAACCGGTTTGCTTTATAGGACAAGGAAATCTATGGAAAAATGAATGTAGCTGTGGTGCATTTTCGATTTTTGACAACTTACAGCTTGAATCTTCGATTGAATCATGGAGTGCGCTGATTTAGACATTTTTGTCGACGATTTGTACAGTTTCAGAAAAAATGTCCTGCTATTTCTTAAGAATATGTCACGTTAGTTGGGCTAATTATATTTATTTATTTACGTCCGTTATAGGCTTTTATACAAATGTTAACATTATTGTTTATTTTTAAAGCAATAACCTCACTAGTGCAAAAAAAAATGTAAAACAAAAATAAAAAAGAGTATTGAACAGCAGATACAAAATATTGTAGATGGAAATAATTAAAAATATTCAATTAATAACAGGTTCAAAAATATTGTAAAAGAAAATTTAAAAAACATAAATTAAAAACAGGTCCAACTATTAGTTTAGCTCTGCCAGATGACAACAACTGTACTAAATTAGACTTATAGTTTGATATTGACGTGTTAAATATATCAGCGACATCGGAGTATGTGTTTCCCAGCTGTTGCATTTGTCGCATAGGCGTGTTGAATTGCGAGGTTGAAGCAGAATTGCTACAATAGTACGGTAGGTACTGCTTTGTAACCGTCTTATACTGTGTATCTATTTTTGTCTCTTTTTGTGTATCTTGCTTTTGTTTGTCTTATTTATCATTGATTGAGTTTTTGTAATTTTAAATTTGATGTATCCTTTGTATTTGTAATTTATTTATTTTTTAATTATTGTGCACTAACTGAGTTTTTATAACCGGATTGTTTGCACGTAAGTGAGAACATCTGTTAAAACCCAGTATAAATAAATAAATTTCGCAATACTTTTTAGTGAATTAAGTCGCTGGTGTGAAGGGCTGTTAAGAAGGAGTAAAAATATCATGTATCAGCTGTACACGAATTTGGTTAAACCACAGCTTAAACTATAAACAAATTAAACAACCGGGCCTTAAATAACGTTAATTTGCTTCACTAGAGTTTTGATCACTCAGTCCGAGTGCTATACATAGTTTATATATGAAGTTTACTATTAATTACTCCACTTTTTTCTACCCTAGGTCCGACAGCACGGGCAACAACCATTATATATATACATGTATGTGTTAATGTAAATATGTTAGTTGTAAGTCACTAGTTATAAGTACAAGACATAAGTTAATATTAAGTCTTACTTGTAATATTATGTTAATTATGCTGTAAGCCCCCTTGAGGTGATATTTCTGTCACGAAAACGGCGCTATATAAATCAGCCAATTATTATTATTATTAAAGTTCTTGATTTACAGAGTGGTGGATAATCTCAGTATAGCTCTGGTGAAAGACCACAATTCAGAAACGAAACGTTCCTTGAAATGGCTTTAGCCGTGTTTGGTGAACAGATCTGAATAGATAAGTACTTTTAACCTTCCTCTTCCCCATCTCCTTTCCATCCCCTACTTCCGTCAGCCTCACAACATACCTCAGTTGGGGATGTCATAGACCTACTGGTTTTTATACTGGCTAATTATATTTTTTTTTTTTTTTGTAATAATCTAAATAAAGCTATCTGCCTCCAATTGAGTGTTTTATGTAGAGATGGTCGATAATCCTGTCCCGGTTAAAAGAAACCGGTTCCAAGCCGGTCACTGGAACCGTCGATATTATTTCTCTGAGGAACCGGTTTCTTTTTTTGGCAAATAAAAATCGATAACATTTGTCTGGGCATTTGTTTGTGAATCTAGGCATTCGATGCAGAAAAAAACTGATCAAAACTGCATGTTATTTAACTCATTTTTGACCAAAGTATCCCTTTTATCTTTCCATCGCCGATAATAATAATAATAATAAATGGATAACTTTTATAGCGCCGTTTTCGTGGGAAAATACTTCAAGGAAGCTTTAAAAAATTATTTATCTAACCTATCATTTAAGCTTATAAATTAAATTTACAGTTAAGATTTATTACTAATGGCTTACAACTAGTGACTTTCAATTAGGACTTATAGCTAGTAACTTACTACTGAGTATAACTTATAACTAGTGACTTACATCTAAGATTTCATTATAATATGGCATAATACGAGTACATATCATTTTGCTATTTAAAGAAGAAAAAAACACAGTATAATAATTTCTTTGGTGAGCATCTACATACAACCGTGCGAGTGTGAACTTTTCAAATTTGTAACTGATGTTAATTGAAATTATCAAATTTTTAAACTAATCTTTACAAATCCCTACCTACTTATAAAGTACCAACCTTTAATGTAGTTTAGCAGATGTATTTGAAATGAGTCTAATTTTTTTTTACTTGGCAAGTCAAGACTAGTATAATATATTTTGTTATTTTTTAGACTTATTATAAAATACATACTTTTATTAAATTACCTGTCAGGATGTTATCAGTATGTGTAGGTGGAAAATATATTATAATCTTATGTCATATTACATACAGTACTTACTCAAGCAATCTTATTGCACATAAAATTTTCTGTTGATTGACAAGTTATAATTTGATAAGTATGTATGTTATTGCGTCGTTCGTTATAAACTGTTGTTAAAAAGGGTTTCATTGCCAATTATGAGCAGATAAACGATAAAATAACACCTGTCATATGTCAGTGATTATTTTAATTATTAGTAAAACGCCTTTGAGGTGGTATTTTCAAAAATATTAACAATTTACTCTAACCAATTTTTCTCGTTAGTTTAAACAAGTTTGGTTTTTCCGTCTGATTTCGCTCATCAAGGTAGACATGTCCCTCATAGTCACCTGCGAACCTGTAATCTCCACATTCGTGATTTGGTGGCACATGGTTTTAATATGTATGGAGAGAGAGAAAAATATTTTTACCCAACCAATACAAATTTGCGATAAATCACTTTCTTCGGGTTTTTACATCGTATGCCATGAGAAAGAAAGTGACAAGAAAAGTCGTAACATAATATCGTAGCACTTTTAAGTATGTAAGAATGCTCTCCGTCCGCGCTAAGTTCACATCACCGAGTCGCATAACTTACGTCAACAGATTTTTAAGTTATTTTCTATTTTTGTGTTGGTTAAAAAAATTGCAGTGGTTATAGAAATAAATCGAACATGATGTTGATTTGTGATATGCGTGTATTTTCCAATAAGACCAAACAAAGATTATAAAACATCACATCTCAGAGGTGTTTCTACAGTTTTAAATATTTTTGACCGAACTTTAGAATTCTCACATTTTTAATGATATAAAGACATAAAATCAACAAAAAGCTTCCATCATTATACTACAAACCTTCTGTTATTAGTGTTAGTGCGATATTTTGACTTTGTAAATCATTTTAATGGTGTATTGATATTGTTTTGCTTAATGTGTTCAAATATGTTTATTTTGAATGTCCGAATTATATGTGGGCGATAACTAATTGGCTATCCAACATCCTTTAATATATCTTTGTCTCTTTCTATCGAGTCAGTATAAAGTCAACAATACTGACTACACTGTTTCATAAAGATACATCTGCATATATATTCTTACTCCAAGGTTTTACCGCAAATAAGCTTCAGGGATCTCAGTTTTACTTGAGTCTGCTTTGTCCTTTCCAATGAGCTTTTTTTATAATGATTTGTGTTTTATTGATGGCTTGAACAAGTTCAATTTGCCTTCTAGTTTCGTCCGTCGAGGCAGACACGTCCCTCAACAGTTACCTGAGAAACACCATGAACCTGCGTGGCACCAAGGCCATGTGCCACGAAGGGGGCTGCAGGGTTTGCGTGGTATCCGTGAAGGTCACCCACCCCAGCACCAAGGAGGCCGAGGTCTTCTCCGTTAACTCGGTAAGTCCATGCTGGTACAGACACCAATTCCATCAACAATTTCCCATTTAAGTCTAGTTGACAGATGTACTTAATGTATATTTTGAATAGTATTGGTCTCTGAATGGATCCCTGAGGGATTCCGGAGTTTGTAGAATTGACCCATAATTTCAATGATTGTTTTTTAATTTTTTTTTTATTAATATCTTGCTAACGTATATAGCAATCCGGATGAATTATAAAAACTCACTCTGGGACAAGGGAGATAAAGAAATACATCAGTTACAACAAAATACAGACCAATCAAACTAACATAAATCAAACAATATAATATAATAAGATAAACAGTTTAAAAATGGGGTAATTAGTATTAATATAAGATACAACTAAATTATAAAAAGAAACAAACGGAGAAAAAAAAACCTGGAAGTGCAGTAAATGAGGATGTTTTTACTCTACCGGGAAAAGAAAACTGTTTTGGAAATTAGGTATTTTCATCTTTAAATGAATTTTAAAAATATTCTTTTGAAGTATTATTTTGGATTAAGTTGTGTAGGAAATATATTCCAAAGATTTTATCCCATACTTTGTGGTGTGTGTAAGTGTAATGTGAATTTTATTGTTATTTCGTGTGTTATGTTGGTGGATGTCTTGATTGTAAAGGGGTTTGATGTTAGTGTGCGTTGTTTGCTGAATAATTTATAGAATGGTGCTTGTGATTTCATGTTTGGGGAGGATCTTGATTGGAAGGATACCGGTATTTGAATAAATGTCCCTGACACGAGTGTCCCAAGGAAGACCAAGGACATTTCTGAGAGCTCGGTTTTGGACCACCTGGAGGAGAGATCATTTTCTTAGAGGCAAAGCCCCAGATACAGTAGAGACAAGATAGGTGTGAGTGAATCGTGACATAATAAACAGAAGTAAGTAATGCAGTGGGAAGTAAGCCTATATAGAACACCAGTTATGGGGGTAATTTTTTCCTTTACATAGTTTGTGTGGAGATCCCACGAGAGCTGTGAATCTATGATAAGGCCCAAATATCTTGTGCTCGATTATTTTTCAAGGTAATTGTCTCCGATTTTGATTTTGAAACAGTATTTTTTCTTGCTACTGAATATTTGATAATGTACCTTTTTTACGTTAAGGGTTAATTTATTAATTCTCAACTAGCTTGCGAGTTGAGATACATCGTCATTCATTTCTGTTTCAAGCTCCTCTAGGATTCGTTTGTTATAAAAAACACTGTATCGTTCGCATAAAGCTGTAGCGTTCCTCTAATACCCCACTTCGTCATGTCATTAACATAGATGATAATTAGTAAAGGCCCAAGAATTGACCGCTGAGGCACTCCACATGTAAATATGCCGAAGTCACTTGTCTCCCTCCCCAGTTGTACAGCCAAAAAGCGATTTGATAGGTAAGATCGGAAAAGTTCGAGAAGAGTACCAACAATACCCAAATGATTCAGTTTATCGATCAAAACGTTATGATCCACCGTATCAAAAGCCTTCTTCAGATCAATAAATATTGCCGCCGTGATTTCCCCATGGTCAATATGTTTCTGTAGAGTCGATATGAAATCGAAAGATGTACATTTAGCGTCGTCTGAACGCGTATTGTTTTGACGTGAGAATTTCGTTGTACTCTAGATATTTCAATAGTCCGTATATGGGATCCTAGTAAAGTTTCTAGTAAAGTTAGCCTCTCAGAAGTTTGGCGTGTTGTACAGGGCCCACAGATACTTCAATAGTACACAACTGCTGACCTTGTACAAATCTCAAGTACGCCCCACTGTTGAATTTGGCAGCCACCTCTGGTCTGGAGCCCCTAAATACCTGAAAAAAAACCCTTGACTCTGTGCAGAAACGGGCGGCCCGTTTGATAGATTCTCCTATCTTAACAAACGGATTGCAAACTTTGGAGCACAGACGTCAGGTGGGAATGCTGTCCTTGTTCTACAGGTTTTCAATGGAAGATGCTCCGAGGAACTTGCGTCATTGATCCCTTCGGCACCGGTGCATAGTCGGGAAACTCGCCAAACGCGCGCCCAACATTTGTACACGGTTGACATTCAATACATGAGAACGGGTCGCTTTTACGACTCGTTCTTATGTTCAACAGCTCGACTATGAAACGATTTGCCGGCCTCTGTGTTTCCTCCCTCCTTCAACATGGGCCTCTTCAAGACCCAAGTTCACTCCTTCCTTTCCTCAAAAAAAACCCTCCACACAGCATCCCCAAAGATGACATAGGCCCTGAGGGAAATTGTTTTCCTCAAAGCCTCCTGTGTGGAGTTATTGTAAAAAAAAAGAAAAAATCCATACTAGAACTAATAATACCAAGTTTCTTGCTTTCGGTGAGATGTATTTTATGGCTTACTGTGTCGAATGCTTTATTATGGTAAACAGATATTGCTATAGTAAAGTTTACCTCATCTCCACTAGTTTTTAGTTTTTGAATTCAGTGGTTTATTGTATAAAGTGTGTACGGTTATTTTCTGGAACTGTCTTTCTTTTAAATGAATTATTTTTTATCAAGAAATTGTTAAAACTGAAAAACTTAATATGACTAAGGGCCTATGGTTAAAAATATCATTTTTATCCCACCCTCGTGCATTGGCATAATACTGTAAAATGACGGCCTCCGTAGTAGAGCGGTAAGACGCTCGATTATGAATACAGAGGTCGCGTTTTCAAACCCGGCGTGCGCCAATAAATTTTATTTAATTAATTTGTGTCATCACACATTTAATTCATATAAAATAATAAATACTTTATTTGCGGCACGTTCCAGAGTGGTAGATACTATAGTATCGCCCTGGTGAAAGACCACCATTCAGAATCGAAACGCTGCTCGAAATTGCTTTAGCCGTGTTTGGTGACCAGATCTGAATAGCCAGGTACTTCCCAAACTTCCTCTTCCACATCTCCTTCCTCGCCCCACTACCTTCAGCCTCACAACACACCCCGATTGGGGATGTCATAGTCTCACTGGCTCTAGACGTCATTGAGTTCAGTTAAGACTCTTGTACGGTATTCGCTTTTAAAAAAAAAAAAACAATTTTTCTGAAAGTAAGTACCTTGGAGTAACAATGTATGGAAAGAGACAGCTAATTATTTTTACCCAACCTATACAAACTTGCGATAAATCACTTTCTCCGGGTTTTTACGTCGTACACCACGAGAGACACCACAAATATAATACACCGCTTCTATGTACTGTCACGATGATCTTGGGCTCCTGGGTCACCGCGGGACTCCGCCCACATTTTTTTATTAAGACACTAAACTTGACACAACTAAACGGTTTTTTAAATTATATGCTATATTTTTGTTGATAACAATACTGTTAAAGTTAAAGTTGTTATTCGAATAAACAAAACATTATGTCGATATGTGATATGAATGGATGTATAAATACCCTAGCCTTAGTCTTAGCCGCGTCCAGGTCCGCCGAGTCCTGTAAAAATCATCAAAAACTGACTACATTGCCTTGGACAGATACCACCCTATGTACTCTAAGGTGAGTACTGATACAGACAGTTCCCTTAACATTTACTTGAAGTACATTGTATACCTGTAATCTCCGCATTCTTGAAACGGTGATTTGATTCGGTGTGTATTTAATCTCACATAAACCGAGGGGGTTTCAAATTTACTTCTGTCTACTTTGGCCTTCCCTGTCAGTTGATGCCTCACCTCACATTCATTATGGTAGGTGTTATGCATGCATAAGTACAAAAAAGTTAATTGGTAATTTGTTTATATATTTATGGTAATTGGACAGTTCGTGGGTACAGTCTCTCTGAATGTGACAGGAACCACTTACTCAATGGTCAACTGTGCGAGTTATTACCGCAAGCATGTCATTCAAAACACCTATACCTGCGTGCCGATAGTTTGAAAAAAATCAACACAAATCATCCACCACAGGTGCTAGACAATAAAAATAAAACCGCACGATATAGTTTCTTTAAAATATATATAAATACTGAATACTGCACATAAGTCCCAATTAATCCTAACCGTCTAGAGCCAGTGAGACTATGGCATCCCCGATCCGTATGTTGAGAGTTTTAAGGCAGTAGGAAGGGGAAATAGATGGAAAAAATGAAGGTTGAGAAGTACCAGGCTATTCAATCTGGTCACAAAACACGGCTAAAGCCATTTAAGGCAACGTTTCAATTCTGAATGGTGGCCTTTCACCAGGGCGATATTTATAGTATCTTCCACTTTGGAACGTGTACATAATAATAAATATAATATATTACATGTCATTTTACATAAATTAAATGTAAAATAACACGTATTTATTATATACATTTATTTGCGCCCACCGGGATTTGAACCTGCCTTTAGTAAAGCAATAGTTTGTTATCATTAAATGGTTGAGGTTGAAGGTTGTGAGGAGGAAAAGGAGATGGGGAAGAGGAGAGTCTGGAAGTACCTGGCTATTCAAATCTGGTCAAAAAACACGGCTAAAGCCGTTTCAAGCAACGTTTCGATTCTGAATAGTGGTCTTTCACCAGGGCGATATTTCAAGTATCTACCACTTAATTAAATTAATTAATATTAATTTAATAAAATCCATTGGCGCGCGTCAGGATTTAAACCCTCGACCTCTGGATTCGTATTCGAGCGTCTTAACCCCTCGACCACGGAGGCCGTCAAATGGTATATAATATATTCAGAATTAAGTCATTCATCATTCAGATTCTTGCATCTATACTGCACAACAATGGTCACGGATGGCTAACTAAAATGTTTTCAAATCTGTTAAAGTTATATCCAGTTGTATAAAAAAACATATTCATCATATCAGATGAATAGGCTTTTTGCATAAACACAAGGATGCTGTATAATGGATATAAAGATTGAGACAGATTCACCGCACGCAGGTCCACGGTCCTCGGTCCATGATCTGAAAGATGGGAAGCACAATCTTATTCTTATTACGAACTTCACCCACGGGTCACGAAAAATTACCTTTATTTCTCATGGGTTTTCCATTTAACATGGAGACAACCAATGACGTTACAAACATATAGACACGCTATTGTCTATACATAATAATTAATAATATTTACACAAAATGAAAAGTAATAAACGCATGTACGTTCCCAGTGAATTCAGACATTAGTCATTTATGACAAAGATTCAAAGAATATGTGTGTATGAACGAAATAGTTATACATAATCCAGTACTTAAAAGTTCGTAGGATGACATATAGTTGGCGCCACTATTGAAAAATCCATACGCTTTTTAGGAAGAATCAACCTTCAAATAATACGTGTCAAAATTTCATAACAATCTGATGTTCAGTTCACAGGTTACAGAGGTTTTAGTGAAGCTACTTTTGTAATTTTCAACACAATGAATAATCTGAATTTCGCGTGTTGATAAAGCAGTGCTTTTTAATGGGAAAATATACCGTTCAAGCAAAGCAATTGATTGACAAGTATTATTCGGACTTTGTTCCATCGAGACAAATGGTAGAAAAGTGGTGTGCTGATTTTATGTTGTTCCAGAAAACATAAAAAAGTCCACAAAATAGTTTTGGCCGATCGTAAATTGAAGTTGCGTGAGGTAGCTGGCACCTTAAAGATATCAGAAAGCAGTTTATTCACCATTTCGCATCAACATTTTTGTCCGTGAGAAAGCTCTGTTCGAAGTGGGTACCGCGTTTGCTCAAGTCGATCAAAAACAACAACGCGTCGACGATTCAGAGCGTCACAAGTCGATCGCAACAATGTCAAAATTGCACGAATTGCACTTTGAATTGCTTCCCCACCCACCGTATCCTCCGGATCTGGCTCCCAGCAACTACTACCTGTTTTCAGACCTAAAAAGAAAGCTCCAGAGAAAGAGATTTGGCTCCAACGAAAAAGTGATTGCCTAAACTAAAGCCTACTTTGAGGCCAAAGATAAATTGTTCTAAGAAAAAGGTGTCGAAATATGGAAGTGTTAAAATGTCAAAGGAGACTATGTTGATGAATGAAATCAAAGTTTGCTTAAAAAATGTGGTTTTATCAGTCGTCTATTTGAGTGATGCGTTAATAGGCATTACATCAACAAATGAAAAAGTCGACCTACTGCCAGTGGGTTGTTCTTCTCATCCTTGTGTTGATTTGTTGCTACGCTCACCATCTCACTCTCGCAAATGGTGCTTAAAATCTTAGGTAAAGTGTAAACAACCGTTTTATTTTAATAATAAGTAATTTTCGTGTATTTATTTATAAATTAACGGACTAAAGTCCAATCACTAAAAAGACATATGAAATAAGAAAAGGAAAAAAAAGAGCAAC
This sequence comes from Drusus annulatus, assembly GCA_022651775.1. Classification (NCBI taxonomy): domain Eukaryota; kingdom Metazoa; phylum Arthropoda; class Insecta; order Trichoptera; family Limnephilidae; genus Drusus; species Drusus annulatus. Next base: position 1,093,971 of record JAGWCC010000400.1, on the reverse strand, counting down.
AGAGAAGGAATAGCACATATATAATAATAAATGAAGCGATGATAAAAATAGGACAAAATAAACATAAGAGAGAACATCCAAGCCATGGTCTAGTCAAAGTTTTGGTAGAGTCGTAAAAAATGACAAAAATCATTTAGACTGCTACCAAAAATTTCAAGACCACGGATCGAGTTAACAAGTCTTGACATTGGAGAGTTATACCCATAATTAGTATTGTGATTTACGAATGAAATGTTATTCCTTGGCTAACTAGTGCTCGTAATAAAATGTAAGAACCCTTTCTTATCACACACGAGGGGCATTTTGGCACTTATTTATGCAATTTGTTTAGATATAGTATGCGACCCCTAGCGACGCGCAACAGTTTAATACTTAATCCGCGAATTGGAAAGTAAGTCTGTTGGATCCTAAAATCAACAACTTGAAAGGTCCTAACCTGATACCTTTTGTCCAGTTCCTACCTTCACTCCTGTCAGTTTGTTCTCTTGTTTTGCTTATCGTTTGCATAGCCATAAAACTTAAAAACCGGCGATAACGACCCCCACCACCCGGCAACAAACACAAAGATCGGGACCTTCAAGAGCGGCGCGTCTTGACTCGATCTTAGTCGCCTACTTCGCATCCGTCTCTGGAGGATTCGCCCACTCAACTTTCATCGCCCGGAGCAGACAGTTCGTGACCTCTCGCTAGACATCTCAAGGTGAGTAAACTGGCATAAATTTACCCTACTATCTATCCAAAATACAATCGAATCATTCACCAAGTATAATCGTTTTACAGTCCACTCTAATTCAACACGTGTGTCCAAAACTGAAGCGCATTTGGCGTTGTCGCAGTTTCTGGATCGAACAAAGTCAATTACCGTATCTTTTGCTTGCCACTTGGAGAGCTCTACAACGTGTCTATAAGTTTGTAATGTCACTAATGAAAACATCACAGTCATTGTTCAGAATGTAGGTACGTGCAATTGTAGTTTTTAGGTTATCTCCGTTTGCTAATGCATCGATAGTAATGCAGGTTACGTCGACATAATTAATTTATAATACGTTCTCTCCTATGAACAAACTGTTTTTTTTTTTCTTTAATTTGTGGTAATTTATTCATTAATAAGCGGAAAATGTTGCTTGTGCAATGATGGAGGACTTGGCTAGCAGAGGAATTGAACCCACGACGCCCGGGTGGGAATCCGACGCGTTTGTCCACTCAGCTACTAACCGGTCTATCTATAACATTTATCTAGATACCTGAAAACTTACATGTGACATTTGTCTTTTTGATCTACTTATCGCATGATATTTGTTCGTATGTTACCTATCTGAAACAGCACAGATTGCCATACTAATTGCTGTGCGAAATTTCTAAGCTGTCGCAACTTTTCGGGTTCTTACCCTTTTCCATCATGAGCTATGGAGCTTTGAAATATGATTTTTAAATGCAACAACTACTAGTACTACACGAATTCGACAAATGAGTTGATGAGTTGATTTTATTAGGAAGAGAACACGGGCGAAAGCTGAAAAGTGCTTTTTTAAATTTTTTTTATAGTGAATACCGCACACGAGTCCTACGGTAAGTGCTCTCAACCGTCTAGAGCCAGTGAAACTAAGATATCTCCAATTGGGGTACGTTGTGAGGCTGTAGGCAGTGGGGAGGAAAAGAAAGAGGTAAGAGGAAGTTTGGGAAGTACCTGGCTATTCATATCTGGTCACCAAACACGGCTAAACTATTTCAAGCAACGTTGCAATTCTGAATGATGGTCTTTCACCGGGGCGATACTGGGAGTATCTACCACTCGAAGTGCTAGCTACTTGGAGGACATGGAGAGGTACCTTTGCGAAACAGTGTAGTCAGGACGGTTGACTTTATATTAACTCAATAGAAAGAGACAAATATATATTAAAAGATGTTGGATAGCCTATTAGTTACCGCCCACATGGAATTCGAGCATTTTTAATAAACATTTTTGAACACATCAAACAAAACAATATCAATACACCATTAAAATGATTTATAAAGTTAAAATATCACACAAACACTAATAACAGAAGGTTTGCCTAAATAATGATGGAAGCTTTTTGTTGATTTTATGTCTTTACATCATTAAATATGTGAGAATTCTAAAGTTTGATCAAAAATGTTGAAAACTGTTGAAATACCTCTGAAAAGTGATGTTTTATGATCTTTTTTGGGTCTTATTTAAACATCACGCATAGCGCATATCACCATCATTTTTGATTAATTTTATAACCACTGCAAGTTTTTTAATCAACACAAATGTAGGAAATAACCTTAAAATTCGTTGACGTAAGTTATGCGACTCGATGATGTGAAGTTAGCGTGGACGGAAAACATTCTTACATACTTAGAAGTGCTGCAATATTTTATGAAGACTTTTCTTGTCTCTTTCTCTCTCATGGTATACGACGCAAAAACCCGGAGAAAGTGATTTATCGCAAGTTTGTTTAGGTTGGGTAAAAATATTAGCTATACATCCTGATAACGTTACTCCACGGCTAGCTATTATAAATTAATATTCAATGTGTTATTTTCCCAGACAAGACGTTAACCAGACGATAAGATATTGGAGAAAGTAGCTGCAGAGGCTCTGCGAGGGGGCACTGAGCCTGCAATGGACCGAGGCCGTTGAAATAGCGCAGGACAGGGAGGCCTGGAGGCGTCTTTTCTAAGCGATAGGTCCCCTACCCAATGGCGTGCAGAGAGTTTTTGATCAGAGTAGGCAGTAAGAGAAAAAACAGAAAAATTGATAATAGAGACATGTACCAACAGATGTCACTGATTGCTATTGGATTTGTACTGTAAAAGCACTGCCCTAGACACTAACAAATATACCAACACAAACGAACCACTTTAACGGGCAACAATTCACATCATACGTATTTTGTGTAGTCTAGTGAACATAAAATAATCTACTATGACGTTGGTGGCGTTTGGGCGTATGTAGTTACTGCTTTTGACACGTGATAGTAGGACGGTCGGTGGGGCGCTCGCGCCAATGAATGTGTTTTCAGCTTCGGATGAATTTTTAATAATGGACTGTAAAACGATAAACTAAGATACTACTTGATGGAAGAGTGATTATATATGTGGATAGATTAAGGATTCACTAAGCCAATTCACTCACCGATGAATTTATGCTTGGATTTCTTGAAATCTTCTTAAACACTTGTATTATTGATGAACACAAATACACCACACTGACTTAAGTCTTCTTAATGTACAATTTAATTGAGCACCAACAAGCATTACGTTGTTCACCAAGAACTCTTCTTCTTTTATTGTCACTTGTTTCGATCACAGTGTTGTTGAATACAAAATCGAATGGCGAAAAGGCAGGAAAGGTAGGAACTGGATGTCAAACAAAAAGGTGAGAACCTAACAAATTATCTATTTGAAATCCAACAGGAGGACTGACCTTTTTTGGCGCAAATAAAAAAAAATGACAGAAGAAGTGAAGCTAGCAGTCAACAATGGAGTAAATAACCCTGATTTATGGCAGTGAGGCATGGAACTGGCAGAGGAAGAATGAAAGTAAACTAAATGCTGTGGAAATGAGATCCCTGAGTCGTATGTGTGGTAAAACCATGTATGACCGTGTTAAAAATGTGGACATCCGGAAAGAATCCAAGGCTGAATAGGATCAAGAAAGGGACACTTAGATGGTTTGGGGATTTAGAGTGAATGAACAAATAAAGTGGTGTGAAAATAATATATGATTCGAAAGCGAATGGAAGAAGAGGTCGAGGACGCCCGAGGGAGATATGGCACGATGAAGTGAATCAAGTACTTGAATCGGGCTATGTGAAGAGTCAGAATAACAGAAGAGTATGTTTGAGACAAAGGAGTGTGTGCCAAGACAGAGTTGTATGGTGTTCCGTCCTCTCTGCTTACTCTTGCGGGGAAACGGCGTGATAGTTAGTTTGTTAGTTATATTATAAATATTTTTATGCGAGTACGGCAGGGTAGGCAGTACTTGTGTGCCTTTGTGGAGTGGACGCCTCTGCCCCTAACCTACCATGTGTTTTTGTTGTTTTAGTGTCTGGTGTCCATCTTGTCCTGCCACGGATGGGAGATCACCACAGTGGAAGGCATCGGGAACAAGAAAGCCTTCCACCCCATCCAGAGTCGCCTGGCTTCCTTCAACGGCACCCAGTGCGGGTACTGCAGTCCCGGGTGGGTCATGAGTATGTACAGGTGAGACCTTCTAGTTACTTTTATTCCAATCAATCAATCATGTATTCTACCGCATTGCTTACGATTGACTCCAGACGTTCTGGCAGTTTGTCCATTCCGCGCCTGGAGAATGTATCAGTAAACTGTGAATAATTCGTCTAACTTAGATTATGCGGAGATCGACGGAAAGATAAAGGCAAATGAGGAAAACAAGATCAGCAGAATAGGTTGGAAACTGCCTTTGCGTGTAGTTAGGATTCTTGATTTTTTCCTGCCTCGAGCGTGTCTAAGGTTTTCATGGACACACCTTTTTACATCCATTCGTAGTACATGTCGACATAATGTTTTATTTATTTGTATAACCACTTTTTCACAGTATTGCTATCGAACAAAAATATAGGATACAACCTCAAAAACCGTTGAGTTATGTCGCATAACAAAACGTAGTGGGCGGAGTCGCCGGAGACGCAGGAGACAGAAAACATGCTTACATACCTAAAAGTGTTGCGATATTATGTGAAAACTTGTCGTGTCTCTTTCACTCTCACGTTTTACGACGTAAAAACCCCACGAAAGTAATTTATCGTAAATTTGTATAGGTTGGGTTAAAATATTTAGTTCTCTCTCCATACATCTTCTTACTCCAAGGTTGGAAGCGAAATAATGTCCAAAGGCAGCTCTCGGATATCTTATTTTTAATGTTAGCAGTTTGATGCAGATGCAATATTTTGCAAATGGTTGTTCTTGGCTCTGATGCCTCAACTCTTCAATCTTAAACAATAATGATTTGTCAAAAACGTTAGTTTTTTTACATACAATTTTTCACAAATAGATACCTATATCAAGACAAGTTTGTATTCATCCGGCCGGATTTGTCTAAATACTGTCAACCGGTTAGTAGCTGAGTAGAAAATCGCGTCGGTTTCCCACCCGGGCATCGTGGGTTCAATTCCTATGCTAGCTAAGTCCTCCATCATTGCACAAGCAACATCTTCCGCTTATTACGATGGCGGTAGGAGTTTTACAAACATCGTCAGGTTATTCGTAACCCGGGAATGTTTGTCTTTCTTAAAAATAAAAAAATAAAATGAAAAAGTACTGTGACATTAATATTATTGTGACCGAAAAATCTTACCAATGCGCTGTTGTTTTAGAAATTACAAACGCTACGAACGTATGTACTGTCTCATAACACAAAAACCTTAATTGAGTGCTCATTAGAATCTATCATACATAAAACAAATCCTCACTTTTGAGGCTCGTATCTCGGTATCATTTACTAACAATGGGTATGAATAGTATAATAAAAACATATTATAATATAAATAATATATTATATATTTATATATATATATATATATATATATATATATATATATATATATATATATATATATATATATATATAAATAAATATATTTTTATATTTATTTACGCCCGTTTAAGGTTTTTACATACATTTTAATATATTTTATTTTTTTCAAAACTTAACCTCATTAGTGCAAGAATTGTTTAAAGTAGAAAAAATAAAAAAAGATTATTGAATAGCAAATACAAAAGTAACTAATAACATGTTCAAAAATATTGTAAAAGAAAGGAAATAAATAATATTAAGTAATAGGTCCAACTATTAGTTTAGCTCTACCAGATAACAACGACTGTACTAAATTAAACTTATAGTTTGATATTGACGTGTTAAGTATATCAGCGACATCCCAGATGCAACATTCGTCGCATAGGCGTGTTGAATTGTGAGATTGAAGCAGAATCGCTACAATAGTACGGTAGGAACTGCCTTGTAATCGTCTTGCTGGGAACATGAAATGAAATCAAGTTTAATAGTTCAGGGCTGTAAATCATTCAATTTACAATTTTGTATAAGCAAATCAAGTCGGTAATTATTCTCCGTTCAGACAATCTCAATAAATTAAGATGACAGAGAAGATATATATATAATAATAATAATAATTGCCATAATAAAAATTAAAGCGCCTCGCTAATGACTATGTCTTACGTACCTAAGTAAATATATGCATAGTGCATTGGCCATTCCAAACATGCAATAAAATAACGATGACATGGCAAAACAACACGCAGATTGCGTTTTAATTACAATGATGTTATAAATCACCAATTGCATAGCGCTGCTAAGATGTGTAAAATTCATAAGTCAAAATGTGTAAACTGTCAGTGAGCACAATTAAATCAGTTTTATTTTAAAATGTTCTTTACGGACATTTTTATATACCTATTTCTACGGGCCCCCGTCAAATTGACGGATAAACACAAATTCTGTTTTAATAAATGTTTTATTTGACTGTAATTAGACTTCATATCTCCACACACTGACTACAACTCAATAACTGAAGATAGGTTTATTAACTCACACTAATGCAGCCGTATGGTCAACTTCACCAGACTTCCACCCTTGAAAAGACCTTTTTTATTGCCCCATAAATCATAATGCGCCGAATGTGTTACGCAAAGAGCGCGTATTTGTAATTTGGGGTTAAAACAAAATATTCTGCACGCGGATGACATTCTTTCTTCATTGCTTCACACAAATTGTTAGACTACGATCATTTTGTTTTAGAAGTAATAATTTCAGAAATGGGACAAAGTCAAAAGCGTTATTTCAATTTGACGGGAGTCCGTAGAGATAGGTATATAGCGACTAGATTTTCAAAAATAAGAAGTTTCCGGAAATAAAAATACAGTAAATATATTTACACTGTTCAATTATAAAAATTCGTAAAAAGATACTGTCTGTTTAGTAAAATTTGCAAAGCAAATCGGAAATCCGTAAATTTGACGGGTGCCGTAAACCTAGTGTTAAGAACATGATTAAATTTGTTTTAAAATCATCTTTGGGGATGTTGTGTGGAGATTCTTTTTTTTAAAAGAAGGAGTGAACTTGAGTCTTGAAGAGACCCATGTTGTAGGAGGCAGGAAACGCAGAGGCCAGAAAATCATTCCATAGTCAAGCTGTTGAATACAAGAACGAGTCGTAGAGGCAATCTGTTCGCATGTGTCGAATTTCAACCGCATACAAATGTTGGGCGCGCGTTTGGCGAGTTTCTAGACTATGCACCGGTGCTAAAGGGATCGATGACGCAAGTTCCTAGGAGCATCTTCTAACAAAATACCGGGAAAACAAAGACAACATTCCCGCCTGACATCTGTGCTTCAAAGATTGCAATCCGTGTGTTAAGATAGGGGAATCTATCAAACGGACCGACCGTTTTTGCCCAGAGTTTGATATTTTTTTCAGGTATTTTGGGACTCTAGACCAGAGTTGGCTACTGAATTCAAAAACGGGGCGCACTTGCGATTTGCACAAGGTCAGCAGCTGTGTACTATTGAAGTATCTGCGGGCCCTGTACAGTACGCTTAGCTTCTGAGAGGCTAACTTTTTACTCTGGCTTCGATGGAGCCCCCGTGCCTCAGCTGGTCACTTACGGTTACACCGAGCGTGTCAATGGAAGCCTTGTTGGGAAGATTGCTTCCGTTGAAGGAGACTAAATTCTTATTAGGAATTCTTTTTGGTCGTAATCAAACATGGTTGGGTCTTTGAAACATTAAATTCGACGAGATTAAGTATTTCGCGCATTTTGGATGCTGGTTTAATATTATATCAACTTATCAATTGTGGTTGAAGAATTAATTTTAATGTTGTGAAACTATGAGATACCAGGTGTATAAATCTTAACGACGATGAGCAGATCACAAATGTGTAATTAAAGATTTGTTGAGGGTGGAAGAAGACAAAATATTATATTGAAGTTTGGCGACCATCGGCGATGATTCTCATTTTGTCAGAAACGCTATTTTAATAATTAATCGTTTTTTTTATTGAGACTTGTATAGTATTTTTGCAATATGCAGATGTGAACAGGTTCAAAGAAGATTGAAGAGTGTCAACTCTACCAGTTCCCAGGCGCATCAATGCTGCAAGACACAATGCTGGATATCGTTGAATTGTTGCAGAATCTCAGCATTCCTGTGTTTTCACTACTAACTCTCCAACAAAGAAAGCTCTCAATAGTTAAAACAACAAATTTTCATCCTTTTTTATGTATTGCAGACTGCGTCCATTTACAATACACATGAACAGTAACATAAAAAATCAAATATATTAGGAGATATTGTTAACATGAGTCTCTTGAAATCTTTAGGGTTTATGTTGAAGATATCAAGAGACATGTTATTTAGTAGCACCATACCCCGTGTCACGCTGTGCTGAGCTAACACGTCTGTTCTGCCATGTGGAATACACAGCAGATCGTGGTGTCGCCCTGGCAGTAGTTGTTTGGCACAAACAATTTATAGCATTCCAGGGGGAATGGATTGTCTATCAAATGATCTCAGAAAGCAAATGTTTGTGATGCAGAAATTTCAGATACTCTCCGTGGATTCTCATATACAAATATCCGGGAAACTTTTTTTGGATCTGTTTTAATAATTTAATATATTTGTTTCAGTTTACAAGAGACCAACTCCAAGATGACAATGAAAGAATTGGAGAACTCTTTCGCTGGCAATATCTGCAGGTGTACAGGTTACCGTCCCATCTGCGACGCCTTTAAGTCTTTTGCAACGGATGCTGATCCAAAGCTCAGAGCCAAGATTCGAGACATCGAAGACCTGTCGGCGCTCAGTGTCTGCAGTAAGACCGGAGGAGCTTGCACCAAAACGTGCGATGACTACTCCGAGGATGGCTTTTGTTTGATAGACGCGGAGGTCTTCAAAGAGCAAAGTGTTTTAGAACTGACCAAAGAAGACACTAAGTGGTACAAGGTCTACACGATACCGGACATTTTGAATGTTTTCCGCAAAGAAGGCATCGATTCTTACATGCTCGTTGTGGGGAATACGGCTCAAGGTAATTATTGCATTGTTTTGTCGTTTCGAATCACCGAGATTGTCATCTTAAATAATAATTTATACTATAGTTTAGTAAAAAAATCCTAGTTTCAAATCTCACGATTGCAACGAAAAATAGTTACATTGACCTGGATATTTTAGATAAAAAAAATTATTACGCCAGAGATCACTATTTTAAAGTTTATGCTGCCTCAGAAAATAGCTTTAAACTATCAGCCTCTGGAATGCCGGATTCCCGCAAGGTACAACTTCCGTCGTACTTTGCTGACTGTAATTTCGTAATAACTCACTTGTGTTTTACAAAATGATGTTTTTGACAATTATGCTATTCTCTCAGTATTTATTTATTTATAAACTAACGGACTAAAGTCTAATTACAAAAAAGACATATAAAACACGAAATGGAAAAAAGAGTAACAGAGAAAGAACAGCACATAAATAATAATAAATGAAGCGATGACCAAAAATAGGACAAAATAAACCTAAGAGAGAACATTCAAGCCATGGTCTAGTCAAAGTTTTGGTAGAGTCGTAAAGAATGACAAAAATCATTTAGACTGCTACCAAAAAATTCAAGACCACGGCTTGAGTTAACAAGTCTCGACACTCTGGACAGTGGAGAATGATACCCATAATTAGTATAGTGATGATTGAGGAACAGAGATTCATTGTTTCTGCGTCTACGGCAAGGAATGTTGAACTGGATAAGTTGCAACAGAGAAGGTGAGTCAATAAATATCAATTAATAATTTTGTAAAAGAAAATTAAATCAAAGTCTTTCCTGCGCTTTTCTAATGAAGACATTTTCAATAATTGTTCAATTTCATCATATGAAAAATCGAATATGTGTGTATTTTTTCTAATTGTATATTAATGGTATAAGTGGGTTTTTTTTCTGGAATGGCTACTTAAATTCGGAAAATTGGTTTTTTCTTCTTCATGCCACTAAAAAAGGTATGATTAAGAAATGTGAAGATTTTCTGTTGTATTTTGTGTTGTGTGTCTATATTTTTATTTGAAGGGAAATACCTTCCAAAATTGCATGAGATTTTCCTGTAAATACAAACAGTAATTTCAGTTTGAAAATCCTTTTTTTCTGTTGCAATGATGTAAGCAATCTTTATATCTATTGCTCGACTTGTAGCAAACTTAACGCAATGCAAAATATCTCTATGGATTGGTAATATCGTTGATAAGCGATTACAGTTCATTTAAATTTTCGACAACAGGTTTTAAAGCATGAAAACTCCTGAAAAGATAATGAAGAATGCCCGGTGACTATCAGCACCGGGACACTAGAGGTGTTAAACTAATAATACTAATGTCTAATTTACCTCAATACCTACACTAAAATGGAGACAGTTTTTCAATGTTCAAATTCATTTATGTGGTCAGATAATATTCACAGAAACATTTTATAACTACACACTCGATGTCTGAATGTATTACCCGCTGGTACGAATTTGTGTTGCAATGTTTTTCATTACAAAGGGTTACAAGGACGCGTACATCGCGTAGGTAACTGCTTTCAATTTAACTCCGCTTCACAATTCAGTAATTAATAATTACTGCCAACAGTTTTGTCAACGAACACTGCATTTGAATATTAACTAACTACCTAATTATAACCGGCAGTTACTGCACAGAGTTTGTGATCGGGGCAAGCAGTAGGAAAAACAGCGAATTAATTGATAATAGAGATAGGTACCAACAGATACCACCGATTGCTATTGGATTTGTCTGTAAAAGCACTGCCTTAGACACTAAAAAAAATAACACAAACGAGACACTTAAACGGGCAACAACTCACAGCATACATATTTTGTGTAGTCTAGTGAACATAGAATAATCTACTCTGATGTCGGCGGCGTTTGAGCATATTTACTTACTGCTTTTGATACGTTATAGAAAGAAGGTCGGTAGGGTGCCCGCGGCGGTGCGATTAGCTAAAATTCGCGCGTATTTTTTAAATTGTAGATTTATTTTTTGAAATAATTTAATATTATTTATTTGAATATTGAACATATTTTTTGTTGTAGGCAGTGCTTATATGCCTTTATGGAGTACACACCTCTGCTAACCGACTAAAGCAGGAGTGTTCATAAAAAAAGGTATTGAGTATATTTGACCCACATGCAGGGTAAGCATACGCATACCGCAGTGTAAGCGATCACTGTACACAAAACCTGCTTTGAGGCAACCCAAAGCGTTATAAAATTAAGGAAGGAGCGGATATGAAGTATGCACGAGCTTGGCGCAAACATTGCTGCGCACACTTACACTCCGCACACGGTTACCCACGTGACTCTACACCTTAGATTTTTAAAGAATTTTCTCATCATTATCTTTTCATCTGACTCCAATATGATTTGCAGGTGTTTACCACATGAAAGATACCCCCAGGATTATGATTGACATCACGGGGGTTAGCGAGCTGCGGGAGTTCCACCTAACAGCCGACCTGGTGCTGGGGGCCAATATGACCCTGGCAGAGGTCATGAGGCTCTTCCTGAAGGTCTCCATCGAACACGTCTACTTCGAGTACACGAAGAAGCTGTACGAACATCTGGATCTGGTGGCACACATTCCTGTTAGAAATGTGAGTATAATCCTCAGAGCAATAACATTGGTATGTGAAAAGTTGTCACAAGCTGTCCCTCCTGGTGGAGGGACAGCTTGTGTAGTCAGGATTGTTGATTTTTTCCTGACCCGGGCGTGGCTAGGGCTGGGGCTAAGGTATTTATACATCAATTCATAGCACATATCGACATAATGTTTTGTTTATTTGTATAACTATTTTTTCACAGCACAAATATAGGTTATAACTTAAAAAACCGTTGAGTTATGTCCTGTCGTGTCGCATTACAAAACGCAGTGGGCAAAGTCGCCGGAGACGCGGAAGACGGAAAACATGCTTACATACCGAAAAGTGGTGCGATATTATGTGAGAACTTGTCTTATCTCTTTCTCTCTCACGGTTTACGATGTAAAAACCCGAAGAAAGTGATTTATCGGAAATTTGTATTGGTTGGGTAAAAATATTTAGCTCTCTCTCTCCATATATATATATTCTTGATCTAAGGTATAATTTAACTTATTTAGTCTATAATATAAGTCGGGGATATCCCATGAGAACATGGGCTTGAGTGGGATCATTTCAAAGGTTAGTTTACCAGAGCAGTATGGTGAATGAATGTGGATGAAGCGTGTTACATTCCGTGTGGAGTAATGGCGTGATGATTAGTTAGTTAGTAACAATAAGTACATTGTCGTAGAAAGCAATCACTTTGTGGTTTGACATATTTAAATACATGAAAAAATAACTTTGTACAGGACCACGAATATTATTTTAATTTTTATGACCGACGGTTTCACTTAGCCTACGCATATTCGGGCACAAAATTAAACTAAACGAAAAATACAAAGTGTGCGGTTATATATACTCGTACATACAGAGGGAGAATTTTTTTAAAATAAAATAACAAAACAATGAGAAAATAATAGATAACATTTAAATTGTAACAAGGGAACAGAGAGAAAGAGACATAATATGAATTGAAAGATACAAAACGTCAAGTCTGAGAAGGTGATTAAAGACTTTGTATTTTTTGTTTAGTTTGATTTTGTGCCCTGATATGCTTAGGCTAAGCTAAACCGATCGGTCATAAAAATTTTAATAATATTCGGGGTCTAATACAAAGTAATTTTTTCATCTCTAAGAATAAGTATGTCTAAACGTGTGTTATTATGTCGATCAAAGAACCTCCAAAACATGGCATCATTCCTGCAGCTTCCTGGAGGAGGCATTTACAGTTGTAATACCAGGTCCACCCACGAATAGTCTCAAGACGATATGAGGAGAAAAGTAATAGTAAAATATTTGTGTTTTTTTTTCAGATAGGGTCCTTGGGTGGAAATTTAAGTATCAAGCACAAGCACCAGGAGTTCCCGTCTGACGTATTTTTACTGTTGGAAACTGTTGGGGCAACACTAACGTGCGGTGAGATATTTATGCGTAAAAATTCACTGTGAGACCAGCGAAAGAGTTCTACGTAAATTTATTAGACACGTTGATTACTTTTCGGATGAATTATTGCTGACCTTGAACTATTTTACAAAATTACCAATTGATTGTCCAGATCTGTTATTATTAATTAACTTACATGTACCTACTCTACTCACTAGGTAAACCACTTCATTTCATTGCATAAAAGCACTAACTCATCCCCATTCCCCATTTCCTAATTAAATGAACTTTGGTCGCTGAAAAGGCAAAAGAACTCAAGCGACACTTGCGCAAAAATAAATTAAATATGCAGTTTTAATCAAAAAATAATTCTGCGTGGGATTTTTTGACTCTCGTTTGATTCTGAAGGCTTTTGTGGCCCTTCAGCCATCTTTAATATACGTACGATTTGGGAGAAGGCTCGACTCAAGCGACACAAGTTCGGGACTTTTTTAGCTTTTTGTCGCTTCGAGTTAACTTTTTCTTTCAAAATCCAATTAGGTACTGAAGGCTTATGAATTTTATTGTAAAATAAAAATAACTTTAAAGTGCTCTGGTGTAAACTTCCCAAAATGGCGCTTCAGCCCTTTTGCCTTCCGGTGACGATAAAATTAATATCTTCAACTCATCTCTCCAAACACTATTAAGTATCATAAGTGGTAGTTACTCTTAGTATCGCCCTGGTGAAAGACCACCATTCGGAATCGAAACGTTGCTTGAAATGGCTTTTGACGTGTTTGGTGACCAGATCTGAATAACCAGGTACTTCCCATCCTTCCTCTTTCTTATCTCCTTCCCCTCCCCACTACCTTCAGCCTCAAAACACACCCCAATTGGGGCTGCCATTGTCTCACTGACTCTAGACGGTTGAGAGCAGTTGGGGCTCGTGTGCGGTATTCACTGTAAAAAATAAATAATAATAATAATAATCCTAACTTCTCAAGTATTTTCAGAAGTTCATGTGTAAGAAACTTTATTTTTCAAACCTTAGAGTACATAGAGTGGTACTTATCCAAGGCAGTGTAGTCAGTTTTTGATATTTTTTACCGGACTCGGCAGACCTGGGCGTGGCTAAGGCTAAGTCTAGGGTATTTATACATCCATTCATAGCACATATCGACATAATGTTTTTGTTTATTCGTATAACCACTTTTTCACAGTATTGTTATCAAGAAAAATATAGCATCTAACCTTAATAACCGTTTAGTTGTGTCAAGTTTAGTGGCACAATAAAAAAATGTGGGCGGAGTCCCGCGCTGACCCAGGAGACCAAGGTCATCGTTACAGTACATAAAAGCGGTGTACTATATTTGTTGTCTCTTTTTCTCTCATGGTGTATGACGCGAAAACCCGGAGAAAGTGATTAATCGCAAGTTTGTATGGGTTTGGTAAAAATAATAAGCTCTCCCTCCATATATTGTTACTTCAAGATTCAAACGTACAATATCTACTCGTATATTGTCTTTTATCATTTAATTTGTTACTTTCATTATTTAATATATATTTATTCTAACTTGATTTATTTCTCCTATGTAATATTCTGTTCCGTTTTTAAATATTCAAAAAATTGTTTTGCTTATTTCCTTTCCAGAGATTTGTACACGAAACACGCAATGTTACACGACCATGAGAATACTCATTGAATTATTTTTTCAGTTGACCAGCACGGCAAAAAGGAGGTGACGAGTCTCCCAGATTACCTGAAGATGGATATGGCTGGTCAGATTATACACAGCATCAACATGCCTCCGCTTTCGGATGACTATGTCTTCGATAGTCATAAGGTAACCTAGTTAAACCGTAATTTAACTCGAGTTTCGGATTCATCTTCAGGGGCGTATACTCGTATAAGAGGGGTGTAGAATCCGAGGCTGCGATAAAACACCAAATGTGTTTTCAGCTTCAGATGAATTTTGAAAATAGTGGACTGTAAAACGATAAAACTATACTACTTGATAGAAGTGTCTTATTATGGATGTGGAGAGATTATGGAGCGAAAGAAGTAAGGAAACCGATTCACTCACCGATAAAGTTGATGTTTAAGTTCTTCATTCTTACACAACAAATCAAAACAACGTTTTTTCACATAATTCTTTTTCTGTTTCGATTGACAATTGTTTTCTAACACAGTGTTGTTGAATAAGAAAATCGAATAGCGAAATAGCGGGATAGGTAGGAACTGAATGAAAACAAGAAGGTAAGAACCTATCAAATTATCATTTTGAAATCCAACAGGGGGATGAACCCCCCCCCCCTTTAATTGTCCTCAGTATTCCGTGGGAAAAAAAGACAGTAAGACTCATAAATAATATTAAAAGGGTGAATGCAGGAAACTCCATAAATAGTGGACTGAATGCTGTTGACGTTAATAAAAAAAAAGTCCAATGGAGCGAAGCTAGCAGTCCACAATGGACTGCTTATACAAACCTTGATGTATGACAGTTACATTTGACATTAATTTATGAATAGGGATATTATTTTGAACTGCAGCAAAACTAATCTGACTTTATTTTGACTGTAAAAAAGTTTGATTTTGATCTCGTCACTTTTATGGTATTTTTTTTGTTTTACTTTCTGCGTTAATCATATATGTTGGTATTACGTATGTATCACCCTTTTTATTTATATTTTTATGCCGATAGTGGTTTCTTTGCACCAATGATACCCATATCGAAATCAATTACTGTAATCATTTTATGAGCAAAAGTCAAAACGTATATTTGAAACAATTTCAATTATATTTTTATTTCCTAAATATATTTTTTTAGGTTTACCGTATAGTGAAAATTACGCTTCAATTCAGCCAAATTTTGACATGGCAGCCGCCCAGCTTACTTTGTTGAAAGCGGCACAAGCTGCAAGCAGGGCAGCTTTTTTAATCAATGTGCCCTTTCAGATAATGCCCAGAGCTCAGAATTCGCACGCAGTCATAAACGCCGGTTTCCTCTTCAAGACAGATGCCAACAATATAATCCAGAGAGCCAATATTGTGTATGGCGGTGTCAGCGCGGACTTCATCCACGCCAAAGAAACTGAGAAATACCTCGTCGGAAAAAATGTCTTCAAAAACGAAGTGTTTAACCTGGCAGTCCAGAGCCTGTCTGATGAGATATTCCCCGAGGCAGCGCCACCGGAGCCCCCGCCAGAATACAGGAAAAAACTGGCGATTGGACTATTCTACAAGGTACGCATAATATTAAACATAACTAACTTATCTTGTAGAAGAACCATGAGTGACCTAGTACTCTTATTCAAGCTGGTTAACGGTGTACTGGATGCACCTGATTTAAATGAGCTGATAACGCTCCGAGTACCTAATCGTGACACAAGACTTTCTGAGTTGTTTCATGTTGATTCGTCAAGAACTAACTATGCAATGAACTCTCCTACTGTATTATAGCATTATTGGGTAAATTAAACAAGTTAAACATGTTGTATGTCATACATGATTGTATATGTTGTTTCTTTCTCGTTATATTTGTTGTTTCTTTCTTTTCAATTTTATAATTATTAACTTTATATACAATTATTGTTGTGTTACTTTGTTGTTACACTTGCTTTGCTATGTATTAGCTAGCTGTTGAATTTTTTTCATAATCTTTCGCTTAAAAAAGTAAAATACTTTTTTCATTGCTGATTTGACCTTCACATATATTTTGGTAAAATTATATGTTATTAATTGAATTTGTTTACTATTACTGTAAAAGCCCAATGGGCGTTTATCAAATAAATAAATAATAATGATAATATTTCTATTCACAAACTTCTTCCACATTGTATGGTTGGAGAGTTAGAGGTGTATGGAGCAGTCCGCTCCAGGTGGCGAATCGCCAAGGCGCTGACAGTACCTAATCGGCCTTTTTAAGAAAAACACATATTTCGAAGCAAAACAATTTTTATTTTTGTCATAGTCTCCCTGCAACTCGATACATTTGGTCCAACGTTTCTCCCATCGTTTTGAACCGTCAGAATTTTTTTTGTCTAAACCTAAAAAATACTGGTTTACAGCGTTTCCCATCTAAGCATTTGACTTGTTGTTTTTCCCAGCAATTCAAATTTCAATTCGTTCAATTTTGACGTTGTGACCAGGCACGTGTAACCCGAGCGTTATCTTGGTGAAACAGAATTTTGGTCTTGACCAAATGTGGTCGTTTTTTCTTAATTGTGGCCTTCAGTTTATCCAGTTTTTTTCAGTTTATACAGCAATGCAGCGTAGTACTGTCCGTTGATTGTTTCACCCTTTGTAAGGTAATCGATAAGAATTATTCCACGGCTATCCCGAAAAACTGTCGCCATCACTTTTCGTGCCGAGAGGACGACCTTTACCATCTTCGGAGTTGGTTCCCCCACCGCATGCCACTGCATTGACTGCTGTTTGGTCTCAGGCGTATGGTGGTGAGCCCAGGTTTCATCGATGGTTATCATTCGCCGCAAAAATTCCGCTGGATTATTTGATACCAGCTAAGACATTCGCGCGACAACTCCCTCCGTATTCGCCTTTGGTCGATCGTCAAAAACGCGGCAGCCAGCGCGCGGATATTTTTCCCATATCTAAATCTTGATATAAAATCTTGTGCACCCGTTCAGATCATATCTCACAGGCCTCAGCAATATCCTCAACCGTCAATCACAGTTTGATGCACAAAATCGACCATTTCGTCAGTTGTAGCGATTTTCGGGCGCCCGGGACGTTCCTCGTAATGCTTGCACGACCACGTATGTACTCGGCCACCCAACGTTGGACCATTGTAAATGAAGGCGAAGCTTCACCGTATACAGAGTCTATCTCTTTTTTTTAATTCTCCGTTCGCTTTCTCTTTTAAGCGCCTCTCGTCTTATACTTGATACGAGTTGGTATTTTTCAGCCATTAGTCGCGTGTTGCAGCATTGATGTGCCCCAGGGAGCTGGTAGAGCGGATATTCTTCAACAATGTGACCGTGGTTTGAACTTATCCACATTCACACAGCTAAGTGTATCATGGCTGTGACTGCGTTGGATGCGTTTTAGCGCTTTGCCAGACTGAGATTAATTAACAGTTAATTTATTGGCAGTTTATTTGCGGGATCCAAAATTAGTTTATATTTACGTGAAAGCTTGCCACTATATTCGGCACACATCTTCAAATAATAATAATAAGATTGTAAGATATCTAACAATATATTTTTTTAATAATTTTCATAATGATAATTTAGTCTCTTTCAACGGAATTAATCTTCCCAACAAGCTTTTCAATGACATGCTTGGTGTAACCTTAAGTGACCAGTTAAGGCACGGGAGCTCCATCGAAGCCAGAGTAAAGTTAGCCTCTCAGAAGTTGGGCGTACTATACAGGGCACGCAGATATTCAATAGTACAGAACTGCTGACCTTGTACAAATCGCAAGTGCGCACCACTCTTGAATTTGGCAGCCCCCTCTGGTCTGGAGCCTCTAAATACCTGAAAAAAACCCTTGACTCTGCGCAGCAACGGGCAGTTCGTTTGATAGATTCTCATTTCTTGATAAGCGGATTGCAATCTTTGAATCACAGACGTCAGGTAGGAATGCTATCATCGTTCTACCGATATTTAAATGGAAGATGCTCCGAGGAACTTGCATCATTGCTCTTTTCAGCACTGATGCATAGACGGGAAACTCGCCAAACGCGCGCCCAAATTTTTTACACAGTTGACGTTCAATACATGAGACCAGGTCGCTTTTACGACTCGTTTTTTTGTTCAACCGCTCGGCTGCGGAACGATTTGTCAGCGTCTGCGTTTCATCCCTCCTTCAACATGGGCCTCTTCAAGACCCCGGTTTTCTCCTTACTTTCCTCGAAAAGACCTTCCACACAGCATCCCTAAAGATGACATAGGCTCTGAGCGAAATTATTTCCCTGAAGGCCTCCTGTGTGGAGTTAATGTATAAATAATAATAATGGATAAAGATTTGGTGTTTAAATAACTAATGACACTTTTTATAGACGATTTTGCGGATCTGTCCTGACAACATGATTAACCAAAAATACAAATCGGGAGGACTGAAATACGACAGACCAGTATCAAAGGGAGAGCAAAAATATGACACGGACGAAAGCAAATGGCCTCTCAATCAGCCCGTGAAAAAGCTGGAGGGGTTGGTGCAGTGTTCCGGAGAAGCCAAGTTCTCCAACGATCTGCCCACTCAGCCCAATGAAGTCTACGCCGCCTTTGCTGTCTCCAACGTTCACGACGGAGAGATTGATAAAATTGATTCCGCGGAAGTACTGGTGAGTTAGTTTCAAATTATGACTTCCAGATTTATGTCTCTCTCCTAACAAGCCGTTTTTATAGATTTTGAGCGAGGTTAGTTTGTGTGGAAAAAAACATCGATGGTTCAGTCAATTTTACGGCCTCCATCGCCCAGGTGAAAGACCACTGTTCAGAATCGAAACGTTGCTTGAAATGGCTTTAGCCGTGTTTGGTGACCAGATCTAAATAGCCAGGTACTTCCCAACCTTCCTCTCCCCATCATCTTCCCCTCCCCACTACCTTAAGTCTCACAACATACCCCTACTGGGGATGCCATAGTCTCACTGGATCTAGATGTTTGGGAGCAGTTGAGACTCTTGGGCGGTATTCACTATAAAAATTTACCACAATCGTAACGATGGACCATTGGAAAATTAATTCCCTTTGCAAAAAATATTTGTTTAAAGGCATTCATATCAAACTAGTTTAGTCTTAATGCACACGTCAAAAAGGATGTAGTGAGTTAATCGTGAAGTAGCGTAATCGGAATAAAATTTCAAACTTTTTTACGTATGAGCGAAAATTACCGGTATTATTTTTGCATACGTTAGCGCCCCACACGGCGATCTAACGAATCGTGCTCAGAAAACGTCTTAGCGTATTAATACTTTCAAATTTGTTGATTTTTTTCAGACTATAAAAGGAGTGGTGGCTGTCTTGACCGCCGCTGACATTCCTGGACTAAACTCCTTCACACCATTGCTGCCAAACATCGAAGAAATTCTGGCCAGCAGTAAGATACTCTTCTACGGACAGCCCTTGGCCATCGTTGTCGCGGAGACAGAGAGAATAGCCAAACTGGCAGCCGAAAAAGTTAAAGTCACTTACAAAAACTCTGGAAAAACTGTGCCCATTCTTGGCGTGAGAGACGCGTTGGCTTCTCCGTCGGCTAAAGAAAGAACCACTGTAAACAAAACAGTAGAGCCGAAAGAAAAAGGGACGGACATCGATAAGGTTCTCAAGGGTTCCTTTGATATTTATGGACAGTACCACTACACCATGGAGACCCAGACCTGTGTCTGTATTCCCATTGAAGATGGTTTAGATGTGTTTGCTTCGACCCAATGGATGGACTTCACCCATGTTGCCATCGCGGTAGCCTTGAATGTTCCGCTGAATAGGTTTGTTGGTTCACTATCCTTAACTAACTAACCATCACGCCGTCTCATACATACTCTTCTATTATTCTGACTCTTTACATGACCCGATTCAAGTATTTGATTTACTTTATCGTGCCATGTCTTTCTCGGGCGTCCTCGACTTCTTCCTCCATCTTCCAATTGGAATTAACTTTAAAGCATGAATGCTTATTTATTATTAAATATTTAAATAATATCAACAATCTAAAACGCAAATACGAAACAGAAAAAAGCCAGAAATAAAAAGAACAATGGTCATGGCCGAGACTCGAACACGGAACATCTACTCTATCCGGGAGAGTAACACTCTGCCAATTAAGCCATCAAGACCTCACTAGAAAGCGGCATTTTTAAACGATCTCATACTTCTATTGAAAATTATCAATATTTGAATTTCTTCCGATTTCAGGCTGCCATCTTTTGATGGTATTTGGGTAGAACTTTGAACAAAAAACAATTGTCAATAACTAACTAACTAGCCATCATGCCGTTTCGCCGCAGGGGTAGGCAGAGAGGACGAACCGCTATTCAACTCTGTCTTAGCACACACATGCTTCATTCACATTCATACACACTCTTCTGTGATTCTGACTCTTCACATGACCCGATTCAAGCATTTGATTTACTTGATCGTGCCATGTCTTTCTCGAGCGTCCTCGACTTCTTCATCCATTCACTTTCGCATCATATATTATTTTCTCACTCCTTTCTATAATTGAAATAATACATGTAAAAAATATTAATGGAGGATATTAGGTCTCATGTATACAGAAGGCCATCAAGAGAGAGTCCATCCTGGCAGCGGTAAGATTGATGTGGTCAATGTCTTACTCCAATGAGCTTCTATGTAGAATTCCATGATGAGGTATTATCTAGAGTTGTCTATGAATAAATAAATATTGTTTTTAAATATGGAACTCGGGAGAAAATACATTTTTCTCACACTGACAGAAGTGGTGTGAACAGCGTAAAAAAATACAATCGACTTTTGGAACACTTTAAATATCACGCTTTGCCAGATTCAAACGAGTGTGGCAATTTTCTGATGTTCCAGCGTGAACCTGCACGTTCGTCGCCTGGGCGGCGGCTACGGCTCCAAGATATCTCGCAACAGCCAGGTGGCCGCGGCCTGCGCAGTGGCCGCCACCAAACTGAGCCGCCCCGTGCGCTTCGTGATGCCCATCGAGACCAACATGCTCTCCGTGGGCAAACGTAACCCGTGCTCTAATGACTACGAAGTAAGTGTGTTCCCTCTAGAGATGGTCGATATTCCTGTCCCGACTAAAAGGAACCGGTTCCAAGCCGGTCACTGGAACCGTCGATATTATTTCTCTGAGGAACCGGTTCCTGTTTTTGGCAAATAAAAATCGAAATCATTTATCCGAAGACTTTTTTTTTTTATTTGCTAGTCTTTTTTTTGGGGAGGATTTTTTGTCGCTTTGCTAGTACTTTTCGATTTCAAATCTCTACCGACTTGTGGTTTTTTTCGGAGAGGAATTTTATTGATTTGCTAGTACTTTTTTGGGGAGGAACCTTTGTCGATTTGCTAGTACTTTTTGATTTGAATATAAAAATCTCCTTCGTGGAACTTTTCTGGCTCCAGGAACCGGTTCCAAAAATAACTGGATAAATAACCGGTTCCTCGCCGGTTCCGGTAACTTGAACCGTAGGTACACCCAATCCCGATATCGACCATCTCTAGTTCCCTCGGAGTAAGAATATACATGGAGAGGTACCTTTCCGGAACAGGGTAGTCTTATTAGCATAATTAATTTAGCATGAAGCGCACTTAAGGTGAAATATCACAAAACTGCGCTATATAAGTTCACTGTTATTATTATTATTATTATTATTATTCAGTATTGCTGACTTTACACCGACCCGGATAGAAAGAGACAAAGACACGTTAAATGAAGTTGAATAGCCTATTAGTTACCGCCCACATGGAATTCGGAATTTTTTAATAAACACATTTAACAAAACAATATCAATATACCATTAAAATGATTTATAAACCAAAAATATCACACAAACACCAATAACAGAAGGTTTGCCTAAATAATGATGAAAGCTTTTTGTTGATTTTATGTCTTTATATCATTAAAAATGTGAAATTATAAAGTTCGGTCAAAAATATTTAAAACTGTTGAAATACCTCTGAAAAGCATAGACATGAAATACAAGACACGTCATATTCACACAAATCTTACGAAAAATGTAGCACCACTAATGTTGCACCACTAAATGTTTCACCCGCGTATGAAAAGGATAGCCATTCAAAGAATATGTGTGTGCAGAAGAGATAGCTATATTAAGCGTGTTTCGAAGGTATGTCTCGTTGACTCGGTTTAGTGCATTCACGCGCGTTGTCTCAGTAACGTATCTACATTATTTGAGTTGTATAGTTCCTATGTACGATAAGTCCAATATAATTCAAAATTTAAGTAAATATGAGGTTTTATTCTACCGGCTATTTACCATACTAATCAAATGTCAATAAGTTCCAAACGTACGTAAAATCTTACGAAAAGTGGGTTTTAAAATTACGATGAGTTTCAAACGGCGATAAATCCATGGTGCCGTTTGTTCCAAACGCCGTTAAGTCCACCGCTTGTCCAGATAGCCAATGAGCGCGAAGCATTTCGCTAATTCCAACATGGCCGCTTAAGCACTTGTGAGGAGTGTTATTCTTTTAAAGTGTTTATCGTTTTATACATTTCTACAGCTAAATAATGTCCGATCTTACCAAAAATGTCATTCAAGTGACTGGAAATACATCAAGGAAACGAGTTATCAATAAGGAATCTTGGAAAAAGAATGTGGATAGCCGTAAAAGCTAATGAAAAATCTGCTATTTTGAATGGATTTGTATATCGAATGTCCGTCATTACTGGGTGCTCCAAAAACTTCGCTCGTTTGTTTTTAATTATTTTTTAATTTTATTCGTTTTTTTTCACAATTGTTCTTATTGTCTATTTTTTTTTAAATACATGGGCGAGAGAAATAAAATTTCAATTTTTTAAATTTATTTAAAAAATTGAATTACGTAGGTATGGTTTTCATAATTTTAGTAAAATTAATTGAGGTTTATTTATTTTTGAGAAAAAAACATTTTTTATTAAATCTGTGGATATGAATATAAAGCAAACATGCGTTTACCTATTTAATCATAAAACCATCATTTAAAAAAAAAAACTTATTACAGAAAAAAAAATTCTAGGTACGCTCCGACAAACTTGCTCATTTCTCCGTTGTGCGAGCATAAAACGAAGACCTTTAAATGTGACACCTTTAAAATAGTAGATTTGATGGATATCCGTACAATTTTTTATTTTAAAAATGAAAAAAATTATGAAGACAACTATATCATAAAATATTGTCATCTTGATAAATGCAAGCGCTGCACAGTTGGTAATTTTGATCATCTAGCTTTACTTTATTATTTTTTTATGTTTTTGAGACAACATAATTGATTATTGTACGGGAAAAATAATTAAAAAAATAAATGACGTCATTTGACATGTTTTTTTGTCATTTCCATACTTAGGGCAAATATGATAATATTATGATTGGGGAAAAATTTACTCAATAATTTATTTGGAAAAACACGTACAATTTACACTACTGTTTTAGTCACTCGAGTCACAATCATCACTATCATCGTCACTATCATTGTTTATCATCGGGTTGAGCTGAGAAGATGGTTCTGGACATTTGAGCAAATTTAAAGTGTCAGGTGGGTTCGAATTATTCTTTCTCGGACGAGGTAATTGTCTGCTAGAAATGACTGGATCCGATGATATTAAAAACCTATTCAGTACATCTCTATTTGTATTTGCTCTTGATGTTTTTCTGCTAAAGTACTCTCTAAACCTTCTGTACTCTTTGTTGCAGGCTTCTTGAGCTTCTTCTGAGAGTTGCCCTAGTGGCAAAATGCATGTTTGTATTATTTCTTTCGTGTGATACAAAATTTTGTGCACACTGGCGGGCATGTGATACCACGAGTAATCTTTTAAGTAGAGGTCTTTTTGTTTCTCTGGCATAATGTGAAAATTTCTCTGCATCGATTTCGAAATCACTTGACAGAGCCTCTAAAATAACACGGACATGGTGAATTAATTGTATATTTATTCCCGTAATGTCGGCAGTAAGCGCAGTATTTCTAAAAAACGTCTGGCTGTGTTTCCGTCATTTGTATTACCAGTTCCTTGTTTCAGCATATCTATCAATAGGCCAATTTCTGATCTGAACCTATTCTGGATGTATTTTTTCCGTTAATTCCTTCGCTTTTCGTTTTTTCACTATTGATGTGCAGTCCTCAAATAACTTCTTTGGACGCCCGCGACCTTGGCGGATGATGGATGTAGGTACTGATAATGATGATGAGCTACTCGACGGAATATTCTTGTAAAAACCCGTGAGGTAATGTTATTTCACAATCGAGCCATTCTTTGTATCGCTCTTCAAATTTTCTGGGGTTTTTATTACAAATATTCCATTTATTATTTATTTTAGAACAAATCGCACTGACCTGAACTTGAAAATCTCGAAAATCATCTTTTTTGTGGTCTATAACACCATAATATTGAAGAATAAAAGCAAACATGTCCTTAATGCGATCACCTTTGATGGAACCCCGCCATTGGTTAAATATCAATTTTTTTGTCAAAATTTGCCTTACTGCTGAAAAATTAAAAAGTTGCTATAATATACAATAATATTGAATGAAAGTAAACGTTATTTGAAACATCAATATTCATTGATTTCAAAAAAGATAAAATTAGGCTGGATACATTGGGATACATTTTTAAAAGTCTCGTTAAAATATAAAGTTTAAGAAAAAATACGTTTTGAATATTCATTTTTTCAATGTTTTTTATCTTACTAAATCACATATTTAATTTTAAAACTAATTACCTGAATTCATAGATATCATCATGAAGATTCTAAAAAACACTTTTTTTATCGTTGAATTATCACTATGAAACGCACACGTCCACTCGCGGAGAGATCCAAACTCGACTACCATAAAAATGCTCGTTCGCGTTTTGGGATGTTATGTATTTGCGACGTTACCACACTTTGCCGGCAGCTAGTAAAGGCAAAATTTTTGAAATTCTATATAGATTAGACACTTATTTAGCTAAATAAATTAAAATAAAACCGTTAAAAAAACATTGGATTTTATAATAAAGTTAAGCTAGATTGGCAAAATTACCAACTGTGCGCTGGCGTCCCAAAAAAACAGTTGGAATTAAAACAAGAGGCTTAAGTGTTAAACACACTCTACCGCAAAAGAGAACAATAGTTTGAGAATTTATTGTGATGTCTCCATTCTTTTTTTATATGACATTTTGTTTTATAATTTGGTTTTGTCAACTTCTTAAGGATGAAAATAAAAAGAATTTGTAAACACTAGTTTATTCCCATTTAATTTTTCTTTGTAAATAAAAAAAAATAGAATCATTAAATATTTTCGTTTCTTATTCCTCGGTTTAAAATGTATGTAATTTTTTTTTTAAGCAAAGACTTTTATTTTTGTTTTGATTTAACTAGCAAATCGATAAACCTTTTTGTGTATTTTTTAAAAAGAACAATAGTTTGAGAATTTATTGAAATGAATACAGAATTTTTGCAATTATAAAATATCTCTATTTCCTTTATTTTATATATTTTGTCATATAATTTGGTTTGGTCAACTTTTTAAATATGAAAGAAAAGAATTTTGTAAACACTAGTTTATTCCCATTTAATTTTTCCTGGTAAATAATAAAAAAAGAAACATTTAATATTTTCGTTTTGATTAAATCTTTTTTTTTTTGTGACCCTATACTTGTCTACCACGTGTCGACCGTATTGAGAAACAAACACCGATAAGTCACGACTGGTGAGTTCCAATATACGTTGAATTTGACAGTTGGTTTCAAATGCCGATAAGTCCATTCTTATTTGCGTAATTACTCCTAAACTATTAAGAAATGAAATGCTTTATTTTATTATAAACATCCGTAGTCCAATAATAAAGCACACCAAATGCAATAAATATTAGGTTATAATGAATAAATGTCATAATTGAAAAAAAATGGTTTGCCAACATTTCACCAAAGTGGACTTACCGTAGATAGGAACTATACGACTCATTTAATTCATCTAAGCTGAAAAGTGATGTTTTATAATCTTTGTTTGGTCTTATTAGAACATTCACGCATAGCAAATATCACCGTCATGTGCGATTTATTTGTACAACCACTGCAAGTTTTTTAATCAACACAAATATAGGAAATAACCTCAAAATCCGTTGACGTATCTTATACGACTCGGTGATGTGAAGTTAGCGCAGACGGAGAACATTTTTACATACTTAGAAGTGATGCAATATTATGTGACAACTTTTCTTGTCTCTTTCTCTCATGGTATACGACGTAAAAAACCCGGAGAAAGTGATTTATCGCAAGTGTGTATAGGTTGGGTAAAAACATTTAGCTATACCTCCTTATACCGTTACTCCAAGTGTGTTTCCAAATAATCATCCGGGTGGAATTCGACCATCTTTCCGACTCCGGTTACCATGGTTTTGGACCTCCGCTGTAATATTGGCAACCTTAAATTAACCTGCATCGTTGGAAACACACTATACTTTTGAGAAGCAGGTGAAAAAGACATAGATAGTTCACTGAACAGATCAATAGAATTTTGTTCGTTCCTCGCTCATAGCAATAATATATCAGGAGGAATAGCTTTGCGAAACAGAGTAGTCAGGATTGTTGATTTTATTCTAACTCGGGCGTGGCTAGGGTTTTCATGAACACAACTTTTTACATCCATTCATAGTACACGTCGACATAATGTAGCGTTTATTAGTATTACCATTTCTTATCAACAAAAATATAGGATATAACCTCAAAAGCAGTTGAGTTATGTCGCACAACAAAACGTAGTGGGCGGAGTCGCCGGAGACGCGGGAGACGGAAAACATGCTTACATACAGAAAATCGGTGCGATATTATGTGACAACTTGTCTTGTCTCTTTCTCTCTCACGGTGTACGAGGTGAAAACCTGGAGAAAGTGATTTATCGTAAATTTGTATAGGTTGGGTAAAAATATGTAGCTTTCTCTACATATATATTCTTACTCCAAGGTTTCCCGGTTGCTATTCTTTTTACGACTTTCCACTCTTTTTTTCTCCTCTTTCCTTCTGCCTTATAAACTTCTGAGCTGGAGATACCATAAACAAATTACCGATGGCTTCGGGCAGTGAGACTCTTGTGTGGCATTCATGTTATAAAAATATATTGCAAATTAATAGCTTTAACTCTACTAAAGTACAAGTCTTTAAACAATCGCATACAATTTTCAATTACTAAGTGTTGTGTTGGATTTACGAGACTTTTTTTCTATTTCAGATTGGTATCGACAAAGATGGGAAAATCCAATATCTAAGAAATACATTTTACGAAGACATCGGATGTTCATTGAACGAAAATGATGCCCCTTTGGAAACTGTTGAATCATTCGTCAACTGTTACGATGACAAGACGTGGTACGTGCAGTCCAACAGCGTGTTAACTGATACCCCTTCCAACACATGGTGCCGCGCTCCAGGTAGATCAACAATATATTATTTGAATCACACCTTACATCAAACTTCACACTGACCAATTCATTCTAGTCTCTTACCTAATGATAATTGATCAACATAAAATCTAATGTAGTAACGTTATAGCCTTAGAATATTAACACAAATTGTGGCAAATCTAGTAACAAACACACTTACGTTACCAGTAAATTCATCTTTCAAATATCGTTCATGTATCATCATGTATGACAAAGATAGACATTCATAGAATATGTGTGTATGAACGAAACAGGTGTAGGATCGGACTGCGTGCCATACTTGCTAGTAGCGTTGAATGCTCTGGTAAGAATGATATAGCACTTCGCTTATTCGCTTACGCGAAGACGTCATTGTTGGTCAACAATGGAGATAGTTGTGTTGTCTAAAATAATAAGTAATTTACATTAATTTGCGCGTACTTAGAAATAAAATGTTATTCCTTGGCTTTTAGTGGTCTTTGCAGTGTAATTGAAACACTTTCTCACCATACACGAGGGCATTTTAGCACTCATTTTTGTAATTTGATTAGATATAGTAAACAACCTCAAGCGACGCATGACAGTTTAGTACTAAATCGGCTTAGACATCGAGTACACCAACTAGCGTGGTTTTTGCTTGCAATTTTACGCCACAACGTGTATATGTATTTGTAACATCATTGCTTAAAATCCACAGCATCGACTGAGGGTTTGGCAATGATAGAAAACATGATGGACCATATAGCTACTGAAACTGGAAAAGATCCAACAGAAATCAGACTCCTGAACATGACCGCCGAAAGCAACCCCTTACCAGAGCTGATCAAAACCTTAAAACAATCAGCAGATTTTGATGCGAGACAAGCCAGCATTAAAACCTATAACTCCGAACACCGCTGGCGAAAACGCGGTATCAGCATTACTCCCATGAACTACAGGTTGAAATACTTTGGTAACTTCGCTTCTTTCATCGCGGTCTACCACGGGGACGGCACTGTGGCGGTTTGCCACGGCGGAATCGAGATGGGCCAAGGGATCAATACCAAAGTAGCGCAGGTCTGCGCTCACATTTTGAAAATACCTCTCAAATTGGTGTCTGTCAAACCCAGCAACAACCTGGTCACGCCAAACGCGATTGCGTCGGGGGGGAGCATCACCAGCGAAACTTGCTGCTTCGCCACTATCAAAGCCTGTCAGATATTACTGGATAGACTTGAGCCTATAAGAAAGACGATGACCAACCCGACCTGGCAAGAACTAATCTCTAAGGCATACTTGTCGGGGGTGGATTTGAGTGCCCACTACATGGCGACCCAGCTGGACGGTTTGACTAATTACTCGATCTACGGAGTGACTATCACAGAAGTGGAGATTGATGTGATAACGGGACAGCATGAAATATTGAGGGTTGATATTCTGGAAGACACTGGAGAAAGTCTTAGTCCAGATATCGATGTGGGACAGGTAAGAAAGATTTTAACATATCTAGGTGTTATATTCTTGAATCCTTATTTAATCTTTATTGATTCACGGCTTTGACTCTCTGGAGAGCAGTGGACTGTATTTATATATCAGATTGTATAAGGGATTTCCTTTAAATGATGTCAAGTTTATTAGGAGGTTGAAACTCCCGGGTGCTCAGTGGCACTTGGTATTACTGCTAACCTTTTGAGATATCGCGCAGATAGATACAATGCCATGAAAATGGTTTCCGGTTACAAAGCCTCTTGTTCGAAGATCGTAGAAAGAAAGTGGTCTGACGTTTTCTCTGCGGCGGTTATACAATTTAGCTGTTTTTGACTAGTGGGTAAGAATGGGATTTCTTCTAAGCAGAATACAGAATTTTTTATCTCTTCTCCAGGTAGAAGGAGCTTATATCATGGGAATGGGTTACTACACATCGGAAAAGTTAGTTTATGACAAGAAAACCGGAGCCCTGCTAACAACAAGGACATGGAACTACAAACCTCCAGGAATCAAGGATATTCCATTGGATATGAGGATACAGTTCCAGCGTAACGCTCCAAACCCAGTTGGTATTCTTCGATCCAAAGGTACAAACTAGAATAATTTGTATTCTTACAATCCCTAGATAATTTACTTAATTGTGGATAGAGTTCTTGATAACTTCATAAACTGAGAATGCCGGCTTCACACGGCGAGTTGCGGCAACACAACCAATAATAATCGAAGCAACAGCTGCGCAATACAAGATTAAAGAGGCAGCATTCTTTGTGAGGATGTGTTTGCCAGAAACTACCCAAAAACCTGCAAAAAGGCCACAAAAAATAAATATGTGTACATTGCCTTTTGACTGGTTGAATGCCCACGAATAAAGGCCAGTTTGAAAGCGTCACACTAACCTACAATCGGAATGTTTGCTTCTCTTGTCCATTTGTGTGATGATGTGTTATTGATGATGACGAGATTTGAAATTTAAATCAATTTGTTTATTTCTAGCTACTGGTGAGCCGCCACTTAATATGGCATTTGGCATCGTATCAGCTTTGAGGCAGGCCATTATTTCTGCACGAGTCGACAGTGGACTTTCTGCCACTGATTGGTTCCCTTTAGGTAAATAATCACCCTCGTTCATCCATTTGTATATCGCTTGTGCCTAATGTAGACTTGATTTGAACATGATTGAAATAGGACAGATATTAGATTTAATATTTAGACGCGGTGACATTGTATACGCTTAATGTATGGTCCATTATAAAAACATTAGGATCTACCGCAATCGATTTTAATGGTGATATTGGATTGTTTCGTTGACATTGTGTTTGAAATTATATTTTTTACTATCTTTGTAATTCATTAAATGTAAACAATTCCACCGTTAGTAGCTACATTTACTTACGCACATAAATAATTTGCAAACCTAGCGAGCTTTTTCAGTAGCAGACCCCACAGCTTGGAATAACCTCCCTTCACATTTGCGAAAGATCGACAGATCAACTGAGTTCAGAACAAAACTAAAGACTCACCTTTTTAAATTATCACACCCACAATAACGTCAATTTGCTTCACTGGAGTTTTGATCACTCAGTCCGAGTGCTATTCTTAGTTTACTACTGCTTACTCCATTATTTTCTACCCTAGGTCCGTCAGCACGGGTAACAACCATTTATGTTAATATGTTAGTTGTAAGTCACTAGTTATAAGTATTGGGCATAATTTAGTGTTAAGTCTTAGTTTTAATATCACATTGTAAAGCGCCCTTGAGGTTATATTTCTCTCACGAAAACGGCACTATATAAATCAGCAATGATTATTATTATCCAACTTTTCTAAACTGGTTTACAGGCACCAAAATGTATTTTTGATACCCACCTAACAAGGCATTTGAATATTATTCAATCAAATAGGCTTAATGGGCGGTTGGCAGTCATTGCACGTAGCGTAAATTGGAAAGCTGTGGGTTTTTTTACCGCAATTTCAACGAAAGACGCTCAGAAGATCTTTTATAAAATCGCATGCCCACATTTGTCCACATTTTACAATTATTGGTCGTTTCGGTCTCTCGTTTTTTAAATAAACAGCTCGACTGTTGAATGATTGTCTAGCTTTTGTGTTTCCTCCCTCCTACAACATGGGTATATTCAAGACCCAGGTTGACTCCTTCCTTTCCTCGAAAATACCCTCCACACGTTATTTTTTTAATATGAACTACACACAGTAGACCCTGATGCTGTGAGGAGAATCATTTTGAGGAAAGGAAGGAATGAATCTGGGTCCTAAAGAGGCCCGTGTTGTGGGAGGGAGGAAACACAGAAGCCGGAAAATTATTCCACAGCTGAGCTGTTGAACACAAAAACGAGTCGTAGAAGCGACTCGTTCTCGTGTATAGAATGTTAACCTTGTACAAATGTTGGATGAGCGTTTGGAGAATTTTCCGGCCATGCACCGGTGCTGAAGGGATCAATGACGCAAGTTCGTCAGAGCATCTTTTATTGAAATACCGATAGAACAAGGACAGCATTCCCATCTGACATCTGTGCTTCGAAGATTGCAATCCGTTTGTTAAGATAGCAGAATCTATCCTGTAAAACAGACCGTCCATTTCTGCACAGTCTAGGGTTTTATTTAGGTATTTCGGGGCTCCAGACCAAAGGCGGCTGCCAAATTCAACAGAGGGGCATTCCCAATGACAACATTATTTTAATCAATTCTTGGATCTAGTTAGATATATAAAAACTCTTTTTTTAATTCTTAAAACAAATCTTTATCTGTTTTTTTTTTTCCTTTCAGAAATCCCTTGCACCTTGGAGAGTATATTCACAGCATGCAACACACCATTAGATCAATATAAACTTCAATAAAAAATGCTAATTAAATTTTTTTCTTACTATAGTGAACAATTAGTTTTATTTTAAATGCATCCAGGTACCAACTGTTGAGTGAAATTATCAATAAAATGAGTAATGGCTTTCTTTTATAGTGTGTATAATTTATGTGTGTTGTATTCTGTTATTCTCGCATTATTGTACCCCCAGTACCCCGGGGCCGATTCCAAGACATCTAGCGCCCTGTGCAGTAAGTACTAGTGCTAATATAGAAAAACAAACTCTAAGTACAAATAACCACCATGCAATACGTAAAAAATTCCGTGACAAAAATCTACCTCCATACATTTTGACTAATCGTTCAATGCTTAGAGTAACGTAGAGACCTAACTTTGCGAAATTTTGTCCGCACTTTTTGACCAAGCAATGACCAAAGGGTGTGGCCTAAACTCAGAGTAAAATCACTAACAGGGTTGTCACAAATTAAGTAAATTAGGTATTTTGTTGTGAGTAGGTAGTTGTAAATCATTAAAAAGAATGAATGTTGTATATTTTTTTGTTTATTCAAAGATACATTAATCAATAAGATTATTAAAATCTTATTTATAGATAAAAATATAAACGAATTAAATTATTAGTACAGAACATTTTATAATACATCTTATAAAATGAACTTCAGTTCCATCAACAAAATAGTTTACAAACAAAAGTAAAATAAAAAAAAATGTACGGTGATAACAGATGTTAAATCATTTTCTTAACCTTGGAGTAAGAATATATGGAGAGAGATCATTTTTTTTTACCTATATAAATTTGCGATAAATCACTTTCTCTGCGTTTTCACGTCGTACACCATGAGAGAGAAAGAGGCACAAAAAATTTCACAAAACATGAAACCGCTTTTAAGTATTGTAGGGATGTTTTCCGTCCCGCGTTATTTTGTAAGGAAATTTCGAATGCAGATAATAATAACAGTGAACTTTGTGATATTTCACGTCAAGTGCGCTTCATACTTAATTAATTAAGCTAATAATTCTAACTAACAAGGAGAAAATAATATATAATATGTATACAAAATTAAAACTATCTAAATGCATGATCGTTATCATAAATCATCAGAGAACAGGTTCAGAAATGGGTACAATAGTGCATGTGCACATCAATAGATATTAAAAAACAATTAACTAGAAGCTAAGGGTATAAAAATCCAGATGAAACGTATGAATTCATATTAACATATTTGTTAAATCAAAGAAAAATAAATTAGATTTTTCTCGTCTTTTTTCATCCTTTGGAAATCTAAAAATAATTAAATAAATAATAATATTCCAATTTTGGCA
Organism: Drusus annulatus; assembly: GCA_022651775.1. Taxonomy (NCBI): domain Eukaryota; kingdom Metazoa; phylum Arthropoda; class Insecta; order Trichoptera; family Limnephilidae; genus Drusus; species Drusus annulatus. The sequence goes on along the minus strand of JAGWCC010000400.1, from coordinate 1,060,263 downwards.
TAGCCCTGAATCTGAGGACGTAACCGAAATTATAAATATAACTAAGAGATAAACACTATTCTGTCTTTATCTGTTTGCCAACAATTTAGCGTTAGTATCATGAGAAAGAAAGAGACCGGGATATTTTCAGAAGCCGTACAATATGGGGATTCCCCCATGTAATGGTTTCTTATGTGACAGCTAGTAAATATCTCCAAGTTAAAAATATTACGAATCCACTAAAACTCATTTCAAACGGAAGTTTATTATATTGGAACGAATAGTCCAAAGATTAATTACATATTGGTGTAAGTTACTAGTTGTTTTGTAGGTTAGAATGTTAAATATTTGAGATCTAACTAAAAAAGACGATTTTTATGGTACATACGTGTGAAAACTGTTTGTTTTTGGTCCTTTTGTACTTCGATTGAAGCAACCAAGTATAGCACATATGGCCATGATGTTTTGCTAGATATCGGACAAAAAATAACTCAAGTTTTTAACTATTTACGCACTTTTGACAGTCCGTTCACTTGACACTCCAAACGTGAATGAAGTTCGTCCAGATCAATTAACCGCGGACATGGTATTCAGCACGCCCCAAATCGTGTATTGGTTTCAACAATTGTTTGTCTCTTTTTCTCATATGCGTATAGAACCGAGCATAAAGAGAGAGCTATATTTTGCGAGTTTGTCAACGATTTGTCACAAATTAGTACGGTCTCTTTATATTGTTACTCTAAGGTTCAATGCATAGCGATGCTGCCAGCGCAATAAAAAACATAATTACCCTATAATGTGGGTATTTTTTAAATGACGTGGGGAAATTTCGATATGATTTAGAGAATATTTGAAGTAAATTTAAATAAGATCTTTATTTTCACGGCGCCCCTTCAGAGATGGCGCCTATGTCTATGTTTTACCAAACCTTTTATATAAATACATTTAAATGAAGATCTTTGAATTCTGTGGTGTTCTTAAGAAATAGTCAAAACCATTAGGGATGGTTAATATCGGAAATTGGATGTCAGTCACCGGCGACTGGCGAGGAAACGGTTATTTATCCAGTTATTTTTGGAACAGGTTCCTGGTGAAAGAAAGATTCAAAGAAAAAGATTTCAAGCAATGTTTGTATATTATCAAGAAAAGTTTTCTATGATACTTATTTCACGGGGGATGAATGCTGGTCTTTCACCAGGGCGATACTAAGAGTATCTACCACCCTGGAACGTGCCGCAAATGTGCTATATTTTATTTTATATCAATTAAATGTATTATGACACATATTAATTAAATAAAATGTAACGAAGAAGAAGTCGGGGACGCCCGAGGAAGACATGGCACAATCAAGTGAATCAAATACTTGAATCGGGCCTTGTGAAGAGTCAGAATAACATAAGAGTGTGTATGAGACGATGTATGAATGTGAATTATGCATGGAGTGCGTGTCAAGACAGAGTTGTACGGCGGTCCTTCCTCTCTGCCTACCCCTGGGGGGAAACGGCGTGATGGTTAGTTAGTTTTTCGCCAAAAAAACAACCGCACCCTTTCGGCGACTAGCAAGGATTTCCGCCATTTTTATTTGTGAAAAATAGGAACCGGTTCCAAAAATAACCGGTTTCTTTAAAGAAATAATATCGACGGTTCCAGTAACCGTCTCTGTATCCAAATCCCGAATCCCAGCGTCAAAAAACAAAATGTACCTATTTTTTTATTTGTTCGTTTAAGTATAGAAATTGAAAACATTCAAATTCAGGTTTTCAAGTTGTTACAAAGTAAAAGATACTGCGTATTATAACATTGAAGCCAGTGGTATATACTCACATTCTTTAAAATAAAATAAAAGCTATGTATGAACTCAAAGGAAGTAAATTAAAAATATTAAAACAATAATTATAATATTTCACTTCGTATCCAGCAGGATCAAATTATAATGAATGGACATTACCAGACCACAGTATTGTGGTGCTGATTGTAAAGTCCTATGGACGTTACAAAAATAGGTAGAGAACATTGATAAATAAATAAACAGAGTTGCAAACTTAGAGTATACAAGAGGTAGCCCAAGCCAAAGCCAGTGAAGTCAGTTTTGGACTTGTTTTTGATGATTTTAACATGACTCGGCGCAAATGGGCGTGGCTAAGACTAAGGCTACGGTATTTATACATCCATTCAAATCACATATCGACATAATGTTTTTGTGTATTCGTATAGCCACTTTTTCACAGTATTTTTATCAACAAAAATATAGCATCTAACCTAAAAAACCGTTTAGTTGTGTCAAGTTTAGTGGCAAAATAAAAAATGTGGGCGGAGTCCCGCCGTTAACCAGCGAAAATAACCAGCTTAAGAACATTACGACAGTATATAGAAGCCGTCCAAGAAATTTGTTGTCTCTTTCTCTCTCATGGTGTACGATGTAAAAACACGGAAACAGTGATTTATTACAATTTCGGATGGGTTGGGTAAAACAAATTAGCTATCCCTCCATATATTGTTCCTTCATGGTTGCAAACCTTGGAGGAACATAATATTTATAATTTATTGTTCCTCCAAGTTGCGAATAAAGCTGACCGCAGGAACTACGTTTGAACTACAAAATTACTTTAGTTCAGGAATACCAATCCTCAAAAGCGTAATCTGGTAGCCAGCGTAAAAAAATCAGTTGGTTGGCCACACTGTAAGACGCCCACACACGGTCAATAATATTGTTCACATTCTCTGGTGTGGGGGACCTCGTGCTATTGGATTGACAGAGATATATTATACGTATTTTTATAATATTATTTATTTCCTTTCTTTTACAATATTTTTGAACATGTTATTAGTTATTTTTGTATCTGCTATTCAATCCTATTTTTTTATTTTTTCTATTTTACACAATTCTTGCACTAATGAGGTTACTGTTTTGAAAAAAAAAAATTTATATTTAAATGTATGTAAAAGCCTAAAACGGGCGTAAATAAATAAATAAATTTCTTGGTTTCTTATTTATAATTAAATGATAAAACATTTTGAGTTGAAAACCGACTGAACAGATATATTATTATCTCATATAGGTTTTCGAATAAATTATCTGGCTCGTGTCCCTCGAATACGTCTTTATTATTAACTTAATCTCAAATTTAATATTTGAAAAAATATTGATGATACTTTTTTAATTCATCAAATGTAGCCGAAATTTATAGGAGGCTATTATGTAATTTTATTTCAATTGATGATATGTTGCAGTAGTAAAAAAAATCATTCCGGGAAGTACAAAATTATAGAATAAAAATAATAAATATCGCACCGGAAAGGCTAAAGGGCTCAGGCCCCATTTTGGGAAGTTTACACCAAGCACTAATTTTATTTTTGTTTTACAATAAAATTCAAAAATTTTCTATTCCTGGTTGGATTTTGAAGAAAAATAACTTAACTCAGGTAACTCAATGCTCTCACTGAGCTAAAAAAAAACCCAAACTCGTGTCGTTTGAGTCGAACCTTCTCCCAAGTGGTAAAAATATTTTTGATGACCATAAAAGTCTTCAGAATCAAACAAGAGTCAGAGCTTTCGATGCAGAAAAAATCTGCATATTTAACTCATTTTTGACCAAAGTGACGATTTAGCCCTTTTGCCTTTCCAGCGATGATATTATTACAGGGACATACACATTTGAAAAGGGAGTACAAAAAGTACAAATAATATACATTAAAAGAATCCTATAAGCATGGATATTATTTGAAAATCCTAAATATATAAATACACACCAAAAACTAGAAAGAAATAATGTGTCATCCATTCTATTTAATGGTTTCATTACACTACTCTAGCTAGCCCCAATAAAATGTTGGGTGTAACTTTACTTGAACCTTAGAATGTACATTAAATTAAAACGTTTTTTTTTTTATTTAACAATCACCGAACGCCACAAAATTTTCAAAATTGAATGTTAATTGTTTTTGGTTGCTTTCAAAAATAAGTTCCTCAAAAGTCACAGCTTTGATTTTTTAAATTAATTAATAAGTCGGATTCTACTAATTAGTAAAAAAAATAATTATAGTGAAAGCAAAGTATTAAATTGATAATAATAATTTGAATTTTTTACTTACTTCTTTTTTTTGTGGCAACATTTTTAAATTGCGCGCGCATATTCAATTTTTATTATGGTTGCGTGAAGTTCGTGTCAGTGCTGTCACCTCTAGGAAAATTTCCCAATATCTGGGGGCTTAATAAAAAAAAATAGATAATTTGTAAATCGGAACATTTTTAAAAGTCATAATTGTTGGAATAATAAGTTTGTTTGAAATTCTTTGACATCGTCTATCTGTGGCACTATTTAGAGATTGAAAATATATTTCACAGTATAAGTGCATGTGCATTTATACTGTGAAATATATTAATGCATTTCGAAATGTGAAAAAACAACAGGTCAGCAAAGCTACAGATATATAGGATTTAAAAAAAAAACTGTTTAAATACATACATGCCCAGTTAGCAGCTGAATGGACAAACGTGTTGGATTACTACCCGGGCGTCGTGGGTTCAATTCCTCTGCTAGCCAAGTCCTCCACCATAGTACAAGCAACATCTTCCGCTTATTATGATGGCAGTAGGAGTTTTTAAAATATTGCCAGATTATTCGTAACCCGTAAAAATATTTGTCTTCCTTTTTTTTAAATCCCTAAAAAAATCTATTAATATTATTATTTAAAATTACAGTCAAAACATAAGATGATATTTTTTTTATGAGGGTACCTTTATGGTGAAAATTTAGATATAAAAAAAAATTAAGTATAACACTTAACAATATAATATGTATTGTAAATGTAACGTTTTTTTTTCTGTTTTGTAAAATTTATTATGTCTAAAGAAGCGTAGCTAGCAGTCCAAAATGGAGTGTTTGAATATATCAACCTGATGAATGGCAGTGAGGCATGGAACTGGCACAGGAAGGATGAAAGTAGACTGAATGCTGAAGAAATGAGATCCCTGAGACGTATGTACGATAAAACTATCTATGACCGTGTCAAAAATGTGGATATCCGGAAATAATGTAAGGCTGATGTAAACGTAATGAATAGGATCAAGGGACGCTTATATGGTTTTGGCATGTAGAGCGAATGAACGAAGAAAGGAGTATGAATAGAATATATCATGCAAAAATGAATGGAAGAAGAAGTCGGGGACGCCCGAGGAAGACATGGTACGATCAAGTAAATCAAATACTTGAGTCGGGCAATGTCAACAGTCAGAATAACAGAAGAGTATGTTTGAGACGATGCATGAATGTGAATAAAGCAAGGAATGTGTGCCAAGACAGAGTTGCAAGGCGGTCCGTCCTCTGCGGAGAAACGGCGTGATTGTTAGTTATTATTTATTATTATAAATGATAAAAAATAATAATAAAAACAATAATCTAGGGAACTTATTTTATCATTCTGGGAAGATTTAGACTCGGACCTGGCAACCCCAGTGCAATTCCTATCCTCTCCTCCCCGAGTTGAGTTTCAGTCAGCTGGGTGAGAATTTCATGGAATTCGTTCGGTAAATTTTTAGTAAATTGAAATCTGTCTCGTCTTTCCTAACCATGGCGCACTGTATGCGAGTTTTGCATCGCCAAGTAAGTTGTCCACCTTCAATTATTGACCCTTCGACGATTCCCCGTGCGCTAGCGGCTTTGACGTCGTTATGAGTGAAAAAATTAGCCACGCCAAATGCCGCAAAACTGAAATTATTACGCTTCTTTCAGTAGTGCAATCTATTTATAACTTGGAGTGATACGTTTTGAATATAAAATCATGTCAGAACTTATCTGCGTAGTTTTTTTGTATTCCAAAAAACTTTGGTTTTCGTCGTAAAATCTTCGTTATTCGTGTATTATTGCGTATAAACGCATTATAAAATCTTGCATGGCTATCGATCTGTTGGTTCTTATGAGGTTTGTGTCAGGTTTTGTTGTTTTATTTGACTTTTCACACAGCACCCTCGGTCTTGCATAATCAATGTGAATATTATGTCTAGGGTGGACAGGCGAAGGCTGTTCTGGCTGAAATCCAACAAAGATGTTTCAGCGTGTTCCCCCTCGCTGCCGCGGCCTCCAAGGTTGGTTTTTGCCCCATTTTTACGAAAAATATCCAAGTTCGAATGTTATGTAATCACCGGACTTCTTCTACGCCCGTGTTGATTTATTTACGTCCACTTCCGTTGAACCACAACACGGTTTACATAACTCTGAAGAAATGTTGCTTTTCGGTAATGAGAAGAACAATTATAAATAACAACACGCTGGTATCTCCTATCTAACTAATAAATCTCGAATGAAATGATAATATATACTCACTATGTTTAATATCATGGTAAACACAGTCAAATAAAATTATGAGTATTTTTATACATGGACAACATCATGATTACAATTTGGAAAATTTTACAACTCTAAAATGCATGTTTGAGCTGAACTATGTACAGACTTTTATCCAATGACGTTACATATTTATAGACACGTTGTAGCGCCTTCAAAGTGGCAAGCAATAATCACGCTAGTTGGTGTGATCGGTGTTTAAGCCGATTTAGTACTAAACGGTCACGCGTCGCTTGAAGTCGTTTCAAGCAAGTATGGAACGCGGTCCGAACTTCGGATCTGTTTCGTTCGTACACATATATTCTATGAATGTTATATTTGTCATACATGACCGATATTTGAATGATGAATTTACTGGTAACGTGTGTGTTTTGCTTGCCACATTTTGTGTTAATATTCTAAGGCTATAACGTGTCTATATATGTAACGTCATTGCTTTTATCCAGATGTTTGAGGTTCAATTCCTATAGGGTACATGAATATTTGTCACATTTGAAGGTTTCAACGGTTTGTCTGTTAGATCAACACCTCGTATAAAGATATCTAACCAAGATTTCGTTTCCAGGTTGCTATGTCAAAATTCGATACAACAACTTATCTGCCCTACGAAAAATTGACAAAAAATTTGGAGATCGTCAAGAAGAGGCTGAACAGGCCCTTGACCCTTTCTGAGAAGGTCCTGTACTCTCACATTGATGATGCCAAGAATCAGGTTTGTAATACTCGTTTTTATATTTGTGGAGGTACATTTTGATTCATTTTATAACTACCAAGTTCGAATGAAGCGTTAAACACAAAATTTAAACGATAAGTTTCAGCGACAAACCATACTGTCGTACTAAGCACGAAGGGGGTAACTACGTCGGTAGGTATTTTTGAGATTTTAATAGACGACAATTCATTTTCTTATTTATCAGGCGTAAAATTTTTATTGCCGTCATATCGGAAATACTTTAGGAGAAGAACGATATTTAAAATGCTGTAGCTACTTTTTTTTAAATTGGAACAATTTACTAAAGAATTAGGGGTAACTGCATGTCTACTGCAGTTATCGCTAAAATAAGTATTTGGAAATACTGCCAGAAGCCTTAGTTAGTATTCAGCCAAAAATTCGGAGTGAAAAAAACTGATTGTACAATTTCTAAAGGAATAATGAACTGGCTAAAATATATGCATAGTAATGATGATAAAAGCTCAATGCATATTATTAATAATATACAATAATTAGCGAATTAATTTGCAAATAATAATTAAAGTCGTCCAATTTTATATCGCATTTCAATGCGTACATCGATCATTGTCCGTACATAAATTACCGTGGAACGCATCAAATTTAGATATCTTGTGCTTAAGACATCCCCACGATATGTAAAAGCACTTTTTGTAGTATTTTTGTTGTGTAAGGAATGCCATGTCTAGCGCCTGTGGTTTGATTTTTCACAAAAACGGCGCTAATTTCTCAAATATTATCATTACAGAATGTAGTTTTAATTTAGTCGTAATGTCTCAACAGTAATGTTGACGCAGGTTATTCAGAATTGGTTATTCACTCGTGGAAATAGTATAATATAATATATAATATTATATAATATAAGTTTGTGTCCGACGTGTATATTAGTGTAAATTTGCATTTTGTCCGAAACAACTATTTTTAAATAATTTTCTGGTACCCTCTACTATCGGAGGTTGCCTACCATCAAGGCAATCTTCACCCTGCAGGCTGCAGCCTGGAACAACTGCCAGAGAGGGAGAGAACAACTTTACCAAAGTGGTAAATACTTGGAGCAATAATATACAAGAGGGAGCGCTTCTGTAGTCAGTATTGATGATTTTCGCCTGACTCGGCTAGACCTGGGCGTGGCTAGGACTAGGGCTAGGTTATTTATACATCCATTCATAGCACATGTCGACATTATGTTTTTGTTTATTTGTATAAACACTTTCACAGTACTTTTATAAACAAAAATGTAGGATATAACCTCAAAAACTTGAATTCTGTCATGTTATGTCGCATAGCAAAACGTAGTGGGCGGAGACGCGGGAGACGGAGAACATTCTTACTTACCTAAAAGCGGTGTGATATTTTGCAAAAAAAAATTGTCTCTTTCTCTCTCATGGTGTTCGACATAAAAACCCGGAGAAAGTGATTTATCCCAAATTTGTATAGGTTGGGTAAAAAGAATTAGCTCTCTCGCCATATATTGTTACTCCAAGGGTAAATAGCAGTATCGCACTGGCGAAGACCACCATTGAGAATTAAAATGTTGCTTGAAATAGCCGTGTTTGGTGACCAGATCTGAATAGCCAGACACTTTCCTCTTCCCGGTCAACTTCCCTCCCACTTCCTTCAGCCTCACAACATATCTCAATTGGGGGTGCCGTAGTTCCACTCGTTTCGGGTAGTCGGGTCTCTAGCGTGGTGTTGACGTGAAACAATTATCAATAAATTGTCATTTTGTGCGTTCAGGAGATTGAGCGCGGCACCAGCTACCTGCGCCTGAACCCCGACCGCGTGGCCATGCAGGACGCCACGGCGCAGATGGCCATGCTGCAGTTCATCAGCTCGGGGCTGCCGCTGGCGGCCGTCCCCTCCACCATCCACTGCGACCACTTGATCGAGGCGCAGATCGGCGGGGAGAAGGATCTCAGCCGCGCCAAGGAGATCAACAAGGAGGTGTACAACTTCCTGGAGACCGCCGGCGCCAAGTACGGCGTCGGCTTCTGGAAGCCCGGCTCCGGTATCATCCACCAGATCATCCTGGAGAACTACGCCTTCCCCGGACTGCTGATGATCGGAACTGACTCCCACACCCCTAATGGAGGCGGACTTGGAGGACTTTGCATTGGTGAGTTCTAAATGTCCAATAAAATAAGCCAGAAGGAGTATGGATGTCAATTAACTACTCACCCTGACGCGCACATACCAGTACGGGTAAAATAAACTTGGCGTAACACTCTTGCCTGTGCCCAAACGGGCATCCACATGATGTTATATTCGCACTTGTGTTTTTGTCAATTCAACACACGGTTTCCGTCATAAACATCACCTCACTCATCCTAAATTACGCTAAATTAATTATTAAAACTAAAATTCGAGGTTGAAGTGGTTAAAGAAGCCAAAAAGAGTATGTAAGGCAAATAAAGAAGCCAAAGAGAGTATGAATGACAAATACAAGAAGCCAACAAGAGTATGAAATGTCAAATTGAACAAGTCAAAACAAGTGTGAATCTCAAATAGAAAAACCTTTAAATATTAATGATAAAAAGAACTCTAAATATTATGAATGTTAGTTTATGTGGAATAAGCCAAGGAGACCATGATTATCAGATAAAAATATCCTGATATCAAATAAAGAGTATGAATTTCAAATTGATTGAATAAGCTTTTACTTAACACATTGTAATCGGATCACGTATTTATACGTTTTTGATAGATTGTTAGTGGAGCGCGGGTCACGTTAAAATGCGGGCAATATACTTGAATTTTCGCTATATAGCGTCTGTAGGGTTGTAGCCATGCAGGTAAAAACCTTTTGAGAACAATAGATGGGGTGTACGGTGGGTACCGAGGTAGTGTTATTCATCACAAAAATAGTCGAAGATAACGGTACATATAACGGTCTACTATATATTTACGCGATCAGATTTCACACATCCAGTGATTGTAAAATTGCGGACATGGCAAATATATATTATTATTTATTATATAACAATATGATATGTATAATCATGTTATCTTTTACATGGAATTTTCAAATATTGAATATTCAATGCTATTTACCAAATTAATATCAGGTTTTTATATTCAGCTTTAAAATGTGGTGAAATTATGATGTATTCAAAGCAATCATAATTTATTTTTGATGATCAAATGTCATATATGATTTCTTTGAAAATTTCAACCGAAAATATTATTTGGTTTATAAATTGTGTCAATTTTAAGGAAGTGATATATTTTTTGCGCTAATCGCAAAAAACGCCCGCTATAGGCTAGAGTCTATTTTTCGAGGCGCCCGACTACAATGTGTTAAGAAAGTAATGTCATTGCTGGCTTGCGATAGAGCGATGTTTAACATGAATCTATGAACTTACAAAAATACAAGATCTTTGAATTCTACATAGATAAATATTTAGATATTTTTCCTATGCATCAGAAAATTAGCACTATCTTGAATCTTTCTATGTCCAATCTATTAAATCGCAATTCATTTTTTATCTTTATAAGGAATATTACTGTCTACAAATACAGTATATTATAATACTGCATAGAAACTGATAAAAAATAATCTTCTTCGATTATTTGGACAGGTTGCAAAACATTATTCATTGTATATTTAGTTAATTTTCCATTCATAACCTGTTCCATCCGGTTATAGAAATTTGCAGACAAAGATAACACAACCGAATGAATTATGACCGCTTAGACATATGATTTAATAAAACAAAAACTCTTTTAGACTGGACTGGTTTTAACCTGTTATCATCATTTCCAGTCTGAAGATGACCGTCAATTAAAGGTTAATAGTTTTAACCCGTTGTCTGTCGGCGGTGACTATAGGCACCGGGCATTCATCGTTATCGTTTTTATCCTTTAAAACCTGTTGGTATATTTAAAAGAACCGTAATCGCTTGTCAACAAAATAAACAATCCATAGTGATATTCTGCATTGCGTTAAGTTCAGTACAAGTGAGTAATAAATATTTGAAGTTTGCAAATGTCTGTACATATTACTGTTTGTATTTACAGGAAAACCGCATGCAATTTTATTTTGAGATAATTTACTCGGTCACACGAAAATTCAATAAAATGACAAAAACATCTTCACACTTCTTAATTAAACTTTTTTTAGTGACACAAGGAAAAAAAACCAAGTCTCCGAATATAAGTAGCTATTCCAGAAAAACCGCTTATACCACTAACATACAATTTGAAAAAATACATGACACATTATCTGAGAAGGTAGCATAGTGACAAAAACATAATTTTGTAAAACACGGGTGAGTTATTGCGAAATTACTGTCCGCAAGGTACGAAGGAAGTTGTTCCTTGCAAGAATCCGGCATTCCAAAGGTTAATTATAGAAATACTTACAGATTTTTTTAAAATTATGTTCAACAGCATAATTTTTAAAAAATATTTACAATAATATATACAACATTGCAGTCATTTAAAAATAGACTTGCATGAAAATTAATTAATTCTGTATTTCCAATCGAGCGTCTTAACCACTCTTATACGAACGACATTGCGTAGATATTTTATGAACATAATAAAATGTTCATAAATTATATACGCCTCAAGGGCGCTTTATTTTATCAGTCTACTGGTTTTACTTTATTTTTTATTGTAAGTTTAATCGTTAAATCTACATTCTCATAATAATTATGTATACCTAATCAGAAATCTGCAGTTGATTTTTAAAAATCATATTAAACTTCTAGCTGCTGGTAAAATAACAACTGCGAAGGAACACCAATATTAATACATGTTTTATTAAAATATTGTTCTTGCGTTTGTTTCAGGAGTGGGAGGGGCTGACGCAGTGGACGTGATGGCCAGCATCCCCTGGGAACTCAAGTGCCCCAAGGTCATCGGAGTCAAGCTGACAGGTAATTCAATCATTATCGATACTGACAATAGCCAACCTCGGATGACGATGGGAGACGGCACCAGAAGAAGGAGAATCGATACGGAGGCGGTTAATAATAGATGACAGGTAAATTAATCGTCAGTACAGACGATAGCCAACCTAGGATAGAAAAAGGCACCACGACAAGAAGGAGAATCAATACAGAGGTGGTCAACGATTATTCTGCTAACAGTCAGAGGAATCGATAATATCTTCAAGTCTTAGATCAAGATCTTCTTTGTAGTTTGATTTAAATGTATTATTAAAACATTGTTCAAATTGTTTGCAACAGTTTGAAGGTTGTCAAAATTTCAACCCAATTTGTGCTAAAATACTCTACGTTTTTGGCATCTCAAATTGTTTATTTCTCATTATTTATTATAACCGCTGAAAAGACGAACCGAGAGAAGTGTTTTGCGGGCGTGTCTGTGTGCCCGAAGTAAGGTAAATTTTTCCATACTTGTCAAATTGATGGAAGAAATTTTCCAATATCGAAATTGAATAAAGAATTTCGGTATTTGGTAATGTTTGATCAATTTCACCCAAATTGAGATAAAATTAACCTTACTTCAGATGCAGCCCCTCCCCCAACACACCTCTTCAGTGGTAACAATACACTGCTGGAATTATGGGGTCGCGAGTATGATTTTTTAATTCTTATTCAACTATGAAACATTAAATCTATGTGATGAAGCCGCAAAAACTCTCACACAATGAGTTCGGCATCATGAAATTTGCACAGCTTTTGCGTACAAAATTTTCAAGTCGACCCAATTTTCAGCTCGCAATATCATTTCCATCGTCAGCTCTATGGAGCTTGGAAATATCCATGTAACTGTCAAAAAATGCACTTTTTAATATGCGTGTGTTAAAATCTCAGGTAAAGTCGTCGGGTAGTTGATAAAAGTATGTTGAAATATTTAATTTTTTTTTATTTCTTTTTTGTTTGTTTCTAAGGCAACCCTTTATCATTGCGTTAATTAATTCAATTCGCACTACCATCAGTACCATCTGTGAGATAATACGTTAAGTAGTGGTGTTGACCCAAATAAATTTATACTGGTATAATAATGCACTCAGGTTCTCAATTAAAAGTTACACTATGCTGCTTGTGCGACAGCTTATCTCTTGAAACCTTGAAATTTCTTCACATTTATAACTTCAAATGATAAATGATAACGCACTTGTTTTTCATGTTTAAATTAAGACATGCACCACGAATAGTGATAAAAAAAATCTCTCAATTTTTAATAATAGATATTGCTTTGATAATTCTGTAAAATACCTCCTCAAGGGAGGCCTTACGAATTTGTAATATAACCTCAGAGCAATAATATACCAGGAGGGAGCGCTAGCTAGCTAGCTTTTCCTGACTCGGGCGTGGCTAGGGCTACTGTATTTATACATCCATTCATAGCACATGTCGACATAATGCTTTTGTTTATTTGTATAACCACTTTTTTTACAGTTATTGTTATAAACAAAAATATAGGATATAACCTAAAAAACTGTTGAGTTATGTTCTGTTATGTTGCATAACAAAACGTAGTGGGCAGAGTCGCCGGAGACGGAAAACATGCTTACATACCTAAAAGTGGTGCTATGTTATGCGAGAACTTGTCTTATATCTTTCTCTCTCACGGTTTACGACGTAAAAATCCGGAGAAAGTAATTTATCGTAAATTTGTATAGGTTGGGTAAAAATATTTAGCTCTCTCCATACTAATTTCTAAATCTCAATTTTGACATTTGCTTATTATGTATGCATATTTTGAGCATTGCATCCGCAAACTGTTTATCTTGACAGATAAGATAACCTAATTATAGTAAACTGGCTTTAGTTAGAATCAAGTGTTAGTTAAAAAAGGTATTACTATGTTGCATGCCTGATTACTGACATTGGAAAAATTCCAAAAACAGACTAACTAACTAACCATCATGCCGTTTCTCCGCAGGGGTAGGCAGATAGGACGGACCGCCATACAACTCTGTCTTGGCACAGACTTGAAATAATTAATAAGTACACTCAATTGTTTATAGATTAAAACAAGAACATTATATAAACGAAAAGCTGTATTTTTGTAAATATCAACACAGGAAAATATCAGCCAAAAATGTTATTAACGTTTTGAGTTATTATAAAAAAAAACTTTAGTAAAGATTTTGCAACTTTCATACTGGTTTTAATAGAATTTTAGGTAGATCCACTGGACTCGGACAATGACGTGCACGTCTTAAGACGGCTTTATCCACATTTGCGTACTCGTATGTCTTTGGAGACTTTAATTTAGACAACTGGCTCCTCGCACTTGAGCAATCAACTGTTTTATTTGATTTGCATCTCAAATAATTGTCACCACACGGGGGGCCGAAGATCAACAGATAATCAATTACGAATGTTTTGATTTTGTAATGCCTCTGTTATTTCTGGACTCCAGTTCCAGACCGTTCTTACTGTGACACCTCTCTACCGCAAGATGATTGAAAATGATATTTTTAAACTTCTAATTTTACCCTAGTCGAAAACGTTTTCGCATACTTGACGTCTAAAAATCTTTTTAAGTGACACTGAAAAAAATTTGGCACCTGTTCAAATATGGCTTCCTGCTTTTATTTATTTTCTGCAACTGTGCGTACTTTGGATTCTGTTTCGTAATCATTATTTACGGTTATGTAAGAGCCCAAAGAGAGAACTAGTTTTATATTCATGTTGTTTCTTATCCAAAGCATTCGTTGGTTTATAGATTATTTGGTTTTATCTGACTTTTGGATTATCGAACATATTGTTTTACGGCTTCTATTAAAACTGTTAGAAGTAGAGTTGTTTTTCGATTGTTGGTTATCTTGCTTAGAATAATAACTTTTAGCAATAATTTTATGTGGTAGGTTGTTGAAAAGCGAATTTTACTTTCATAGAGGGAAGGTAGGAAAACGTAGGAATATATTATTAGAAAACTGATGACTGATGCATTTATCTTAACCCTTACCCCGTGATCCTTACGTAAACAAAATTACATCCATATCCGGCACTCGTTTGGACATTTCTAACAAATCGTTTTAAACTGCTATAATTCTCTTGTTTCGTGATAGATTTGTGATTGGCTTATCTTAATGTTTGATCTGTTTCATCTTAAGTACGATGAGATACTACATAAATATACAACAGATTTCAGGATGCACCTCTCACATCATAAACAGTGAGACATAACAAGAAATCAGACGGCGTCTCAGTGCTGCTTACACATACCAACACAGTGTTTATATGATTACGAGTGTACTCATCGACGCACAAGCTTAATTCATATTGGATAACCTCACGCATACGACTAGAGACAACGGTACTGCGGCGCGAAATTCAAATGACTGGACCGGCATTTCGAATCATTTTCGGTTTCAATCCGCTTTATGTAAACAAGTCAGAATTTTTCACTAATCACCAGAAGATGACAGCAAGAGGAAGGATTGAAATATTATTTCTACCTTTTTTAATTAAATATGTCGTTGGTTTGCTGTGAAAAGTCAGCAATTATAAACCATGTCTTTTATAGATGATATAATTGATGATGTTTTACAAGAATATTCTTAACTATAAACCAGAAAATCTGTTTGGGTGTCTCACTTAAAACTCGTAATCGATAAACTCTTGCATCATAAAACAGGTACAACTTTTTCTTTTTGGAATTACTATGTCAACGTAACTATTTTCAGCTCGCAATATCGATTCCACCATGAGCTACGAAGGTTTCAAAAGAGAGAAATTATTAGCATCTTTCCTAAGTTTTTAGGAAAGAACCCGTTTCAACAAAAATGACCATCAATGATTTAAAATTCAACAGACTTCGGTATTGCATCTCTAAATGTGTGGATCGACAGTTTTATATTCCGAGAGACAGCGTACTGACTAACTCGTGATTGCAGGCAAGCTCTCGGGATGGACCAGCCCCAAGGACATCATCCTGAAGGTAGCCGGTATCCTGACGGTGAAGGGAGGCACCGGAGCCATTGTGGAGTACCACGGGCCCGGAGTGGACTCCATCTCCTGCACCGGCATGGCCACCATCTGCAACATGGGGGCTGAAATCGGCGCCACCACCAGCGTGAGTGATCATTATTTTCACAACTTCCCAGAAACGATTAAAACCTTCCCCGTGAATAGAAGCTAAGATAAGGCTAATTAGAATTGGAGATGCACATTTTTGTTAGTTTTCCCAAGAATCAAATTATACTTCCATGTCTCTTAGCCAAGCTTCTTTTCTTCTAACAGTTAACCTTCCCCTTACTCTGCTAAATTATTTTTCACGGTCCTGTGCTGTGTAATCATTACACAAGTAAAATTTGCGATTTTAAATCATAAAAATAAGAATATTCATAGCCAATCGCCTAAATTAATCATATTTGAAGTAAACAGTGATAATAATTGAAATTTAAAAACTGAAAACATGAAAAAATCATCGGCTGACGCTCACAAAATGGGCGAGAGGACCACCTCTTAGGGATGCCCGAAAGCTACTGCCAGTAGCTCTAGCTCGTAGGCGCTGGGTGTCTAGAAGGAAAAAGCACAACTGCGAACTAAGATTCCATTTCTCGGGTTCCCTTATAGCAAACTGTCAATAGCATCATATCTCCCCACACACTCTTTGCAAATTTTCGCATCCCATAGCGGTTTTTTTAGAATGAATATACCTACGTCACACACCAGCACACGTTTGATTGTATTAGTGAATTTATTCCCGATTTTCACAAAATATCTTGTATGTGCCCGACAAGTGCTAATTAATATAATTACTATTTTTTCATTCAATGCGGTAATGTATTATGGAGGAATACCTAAAATCTGAAGCCAGTATTTATGATGGTTATAGAGATATTAAAGTTATTAGAAGCAATGTGTAGTAGTTACACATCATAGTTAAGGAAAGGTCAAACAGAGTAGAGAGCCTAAGTCATACTGTATTTGGTACCCCTCTTGATTATTTGATTAATCAATACACATGTTTGCTAATTGCAGTTGTTCCCCTACAACAACCGCATGGAGAAATACCTGCAAGCCACCAACAGGAGTGACGTGGCCAGCGAGGCCAACAAGTACAAAGCCCTACTTACCCCCGATGCCAACGCTCCCTACGATGAGGTAATCACAACATTTTATTATATCTAGTTGTCTTTGATTGAAACTTCAAAAAATGATAACTCAGGAAGGAAATGACACCATGAACTGAAAATACTTGCGCTGATCTTGAAATTTCCAGGCAGAACGTTTTGTAAAAGTGCAAAACTGATGTGTTCCACTGGTTTTTGTAGACAAAATTAATGAGTCAATTTAATGGTAAATTATATCTTCAACCAGCAAGTAGTGTAATTCTTCTATCAGGTCCCCCAACTTTAAAATCCACTCTGACTCAGGCGAAAAAATTCAACACCTTTTTTAGATATATTAACTATAAACTCAATCTACTCGTTAAAAACATAAAAAATATGAAATCTTTCAGATGGAAGAATTATTTTCCACTTTATTTAATTTTTTTAAATTATCAATGGTATTATAGACAGCCCTGATTTACAGAACCTTATTGCCTTTCAAATACCAACGAGAATGGATTGAATAATCCAAAATTCTATTTAGTTGTAACAATGATATACCTATATTGATCGTATTGAAAATGTTCAAAAGAAGTTCATTAAACACCTATCGTATCGTTTTAGTTATTATCGGTTTAATCCCATTGCTCTATATAAACGTAGAAAAATCTTGGATGCTTTGTTCCTATACAAAGTTGTGAACTGTCTTGTTGATTCATCATATCTCCTAGAAAGGATTGCATTTCGTTGGCCTGAACGCAATACAAGATCAAACGATCTGTTTAAAATACCTCACTAAACTCGTTGATAGGACGAATCTGTAAAACTCATAATACCCTGCGAGATGTAGACATTTTCAACCATAATTTGAAATCCTATAAAATGAAACTTACTGAAGTGTTACTTTAAATGATACTGATTCTACTGTTAACTATCTACTGTACTTAATTTAACATGTTATGCTTATACCTAAATCTTCACTTGTTAATATAACCTAAATGTACTTATTAATGGAACATAATTGGTCGAAAATATGTATAATTGTAACTACATATATTTAAACTTATATGACTGTTTGTTTCCTAAATAAAGAAAATAAAAATAAATAAAATGATATCGGGACTGAGTCTTTCAGATATTCGTTTGTACCTAGATTGCACGTAGTTGGCAATACATACGCAGAGGTGGCTGATGTATTTAACTGTACGGAATGTAGATACCAGAAGGCTATAATATCTTACATATTAATTTAATGTAATCAAACAAATGCATACTTGTGGAATACTTGTGTTTACTACTCATTCTTACTTTTCCGTATGAGCAAATAATTTTCAACTGTATCACTGCTAAATGTACCTTTATTTGTAAAAGCCCACTTGGGCGTATACAATTAAATAGATAAATACTTTTATAAATCAGACATAGTTTGGGTTACTAGTGCTCTAATTGTGACATACTGCAGTTTATTTGTATAACGGCAAACAATTGTCTTAAAAAAACGTAAACAAGCACCTCAGATGTAGCAATTCACATAAAACAATAACTGGACAGTTGTTGGCACCATACGTTGTATATTAGAGACGTGGAAGCTACTAAACAGGAGATACATAATTGGAAAAGATACGATCGATGATGGAATGAAACTGGATTCTCTTTACCTTCCGAATTGCGAATTTTTTGATAGGCTTTTTCAACAAATTGACCGAGGTACTTCAGTGTCGTGTTTAAGCTTGCGTATGACTAACGTCGTGGTCCTATTCAGCTCATCGAACTGGACCTGTCCACCCTGGAGCCCCACGTGAACGGGCCCTTCACACCCGACTTGGCCCATCCCATCGGCAAGCTGGGAGCGTCCGCCAAGCAGCATGACTGGCCCATGGACATCAAGGTCGGCCTCATCGGATCCTGCACCAACTCCTCCTACGAAGACATGGGCCGCTGTGCCAGCATCGTCAGAGAGGTGAGAACGAGAATATATAGTACTTTATACTTCCTCCATTCGTTAATCAGACTAAACGTACTCCTTTGCACAAAGTCAACCTAAGATCTACAAAATCGAAACGTTATTTTAAATGGCATTAGCCATGCTTGGTGACCAGATCTTAATATCCGGATATTTCCCAACCCTTCTCTTCCCCTTCTTACTCTCTTCAGCCTCACAACATACCCCAATTGTGGATGCCAGTCCCACTGGCTTCGGACTGTTGGGACTCTTGTGGGACAATTATTGAAGAATGGGCTTATTATATATTTAGCTCTTGTATGATAGACATTGTCCATCTTATGAACATTATTTACTAATATATATTGAATTTCCTATATCTAAAACAAGTTTTGTTGTTCCATATCCAGGCGATGAAGCACGGTCTGAAGTCGAAGATCCCCTTCAACGTCACCCCCGGATCGGAGCAGATCAGGGCCACCATTGAGCGTGATGGAATCGCCAAGACCCTGCGCGATTTCGGAGGCACCGTAAGTTCAATCTTTCTCTTAACCTTTGTAATACCGGATTCCCGCAAGGTACAACCTCCGTCGTACCTTACTGACTGTACTTTCCTAATAACTCACTTGTGTTTCACAAAATGTGGTTTTATCAATTACGCTATCTTCTCAGATAATGTGTTTATGTATTTTTTAAATTGTATGTCAATGGTATAAGTGTTTTTTTTTTTTAATATCTACTCATATTCGGAAAATTGGTTTTTTCTCCCTCATGTTTATGTTTATTTTTGTGTGGCTGAATATACTTCCTTCCAAATAAAAATAAAAGTGCATGAGATTTTCCTTTAAATACAAACATTGAATATCGATTTTTTCAGCCGTACTGACGTAAGCAAACTTCAAATATTTATTACTCGACTTGTACCCAACTTAACGCAATGCAAAATATCTCAATGGATTGATTATTTTGTCAACAAGCTATTACGGTCTTTTAAATATGCAAAACAGGTTTTAAAGGAAAAAAATAAAATAATGATGAATGGCCGGGTCCTATTGGACACTCCAGCACACAACGGTTACAAATATTGCGTGTTCTTTGAGACCCTTCGACACACCAGGAGTTAAACCCTTTGATATGGAAAATTGCTAATATGTGAGAATAAATGACAAAAAACCCTTATTCTGTTAACTTGTCAATGATATACATAATGATATTCCATATATGTAATGTCATCAATTTTGTACAGTTACGGCTGATTTCACAAATGTAACTGAGTGACTCCTTTCTTAAAATCGGACTTTTTGTTGCTATCAGGTCCTGGCCAACGCGTGCGGCCCCCTGCATCGGACAGTGGGACCCGTCAGCGACACCAAGAAGGGCGAGAAGAACACCATCGTCACCTCCTACAACAGGAACTTCACGGGCAGGAACGATGCCAACCCTGCCACCCACTGCTTCGTCACCAGCCCCGAGCTGGTCACGGCTCTGTCCATCGCTGGTATGTACATCGACACGGCGCTACATTCCAGGGTGGGATTTCGCCTCCTTCACAAATGTTCTCCACTGGCTTTAGCTCCTAGCCATTCGTCTGCAGTTCTCAGGTCTTCACATCTTGCTCAAATCTCTTTCCACGCAGTTTTTCCACTTCCTTAGTCTGCATTATTTTCCAATATTGAGATCTCCAGCAAAAGAAAGTCACTAGACATGACCTACAATTACCAGTATTAATCCACCCACTCTTCTGTAATTGTCTGTGCACCAAGAAAAATCACAGTATGTAAAGGATTATTCATTTGAAACACTCCTGGGGCCAATAATGTATAATACTGCTTGTCAAATGACAATAACAGGAATACACATTTACTGTAATAATTCATTCACTAAAGTCGGGTACACGCTAGCGGGCTGTAACTGTAACCGTTACAGACACAGTAACGAGGTTCAAGTGTGAATGCAATGTCCAAGACGACGATAGACGTAACAGCGAGCCAACGTATCCGCAGTGTTTCGAGCTTTAGCATTTCGGACGAGGTGTCTCTTGCTTGCGGTAGATTTTTTAACTTTCATTCGCTCCCTTCTACACAACGCCAATATGTTGATCACTTTTTTTTTGCAGACCGCACTGCTTTCATTTATGTCACCACCAATTTTTGCCGAAGCATCTTCATATACTTTTTATAATAATTTTTGTCCTTGGGGTTCCATAGAACTTGGTTTTCTTTGTGTGCATCTATTAACAGCAGGCACTTATCTTCTTTCCAATCACTCTTTATCACTATTTTTGACAGCGCACACAAATTAAAGACGTAACTTCGTAAATGGCTCGCAGCGTGCCACGACACTACTGTTTGACATCCACGCGCGCCCTTTGATCCGCGCCAAAAACCGACAGGCGTCAGCTTGCTGCGAGCGCAACATGAGTCGCTCGCGAACCACATCCACTTTACGCAGAATCTTCATTGTATTCTTGTTCCTTCCATCTGCAGGTCGTCTGGACTTCAACCCGTTGACCGATGAGCTGAGCGGTGTGGAGGGCAAGTTCAAGCTGTCCGATCCCTTCGCTGATGAGCTGCCCGCCAGGGGCTTCGACCCCGGCCAGGACACCTATGAGGCTCCCCCATCAGACGGCTCCGGTAACACTGCTATTTTTACAAACATTAAACATAACTTTTCTCTGACTTATCGTGTTTATCAATAAATTAGTGAACAATTTTCTCTAAAGCTGCATTCCCACACGAATAAAAAGATCCAAAGATGTTATACTCATTCTGATCTATGTACCCTTCTTTGCCAATTGGGCCAGACCTAAACATCGGTCTATATGTGCAATATATTAAACGAGATAACACTACGTCATCACAAGGATCCCAGATGTCACAATGCAAAGGAACATTGGTAGATGTCCCTGACAAAGAAAGAGCGAAGACATTTCAATTATTGTAGCAGTTTGAGGAAAATAGTACATATCTGCCTTCTCTGATCCAAGAAACACCTAGGTTTAGGTTCTTGTTCGTATGGTGGAGGAGAGTTGGTAAAGGTCATAATAGGATGCTGAGGTTATTCAGCCTGTCGTTGGCATCGGCAGTCACATGGTTTGGAAACTAGTGGAGTGGAAATTCTTCTATGATATGTTCTATAATTCAATGTTATGTCCTCAGGTGTCAAGGTCTCCGTGGACCCCGCCTCCCAGCGCCTGCAGCTGCTGTCCCCCTTCAAGAAGTGGGACGGCAAGGACCTGAAGGACCTCACCGTTCTGATCAAGGTCAAGGGAAAGTGCACCACCGATCACATCAGCGCCGCCGGACCATGGCTCAAGTACAGGGGACATCTGGACAACATCTCCAACAACATGTTCATTGGGTAGGTCTGCAGATATTAACCCCTCTTTAGGAGCCTGTCAGGGTGTTCCTGGAGCCTCCCCAGTCTTCTGGTGTCCCGCTTGACAATTCTTGGCACCTCTCACCCATCCATAGCCTGAAACACTCTTCGAATCATCGGCGAGGGTGACCTTTGCTTCTTTTACATAGGCGAGGGCGCCATCCGATGATACTGTGTTTCCAATGGTCCTCCGTATTACGTGCCACATGACCAGTTCCACTTTGAGGTTAAATCCTATCTTGGCTCTTTTTTTATTTTTATTTATTTATTAACTTTTTGTTTCTTATTTATTTTTTAACATTACCTACCTCACTAGGTCATAAGGACCTGTTCTGAGGTAAGTGACAGTGAGTACAAGTAGAATAATTTTTAAAAATTATGATATTTGTCACACAATATTCTAGTTTGTCATGGAATGAGTGAAGAATTTCAAGTGCTATTTTAGGAGGTCTTCAATTTCCTTGCGTTCCTTACTCATTAGCCATTTAGTAATGTTTTGATTAAAGGAATACATAATAGTGATGGCTACAGTCTGTGGTGGGAGTTTGTTGGTACTATTTGTATTCTTTGTATTGGTACTATTTTCATCATGTTTTGGTTAGAGTCCAACGTTATTACAGACTTTCACAGGTGTTGGAGTTGACGGCAATCCATTCAAACTGTCTTTTCCTCAAATGCGCGCTGGTTATTTTTATCCCAATTTTGTTTCAGTGTATTATTATTAGGCGGATATTATTTTCCGTTTTCTTGTAAGTTTTAACCAATGAAGGTATCTCTCTCGCAGCGCCATCAACTCTGAGAACTCGGAGATGAACAACATCAAAAACCAGGTGACCGGCGAGTGGGGCGGCGTGCCCGACGTGGCCCGCGCCTACAAGGCCAAGGGGGTGGAGTGGGTGGCCGTGGGAGGCGAGAACTACGGGCGAGGGCAGCAGTCGAGAGCACGCCGCTCTCGAGCCGCGCCATCTCGGCGGCAGGGCCATCATCGTCAAGTCCTTTGCCAGGTATGTAATACTTCCAAATAAAGCCATCCAGTCAGATAAAATATTCCTCCTGAAGGATCAGCCCCATGTAGCCATTCCCACAATTTTGTATGTAATATTTTCAAATAACAAAAAAACATAAATGTCTGATTTCAACAACCCACGATATTTTACCATTTTAAAACAGCAGGGGGCCCAATTGGGTCGGGTACTCCGTATGGCTAAAGTGAATGGAAGAAGAAGTCGAGGATGCCCAAGGAAGGACATGGCACGATAAAGTGAATCAAATACTTGAATCGGGCCATGTAAAGAGTCAGAATAACAGAAGAGTATGTATGAGGCGATGTATGAATGTAGCAAGAGTGTGTGCCAAGACAGAGTTATATGGCGGTCCGTCCTCTTTGCCTACCCTTGCGGAGAAACGGCGCGATGGTTAGTTAGTTATTCTGTATGTCAAAGTATCATAGAATCTTTTTCAGGACAGATTCTGTTAATTTCATTTGTTGATCAATTTATTGTCGGTTTGTTTCCAGGATCCACGAGACCAACCTGAAGAAGCAGGGCATGCTCCCGCTGACCTTCGCCAACCCCTCCGACTACGACAAGGTGCAGCCTGACTCCAAGATCTCACTACTCGGCATTGCTGCCATCGCCCCTGGAAAGGTATCACGTCAGCCAACATTATGTATCTATTCCTCCCAGCTCGCCTTGTTTGAATCTGCTTACGCGGTTCCCATATAAGTAATGTTTTTTCCGATCTCTTGCCTTCACTGGACAATGTTCTTGCTCGTGTGGACGAACCAAATCATTCTTCTTCTACGTGAGCTTTGAACATATGCCGCCTCTTTTATATTTCATTGTTCTCTCACATCTTTAGTCTTGCTATAAAAGTCAACATATTCCGACTTCAGTGTCGAGTTAACTCTAACAATATGAGGTAATGTAATACTACAACTATCTGTTGTTTGTGTCTTAGCCCATGCAAGCCGAAATCAAGCAGAAGAGCGGCTCCGTGGACAAGATCACCTTGAACCACACCCTCAACGAGCAGCAGATCGCCTGGTTCAAGGCGGGCTCCGCCCTCAACCGCATGAAGGAGATCTCCGGAAAGTGAGCGCGCCTGCCGCCAGTCTGCTCGCCGCTGCCTTTCCTCTCTTCGGGCAACAAACCAACACGGTCTTAGTTCTTTAGGAATCACGCAGTACGGACGGCTGTCCAGAGTTATGCCTCTCGTTTTCATGGAATGAGCACACAGCTGCAGACTTGGACACGGATCTATCAAACGCGCAAATCTTAATTAAATCCAATAAGTTTACTAATGAGCGAGTAATTGTTTTACCTCAGTCGGTAAGTTTACTCATGGACGAACCAATTGCTTAACTTCAGTCGGTAAGTTTACTAATGACCGAGGCAATTGTTTCAGTTCAGTTGGTAAGTTTACTAATGGGCCAGGCAATTTTTTACTTCAGTCGGTAAATCTACTTACGGGCAAGGCAATTATTATTGTTACAGCTAGTCAGTCTGCAGTATTGTCGATGGCTATTTTATATCTTGTGAAATATTTTTCTCTTGCGTTTCTTGAGCGATTACTATATGATGAAATGTGTTACGTTTATGTGATTTAAACGCCATGAATTATTTACATCGTTCTGTGTAGTACATCTGATTAGATTTAATATGTAAATAAATTATTTTACAAAATTTTTAATGATATGATTAGGACAATAAAATATACAAACATTATTGATCTTGTTTCCTTTCATTTCTTCTTTGCGAATCTATCACCGCTTATGTCACCCCGAAAAAATCATCACTTTGTCCTACAATGATTACAGCGTCACCACAAATCTCAGATTGTGTAAAATTAGGCCACATTTCAGTGACAACACCTGATCACTAGCGATGGGAAAAGCTTCACAGATTTGTGAATGCTTCACGAATTGATACTTCTTCAAAATGAACCTTTCACGATGAACCCTTCAATTGAAGTAACATATTAATCACAGCATTTCTCGTCGGGGGGGTTGCTAGCGATAAATGTACCAAATAATAGTCACGTTTTTTTCTTAATAGTTTTATTCGGGACAGCTCTCCCAACCACATAACCTACTCCTCCATTATTGTATAACAAAAATTATACCGTGTAGAAAAACTACTTCTTTCTTTCTTCTATGTGTGTATTAATGAATTGTCTATTACTAGTTTCTTGTCTATTGTTTCTCGATGACAGCTGCCCATATGTTTGAGTTGTTGGCCGTTGGCGGTATCATGCCTTAAAAGGAATGATGTACAATAAGTATGCATAGCCTTACAGAGAATTTGCAAAAAGCAAATGTAGTAATTGCGAAATTTTCAGTTTCTGTAAGAGCGATGTGAAGCGTTTTTCAGGGCTTGAAGTACAATTTGAATATTTCTTACTGTACACAGTTTGACAGTTTGCTTAGCAATAGGGTGAATATTGCGCAAATGACGATTCATATTACAGGCATTGCCTCCCTTTATGGATATAACTTTAGAACAAAAGTTGCATTTGGCCTGGTAAACCCCAACTTCCTTAAAATAAGCCCATATTTCACTTTCTCGTTGAGCGGCCATCCATAATTTTAGGTAGAGATTATATAGTCCTATAGACAAAACAAGCACAGAAATCATAAGAAACTGTCAAGGGTACATGCGAGGGAACGGATAACTAAAAAGATACTTCATTGCTTCATTCATTCTTCGAACTAAAATCGAAGGAAGAAGGGAATGAACAATTGAACTGTGGATGATGCAATATTTCAGTCTTTCGAATGAATGAAAAATTGAAGTTCGAAGTAGATGCCATAGATTGTTCAATCGGAAGTACCAACTTAACCAACTTCAATTGAAGTATTTGTTCACTGAAAAATGAATGAAGTTGGGACTGCTGTCAAAAGAAGTACTTCTTTGAAACAGTTCTTTCAAAACTGTCACAACGCTACTGATCACACTTTCTTATTTTTCATCGATTTAGAAAAACCGATGTCGTCAATTAGCTGTTATTTTAAAGAAATAAAAACACCTTTTTCCTCGGGAAACTTACTTCAGTTTTTCCAAACTTTACGGGATTCCTGGGATCTAGCAGTAAATCAGCATTTTAGCCGTTTGGCTAGCAACGTTTCCTCCCTCCAACACGAGCCCCTTCCAGACCCAGGTTCACTCCTTCCTTTCTTCAAAAAGACACTCCACACAGGATCTTCAAAAATGACATAGGCTCTGAGGAAAATAAATTTACTTGCACGTTCGGCATGCAACACCAGTAATGTTTTAGTGCCATTCGATTTGTTATCATTTTCTCCGACTTTGTTTCCAGAGTGCTGAATATTTCTTGAAATGTTAGTTTTCTTTGGACAACATCTCAGGGACAGTACTGCATGTGTCGTGGTTAATTCTCTCTCCTGAAAAACTTATTTCACGTTACATGCCAAGTGACGATGTCGCTCGGGCAGATTTTTTTTTTCAAACTTTTTGTATGTAGATATTCGAACTATTTCACAAAAGTAAGAGAAAATTGATCTTGCTTTGGGTATACCGGACACACCTGACAGGTATTGTGTCATTGCACTCAGTTGAAACCGATAGGAGGAAAGGTCAATCAATAAAATCACAAGTTAAAAGAAAATATTTGTTTTTTAAAGCTTTATTCTCTGCTACACATTCAAAACGTTTACAATTGAAAATAATGTAAATAAAAAAGATATTTGTTTTGGATGTCTAGACGAGCAAAGCCCTCCGTGTACAAAGATCATCGAGGAAGTGTCTAATCGTCATTATCTTCATTGTCGCTTCCGGCGTTAATGTTGAAGTATCTGAGTTCATAGGCGTCCTTCACTGAGGCCACTACTCGCAGCCAATCACGGAGGTTGTTCTTCTTCAGGTACCTCTTGGACAAGTACTTCAGGTACCTCTTGGAGAAGGGGATATCTACAAACAAATAAAACCACTATGCTAAAAAAAATATTTCTCAAAATTATCAGCCGAGGAAGGCGAAGGCACGTAGCGTTGTATGTTACTGCAACTCCAGATTGATTTTATTGCTTTAGATTGAGCCCTTCAAAACCCTACTCACCCCACTTCTATTTTGTCGTAAGAATGAAGAAACCGTTTTGAGAAATACACATTCAAAGTTTGAAATCGATTGTTCTATCTACTGGAATCAAATTAATTAGCTTTGCCTGGTACTGTTTTCCTCATTTTTATTATATTGACAATACCACAAACATCGTCAACGTTGCAACAAAAACTAACGATACGACAAAACGGAACTGAAATATTTGTTGTAAGGTTTGTGTTAAATGCAATATTTTAAAGAAAAGTTTTGACTTGATTTAAAGTACTTTTTTTAACTTGATCAAAGTGTTTTCAAAACATTATAATGGAGTTCCACCACAAAATCACAGATTCAGAAAAAAAATAATAAAAAAATAAATTCTCAAGACCGGAAAACTTTTACTGTTGTAGACAAAAAATATAGATTTACTAACGAAATAAAATGTTAACTAGAGCACAGACAATGTCATTTCCACTGATGTCTTCATGCTACAAACAACATATGTCAAAAGATAAATGTTGCATCAACCTGTAAGGTTATAACAGTTCACCTTTCTTATTAGAATTTGATGAAACGACTAGTGGGAACCCAATTTGAATGTAGACAACGTAGAACGAACTTCTTTTTGTATCAACACGAGGTAAAATGGAATTCAAAATACATACTACAGTAGAACAGATCAAATACTGACATTTCAGCACATACGACGAAGAGGAATTCCGTACACACGAAACTAAGGCAGGAAAAATAAAATAGATTCAAGCGTTTTGCAGAGCAAGTCTCAAGGCCTCACGCCATCACAAATAGAACTGGTACCGTTGCAACTTTTGATCATATCAGCTGACAATCATAACATGGCCATCAGCATTTCCAGGAACCAGCAAGAATCAGCATTTAACGTTCAAACGAAGTTCAAAATGAGGCTAATCGTTGATTTGATAAAGGTGACGAGAGTATCAAATATACAAATTCGTAAGAAAAACCATCAATTATCTCCGTAAGTAGCCAATAATACCATAACAGGTGCATCGATGACAAAATCGAGAATTCAATTTACATTTAGGAGTGTTCAATGTATGCGCTGTCGGTGGTCATGAAACAATATTATTTAATAATAACATAATTAACAATGTGGGATTTGATTTTGATAATGGGTTCAAACTTCCGTATAAAACTATTGAGCACTGCATTGTTTATCTAATAAATAAAATCACGATCCTGCATTTATTTAAGTGACCTGAACTTCATTGCAATAATGTGAACGTTAAAATATATTTTAAGGAATGTTAATAATGGCGAAAGTGAAAACTTAATAATAACCTTAACGTTTTTTAAAATACAATTAAAACGTTGACATTTGATAAAATTCATTGTACAGAAAGTTTTACAGCGGTAATATATAAAATGAATCCCTAATAACATAATCTGCAATTGCGAAGAAAATAGGGCTAGAGAGATGAGGTACATTAGACAGAACCAAAACATGTGACTTCCCATTCATTAGTTGATTTGGATGCTTGATAAATGTATCAAATGAATTATAGATTCGGAAATAAACAGCTGAAATTGGTGGAGCAGTCTTGGGTTAAAATTGCACAACACACAGCTCAGTTGAAAGATGGCGAGTAAATTGACAGTAAATTCTGAGGTTATTATTTTGACCGCCGGCAGAAATCACGGAATGAGGGACAGATTTACGATAGGTTAGACTATCTGACGGGTGTAATCACCTGCATTGACGACGATCTTCGTCTTATCCCTGGAGATGACGATGTGGTTGCCAAAGTTGTTGGTCTTTCCAGCGACCTTTATGCGTTCCTTCAGGTATTTCTCGAAGTTGGCGACATCGAAGATGTTATCCTCGGCAGGGTGAGTGCAGTCGATGGAGAACTTGAGGGCGATCTTCTTCTTCTGGCCCTTTCCGCGGATTTTGCCGCCTTTCGCTGGCTTCTTCCCCTGGGAGAAAAGCTGCGGCTTCTTGACTGCTACTTTATTCACCATTGTGGCTAACCTAAAAACCAAAATTTTCCGTGATAACGTGTGGGTGCACCTGACGGTCGAAACGGTGGCGGAATACACGCGCTTCTGGAGGATTTGGAAAATAAAACTATGATAAACCGCGTTAAACGTCGGAAATTGAACACACTTACCAACACGTGTTACTCTACCACGACATAAAATTCAAAATGGCCGAGTTACGGTGTTGCCGTTTTCGTGTCAATTCCGCTACCGACCTGCCTCTGGCGGGGTAATGGTATACTATAATTATACGCAGATTCCTATCTTGCCTACTACACCGACAACACAAATCCCTTCATTATGTTTCTATATAAATACAAGAGATGGATATATGCATCAAAACTCGGCGCCTGTGTTATTGTACTGCAAAAATCAGAGCACCAGATTTCAACGAGTAATTTTCAAATGGGACCTAATCCCATTTTCCTAAATTATGCAAAACATCAGTTTTAAATTTGAGGCTAATATTTATACCTGCGCAAAACTAGATGAATTACATAATATATCGATGTAATATCAACTAAGCTATCGCACAAACCTTCTTTAGACCTATTATATTTCTTCACTACACCTTTTCTTTTTAAAATTGTTATTATTTTGTAAAGCTATCCGCGAGAACCCTTATTTTCTAAGCAAAGGTGTTCAAACTGAAATAAAACACCATAAGCAAAGAAAAAAAACTATTCAATTACCATAAATATAACCTACATAATGTTCACATTTTTCATGAAAAAAGATATATATAGGTATCTACCTACTTAACCTTGACCAAAATTAAATATAAGAAACAACATTTTTTTTTAAAGGCGATTCGAGCGTGTTCGTTGCATATAAAAATAACTCGGTAAAAATATATGAAACCCAATTTAGAACTTGAACCTTTTATAAAATTATCTCCTCATCAAAACGCATAAATAATATTGTAAACATAGTTTTTATGCTTCTTTGGGCACGAACTGAACGAGCTCTTTATTCAGAACTCGTTTTCTACGGGACACGGAGACTCATTGTTCTCGTGTCTCATTTCGGTTCTCATGATTTTTTCTAAGGTCATTATTTCTCAGCCGTATTATTTTGAGGTGACGTAAGACTGATTTGAAGTTGCGTACATTTACATATTTCTTTACTTGGCAGCTTGCAATAATATCGCCAAAGTATTCAACGTGTTTTATTATGATAATTCGTTAATAAAATAATAATAAACAAGTTATTTGAATTTCGGAAGTTGACGGCATGTTCGTTAGTGTCTTGGAATGTGTGCAGATGGAACTCTCGTATTTTCTATTTATAACCGTTTGACAGCAAAACGGACGAGGTGAGAAACGCAGTGTTTCCTGAATTAGTTTTTTTCGTGTTATTAAAAAACTTACTCATCTTCTAAAAGAATAACACAAGATGTGACATCTTCGAAACTGTTTTGTGTATCATGGATACGGGCAAACATTTAGGTAAGAAGGTTATATTTTTAGTTTGTTGCCTTTGAACTGCTTTATCGATTTCGATTAATTTGTTAGTGAACCTCTTGTGTCTGTAAATGTTATCAGTTAATACTCGACGAGTTAGCCATTGCTCGGAAAAGAACGCCTGATAAATCATTGATAGTAAGTTCTTTGGCCTGCTTCATCGTTATAAAGAGACTCGTTTCTTGGTAGAGTTATCGATCGGCATTGTTTTTGTTTTAGACAACACCATACGCGATGTGCGGACATATTATCCGAAGTAAATGTGTTTGCATATTTTTTGACAGGTGAGCAGATATAATGGCGCAATGTTTTTCGGCGTGCGGATGCAGCGATTTGGAAGGCGTGACCCGGTCCGACTTGGACCGCTACACAGACAAAATAGAGAATGTCCTCAACGAAGAAAACGGAAGGCGGATATTCAGAGGCTTCATGATCACGGCCAAGCTGAAAGATGGAAAGAGGTGCCTCAGACTCTGGGAGCAGTGTGACGAAGTGGCGACTACGCCTGCAGCCGATTCGCCTGATAAAGACATATACGGAGAGTTCCTGTGCGAAGTTGATGCTCTAATCGAGAACGCAGACAAGGTGGACGAGCTCGACTATGCCATTATGGAGAAGCTTACGTTGACGAGGGATTCCGAAAACAAAGATGAAATAATTACCATTATAAAGCTGTTGAAAAATGAGGTTACCAAAGCTATGAGGTCGGAATACCAGGCTTTCAAAAGGCATTTTATTAAGAAAAGATTTTGAGCTTCTTTATTTTAAGTACATCACCTATTTAATATTTATATTTGTTCACATAATAAACGGTATTTTAACACTGCACAGATTATTTTTCCCATTTCTTTACACAATAATAAAGTGGCTTGAAATGTTGGTTCCGCCGCCATAAGTTAAATATGTCATTCTACCAACAGTAAAAGTCATGTTCAGTGCAACCAACAATAAAAACAATGTGGAAGGTTGTGATTGTGGCTGTAATGACATTGGAATGCAGCGGTTGGGATGAGAACTAAAATACACGGTTGTTAGTACTCGTTCGTTTTGCTAGATGGCAATGTCTACATGTCGTTTTTAGGAGTGCCAATACACAAAACTAATGCATGTTGTCATGTTTGTTGATCGCTGCAAATATAATTGTAAATATCCCCTTCGAACCTCCTAACTAGCGGCGAAAATCGTGTAAAAATATTGTGCAATATATATATTTTAAAAGAAAGACAAACAAACATTACCGGGTTACGAATAACCTGACAATATTTGAAAACCTCCTACTTTCATCATAATAATCGAAAAATGTTGCTTGTGCAATGATGGAGGACTTATCTAGCAGAGGAATTGAACCTAAGACACCCGGGTGGGAATTCGGCGCGTTTTTCCATTCAGCTACGGATCGGTCGAATTTAATTCAATCGGAGATTTTAGCTATTAATAGTCAATAAACTGGAATACAATTCTGCTCCCTAATATACTTTTTTTCCCATCGATTTTTGTTCTGATTTCTAATTGATGTTCGCTAAATACCTTGACGGATATTTTCGTGAACGCCATTCGGAGGGTCTTCAAGAGGCACTGTTTGCATTCCTTTCATTCGCGTTCGGTTCAAAGGACTATATTCAATGAATATTTATGTTTATAATAATATTGAATTCGATAAAATTAAACTATAAAAAATACTACATTCTACCAACATGTAGTTTTTTTCTGCACGGATAATATACTGTTGATAGGCACTGGCACGTCAATTGGAAGACTTTCAGTTGTTACAGCACATTCTTTGAACGGATGAAGCTTTAAACGTTATGTTTATGTCCACGAATGGGTAATTCAACAACAACAAAGCGGGAGTGACATCGAAACAAAATCGCTAATCAATTAATTTGCTGTCGGGAATTATAAATAACCCAGTTGGACCGCACGTACCACCACAAATAATATAAATAAAATTCTCTAAGTTATTTTGAGTTTTTCAAAATGACCTGATCGACCTTAATTCACAACAAAAACGTCACCATCCTTTTAACCTCTAAAGCTGATGCTTATAAGTTCATTTCACGTCTGTCATGAAGTTATTTCTCCTTTCCCCTTTTTACGATAGTGATTTAAATGTTTTGTAACTTTTAGACGTGTACCCAGAGACATAAAATACAAGACACGTCATATTCAAACAAATCTTACGAAAAATGTAACACCACTAATGTTGCACCACTAAATGTTATCCCGCGTATGAAAAGTATAGCCATTCAAAGAATATGCGTGTGCGAAAGAGATAGCTATATGAAGCGTGTTTCGAAAGTATGTCTCGTTGACTTGGTTTAGTGCAACCAGGCGCGTTGTCTCAGTAACGTATCTACATTATTTAATTCATCTAAGTGTGTACCTTCCTTATTGGTTCTTATATATATTCATAAGTTGACCTATAAAAATCTTGTAATGTAAAACCACACCTAGGCGATAAAGAATAAATAAATAAATTTACTAACAATTTGAAGATTCCATAAACATAGATGCAATCTCCTAAAAGTCGTGAACATGCAGATGATAGAGGAAAATTCCATGTATTGCGCAATATAAAAAAAACTCACTTATTCGAAGTCCTGCGCCTGCCAGAGTCCGGTCCATGTTTGCCCTACCTTTGAAGATAGTTGAAGGAACGTCTCGATGCCATTCCGTGATGGTATTCATATCAATACCACCACGCTTCGGTGAATTCACAAAAACACTATTTTCACTATCACACACAAAATATTTTCGATATTTTTAAACACACTTTTTTAATCACTTCGCAATGGATTACGAGAAAACTGCAGTGTTTGTTAATCATTCTCACTGAAGACGCACGGAAAGGGAAACATTTTTACCACGCTTCGGCGAATTTACATTCGTCCCAACACTATTAATCAACTGTCACATACAAAATATTTATGATTTTTTTTTTAAATACACTTGTTTAATCACTTTACAATTGATTATGAAAAAACTGTAATATATGTTAAACATTTACACTGAATACGCACAGAAAAAAAAACAATTTTATCAAAATTTAACCGGTTATAATGAAATAAAAGCGAGCAACGTGCACGCGCACACCTCACGTCGTCAAATCAAAACGTAAACTGAAGAATATTTTTCTTTTGCCGATAGGGGTGTGTTATGACGGTGAAAACTACAGTAAAGTGCCATCTATGGCTGATTGATGTTACTTGACTATATTGGCCATAGATGGCACTGTATTGTCCAAGTCGGTCGGTAACGTCTATTGTCCATAGATGGCACTTCACTGTCGCTTTCACCGTCATAATACACCCCTATCGGCAAAAAAGAAATACTTTTCAGTTTACATTTTCGCTTACCGACGTGTGACGGGCGCGTGTTCTCCGCTCGTTTTTATTTCGTTAAAAACGGTTAAATTTGATCAAAATGTATTGTTTTTTCCGTGCGTATTCAGTGTGGATGATTAACATACACTACAGTTTTCCCAGTATCAATTTTGAAGTGATGAAACAAGTGTCTTTAAAAAAATCGAAAATATTTTGTGTGACAGTGAATCAATAGTGTTTATTTAAACGAATGTGAATTCAGCAAGGCGTGGTGGTATTAATATATACTCGTATATACCATCACGGAATGGCATTGAGACTATCTTCAACTATCTTCAAAAGTAGGGTAAACATGGACCGGCCTCTGGCAGGTGCAGGACTTCGAAGAAGTGGTTTTTTTTTTAATATTAGAAAGAATGTACCTATGTTTATGAAATTACAAACCTCAGCTGTTCGTTGGTATTTTTATTTGTTGTGCTTTTACATTTACAAGATTTTTATAAGTTAACCTATGAAAAAAAAAAACCAACAAGAAAGATAAAAGTTACAAAACTATCAAAGCATATAAATCTCTGCCTAAAGGGGAACAGGGGAAATGACTTCAGGACAGACGTAAAATAAATTTATAAGCATCAGCTTTAGAGGTTTAAGGCCATAATATAGGATAACATTCTTATGGGGAACAAGACTTTTTACCTTAAAATGCCCGGATGAGCGAACTTTGTAGTATTATAATTAACTTAGGTCCTGCCGCCATAAATGAAAATATTTCAACTTAACCAACATTAAAACCAATATAGGCGGCTGTGGTTGACGTCACTGTTACTAAAAATTAATAGAGCGGTAGGAATGAGAACTAAAGTGAAAATTTGAAAGTCTTCCCATGGCTGTTGTTAATTCTTTTTCCCTTTACTAGATGGCAATGCATGTATTTACAGGCTAGCCAATATACAAATTAATGTTGTCATGTTTGTTGATCGCTGAGAATATCAATATGGCCACTCGCCGACGTTATGTCAAAACAACTAATTTGTTGTAAAAAATAACACTCTTTTTGAATTAAATGCATAAAATATATGCTTGCTTAAATATCTGTGTCTGTTAATGTGAATTAAGAGTTAATAGTTCCTTTAGTTTCGCGAAATTACTGAGAATATCCCTAGAAAGTTCAAATATGACGTCTACCGAACAAGTGCAAAATAAGACTTGGGAATTATCCCTATACGAGCTCCATCGGACCCCACACGAAGCTATAACCGACACCACAGAGATCGCCGTCTCTCCGAGGAGCCTCCACAGCGAGTTGATGTGCCCGATATGTCTAGATATGCTCAAAAAAACAATGACGACGAAAGAATGCTTGCATAGGTTTTGTTCCGACTGCATCATCACAGCTCTGCGATCTGGAAACAAGGAGTGTCCTACTTGCAGGAAGAAACTAGTGTCCAAGCGTTCTCTGAGGCCTGACCCAAACTTCGATCTGTTAATTTCCAAAATATATCCCAGTAGAGATGAGTATGAAGCGCACCAAGAGCGTGTGTTGGCAAAGTTGAATAAATCTCATTCCCAAGCAGCTCTCGTGAATTCCATCACAG
Organism: Drusus annulatus; assembly: GCA_022651775.1. Lineage (NCBI taxonomy): Eukaryota > Metazoa > Arthropoda > Insecta > Trichoptera > Limnephilidae > Drusus > Drusus annulatus. The sequence goes on along the minus strand of JAGWCC010000400.1, from coordinate 1,024,456 downwards.
AGGGAATAAAGCTCCAGTCACAGAACAGGCCGCAGAGGTCCAGGAAGGCCTTGGATGAGAATTCCAACTCTGGTCAGGCCACTTCCAATGGCACTGCTGAAGGGGGAAACCAGACTACTTCCACCGGGGCCGCGGTAGCCAAGGAAGGCTCCGCTGCACTGACAGCGCAGTCCTCTTCGAACCCTCCGTCCGTCAGGAGTACTCCGTCTCCGGTTCCCTCCAGCATCAGCTCTACTTCTAAAAACACAAGCACCACTAAAAGAGCCAAGTCAGTGCTGACGTCGGAGAGAAGTGAGGAGAGTGAGTCCAGCGAAGCGGACAGGACGGAGGGTGGGGACTCGCTGGACACGGAGGGGGAGGGTGGCTCCGACACGCTAATGTCCAACGACGAGATAGAATTGGTCTTCAAGCCACATCCCACCGAAATGACGGGCGACAACCAACTTATTAAGGCGCTTAAGGAGAACTCCGTCAGATACATCAAGACCACGGCCAATGCTACAGGTTTGTCCATTTTATTAATTAAAAAAAAGGGAGCTATAAACCCTTCGATTGATCTTACACACCCATTTCACAAGCCGTAACTTGTGTTAAAATGGAGTAATTCAGTCTCCCCGCTGGAAGTATCGAACTCGGCCCATCCGACTGCTAGAAGAGCAACTTGCTTTGCGGGCTATCAACCACCCATACTGCATTGAAGCAAAATGGGATGATATTCTTGTAAAATGCAACCGCTAGTCGCGGGGAACTGATAATTTGCCAGCACTGTCTTTTGGAATTGTTGGTTATGGAAAAGTCTGATAAGGATATTGAAAAAAGAGTGAATGCAGGAAACTCCATTTATGGAATGCTGTTGGCGCAAATAAAAAATTGTCCGAAGAAGCGAAACTAGCAGTCCACAATGGAGTGCTTATACCAACCCAATAATGTATGGCAGTGAGGCATGGAACTGGCAGAGGAAGGATGAAAGTAGACTGAATGCTGTGGAAATGAGATCCTTGAGACGTATGTGCGGTAAAACCATGTATGACCGTGTTAAAAATGTGGATATCCGGAAAGAATGCAAGGCTGTTGTAAGCATAATAAATAGGATCAAGAAAGGGACGCTTAGATGGTTTGGGCATGTAGAGTGAATGAACAAAGAAAGAAGTTTGAAGAGAATATATGATTTGAAAGTGAATGGAAGAAGAGGTTGGGGACGCCCGAGGAAGACATGGCACGATCAAGTGAATCAAATACTTGAGTCGGGCCATGTCAAGAGTCAGAATAACAGAAGAGTATGTATGAATGTGAATGAAGGAAGGAGTGTGTGCCAATACAGAATTGTATGGCGGTCCGTCCTCCGCTTACTCCTGCGGAAAAACGGCGTGGTGGTTAGTTACTTAGAAAAAATTCTTTCAAAACATACAAATATCATTTTTAACATGCAGCTTAGAGCTAATGTAATAAACGTTTCTCTTTAGAAATGGCCCAACAAGGATTTGATTCACTTGATCATGCCATATCTTACCCAGGCGTCTCCGACTTCTTCCATTCAGTTTAAAAACCCTTTTTTATAGAAATCGGATGACACCATTGCCTCTGTCTACTTGTCTTTTCCAAAAATACTCCTCTGAAACAACTATGTAGCTAGGTTACACATCTGCGTCATATCTGTGATTTAAATAATAAATAATTTGATATTTCGACTTTCACTTTCTATTTGGGCTTTTCACATTTGTAGGTTATGTTATTATTTTATGTATTACATTAATTAGTAGAAGGACGAACCTAAGCAGATACGTATTACCGGTGGGAAGTAATTAAATATCTAAATAATATTGTACGCAGAGATATGTTTAAAAAAAAAAATTGTAGCGAATACAACACAAGTCCCAACTGCTCCCGTCTGTCCCGAGTCAGTGAGACTATAGCATCCCCAATTGGGGTGTGTTGTGAGGCTGAAGGTAGTGGTGAGGGAAGGAGATGGGGAAGAGGAAGGTTAGGGGGTACCTGCCTATTCAGATCTGGTCACCAAACACGGCTATAACCATTTCATGCAACATTTCGGAACATGTCGCAAATATACTATATATTATTTTATATGAATTAAATGTGGCACGCCAGGTTTGATTCGTAGTCTGGGTTCGTAGTCGAGCGTCTTACCACTTGACCACGGAAGCCGTCAGTGTTTGTACTTTCGTGGCTTTGAAACCTACTTGTCCGGTAAAAGAGGAGTTCTGCTGAGTCGTTTCAGATTGCATCGTGTGATAGGAGAAGGCGCCCGAAAGGGAAGATGTTTGTATAGCCTGTTTGACCTTGCATTTACGTATTTATTATATACGTTGACTCCTTACACATGCTGTTGTCCTCCAGTGGACCACCTGAGCAAGTACCTGGCCATGCGGCTGACCCTCGACTTGGACACGGAGCTGCCGGACACTTATCGGCTGTTGAACTTCTGCATCTACATCGCGCCGCAGCCCGGACAGTTCGTAGTGCTCACCGGCGGACACACCCTGCGGCAGGTCAACGACAAATACTGGAAGGTATGGATAAATTCTGATCAATACATGGCCTGTTCAAAAGAAAATGTGAATTTTCGCGGGTTATGTACATTCGATTATTGTTTTTTTTTTTTGTTACGTTAGTACACAAATGTTAGCATTATCAGCCATTTTGGAATAGTGGTTTGTTTTTGACAACTGGAAACGTTTAGTCACGTTTTTGTGTGTTCTTCGATTTTTTACTTTTGATAAAAATGGATCAAAGAATAAAATCCATGATTTGTTTTTCCACAACTCCAGGACGCTCATCGTCATTAACATCTTCTCGGCCTTCTGTAAAGCGCTTAAATAGTACCACTTATAAACACTTTTTTGAGACAAAGTAGACTCGCCGAATGCCACAGTCAACATTTTAAGTGCGTTGGAGCACTTTATTCCATTTTTAACGCAAAATTTAATACATATTCGTGAGAGAGAAAGAGACAATACAAGTTTTCACATAATATCGCACCATTTTTATGTATGTAAGCATGTTTTTCGTCTTCGGCGACTCCGCACACTACATTTTGTTACAACTCAACCGTTTTTGAGGTTATGTCCTATATTTTTGTTGATAACAATACTGTGAAAAAGTGGCCATGCAAATAAACGCTACTTTATGTCGACATGTGCTATGAATGGATGTAAAAAGTTGTGTCAGGGAAAAATCAACAATCCTGACTACACTGTTTTGCAAAGCTATCCCTCCTCCTATGCTATATTATTGCTATGAAGTTGGCCCCTTAGTTCACTGAACAGAAAATTCCTAGAAGTGTGATCTCTATGGATTTGAAATGATGTCACCAATTTACATAAGACCTTTTGAGTCTTAGACCCCAGACGGGCCAGTTAAATTGATTATCTGTCGAAAGAATTTCGATATTGAAAAAAAAAAAAGTTTCACAAATTTATTTTGATGTAAGATAAATTAAATTTACCTTACTTGAGGCACACTGACTCGCCCACAAGACATTTCTTCACTTTCTTAGTTATCATTTCCGTCTGCATAGTTTGATTGTATTTTCTTTTTCATTTCAGGTGAACAAACCTCTGGAAATTTATTACTCGTGGAAGAAAACATAGTGTTTAAAGTAACTATAGACTTAATAATTATGAAAATTGTAACTATCTAATGTACTTGATTTTCTAGTGTATATTGGCTTGCATATTTTAAGTACAATATTTTGACAATGGATTAATGGGTCATAAAAAGTCATTTTGTCAACTGATGTTGTATGTTATCAGCAAAATCGTCTTCAAAACTGATCTATCATTTCAATAACTGATTTGCCACGTCAATTTTTGTTTTAAGTATTGTGTCAAATTTTAAAATTCCAAATGACAGTGTGTACTTGCGCTGTGCACTTTTGGCAATTTTTATTTCAATACAAACGTGTATTATATCTTTTATTGGTACGTAGTAAATAAATTGATTAATTTATTTTGACACAACAAATTTCTGCATTTAATAGATTTGTTAAAATAAAGGCTTGATAAATCTACTTGGTTTGAAATTTTCAATACATAAGGAGAGGTCGTTTCAAACAGCAATTCTAATTTCTCACCTTCAATAATTGCTGGTATCCCACAGGGATCGGTCCTGTATCCGACAACGTTTTTCGTGCACATTGGTGACTCTTATTCACGTGCATAAATGTAAAGACATACCGCCGACAGCTTCGTTATAATCTCTTCCTCACAAATGACACATAACAGGAAGAGACAGGTTATAACGGAGCTCTCAATGGCAGAATAATATCAGACCCCTGACATATAACACCCCACTCTTATGTACACCTTTAAATTTACATAAATCACAAAAATCCTGCATATTTACGCCAAAATACCCTTTCATTGTATGCGATTTGTTGGAAACAGTAAGACCGTATGCACACAAAAATACTCAAAAGAAACTGAACTGGTTTGTGATTGAAATTACTAGCCGGTTATTAACTTTTTAGTGACGCCGCTCCGCACACGCGAGCTACTCAGAAGAGATGGAAATCGGTAGTTTTCTGTGTGGTGAAGTTATTTAAAACGGGATATTTTTCTACTTCTCCCAATAATTGTGTATTCACTTGTTGATTGTTCATTTTCATGAATAAAAATAATAAATATATACGACAATATGATAAAATAAAATGATCTGACAGGAAACGTTGATGTATTCAATCGGACAAAAAGCCAGGCGACTTAAGTCAAAAACGAGTCAACAGGTTGAGTTTCCTAGCAACTGGTCACTAAAGCGTTAGTGACCGTTTAGTGATGATAGCGTCGTGTGAGGTGTCTCGTTTAATTCCAAATGTTCAAACTCACTGTGGATTGGCTAGTAATTTGCGTCCGTGACTGTTTCTGTTGATTATCTACGTATGCAGAGGGCCTAAACGTACGCACATTCGATGCTGACTCAGTGTGGAGTATATGCTCATGTCTTTCAGAAAAGTTAATTGATGCCTGAGAATAAAGGATAAATCAAAATATGTAACAAAAAAGTCTTAACTTACGAAGTTAAATACAAAATGTTGAATCAACTCGAGAGAACCTAGTTACTTTGATCTGTTAGTGACCAGTGGACCAAAGTATCGGGTTCCCACCCGAGAGGTCGCGTGTTCAGTCTTTCGCTAGCTAAGTCCTCCATCATTGCACAAGATACATTCTCCGCTTATGGTGATGGTGGAATTCAAAAATTGACCGTAAATGTTTGTCTTTCTTTTAAATAAATCTTTTATTGAAAGAGAGTTTATTTTGAAGATTTTTATCATTTTACTTGATTTAATAATGCTCCATGTATTGTACAATTGATTTCTGTATTATTTATTTTGTATTAAATATCTTCAATATTATTTTCATTAGTTTTATTGGTCAGGTAGTTATTTAATGATGTGAAGTGTGATTTCTAGAGCGGTGTCCAGTTTCAAAACGTTGTTCTTATTCAAAATATGGGTTTAATTTTCAACTGCTCAAATTGAACTGAAATGAATAATCAAACAGTGAACTGAAATTATATAAACAAGCCATGTGGCCTAGCTACAGTTTGATAATGGCCTTGAACCCCGAAACAGCTGTCACTAGAAATAAAATCTAAAAATAGCGGAAATAATATTAAAGTAAACACAAATAAATATAAATATGTTGGAATAAAATTTAAATAATGTGCATTTGAAAATTGGTAAAAGGAAATTTACCAATTATTGTCATTACTGTTAGTTGTCAGGAAAGATATAGGCATTTCTTTCGTCTGTCTATCTCTTTCTAAACAACATGGTGTGATGGTTTGTGACTAAATATGGGAAATAGAGGAAATTATTAAATTAAAGATTTTTTAATGTATAGTATTATTTGGTACTTCATGTCTACACAATTGTTTAAGTTGACAGGCAACTGTTGCCAGGCTTGTGCCGTCTTGTTATGACAGATTCTTAAGGTATTATGGAAATGGGTGCCATATTAGATACGTAACAGCCATGCAAGTAGAAATGGTCGATATCAGAATCGGGTGTACCTGTGGTTCCAGCTACCGGTGATCGGCGAGGAACCGGTTATTTATCCAGTTCTTTTTGGAACCGGTTCCTGGTGCCAGAAAAGTTTCACGAAGGAGATTTCCATATTCAAATCGAAAAGTACTAGCAAATCGACAAAAGTTCCTCCCGAAAAAAAAGTACTAGTCAGTAGAGATTTAAAATCGAAAAGTACTAGCAAATCAACAAAAAAAAACGGTTCCTCGGACAAATGATATCGATTTTATTTGCCAAAAAAAGGAACCAGTCCCGCAGAGAAATAATATTGACGGTTCCAGTGACCGGCTTGGAACCGGTTCCTTTTAACCGGGACAGGAATTATCGACCATCTCTACATGCAAGCGATCAAATCACATTGAAATTGTAGAGCCTACGTCATGATCATTTGTTACAAAAAGATTTCCAAGTTTATTAGCCAGTTGCAGGCCTTCGAGGATTGAATACGCCGTTATTGAACCTCCTCCGTCATCGTCACTACTTTCCTCGGGGCTGGTGTGCTCCTCTAAAACGGTTTCGATTATTTCTGTCAGCAGTCAGTACAGCGATATGTTCCTAGACCCCTTTTGCATGCCTCTCTGCGTGCACCGTGTTCTCAAGAGAGTCCGGTGTATGTTTTTGTGACCTTGTGCCAAAAAACGGGAAAGGCAATTAAACTTTACTAATGACTCCACATCTTTAATATGGACTTACAGTGGTTAGTTGATGCAATAAATCGTCGATCACAGGAAAATATTACCCAAACTATTATGTGAAAAAAGTAAAAATTACTTGAAAAAATAAATATTACATATGTGATGTGTTAGCTAGTTGTATAGCACCTATCAGCTGTTGTACAATGTCACATTTTACGGTAGTTGAGTAGACAAACCATTTCCACTCGGGCATCGTGGGTTCAATTCCTCTGCTAGCTAAGTCCTCCATCATTGCACAAGCAACATTTTCCGCCTAGTATGATGGCAGTAGGAGTTTTTAAAAAATTGTCACATTATTCATAACCCGAGAATAAAGAAAAAAACACATTGTTCGAGCTCGGTAGACGTGAAAATACTAAGTATCGATTTTTTATTAAAATAATTAGTCTCTAATAATATGTTTATTGTTACTTAAATATTATTTTTTAGTAATGAAGTCAATATTTTACTTTCTAATTTAAAATTAATTGATTTATTTTCTTGCCTTTATAATTTAATTTCTTTGTGTGAATTTTTAAAAATAATTTAACCAAATTTAATATTATTATTATTTGTAATAGCTGTTTCGGCATTCAAGCCTATTATTAAACAGTTTTATAGTGGCCTTGAACTCGAAACAACTGTCACAAAAATTTAAAATAGCAGAATTTAATAATATTGAATTTGATCAAGTTAATTTTTTTAAATTAATATGCTGCTCTGCTACCCTAAAAAAAATACTTTAATTGATTCACTACTGCGAGTGAATCTGCCCAAGTCTACCCTATACAGAATGTTCAGCTATTGGGAAATCATATCAACTACCGTAAAAACTGTTTAAAAATCACCATAAATATTTTACGATTATACAATTCATCGAATGGCAGCTATATTTTGTCTATCAAAGGGGGTTGGCAATGAAACGCCTCAAATAATTAACAAAACCTTTATTATAAGCTGTACTCTGGAATAAAAAAATGGTAACATTACATGAACGTAGATTAATTATTACATAACCTAATCTATTTATTACCTAGCAATATATTAATTTCCACAAAATAATCACTTTGTAAAATTAAGAGTAAGTTTGAAAACATACATAATACCTACGCAAGAAAGAAAAAAAACGAGGCAAAACCAAATTTGAAAGCAACATGGTAGGCAGTCCTTATATCTGTGGTTTGTTCATTTTTGTTTAGTGCTGAAATATCTTTTTTGTGTAACGTGAATTTATTATAAGTTGCCTTTTAATTATTTATTATTGTAAGTGTCCAGGCTTTGTTAGCGACAGCAATGTTATTCATAATTTGAGCCTGTTTGCTCTCTGCAATTATTGTTTGAAGATGCTACAAGGCCAAAACATATCTTCAACGGTGGTGATACATCATTTTACTATACAAAAACTCCGATGCTATGTTGGTAAAATTATTTCTAAATAAAACTAATGTCCACATCTTATAAAATTAGAAAACAATTCATTTTATTGCACCAAAAAATTGAAAATAAACATTACAACCACAAATGTATTAACTTAAACAATATTTTGACATAAATAAATGCATTTTTTTACATTGTCACACAAAACACTTACTTAAAACAAACACTTGATAGTGATGATTACCCGGAACCTGTGGATCTATGGCACATACCTCCAATATTAGAGGAATGTTAGGTCAAAGTAAAAATGAAATATAAAGGCTGAGACAACCTGGCTGTTTAGACTTGGTCACTGAACAAAACTCAATTTAAGCCACATGTCTATTCTGAATTATGACAAATGACTGAATAAAGGCATGTGTATACCGCACAAGAGTACCAACTGCTCCCAAACCGTCTGGAGCCAGTGGGACTACGGCATCTCCGATTGGGGTATGTTGTGAGGCTGAAGGTAGTGGGGAGAGGAAGGATATGGTGAAGACAAAGGTTGGGAAGTATTTGGCTATTGAGACAAATTTATTAGTATCAACCACACTGGGTGAAATTAAATGGCCGAATTTTATGTGTAATTTTACATGGCTTAAAAAATTTGCTGAAAGCAGTAAAGGTATCAATAAAACTTATTTGCATATAATTTTGCACATCATACATTCTCTGGGATCGTGGATATTATAATAAAATTAATGTGCCTTATTTACAAAGCTTTCGAATTAATAATATTGAGACATCTTAACCTATTCGTAGCTAGGTAGGTACTGGTTTGGCATGGTTTTAAAAAATATAAATTAAACGGCGTTCAAAAAAGGAGTGTAACAAAAAATGGAATGGAGGAGAAGCTAAAAATTTCTAATCATCTTCGCACAAGAAGAAACATATAATCTTTGAACACATCTTTGTGGGAAAAGGCACCAAGTGTTGAGTATATACTTTTATATCTGTGCCTGAAACTGAATATTAATATTTTATCAGGAGTGGCAAAAAAGTCTATAAGCTCCGGGCAATGGATTAGCCGGGCCCCACACCTTAATTAGGTACCTGTTGAAAATGGGTTTTATTAATTTGTTTGACAAAAATAATAATTCCCTGGAAAAAGTCAACGTAGCTACGTATGTATGTACATCAATGACGTTACATATATTATAGACACGTTGTAGCGCTCTTAAAGTGGCAAGCAATAATCACGCTAGTTGGTGTGATTGGTGCCTAAGCCGATTTAGTACTAAACGGTCACGCGTCACTTGAGGTCGTTTCAAGCAAGTATGGAACGCGGTCCGAACTTCGGATCTGTTTCGTTCATATACATACCATATATTCTATGAATGTCTATCTTTGTCATACATGATCGATATTTGAATGATGAATTTACTGGTAACGTGTGTGTTTTGCTTGCCACATTTTGTGTTAATATTCTAAGGCTTATAACGTGTCTATATATATGTAACGTCATTGATGTACATACGTAAATTTATATATTATTTCAATATGCTTCTCAATCAATTTCTAATAGACATTATAACTGGATTTATATGACACAACACTATGGCAGATATATATACATATTATTACAGTAATCGCATTGGTATTTAAGAAATCTTTATTTTATGGTGGTTACATTTATGACATTACAAACTTATAGACACGTTGCAGAGTCTCTCAAAGTGGCAAGCAAAAGATTCAGTGGATTTAGTTTTAAACTGTCACATGTCGCTTGAGGTTGTATGCTATATCTAAACAAATTGCATAAATAAGTGCCAAAATAGCCCTCGTGTGTGATGAAAAAGTGTTTCCATTACACTGCAAACACTATTAAAAGCCAAGGAGTAATATTTCATTTGTATGCACAAGCACAAGTATGACATTTGAAATAAAATGATTATTTCTACTGTTCCCCGAAGATTTTAAGCGCCATTAGAGAGAGTGAGATGGTGACGTTTCAATATGTAAGTATAAGAAGGACAACCTACTGGCAGTAGGTCGTCTTATACGGCGTTCCCTATTCGTTGGTGTAGAATGCAGTATTCAATGTAACTTAAGTACGAAACGCCGCCCGGTCCTACATCTATTTTGTCCATTACACATATTCTTTGAATGTCTCTTTGCCATATATTTTATCAAGGTTTGAATGAAGAATTTACTAAGAACATAAGTGTGTTTGTTACTTGTCACATTTTGTGTAAATATTCCTATAAGACAATAGCGTGTCTATATGTTTGTAATGTCATAGAATTACATAAGAGCATCAAGGTTTTATAAATATCAATGTTATTCACTATGCATGGCTTGCATTGAAAAGAGGGTAGAATTAAGTCAGTGCCTGTGGCAGAATTATATCTCGGCTCACTGACTGCTTTGTAGACATTTTTACCAGTGAAATATTGTGACAATACTATTTATAACACGAGGACTGTATAATTTATAACACAAACTCAAGACAATGGTAGTAGTACACCAAATACGGTTTAAAGCTACTACAAACAATTCTTCCACCGTACAGAAATTTCATTTCCAGGATATTCCCGTCCCACACCAGTATAAAAAGGCTTTGTTTTTGGCAATTTGCTCTATATTCCCTTTCCCAAACTTACAACCATTTGCCATATTTAAATAATATAATAAATGACAATGCTTCTGCATTGTTTGCTTTAGTGGAACTGTTTGCCATTGAATCACAAAGTGTCGCCCGTATAAACATGACTCAATGCTGTAACAGCCGTTCATCTAAATAATGAGTATATTGAACATTTCTTCTCACTCACACTAAGCTGATTGCATCCATATTAGAGATGGTCAATATTCCTGTCCCGGTCGCTAGCAACTCCCCCCCGAAATAAAGTATTTGGAGAGTAACGCCGGAATCAAGAGACGAGGAACTGGTTCCAGTAATCACAGGAATCTAATGCTAGCACTACACAATCGTCCAACCGTCCAACTTTGAACCCGGACGGTTGGACGGTCGTGTAGTGCTAGCATAAATATGGCCCACAAGTCTTCTCCTTGGAACCATTCTGGTACCAAGAACAGGTTCCAAAAATAACTGGATAAATAACCGGTCCCTCGCCAGTAGCCGGTAACTGGAACCGCAGTGACACCCAATTTCAGATATCAACCATCCCTAATCCTTATACGGAAACAGTTCTGCCAACACAACCGAAAATATGGTGTTGCCATAGATTTTGGAAAAGCATTAAATAAAAACCATACATAAATAAAGACAGTACTTGCTTTGGAAATTAAAGCGAGAAAGGGTAATAATATGAACAAAATAAACTTAGAATTCACAATGGAACCAATCAAATACCAAGTCATCAATAACAACACTGTTGACACTTCACAAAACTAATCATCACCAGTGTGAACCCCCATAGTTTTACTCTCAGCAATAATGTTTATATTATTTTATAATTGACTACAGCTTGCTTCTGACGGTGACCAGGTCGGTGGTGAGGTTCTCGTTGGCGAAAATATTGGTGGGGTCCAGCTCGGCCTTGGTGGCCTGGTAGAGGTTCAGTCCTGGCTCCGATACCGTGTCTTTGTACCACTTCCTGCGGCATTTACCTATGCCGTGGTGATGCGATATTGATCCTGGAATACAGAAAAGTACTCGCTCATTAATAATTAATTTTTGGTTAGCCTGGATACATAATTGAAGATGCTTTTAGAACGTTTCCCTTTATTTTAATTTTACGTGACCCCTCAAAGAAGGTCCCCTGACTGTGAAACATTGTGAGATGGGTTAAGAAGGGGGTTATAGAAGGGGATTTGTTAATACAGTTCTTGAAGAGGTATGAAGGAGATAAACTCTTAAAAATGTGCAAAGATGGGCAAGTCCGTTTGATAGATTTCCTTTACACACGGATCATCATTTTTAGGATGCAGACGTCAAGATACAAAGCTGTGTTTGTTCTATCCTTGAAGTAACAATGTACGGAGAGAGAGCTAATTATTTTTACCCAACCTATACAAACTTGCGATAAATCACTTTCTCCGGGTTTTTACATCGTACACCATGAGAGAGAAAGACAACAAATATAATACACCGCTTCTATGTACTGTCACAATGATCTTAGGCTCCTGGGTCACCGCGGGACTCCGCCCACATTTTTTATTATGCCACTAAACTTGACACAATTAAACGGTTTTTTAGGTTAGATGCTATATTTGGTAAGTGGTTATACGAATAAACAAAAACATTATGTCGATATGTGATATGAATGGATGTATAAATACCCTAGTTTTAGTCTTAGCCACGCCCAGGTCCACCGAGTCAGGTAAAAATCATCAAAAACTGACTACACTGCTGTTGGATTCTAAATCAACAACTTGTTAGGTTCTAACCTTTTACTTATTATCCAGTCCCTACCTAGTTCCTGTCAGTTTGTTCTTTGAGTGTCATTGTGAACAGCCATAAAACAAACCGGCGATAGTGGCCCCCCTCCACCGGCAACAACCACAAAAATCGGGACTTCTAGACCATCGGTCTAGACTCGACCACCATTCGCCTGCAATCGTTCGTCGAAGTAAGTGCCTCCAGGGAATACGCCTCTTTTCGTCTTTCGTCATTCGCTTCGCATCCGTCTCTGGAGGACACACCCCACTCGAATTCCATCGCCCGGAGCAGCCAGTTCGGTGTTCCTTCAAGACATCTCAAGATGAGCAAACTGGCATAAATCATCATTTATCCACAAAATACAATTGAATCGTCCACCAAGTTACATTCGTTTTTACAGTCCACTCTAATTTAACAAATTCATCCAAAACTTAAACGTATTCGGCGTTTTTTGCAGTTTCTGGATCGAACAACTGCCTTGGATAGATACCACTCTGTATACTCTAAGGTTCTATCAGTATTTTTTTATGGATGGTGCTCCGAAGAACTAGAACTGTAGTCAATACCGCACCAGAGTCCCGACTGCTCCCAAACCGTCTGGAGCCAGTGGAGAGGGCCAGGAGATGGAGAAGAGGAAGGTTGGAAAGCACCAGACTACTCGGATATTCCAGCTAGATTACCTCCGGAGGCGATGATCTCGTCTCTGGCGATGTCCTCAATCTCCTCGTACAACTTGACGGAGTCCTCCCCCGGCCGCTTGGCCTGCAGCCCGAAGTAGAAGTAGACGCAGCAGCCAGCGTCGTACGTCTGCGTGACGCGGCACGACACCATGTAGTGCAGGTCGCGCCGGCGGCACTCGCGCACGATGCAATGCTTCACGTTGCGGCACAGCGCGCTCGTGCGGTCCCACGGCATGGACGTTTCAAAGGACTCGGCCACGATGCCCAGATCGAAGGCGAGATCCTGGAAAAAAAACAAATTGACACGAGACGTACTGGCGGCATAGACAAAAAATACAAGACACGTCATATTTATACAAATTGAACGATAAATTTGGCACGCTCTTATATCTGTTTTAAAACTCGTAACGCAAGAAAAGGATAGCCATATCAAACAGAATATGTGTCTATGAATGAGATAGTTATATGAACGTCCCGCGTTACATTCTCCGCGTTACAAGCCCTCTCTTCCCTAACGAACTTACGAGCGAAGTAGCATGCGACGTACTCAGTGTACTGTCGCTAGGTTGTCTTCCACACACTTATGTATTTCTGCATTCGCTATCTCACTTATACCATTTGGTATGTGAGTAATTGTATTAATTGAAATAATAAGTGATTTGTGTGTACTTCGCATGAAAAGAAACTCCATGAGATTTGTTTTTTGGTCCCGAATGATTTTTACACTTGTCAAAAGCACAGGAAGGCATTTATCTCAGAAAAGAGCTTACAGCGACGCCTTTGTGGCAGCTGGTGACAGCTTGTTTGTCAAACGAATGTTTGTGCGAGTCTAAACGCAGTAAATCTCAGGTATGCCACGTTAGCTTAGTTTAGTGCAGTCACGCGCGTTGTCTCAGTAACGTATCTACATTATTTAATTCATCTAAGACTGGCGGTGGGTAAGACCTGTCGAGAATTGACACAACCGTGAACATTCGAGGGATAACCTATAACCTTGAAGTGACAATATATGGAGAGAGAGAGCTAATTCTTTTTACCCAACCTATACAGATTTGGGATAAATCACTTTCTCTGGGTTTTTACGTAGTACACCATGAGAAAGAAAGAGACAAGAAAAGTCGTCACATAATATCGCAGTACTTCTAAGTATGTAAGAATGTTCTCCGTCCGCGCTAACTTCACATCATCGAGTTGCGTAACTTACGTCAACGGATTTTGAGGTTATTTCTTATATTTGTATTGATTAAAAAACTTGCTGTGGTTATACAAATAAATCAAACAAATTATGATAATATGCGCTATGCGTGAATGTTCTAATAAGACCAAACAAAGATTATAAAATATCACTTTTCAGAGGTATTTCAAAAGTTTTAAATATTTTTGACTGAACTTCAGAATTTTCACATTTTTAATGATATAAAGACATAAAATCAACAAAAAAATTCCATCATTATTTAGGCAAACCTTCCGTTATTAGTGTTTGTCTGATATTTTGACTTTATAAATCATTTTGATGGTGTATTGATATTGTTTTGTTTAATGTGTTCGTTAATTATGTTTTTGAAAATGTCCGAATTCCACGTGGGCGGTAACTAAAAGGCTATTTTATATCCATTAATATATCTTTGTCTCTTTCTATCGTGTCAGTATAAAGTCAACCGTCCTGACTACACTGTTTTGCAAAGGTACCGCTCCATGTCCTCGAAGATAGCATCCTACACCATAATCGGTCATTTGATTATCAAGGACTAGATCAAACAATGATTTCGCGTGACATTCGTATTTGAAGTGTCATGTTGAAGGGCAAGCCTACATGTATTTAGGTCCTCTAATTACATGTGCTAAGTGCCATGGCATGTTTATGTTAGCCATTGACTCAATAAGCAGAATCTTTAACTTCTTACTGCTTAGGAAATGATATGTAAATAAGCATTTGAGAAATCGCTAAATTCCGTGAACTCGACACGTGATGGCAGCTGCTTAAAAAGAATACGCCAAATTAGAAAAACAAAATGTTATTCGGACTCTTTACATGACCCCACCTGAGTATTTATTTTTTGTTTTTAAAGAAAGACAAACATTCCCGGGTTACGAATAACCTGACAGTACCTGAAAAACTCCTACTGCCATAATGATAAGCGGAAGATGTTGCTTGTGACTTAGCTAGCGGAGCAATCGAACCCACGCGCCCGGATGGGAATCCTACGCGTTTGTCCACTCAGCTACTAACCTGTCTTATTCTTCTTCTTCCACCTCACTTCCTTCAGCCTCCAGAGAGGTAGATACTCTAAGTATCGCACTAGTGAAAGACCACCATTCTGAATCGAAAAGTTGCTTGAAATGGTTTGTACCGTGCTCGGTGACTAGCTCTGAATAGTCAGGTACTTTCCAACCCTCCTATTCTCCATCTCGTTCTCTTCCTGACTCCCTTATACATACAATATACCCTTATTGGGGACGCCATATTGCTACTGGCTCCAGACGGTTGGGAGCAATTGGGACTCTTATTCGGTATTCGCTATAAGAAGCCTCACAACTTAGGGTGCCATAGTTTCACTGGCTCCGGGCACTTGGGAGCCTAGTGCGATATTGCACCCTTTACCCTTTATTACTTGTTAAAATTCAATGTGCTTTTGTAAAGAATTGATCGTTTATCCATGTCTTCCTTGGGCGAGTATAATATATGGTACCTACGCTGTGTTTCAGAGTGACAATTCATTAATATCTGTGAAAAAAATTCAATTAAACCAAAAGCCCAAATTAAAAAGATACGATAAGTCTTTTATTTGCATCCAGTTGACGAAAAGTTCGTGCCCCCACTTTCCAGATGTTGCGAATAATGTGGTGGTGCGATTGATGCGCGTAACCTTAGAAACTAAAAAGGCAAGCGATGCTCGCATCAACCCCTGAAGTTTGGCGGTGTATGATGGTACTCACCCTGATGTAGGCGATCACAAAGGTCAGCACATATCCTCGTTCCCCGTTCTTAGCCCCTCCGGGCATGCCCCCGCAGCTCGCCGCTATGGCGTTGATCCTCTTCTCCTTGGCCGAGACGTCCTCCTCCGAGCCCTCGTACAGCAGCGTGGTCACGCACAGCTTCTCCATGTCGAAGCCCTTTATCTTGGTCAGGTAGGTGGTCTTCAGCACCTCCAGGAAAGAGCCGAAGCCCGTGGGCGCCGGCTTCAACGCTTGCCCGAAGTGGAACTGCTCGTTGTCCATCAGCCTAATACTGGAAGGTTGGCAGCGTTGTCTCGCTACTTCCCTCATGCACTTGACTCCCGATTCGAAGTCGGGGAAAACGATGGAGCCGTATCGTGTGACTTTTGGCAGCGGTCTTATTTTGAGAACTACTTCAGTTACTACTCCCAAGGAGCCTTCGGAACCGAGGATCATCTGCTCGAAGTCTGGACCGCAGGATATTCTCGGGCTCTTGCTGCTTTTGGCCAGCACTCCGCGAGGGGTCACCATCTTCACGTGAACGACGAGGTCTTCTATGTTTCCGTAAGTGTTTTTCTTCATGCCGCTAGCTCTAGTAGACACCCAACCGCCGAGGGAAGAGAACTCGTAAGAGTCGGGTTCGTGTCCTGCCGTGTAGCCTAGCTTGCCCAATTCCCTTTCCAAATCTTGTCCCAGGATGCCACCCTCGCAGCAAACAACCAGATTCTCGTAGTCCACCCACAAGATTTCGTTCATTTGCGAAGTGTCCAGGGAGATGATGGGCCTCAGCTCCTTGGCGGGGCACTCCACGGCTCCCGACACGGAGGTGCCTCCTCCGTAAGGTATGATGACGAGTCCTCTTCTGTCTGCCAGTTTCACGATCTCCACAACCTCTTCGTGGCAAGAAGGCCACACCACGACGTCTGGAAGCCTCTTGATTTTGCCAGTCTTCACTGCGGCTATGTCGTGGAGGGCTTGTCCTCTGGCCCTGATGAGTCTGTCGAGACCTTCGACGGAAAATGAAATCCCCAATCCTCTGATCTCATCCAAGATGGACTGGCTGACGATGGATTCGACAAAGCGTTCTGGCGGTGGGCTGGCAGCACCGTGGTCGATGCTGACGTCGCAGTCAAACTTGGCCAGGACGTAGTCTTTTAAGGGCGCAAGATCCGCATCACCAATTGGATACCTAGAAAGAAAAAAAGAGGAAGACTGTTAGAAATTGGGTTCAATGTGTAAAAGCTACACGGCATTCTAAATACATAGCACATGTTATGTAAACTGTAATAAAAATGGTATTTGCATGAATTATATTTCGGTAATTATGAAATTTCTCACTTAAATATTTTTTGCAGGTCAAAGTATAAATATATGCCGTAATAAATCTATAAACAACGACGACGTTGCCTACATTCCGGCGAACTTGCGAATTGTTGAGAAATGAAATAATATACCAAACAGAAAGATTGCAAAAGTTCACATCTAAACCTAACGCTAATTTCAAGCTCTTTCGAGATACATTCAAAACATGGTGATCTGGGTAAGTAATCTCTGACATCCTCACACTGTCGTTTTTGACACGTTCAATTCAAAGTGATCTTGGGAATATTGACAGAAGACGTCTATATTTATAAAAGATTGGCTCGACAAGGGACAAACAAGCAATCACTTGGAGAGTTTACACAGCGGAGACAAAAATTATACTCGTAAATAATTCCTTCAGTTAGGTATAGGTCTCTCATCTAGAGTTGAAGCAAGCACAGTACTCACACAGATGCATAGCATACATACAGCGTGTTTTGTTTTAAACTTCAATAAAAAATAAACAGTTGATTATTATTTCACACTTCAGAGATCGAAGCCAAAGCGTGTTGAAGTCAGTTATATAAAAGTTTTTTTAACATGTACTCGTATGTTGTTTTATTTCATTGTTATTCAAATACTGAATGTTCTTAAAATACAGTTCTCAATAAAGGACTGAATTCAAAGGGTTATTAAAAAAATTGCAAGGTATCCAGTAATTTGTAATATTAATAGTAATATTGTTATTTATTGAATTTCTTATACATGACAAACTACAAGCATGGATGCTAATTACCGTCTCTTCAAAACAGATTATAATATTATTTTCAACAGCACCCGGTCGAACCGAATGAATAAAACACGCTGCAAGTGCACTATCAATATACTATAAGAATCATCGTAAACACTTGCTGATCCTTTTCCACGAGTGACGTAAACAAGACAAAGGTACAATAAGTAGGCGTAAACAAGACAAAGGGCTTTCTTTACGAGGTATCGTAAATACATCGCCACTGGAGCGTATACCGATACACAATACACCCAACGCTACGCGTGTATTGTTTGTTTCAACTCTTGTTGCTTTAACTATACCTAGAACTTGGCATTTTGGCATGTGAAGTACATAAATGCAATTAGGAAATTATTGTGATTAAATCAGGCTGTCAAAACTATTAAATATGACAGTAAAGAACGACTTCTTTTTAGAGCCATGAAGATTAATTTATTTTTATTTAGTACATAGAACAAGCTCGAATGAATAGATTAAAAAAACTGTTCCCCGTCTGGCGTTCAGCACTTCTTCAAGTAGGGGAACGCGACCCCGTTAGGGACCGCTGAGATCATATTAACAATAGGTTTAAGGCACTCGTCAAATTGATAGATTTACGATTTGCTTTGCAAATTTTAATAAACAGACAGTATTTTTTCGTTTTTTTTTACGACTTTTTATAATTGAACAATGTAAATATATTAACTGTATTTTTACTTATGGAAACTTCCTATTTTTGAAAATCTAGTCGCCATATACCTATCTCCACGGACATCCCTCAAATTGACGGATTCGGTAATAAAACGCTTTTGAATTTGTTCCATTTGTGAAATTATTACTTTTAAAACAAAATAATCATAGAGTAACAATTTGTGTGAAGCAATGAAGAAATAATGTCATCGGTGTGAAGGATGTTTTGTTATAAACCCAAATTACAAATAAGCGTTCGTTGCGTAACACATTCGGCGCATTATGATTTATGGGGCAATAAAAAACGTCTCTTCGAGGGTGGAAGTCTGGCGACGTTGACCACACGGCTGCATTAGTGTAAGTAAATAAATATATCTTCAGTTATAGAGTTGTAGTCAGTGTGTGGAGTCTAATTTCAATAACAATTTTTTTTTAACAGTATATGTGTTTATCCGTCAATTTGACGGGTACCCGTAGAAATAGTTATATAAAAAATGCCCGTAAACTGATGAAATCCGTTATTGTCACAGTTCCTCCATATTTAAAAAATGTTTCCAGAATTCTCGCAGTGTTCATTTTCAGGGCAGATGGACAGGGCACGGGATACATTAATCCAAAATTTTTGACACTGCAATATTGTCCAAAACGTTTACGCAAGAAGGAAAAGGCACAAAAACACGGACAATCTCTTAAAAAAACCAACATAAAACGTATGACTAAAAATAAACAAAAAAGAATAATATTTTTACAAAGACATACACATTAAAAGGGAGTAAATAAGAAAAGGGAACAAACGAGTAAACACATTAAAAGGAGACTCATAATAGCAGAGATTAATTCAGATAGATACTCACATACATAAAAGTGTCACAGAAAGGATGTATCACCAATCTATAAAGTTGTTGAGATCCTTGAAGTGGTTTTGCCAATATATTTTTGTTAGCAACTGGGAGTTTTAATCCATTGGGTAATGCGTTGTATTGTGTGTGAGAAGATGACGAAAAGTGTATTTGATTTTGTGGAGGTGCATGTCGGAATTAAAGGCTGGTTTAATGTCGGTGTGTGACGAGTGCTGAATTATTTTTCATTTGGCAGTTGCAATGTTACATTTTTGTAGAATCGTAAATGGAAGACTTTGTGAATCTTTGACACGAGTGTCTCATGGTAGATGGCATAATTAATTCCACGGTAAATGATAGATGTTTTTTCGAAATGCTAGTTTGGGAAACACTGCCGTAATGATATTATATTACACCTATGGGGCACGGAATGATAAATTACACGTTCTTTGTAAATATTGTCGCATACGTTTTGTTCATGTAAGTCCAGCTCTAAAGAAACATGGTTTTGCAAATAAAATAATGAATAGACGTACGTATGACAAAAGCGTGGAGCTGATGAATAGAGAGGATCGTGTCGCAAAGGGCAAACAAATGTTCGGAGTGTTTGAGGCAAATATCTCCGCAATCGCTGTGCCCGCGTACAGTGAGAGTAGGCAGGTACCCAGCATTCGGTTTATAGGTTAGGGAAACAGAGAGGAATCAACACTCAGTGAATGGCATAGGAAGGATGAAAATAGACTGAATGCTGTGGAAATGAGATCCCTGAGACGTATGTGCGGTAAAACCATATATGACCGTATTAAAAATGTGGATAACCGGAAAGAATGCAAGGCTGATGTAAGCGTAACGAATAGGATCAAGAAAGGGACGCTTAGATGGTTTGGGCATGTAGAGCGAATGAACGAAGAAAGGAGTGTGAAAATAATATATGATGTGAAAGTGAATAGAAGAAGAAGTCGAGGACGCCCGAAGAAGTCATGGCACGATCAAGTTAATCAAATACTTGAATCGAGTCATGTGAAGAGTCAGAATAACAGAAGAGTATGTATGAGACGATGTATGAATGTGTGCCAAGACAGAGCTGTATGGCGGTTCGTCCTCTCTGCCTACCCCTGCGGAGAAACGGCGTGTTGGTTAGTTAGTTTGTTACAACTTTAATTTTATCAATATCATTATCAATATCCTCTGAGTGCAAAACTGTATCTTTTTCCAATCTAGAAATAACTAAAATAATTGTGTTTATCTCAAGTGACCTGCCAGGTAAAGGTAAGTATGCTTCTGTATATTATCTCTGTATATAATATTAATATGTCGTAGATTATATTATGTAGTTAGTAATAAAATGGAGCTTAGGAATTAAGATTTGTACAGGTCCCTTGGGGTGATTTTCACAAAAACGGTGCTTTACGAATTATCCAAATTTTTTTATTTTTTATTATTTATTAAAAAAAAAAAAGATTATTATTTTTTTTTTTAAATTAGGTTAACTTATCTTTTAAGACTTTTCCACAAGGAAATGTGTAAATAACTCGATCCCTTGAGGTGATATTTCACAAAAAATGGTGCTATATAAACCAAGTACCATTACTATTATCGCGGTAACGCTGGCGTGTTGTCTTGGTATCGGGAGGAAGTTTTCGAACTTGGTAACGGAAAGGTTAACAAAAAAGGCAATCGTCTTTCAAGAGTTATGTAAATACCTTCAACAAGGATTACATAATATCTTTCACGTTATAACCTACGTTAGAGTAGTCACGTACCTACGTTTAGGCCAGCGCAGTATGTATTAGAAAACGTACTACGTCAATTTATCGATGGTTGGAGTTCGGACCGACCAACGCTAGACGTTGCGCCATAACGAACCTGGAAATATTTTGCTCGAGGCCTAAGGCGTGCCCTCGAATTATTACACGTGATTCTATTGGAAAAATCTGCATAACAACCTTTTCTAAATTTCTCCACATCATAATCAGCTGCTGTACCTTATTGATGACATTTCACAATCTCGCAGTATCTCATTCGATTATATTTTAAAGGTATTTGGGTCCCTACCTTGAAGTAACAATATATGGAGGGAGAGCTAATTATTTTTACCCAACCTGTACAAACTTGCGAAAAATCACTTTCTCCGGGCTTTTATGGCGTACACCACGAGAGAAAAAGAGACAACAAATTTCTTGGCCCGCTTCTATATACTGTCATAATGATCTTAAGGTGCTGGTTCCTTGAAGTAACACTGGCGGGACTCCGCCCACATTTTTTATTATGCCACTAAACTTGACACAACTAAACGGTTTTTTAGGTTATATGCTATATTTTTGTTGATAAAAATACTGTGAAAAAGTGGCTATACGAATACACAAAAACATTATGTCGATATGTGATATGAATGGATGTATAAATACCGTAGCCTTAGTCTTAGCCACGCCCAACTGCGCCGAGTCATGTTAAAATCATCAAAAACAAGTCCAAAACTGACTTCACTGCCTTGGATAGATACTACTCTATGTACTCTAAGGGCCCTACTATCTACATACCTATTAATCTTCATAATTTTTTATTTCAATCTTTACTTGAATGTCCTTACTGTCTACTGAAAACCGTTTATTATTTATCGATCTTAGAGTATATAGAGTGGTACCCGTCCAAGGCAGTGTAGTCAGTTTTTGGTGATTTTTACCGGACTCGGCGGACCTGGGCGTGGTTAAGACTAAGGCTAGGGTATTTATACATCCATTCATATCACATATCGACAATGTTTTTGTTTATTCGTATAACCACTTTTTCACAGTATTGATATCAACAAAAATATAGAATATAACCTTAAATACCGTTTAGTTACCGTTTACCCGCGGTGACCCAGGAGCCCAAGATCATTGTGACAGTATATAGAAGCGGGGTATTATATTTGCTGTCTCTTTCTCTCTCATGGTGTACGTAGGTTGGGTAAAAATAATTAGCTCTCGCTCCATATATTATTACTTAAAGGTCCTGATACATTTGTTTTGTTATTGTTTTTTTTTTATATTCACACTGTTTGCATTTTTAGTAACGTTACCTTATAATACTTTAAAATTGATGTTTTTAGGTACCGACACGTTAAAATTATTTCCTTTTCTCTGCTTTGCAAATTTGTTCATGTTTATACATACCTTTAATCTGGAGTTTTTACACCCTTAGCTTCTAGTAAATTGTTTTTTAATCTGTCGATGTACACAGGCACTGTTATACGAGTACCCACATCTGTTTTTTTTCATGATTTATGATAACGATCATGATTTTAGATAGTTTTAATTTGCATACATATCTGTTGTATAATATTTTGTCGTTATTATATTAGGTTAGGTAATTTAATGTGAAGTGCACTTGAAGTGAAATAACACAAAACTGCGTTATGTACATTCACTGTTATTATTAAAACATTACTTAATGATACGTGAGTAGATACTACCTAAAAATACCAATATTCTTTCTTAAAAAACAATTATTTTCATCAGTTTTCCTTCGACAATTTGAAGATCACACTCCGATTGATTTTCTGTTCGGTCACTTCAAAAAATATTGTTTTTCCAACCCGTGAAAAATCACGGGATGTAAGTTGACTTGCCAAGAAAAAATATCAGTTACATTTTCCAGAGTGGTAGATACTCTAAGTACCTTGCTAAGAAACGTTGCTTTAGATGGCTTTAGCCGTGTTTGGTGACCAGATCTAAATAGCCAGGTACTTCCTCACCTTCCTCACCTCACAAACATTCCCGGCTTACGAATAATACCTGACAATATTTTAAAAACTCCTACTGCCATCATAAGAAGCGGAAGATGTAGCTTGTACAATGATAGAGGACTTAGCCAGCAGAGGAATTGAACGCACGACGCCCGGGTGGAAATCCGACGCGTTTGTCCACGCAGCTGCCGACCGGTCATTCATCTTTTCCATATCATTCCCCTCCTACCTCACCTTCAGCCTCACAACATACCCCAATTGGAGATGGCATAGTATCTCTGACTCCAGATGGACGGGAGCAGTTGGGACTCATGTGCGGTATCAATTATTAAAAAAAGTGTGTTGAAATACACTATAGGTAGGTACTTTATTAGGTAGGCAGGAATTTGAGCACACTTAAGGAAATTTTTTATATATTGTTTAATGAAGATTTTTAATTGCGGTTAGGTTGTTGAACCTGTGCTTAGAACATATTTGTTCGTTCGTTAGTTTCTCTTTTGGCTGCCTGCATAGATAATTATTGTAAATCTGCAGTTTAAAGCGATAGAAACTATAAAAAAAACCTGATACAAATTATATTTTTTATCTTCATATTATTTTGAAGATTTATGTAAAACATTTCAGTTCGCTTCAGTAAACTCATAAAACTTGAATATTTTTACGATAAAATATTATTATTACAAAATAAAATATTATTAAAATTCAATTCTATCCTTGCTTACGTCATGGCATAATATGTAACTTTATCTGATTTATAAAATTATTATTGCTAGAAATTTCCATATTGAATCCCGTCACTGTCCCAACAACTCGAAGTACTGGCCGTTGATGATAATTCGAAACAACGCCACCATGATTTTAATAATAACAACCCCTGTTGGGAGAGTAGAAACATTTGGACCGTTGGTGCCGTTGGGGGTGTTATTTTTTAACGCAACAGCTATATTTTCCTTGCCGTCGGTGGATTCGCTTGACGCTAGGCGCTACGTATTGGCCGTTTCGTATGGGAAAATCCACAAAGAGTATAGTATGGGAGGTATACAATCAAAAGATCATTCTAAACTACGCATACTATCGTTCACGAAGTGTACACTCTTACACCTTTTTGTTTATCTGGCGCTAAAGCTAAAACAATAGGTTCACAATCAGTGAGTGTTGAGACTGCGTTGCGTTAAATAATATTTAATTAGCGCTGGACGTCGGCGGCATCTAGCTGTTATTTCAAACCACTAGTTATATTTTGATACAGTACTACATAACTAATGATAATCCAAGCAACACCTGCGCAATACGCGAGTGTAAAGATAGCGCTCGGATTCTCTCGCCTAGGAAAAAGCCAGATCGTAATCGCTTTGATAAGCTTTATGAACACCGCCTTTATAGCCGAAGTCTTGTTTGCAGGCTTATTTTTCTTCTGAATTAGTCGGCTTTTAACTTAGATTAACAGATTATTTGAATTCTGATGTAATGATATTATACCCTGACTGATTTGATGGTATTGTTTGATTTGTTATTTGACTTTAGTTATTGAAATATTCGTATGTAGCCATTAAAATCCAACTGTTGGGGAAAAAATTCGTCAATAGCGGTAGACTTTGATGGCATCTAGCTGTTATTTTCAACGGCTAGTTATATTTTGATACAGCACTAGTCCGAACAAACAGATGTCATCAGTTGTTGGTGTGATTTTACGATTCGCATATTATTACAGTTGACCAAAGGCAAAAAACAAAAATATTATTTCTGTTTTTCCTTATGAGTGACAATACTTTGTACCTCAGAGTAACAATATAAAGAGACCATACTAATTTGTGACAAATCGTTGACAAACTCGCAAAATATAGCTCTCTCTTTATGCTCGGTTCTATACGCATATGAGAAAAAGAGACAAACAATTGTTGAAACCAATACATGATTTGGGGCGGGCTAATACCATGTCCGCGGTTAATTGATCTGTACGAGCTTCATTCTGGTTTGGAGTGTCAGGCGAACGGACTGTCAAAAGTGCGTAAATAGTTAAAAACTTGAGTTATTTTTTGTCCGATATCTAGCAAAACATCATGGCCATATGTGCTATACTTGGTTGCTTCAATCGAAGTACAAAAGGACCAAAAACAAACAGTTTTCACACGTATGTACCATAAAAATCGTCTTTTTTAGTTAGATCACAAATATTTAACATTCTAACCTACAAAACAACTAGTAACTTACACCAATATGTAATTAATCTTTGGACTATTCGTTCCAATATAATAAACTTCCGTTTGAAATGAGTTTTAGTGGATTCGTAATATTTTTAACTTAGAGATATTTACTAGCTGTCACATAAGAAACCATTACATGGGGGGAATCCCCATATTGTACGGCTTCTGAAAATATCCCGGTCTCTTTCTTTCTCATGATACTAACGCTAAATTGTTGGCAAACAGATAAAGACAGAATAGTGTTTATCTCTTAGTTATATTTATAATTTCGGTTACGTCCCAAGATTCAGGGCTATGCCAAAATTGGAATATTATTATTTATTTAATTATTTTTAGATTTCCAAAGGATGAAAAAAGACGAGAAAAATCTAATTTCTTTTTTCTTTGATTTAACAAATATGTTAATATGAATTCATACGTTTCATCTGGATTTTTATACCCTTAGCTTCTAGTTAATTGTTTTTTTTAAATCTATTGATGTGCACATGCACTATTGTACCCATTTCTGAACCTGTTCTCTGATGATTTATGATAACGATATGCATCTAGATAGTTTTAATTTTGTATACATATTATATATTATTTTCTCCTTGTTAGTTAGAATTATTAGCTTAATTAATTAAGTATGAAGCGCACTTGACGTGAAATATCACAAAACTGTGCTATATAAGTTCACTGTTATTATTATCTGCATTCGAAATTTCCTTACAAAATAACGCGGGACGGAAAACATCCCTACAATACTTAAAAGCGGTTTCATGTTTTGTGAAATTTTTTGTGCCTCTTTCTCTCTCATGGTGTACGACGTGAAAACGCAGAGAAAGTGATTTATCGCAAATTTATATAGGTAAAAAAATGATCTCTCTCCATATATTCTTACTCCAAGGTTAAGAAAATGATTTAACATCTGTTATCACCGTACATTTTTTTTATTTTACTTTTGTTTGTAAACTATTTTGTTGATGGAACTGAAGTTCATTTTATAATATGTATTATAAAATGTTCTGTACTAATAATTTAATTCGTTTATATTTTTATCTATAAATAAGATTTTAATAATCTTATTGATTAATGTATCTTTGAATAAACAAAAAATATACAACATTCATTCTTTTTTAATGATTTACAACTACCTACTCACAACAAAATACCTAATTTACTTAATTTGTGACAACCCTGTTAGTGATTTTACTCTGAGTTTAGGCCACACCCTTTGGTCATTGCTTGGTCAAAAAGTGCGGACAAAATTTCGCAAAGTTAGGTCTCTACGTTACTCTAAGCTTTGTACGCATGCATATTGTTTGAAATACTTGTGACGTTATATGGCACAAAAAGTACAGACAGCTTCACACATAGACGCACATAGAAAACATAACTGTCTCAGTGAATGATTGTTAGAATACTGTCAGTTATCACTGGATAAATAATTAAACGTTTGGATAATCGTGTGCATCTGCCAATAAACCTATGTATATGTTTCCGAAGTGGCACAAACTCACTCTCTAACTTTAAACTCTGGTGTCATGAAATTGGGTCTGGGACACTAAGTGATATTCATTTATTTATCTACAAACTAACGGACTAAAGTCCAATTACAAAAAAATACAAAACACGAGTTGGAAAAAAGAGCAACAGAAAAAGAACAGCACACACATAATATTAAATGAAGCAATGACAAAAATAGGACAAAATATACATAAGAAAGAACATTCAAATCAAAGCCGAGGTCAAGTCAAAGTTTTGGTAGAGTCGTAAAGAATGACAAAAAACATTTATACTGCTACCAAAATTTTCAAGACCATGGCTTGGAGTTGACAAGTCTCGACATTCTGGACAGTGGAGAATAATATATAATAGATAAATTCGAAAGACAACAATTCAAAATGGAACGTTGCCTGAAATGGCATCAGCCGTGTTTGGTGACCAGATCTGAATATCCAGGTACTTCCAAACCTACTACCTTCTGCCTCACAACATACCCCATCGGGGATGCCATAGTCTCAAGGGCTCCATACGGTTGGGACCAGTTGGGACTCTTGTGAGGTATTCACCATATATATAAGACAAAATGCTGTTAAACATATATGTGATACCTTTATAAAACGCCATATTGTTTGCTCTGTGTTTTCTACTGTTAAATAAAAAGAAAATTAGTGTTGATACTCGAATGGCACCATTACAACATGGAGTCAAGTAATTATATGCAATTAATTAGGGTGCATAATGCCTCGCATTGAAGTTCCCCATCTATCTACGGCGTAGACGAAATCGTAGAAGGCAAAACGAGATTGAATTATCGATAATATTAATACGCTGAAACACAGTGAAACGTCTGCCGTACACATGACCGTACGATACACGGAAAAAATCATTAATGGTAATCTTCACTCATTCGTAAAAAGGTCTTCGATTTAATTCCGATAACGCTATTGCACGATTTACTTACTTCGTTCCTTTTGACGTGAGCGGGTTATCTACTAGTTCCTTAGAGTATACTAGAGGTAGCCCAAGCCAAGGCAGTGAAGTCAGTTTTGGACTTGTTTTTGATGATTTTAACATGACTCGGCGCACCTGAGAGTGGCTAAGACTAAGGCTACGGTATTTATACATCCATTCATATCACATGTCGACATAATGTTTTTGTGTATTCGTATAGCCACCTTTTCACAGTATTTTTATCAACAAAAATATAGCATCTAACCTAAAAAACCGTTTAGTTGTGTCAAGTTTAGTGGCATAATCAAAAATGTGGGCGGAGTCCCGCCGTAAACCAGCACCTTAAGATCATTGCGACAGTATATAGAAGCGGTCCAAGAAATTTGCTGTCTCTTTCTCTCTCATGGTGCACGATGTAAAAACTCGGAAAAAGTGATTTATTATAATTTCGGATGGGTTGGGTAAAACAAATTAGCTATCCCTCCATTAGATTCTTACTCTGAGACGAGTTCTAACAGTACACACTCGCTATGGAAGCATTCACGTGCTAGATACTAACGAAAGTGCTGCCATCTTTAATTTTCAAAGAGAACTATTAATTTAGAAGATAAAATACATAGTTTCAAGTTCAACTATATTGAAGAATACGCTATAGGTTATTTCTGATTTTTAACCTGATAAATTTATGCGGTGGACACAATGTTTTCATAATGACACCGCTGTAAATTTAATTATTTATTTTTTATTTATTTTTGACGTTATTTCAGTTGATACTCTCCCATCGTCAGGAAACTACGAGCTAAACGCATAACTTATAAACATTTTATCATAATGATTCCGACAGCTAAAAAATAATTAAAAAACTGAGAAATAATTATAAAAACTTAAATGATACCAGTATAATTACACAACATAATAATTTCCATTGTGAGTACCTACGTAAGACCGTACGAGTGTGAACTTATCAAATTTGAAACTGTTGTCAATTGAACTTATCAAATTTGAAACTGATGTCAATTGAACTTATCAAATTTGAAACTGTTGTCAATTGAACTTATCAAATTTGAAACTGATGTCAATTGAACTTATCAAATTTGAAACTGATGTCAATTGAACTTATCAAATTAAAAAAATAACATTTTCAAATCCCTACCTGCCTAATAAACTATGTTCGCTAACTAACTTACTAACCATCACGCCGTTTCCCCGAGGACGGACCGCCACATAACTCTGTCTTGGCACACACTCCTTGCTTCATTCACATTCATACATCGTCTCATAAAAATTATTATATACTTGAAATAGAACTAACATTATTTTTTCTTGGCATGTCAACTTACATCCCCTGATTTTACACTGATAACAACTAGTTAACTAACTAACTAACCATGACGCCGTTGTTCCGCAGGGGTAGGCAGAGAGGACGGACCGCCATACAACTCAAGCTTGGGAAATACTCCTTTCTTCATTCACATTTATTCATTCTCTTCTGTTATTCTGACTCTTGACATAGCCCGACTGAAGTATTTGATTTACTTGATCATGCCATGTCTTTCTCGGGCGTCCCCGACTTCTTTTTCCATTCAATTTCACATCATATATATATTTTTCACACTCATTTCTTCGTTCATTTGCTCTACATGCCCAAATCATCTATGCGTCCTTTTCTTGATTCTATTCATTACGCTTACATCAGCCTTGCATTCGTTCCGAGTTTCCACATTTTTAACACGGTCATATATGGTTTTACGCACATACGCCTCAGGGATCTCATTTCTACAGCATTTAGTTTACTTTCATCCATCCTCTGCCAGGTCTATGCCTTACTGCCATGCATCAGGGTTGGTATAAAAACTCCATTGTGGACTGCTAGCTTCGCTTCTTTGGACATTTTTTTTATTTGCCCAACAGCGTCCAGTCCTCCATTCATGTAGTTTCCTGCATTCACCCTTCTTTCAATATCCTTATCAGCCTTTCCGTCTCTCTAGAACATACTTCCTTAATACACAAACTCATCCACTTGCTCCAAGTATTCATCACTCACAACTATTTTGCACGCTGTTCTCTTACTATGGCTTTCAAACACCATAACAACTAGTAAATACTTAGAGTACATGGAAAGGTACCTATCCAAGGCGGTGTGTAGTCAGTTTTTGATGATATTTGCCAGACTCGGCAGACCTGGGCGTGGCTAGGACTATGGCTAGGGTATTTATATATCCATTCATAGCGCATGTCGATATATTTTTTTCGTTTATTCGTACAACCACTTTTCTACAGTATTGTTATCAACAAAAATATAGCATATAACCTAAAAAACCGTTTAGTTGTGTCGAGTTTAGTCGCATATGAAAACACGTGGGCGGAGTCTCCGGAGACGCGGGAGACCAAGATCATCCTTATAGTATATGACGGCCTCCATGGTCGAGTGGTAAGACGCTCGACTACGAATCCAAAGGTCGCGGGTTCAAACCCGGCGTGCGCCAATAACTTTTGTTTAATTAATATGTGTCATAACACATTTAATTCATATAAAAATAATAAAAAATATATTTTCGCCACATACCAGAGTTGTAGATACTCTAAGTATCGCCCTGGTGAAAGACCACCATTCAGAATCGAAACGTTGCTTGAAATGGCTTTAGCCGTGTTTGGTGACCAGATCTGAATAGCCAGGTACTTCCCAACATTCCTATTTCCAATCTCCTTCCCCTCCCCACTACCTTCAGCCTCACAACATGCCCTATTTGGGGATGCCATAGTCTCACTGGCTATAGACGGTTGGGAGCAGTTGAGACTCTTGTGCGGTATTCATATTAAAAAAATATATATATATAAAAGCGGTGTGTTATTTTTGTTGTATCTTTCTCTCTCGTGGTGTACGACGTAAAAACCCGGAGAAAGTGATTTATCGCAAGTTTGTATAGGTTGGGTAAAATGAATTAGCTCTCTCTCTCCATACATTGTTACTCTAAGGGTAAATACATAAATGTTCACAAAAAACGAAAACTAAAATTGCAAATGCTGTAAAATAATATTTCATAAACAATTCCTGGAGCAGTAAGTTTGAGATTTTATTTTAATTAAATATTATCGTTTCATCAATTATTATGTTGGCAATACAATTTTGTATTTTTCAGACTGTGGTTTGTAATGCTAATTTATTCGTAAATAATACTTTCCTTCCCAGAATGAGTGCTTTGTAATACGCATTAAAATAAAAAATAAAACCTAACAAATAAGTTCAAAGGTAGATTTGTGAAAAATATTACATTTGCGATAACAAAAAATGATACTAACGTACCTATTATTTATGTAATCTAAAATATTCACGGTTTAATCTTTGGTCTGTTTTTTATTTACTATTGTTTCATATATATTCGTGATAAAATAACCCAAGTGATACAAAATTATTAGTTTTTAACTAGCGTTGTGACCGCTTTGTTCCTATTTCATTCATTGTTCATTGAACAAATACTTCAAGTGAAGTTGGTAGTTCATTTTAGCGTTAATTCATTTTATTGAACAAATGCTTCAATGGATATTAGATTACAAAGAACTACTTCAATTTGCAGCAGTTCAGTTGTGAAGTTGAACTTCAAAGCCTATAATTCTTTTCGTTTTCAAACCCCTACCGACTAGTACTTTTTTGGAACCGGTTCCAGTTCTTTTCAATTTCAAATCTCTACCGACTAGTACGTGTTTTTGTGCGTGAGGAACCGAAAAGAACTGAACAAATAACCGGATAAATTCAAATCTCTTTGCGAGTTCGACTTCAATTGAAGTGTTCACTGCAAAGGGTTCATTTTAAAGAACTATCAATTCGTGAATCATTCACAAAAAATTGAAGTTTTTCCCAACGCTATTATTAATAATTTTAATGGCGTATTAATTAGAATGGCATTTTTTTAGAACAGGTCAACAGCAGGGCACACGGATACGCTTGTGAGATTTCACGGATAATCATCATGATTGTGTTCAATTTGGATATTATACATGCTTCGTTATGAATATTAATTCGTTAACACGAACAAAACTATATATAAAAACTTTAATTCATGTTAAAAGATTAATTTTAGAATTAATTCAGACAATAATTAATTTAGACAATTCTAGAATTGTGACTCAGAAAGTATTATAGGAATACGAAAAAACTATTGGATAATGAGCACTGGCGTCATGGAATTTGCACACCCTTTTTTCTCTTAGAACCTTTGAGATGAACACAATAATCTGCAGCTCGCAACGTCATTTCCTTCAATTGTCAAAACATGAAACAATAGACTATATCGTGTGTTAATTTGAATTTATAATTTCAAAAACCCTTTATAACTTATTTATTTTTGACCGGACCGGTTTCACCTTGTAACGGTCATCTTCAGACTGGTTAATGACCAGCTCTAAATAGCCAGGTACTTCTCAACCTTTCTCTTCCCCATCTCTTTCCAAACCTCTCTTTTTTATTATTTTTATAGTGAAACCGAACAAGAGTCTTAACTGCTCCCAACCGTCTGGAGCCAGTGGGACTATGACATCCCCATCGGGGTATCTTGCGAGGCTGAAGGTAGTGGGGAGGGAAGGAGATAGAAAGAGGATGGTTGGGAAATGCCTGCCTATTCAGATCTGGTCGCCAAGCCATTTCGATTCTGAATTGTGATCTTTGTGTTGATCTTTGAATGTTGCAAGACTGAAGGTAGTGTGAGGCTGAAGGTAGCGGGAGGAGGAGCAGATGAGGAAGAGGAGGATTGGGAAGCACCTAGCTATTCAGTTGGTCAACAAACGCTGCAAGAGCCATATCAAACAACGTTTCGATTGTGAATGGTGGTCCTTGACCCGGGCGATACTCAGAGTATCTACCACTCTGGAACGTGCCGCAAATATACTGTATATTATTTTATAAGAATTAAATGTGTTATGACACATATTGATCAAGTAAAATGTATTTGCTCAGGCCGGGTTTGAACCCGCGATCTCTGGATTCGTAGTCGAGCGTCTCACCGTCAGCCTCACAACATACCCCGATCAGCGATGCCATAGCCCCACTTGGAAGCGACAGTCTGGACTCTTGTGCGGTATTCACATAAAAATAAATGAAACCGATAGTTTTTCCGCAAGAAACACCTTTCATTATAGTGTATTGTGTGACATTTGTTATTTTTTTTGGAAACGTGGCTTACGAATGACAAATTATGACTATATTCGGCTATGACTTGCAGGAAAGTTCAGATATTAACATATTCTTTGTGTCCAAGGTCTCACATGAAACAAATATGGCATTTTTATTTATCTACATTTGAAAAATATATGAATTATGAAATTCTTAGATACCATTGTACGTGCGGATATTTTAAAAATATTTTATTAATCATTGATTCCTATCTAGTTTTGAAAGATGTCCGACCGTCAACGAGGAATTGCGTTATCGTCCAGCGTCACATTGATGGCAATGATTTATCCTAATCACAATGAAGACCTCATTGGCTCTGAGCCCGAAGGTCGAGAGTTCAAATCTCGGCGTGGGCAAATTTATTTACAAATTAACGGACTAAAGTCCAATTACAAAAAATACAAAACACGAAATGGGAAAAAATAGCAACAGAGAAGGAATAGCACATACATAATATTAAATAAATCGATGACAAAAATAGGACAAAATAAACATAAGAGAGAACATCCAAGCTATGGTCTAGTCAAAGTTTTGGTAGAGTCGTAAAGAATGACGAAAATCATTTAGACTGCTACCAAAAATTTCAACACCATGGCTTGAGTTAACAAGTCTCGACATTCTAGACATTGGAGAATGATACCCACAGTTAGTATAGTGATGATTGAGGAACAGAAATTCATTGTTTCTGAGTCTAAGGCAAGGAATGTTTAACTGGATAAGTTGCAAAATAGAAGGTGAGTCAATAAAACAATTAATAATTTTGAAAATGCAAATTGAATCAAAGTCTTTCCTGCGCTTTTCTGATCAATTTCATCATATGAATAATGGCCTCTTTCTCGCCCTAATCTCCATGCAATACCACGTAAGAAGCGATGTTGTACGGATTCAATATGATGACTATGAACGGTATAGAAAATATTTCAAATATATTTCCCATTTGAGAGAAGGCTTGACTCAAGCGACTCAAGTTTGGGACTTTTTTAAAGCTTTTTGTCGCTTAGGTAACTAAGTGAGAGCATTGAGTTACCTGAGTCAACTTTTTTTTCAAAATCGAACCGTATACTGAAGACTTAAGAATTTTATTATAAAAAAAAAACTTTATTAAAGTGCTCTGGTGTAAACTTCCTAAAATGGCGCTTCAGCCCTTTTGCCTTTCCGGAGACGATATATTTGTTTTGTGCTTCGTTCCAGAAAAGGGATACATTCTCAGTATCACCCTGGTGATATACAAATCAGTCTTGAAAAGTTGCTTTAAATTAATTTAGCTATGTTTAGAGACTAGATCTGAATAGCTGTATGCTCTCCGACCTTTCTTGTACCCCCATCATTCTTCTATAAACCTCATCAAATTATTTAAAGACGATACCATGCTTTCGCTGGCTGTAGTAGCATTTTTATAATTTTCTACCGTATTTTAATGGAAATTTAACCATTGTTTTCCAGTTTAATAAAGCTTTGAGGTTAGTTAAGGTGAGGTTTTCCTTTCCTCATATAACACTGATCTCTACAAAACCTAGGTTCACTCCTAGCGATATTTTAGATGTGGGTACCTACCTACGATTGCAACATTTGGCCATCTTTGCATTAATAATGCAGTGGAGGGCTATTTTTTTTTACACAGCTTAAAAACATCGACACCATAATTTAATGTACTACTTAATTTATACAAAGGTGATATGAAAAATGAATGTGTTTTCAACTTGCTTTTCGTCATCAACTATAAATAATTTCATTTATGAGTACGAGTGCGAGCTTTTCAAATTTGAAAGTGGTGTTAATTGATATTATCAAAATTTATTTTCAAATTCCTACCTGCCTATCAGTAGTATCCACATAGTATATGATAGGGGTAGGCAGTAGGAAAAAAACAGCGGATTAATTGATAATATACATAGGTAACAATAAACGTCACAGATTGCTATTGGATTTGTTCTGTAAAATCACTGCCTTAGACACTAACAAAGATACTAACACAAACGAGCTACTTGAACGGGCAACAGCTCACAGCATACATATTTTGTGTAGTCCAGTGAACATAGAAAAATCTACTCTGACGTTGGGGGCGTTTGGACATATGCACATGGAGAGGTACATTTGCGAAACAGTGTAGTCAGAACGGTTGACTTTATACCTACTCGATAGAAAGAGAAAAAGATATTAAAGAATGTTGGATAGCCTATTAGTTACCGCCCACATGGAATTCGGACATTTTAATAAACACATTTGAACACATTAAACAAAACAATATCAATACACCATTAAAATGATTTATCGAGTCAAAATATCACACAAACACTAATAACAGAAGGTTTACCTAAATAATGATGGAAGCTTTTTTTTGATTTTATGTCTTTATATCATAAAAAATGATAAATTCTAAAGTTCATTCAATACTATTTAAAACTGTTGAAATACCTCTAAAAGTGATGTTTTATAATATTTATATGGTCTTATTTGAACATTCACCCATAGCACATATCACCACCATGTTTGATTTATTTGTATAACCACTGCAATTTATTTAAATAACACAAATAAAATAAATAACCTCAAAATCAGTTGACGTAAGTTATGCGACTCGATGATGTGAAGTTAGCGCGAACGAAGAACACCCTTACATACTTAGAAGTGCTGCGATATTATGTGACGACTTTTATTGTCTCTTTCTCTCTCATGGTATACGACTTAAAAAACCCGGAGAAAGTGATTTATCGCAAATTTGTATAGGTTGGGTAAAAATATTAGCTATTTCTCCTTATATCGTTACTCCAAGAGTAGGATAGTCTGTGCAATTAACTGAACTTCGCGCGTATTTTTGAAAGTGTAGATTTTTGTTTTTCGCAATAATTTCATATGATTTAATCCAATTTAATTCATTTTTTTAATGCGAGTACGGCGGGGTAGGCAGTGCTTATGTGCCTGTATGGAGAGCTATAGGAGCAGAATAATGTCCGCTACCTATAATATATGATAGCAGACATTATTCTGTATTTGAACAGGTCAAGTTATATTCCGTGATTTTTATTTAGTTATTTTATAAAGAACGCCGAGATGTATTCAAATGTTTGTGACAAGGGGTCCGCAACTCTTACGTCAAATATTCAATTGAAAGACGGACCCTTATTTTGTTCAATACCATCGTGGGAATCATTTAAACACTCGCGTGTCGGAATCGTTTCGTCAAGGGAAGTATTGATTCGCGGTGTGACATGTAGTTGTCCTATTGAAGCGCTCGAAAGTTTCCCATAAGTTTACCACTAAATTATTCAAAACACATAGCGTCTCCAGAGGGGTGGATTAGATACTACAAAGTAAATGCTCCGAATAGAATATAGAATAGAAAACGAAACCTTAAAAATTGATATATTTTCAAAAAAAATTATAATCCATTGAAAACAATATTTCGAAATTAAATAATTGTTTAATGGAATTTCAAACATTTGAACCGCATTCAACAATAGAATCTCTCGGTGTTAACTTGCCAGAGAACACCATTAAGTATTTCTTGAAAAGGCTTTGTTCCTGACTAGCTAAGCACTTCGTAATATTTTTTTTTTAAAAGAAAGACAAACATTCCCGGGTTACGAACGATCTGACAATATTTGAAAAACTTCTACTGCCATCATAAAAAGCGAAAGATGTTGCTTATGCAACGATGGAAGAGCCAGCAGATGAATTGAACCCGCGACCCCGGGTGCGAATCCGACGCGTTTGCCCACTCAGCTACTAACCGGTCTTATTCTTCTTCTTCTACCTCACTTCCTTCAACTTCCAGAGTGGTAGTTACTCTAGGTTTTTCCCTGGTGAAAGACCACCGTTCTAAATCGAAACGTTGCTTGAAATGGCTTGAGCTGTGCTCGGTGACTAGCTCTGAATAGTCAGGTACTTTCCAACCTTTCTATTCCCCATCTCGTTCTCCTCCTCACTTCCTCCTTTCAGCCTCACAACTTACCCTTATTGAGGATGCCATAAAGCCACTGGCTCTATACGGTTGGGAGCAATTGGGACTCTTGTGCGGTATTCAATATAAAAAAAGAACCCTCACAACTGGATCTCTTAGTTTCACTGGCTCCGGGCACTTGGGAGTCTAGTGCAGTATCACACGATAAAAATGAATAAAGGTTCATAATCTGTTAAGAACTACCCCTAATTTCAGATTTTCATCTTTTAAGAGGTTTTAGATATTAATTGCTCAAATCCAATGTGCTTTTGGAAAGAACTGACGGATTCAGGAAACACTTGTCATAAAACAATGTGCCCGCAGTGGAGTCAGTCTGTGCCTCAGAGCATTATTGCAACAAACAAACAAAATTCTTGACATTTTCTATCACAGCCAACTGAAGATTATGTTCTCAAACAACATGAGTGTCAAGGACAAAGCTTAGCGCCTTAGAGTACATAGAGTGGTACCTATCCAAGGCAGTGTAGTCAGTTTTTTATGATTTTCGCCGGACTAGAGCTAGGGTATTTATACATTCGTTCATAGCACATCTCGACATAATGTTTATGTTTATTCGTACAACCACTTTTTCACACTATTATTGTCAACAAACTATAGCATATAACCTAAAAAACCGTTTAGTTGTGTCCAGTTTAGTCGCGTATGAAAACATGTGGGCGGAGTCCCCGGAGACGCGGAGACCAATATCATCCTGACAGTACATAAAAGCGGTGTGTTATTTTTGTTGTCTCTTTCTCTCTCATGGTGTACGACGTAAAAACCCGGAGAAAGTGATTTATCGTAAATTTGTATAGGTTGGGTAAAAAATTTTCAGCTCTCTTCATATATATTCTTGCTCTGAGGTCTATGCAGCCCTGGTCCATTGTCAAGACCTTTGCCACCGCAGACCTCGGTCGGCCTGTCTGTTTGATCATGCCCGCTGTGTTATCGCGGTATAAAATTGAGTGTCTTGTCTTTTCAGCAAAGGGCATCATTTTTATACGCGTTATGTGATTGCTAAATTAGCATAATACGTTTGGAAGACCTCACCTTATTAATTACAGCGATTTTTATTATCCAACGAACCGGTCAGTGGACAAACATTCAAATCATTGTACGTAATTGAGAAAATTATTAATCACAGTTGATTCCTTTGGCGTTACGTAAAAAAATCCCTTTGGCAAACATCCGTTTCACACGGATTTACAAATATTTATCTGGCTACCGGATTTCTTCTTCTGCTGAAAATATTTTATCCATCAAATCAAGTATTTGCCTAATTATTATTCATAATAGATTTATTTTTTAAACTCATGTAACATAATAAAATATACAAACATTGTACAAGTACTTCCCACACTACACAGTGTTATGTGCACAACACTATTACGCACGGACGTCACTATTGAGAAGCGGCGCAGAAGACAAAACAATGAACGGTGCGCAACCTGACAAAAAACAACCGAAGGATTTCACGGAGGTGAGTGAGGAGTTGTTAACGGGTTCGATCCAGGAGATCAAAACCCCGAAATTTCCTGGAGGAAGTCTGAAGAAAGAAAAGCTTGTATTCTCTCAGGAAAACCGTTGAAAAATATGAAGAATCGCGACTACGTCAAGGTGCTAGAGCTACCCGGCAATACCGTCAGGGACAACCAGACGACCAGGATTATTCTCCGACATATGTAGCATGCTGTACGCCATGACGAGGTGCCTTACAAGCTGATATACGGCATGACCATCGCCAGGGAGGTGTTCTGCCTAACATCCCAGCCGTTCTTCGTCGTTCAAGAGGACCGAAAATATAAAATACCTTTTCACCAAAACAAACATTCCTTTTTTGTGAATTAGCGTTCTCTCCCTCTCATATAAAAAAAAACTCATTCTTTAATGTTAGGAAATATAAAGTGAATATTTTTTATAATTTACAACCAAGGATCACCCTCAAATATGTACTAGGTGATATCCCCATTCCTGAGAGAGAGAGGCTAGGTTAGGTTAGGTTAGTTATTTGACGCCCAACATTACATCGGGCATTACATTTAACACCCAACATTACAATTGGAATTATATAATACAATAATAATATATATATATATACACGTTATAGCCTCAGAATATAAACACAAACTATGGCAAGCAACAAACACACTTACGTTACCAGTAAATTCATTAGAATTAGAAGTAATTTGTTTAGATATAGTAAACGACCTCGAGCGACGCGTGACTGTTTAGTAATAAATCGTCTAAATCACCGAGCACACCAACTAGCGTGGTTATTGCTTTCTACTTTGAGAGCGCTACAACGTGTCTATATATCTGTAAGGTCATTGTATTTAGGTACATTATGAAATACCACAATAATCGCATAAGTCAGGTTTCTATTAATTGATTCACTAACTAACTAACCGTTGCGCAGTTTCTTCGCAGGAATAGGCAGAGAAGATGGACCGCCATGCAAATCTTTCTTGGCACACACTCGTTGCTTCATTAACATTCATACACCGTCTCATACATGCTCTTCTTATATTCCGACTCTTGTCATGACCCGACTCAATTATTTGATTCACAAATAAAACATTATATGACAAATAATACTTAATTAAATAATAATAAATAATACCTACAAATAATACTTAAATAAATAAACATTTAAAAATAATAATACTCGACATTCATTCATTTTTTTATAGAAAAAAAAGATGTTAGCAAAGTATGAATTATCATATCCGAAGTAATTAATAAAAGGGCAAAATACCCTAAAAATAAATCCGTGAGGGGAGTTACCAAAAAGGGCTGAAACCTAATAGAAAATATTATTTTGCATTCGTCCGATACAATAACCCATTATGTATACAGTGAAGTGAACTCATAATGTAAAAAAAACATAAGATTTCACTAAAAATCCGTTAAAATAAATTATAAATTCATCGTGCCATTGGGCACAGCTTACACGTCTCTACCAGCGAATGATGCAAGAAGGGCATAACACTCAAAACTGCACACGGAAAAAACGAATGATTGGCGCACGGCATAAGGGGTTATAGGGTTGAGTTTGCTGTAGCAGAATAAGAAAAGCAAACGTTTTAAGGTTTGAATTTTAATTAATTCCCATGAACATATTACTGTAATCTCAAACGTTTTCAAATGGATCTCTCAAAAAGTAACCGATGCATCGTTTATGTTATTGCTGAAAAACGATTTAAAATTTTTCAATATCGTTTTACAACAAGAATGTAAATGGTAAGGATTAGTTTTTATTAATTTAAATACTACACATTGCTTCTAGTAACTTTAATATATCTGTAACCATCATAAATAATAGCTACAGACTTTAGGTATTTCTCCATAATATATTGACGCATTAAATGTAAAAATAGTGTTTATATTAATTAGCACTTATCGGGCACATGAGAGATATTTTGTGAAAATCGGGAATAAATTCACCAATACAATCAAACATGTGCTAGTGTGTGACGTCGATATATTTATTGTAAAAAACCGCTATGGTATGCGTAGATACGCAAAGAGTGTGCGGGGAGATACGACGCTATTCACATCTCACTCTTACTCGACTTCGCAATATGGGAACCCGAGAAACGGAATCTGAATTCGCAGTTGTGCTTTTCCCTTCTAGATACACAGCGCCTACGAGATCGAGCTGCTGGCAGTAGCTTTCAAGCATCCCTTGTAGGTGGTCCTCTCGCCCGTTTTGTGAGCGTCAGCTGATGGTTTTTTCATGTTTCCAGCTTTAAAATTTCAATTATTATCACTGTTGACTTCAAATATGATTAATTTAAGCGATTGGCCATGAATATTATTATTTTTCTGATTTAAAAATCACATTTTTTTCCTGTGCAATGATTACACAGCACCGGAACGCGAAGAATAATTTATCACAGTAAGGGGAAGGTTAATCTATAATATAAATTACTCACCTCCCGAGCGTTTCCTCAGAAAAAACTGATAACTTTGTTACATATTCATCGGAATTAATTCAAATGTGAATATTGGGTAATTCCCCCGTTTTTTGAGTGAAATATCGCCTCAACGAATTTTCACTCCACTGTGTGTAGTTATTCATAAAATTCGCTATTGACGTAAGTAATATTTGTGCAGTTCATTAGCGGTTCTTGATAATTGTGATAAATGCTGTTAAAATAATAACTATCCGTTACCGTTTATGTTTCCTTCGGCATCATCGCGGATATGAAACAATGTGGCGTGACCTAGAAGGTCAGCCCTTTCATATGATATTACTGCTTCGCGTACCACCTTTGGAATCCACAAGTTAGCAGCGTGGAGAATTATAATTGATTTACAGATTGGTACTCGTATCTCAGTAGATTATTTAAGTGTATTCGCAGAGAGCGAATCATAATATTCATATTTACATTCATACATCGTCTCATAAATACTCTTCTGTTAATTTGGGTCTTGACATGGCCCGACTCAAGTATTTGACTCACTTGATCGTGCCACG
Organism: Drusus annulatus; assembly: GCA_022651775.1. Lineage (NCBI taxonomy): Eukaryota > Metazoa > Arthropoda > Insecta > Trichoptera > Limnephilidae > Drusus > Drusus annulatus. The sequence continues at coordinate 982,807 of JAGWCC010000400.1, read as the reverse complement.
TCTTCCTTGGGTGTCCCCGGCTTCTTCTGCCATTCACTTTCGGTTCATAAATTCTTCTCACACTTTTTTCTTCGTTCATCCGCTCTACACGCCCAAACCATCTAAGCGTCCCTTTCTTAGTCCTGTTCATTGCCCTTACATCAGCCTTGCATTCTCTCCGGATACTCACATTTTTAAAACGGGCATAAATGGTTTTACCGCACATACGCCTCAGGAATCTAATTTCTACAGCATTAAGAGTTTTAATTGCTCCAAATTTCCGGGGCCAGTTGGACTGTGACATTTGCAATCAGGGTATGTTGTGAGGCTGAAAGCAGTGAGGAGAGGAATGAGATAGGTAAGAGGAAGATTGGCGAAGAACCTGTATATTCAGATCTGGTCACCAAAACTTTTCGATTTTGAATGGTGGTCTTTCACAAGAGCGATACGAGTGTTTACCACTCTGGAACGTGCCGTAAATAAATTAGATATTATTTTATATGAATTAAATGTGAAATGACACATATTGATTTGCACACGCCGGCATTAGAACTCACGTCCTCTGGATTATTTGTAGTGTCTTAATCACTAGACCACGGAGGCCGTCAATGATTAATGACTGCGGTTTATAATTGGTAGGTGTCGGTAGGTAGGCGCCCAATGTAGTATATAACATAGCGAACTTTGAGTATAATTTCCTGCAACGGGCAACACTAGATCAACGTGGTTCATTGACCCCGTTACTTTCTTTATTTAGCAATTTGTATCGGCCCAGAGATGTGTGAAATCATATTAGAATGATTAACTAAGAGTTTGAAATTTGGCGAAGGCAGGGAACATCGAGGTATTGTGTGGAGAAAAATTTAAACATTTTGTTGGTTGAGTTTCCGACTTGCGTTAAAAACTTTTTTCCAGCCAAATGTTTTATTTTTTTGGAACATTTAACGGATCGATAATTTGTTAGGTTCTTCAGAACAGCGTTCAATATAGTTGTGAATTATGCATACTTGAAGCAAGTGGATGAGTTTGTGTATTTAGGAAGTATGTTCTAGAGATACAGAAAGGCTGATAAGGATATTGGAAGAATGGTGAATGCAGGAAACTTCGTTAATGGAGGACTGAACGCTGTTGGCGCAAATACAAAAATGTTTAAATAAGCGAAGCTAGCAGTCCACAATGCAGTGCTTATACCAACCCCGATTTATGGCAGTGAGGCATGGAACTGGCAGAGGAAGGATGAAAGTAGACTGAAAGATGTAGAAATTAGATCCCTGAAACACATGTAGCGGTCTATCCTCTCTGCCTACTCCTGTGGGAAACGGAGTGATAGTTAGTTAGTTACAAATCCAGATGAACACCATGTATTAATATGAACGAATTCACACCTGGCGTGTAGAAGGAATCCTAACGGTCAGTTTGTTTGGTCCCGCGTGTTTGTCGGCCATTTTGTTGTCACAGTAAATTCTTCCAACGGAGAGGTCGTCGCGCGCTCCCGCCACCTCCCGTCCGTGCGAGATCCGCGCGGGATTTTCGGATCGTTTTGCACAGGAGGGAGAAGCTTTTCTGGACTGAGACGTAGGGAGTGTCGGAAGATGAGACGTGGGTGTGTCACTATACCCCAGAATCCAAAATACAATCATTTCAGTGGCGTCATTCATCTTCCCCAGCCACCAAAAAGTTCAAGGCGACCCATTCGGCCGTGAAATTCATGGCGTCTGTTTTTTGTGACCGTAAGGGGGCACTTTTGCTGGATTTAATGCCTAAAGAGACTCCCATTAATGCAGAGGCTTACTGCGATACCCTAAAAAACTCAGAAGAGCCATTCAGAACTGCATAAGGGGAATGCTGACCCGGGGAGTCAGCCTCCTGCATGACAACGCCAGTACCCACACCGAGCAAGTTTCACAGGAGCTGCTGACATCGTTTGGGTGGGATATTGTCACTCACCCCCCCCTATTCGCCCGACCTGGCGCCTTCGGACTACCACCGTTTCATAAAACTAAAGGAGTTTTTGGGTGGGAAACGTTTTTCCAACGATCAGGAGGTCGAGGAAGTGGATGGAAGAGCTGGCGGCGTAGGTCTATGTCACTGGCATACAAAAGCTGGTGCCCCGACTACAGCAATGTCTCGATCTCGAGGACGGTTACGTTAAAAAATATTTCTTTATATTTGTGAAGTTTCCCGTGAATTTCAACTAAATAGAAGCATTTTTAGATCCTACAAAAATGTTGTAACCTTACTTTCTGGATGACTCTCGTATCGTTAGGTCAGATACGAAGAGAAAATAAAGAGTTATAACAGTATTTCGTTCGTTGCCACACAATTTTTAACGGAACTAATTTGTTATATTAAAAGAGTGGGTGAAGTTCGCTACAGAGACGTAGTATTTATTTTATATTTAAACAAGAATAAATGAAAAGATACTTGAAAGGGTTTTCCCTTATAACTTTAAACAATTTTACAAACAAAATAATTTTAAAGGCCGACGGCGCACAATTCTTTTGAACGCTTTAAAGATATTTCGTACTTAAAACTCAAAGACCTCGCTGAAAGGGATGCCGCGCAATCAGGAGTCAGGCCTTGAGACTAGTTTCTGGATCTCTGCTGTTTCGCAGCGCCTTTTATAGGCCGGTGGGCAGCGGCCTTCAGCACGTAGTGGGAGTAGTAGGTGAAATTCATAAATTTGGGTGAGCGATTGCCCAATTGCAGTCCGGCTCTGGATCTATGCAGCTCGACATTGCTAGAGAGGGACAGTGCTTTAGACGGGAGCCAGAAATCGAGAAAAACCGCGCACCTCGTCGCGTCACATGGTGTGTTTGAAATTGGTTACTTGTGCAAACTTTGAGAAACTGTGAACTGATGTCTGATGGAGCGATACGTTTAGTGAGTCGATCTCACGCGACTTTATCGCACGTTTAGTAAACACCTTGTTTATTTAACTGACTATCCGGGAGATAACGAATATTACGTTAGGGTTAACCCTTGAGGTAGCAATATATGAAGAGAGAGCTAATTATTTTTACCCAACCTATACATATTTGGCATAAATGACTTTCTCCGGGTTTTTATGTCGTACACCATGAGAAAGAAAGAGACAACAATTTTTCCCGAATTATCACACCGCTTCAAAGTATTGTTAGAATGTTCTTCGTGTCCCGCGTCTCCGCTGACTCCGCCCGCACGTTATGATGCGCGAAATAAATTGACATAACTCAACGGTTTATTAGGTTATATGTTATTATCTTTTTTTTTTACAAAAAGTGGTTATACGAATAAACAAAAACATTATGTCGACATGTGATATGAATGGATTTATAAATCCCTAGCCATCCCCAGGTCTAGCCGAGTCCGGCAAACCTCGTATAAACTGGCTACAGCTCTCTCTACAGCGCTACTTCTTGTATATTATTGCTCTGAGGGTTACCCTTATTTCGGCAGTGTAGCATATATGTTACACGGACTTGGCAATCTTTTTTTATCAAATATTTTAACATTTTTAGTAATGACAACACTTTAGAAAATCTCTTCTATATCGTCCTGTCAATTGCTAATACCTATGGTCAGTTAAAAAAAAAGCGACTTATTATCTAATCTTTAACTATATTTAATATTTTTTACCTTGCCAAGATAAGGGTTAAAAATATGTATACAAAATTCCATTTCGGAGAGTGAAACTGAGACGTGGAGAAATTCATGGATTCTTATTTATGGTAACAATTTTATTTAACTTCTTTTAATTCTTCATGTATTTATCATGGTTTTGTCACCTTGACCTACACAAATTCATTCTCATTTGAAAAACATATATTTTTTATGTTCATACCGCACAAGAGTCCCAACTGCTCAGAATCTTCTGGAGTCAGTGAGACTATGGCATCCCCAATCGAGGTATGTTGTGAGGTTGAAGGTAGTGGGGATGCGAAGAAGATAGGGAATCGAGAAGTACCTGGCTATTCAGATCTGGTCACCAAACATGGCTAAGGCCATTTCAAGCAATGTTTCAATTCTGAACGTTGGTCTTTCATCAGGGCGATACCTATAGTACAGTATCTACCACTCTGCAACGTGCTGCAAATATACTATTTATTATTTTATATTAATTACATGTGTAATGTCCCATATTGATTAAGTAAAATGTATTTTCGCACACCGGGTTTGAACCCTCGACCTCGGGATTCTCGGTCAAGCGTCTTACCACTCGGCCACGCAGACCGTCAAATTATGCATATCAGAGATCATTCCTGACAAAACTGGAGTCAGCTTTCGATTCGAAAATCACACACATTTATAAATCGCATTTCAAGTAGGTTTAATCACTTGGTTGTCTATACCTAGTATATTCATATAGGTTCATTCATATCACTGCTCTACGCGTAACAAAAGTGTATTACGTAGGTACCCTAACCAAATGTAGAACCATCAATTATACCGTAATAGTTTGTAGTAATGGATGCTGGTAATAGATACATCATGTAACCAACGTGGTCCATGTTCATGGGTCATGCAAGTAGGGAGGATATTGATAACATTATACAATGATGTCAATCAGTCTGCCATTTTACGGAGAGGAAGTCAGGAACCTACGTATACTTCTGCATTGAAATACAGGCACTCCTCGAATCTTGTGCATCCATTACTTTCGTAAAATTCGCTATTTTGTACATTTAGATTTTTATCAACTTTCGACTTTGAAGAAACTCCTGAAACTATAACAACTGAAATAGTTAACATAATCAATGAATTTATCGCGAAAATATTGATTTTAATCATTTTAATCCTCTGCTTGGAGAGTTGAAACAGATAAATCGTTGGTGCCGTTGGAAGTGTCATTATATAAAAACCAAATATTACTTGCCATCGGTAGATTCACTTGATGCTAGACGCTACGTATCGGCCGTTTCGGATAAAAAATCCAGAAAATCGTCTAGTAGGGAGGTAAACCACCGAAAGATCATTCCAAATTACGCATAATATCGTTCACGAAGTATACACTTCGCAAAATCCGCTACCTCGTATGTATTCAAAATATAGGTTTTTTTCAACTTTCGATTTCGAAGAAACTTCTGAAACTAAAACAACTGAAATAGTTAATATAATAAATGAATTTGACTGGAAAGTTTGCAAGGCTAATGTGAGCGTAATGAATAGGATCGAGAAAGAGACGCTTAGATGGTTTGGGCATGTAGAGCGAATGAACGAAGAAAGGAGTTTGAAAAGAATATATCATGCGAAAGTGAATGGAAGAAGAAGCCGAGGACGCCCGAGAAAGATATGGCACGATCAAGTAAATCAAATACTTGAATCGGGTCATGTGAAGAGTCAGAATAACAGAAGAGTATGTATGAGACGAAGTATGAATGTGAATGAAGCAAGGAGTGTGCGCCAAGACAGAGTTATTTGGCGGTCCGTCCTCTCTACCTACCCCTGCGGGGAAACGGCGTGATGGTTAGTTAGTTAGTCAGTTAGTTAATTCGACTTCGATTTCAACAACGAAGATGTTAACGAATCGATGGAATCTCACTCGGAGCCTTTGTCAAATGAAGATTTGATTAATCTGCAAAACATAGATGAACTACAAAATGAAGGAGAAGAAAAGGAAGAAGCTGATAACGAACTCACTGTTAAGGCTTTGAAAACCAAGATTATGAACGAAGCCTTCAGCATTTTGACTAATTGACCATCATCAAGGAATGCGATGCTAAATGGAGAGCGTGTATCCCATGTAGGAAGGGCAATAGAAAAAGACACAACGTGTTGTAGAACTCTTTATCAATAAATGAAAACGAAAAGTACTGTTCAACCTTAGAGTAACAACATAGAGAGACCAATACATCAATATGAATCAAATCGTTGACATACTCGCAAAATACAGCTCTCTCTTTATGCTCGGTTCTATAAACGTATGAGAAAAAGAGACAAACAACTGCTGTTAAAAATGTACGATTTGGGGCGGGCTAAACGCCGTGTAAGCAGTTTTTTTGTGAACAAACTTCAGACTGATTACTTATGTCAGTCGAGCCGACAGTAAAATGTGCGTAAAAATATCATAACTTAAGTGAATTTAGTGCAATCTTCAAAAAAACGATATGGCTATATGTGCAGTTGATGGATGCTTCAACCGAAGTACAAAAAGACAAAAAAAATCACTTTTCATAGGTATGTATCAAAGAATTCGTCTTTTTTAGTTTGATCTCATATGTTCAACATCCTAACCTACAAAATAACCAGTAACTTGCACCAATATTTAATCGATCTTTGCACTATTCGTTTTAATATAATAAACTTCCTTTCGAAATGAGTTTTAATGCATTTTTAATATGTTTTACTTAGACAGATAAACGAGATTCTCATATAATTTTTTAAGAACGGAAAACCCCCTTTTCGTTCGGCTTCTGAATGTATCCCGGTCTCTTTCTTTTTCACATGGTACCAACGCTAAATTGTTGGGGAACAGATAAAAACGGAATAATGTGTATCTTTACGGTTTTCTTCGCCTTCTATTGGCCGGCAGTTTATAGGCCATACCTCCTTGGTCAAGCTTGGTCATAAAGTTGCTGCAACATTTCGCAAAGTTAGGTCTCTAGGTTACTCTAAGTGTTCAACTAATTCTTGATAAATTTATTTAAAAAAAAAACACTAGGTAATAAATAAAGTGTCACTTACTTAAATGCTAATGCACCTCATTCTAAAATATATTACATATAAAGACAACACTTTTTCATGTTTTTTTACATTGCCCTACTTTCGTACATTTCAACTTTCGTACACATTTCAGGAACCAATTACGAACGAAAGTCGAGGACCGCCTGTTTATCACATAGGTGTGTTAGTGAGACAATATTCGTTTGATTTGAATAGTGATTGTTTCAACTTAAAGGTAGAGAATTTGTGTGCTAGCAGCAAAACTCTCGAACGTGAGCTCTGGTGTAATGAATTTTGTATATATTTTTCTGTTTGTAATTTATAAGTCAACTAGAATGTGACAAACTAACTAACCATCACGCTGTTTCCCCGCAGGAGTAGACAGAGAGGATGAACCGCCATACAACTTTGTCTTGGCGTAAACTTGTTTGCTTCAGTCACATTAATGCACCGTCCCATACATACTCTTCTGTTATTCTGACTCGACATGAAACTTGAAACTCTTGACACTCAAGACAAAACTCTTGACACTCAAGACAAAACTCTTGACACTCAAGTATTTGGTTAACTTAATCGTGCTATGTCTTCCTCGGGCGTTTTACACTCCTTTCTTCGTTCATTCGCTCTACATGCCCAAACCATCTAAGCGTCCCTTTCTTGATCCTATTCATTACGCTCACATCAGCCTTTCATTCTTTCCGGATATCAACATTTTTGACACGGTCATACATGTTTTACCGCACTTACGCCTCGGGGATCTCATTTCTACAGCATTTAGTCTACTTTCATCCTTCCTCTGCCAGTTCATGTGAATCTGATCTGAATATAACATAAAACAATCCAAAGCAAAGTCTGAAAATAAAACAAAACAAAAATATAACTAGAAAAATATCAATATTACTTTAAACGGACAGTTCAATAATTTTAAAGCAAGTTTAAATTTACAAAAAAAAAATATTGGTGTTGCCTTCGAGGTAATAATACAAAAACATAAAAAAGGGAAATTTTTAAAACAGATAAAACTCTTGCTCTTCGTCTGCAAATCTGTCGCTTAGATACGTAGGACGTACGTGCCATGGTATTGAAACCCCATGGGTTATGTAAGAATACAAACTATGTCAATATATATTGCATTACGAATACTATTTGATGCTACAATGGCACTATTCATTAAGTCACGCTTGCTCACAATCGTAACTAGACATCGACATATTAAACACTAGACTGGCCGATATCCTAGAAAAACAAACCAAATATCGACGGAATAATAGATTAAACTGACTGCAATATCAAAAGGCCGTTCCCAGAAGCGACATCACAGTGTGGAAAATCTATAGTTTCTCGTGTCAAGGATGAACCAAGTGTGTATGTAGAATGAGTTCACGATGAATAAGTCCAAAGTCATGGTGTTTGAAAGAGAGAGTACGAGAACAGCTTACAAAATAGTTGTGAATGATGAATACTTGGAGCAAGTGGATGAGTATGTGTGCTTAGGAAGTATGTTCTAGAGAGACGGAAAGGCTGATAAAGGATATTGAAAGAAGGTTGATTGCAGGAAACTCCATTAATGGAGGACTTAACGTTGTTGGCGCTAATAAAATAAAAATTACCAAAGAACTGAAGCTAGCAGCCCACAATGGAGTGCTCAACCTTCATATGTAACTGTGAGAGAAAGGATGAAAACAGACGGAATTTTATGAGATACCAGACGTATGTGTTAAAACCAGTGAGGCTGTGACTTTTTAGGCAAGATTGAAAAAACATTGATGTTGTTGTGGCCGAAAATGAATTAAAAAAAATACACATATGTAAATATATTGTATGAAGATTTTCAAGAAGTTTGGGGGTCACAAAACTGAAAACTCTTCATACAAAATATGTATTTTTTTTAATAAAATAAAAATCATTTTCGTCTACAACAACATCAAAAATGTCGTATTTTTCAATCTCAGCTCTCTAGCAACCTAAAAAGTCACGAGCCGCCCCTGGGTAAAACCATGTATGACTGTGTTCAAAATGTGGGTATCTGGAAAGAATGCAAAGCTGTTGTAAGTTCAATAAGCAGGATTAAGAAAGGGACGCTTAGATGGTTTGGGCATGTAGAGCGAATGAACGAAGAAAGTAGTGCGATATGAATATATAACGCGAAAGTGAATGGAAAAGAAGTCGGGGGACGCCCGAAGAAGACATGACACGATCTAGTGAATCAAATACTTGAGTTGGGTCATGTCAAGAGTCGGAATAACAGAAGAGTATGTATGAGACGATGTATGAATGTGAATGAAGCAAGGAGTGTGTGTTATGATAGAGTTGTATGGCGGTATTTCCTTTCTGCCTACCCCTGCGGAGAAATGGCGTGATGGTTAGTCAGTTAACTTCGCAAAACTAGTCTGGAATCATGCTCATCGAACCAAAAAACTCGTTTATGAATCGAATTTACATAATATGTTGTTTATTATGAATATTGTAATGCCGAAAGATAAACTAAGCACACTAATAAAACTGGGAATTCAATCAAATAACACTTCACTGCTGTCTATATCTTCAATTGCCGTTTGTAGGCTGGGGGAGATATAAACATCAATATATTTATCCTGGGGGAGATAGATATCAAACATATTTCAGATAACTGTGATGTGATTTAACAGTGATATTGTATTTTCATTATTTATACGTGTATGGTACTTGGAGTAAGAATATATATGGAGGGAGAGCTAAATATTTTTACCCAACCTATACAAATTTGCGATAAATCACTTTCTCCGGGTTTTTACGTCGTATACCATGAGACACAAAGAAATGTCGTCACATAATATTGCAGCACTTCTAAGCATGTAAGAAAGTTCTCCGCCCGCGCTAACTTCACATCATCGAGTAGCATAAATTACGTCAACGGATTTTGAGGTTATTTCCTATATTTGTGTTGATTAAAAAATTGCAGTGGCTATACAAATAAATCAAACATGATGGTGATATGTGCTATGCGTGAATGTTCAAATAAGACCAAACTAAGATTATAAAACCTCACTTTTCAGAGGTATTTCAACATTTTTGAACGAACTTTGGAATTTCACATTTTTAATCGTATAAAGACATAAAATCAACAAAAAGCTTTCGATTATTATTTGGGCAAACCTTCTGTTATTAGTGTTTGTGTGATATTTTGACTTTATAAATCATTTTAATGGTGTACTGATATTGTTTTGTTTAATGTGTTCAAATTTGTTTACTAAAAATGTCTCAATTCCAATGTAAGCGGTAACTAATAGGCTATCCAACATCTTTCAACATAAATTTGTCTTTTTTATCGAGTCAGTATAAAATCAGGTTAAAGATAGTGGTAAAGGGAAGAGGAAGGTTGAAAAGTACCTGGCTATTCAGATCTGGTCACCAAACACGACTTAAGCCATTTCAAGCAACGTTTTAATTCTGAATGGTGGTCTTTTACCAGGGCGATACTTAAGAGTATCTACCACTTCGGAACGTGCCGCAAATATACTTTATATTATTTCATAAGAGTTAAATGTGTTATGACACATATCAATTAAATAACATTTGCGCACGCCGGGCTCGAACTCGCGACCTCTAAAAATGCTGCTGTAGAAAAAATCCTGAAATTAGGAATAACGCTTTCCACCCACGTAACACAATCGATGTTTCTTAAAATAGTGAGGAGGTTATCTAGAATGTTTTCAATCAATGCAGCCAGGTCAGTCACTAGCCGTTCGGGCAATATTGTATTATTTGTTTATCTCGAGGGGTCTAGTGTTATTTACCTAGTGACAGGTGTGTTCTATGCAATAATAAATGGACAGAGAATGGAAGATGCAATGTGTTTACTTAGATAGTCGTGTAATACATGTACACACTTGAGTCGGACTGGGCTGTAATATCGTGCGGTCTGTGCTGCGGATGTGCTCAGATAAACATATTAAAATGAAAACTTTAAATTCCATAGATAAGGGCTTCTCAATCAAATGGAGTAAAACAGGTAAACGGTTTAAATTTATCAGAAAATATATTACAGCTCATTAAACTATGCAAATAAATATATTGTGGGAAGAGTTGGAATCGGAGCTGTTTTGTGATTTTTGCGGTGAGCCATAGCAAAAAATACAGTTATCTTTCATACTAAGCGAACACTTTTTGTCGTGACGTTATAACATATACAATATGATGTGATGTGAGCACGTAACATTCCAAAATTAAAAAGTAAAAATGGTCGCCGGAAAGACTGAAGGGAACCGGAAGGGCTGAAGCGCAATTTCCGGAAGTGTACACCGGAGCATTTTAAAGTTTTTTGGTTTGTTTTACAACAAAACTCATAAATAAGTCTTCTGTGCCTGGATGGATTTTGAAAAAAAAAGTTTAATTCAATGCTCTCACTGAGTTACCTGAAGCGACAGCTAAAAATATTGAAAAAGTTCTAACCTTGTATCGCTTGAGGCGAGCCTTCTCCCAAATGGTAAACATATTTTAGATGGCTAAAGAGTCGCAAAACTCTTCAGAGTCAAACGAGAGTCAGACCATTCGATGCAGCAAAAAATCTGATCAAAACTGCATATTTAACTCATTTTTAACCAAAGTGTCACTTAAGTCCTTTTGCCTTTCCAGCAACGAATAATGAATTTATAGTGCCACTGTTACAATAGTTGGTGGTGTAACGGTGGCCTTACGAGCAGTTGATCGGGATTCTATTCTCAGCGGTGGAAATTTAAAAAAAAAATTTATTTTAAGACATAAATTTAATTTTATTATTAAATATATATTTTTAGGATAAAAGTAAAAATCATTATATCCCGAGATTTTTTACGAGTCTGCGCAAGTTTGAAATAAAACATTTACTTCGTTTGACACCACTTTTATTTATATGCCAATGCCGACCAGTTTCGCTACCACAGGGATTTTTTCGTTAGGGAAGTATAATAACTATGTAATGTGGATTCTACTAAAATGTTTTATATTGTGTATAAACAACAAAGAGAGAGGGAGTGCGAAAAACTACAGGACGGAACACCAGAAGCATTGGGCTTTTGTTTAAAAATATTTGATTAATGACACTATTATTATTAATTGTTTTTTGGCTTTCTTTATCTCCAATGCTTCTAAATTATCCAGTCTATGGTAATACCGATTCGTTTTTTATTCAATAAACTAAAGTGTCAGTGTGTTTTTATTAAAAGTATGTTGTCGATTAGAAAATTTTGAGAACCCGCTACTCAATGCCCCCCACTGTTGAATTTGGCAGCCACCTCTGGTTTGGAGCCCTTAAATACCAAAAAACCCCTTGACTCCGTTCAAAAACGGGCGGTCCGTTTGATAGATTCTTTCATCTTAACAAACGGTTTACAAACTTTGGACCACAGACGTCAGGTGGGAATGCTGTTCTTGTTCTACCGGTATTTCAATGTAAGATGCGTCATTGATCCCTTTGACACCAGCGCATACTCAGGAAACTCGTCAAACGCGCGTCTAACATTTTTACACGGTTGACATTCGATACATGAGAATGGGTCGCTTTTACGACTCGTTCTTGTATTCAACAGCTCGGATGTGGAACGATTTTTCGGCCTCTGCGTTTCCCCCTCCATCAACACGTGCCTCTTCAAGACCCAGGTTCACTCCTACCTTTCCTCAAAAAGACCCTCCACACAGCATCCTTAAATATGACATCGGCCCTGAGGGAAATTATTTCCCTCGCGGCCTCCTGTGTGGAGTTTAATTAAAAAAAGAATTGAAACTTCTCTTTGACTCTAATATGAATATATTATTACGACCTATCTTACTTATTCAAAACGCGGGCAATCGTTACATTTAAGAGAATAGAAGCCAGAATGGATAAATCCTTAGAGTATATAGAGTGGTATCTATTCAAAGGCAGTGTAGTCAGTTTTTGTTTTTACCAGACTCGGCCAACCTGGGCGTGGCTAAGACTAAGGTTAGGGTATTTATACATCCATTCATAGCACATATCGACATAATATTTTTGTTTATTCGTATAACCACTTTTTCAGAGTATTGTTTTCAACAAAAATATAACATATAACCTAAAAAACCGTTTAGTTGTCAAGTTTATTGGCATAATAAAAAAAATGTAGGCGGAGTCCCGCGCTGACCCAGGAGCCCAAGATTATTGTGACGGTACATAGAAGCGGTGTATTATATTTGTTGTCTCTTTCTCTCTCATGGTGTACGATGTAAAAACCCGGAGAAATTGATTTATCGCAATTTTGTATAGGTTTGGTAAAAATAATTAGCTCTATCTCCATACATTGTTACTCCAAAGATGAATCTATCATCTGTTTAAAATGTACTTATAGGTAGGTACTACAAACTGTTCGTTTAAAATAAAGCTTTACTATTAGATGGTTTAATAGCATTGTCATCCTCATCATACATAGATAGTATAATGCTGTCCTGATGAAGCTAGAGTAGTAGCGACATCTAGTCGGCATTGATTTAAATCTTCTGTTTTTTTTTTAATATATTTTAACCGATTATTGTCCAATTACAAAAAATACACAACACGAAATGAGAAAAAAAGAGCAACAGAGAAAAAACAGCACATACATAATATTTGTATGAAGCAATGACAAAAATATACATTTGATGGAAACATTCAAGTCAAAGCCTGAACAAGGTTTTGGTAGAGTCGTAAAGAATGACAAAAATCATTTACACTGGTGCCAAAAATTTCAAGACCATGGCTTGAGTTAACAAGTCTCGACATTCTGGACAGCGGAGGATAATACCCATATATAAGATTTATTTTTAAAGTTTTTATTCTTACTTTACTCATACAAAAAAAAAAAATTATCACCATATTATTTACAACGTGGATATTCACAGACTTAATATGAAAATGCAAGGATTCAGACCACCCGAAAGAATAAATCCAATTAAACAAAAACAGTTTACTCTATAAAAAGATGAATTTTTACAATGCGTTGCCGGAAACCATGAAAATTATACTAAGTGACTTATTCAAAATAGCCTGCAAGAACCATATAAAATACATTAGTATGTTATATCAAGTAGCGTCACAACATACCCCAACCCCAATTGGGGATGCAATAGTCTCCTGGCTCTAGACGATTAAAGAGCAGTTGGAACTCTTGTGCGGTATTTACTATTAAATATATATATACGTATATCGTAAAGAATGACAAAATCATTTAAACTGGTGCCGAAAATTTCAAGACCATGGCTTGAGCTTAGATGAATTAAACAATGTAGATATGTTACTGAGACAACGCGCCTGGTTGCACTTAACCAAGTCAACGAGACATACCTTCGAAACACGCTTCATGTAGCTATCTCTTCCGCACACACATATTCTTTGAATGGCTATCCTTTTCATACGCGGGTGAAACATTTAGTGGTGCGACATTAGTGGTGCTACATTTTTCGTAAGATTTGTATAAATATGACGTGTCTTGAATTTAATGGCTTGAGGGCTTGAGTTAACAAATCTTTAAATTCTGGATAGTGAAAGAATGCTACCCATATACGAGTATAATATAACTTTTTAATGTTTTTATTCATACTTTACTCGAAAAACGGTTCATTTCCAACGCCATTGAAACATCTGCAAAATTATGCAACTTTTAAAATTTGTTTAAATAGATTCGGGTCATCGGTATTACACGTCAGTAGAGAAAAGATGAATTAAAAATCGTCTGAAAAGAAATCACAATTTCAGCCATCGAAGACTCACACAGCATCAGCATATTCAAAGATTTCGTCATTCTTTCTAGTGTTCTTGTCCATTGCAAACACTCTCCAGCCTCCACTCTGCAGCCGCTGTGACCGGCATTCTCTCTCCCAAATCAACACCACTGTACCATCCTCTCTAGTCAAATAATCAAATCAAATTCCGTCAAGATGAAATTGAAAAATGTCAGATTGTCGCTGTCTAGTTTCGAGAGTGTTGTGAAATATTTTGATTTTAGGCCCTTCGGTTCAAACCTCTGAAGAGGTCGTTTCTCCGAGTCTCCAATCATAAAACTAGATACCAATATCGTAATTATTATGAATAGTGAAGTAATGCAATATCATTGACGTACGAGAGCCAGGTGCACTAACTTACCTATCCACTCTAGAAGAGCAAGGCATCCAAAATAGGCAAACCTTTTCTATGTAGGTTTCAAATGCAAATTTGGTTATCAACTGTCTGCTAAAGTCTATCCTAAGAAACTTAGGACAAGTCGCTCGTCAAGCTGAGAACTCGAAGATGGAGAAGATCATGGTCACTGGAATGCAGTGGTACACAGAGTTTTTGATCGGGGTAGGCAGTAGGAAAACACAGTGGATTAATTGATAGTAAAGATAGATACCAACAGATGTCACTGATTGTTTTTGCACTTGTTCTGTAAAAGCTCTGCCTAGACACTAACAGAGATACCAACACAAACGAGCCACTTGAACCTTAGATGAATTAAATAATGCATATACGTTACTGAGACAACGCGCCTTGTTGCACTAAGCCAAGTCAACGAGACATACTTTCGAAAAACGCTTCATATAGCTATCTCTTCCGCACACATATATTCTTTGAATGGTTATCCTTTTCTTACGCGGGTGAAACATTTAGTGGTGCAGCATTAGTGGTGCTACATTTTTCGTAAGATTTGTATGAATATGATGTGTCTTGTATTTTATGTCTATGACTTAAACGCGCACACAGCTCACAGCATTCATGCATACATACTTTGTGTAGTCTAGGGAATATAAAATAATCTGCTCTGACGTTGGCGGCGTTTGGGCATAGGTCGGTATGACGCTCGCGGCGGTGCGATTAGTTGAACTTCGCGCGTATTTTCAGAAAGTGTAGATTTATTTTTTTTGCAATAATTTCATGCTATTTAATCCTATATAATTCATAAACACTCTCAGACAAGAGGCTTGTTTCCGATTTGACTTTTATTTTTTAAATTGTTAATGGCATTATAGACAGCCCTGATTTACTTAGCTTAATTACCTTACATGTGCCTAACAGAACCACTCGATCCGAAATTATTATTTAAAAATGTAACAATAATATCAGAACTGAGTCATTTAGATACTCGCTTTGTACCTTACCTAGATTGCATACAGTGGGTAATTCTTTCGCTGAAATAGTAGATATAGTCAACTGCACTGAGTCTAGCTACAAGAAGGCTATAATAGCATACCTCTTTCAAACATTCTAATGTTAATTTATTGCATTATAATATTAAATTTCTATTGACTAACTTATGTTTTTGGGTGCTAATTATTTACTCCATGTTATTTTTATGTTACTATTATTTTATATTAAATATTACACAGTTATGTAAAAGCCCAAAAGGGCGTATATAATTACGAGAGTACGGCAGGGTAGGCAGTGCTTATGTGCCTGTAAGGAGTGCACGCCTCTGCTGGCACGGACAAGTGGAAGGCAGGAGAAGTAGAGGATGATCAATGAAGTGTTGGAATGAACAAGTATCACAGACTTAGAGCAGAGTGGTACCTACCCAAGGCAGTGTAGTCAGTTTTTGATGATTTTTGCCGGACTCGGCGGACCTGGGCGTGGCTTAGACTAAGACTAGGGTATTTATACATCCATTCATATCACATATCGACATAATGTTTTTGTTTATTCGTATGACCACTTTTTCACAATATTGTTATCAACGAAAATATAGCATATAATATAAAAAACCGTTTAGTTGTGTCAAGTTTAGTGGCATAATAAAAAAAATATGCGGGCGGAGTCCCACGGTGACCCAGGAGCCCTAAGTGGTGTATTATATTTGTTGTCTCTTTCTATCTCGTGGTGTACGACGTGAAAACCCGGAGAAAGTAATTTATCGCAAGTTTGAATAGGTTGGGTAAAATAATTAGCTTTCTCTCCGTACATTGTTACTCCGAGATCACAGACCTCCGGGATAACGCAAAACTGTCAGGAGTGGAGGAGCATGGTTCATCAAGGAGATTGCAGAGGGTGTCACAATCTTCGGCAATGAGGTGACGACACAAAAAAGATGGCAACACTGCTACGTGAAGTAACGGCCTTGTTGCCCAACTGACAGATGACAGGTGGAACAAAAGCATAAAGAGAAGAATAACTAGTCCGCAAATAAAAGCGATCTGCTGTCTTTGAAGGTGTGGAAGCTGCCACTAACGGGTACATCTGGACCTCAGAGCAATAATATACTAGAAGGGAGCGCTAGTGTAGTCAGTATTGCTGATTTTTACCTGACTGGGGCGTGAATAGGGCTAGGGTATTTATACATCCATTCATAGCACATGTCGACAAAATCTTTATGTGTATCTGTATAACCACTTTTTCACAGTATTGTTATAAACAAAAATGTAGGATATAATCTAAAAAACCTTTTAGTTGTGTCAAGTTTAGTGGCATAATAAAAAAAAATACGCGGGCGCAGTCCCGCGGTGACCCAGGAGCCCAAGATCATCGCGACAGTACATAAAAGCGGTGTATTATATTTGTTGTCTCTTTCTCTCTCACGGTGTACGACGTAAAAAACCGGAGAAAGTGGTTTATCGTAAATTTGTATGGTTAAGTAATTTTTTTTAGCTCTCTCTCCATGTTTATTCTTGCTCTGAGATCTAAACGCATTTGGCGGATGCTTCTGTACTCAGAACAATAATATACAAGTGGGAGCGCTGCTGTGGTCAGTTTTGATGAGTTTTGCCGGACTCGGCTACTCCTGGACATGGCTAGGACTAGGGCTAGGGTATTTACACATCCATTTATAGCACATGTCGACATGATGTTTTTATTTATTTGTATTACCACTTTTTCACAGTATTGTTATGAACAAAAATATGGCATATGACCCAAAAAACCGTTGAGTTATGTCGCATATTAAAACGTGTTGGCAAAGTCAACGAAGACGCGGGACACAAAGAACATTCTTACAATACTTTAAAGCGGTGTGATATTATTATTATTTTGAAATTTTGTTGTCTCTTTCTTTCTCATGGTGTACGACGTAAAAACCCGGAGAAAGTGATTTATCCCAAATCTGTAGAGGTTGGGTAAAAAAAAATCGCTCTCTCTCCATAAATTGTTACTCCAAGCTTCTCTAAGAGTGCAAAGCTAGCATCTAGTATCCATATAATCACAAGGGTAGAAAGTTATTTTAATTTTTTGACTGCACAAGAGTTTCATCTGTCCGGAGTCAGTGGACTATGGAAACCGTACGGAATTGGGGGAGGGGAATAACAATTGACATTGATTTTTTATCGTCTTTGTTTATTCGTGTTTTATTATGTTTTTAAATGTACGGAAGTAGGTAGTTATCCAAGCGTATTTTTCCTGTTCTTGTTGTAGATTTACCGGAACACGTTTGACGTCAGAAAGACACAAACGAGGCAGATCGTTACAAAAACACTTATGGCAATAGAATAACAATATATATACATAGCCTGTTCAAAAGAAAAGGTGAATTTTGAATTTTCACGGGCTGTGTACATTCGATTATCATTTTTTTTTGTTTTGTTGTGTTGGTACACATATGTTTATCATATGTTAGGATTATCAGCCATTTTAGACTAGTGGTTTGTTTTTGACAACTGGAAAGGTTAGTCACGTTTTTGTGTGTTCTTCGATTTTTTACGTTTGAAAAAAATGGATCAAAGAATAAAATCCATGATTTGTTTTTCCACAACTCCAGGACGCTCATCGTCATTAACATCTTCTCGGCCTTCTATAAAGCGCGTGTACCACTTATAAACACTTTTTTGAGACAAAGTAGACTCGCCGAATGCCACAGTCAACATTTTAAGTGCGTTGGAGCACTTTATTCCATTTTTAACGCAAAATTTAATACATAATAATAATAATATTTGGCACGATTTGTATAGCGCCGTTTTTGTGAAAAATCCCCTCAAGGGTATTCTATATATATATATATATATATATTATTCGTATATATATATATCGAGTCTTTCAATAAGGACGCTCGATTTTAAAATGTAAATAAAACAAGTCGTGTGTGAGATAGTTCTGCTGTTTAAAGTTGTTAATATTAGTGACAGCTGTTTCGGCTTTTAAGGCCGTTATCAAACCGTGGTTAGGCCACATTTAAACGACTTATTAATATGATTTTAGTCAATGACGTTACATATATAGACACGTTATAGCCTTAGAATATTAACACAAAATGTGGCAAGCAAAACACACACGTTACCAGTAAATTCATCATTCAAATATCTGTCATGTATGACAAAGATGGACATTCAAAATAGGTAGATTGGCAAAAATTACTGCCTCAACACAGGCTTGCCTAGTGAGGCAGATTACGAGAAACCAAAAGTAATAACTGTATACAAATATACAAAAACTAAGTTATATGTACAAGCAAATACGGATAATGGTCTATATTTCTATTTAATGAATGTTTCTGTAATATATATTTATTTATATATATATACTGTTTACAATGTATAGATCTCTTGTTAAAATATATAAATGTACCTACACCTTTATACACCCTATGAATTTTATATGATTATTCTGCTTTTATTTTTATTATTTTGCTGTTATTACTGTTAACTGTATTTAAATAAAGATTTATTATTATTATTATTCGTAGAATATTTTATGTGTATGAACGAAACAGATCCGATGTTCGGACCGCGTTCCACACTTGCTTGAAACGACCTCAAGCGACGCGTGACCGTTTAGTACTAAATCGGCTTAAACACCGATCACACCAACTAGCGTGATTACTGCTTGCCACTTTGAGAGCGCTACAACGTGTCTATATATATGTAACGTCATTGATTTTAGTTCACTGTTTAATTATAAACCGAATTATCTTAAAATTCTATTCTATGGTTTTTATCGAAATTAGAAATTAAACATCGAAATCATACAAATCATACAAATAATTCGTATCCATCTGACCTCCTATCCACTATTTAATAATGGCCTTGAGCGTCGAAACAGCTGTCGCTAAAAATATAAACCATAAATAGTAGAGTTAAATCATAAATACATCATTTTAAATCATTTGACGGCCTCGGTTCCATGGTCCAGTGGTATGACGCTCGACTACGAATCCAAAGGTCGCGGGTTCAAACCCGGCGTGCGCTAATAACTTTCATTTAAATAAATTGTGTCATAACACACTTAATTCATATAAAAATAAAAATAAAGTATATTTGCGGTACGTTCCAGAGTGGTAGGTACTTTAAGTATCGCCCTGGTGAAAGACCACCATTCAGAATCGAAACTTGACTCGTTTGGTGACTAGATCTGAATAGTTAAGTACTTCCCAACCTTCCTCTTCCCAATCTCCTTCCCCTCCCCACTACCTTCAGCCTCGCAACACGTCCTATTTGGGGATGCCATAGTCTCACTGGTTTTAGACGGTTGGGAGCAGTTGAGACTCTTGTGCGGTATTCATATAAAAAAAAACAAAATAATAGATTTATATTCATCCTTTTGCATTTATTTCCAACGTGCCTTAAGGTTCTGTACAGTAGCTCAACGCGTGTTCTAGCAAGCGGGTGCAGGGATCGATTCCCGGATACGACAAAGCCCCACCAAGCAGGGAAGCCGGGTAGAGGGGCAGGGTTATACAGGGCGAGGGTTTTCGGGGAGGTGGCTGACCTCCCGCCCCACTGGGGTGCGTTCGGGAGGGTGAAATGCACCAACACCCCACCGACTAATGCCGAGGGGATGTTTAATGTTAACGAAGTGTGCATTTCTAGCATGGAAACGAATCTTTTCCCAGGGGGAGATTTATCCCAGAACATGTACGAGTATAGTGAAGATTCACTAGATCATGATTTTTTACCTTAGAGTAAGAATATACATGGAGAGGTACCTTTTTGAAACAATGTAGTCAGAATTTTTGACTTTATACTGACTCGATAGAAAGAGACAAAGATATGACAAAGGATGTCGGATAGCCTATTGGTAACCGCCCATATAGAATTCGGACATTTTTAATAAACATATTTGAACAGATCAAACAAAACAATACCAATACACCATTAAAATGATTTATAAAGTCAACATATCACATAAACACTAATAACAGAAGATTTTCCTAAATAAAGATGGAAGCTTTTTGTTGATATTGTGTCTTTATATGATCAAAAATGTGAAAATTCAAAAGTTCGGTTAAAATGTTTAAAACTGTTGAAATACCTCTGAAAAATGATGTTTATAACATTTGTTTGGTCTTTTTTAAACATTCACGCATAGCACATATCACCATCATGTTTGATTTATTTTTATAACCACTGCAAGTTTTTTGATCAACACAAATATAAGAAATAACCTCAAAATCCGTTGACGTAAGTTATACGACTCGATGATGTGAAGTTAGCGCGGACGGAGAACATTCTTACATACTTAAAAGTGCTGTAATATTATATGAAGACTTTTCTCGTCTCTTTCTCTCTCTTGGTATACGACGTAAAAACCAGGAGAAAGTGATTTATCGCAAATTTGTATAGGTTGGATAAAAATATTTAGCTCTCTCTCCATGTATATTTTCACTCCAAGTTTGTAACAATATAAATATTATTAAAAATCCTATCTCAGGGTTTATTCTCAGCAATTCCATTTCAAGAAGCCTTCTTCGCCAGGCTTTCGTTTATAAATTCTTTTAATAGTGAATACCGCACAAGAGTCCCAACTGCTCCCAACAATCGAATGTCAAGCGTGTGAAAATGTTGGAAGCGCTTTTGGCTAGTTTCCCGGATGAAGACCGGTGCCGAAGGGAACAACGACGCAACTTCACTGTAGCATCTTCTGTTGAAATACCGGTAGAACAAGGACAGCATTCCCACCTGACGTATGTGCTCCAAAGATTGCAATCCGTTTGTTAAGATAGGGGAATCAGCAAATGGACCGCCCGTTTCTGCACAGAGTCTAGGGTTTTTCAGGTATTTTGGGATTCAACAATAGGGCGCACTTGCGATTTGTACAAGGTCAGCAGTTGTGTTTTAGATGAAGAATTGATAAACTGCCGTTGCGTGACGATATAAAGCATTTAAATATTTTTTATAATAATCGTCAAATCGCAAACATTACAAAAAAAGGTTATCATTTGCCTTTTCTCGTGTGTTTTGCTAATGCATACATAAAGATTCGACGATTTATTCGTTGGGAGCTTAAACATCATAAGATAATAATGTTTCAACGAATTTTACGCCAGGCATATTTTTTTTAATTATTTATAAACTAATGGACTAAAGTCCAATTACAAAAAAATACAAAACACGAAATGGTAAAAAAGAGCAACAGAGAAAGAACAGCACATGCATAATATTGAATGAAACAATGACAAAAATAAGGACAAAATATACATTAGAAAGAACATTCAAGCCAAGGTCTAGACAAAGTTTTGGTAGAGTCGTAAATAATGACAAAAATCATTTAGAATGCTACCAAAATTTTCAAGACCATGGCTTGAGTTAACAAGTCTCGACATACTGGACAGTGGAGAATTATACCCATAATTAGTTGAGTGATGATTGAGGAACAGCAATTCATCGTTTCTGAGTCTACTGTGACGCTGCTTAGACCGCGCCAGTATTTCAACTGGCAAACAAGTCATTTACACTTAAATGTGTCGATTGTCAATGTTAAATAACAAGTAATTATTAATTTAACGGTTCTGTTAATTTATTTTTAATGCGAATTAATGGTTGTCGTTTGTTTTACCTTGTGAAGTGTTTGCTTTGACGGTCGCATAACGTAAACACACACAAATGCGTCGTCCGTTTTGGATATTATTGACTAGATGGTACATTCTGAGAAAAGCATGTTCAAAATAGAACTTGTAGGAAATTGTAACTAGTAAGAATAGCAATAGGCAGAGGCGTGCAATCCATAAAGGTACATAAGCACTGCCTACCCTGCCGTACTCGCATAAAAATATGTATTATTTTGGATATACAACCAATTTAACCTTCTTCCAACCTCTTGTGCGAATGTGTCGACTGTATAACATCCCCTGTAGTAGCAAGATTAACGAACATGGTATGTGTGATCAATGAAATTGATATATTCTCCAACTCACCTTCACCTTAAGCAATTTTTATTTATCAATTAATATCTTGCTAACATACGAGTGCATAGCAATCCCGATGAGTTATCAAAACTCACTCAATTTTAAATAGCATTTTTACTTAAAACAAAAAAAAGTACTTACATTTACAATTTATTTTTAATGTTATTTTTTAATTTTAGTTTTTTGTTATTTTCGATTTACACTTGTTATGTTATTATTTATTTTTATATACCGAATTTTTTCTTACTATTTTTATTTTCTTAGTGTAATATAATTTTTTTTTTTTTTTTTTACGTGAATACTGCACAAGTCTCAACTGCTCCCAACCGTCTGGAGCCAGTGAGACTATGGCATCCCCAATAGGGGTATGTTGTGAGGCTGAAGGTAGTGGGGAGGGGAAGGAGATGAGGAAGGGGAAGGTTGGGAGTAGCTGGCTATTCAGATCTGGTCACCAAATACGGCCAAATACATTTTAAGCAACGTTTCAATTCTGAATGGTGGTCTTTCACCAAGGCGATACTTAGAGTATCTACCGCTCTGGAACTTGCAGCAAATATAATATGTATTATTTTATATTAATTAAATTGGAAATAACATAATTTGATTGAATACAATTTATTTTAGTACGCCGGCATTTGAACCCGCGACCTCTGGATTCGTAGCGGAGCGTCTTACCATTCGACCACGAAGAACGTCAATTCTTCTCGGTTCATTTAGATTCATTCATCTTCTCATACATACTCTTCTGCTGTTTTCACTTTTGATGTGACCACTCAAGTATTTGATTTACTTGGTCGGGTCATGTTTTTTCTCAAGCGTTCATCCGCTCTGCATCTCCGCTTTCTTCAGCCTTGCATTCTTTCCGCATCTCCACATTTGTGACACGGTCGAACGCGGTTTCACCACGTGTACGCCTCGGGAATCACATGTTCACTAAAATCGCATATAGTGCAGCTTACTTCAACTTGCTACAAACTTCTTGGTTTCGTAATCAGAAAGTGCAAAGAGTTTGATAACACAAATGCGATGACAGCCCTCTTCAATGGAGTGATCAGAAGCAAGTTGGAGTACGCTAGCACTGTCTGGATCCACATCAGACCAAATATACGAGGCCTGTTCAAAAGAAAAGGTGAATTATGAATTTTCGCGGGCTCTTGTAATTCGATTATCGATTTTTTTGTTGTTGTTATGTTGGTACACATATGTTTATCATATGTTAACATTATCAACCATTTTGGATTAGTGGTTTGTTTTCGACAACTGGAAAGGTTAGTCACGTTTTTGTGTGTTCTTCGATTTTTCACTTTTGAAAATAATGGATCAAAGAATAAAATCCATGATTTGTTTTTCCACACCTCCATGATGCTCATCGTCATTAACATCTTATCGGCCTTCTGTAAAGCGTTGTACCCACCACTGCATAACACTTTTCAGAAGGCCGAGAAGATGTTAATGACGATGAGCGTCCTGGAGTTGTGGAAAAACAAATAATGAATTTTATTCTTTGATCCATTATTTTCAAAATTAAAAAAAATCGAAGAACACACAAAAACGTGACGAACCTTTCCAGTTGTCAAAAACAAACCACTAACTCTAAATGGTTGATAATGCTAACATATGATAAACATATGTGTACCAACATAACAACAACAAAAAAAATTGATAATCGAATGTACACAGCCCGCGAAAATTCAAAATTCAAAATTAACATTTTCTTTTGAACAGGCCATGTATATGTTGGAACAGATTCAGAAAAAAACTCCTCAGGTATGTGTACATGCGTTCGCACGGAACATACCCTATGTTAATGCATCACATGGAACTACTCGAGGAGACAAATTATCAAAGCTTAGAGACTAGGCGCAATGCTGGTCTCATGACAATTGGCTTTAATATTATAAACCACTTGATCGACTGTCCATACCTCTTGGCATGCTACTGCTTATTCGTGCCTGACAAATACTGCCGCAGCAGAAATCATGCCATGTTTAGCATACCCTATGGTCGGACAGATGTTTTGGCACAGCATAGCATGACAAGAGGTATAATTCTATTAAATAAATCATGTATAATATACAAATATAGATATATTTACAGATCATTTACCTATGTTCAAAAAACTTATTAATTTTAAAATGTTATATTTTAAAAATGTTTACTTGTAAAAATCTATTTTTGTTGTATTCCATTGTACTGTAATTGGATTTGATATCTGTTGTACCGTCTCCGAATAATCAGTGCATTGAATGGCTATTGACTATATTTGAAGGAGGACGTAAATTGATATTGTGCAGAATATTGAGAAGAATTATATTAGAGGTAAGCTAGTCGCTGTGGCCTATGAGGAGTGTAATTCGTTTGGTCGCCAAAGTATATTGTAGCGATGTAGTTTACTCGAGTATTTTTCCACAGAAAACTTCAGAATCCACGACACCCTGTTACCTGTTACAGGTATGTAAATGTGTTTTTTTAGCGAATTCTGAGCAAAGGCAAATATACTCACGATATCTTTAATCAAACAAAAAGGCAGAATTCGTTAATATGAAAAATCAATAAAAATGCGCAACACTTCGGTCACAAAAATTCAAGTATTTTTTTACGTCAGATGTTGAAACAAAAAACTGTTTGTCCGTTAACGTCTTGTTGTATTACTCGCCAGAATTATTTGACAAAATACCTTAATTTAACCATCGAGTTGCTGTTTATGGTATTTGTTCATTTCCTACTGTTTTAAAATGTTCACAAACACACTTTGAATTTGTAGAAACATATTTTGAGGATTGTTCACGAAATTCTTATTGACAAATGATAAATTCATTACTGCCGATGTTTTAAGGTGGGAGAAAAGGCAGAACCATTGAGGGGTCAATGGTCTCGCTCCAGAGGGTTGACACAATCAACCAAATACAGACATTTCAGTTTTCCATATTACGAAACATAGAAGTGACAAAGTAGAATACA
The DNA here is from genome assembly GCA_022651775.1 of Drusus annulatus. NCBI lineage: Eukaryota > Metazoa > Arthropoda > Insecta > Trichoptera > Limnephilidae > Drusus > Drusus annulatus. The sequence continues at coordinate 957,203 of JAGWCC010000400.1, read as the reverse complement.
GAAGTAACGAAATGGGAAAGAAAACCGACAACATGGAATACAGAAGTGACGAAATGGGAAAGAAAACCGACAACATGGAATACAGAAGTGACGAAATGGGAAAGAAAATCGACAACATGGAATAAAGAAGGGACGAAATGACAAATGAAACCGACAACATGGAATACAGAAGTAACGAAATGGGAAAGAAAACCGACAACATGGAATACAGAAGTGACGAAATGGGAAAGAAATAAAACCGACAACATGGAATACAGAAGTGACGAAATGGGAAAGAAAATCGACAACATGGAATAAAGAAGGGACGAAATGACAAATAAAACCGACAACATGGAATACAGAAGTGACGAAATGGGAAATAAAACCGACAACATGGAATACAGAAGTGATGAAATGGGAAATAAAACCGACAACATGGAATACAGAAGTGACGAAATGGGAAATAAAACCGACGACATGGAATACAGAAGTGAAGAAATGGGAAAGAAAACTGACAACATGGCATACAGAAGTGACTAAGTGGGACTGAAAAGTGACAATATAGAATTTAGACGTGACGAAATAGGATAAATAAGTGACAATAGAATGGAGATGTGACATAATTGGATAGAGAAGTAGCAAATTTTCGGAATAATTTAAATAAAAAATAATTTTTGTTTTAACCTTCTTCAGGAACGTATTTATATAAATACACATATATATAACAGACCATATACGTTCCTGGTTAAACTTAACCGAAACCGGTCAACTATATGTGTATAAATAAACAGTTTAAATTATTTTTTATTTAAATTATAATGTCAAGCTACAAAGTGATTGCTTCCTTCGATAAATTAAATTTCGGAATGTTTGTGTATTTTGGAATGTTATAAGGTAAGCTTTATTTGATGAACAGTGGCAAAACAGGACACAGAATAATTGACAAACTAGGTCAGAGGAACAAAATAGCTCACAGATATGAAAGACAAGTGTGTAAAACTCGGCATGGAAGTATTTTTTATATATAGAGCTCTATACGTTACAACTGCAAAGTGAAACGGAAGTATCTAATAAAATTGGACAGAGAAAAGTGACAGAACTGAGAAAGATAGCGTATTATTAAGTTATAAAAAAATAAGGTACGAGTACAAAGTACATACAGTTAAACACGGAAACTTCACGCTAGTTTACAAACAGATAACAGATGTAAAAAGAGTGATAAGATACAAGTGACATAAAATTTGTGACTTCACACTGTCGGTAAGCAGACCGAGCAGTAAATTAAGTAAACGCAAGTAAAATGAGAAAAGCCTAATTATACATAGTAATACGTTTGCGACAAATTTAATTAGAGTTGATTACGAAAATTTTGTGCAAATTTCATGAAACCAAGATAGAAGAAAGACAGCAAGGCCAACAAAAGGAAGTGAGATGTCGCGTCAGAAAAAAATGGTTTCACGGGTTTTTGTTAATTTAATTCTACATGAAACTAATAGCATAAAAACAACTTTTTATGGTGATTAAATAAAAACAATTTTATAACGTTATTCCACTTTTTTTATTTTTTGACTGGATCGGTTCCAGCCTATGACGGCCACCTTCAGACTGGTACAGGTTGTTCTTATTCTATGGTTTATGTACTATTTTTGGGATGTCAGGGGTAGTAAACCATGATTTTGCTTTAATTATATTTATCAGTATTGCTGCATGATTTTACTAGTTACAAGTTACTTTTAGTTTACTATTTTATATTTCTATCTGGTATGAATTTTTATTTTCTGCCCCTGACATCCCAAAAATAGTATATAAACCATAGAATAAGAACAACCTGTACTAGTCTGAAGATGGCCGTTAGGCTGAAACCGGTCCAGTCAAAAATAAAAAAAAAAAAAAATAAAAAAATTTGTTTTTATTTAATCATTAAAATGGAATTCCACCATGAATTAACAGTTGCAAAATTAGAAATAACTTTTTATGGATTGAGATGAAAGGCAGACACATAAACATTAAATATGAGAGAAGAACTGCTTTGGATTCCAATAAAAAAATAGTTCTTTATGATGTTTATATTAATTTATTCAAAATGTTATGTACTGCCAAATGAAATGTTGGGTGTCAAATGTAACCTAGCATCTCTATGTCAAGAAGTAGGATGTCATCTCGATCATGTTCGAGGGGGGTCCTTGGTTGTAAACTCAGAGCAATAATACTCGTTACAAGAGAGAGCGCTGCTGTGGTCAGTTTTGATGAGATTTGCCGGACTCGGATAGACCTGGGCGTGGCTAGGACTAGGGCTAGGGTATTTATACATCCATTCATAGCACATGTCGACATAATGTTTTTGTTTATTCGTATAACCACTTTTTCACTGTATTGTTATAAACAAAAATATAGCACAACCTAAAAAACCGTTGACTTATGCGTCTATCTATGTCATAAAAAACGTGGGGCGGAGTCAACGGAGACGCGGGACGAAAACATCCTCACAATACTTTAAAGCGGTGTGATAATTTGAAAACAAGTTGCTGTCTCTTTCTTTCTCATGGTGAACGACGTAAAAACCTGGAGAAAGTGATTTATCCCAAATTTTTATAGGTTGGGTAAAAATAATTAGCTTTCTCTCCATATATTATTACTCCTTTATAGTGAAAATACTCACACTAATCGCAAAACATATTTCCTAGTAATCAGGAATTTGTTTTTTTATATGAGAAGGAGAAAACACTTATTTGCAAATTGGGAATGTTTGATTTTGTGAAAACGAACGTTATATTTTCGGCCCTCTTGAACGACGAAGAACGGCCGGGATTTCAGGCAGAGCATCTCCCTGGAGATGGGACATGATTCTGGTCTTCTTGTTGTCCCTGGCGGTATTGCCGGGCAGTTCGAGCACCCAGCCAAGTTACCCTTCTTCAGCTGTCGTTGTGCTTATAATTTTTTATGGTGAGGTAAGTACTTGTACTTAACATAATTTAATATGATACAGTTGATGTAATGTTATGAAAAAGTGTATTTTACAGAGGCTTAAATATGTACGATGAGACGCTTGGAAGTTTGAAAAAAAAATATACAAGCGTCATGATTACGTACTGTAAAAATAAAAATTCTAGAGAATACAAGATTTTTCGTGTTTTTTTCACTGGTACGTGACGTCCGTGGGTAATAAGAGTTGTGCTTATATTTTTTTTATGGTGAGGTGAGTACTTGTACTTAACATAATTTAATATGATACAGTTGATGTAATGTTATGAAAAAGTGTATTTTACAGAGGCTTAAATATGTACGATGAGACGCTTGGAAGTGTAAACAAAAAAATACAAGCGTCATGATTACGTACTGTAAAAATAAAAATTCAGAGAATACAAGATTTTTCGTGTTTTTTCACTGGTACAAGCCAGTTTTTAAAGATCATCATAATATTATGTGACTAAGTTCAACCTATTTTTTGTCTCCATTTCATAACACGACTCAATCAAACGTACGTCTACAGTGTACATGGTGGATACCTCATATAGTTCACTCTATAAACTGGCTAAAAACGGGTCTTCGCTACCGACAAAGAGCAGTGTTGATTTTTGTACAGATTTTGACAGTCCAGTAAAATTGATTATAATTTAAAGAAATTAACGTTTTTTTAAATGACTTAGCTGTATTTGGCCACCAGATCTGAATATCCAGCGCTTCCCAACCTTCCTCTTCCCCATCTTCTGACGGCCTTAATGGTCGAGTGGAAAGACGCTCCGAATCCAAGGGTCGCGGGTTCAAGCCCGGCATGCGCAAATAAATTTTATTTGATTATTTTTTTTATTTTTTTTTTGTATGAATACCGCACAAGAGTCTCAACTGCTCTCAACGGTCTAGAGTCAGTGAGACTATGGCATCCCCAAATAGGGTGTGTCGTGAGGCTGAAGGTACTGGGGAGGGGAAAGGGGATTGGGAAGATGAAGATTCGGAAGTACTTGGCTGATCTGGTCACTAAACACGGCTAAAGCCATTTCAAGCAACGTTTCGATTCTGAATGGTGGTATTTTACCAGGGCGATACTTAAAATATCTACCACTCTGGAACGTGCCGCAAATAAATATGGGTCATAACACATTTTCATTCATATAAAATTATATATAGTATATTTGCGGCACGTTCCAGAGTGGCAGATACTTTAAGTATCGCCCTGGTGAAAGACCACCGTTCAGAAACGAAACGTTGCTTGAAATGGCTTTAGCCGTGTTTGGTGGCCAGATCGTAATATCCAGGTGCCTCCCAACCTTCCTCTTACTCATCTTCTTCCCCCTCCCACTACTTTTAGCCTCACAACATTGGGGATGCCATAGTCTTACTGGCTCGGGTCGGGAGCAGTTGGGACTCTTGTGCGGTAGTAATTTTAAAAAGAGTTTGGTCAGTTTCACCAGAAGTGAGATCAACTCGAGCGGACACGTTCATTCTATTAATTCACATCTTCAGTGGGTTTGAAGATACATAATACAGATGGCGTATGCTGGTTGCACCACAAACGCTTTCACAACGAACGGCTAGCACATCAGAAAACAGCCGAAATTCTATCTCAAATAGAGAATTAAGAGGTTAACCTGTCCAACGTTAAGGCGTTCACGTTTCTTGGGCCATTAGTGTGGGATCTCAGAGCAATAATATACAGGAGGGAGCGCTTCCGTAGTCAGTATTGATGATTTTTGCCTGACTCGGGCGTGACTAGGGCTAAGGTATATTTACATTAACTCATAGCACATATCGGCATAATGTTTTTGTTTATTTGTACAACCACTTTTTCACAGAATTGTTTTGAACAAAAATATAGGATATAACCTAAAAACCATTACAAAAAATGTAGTGGGTGGAGTCGCCGGAGACGCGGGAGATGGAGAACATGCTTAAATACTAAAAAGCGGAGCTATCTTGTGTGAAAACTTGTCTTATCTCTTCTTCTCTCACGATCTACGGCGTAAAAACCAGGAGAAAGTGATTTATCGTAAATTTGTATAGGTTGGGTAAGAATGTTTAGCTCTCTCTCCATATATATTCTTGTTCTGAGTGTGAGACAGATAAGATAGGCGGCTGTGGCAATAGCGATATATATTCTTATTTTTTTAAAAGAAGACTAACATTCCCGGGCTACGAATAACCTCGACCATATTTGAAATACTTCTACTGCCATCAAAATAAGCGGAAGATGTTGCTTGTGCAATGATGGAGGACTTAGCTAGCAGAGGAATTGAACCCATGACGCCCGAGTGGGAATCCGACGCGTTATGGTAGATTCACACCAACGTCCGGATCCGCTCAGTGACGATATTGTTCCGCATGAGAGCTTATTGATATGGTACGAATATCAATCAAGGAGTATGTGCCAAGACAAAGTTGTGTGGCAGTATATCCTTCTACCCACCCTTGTGATATTTAACTTCTTAGTTAGTTAAATAATTATTTTGAACAGTAAAAATACTTACATCGCAGATTTTTTTTTATTAAAAACCATTTTTAATCACTAAATAATATTTTATTAATTATTAAAAATAATATTTAGTGATAAAAAAATGGTTTAAAAAAAAAATCTGCGATGTAAGTATTTTATACACTTCAAAATAATTATTTAACTAACTAAGTAGTTAAATTTCACAAGGGTGGGTAGAAGGATATACTGACACACAACTTTGTCTTGGCACATACTCCTTGATTGATATTCATACCATATCAATAAGCTCCCATGCGGAACAATATCGTCACTGAGCGGATCCGGACCTTGGTGTGAATCCAGCTTTAATCCACTCAACTACTAACCGATCAGGTTTGAGTATATACCTGTCTAAATAATACGCATTAAACATCTTTGAAATACGCCATAAAAATAAAGCAAGGATTTTCAATAATATTTCAAGTTCATTTTTGTTTATTGACATAAAGTATTGTATGGTCAACCAATCGAGTAGAAGTGCTCTTAGTTCGCAAATTGATTTTAATCGTGAGCAATGGAGATGTTAAAAACAAAGCCATGTATATATTTTAAATTCATCAACAAGAAAGACATTTCCGAAACCGGATAAAATATATGTTTATATATCAAACTAGTAGTTACCCGTGAAAAATCACTAGATGTAACTTGACATGCCAAGAAAATAATATTATTTGCTTTAATCCACCCACTTCAAATACGGAATAATGTCTCCTAAAATAAATTATAGGTAGGTAGGAATTGGAAAAGATTATTTTTTAAATTTAATAATTTCAATTAGCACCAGTTCCAAATTTGAAAAGTTCATACTCATACGGACTTACGTACTCGCAAATTAAATAATATACAGTTGGTAAATTGCATAGTGGTGAACTGGAATAAGATATCTGCGTCAATCTTCCCCTTACTGCATTAAATTATTTTTCGCGTTCCGGCGCTGTGTAATCATTACACAGGTAATAATTTGCGATTTTAAATCGAAAAAATAAGAATATTCATAGCCAATCGCTTAAACTAAACATATTTGATGTCAAATGTGATAATGATTGAAATTTAAAAGCTGAAAACATGAAAAAAACCATCGGCTGACGCTCACAAAACGGGCGAGAGGACCACCTGCAAGTGATGCCCGAAAGCCAAGTCAAGTAAAAGTGAAATGTGAATAGCTTCGTATCTCCCCGAACACTCTTCACGTATCTTCGCATCCTATAGCGGATTTTAAGAATGAATTAACCTACGTCCACACTAGCACATGTTTGATTGTGTTGATGGAGCTATTCTCGATTTTCACAAAATATCTAATATATGCCCGATAAGTGCTAATTAATATGAACACTATTTTTTCATTCAATGCCTTAATATATTATGGAGGAATACCTAAAATCTGAAGTCAGTATTTATGATGGTTATAGAGATATTAAAGTTATTAGAAGCAATGTGTAGTCGTTACACATCATAGTTAAGGAAAGGTTAATAAACAAGAATCTGTTAAAAATAATTCGTTTTGAAACCCATGTTCTAATAATTTCACTTACTGTCGTAAGTACGAACTTACTTTTTGCAAAGTTCCAATCCCATTCCACAATCCCCCGATCGTTGTGAGGCTGAAGGAAGTGGAGAGGGGAAGGAGAAAGGGAAGATAAAGGTAGGTAAGTACAAGGGTAGGGCCAAGAAAAAACTCAACATGTTTACCTTTACCAGCTATACAAAATTTCAATATGTGATAAAAATTAAAGACAAAAAAAAAAACAATTAACTTATTTTTCCATCTTAAACCTACACACCGAGTGATAATCATATATGATTTATTATCATGAGTATAGTATGGGATAAAATTTATTTATACTAAGCTGACCAGGGGAAATTTAAAGTGTGAGTAGTCCAACCATAGGTACTGTCAGAGGAAGATTTTCATAATAATCTGTTTCTTATTAAACAACGAATCACCTTTCGATGTACATTTTAATCGAATCCCTGTACTGCTCTACAAATTCAGAAAGCCCATTGTGAAATTCGCTCTCATGCCCTAAAATCAAACAGTAAAAAATATAAATAATTTAAATAAATACCAACTATGATTTTGCCAATATCATGTCCTCCTCAGTGCAAAACTGTATCTTTCTCCAATCCAGAAATAACTAAGAGAATTGTGTTTATCTAAAGTGACCTGCCAGGTAAAGGTAAGTATGCTTATGTATATTGTCTCTGTATCTACATAATATAAATAAATATTTAATAATGTCAATGTTAGAATCACAGAACATCTTAGATAGTAAATAACAACGATTTTTCAGAATTCGCCAATCATCTTATTGAAAAAGATCACACCTTCAATAAAAGCACCGGTACTCGTACTCTCCATAAAAATGGTCATGGCAACAGATTAAATCATTTAGAAGCACTATAAATAAAGAAAGCCATTAAAATTAATAGTCATCTTCTTAATAATCAATTAAATTTGTCTAGTAGTCCAATATTAGGTATATTTCCAGTAAACTCATAAAATTTCTCATTATAATTTATCACGTTCTCAGTTGACGTTTTGCCTCTTTCATTTCATAGTATCTGTCTCTTTCTCTCTGTTCCTTTGTTATAATTTAAAGTTATTCTTTTGTGCCTTTTATTCTATTTAAAAATTTAATTTTATATTGTTCCCCCAGAGTGGTATCTATCCAAGGCAGTGTATTCAGATTTTGATGATTTTTACCGGACCCGGCGGCCCTGGGCGTGGCTAAGACTAAGGCTAGGGTATTTATACATCCAGTCATATCACATATCGACATAAAATTTTTGTTTATTCGTACAACCACTTTTCCACAGTATTGATTTCAACAAAAATATAGCATCTAACCTAAAAAACCGTTTAGTTGTGTCAAGTTTAGTGACATAATAAAAAAATCGTGGGCGGAGTCCCGCGGTGACCCAGGAGCCCAAGATCATCGTGACAGTACATAGAAGCGGTGTATTATATTTTTTGTCTCTTTTTCTTTCATGCTGTACGACGTAAAAACCCGGAGAAACTGATTTATCGCAAGTTTGTATAGGTTGGGTAAAAATAATTAGCTCTCTCTTCATACATTGTTACTCCAAGGTTCCGCCTCTGTATATACCTGTATGAGAATATATAATATATTTTTAGTTTTGTTTATTTTATATTAGTTACTTTGTACATTAAAGTTTACAAGCAGCTAATTATTTCATTTTCTTTTTGACTCTATAATATTTTAACTTACATTACATATTATTTTGATTTATATGCATTTTGAATTTATTGATAGGCATAATTTTGATGGTTTCCGGCAGCGCATTATAAGATTTCATCCCTTTATAGAGTAAGCTATTTTGTGTGTCGGCTTTCTTCTTTTCTAATATCTTTATAACCGCACACGATGTATTTTTTTAGGCCAAGCGAAACCGATCGGACATAAAAAAAAAATAAAATCTGTTGTCTTATACAAAGTTATTTTTTCATCTTTCTTAAATAAATATTAATACGTCGTAGATTATAAATATGTAGTTAGTAATAAGATGGAGCCTAGGAGTTAAGATTTGTACAGCGCACTTGAGGTAATTTTTCACATATGGTAAACGAATCATCCAAATATTATTATTATTTGAGTTGTGTAGATTCCACTGAGTGTGACTTGGAGATAATGCAGCATGAAGGTCTCGTTCAGTATTTGCTCAGCGTTATGTGATAATACAGGCGTGATATCATCAGACCTAACATAACACGGCTCATCCATCACGGCTGACGGTTTTATAATTTTATTTCTTCTTGAACTTTTAAATCCTAATTCTCGACAAACAAACTTGACCATGCGTGTAACTGACAATTCAAACGACACGTGCGATTTACTTGTAATGTTTATATAAGTGTTTTTTTCTTCTTTTAATAGGATACAAACACTTTGTGGTTTTACATTCAAAATTAAATTAAACATTGTATTGCACCAATATTAATTTATATTTTACAACTATGCAAACACTTTGTGGGTTTACATTAAAAATTAAATTAAACATTGTATTACACCGATATTAATTTATATTTTAGAAGTATGTAACATTTTTAACACCGCCATTTGTGAATATTATTGGAAACATAGAGCAATAATATACAAGAAGTAACGCTGTAGATCGATCGGTAGTCAGTTTTTACTAGGTTTTACTGACTCGGTTGAACCTGGGCGTGGCTAAGACTAGGGTTACGGTATTTATACATCCATTCACAGCACATGTCGACACAATGTTTTTGTTTATTCGTATAACCACTTTTTTCACAGTATTCTTATAAAAATAAATATGCCATATGACCTAAAAAACCGTTGAGTTATGTTCAGTTTAGTTGCACATCAAAGCGTGTGGGCGAAGTCTCGGGAGACATGGTTACAATACTTTGAAGCGGTGTGAAATTTTGCCAAAATTTTGTTGTCTCTTTCTCTCACGGTATACGACGTAAAAACCCGGAGAAAGTAATTTATCGCAAAATTGTCTAGGTTGGGTAAAACAAATTAGCTTTCTCTCCATAGATATTCTTACTCCGAGATCGGAACAAACTTTATTGGAGCCGTACAGCGTAAAACAGTTAATATTATTATGATATGATGCATACTAGTATGTAATGGCCTGCACAGAGTTTTTGAGCGGGGTAGGCAGTAGAAAAAATTGCGGATTAATTGATAATAGAGATAGGTACCAATAGATGTCATTGATTATTTTAGGTTTTGTTCTGGAAAAGCACTGCCTTAGACACCACCAAAAGTTACTAACACAAACGAGCCACGTGAACGCGCAACAGCTCACAGCATACATGCATACATATTTTGTGTAGTCTAGTGAACATAAAATAATCTATTGTGCCGTTGTCGGCGTTTGAGCATATGTAGTTACTGATTTTGACACGTTATAGTAGACCAGTCGGTGATTAGCTAAATTTCACGCAGTTTTTTACAATAATTTTCTACTATTTAATCTAATACTACACATATTTTATTGTGACTACGGCAGGGTAAGCAGTGCTTTTGTGCATTTATGGAGTGCACGCTTCTGCTCGTATACAGCTCTGAGCACAGTCGGGTTTATGACGGCCTCCGTTGTCGAGTGGTTAAGACGCTCGATTACGAATCCAGAAATTGCGGATTCATATCCCGGCGTGCGCAATTAAATTTCATTAAAAGGAATTAAAAAATAACTTTGTATAAGACCACGGATATTATTTTTTTTTAAATTAACCTGATATAAAATAAAAAGGCCATAAAAATTAAAATAATATCCGTGATCTTATACAAAGTAATTTTTTTATTTCTTTTTAATATGTCAAACCACAAAGTGATTGCTTTTTACGAAAATATAAATTTAATTATATTAATTAATAAGTATCGCCCTGGTTAAAAAAACACCATTCGGAAACGTCGCTTAAAATGCTTTTAGCCGTGATTGGTGACCAGATATTAATAGACAGTTACTTCTTTCCCTCTCACTAGCTTCAGCCTCACAACATACCCCAAATGGTGATGCCATAGTCCCACTGGCTCCAGACGCTAAACGCTAAAGGTCACTTTGTAGAATTCTAATACAAGACATACTACAAATAATGATGTATCTGTAAATTATCTATGGGCAGTTAGGAAAATGTCATTGAAAAGTGCAGTGCAAAAAGTGCAGCAACTTGCAAAGTCATTTATAAACATATCATAAAAAAATAAAAGATATTGAATTTCCCCGAATTTGTGTTTTCCGACAAACTGAGAGAATAATATAAAGTTTTAAATTGTTTCTGTGACTAAAAAATACTAATGTGTTCTGAGCAATGTCGACGATTAAGACGTCATAAAATACATTTAATGTGGGCATAAAAAAATATGACCAGAAAATACATAGTTTGTTTACTTTATGAGATGAATAACCTACGTTCTTCTACCGGGTTTAAGAAAATTATGCACATTCAATTTTGCAAAGCTTTAGTATCAACTCTCTTATAATAAAACTATACTAGTTTAATCTTGAAACACACGTCAAAGATAAAATTTTAAACTTTTTACGCAGTCGGAATAAAATTTTAAACTTTTTACGTTTGAGCGAAAATTATCAGTATGGTTTTTGCAGGCATTAGCGCCCCAAACGGCGATCTAACGAATCGTGTACAGAATACGGCTTAGCGTATTAATACCATCTTTAGTGTTGACACCCACGTCAAAAGGGCCAAATGAGTAAATCGAGAAGTAGCGCAAACGGAATCAAATTTTAAACTTTTTTACGTATGAGCGAAAATTATCAGAATGGTTTTTGCAGACATTAGCGCCCCACACGGCGATCTAACGAATCGTGTACAGAATACGGCTTAGCGTATTAATACTATTTTTAGTCTTGACACCCACGTCAAAAGGGCCAAATGAGTAAATAGAGAAGTAGCGCAAACGGAATCAAATTTAAAACTTTTTTACGTATGAGCGAAAATTATCAGAATGGTTTTTGCAGACATTAGCGCCCCACACGGCGATCTAACGAATCGTGTACAGAAGACAGCTTGGCGTATTAATACTATAAGACAGATAATTTCGGTTGTGATGTGACGTGAGCACGTAACATTAAAAAAACATAAGTCTTGTTTTCAGTATATATTATTTTAAATTTACGCCGCCATTCTTACAATGATTTTAAGGTGATCCAATCGAACCAAGTCGAACTCCTTGCACTGGTGGCAGTAAGGTTAAAATTGCCACTCGACGCAGCGGGGCCTGTTTCGATTTATGCAAAAAAAAACATCGCTAAAAATCGGTTTGTTTTTATTTTGTGAAGCTCGAGCACAAACGTCAACATGTTTTCCGGTCAGAGTCTAAAAAATATGATTTGATACACCTCGGAGCAAGAATATATATGGAGAGAGAGCTAAATTTTTTTTACCCAACCCATACAAATTTAGAAAAAGTAACTTTCTCCGGATGTTTCCGTCGTAAACCGTGAGAGAGAAAGAGATAAGACAAGTTCTCACACAATATAGCTCCGATTTTAGGTATGTAAGCAATTCTCCGTCTCCCGCGTCTCCGGCGACTCCGCCCACTACGTTTTGTCAACAGGACAGAACTCAACGGTTTTTTAGGTTGTATCCTACATTTTTGTTTATAAAAATAGTGTGAAACAGTGGTTATACAAATAAACAATAACATAATATCGACATATGAATGTTTCGTTTTTTGGTGAGAACCGGTTCCAGTTCTTTTCATTTTGGAAATTTCGCAAAATATCACATCGCTTTTATGTTTTGTAAGGATGTTCTCCGTCTCCCGCGTCTCCGGGGACTCGACCCACACGTATTGATATGCTACTAAACTGGACATAACTCAACGGTTTTTCAGGTTATATGCTATATTTTTGTTTATAACAATACTGTGAAAAAGTGGTTATACAAATAAACAAAAACATTACCTCGACATGTGCTATGAATGGATGTACAAATACCCTAGACCTAGTCCTATCCACGCCTAGGTCTAGTCCGAGTCCGGCAAAAATCATCAATATTGACTACAGATAGTTCAGAAGCGCTCTCTCCTGTATATTATTGCTCTGAGGGAATATTACTAACTATTTTTCTATAGTAAATCTTTTCGCAGTTTTATCTCTATACAACATTCTTAATAGTTGACATGTCTTAATAATTAATTTGATGACAATTTATACCTCCTGGAATGCTATAAGTTGTTTGTGCCAAACAACTACTGCCAGGGGCGACATCACGATCTGCTGACGTGTTGGCTCAGCACAGCATGACACGGGGTATGATACTACTAAATAACATGTCTCTTGATATCTTCAACGTAAACCTTGAAGATTTCAAGAGAACATCTTAAAAATATCTCCTAATTTACTTTTATGTTACTTTCTTTGTTAATGGACATATGCAGTCTGTAATACACAAAACAATGTCGAGCTCGCCTCGCTAGTTAAATAACAATTATCTTAAAATAATTTATTAAATATATTATTATAAGCGGATTTAAATTCTAAATAGGCAACCGATCGATCAATAATTGCTCAATTATAAAAGGAGTGGCAACGAATCAACCAAAATTGGAAAGTTCGTCATAATTCAAATAACCCGTATCTTATGTTGGGCCCTTTACGAAATACGATGTAAAAGATCTTATCACCTTAGTCAACAGTTCTTATACAAACGGTTTTTGGGATGACGTAACAGAACAAGCACATAGAACTAGTATAAAACATAAATTTCCAAATCAACCAATTCAATCTGACTAAAACCACCTAAAAAATAATAATCCCTGTAGGTGTTATGGTATAATATGTATATACGAGGCTTGTTCAAAAGAAAAAGTGAATTTTGAATTTTCGCAGGCTGTGTACATTCAATTATCGATTTTTTTTGTTGTCGTTATGTTGGTACACATATGTTTATCATATGTTGGCATTGTCAGCCATTTTGGATTAGTGGTTTGTTTTTTGACAACTGGAAAGGTTAGTCACGTTTTTGTGTGTGTTTTTTGTTCGATTTTTACTTTTGAAAAAAATGGTATAAGCACTCTTTACAAGTATTTCTTTTGCAAATATAAAATCTAATTTCTTATATGTATTAAATTAATAACAGTTTGTCATGTATAAGAAATTCAATAAAGAAACTTATTAATATAATTTCCCTCTGGGCCTATGTCATCTTTAGGGATGCTGTGTGGAGGGTATTTCAGACGAAAGGAAGGAGTGAACCTAAGTCTTGAAGAGACCCATGTTGAACGAGGGAGGAAACACAGAGGCCGGAAAATCGTTCCACAGCCGAGCTAAAATCGACCCGTTCTCATGTATCGAATGTCAACCATGTACAAATGTTAGGCGCGCGTTTGGCGAGTTTCCAGACTGCACCGGTGCCGAAGCTCCTTGGTGCATCTTCCTTTGAAATACCGGTTGAACGAAAATATGTAATTTCGATTCTAAACAAAATTTATGTCGCAAATATTTTAATCAGAGACCTTTCAGCTCCTAGGCCACAGACAGGCTGATGAAATTATCGTTTATCTGCTCGAGAAAGGAATCGGATGGTATTTGAAATTTTTCGATCAAATTCAACAGAAGGGATGAAAAATTGCGCTTACATTTGGCTAACGGACACGCCCACGAATCTTTCTATCAGCTCAAATATCCAGTGACTTAAGCGAACATAATTATTGCTACGGATTCAGCAAACAAATTGCTAAATTTTAAGCACTTGTTTCTAATTTTAGGTTTTAATAATAAAATAGCTATTTTGCAAGTTTATATTGTAGCGCATGATTGTATGTGGCTATATCTATATACCTTCAGACTCTTCAAAGGTTCACCATTGATGGGTGGGTACAGAATAGGTGGTTCTACAAAGAGTCATTCAATTTTTTTAGATTAGTTAAACAATTACTTTTGCAAAAATCAACTTCTTACGAAGCCATCGTCTAGCCTTTAGCCGTGTTTGGTGACCAGATCTGAATAGCCAGGTACTTCCCAAGCTTCATCTTACCCATCTCCTTTCCAACCCCAATTGCAAATGCCATATTCCCACTGACCCCATCCCAAGACGAGGCGGTTGGGAGCAGTCAGGAATTGGGTTAAAAAAAATGTGCTTGCTACATAATATCGTCGATGGAAAGGCAAAAGGGCTTAAGCGACAATTTGGTCAAAAATGAGTTAAATATGCAGTTTTAATCAGTTTATTTTTCTGCATCGAATGCTCTCACTCTCGTTTGATTCTAAAGACTTTTGTGGCCCTTCTGCCTTCTTGAATATATTTACCATTTGGGAGAAGGCTCGACTCAAAATGACACAAGTTTGGGACTTTTTTTTAGCTTTTTGTCGCTTCAGGTAACTCAGTGAGAGCATCGTAATTACCTGGGTTAACTTTTTTCAAAAATCCAACCAGGTACTAAATACGTATAAACAAAACAAAAAAACAGCGCATGTTACTCCCTGTTTCAGAGCAAAAATATATACGGAGAGAGCCAAATATTTTTACCCAACCTTTACAAATTTACGATAAATCGTTTTCTACGGGTTTTCACGCCGTAAACCGTGAGAGAGAAAGAGACAAGACAAGTTCTCACATAATATGGTACCACCATTTGGTATGTAGGCATGTTTTCCGTCTCCCGCGTCTCCGGCGACTCCGCCCACTACGTTTTGTTATGCGACATAACAGGACATAACTCAACGGTTGTTTAGGTTATATCCGCGAAAAAGTGGTTATACAAATAAACAAAACATTACGTCGACACGTGCTACGAATGAATGTATAAATACCCTAGCGCTTGTCCTAGACACGCCCGATTCAGGCAAAATCATCAATACTGACTACGTGTCGTGGCGCTTTCGGAGCAGCCTGACGTGTTTTAGTCTTTCTCGTTATTTTTCGCCAAATAAGTAGGATATTTCACAAATTACTTCTTTAAAATTACATTAAAATTACCGTTGTTGTGTATAGATTAAGTGAATAAACTCTAAATAATTTGAAAGCGATTAGTTTCGACGTAATTTCGATTTTTAAGAAAATATTTTAATCTTCAAATATCAGTGTTTTAAATGCAGTTCCATAGCCCGAGAATGGTCACATGCTTTGATGACCATTGGCCACATGTTTCATCCCTTCGACCGCCGGCCCGGGAACCGGCATGGGGGGCGGGGAGTGCCGATCTCGACCGACTGTTCTCGAACGCGGACGAACCAGGCATCCGACAAACCACCCAAGTGACACCCTTACGACAACCAGATGACATTTGCCCACGTTGGTCTAAATCTGTTAGGGCTGCCGCATTCCATCTTACATAAAAATTACAATTTAACAAAATCTGTGCAGCGCCCTTGAGGTGATTTTTCACAAAAACGGCGCTATAAAAATCATCCAAATATTATTATTAGAAGCGTTCCCTCCCGCTTCTTGTAGATTGCACTTAGGATCGATCAGCATCTTCAACGGCCATATGTAGACTCACTGTACCTAAACGCAATCCCAACACCAATTTTGGAGAGCGAGCTTTTGCCACAGCAGGCCCCACAGCTTGGAATAACCTCCCTTCATATTTTCGAAAGATCGACAGCTCAACTGAGTTCAGAGCAAAACTAAAGAATCATCTTTTTAAATTATCATACCCATAATAACGTCAATTTCCTTAACTAGAGTTTTGATCACTCAGTCCGAGTGCTATACATAGTTTATATATATATAGTTAAATATTACTTACTCCACTTTTTTTCTACCCTAGGTCCGACAGCACGGCCAACAACCATTATAAATATGTGCTAATTTTAATATGTTAGTTGTAAGTCACTAGTTATAAGTATCAAGCATAAGTTAATATTAAGTCTTAGTTGTAATAATTTATTAATTATGATGTAAAGCGCCCTTGAGTTGATATCTCTGTCACGAAAACGGCGCTATATAAATCAGCCAATTATTATCCACCCAGAGAAAGGATGGGAAGAGTGGGAGAAAGTGAAGATTTCGATTTATAAGAGTGACCTTGAGCACGTACCCAGGCCTCCGAAAATTCGAAATGGCGGCGTGGCGCCACTGACACAATCAAATATTGTTTTTAAGCTTGTGAAATTTGAATAAAAAAAACTTTCGATTTGACGAGTTGCCCAAAAAATAATTCACAAAACGATAACTACGCGAAAAACGCGAGACAATTATGACATAGGTTTCTAAGCCAAGGCTATTTTTATGAGAAGATAACTTCCAGTCGAGTCGCGATTACACAATGTCCCAAATCAAACCAGTTTCCTAACGATATACGCCGCAACGGCCGGTTTTTTGCAACCGTTTTACTTTCATCCGAACTAGCTGCCTACCGTGCAGGTGTCAAATAATCGCATAACTAACATCCTATCCAAACTTTCTTTAACACATCGGCTCTGCACCAGAATCTTTGGCTTCTAACCTCTCACACGTAATCGACCGAGAAACGAACTGAATAAAAACAATGCAGCGCTCATCTATAAAACTATACTAATAATAACAGTGAACTTATATAGCGCAGTTTTGTGATATTTCACCTCAAGTGCGCTTCATACTAAACTAATTGTGCTAGCAAGACTAACTAACAAGGGAGAAAATAACATAAATTATAATTGTATTATTTATATCTATTGCTATTAACGCTATTAAGAAATTATTCAAAGAAGCGAAGCTAACAGTCCACAACGGAGTGCTTATGCCAACCCTTATGTATGGCAGTGTGGCGTGAAACTGGCAGAAGAAAGATGAAAGTAGACTAAATGCTGTGGAAATGAGATCCCTGAGAGGTATGTGCGGTAAAACCATGACCGTGTTAAAAATGTGGATATCCGGAAAGAATGCAAGGCTGATGTAAGCGTAATGAATAGGATCAAGAAAGGGACGCTTATATGGTATGGGCACTTAGAGCGAATGAACGAAGAAAGTAGTGCGAAAATAATATATATGATGCGAAAGTGAATGGAAGAAGAAGTCGAGGGCGCCCGAGGAAGACATGGCGCGATTAAGTGAATCAAATACTTAAATCAGGGCCACGTGAAGAGTCAGAATAACAGAAGAGTATGTTTGAGACGATGCATGAATGTGAATGAAGCAATGAGTGTGTGCCAAGACAGAGTTGTATGGCTGTCCGTCCTCTCTGCCTACCCCTGCGGGGAAACGGCGTGATGGTTAGTTAATTAGTTTTATAAATGAAAACTATCTAAATTCATGATCGTTATCATAAATCACGAGAGTAAAAGGTTCAGATATGGATATAACAGTGCGTGTGTACATCAACAGATTAAGAAAAACAATTTAAGAAGTATGGATTCATATTAGCATTTTTGTTACATCAAAGAAAAGGAAATTAGATTGACGACAATTAATATGTGGGTACATAAAAATATTAACATTCAAGTCTTATAAATTAAAGGTAAACGATTCTAAAAATGCAAACAATGTAACAGTAGACAGCAATAATATACCATAAGGGATAGCTTTGTGAAATCGTGTAATCAGGATTGTTGATTTTTTCCTGACTCGGGCATGTCTAGGGTTTTCATGGACACACCTTTATGGATCCATTCATAGCACATGTCGACAAATCAACGTATTGTTATCAACAAAAATATAGGATATAACCTCAAAAACCGTTAAGTTATGTCCTGCTATGTCGCATTAGAGCCGCGAGAGATAGAAAACATGCTTACATACCTAAAAGTGGTGCGATATTACGTGACAACTTGTCCCATGTCGAAAGTGTACAGGTGGATGGTAGAACTCACCTGTTGCCGAAAAAATCGATGCTCTGGTTCTGCACGGAGAAGAATGAGTCCTTGTAGCCCCAGCCATTCCACTTTAAAAGGTCCTGCCTGGAATCAAAACAGATTATATTTTAAATTAAATAAAGTTGTCATGCCTGAATACTGCAATGTGGCTAATAATTCAAAATGTTCGCTTTATTGGATGTAATTTTAAAATCTTAACTTCTCAGATCAAATCTTATCTAAAGTCCCCAACTGCTCCCAACCGTCTGGAACCAGTGTGACTATGGCATTCCTAATCGGGGTATATTATAGAATTTCGAGCAATTAAGATATATTAAATTGCATTATGGCAATTGAATTTGTGTAGGTTGGGTAAAAATATTTGGCTCTTTCTTCCGTATTTATTCTTGCTTTGAGAGTGTAGTATTCTTGAAGTAACAATATGTGGAGGGATAGCTAATTTGTTTTACCCAACCCATCCGAAAGTGTAATGAATCACTTTTTTGCTCGAGTTTTTACATCGTACACCATGAGAGAGAAAAGAGACAGCAAATTTCTTGGTCACAGCTTCTATATACTGTCGCAAATGATCTTAAGCTGGCTATTTTCGCTGGTTAACGGCAGGACTCCGCCCACATTTTTATTATGCCACTAAACTCTTGACACAACTAAACGGTTTTTAAGTTAGATGCTATATTTTTGATTGATAAAAATACTGTGAAAAAGTGGCTATACGAATACACAAAAACACCTTATGTCGATATGTGATATGAATGGATGTATAAATACCGTAGCCTTAGTCTTAGCCACTGTGACAGGTGCGCCGAGTCATGTTAAAATCATCAAAAACAAGTCCAAAACGGATTTCACTGCCTTGGCTTGGGCTACCTCTAGTATACTCTAAGGTAGAATCGCTTGTATTTAAATGCAACAGAGTGACGTTTAGCCTTAGATGAATTAAATAATGCGTTTAGCGCCATTTTCGGGTGCTAAGTCTTAACTAAGAAACATACAAGATTACAAAACAAAAAAACATTTGCAAACGCAATTGTGTTTCATATATGTTGGATAAATAGATCAGTGAATCACTTCTCGCAATTTTCTAAATCGATAAATCATGTTTGACGATGACACACGTGAAGAGGAAATGTGAAGAAGAATTAACGCCAAGTGATTGTACTAGTACTCGGAGATCAGTGTTGAATGAATAAAGTGCTAATTATTCGTAAAACTGCGGACAGCATTATCAATGGAATTATTCTGCAGTAAATTTCCTTTTGTTATAACGTTATAAGTGCACGAGGAATTATTTGCGGTTGCACAAATCGCGATAAATTTAGAGGCGGAAAATTTGCAATTTATATAAAATAATGCAGAAAACCAAATCACACTTTAGCTGTACAAGAAACGGTGATCCGATACTATCGACAAAAAATACTACATTGGCCCTAGTATGAAACATCGATACAGATTATGGATTATAGGGTTTTTTGTTATGTCTACATCATATGTACATAAGTATATATTTTTTGTTTTACATTTTTTTCCAATTTTATTATTTCTTTTCTTTTCGTTATCGTCTTAAAATTATTAAAATAATAATC
The DNA here is from genome assembly GCA_022651775.1 of Drusus annulatus. NCBI lineage: Eukaryota > Metazoa > Arthropoda > Insecta > Trichoptera > Limnephilidae > Drusus > Drusus annulatus. The sequence goes on along the minus strand of JAGWCC010000400.1, from coordinate 936,920 downwards.
CAATAAAAAAAAGTTCCAAGCTTGTGTCGCTCGAGTCAAGCCATCTCCCAAGTGGTAACTATATTTTATATTTTCGTAGAAAACAATCACTTTGTCGTTTGACATATTTAAAGAAATTAAAAATAACTTTGTATAAGGTCGCGCATATTAATGACCATAAGGTCATACAAAGTTGTTTTTTCATTTCTTTAATTATATTTTAAATGACTGAAGGGCCACAAAAGTCTTCGGAATCAAACGAGAGTCAGAGCTTTCGATGCAGAAAAAAAAACTGATCAAAAGTGCATATTTAACTCATTTTTTACCAAAGTGTCGCTTAAAACCTTTTGCCTTTCAACTTCACAATTTTGAATGGGTTTTTATAATTTGGAGGCTTTGTGGAATCTATAAAAGGTTAATTATTTTTAAATATATTCTTCTTTCCAAGGATATTGTTTCTTATTTCCATTATTCAAGATAGCATTCAACAGTGTCTTTTATTTTGTTCAGTTTGGGCATTAATAATAATATATGCCCAATACAGCTAACTTCGATTGTGAAATAAACTCATTATGAAAGAAGTGTTCATTACGCAACGACGAAACAGATACTTAAAATGTTAAATATTCAATCAGGCATCTTTGAAAGTTGCCCTAATGGAGGACGGGTCAAAATTTCTATAGCTCAAAGCTTGGAGTAACGATATAAGGAGGTAAAGCTAAATATTTTTACCCAACCTATACAAACTTGCGATTAATCACTCTCTCCGGGCTTTTACGTCGTATACCACGAGAGAGAAAGAGACAAGAAAAGTCGTCACATAATATCGCAGCACATCTAAGTATCTGAGAATGTTCTCCGTCAGCGCTAACTTCACATTATCGAGTCGTATAACTTACGTCAACGGATTTCGAGGTTATTTCCTATATTTGTGTAGATCAAAAAACTTGCAGTTGTTGTACAAATAAATCAAACATGGTGGTGATATGTGCTATGCGTGAATGCTCAAATTGGATCAAGAAAGGGACGCTTAGATGGCAAACCATCATGCACAAAGGCATGTAGGGCGAATGAACGAAGAAAGGAGCGTAAAAAGAATATATGATGCGAAAGTGAATGGAAGAAGAAGTCGAGGGCGCCCGAGAAAGATATGGCACGATCAAGTAAATCAAATACTTGAATCGGGTAATGTGAAGAGTCAGAATAACAGAAGAGTATGTATGAGACGATGTATGAATGTGAATGAAGCAAGGAGTGTGTGCCAAGACAGAGTTATATGGCGGTCCGTCCTCTCTGCCTACCCCTGCGGGGAAACGGCGTGATTGTTAGTTAGTTAGTTGGTTCAAAAAAGACCAAACAAAGATTGTAAAACGTCACTTTTCAGAGGTATTACAACAGTTTTAAATATTTTTTGCCGAACCTTAGAATTTTCACATTTTTAATAATATATAAATATAAAATGTACAAAAAGCTTCCATCATTATTTAGGAAAACCTTCTGTTATTAGTGTTTTTGTGATATTTTAACTTTATAAATCATTTTAATGTGTATTGATATTGTTTTGTTTAATGTGTTCAAATATGTTTATTAAAAATGTCCGAATTCCATGTGGGCGGTAACTAATAGGCTATCCAACTTCCTTTAATTTATATTTGTCTCTTTCTATCGAGTCAGTATAAATTCGAACAATACTGACTACACTGTTTCGCAAAGATAAATCGTAATATATATTCTTACTCCATCGTTTATTGACGCGCTCGGTTTAGAAGCTGTTATTTAGAAAATCTCGCTTTACGTCAGCTAAACGTGATACAGCTATTAAAAAAAGTACCTACCTTTTCACAAGTGAGTAAATAAGAGGTTAGAGGTAAAAGGTTGACTAGTATAAAAAATTAAAACACATTGTCGGTACGTACTTTCATCAATACATTATATAAATACCGCCGAACAAGTAGTGTCTTTAGGAATCTTCACCGATTTGGAAGAAAAACTATGTTGTTAATTTACATAGGACATTTAGACCCCTAGGTCTCAGATAGGCTATCGTCTCTATCACCGTTGTCTACTTTACATTTGAACTATTATTATAAAAACGATCTCAAAAATACAGTTATTAACCAAACCTCAGAGCGAGAATATATGGAGAGAGAGCCAAACATTTTTACCCAACCTATACAAATTTACAATAAATCACTTTCGAAAGAGGTAAGACAAGTTCTTACACAATCTAGCACCGCTTTTAAGTATGTAAGCATGTTCTCCGTCTCCCGCGTCTCCAGCGACTCCGCCCGCTACGTTTTGTTATGCGACACAACAGGACACAACTCAACGGTTTTTTAGGTTATATCCTACATTTTTGTTTATAACAATACTGTGAAAAAGTGGTTATACAAATAAACAAAAAAATTACGTCGACACGTGCTATGAACGGATTTATAAATACCCTAGCCACATCCCAGTCAGGCAAAAATCATCAATACTGACTACACTAGCGCTCCCCTTAGAATTTACTCATTTTTAATGATATGAAGAAATAAAATCAACAAAAAGCTTCCATAATTATTTAGGCAAACCTTCTGTTATTAGTGTTTGTGTGATATTTTGACTTTATAAATCATTTTTAGGTGTATTGATATTGTTTTGTTTAATGTGTTCAAACATGTTTATTAAAAATGTCCGAATTCCATGTGGGCGGTTACCAATAAGCTATCCAACTTCCTTCAACATATCTTTGTCTCTTTCTATCGAGTCAGTATAAAGTCAAGGATACTGACTACACTGTTTCGCAAAGGTTCCTCTCCATGGATATTCTTACTCCAAGATTACTCTGTTTCTCTAAATCCATGAAACATGCAATTTACGGAGATCGATGAGTATATGAATAATTTGTATGTTTTTGTTTCCTTGAGCTTGAGGCACTATCGAATAGTGCTTTAATTTGAGTTGATAGTAATCTAATGAACCTATAATATAATAAATTAAGATTTGTTTCAACTAAATAACCAGTTGTTTGTTACCCGTGAAAAATCACGGGATGTAACCTAAGATGAATTAAATAATGTAGATACGTTACTGAGACAACGCGCGTGACTGCACTAAACTAAGCCAACGTGGCATACCTGATATTTACTGCGTTTAGTCTCGCACAAACATTTGAGGCTTGTAGAAACAAACACGGCAAAGTCAACCAATAATGGAAAATGAGTTAAATATGAGGTTCGAAAGAGTAAAAAAAATGCTTTATGATGCAATGTTGCTTTCCTAACAAATACGGCTCTAAACTATTTATTTTTACGGATTAAAATTGAAGTCCATAACAAACTCGGCAAAGTCCACTTCTTTCCAAATCAAAGACGGCAGTTTTCAAACGGACCAATAGGAGCGTTGTAAATGGCTGTTTTCAAGATGGCGGCTCTTTATGTTTCGTACAACATGACAACCGGATTGTCTCCTCAGCTGCTTAGTTTCTAAGTGTTTTTTACTATATTTTCGTAATTTTTTTATTTTTATGTATAGTTTATAAAAATGGAATGTGCCCCCAACGAAGTAGTACAAGAATCGGCGAGGAAACGCATAAAACAGCCCCAAAATTGGTAGGTGAACATTGCTAAAAAACAGAGGTTATTACCACTTTGTTTTTGTAAAAGTTGAGATATTGACAATTTCGCAAATTACCGAAAATGTCCGCTGACGTGCATAATGAAGTTTTGTTTCTTGTTATTTTTTTATGGACATTATTTTTTGACTTACTAAACAGCATAGTGGTAAAATAAATGAGTTTTTACTTACAATTTAGAGTTTTATTGAATAATATGATTACTTTATTAGTAGTTATTGTTCTGTCATTAATATTGTAGAAATCATTGCTGTATGAAAAATGTATCAATGATAATTCCAAGCAACATAGAACCCGGAAAAGTTGTTTTGAAATCGTTAAAAGTGAGAGATGTCAACTATGTTTTGATCAAGCATTTCGGTGATAACTGGAGAAATCTTCCTGCTCTTGAATATTATTCCGCATTCATATCTTATTAAACCTTTAAAACAATTTTTTATAAAAAATACCAGAATAATAGTTATTATTTTTTTATGATTTTTTTTCTTGATTTTTTCGTTTTTTTTTTATTATTAATTAGGTCATCATAACTTACAAAACTTTTTCAAAATATTTTGTAAGATATTATTGTTTTGTATTTCTATCAAAATAAATACTTTTTTAAATATAAAACTATTTTGTTACTGACTTTGACTGCAACCTTATGAAAAAACGTGTCCATTTCAAAACTGGCAAAGTCCAGTTGTGTTGAAAACAAAAGCGGCAGTTGTCAAATGTGAACAACAAACACGGCAAAGTCCACTATTAATTTGAATATATTTTTGGTTTTGCACCAGTTAAACTAATGTATCAAGAAGAAAATTAATGTTTTTAGTAAGTACTATTTGTCGAATTTATTTTAGTGACAGTATCACAAGTAATTTTTAAATTAAACGTTTTTTGTTCTTCCTTGAAAACTGTAGTCAATGGACTTAGCCGTGTTTGTTTCTACAGGCCTCATTTGTTTGACAAACAAGCTGTCACCAGCTGCCACAAAGGCGTCGCTGTAAGCTCTTTTCTGAGATTAAATGCCTTCCTGTGCTTTTGACAAGTGTAAAAATCATTCGGGACCAAAAACCAAATCTCATGGAGTTTATTTTCATGCGAAGTACACACAAATCACTTATTATTTCAATTAATACAATTATTCACATACCAAATGGTATAAGTGAGATAGCGAATGCAGAAACACATAAGTGTGTGGAAGACAACCTAGCGACAGTACACTGAGTACATCGCATGCTACTTCGCTCGTAAGTTCGTTAGGGAAGAGAGGGCTTGTAACGCGGAGAATGTAACGCGGGACGTTCATATAGCTATCTCATTCATACACACATATTCTGCTTGGTATGGCTACCCTTTTCATGCGTTATGAGATATCAGAGCGTGCCAAATTTATCGTTCAATTTGTATGAATATGACGTGTCTTGTATTTTATGTCTATGGATGTAACTTGACTTGCCAAGATAAAATATTAGTTGCGTTAATTCACCCACTTCAAGTATAGAATAACGTCTACTAAAATACATTATTGGTAGGTACTTTATTAGGTAGGTAGTGATTTCAAACTATTATTTTTTAAATTTGATAAGTTCGCACTCGTACGGTCGTACGTACTCACAAAATAAATGATAATATTTTCTAATAATTTTAATTCGTATATGGGTTAGCTTATCTAGATAATTATTTTTACGACTTGAATCGTAAAAAAAAAATGAAATATTCGAAAAACAAATGTAAAGTTTTGTCATCTCCTTTTCCAAATCGTGTAAACAGTAACACCTCGTAAAACTTGGCCATGATACAACATAGTTAAAAGCTGCTAATGTATGTTGACTAAATAATACGAAGAAAATTTAAAGAATCAATAAAAAAAACAACAAGAATTAATCACTCCGTGGTTTGTCATTATACCAAAATAAAAGACCACCTTGTTTTAAACTACCAAATTACTACGTTTCAACGCCAACCGGTTTCGCTTAGAACAACCTTCGTCATGGAAAATATAATAATACGTATTACACTATTTTGTGAAATATACTATGTTAATATAACTAATTGTAAAACCTACGCAATATTTATACACTTGCGTTTTAAATACCATCTTTTTTTTAATACTCTTGCTTTGATGTTATATTCTACCCATTTATTGAACTCCTTGACTAACTAACTAACTAACCATCGGGCCGTTTCCCCGCAGGGGTAAGCAGAGAGGACGGAACGCCATATAACTCTGTCTTGGCACACACTTCTTGCTTCATTCACATTCAAACATCGTCTCATACATACTCTTCTGTTATTCTGACTCTTCACATTACCCATAGCATAATTAATTTAGCATAAAGCGCACTTGAGGTGAAATATCACAAAACTGCGCTATATAAGTTCACTGTTATTATTATTATATTACCCGATTCAAGTATTTGATTTACTTGATTGTGCCATGTCTTTCTCGGGCGTCCTCGACTTCTTCTTCCATTCACTATCGTACTCCTTTATTTAACTAAAATGTATTTTTTTGTAAAAACATTTAAGGCGTTAGTAAAATAAAATAAGTTATGAAATAATATATTTAATAATTTCAATTAATAATTAGTAATTTCAAATATGATACAGTTATTATATATGCCCTTGAAGCTTGACCTAAGCGAAACCGGTTAACGTTAAAACATTTAAAAAATCGTGGTTTGAAACAAAGCGGTCTTTCATTAAAAAAATAATAATTGTTTTACCGAAAATTGATCTGATTTAAAAAGGACAAAACATATAAAAAGTCTTCTTTAAATAGTAGACTTAATAATGCACTGTTTTAACTATTGATTATTACATAATATAAATGTATATACATCTTTATTCTGTTGCATTATCACCATTGTTGATTCTTAAGTATAAACTAACTTTATAATCAACTATAAATAATTTACTTCGTGAATACAGACAACCGCACGGTCGTGAGTGTAAACTTTTAAAATTTGTAACTGATGATGTGAACTTATCAAAGTATAAAAAATAATCTTTTCTAATACCAACCTACCTAATAAAGTATCTACCTATAATATATATTAGCATTATTCTATATTTGAAATGGGTGGATTAAAGTCCCGTGATTTTACACAGGTAATAACTAGTTATGACATAAAGTTAAAAGCAGTGTTAATAATTTGATGGCTAGATCAGAGTGCTGTTATAGATTGTCTTATAAGACAGATTCACTCGGTAAATTGTAATTTGCTAACTAACCATCGCGTTGTGTCTCGGAGGGGTAGGCAGAGAGGATTGACCGTCACACAACTCTGTCTTGACACACACTCCTTGCTTCATTCACATGTATACACCTTCTTATACACAGTTTGATTCACTTGGTCGTGTCATATATTTCTCTGCAGGGCGGGTTCCATAAATGCTCGCACTCCGTGCAGTAAGGACCTTAGAGTAACGTAGAGACCTAACATTGCGAAATTTTGTCCGCACTTTTTGACCAAGGATTGACCAAGGGAGGTATGACGTATATGCTTCCAGCCAATCGGATGCGAAGAAAACCGTAAAGATAAACATTATTCCGTCTTTATCTGTTCGCGAACAATTTTGCGTTAGTATCATGAGAAAGAAAGAGACCGGGATACTTTTAGAAGCCGTACAAAAGGGGAATTCCCCGTTCTTGAAAATTTTTTTGACATTCTCGTAAATATTTTTAAGTTAAACATATTACGAATCCATTAAAACTCATTTCAAACGGAAGTTTATTATATTGGAACGAATAGTCCAAAGATTAATTACATATTGGTGTAAGTTACTAGTTGTTTTGTAGGTTAGGATGTTAAATATTTGAGATCAAACTAAAAAAGACGATTTTTATGGTACATACGTGTGAAAACTGTTTGTTTTTGGTCCTTTTGTACTTCGATTAAAGCAAACAAGCATAGAACATGTGGCCATGATGTTTTGCTAGATATTACACAAAAAATAACTCAAGTTTTTAACTATTTACGTACTTTTGACAGTCCGTTCGCCTGACAGTGCAAACGTGTCTGAAGTTTGTGCGGATTAAATAATGAAGACATTTCATTTAGCCCGCCCCAAATCGTGTATAGGTTTCAACAATTGTTTGTCTCTTTTCTCATATGCTTATAGAACCGAGCATAAAGAGAGCTATATTTTTTGCGAGTTTGTCAACGATTTGTCACAAATTAGTATGGTCTCTTTATATTGTTACTCTGAGGTAAGGACCAATTGCCCGAATAGATCGCATCGATTTTAACGTACGACACGCCGTAGGAAAGCAGGCTCTACGTCCAAGTAACTAATATGCAATTCGTAAAAAAATTCCGCGACAATAAACTTTTTCCATACATTTTCGATAGTCGTTGAATGCACAGTGATGTTGCCAGCGCAATAGAAAAGAAAATGATTCCGTGATGGGGGTATTTTTTTAAATGATTCAGGGAATATTTTAAGTAAATTTAAATAAGATCTTTAATTTCACGGCGCCCCTTCAAAGATGGCGCCTATGTTTTTTGCACAGTTCCTCGGACGTCTTCGACTTCTTCTACCATTGGTGATGTGAAAATAAATCAAAATATTTTGATAAGGGTTGTATTATTAAAGCTTCTGAACTGATTGCAAAAGCTTAGCCAATTGTTTTATTGATTAAATTATATTTTTGTTGTTATTTTTTAAAATTTTCATTAATCTTGATTACTTTAGCACAGATAGTTTTTATGAAACTTTAAAACTTTTTGAACGGTGAGCTCTGACGTCATTAAATTTGCACAGTTTAATCCGTATATTTCTAGATCATTGAAACTATTTACGGCTCGAAACTTAATCAAAATCATGAGCTGTGGAGTTTTAAAATATCCAATGAGCTCCAAAATAATTAAATAATCTTCAGAGTGGTAGATACTCTAAGTATCGCCCTGGTGAAAGACCACCATTCAGAATCGAAAAGTTGCTTGAAATGGCTTTGGCCGTGTTTGATGACCAGATCTGAATAGCCAGGTACATCCCAACCTTCCTCTTCCCAATCTCTTTCCCCTCCCCACTACCTTCAGCCTCACAACATACCCCATTTGGGGATGCCATAGTCTCACTGGCTCTAGACGGTTGGGAGCAGTTGAGACTCTTGTGCGGTATTCATATAAAAAATTAAAAATATCTATGTACAGCTTTATCCGTCCGGTATTTCTAAGTCAACACTACTATTTTCAGCTAGAAGCGTCATTCACATCATGAGTTATAGGGCTTCGAAATATCTATTGAATCGTTAAAATATTAAAAAATATTTTACATTGAGTAGAGTTAAACATCGCTTGTGTTGAGGCAAATTAGATTTCCGGAAACTTGTGTATCTGTGTCGTGAGATAATTCGCCACACACGTGAAGTAATTTAGCGACTTTGATATTTCACGAAAATGGCGCTACATAAATTATACAAGAATTATTATTATTGTTATTAATCGAAAAGTGCATACTGCACAAAATTCATCATTCGACAAATGAATGTCAATCAACTATATTACTAAAATATAAAATCTTGCCAAGAAAAAGTATTAGTTGCTTTGATCCACCCATTTCAAATATAGAATAATGTCTGCTAAAATACACTGTAGGTAGGTAATTTATTTGATTTGTTTTTATTGTTTGTTTTAATTGAGTACTTCATTGTTAATTAAAAATCGAGGCCTGTTCAGATGAATTTTGAATTTTCAAGGGCTTCGCATTCGATTATCGAATTTTTTTGTTATGTTTATCATATGTTATGGCAATTTTGGATTAGTGGTTTGTTTTTGACAACTGGAAAGGTGTTCTTCGATTTTTTAATTTTGAAAAAAATGGATCAACATAACAAAAAAAAATCGATAATCGAATGTACACAGCCCGCGAAAATTCAATATTCACCTTTTCTTTTGAACAGGCCATGTATATATAAAAGCAATAATAATGCGAGGCACATATTTATTAGCAAAATGTATTATTTGTTGTTTGCATTCTTTTGTTGCATTCTGCGTAAATGTAAATTGTTTTAAGTATTTTCACGCTGTCATATTTACGATGTATTTATTCCTTGTTAATTTACTAACAGAAGTACCTACCGGTGAACTGTGCCCGTCACGTTTTATATTGTTTGTGGGAAGATGAGAATTAGGTGGCCAAATATTGTTATGTATTCTGAGCGTGCCGCGAAATGGCGGTATTTTTAAAAGCATGAATGAAAATACGCTCTGCACGCTGTGAAAACTTAAAAATAACCTCCCACGGCGTCCAGCACAATGATTACTGCAGTAAAATTACGTATGAAATAGTACATTCGGTGATATTCTCGGATTGGGATGTTGATTTCGTAAGAAAATGTCGCTAAGGGACGAAATACTTGTCAAAAAAACAACACTTTCGGCTTGAATCGTGTTATGTTTATCGATTTTCAATGTAATGTTGCTGTTCTGAATGGAGTTTGTTGAATAATGCGCATTTTATTAGACTTGTGGATGTATTCTTACCTTTTCTTCGGGATAGCGCTGATAACCTGTACGGCGTTTTTCCCCCTTGACAATTTCCTGGGGTAATCCGATAGATTAGAAACAGGCACATTATTTATGTTTATTTTACTGCCAATATCGACAGAGTTGGGTTTGTTGGTTGTATCTTCGTTTTCACTGACGTTTGACGCGTTAATTGTTGACATTTTCGAGTTGGAGCTTTCCGTGAGCTTCGCCCGGCGACGCGATGGCTTTTTGACTGGCGCAGACAAATTGACGGGAAACTATATCGAGTATTTTCTATTTCCGACCATTTTGTATGCCGCAGTGGCGCCTGGCGGCCGCCGCGGGAACTAGGGCGCTGCTTACTATCTCCGACGCCAGGTGGACGCCCGTAGCGGACGGAGGGAGAAAACGGAAAATCGGACTATGGATAACAACACAGACAGCTGTATTTATTTATTTAAGTTTAATTTAGACTTTTTTGTGAGATTATTTATGTATTTATTTTATCATATACCCCGAAATAGATAGTATAATATAATAGTGATACTGAAGTAACACGGAAAATGATGAACTCACAACAACACAACTTCAGACCAATAATATACAGGAGGGAGCGCTTTTGTAGTCAGTATTGATAATTTTTGCCTGACTCGGGCGTAGCTAGGACCAGGGCTAGGGTATTTATACATTCAATCCATAGCACATGCCGATATAATGTTTTTGTTTATTTGTACAACCACTTTTTCACAGTATTGTTATAAACCAAAAATATAGGATATAACCTGAAAAACCGTCGTACAACAAAACGTAGTGGGCGGAGTCGCCGGAGACGCGGGAGACGGAAAACATGCCTACATATCGAATGGTGGTGCTATATTATGTGAGAACTTATCTTGTCTCTTTCTCTCTCACGGTTTACGACGTATAAATCTCTCTCTCCATATATATTCTTGGTCTGAGAACACAACTAATTATTTAAAGATATTAAAATGGAATGGTAAAATAATATTTTGGAAGAGGTATGCTATTAGAGCCTTCTTGTAGCTACATGCAGTGCAGTTGAATATAAATATCTACTATTTCTGCGAAGGAATCACTTACTACATTTAATCTAGGTACAAGAGAGCGACTTAAATGACTCAATCCTGGTATTATTGTTACACTTGAATAAAACTTTGATTAAGCTAAGTAAATTAGGGCTGTCTATAATACCACAACTTTATGAATAAAACTCAAATCGGAAATAAACCTTCTATCTAAGAGTTGTAATATTTTTAAAAATTATTTCTTTAAGTAATTGTAATTTATAGTTTCTATGGGTAGACGAGTTTGTAGTTAATGTATCAGACATTTATGTTGCAATTTTTCAATGGAATCAGATTGGATTTTGAAGTGAGGAAACCAAATAGAAGAATTATATTGGAACTAGTTTAGTCTTGATACACATATCAAAAGGGACATGGTGAGTAAATCGCGAAGTAGCGTAGTCGGAATAAAATTTCAAACTTTTTTACATGTGAGCGAAAATTACCAGTATTGTTTTTGCAGAAATTAGCGCCCCATGCGACGATCTAACGAATCGTGTACAGAAGACGGCTTAGCGTATTAATACTATCAGATTGACTTTCAATTAAAGAATATTACAGGATTTGTAATGATGAAATATTTCTAAATTCACTAGATTTTGGAGAATAAAGCCAAGCAATTTTAAATCTATAGTTATTGTATTGATGTGTGAAATAAAAACATTTAGAATCAAAATTAATGCCGACATTAATTAATGAGAAATATTACAGATTTTATATTCATATTTAAAAGAACATTTTATTTTTAAAAAATCTGATGAGTGACATTTAATAATGTTCAAAACAGGTTTGTTAAGTTTAAACTAATCATGTAAGTTATTAAAATTTACTTTGATGTGAAAACAGCCATCTATAGTTTTTAAGTTTGAAGAGTTTTAGATAATCTGCAAAAAGAAGCACATCAACATTGTTGTCAAAAACATAATGATATTATTTAAAGAAATTTTAGAAAAAAGTATTGGGCCTAAATGGTGTATTTGATACTAAGGATGGAAAAAATATGCCAGGATTTTGAAGAGACCCATGTTGTGGAAGAGAGTCTCTTCATAAACATACATAAATATATCATCAACCTTGAGTTGTCATCAACGCTATAACCCTCGGAAATACTTTGTCGGCTCTCGGAAACACCTTCCGGCCTTTTTGCTGTTTCCTTCCGGTTCCTTCACAAGAGTTCCGATTCCTCCCAAACGTCCGGAGCCAGTGCGACCATGGCGACCCTAGACGGAGTGAAGAAGTAAAGGAGATGGGGAAGAAGAAGGTTGGCTGATTATTTAAATCTGGCCACTAAACACGGCTATTGGCAAAGCAGTGGCGTAGCGTTAGCCATCATCGCCCGGGGTGGAATCATAATTTGCCGCCCTTGTGACGTCATAAAAATAATGATGTTAGTGGAAAAAATAAATCATATGAAAGAGCGAAAAATATTTATTTCAAAACCAAAATAGTATACTTCAGTTTAAAATTTGACTTTTTGGACCTTACGCGCAGCAAAATCATTAATAACATCATCAAAGTCATTTTTTTCGATAAGCAAATTTTACCGCCCTCCTAATAGGGGCGCCCGGGCGGTCCGACCCTCCGCCCTCCCCTCGCTACGCCACTGTGGCAAAGGTAACGTTTCACATGTGAATAGTGTTCTTTCACTAGGGCGATATTCTAAGGCGGTATCTTCTATTACTCTCGAACATGCCACAAATAAGCTTTATATTATTTGATTTAAAAAATACGGAGAATAACATGTTTAAATTAACTTTATTCACGCCGGCAAGCATTGATATTTTAAAGCACTGCAATGGAAAATAATATATTTTTGGTTTTGAAAATTTTATTATGGACGGTCTTTCACCAGGGCGATACTTAAAGTGGAACGGGCCACAAATATAAGTGCCATTTATTTGCGCACGCCGGGCCATGATCCCACGACCTTTGAATTCGCAGTAGAGGATGTTAACTAAATTTTTACGAAATTCAAAATGACTGGGAACAAATATTAGCGAGGGACACCGGGTAAGAAGCAAAATCATTTTTCGAAAAAGGTGCATATTTCCATACGGACTGTAGTCGTACAAAAAAAACTAACAGTTTCTGCTTTTGATACAAACAAATGTTTTGCTTTATAGTTAAGACTACACTACATTGGGAGTTATCGTCAACATTATGATGTATGTATTGTCAGCTATAGTATTCATTTTTACAAGATTATTTCCAAATTAAAAAATTCAACACAATGTTGAAAAACGTTACTCCAATATTCGGTTTGAATCGGATTTTAATAGGTTCACATAAATACGACAAATATTTACAAATAACCTCCAAAAGGTAATATGTTTCGATTTATAAGCACTGCTCTTTGTATTAAAAATTTACGAAATCGCTTACTGATTTTTAAATTTGTTTCGATCAATTATCTACGTAAAAGAAACAGGTAGGTACTTATTCTGTAAAAAAAATTGGAATAAGTCCATCAATTCAATGCCAGGCTATGATCCTGTTAGCATAATACCTAACTTGATAAAAAATTGAATACGAAAATAGAAATAATAATTCATTAAAAGGATAGTATTATTGATTAAAACATTAAAGTCACTACTTATCCATCTATGAATAACATTGAAAAGTTATTTGTATGAAAGAGTCTTATTGACCTAGAGCTTTTTACAATAATTCATAGAGTCTGCTTTTTATTTGGTAAAATAAAACTACCGCCAATCATTTAGTTTGAACACTTGTCAACAGATGGCAGTCAAATGTAAATATATTGATTTATTTATAATTTTTTTTCCGTGAATAAGCACACATCCATTGAAGCTGGGTACAGTACCTACAACTTTTTACCCAAAGTAGTGGTAAATATTAGTAACTCATGTTTAGTATTTATTATTGATGTCGTTGTAGCCGAAAACATGTTTTTTTATTCAAAATTTCAATTCTTTCTACAAAGATTTTTCATAAATTAGGGCAGTGCAACACCAAAACTGAAAAAACCTGAAAATCTTCAAAAAAAAAATATTTATGGAAAATACATAAAAATCATTTTCGGGCTACAACAAAACTAACAATGTCATATTTTTCTATCTAAACACTCTAGCATACTGAAAACTCTAAACTCTCGCCGCCACTGGTCTAAACTTGAGAAAACAGCGTCTAATTTCCGACTCTAAGGCTCGAATTTTGCCCACAAAGTGGTATTTTGTTAACTATTACTTTTGGGTAATGTTTTCATTTGATCGTCTTTATTCTATCAATTTTAAGAGATTTCCAAAGGTTCACTTCATTCAGTCCCATAAAGTCTGAGAAAACGGCGTCTTGTTTTCGACCCCAAGGCTTGCATTTTGCCCACAACGTAGTATTTTTTACAAAAAATGTTGCTTTTTTAATGTTTTTTTCATTTCATCGTCTTTATTTTATCATTCTTAACAGAATCCCAAAGAATCACTTCATTCGGTTGCATAGAGCTCGAGAAAACGGCGTCTAATTTCCGACCCAAGGCTCACATTTTTCCCGCAAAGAGGTACTTTTTTAAGAAATTTCTTTTTTGGGTAATTTTCTCATTTTATCGTCTTTATTTCATCATTTTTCACATAATAACAAAAGTTCACTTCATTCGGTCCCATGGAACTTGAGGAAACGGCGTCTAATTTCCAACCCCAAGGCTCGCATTTTGCCCACAAAGTGGTATATTTTTTTACAAATGTTACTTTTTGAAGATTATTTTTATTTAATCGTCTTTATTCCATCAATATTAACAGAATTCCAAATGTTCACTGCATTCGGTGCTATAGAGTTTTAGGAAAACGGCGTCTAATTTCCGACCCCAATGCTCGCATTTTGCCCACAAAGTGCTATTTTTTTTCAAGTGTTACTTTTAGAATTTTTTTCTTCTTTTAATCGTCTTTATTCTATCAATCTTAACAGATTTCCAAAGGTACACTTCATTCGGTCCCATATGGGTGAGAAAACGGCGTCTAATTTTCGACCCTAAGGCTCGCATTTTGACCGCAAAGTAGTAATAGGTTTAACCACTGTAACTTTTGGAGAATTTTCTCGTTTAATCGTCTTCATTCCATCATTCTTAACAGAATTTCAAAGGTTCAATCCATTCGGTCCAATGGGACGGGACTACCACTATATTCTCTAAGTTGAGCGCTAGTGAAAGATCACCATTCAGAATCGAAACGTTGTTCGAAATGGCTTTAGCCGTGTTTGGTGGCCAGATCTGAATAGCTAGATACTTCCCAAACTTCCTCTTCCCCTCCCCACTACCTTCAGCCTCACAGCATACTTCAATTGGGGAAGCCACGGTCCAGTCTTGTGCGGTAGTGAAATTCATAATAATAAGGAAAAAGCAGGCATTATTCATTTATTGAGGAAAGTGCTTTTATACCAGGAGCACAGGTATGCGAGAAGGTGACTTATCAAAATTATTATTCAAATATTGTCGTTTTTTTTTTTTTTTTACTTAAAATCAACTTCGGGCGTTTCTTAGCTCCCCGTATCCGGAGCGCAGAAGTCGGCGGAGTAAAATATCGGGAAAACAGTGTTTTAATTTGAACTAAATTCCGTAGCGGCGCTAATGTCACAATAAAAATATTAATGTTTCACGTAGTCAACTTAGCACTTAGATGTTCGGAGATTATACCAGGAGCACAGGCGTGCGAGAAGGTGGAAAACTTTGCTAGATTTTTAATACATAAAATCATTGAATTTCATTATATTCACGTAGTCTTCATTATTACAAGAAAAAAATACCAGGAGCACAGAAAAGTAATCGGGTCTTTTTGTTTAACATTGTCAATTGCTCATTCATTAGCAAGTTGATTTTGAATATCATATATCATCAGGATATTTTGATGTACAGCGTACAGCTTGACACATTTAACTTTGCACGCGGTCAAAAGAAGAACTGACGAACGAACGGACTATTGATTGAATTCAGCGATTTTATGTATTCAAAATATCCAAAGTGGCGACTAACAAAGTTTTCCACCTTCTCGCACGCTTGTGCTCCTATCTAGGCGCTAGCAGCTTCCTCATGGGTCGGTTTTTTTTATTTCATGTCACTATCGCACTAGAATCCCAACTGCCTGGAACTAGTGGGACTATGGCACCCCGATTGTGATATGTTGTGAGTTTGAAGAGATTGATAAAGGGGAGAGGGAAGGTTGGGGAGTGCCCGGCTATTCAGATCTGGTCACCAAACACGACTGAAGCCTTTTAAAGCATTGTTTTGATTTTGCATGGTGGTTTGCATCAGTCGATTGATACAGTAACTATAAATTCAAAACTAAACAACTTACCTACAAATACGTTGTTACAATTTTTTTAACTGAGAAAGGCGGCTTTTTTGTCAATTCATCATTACGATTTTTTTTGTTTGTTTGTTAGTTGTTTATGCGGCCTGCACAGATAAACTTGTATGCATTTTATCCATAGAAAGAGCTAGCCTACGAGATGACAGCCTCCGTGGTCGAGTGTTCAAGACGCTGGGCTACGAATCTAGAGGTCGCGGGTTCAAATCCCTATAATACGTTATTTCATATTTAATTAAAATAATATTTAGTGTGCAACACGTTCCAGAGTGGTAGATACTTTAAGTATCACCCTGAGGAAAGACCACCATTCAGAATTGAAATAGCTTTAGCCGCGTTTGATAACCAGATCTGAATAGCCAGGTAGTCCTAACTTTCCCCTTCCCTATCGATTTCCCCTCCTCACTACTTTCAGCCTCACAACATACTTCGATTGAGGAGGCCATAGTCCCACTTGTCTCAAGCGGTTGGGAGCAGTTGGGACTAGGGCCGGTCCTATGCAGGCGCAATTGGAACAGTCCAGACGGCGAATCGCCAAGGCGCTGATTGTAACTAATTACAGTACCTTTTTTCTGTTTTACATCAGGTTCATTCGTATATGGAGAAAGAGCTAAACATTGTTACCCAATCTATACAAATTAACGATAAATCTCTTTCTCCGACTTTTTACGTCGTAAACCGTGAGAGAAAAAGAGATAAGACAAGTTCTCACATAATATGGCCACCGCTTTTAGGTATGTAGGCGTGTTCTTCGTCTCCCGCGTCTCCGGCGACTCCGCCCACTACGTTTTGCTATGCGACACAAGAGGACATAACTCAACGGTTTTTAGGTTATATCCTACATTTATGTTTATAACAATACTGTGAAAAAGTGGTCATACAAATAAACAAAAGCATTGTGTCGTTATGTGCTATGAATGGATGTATAAATGCCCTATCCCTAGCCACGCCCGTCAGGCAAAAATCGTCAATACTGACTACACTAGCGCTCCCTCCTGGTGTATTTTGGCTCTGAAGGAGCAGTCGTGCGACATTGGAAGTCACCCCATCATCTACCACTTCTCGCGGTAGCCATCTTACGGATTACAACAAAACTTTTAGAATTAATAATTTTCTCGAAATGCATACTAACAACCGATCTATTCAACAGATGCTCAAATGTAGGTTTGTGTTGAATTTTACTAGTGTACTAACCCAGAGCGACACAAGTTTGGAACTTTTTTAGCTTTTTGTCGCTTCAGGTAACTCAGTGAGAGCATTGAGCTAGCATTTTTTTTTCAAAATCCATCCAAGTACCATCATAATAAGCAAATAATGTTGCTTGTGTATTGGAGGGCTTAGCTAGTAGACTCTACTAGCTAAGCCTCTACTAAATAGAGGAATTGAACCCATGACGCCCGGGTGGGAATCCGACGCGTTTTTTCACTATTTGCTACTAACCGGTTTTTATTATTATTATTATTATTATTATTTTTATTATTTTATTATTATTACTTCAAGCTACTAACCGGTCTGATGGAACAATCAATAGATTTATACTGCATCAATATCGTCGCTGGAAAGGCAAAGGGGCTTAAGCGACACTTTGATCAAAAATGAGTTAAATATGCAGCTTTAATCAGTTTTTTTTTCTGCATCTATAGCTCTGACTCTCGTTCGATTCTGAAGACTTTTGTGGCCCTTCAGCCATCTAAAATATATTTACCATTTTGGAGAGGGCTCGACTCAAGCGACACAAGTTTAAGACTTTTTGTCGCTTCAGGTAACTCTCGGTGCTCTCACTTTTTGTATTTTTTTTTGCAAAATCCAACGTATTTTATTGTAAAACATAAAAATATTTAAATTACTCTGGTGTAAACTTCTCAAAATGGCGCTGCAGCCCTTTTACTCAATTAAAATAAAGCAGGACGTGTTTTTGATATTTTATTTAAAAAAATCGTGTACATAACATTGTTACAGTAATTAAGTACAAACAAGTGAGCGCTTATTAAAAAAACCTTATAAATAATCGTTAATTAAACACGCCGTCTCTCGCAATAATTATCTACTGCACTTAATTTAGGCGCCCAATGACAAAACAATAAAAAACCCTTTCATAAATTTTTCGCTGCACCTTAACAAAGCCTAGTTTAGCACTGTGAGTATAAAATTATAAAAAGGGTCCTTAAATAACTAGATAAGCACTTAAATATAGTTTTTATTGCCGAATCCGTAAATTACGGCAGCAACCTTTGAAAGTGGGACGGTTTTTTTACTTTTTCTATGACGTAGAAAGACTTGGGCTTTCCGTTGCCCGAGAAGTATTTCGTGAAGGAGTTCTTCTTGGGCTTGGTCGGAACGTAGTACGTCGGGGTCTTCTTCACGTGCTTCAAAGGTTTGAGGTATTCCGATTTGTCGTGGGATTCGTTCGTGTTGTGGTTGTACGTCCAGGTGGGCGTCTTCTGGATGTCGAAGATGTCGCTGTCGTCGTGTCTGGACAGCTGCGATCTGGAGTGCTGCTTTTGGCCGGTCAGCTTCTTCAGCACGGGGATGTTCCAGTGGTAGATTTTGCCAGGCTTTCCGTTGGACTTGAACCCGACCGGAACCTTTTTGCTGATGTGCTTCGAGTTCCCCTTCGCGTCCGACTTGGTGTGGGAGTAGTAGTAAGGGTTCGGGGGGAGCTTGATGACGAACATCTTGGAGTCATCAGCGTTGTAGTGCTGCCTGGATTCGACTGCCAGTCTCTTCCTGCTGTGGCTGGAGGGTATCCTCAGCCTTGTCAGGCCGAGTTTGGTGAGGACTTCGTGGTTCGAAAGAATGTTGCTGTTGCTCTTGGCCAGTTTCACGCCGGTCTTTGCAGGGGCGTTGTTTCTTTCTGCAGGATTCTTGGTGTCGGCAGCGTCGGTGCTGGAAATCCACACCGTGATGCAGCAGAGGATGGCGGCAAATCTGGAACAAACAAAAAATGCAATTAGCCGGTGCAAAAAACAACTCGTTTCGCCGCGAGGCATTTGTTTATTGTTGAGTTCTTTGAATCGACGTGTGGGGAATTAAGTGCAATAAAAATGCATCGATGCAAAAAGTAGACGCAATAAATGAATAAAAGTAATTCCTACGTATTAAAATGGTTCATTATTTTAAGTATAATAATATAACCACATTTAATAATAGTGTACCAAGTTAGATTTTACATCGGAAAGGTTTAGTGGTATGTCATATTATTTTATTCTACAATATCAATATGTTTGTGAGAGAAATTTATAAAAGATGACACAAAACGAGGCACGGTAATCGAACATGTTATACAATGAAAAACAAAAATAATTATGAATATATCACTGAAACTAACTATCCATGTTCTCCCGTCTTTCTTCCATTTATTCCATTCCCATGTTCCCTTCTTATTCCTCTCTCCCCCCACCAACTTAGTTAAGTTACTAAAATGAAGCTGTATATTGTCACACTTTATTTATAATATTTATCACCAGCAGAGGAATTTTTTTGATTGCCATGATTTGTTATTCTTTATTACTCGTATGCATTAATGGTTGATTTCCTGTTAATTTTCCTAACAAAAAATGTTATTATCAACGTGGGCCGGATAAAATATTGTACATCTCTGTCATAGTCTTAACTGTATCATATTTTATGCGACAAAACCTCTCGAACGGTGACTTCCGGCGTCACGAAATTTGCATAGCTGCATTTTGCATGAATTATTTGACTACCGACTTATAAAAAAATGGGAATACAGCACAAGAGTACCAACTGCTCCCCACCGTCTGAAGCCAGGGGGACTTTGGCATCCCCGATTGGGGTATGTTGTGAGGCTGAAGTTAGTGGGGAGGGAAGGTCGGGAAGTACCTGGCCATTCAGATCTGGTCACCAAACATATACATAGCGAATACCATTTCAAGAAACTTTTCAATTTTGAATGGTGGTCTTTCACAAATTCAACACTTCCGCAAATATATTTAACATTATTTTATTTGAAACATATTCGTTATGACACACATTGATAAAAATAAATAAAATATTTGCGCACGCCGGGTTTGAACCCGTGACCTCTGGATTCGTAGTCAAGCGTTCTTACCACTCGACTACGCAGGCCGTCAAATAATAGTATCAATCATAGGTATCATAACTGTTCCATACATTGCATTTTTTTAAATTACACAAATTAATATTGATTGAAGATATATGATATTATAGCCTTCTTGTACCTACATTCCTTGCAGTTAAATACATCAGCCACCTCTGCGTATGTATTACCAACTACGTGCAATCTAGGTACAAGACAAGCGAGTATCTGAAAGACTCAGTCCTGATATTATTGTTACAAGCTATGGCTCAATGTCGTGTGAGGAGAAGAAATATTAATCTCAACGCTGTGGGAGTAGGCGGTAGTGGTTGTGAGATACAGAGTGTAGGAGGAGGGGAGGGCTAAAGCAATAAAGCAATAATGCGATCTTGGGCGACATGATTTGATAAGGCTAATGCGGGTGTGATGACCGCACCACTCGAATTATTCAATCAATCAAGTCCAGCTTTACCAGACGTGCCAGAGCGGCGCAACAAGTTTTTGAATTAGGTAGTGTCCAGATTTTTTGTGGTTGACAGAAGTAGTGTATCAAAATATAACTAACCGTTGGAAATAACAGCTAGATGCCGTCAACGTCCAACGCTATTGACGAAAATTTACGCCAACAGTTGGATATCAATTACTATAATGCATACGAATATCATCCGCCGCAACCCAGTCTCAACACTCACTGATTTGGTTAACTATTGTTTTAGCTTTAGCGCCCAATAAATAAAAAGGTGTAAGAGTGTATACTTCGTGAACGATACTATGCGTATTTTTTAATGATCTTTTGGTTGTATACCTCCCTAATAGACGTCTTTGTGGATTTTCCTATCCAAAACGGTCGATACTTAGCGCCTAGCGTCAAGTGAATCTGTTGATGGTCAGTAAAATATAGCTGTTGCGTTATAAAATAACACCCCCAACGGCACCAACCGTTCAACTCTCCCGACGGGGGATTATTATTATTAAAATCAATATCGCGTCAACTTCGGCGTTATTTCCAACGGTTATATTCAACCGCTGACAATTGGAAACGATAATAGCTGTGGCGATGTTTCGAATTATCGTCAACACCCAGTGCTAGTTGACAGTAGACAACTTTGATAACTTCCAAACCATCAGTATTCAGAATAACCCCACTAATCGACATTGCACGGAAATCAAACTTGTTGAGAGGAGAAAGAGGGCCCTCTACGCAATGCGACAACGAAATGTCGCTTGAAATTTCACTAGCTACGTTAAATGTCCAGATCTGAATAAACAGGCAACCTTTTTCTTCTTTTGTTCATTGCTGAACCTAAACTGACTCCTATTTTTTTAAATGCGTTTTCTTGATGTTATTTTGTCTTGTTCATGTGTTCTGTTCTCATCGCTTTGTATACTCGTATTTACCAGTAGAGCCGCTTTATCAAATACCTTCCATCTATTGCAGGTTCATATTATTTGATACCATTACTGCTTCATTCACATTTATTAATTACGATGTTTATATGCATATCTGCTACCTGTTTATGTGTTACATTTAAGCAACATCTAACCTAAGTCTTACATTTATGTTGTATGATTGGACTAGGGTTAGTATTTTTGCTGTATGATTATTTGTAAATTTATTTTATCATCTATATAAGGAGCACTGTGGGAGTCATTTCAAGAACATGACTCCCGAATGGGGTCACAAAATATTATATCATATTCTCCTGGTTCTCTTTTCTCTCTCCACCCGCCCTACCTGTTTAAAAAATCTAAGCGTCTTTTTATTAAACTTCAATACACTTACATCGCCATTGCAATCTTTAGGGATCTCCTCATTCAAACATACCTCAAGGATTTCACATCTACTGCGTTGAGTTTATTTCCGTAATTCCTCTGCCAGTTTCATGCCTCACAGCCATAATATGTCGGGGTTATTTTCAGAATCGTATAATGCTAAAATTGCTTTGTCATTTTTTATAATGGAAACTGCAAGTGACGAACTTGTCCCTTTGACCCTAGACTCTGCGTGATGATGATGCGCAGTTTATCCATTTGATAAACTGGATTCATCTCCCGGTCCCGGTGTCGAGTGGCCCGTGGTACTTCCCGTGTATGACAGCTAGTTCCGGTCCGGGGTCCTGCACTCTTAGAGATTGCAACTGAGATACTTCTGATTATAAATATAATATGATAAGGAGTCCAATGTACTGAAAGCCAATTGATCGGGTCATCGATTGAAAGTTACTTATTGTGTGTATTCATTAATGATAATAATAACAGTACTTGGCTAACTAACTAACTAACCATCAAGCCGTATCCCCGCAGGGGTAGGCAGAGAGGACGGACCGCCATACAACTCTGTCTTGCCACACACTCCTTGCTTCGTTCACATTCATACATCGTCTCATACATACTCTTCTGTTATTCTGATCCTTCACATGACCCGATTCAAGTATTTGATTTACTTGATCGTGCCATGACTTCTACGACTTCTTCTTTCATTTACTTTCGCATCATATATTATTTTCGCACTCCTTTCTTCGTTCATTCGCTAACAAAACAATATGCTTTTGAAAATAATAATAATATTTGGATGATTTTTATAGCGCCGTTTTTGTAAAAAATCACCTCAAGGGCGCTGAATAGATCTTATTTTCTATTAATAGATATTAATTCCTAGTTTAAAGAGAACATGTACAGGAACATACTAACCTGGCAGGTCCCATCAGAAAGATTAACTTAGAACTTATAATTATGATTTATATATTTTATTTATTTCTTTTTTCCGATTTAGGGCATGGGAGCAAAATTAAAAATTGACTTTCTGAATTTGTCATGCAGTACAGGATTTGGTTAAAATTTGTATATCTAAAGGTGATTCGTCGAGAAACAGTTATGTTGAGATTCTTCTAATGATTTAAGGATATGAGCGTCTGAAAAGGTAAGTTTTCAGTTTGGACCGAAATTCTATTGGGCTCGTTATACATCTTAGTTCCGGAGGGAGTTTACTCCAAGCCTTCGGTCCCGATACTCCTGCAGCGCGATCTCCAAACTTAGCATTTGGATTGCGTTTGGGTTCTATCAGCCTTCCGATAGCCGATGACGTTGCTGATCGACTTGATTAGTTATTAATTAATAGTCGACTGCCTTAGAAGAGTGTTTTCTGGAACGCATAGAAAATAAACTAGAAGTAAACTACAATATTGACGTTTTGTATGCGCATTGTACTATTATGTCCACGAAGAATCTAGAACACTTATTTACAATGATATCAGCCTGTCGACTACAAGTCTATCCGATGGGAATTTAAATTGCCGGTCTTTAAAGCCGTAGTTTCAAGTTCCTCCTGGTAATATGGGTCCCCGTCTGGTTCCAGAGTGTTTCCCTACGTGTACAGCTAGTAAATATCGCTATCTCTAGCTGGGATTGGATAACAGTATCTGCAGGTACTAAGGAAGGTCGATTACTAGCATCACTGCAGGGTGGAGAAGATACCAGCTACCTAACGTAGAAGACAACCTATCCGATACTGCATTATCTCGATAAAGACGGGCTATGGGCGCTGATAATTAGTAATCTAGACTAGCAGGTAACAACCCAGGAGTTATTAATTTTTTTATTTTCATTTTTTGATTACCGCACAAGAGTCTCAACTGCTCTCAACCGTCTAGAGCCAGTGAGACTATGGCATCCCCAATCGGCGGGGGGTGTTGTGAGGTTAAAGGTAGTGGGGAGGGGAAGGAAATGGGGAAGAGGAAAGTTGGTAAGTACCTGGCTATTCAGATCTGAACACCAAACACGGCTAAAGTCAAGTCGAGCAACGTTTCGATTCTGAACGGTGGTTTTTCACCAGGGCGATACTTGGAATATCTACCACTCTGGAACGTGCCGCAAATATGCTATATATTATTTAAATGAATTAAATGTCTTATGACACATGTTAATTCAAATACAATTTATATGCGCACGCAGTTGACGCGCACACCGCGTGACGTGCACATTCGCACGTCATAAAACCTGACGCGCGCACTGATTCAACCACTGGCGAGTACTGCCGCCAGTGTCGGTTACTGCCTACTGCCGTTGGAGATGTATTTACAGACTTTTGCGCCCCACTCGGCGATTACGCGAACCATGACAAAATTATACCTAATGGTTACTTTTCAATAATAAAAAAACGGGTTAATTCATGATGGAATTCTATTAACATGATTTTAGAGCTTTTATTCTAGATTTTATTCGGTAAAATGGTTGTAACATTATCCTTTTCGGAATGAGTTTACTTCAACTCAACTGATAATAATATAATGTAATGAGTTGTTTTCATAATAAAACATATTAACCATGATATTTTATCTTTTAAAGTAATAGTTTTCTTTGAATAATAAAAAAGGCAACACTTTCGTTTGTAGCTAGTGCGTGGATGCTTCCATAGCCAGTTACGGCAGACGATTTACGGTATTAATTCTGTAATAATATAATTTATGATGGCTTCAAAGCTGCTAGGACGCTTTGACCTATGCCACTGGAGTAATTATAGCCTGCGTCCCTCTGCATATTTAATGTGCAGTGAGCAATGTGCAGTGCGCAGTGTGCATGCCTGATCTATGGCAGTCGCTGCGTCTCCTTCTCTCCCCCCCCCCACCTCCGGCAATTGGGTGCATTGTTGCAGGAGTGTTCCGTTACTGCACCGACTGCCGCAGCGGAGGTCAACACACACTGGAGACTGGGACTGGACTGCAGGAGTGTACAACTTTAATGCATGTTTGCATGAAAATAATATTTGTGCAAAAGCTAAAAAGTAATTTTGATTTGTGATCAGATTTACATCTGTATTCATTGAATATCTTTACATTTTAAATAACTTCCACTGTGTATTCTTTTTTGGTTTTTAGTTTATTTTCTTACTTTTTTTTAATGTTATTTATGTTTAAACTGTATTATTCCGATAATTAACTAAATTATTGCACAACTTGTCACGGCATGATTAGTATATTAGAAAAGGCATCTGCCCAGTTAGAAACTAATGTTGACTGGACCATAATGTATTCACACGTATTGCAGCTTACCCTCGACGCACACATCGCTGTGCTAGTTCAATACTATAACCAGTAAAAAAAAATTTTTTTTTCATAAGGAATCAAAAGACACCTATAAGTCGATTTTTTTTTTGATTTCTTACAGTATTGAACTAGCACAGCGAAATTGTTTGTAGCTTGTTTACATTTGGCATATTTTTAAAAATAATTGTATTATTACGTACTATGTATTATTTTAATTTAATTTTCACAGTTTATACCACACATGAGTCTTAACTGCTCCCAACCGTCTAGAGCCAGTGAGGCTATCGCATCCCCAATTGGGGTATTTTGTGGGGCATAAGATAGCGAGGAGGAAAAGGAGATGGAAAAGAGAAAGATTGACAGTACCTGGCTATTCAGATCTGGTCACCAAACACGGCTAAAGCCATTTCAAGCAACGTTTCGATTCTAAATGGTGGTCTTTCACCAGGGCGATACCTACATAGATTTTCTACCATGCAGTGTTATAAAAGATATGGGTATAATAACAGCGCACGTGTACATCAACAGAATAAAAATCAATTTACCAGAAGCAAAGGGTGTAAAAAAACTAGATGTAAAGTGCGTATAAATATGAACAAACTTAGGATAAACCAAAGAAAAGGAAATTGATAATATTGTAGACAGTTAAAGTGTTGGTACTTAAGAACATCAATATTCAAGTATTATAAGGTAACGGTCTTCTGGAATAAGCTTCTCCCAAAGCTTGCCAACATACACAACCTAGCAGAGTTCAAACGGGTCTCAAAAACCAAATTTTTTAAAAATCCTATATACAAAACGTAACTTATTAAAATTTAATTTCTTTAAAAACGTCCCTAATTTGCTTTGTTTCGGTTTTCTCCTTACTTCTATCATTATAATTCAATGTCCTCACTATCTACTGAAAAGCATATACTCAATTTCATAAAATATTTATTGTTATTTTGCTACTATATTTACACTGTTTGCATTTTTAGAAACGTTTACTGATAATACTTGAATATTAATGTTTTAAGTACCAACATAATAACTGTCCTCAATCTATTTCCCTTTTCTTTGATTTGACAAATATGTTAATATGAATACATACGTTACATCTGATTTTTTATACCCTTAGCTTCTGGTAAATTTTTTTTTTTTATCTGTTAATGTACACATACACTGTTATACCCATATCTGAACCCTTTTCTCTCATGATTTATGATAACGATCATGATTTTAGATAGTTTAAATTTGTATTTTGTATACATATTAAATATTGTTTTCTCCTTGTTAGTTAGTCTTATTAGCTTAATTAATTTAGTATGAAGCGCACTTGAGGTAAAATATCACAAAACTGCGCTATATAAGTTCACTGTTATTATTATTATTATTAACGACTCTAACATTACAAATCCTCGTCAACGCGAAAATACCTCCTACGTGTCAAAAGTGTAATTTTTCAAGAGGAAATTTAAAACTGATTTTTCAAAGTTACAGATTGTTTTTTGTGACATAAAAAATACGCTTTGTAGTTTTTCACTAATAAGAACATTGAAACTTGACGTACAAATTGAAACTCTACGCAACTCATTTTTGTAGAGTTGACCTCATAGGAGGTATTTTCACGTTGACGACGAAATGCAAACTAATGATAGAACGAATATCAAAAGAACGAGAAAATATTTCATGCAAAATGATCAACAGATTTTTTTTTGATTTGCATACATACTCGTATATGT
Source organism: Drusus annulatus (assembly GCA_022651775.1). Classification (NCBI taxonomy): domain Eukaryota; kingdom Metazoa; phylum Arthropoda; class Insecta; order Trichoptera; family Limnephilidae; genus Drusus; species Drusus annulatus. Next base: position 909,644 of record JAGWCC010000400.1, on the reverse strand, counting down.
TATACATGATTTTCTCGTGGTAATATTAGGTTAGGTAATTCAGTGTGAAGCGTACTTGAGGTGAACTATCACAAAGCTGCACTATTCATTGTTATTATAATAATGAAGGCAGTGCATCTTGGTAGCATTAGGAGCCCCTGCAGCGCTACAACCCTACCTCGGTAAAACACTCGTTGACCTACCGACCTGCGCACTCCTTGCCGCTAGACGGGCAGCCACCACCTGGTGCCAACACACCGACCAGCCCCGGCACAGTCATTGGCTTTACTTATAGCACCAGTTGTTAACTAACTGCCGTTAGTTATAACCATCACGCCGTTTCCCCGCACTCCTTGCTTCGTTCACATTCATACATCGTACATACTCCTCTGTTATTTTGACTCTTCACGTGGCCCGACTCAAGTATTTGATTCACTCGATCGTGCCATCTCTTCCTCGGGCGTCCCCGACTTCTTCCATTCACTTTCGCGTCATTTATTCTTTTCACAGTCCGTTCTTTGTTCATTCGCTCTACATGCCCAACTATCTAGGCGTCCCTTTCTTGATTCTATTCATTACGCTTACATCAGCCTTGCATTCTTTCCGGATAACCACATTTTTAATAATATCATACATGTTTTTATCGCACATACGTCTCAAGGATCTCATTCCCACAGCATTCAGTCTACTTTAGTCCTTCATCTGCCAGTTCCATGCTTCACTGCCATTCATCAGGGTTGGTATAAGCACTCCATTGTGGACTGCTAGCTTCGCATCTTTTGACAATTTCTTATTTGCGCCAACAGCGTTCATTCTTTCATCAATGGAGTTTCCTGCATTCTCCCTTCTTTCAATATCCTAATCAGCTTTTCCATCTCTCTAGAACATACTTCCTAAATACACAAACTCATCCACTCGCTCCAAGTAGTCATCATTCACAACTATATCGCACGCTGTTTGCGTACTCTCTCTTTCAAACACTCTCGAGAAATTCGATTTAAAAAAAACCTGAAATTTGATAATATGAAGCCTCCGTGAAGCAATTATTAGTATTCCATAGATATCTTATCGTACACAGATATCTTCAACACTTCCAAGTCATTATTGTTCCCAGAAACTTTCATTCGGCCCGTCCTCAAATAGCCGTTGTATAGTTCCAGAAATCGTTTTGCAGTTTATTTCTCACAGACCATTTCGCGTTTCACACAGTACAGGAATGCGAGAGATGAGAAGAGGAAGGTGGCGCCATTTCGGTTCGTAATTTCAATTTGGGCATTTTGATTCGCCCGAGGACATGCGCCCAAATTATAGTCTTTAAGCCCGTATTAGTGCGGGAAGAGGGGGGTTTCTCCGGTCGGCTTGCACTCGCAAGGAAACAAACAAAAAGTATTGCGTTAATGTTTTTAGGAAAATTAAAGTCAAGATCTGAACCTTGGGTAAAAAAATAAACTAAACAAAAAATACAAAGTGTAGTGTTATATATAACATACAGAGGGAGAACAAAACATAAAATAAAATAACAAAACAATGAGAAAACAAAAAAAAAACAAAAAATTAAAACAAAGGAACAGAGAGAAAGAAAAAGTTATTCTATTGTTTTCTCATTGTTTTTTTTTTTTATTTCATTTATATTATCTCAAAACATGTTTTGTTCCCTCTGTATGTATTTATAACCGCACACTTGGTATTTTTTGATTAGTTTAATTTTGTACCATGATGATGCTTAGGCTAAGCGAAACCGGTGGGTCATAAAAAAACATATGTTCATGGTCTTGTAAAAAGTTATTTTTTCATTTCATTAAATAATTCTTTAAAACCACAAAGTGATTGCTTTCTACGAAAATATAAAAAAAATATGTATAAATATCTTAAATATATCGTCGCTGGAAAGGCAAAAGGGCTTAAGCGACACTTTTTTAAAAAATAATTCAATACGCAGTTTTGATAAGTTTTTTTTCTGCATCGAATGCTCTGACTCTCGTTTTATTCTGAAGACTTTTGTGGCCCTTCAGCCATCTAAAATATTTTTACCATTTGGGAGAAGGCTCGACTCAAGCGGCACAAGTTTGGGACTTTTTTTAGCTTTTTGTCGCTTCAGGTAACTCAGTGAGAGCATTGGGTGACGCGAGTAAACTTTGTTTTAAATCCAACCAGGTACTAAATACCAGCGAATTTAATTGTAAAGCAAACTAAAAAAACTTTAAAGTGCTCCGGTGTAAACTTCCCGAAATGGCGCTTCAGCTCTTTTGTCTTTCCGGCGACAATATTACCATTACGTCTATCGGAAGACATCCTTATTTGTAAAATAAACGTAAATCGCCCATTGATGATATGGCCCGATCACTTGAAAACAACTATCGACTTTGGGTGGGCGATGTAATGGTGAAGAGACCCAACCAGTTTAGCACATGTGTAACTTACCCATGTCACTAAACATTCCTACCAATCTCCTATTGTATCCTTATTGCATCCTTTAATGTCTTTCTGTCTGATAAATTATGTCCTAACATCGCTTTCTAAAATTTATTTTAACATGTATTATCCTATAGGCCACGTGTTTGGACTCTGATACTTTGATGCAGGTATAAAACCAGAGATATTCTGTAAGAGCACCCATTCCGCATTACATTATCATTACCATTTCATTTATTCCACGTTTAATTCTCATCGCACTCCTGTGCAGTAAGCAATGTTCAGTTAAAGGTTTAATTATAAATTTATATAAATTGTCCCAATATAAAGTATTCAAGAGAGAGTGATTATATTTTATTCAACATCTTAACCAAGAAGTATTCTGTTGGTCGCATCAGCGGTCATTACAGCGAGAAGCGTAAATAATCTGCAATATTGGAGAAAATTGAAGAAAGCCTTTCTTTAAAAGGCTTATGAGCAAGAAAAATAAGAAGTAAATAAAATATGAAAATCCTAATCTTACAATTATGGCCATATAAAATAATACAGACTATTGTAACTCTCATGCTTACTTGACTTTCATTTGTTGGGTCATTTATTTAATTTATTAAAGAAATACAAACTTTCTTGGGTTACGAATAACTAACTAACCATCACGCCGTTTCCTCGCAGAGGTAGACCAGAGAGGAGGGACCGCCAGATAACCCTGTCTTGGCACAAACTCCTTGCTTCATTCACATTCATACATAGTCTCATACATACTCTTATTCTGTTATTCTGACTCTTTCATGACACGATTCAAGTATTTGATTTACTTGATCGTGCCATGCCTTTCTCGGGCGTCCTCTACTTCTTCTTCCATTCACTTTCGCATCATATAATATTTTCACACTCCTTTCTTCGTTCATTCGCTCTACATGCCCAAACCATCTAAGTGTCTCTTTCTTGATCCTATTCATTACGCTCACATCAGCCTTGCATTCTTTCCGGATATCCACATTTTTAATACGGTCATACATGGTTTTATCGCACATACGTCTCAGAGATTCTCATTTCCACAGCATTCAGTCTACTTTCATCCTTCCTCTGCCAGTTCCATGCCTCACTGCCATACATCAGGGTTGGTATAAGCACTGCATTGTGGACTGCTAGCTTCGCATCTTTCGACAATTTCTTATTAGCGCCAACAGCGTTCATTCCTTCTTTCCGGATATCCGCATTTTTAATTTGGTCATACATGGTTTTACTGCACATACGTCTCAAGGATCTCATTTCCACAGCATTCGTAATAATCCAGTTAATGAAAAATAATATAGTACATGCCTAGAGATAAAGATAAATTTAAATTTGAAATACGCGCGATTATGTAGATGACCAATCACGTACTGTAATATACAGTTTCTTAAAGTGAGGAAAAGGAAAACTCAGCGACACTTTCTAGATATCGTTAACTACTCCAATCGGAGATTTCTCTCGGAGCAAAGTTAAACTAGAATGTGCCACTTACCTTCCATCTGGATCGTGAGACCGAAATAATTTACATAAATATAGATCGGATTAAATATTAAATATGAAATTACCTGAAAACGGTGCACAAACCGATAAAGTTGATTGATTTTGCGTGTACATTTTTTCGTTGAAACGAACGCGATAACGACTCTTAATGCGGTTAAGTGTGAACGCCTTTGACAAACGAGTTTTTAACAACGTGCTATCAGAGATAAACAGCCCGAATGCCGACCATACTCGTATATTACATTATTCATACGGCTTAAGCCAATCATTTAGATCAAACGCATAATATTATGGAGAAAGAATTTAATGATAAAGATGAAGAATTAGAATAAAGACATGGCACTATCGAGATGAGAACTCAATACTATTTTTTGGTAATATCAAGAGGCGGTAACCTTGGAGTAACGATATAAGGAGGTATAACTAATATTTTTATACAAATTTGGGATATATCACTTTCTCCGGATTTTTACGTCGTATACCATGACAGAGAAAGAAACAAGAAAAGTCGTCACATAATATTGCAACACTTCTAAGTATGTAAAAATGTTCTCCGTCCGCGCTAACTTCGCAACATCGAGTCGTATAACTTACGTCAACGGATTTTGAGGTTATTTTATTTATTTGTGTTGATTAAAATACTTGCAGTGGTTGTACAAATAAACCAAACATGATGGTGATATGAACTATGTGTGCATGTTCAAATAGGAACAAACAAAGATTATAAAACATCGCTTTTCAGAGGTATTTCAACAGTTTTAAATATTTTTGAACGAACTTTAGAATTCTCACATTTTTAATGATATCAAGACATAAAATCAACAAAAAACGTTTATCATTATTTAGGTAAGCTAGAAAGCTTACCTAAATAATAAGTTATTGGTGTTTGTGTGATATTTTGACTTTACAAATCTTTTTAATGGTGCATTGATATTGTTTTGTTTAATGTGTTCAAATATGTTTATTAAAAATGACCGAATTCCATGTGGGCGGTAACTAATAGGCTATTCAACTTCCTTTAATATATATATTTGTCTCTTTCTATCGAGTCTGTATAAAGTCAACCGTCCTGACTGCACTGTTTCGCAAAGGTACCTCTCCATTTCCTCCAAGGCGGTAACATAATAAACAAATGCATCAGAATTTGAACGTCATACGAGATATTGTAAGGTACACCGAAATCAGGGAAGGGAAATAATAAGGGGGTAGAAGTAACTCTCACAATTTTATACCATAATCAAAATATATTAATACTTAATTTACGAAGAGGTGATATAAAAGTAAAAACGGCATTATTTATGAAAATGTACCAGAAGAAACGCTAACGTCTCGTTTAAAAATAATAAATAACTATGGCACTTAAAGATATCCCTATGCTATACTGAGTTGTATAATAATAATGCTAATACACCGATAATATAAATAGCACATAGTCATTATTTATTTATGGCGGGTAGCTACGAGAAATGCTTACGTCCTTTTAAAAAATAATAAATAAATAAAGTAGGTATCAAAAGAGATCCCTGTGACATACCTAGTTTCATAATAATAATGCTAATCTGCCGGTAGTATAAATAGCAAAAATTTATTATTTTTTTATGACTGATAGCTACAAGAAATGTTTACGTCATGTTAAAAACTAATAAATAAATAAAGTAGGTATCAAAATAGATCCCTGTGGCATTGTGAGTTGCAAAATAATGATGATTGTATCCAGTGGTGATATAAATAGCACAAAGTAGTTATTTTTTATGATTGATAGCTACGAGAAATGTTTACGTCATTTTAAAAAGTAATAAATAAATAAAGTAAGTATCAAAAGATATCCCTGTGGCATTGCTAGTTGCACAATAATAATGCTTATATCAAGTGGTCATATAAATAGCAAAAATCAAATGTATTTTATGGCTGATAGCTACGAGAAATGCTTATGTCCTTTTAAAAAGTAGTAAATAAATAAAGTAGGTATCAAAAGAGATCCCCGTAGCATTGCGAGTTGCACAATAATAATGCTAAAATGCAGTGGTGATATAAACAGTACAAATTGATTATTTTATATGCTGATAGCTACGATTTAAAAAGTAGTAAATAAATAAAGTAGGTATCAAAAGAGATCCCTGTGGCATACCGAGTTGCATAATAATAATGCTAATCCGCCGGTGATATAAATAGCATAAAAACCGCAGTCGGTAGGTATGAAGCTATATGGATAATGGTTATCTCGGCATCACGATGGTTCCGAGAATCTCGTGTTTGGGTCCAGCCTGCGATGTTGCGTGCTGTTTATTCTTCTCATTTACATGATTATGACCCGCTCGGGGAGACGGCAGGGTAAATATTATTCCTCTGAGCATACACCTGTACCGGGGTCCGAGGAGAAGGTAGAATAATGCCTCTTCAATGCGACAGACGCCGAGTTATCGGACAAACGAAGGATTTAAATCACCAATGAGACTTTCGAATAATGAAGCGCAAAAAATGCCATAAATCGTTTGGTTTTAAATTTACAAATCTTCGTAAGTAACTAAATACCTAACCATCACGCCGTTCTCCTTGCTTAGGGTTTTTTATCCAGTAAAGACCTTTTCCCTAAGAACTCACTGATGTAAACTTAAATTCAGTCAATTAAATACAACCATCAGATGGTGATAGTAATAAGGCCTAATGAGCCGCAGTACTAGTTAGATAGACATTATGAGGGGTATTTGTATAAGCCCCAGCTAGTTGGCAGAGGATTACGAAAAAATCCATTAAATAAAAAAAAATTTAAAAAAATCCATCACGCCGTTTCCACGCAGGGGCAGTCTTGGCACACACTTCTTGCTTCATTCACATTCATACATACTCTTCTGTTATTCTGACTCTTGACATGACCCGAATTCACTTGATTATGCCATGTCTTCCTTAAACGTCCCCGACTTTTTCTTCCATTCACTTTCGCGTCATGAATACTGGAATTAATTAAGGCTCTAAGTACCAAAAAAATAAAAACTGTTTTTTTTTAAAGAATCGTATTTTATTTCCATCATAAAATACGATTCTGTAAAAAAAAAAGTTGTTAATTTTTTGGCACTTAGAGCCTTAATTAATTCCAGTATTCATATATTCTTTTCACACACTTTTCTTAGTTTATTCGCTCTGCGTGTCCAAACCATCTAAGCGTCCCTTTCCTGATCCTGTTAATTAAGCTCACATTAGCTTTGCATTCTTTCCATATTTTGTATATTTTTTAAAATTTGAATATTATTCCACTGTATATATTAAATTTTATAATAATTTTACTTTTATTCACGAAAATGAAATTTCAACAAGTGAATACAAAATTGGTGGGAGAAGTAGAAAAATATCCCGTTTTTTATAACTTCAATACTTTGCACACCACACAGAAAACAGCCGATTTCGATCACTTCTGAGTAGCCCGTGGTGTGCGGAACGGCGTCATTACAGAGTTAGTAACCGGCTAGTAATTTCAATCACAAACCAGTTCAGTTTCTTTTCAAAATCTCCGTATGCGTACGGCCTAAGTCTTCCTTTTCTCTGCAATTCGAATGAGCTAAAACGATTATCATTGATGGGAGAGAGCCAAAATACAGCAAAAAAACTTAACCTTTATGTTACTGAAAGGGTATCCGGGTACACTTTTCGGTTTTCAATATGGATTTTTTTTAATGTTCCAGTAAGTCTAACCGGCTGAAACTTCCCGACTTCTCCACAATAGTGAAAACGAACAATTAAACATAACCGTTGGATATGTGGAGGGTGGTATGTGAGCTGAAAACGCTTAAGTAAAACTTACACCTTCTGATGACTGACTGAAAAGGTACCCGGGTATCCTCTTGTGTTTTATATGGAATTTAAAGCTTGTCCGTATTAATTAATCATTTTATCTTATTGTAAATGATAAATATGATGTACTATTGTATTTAAAGTACATCACTTGTACCCTTAATACAATGTTTAATCACCTACTGAAATAAAAAAAAACTGGGTGAAATTCCTATCCACTTCCTCAAGTATGAACTGAGTCGAAATATATTACGTCATAACAGTTGTTGAGCAAACTTCAGCAAATTATATACTGTAAAATAAACCTTCAAATCAATTTGAAAAGGTGCAGTTAAGTTATCAATTTTTAAAACACTCGTGCACTCTCAAGTATTCGGGTAGCCCTGTAGAGAATAGAGGTTTGACCAGCTCTCCGCTGTTCACTAATGTTTCTTTAGCGTACGATGGGATTCTGCGGTCATCGGTTTTACTGCGTAATGCACTGCATACATTACGCCGCTTTAATAAAGAGATCTCCGCGGGTAATGCCACTCGTATTAACTAATAACGTGAACTAATGAAATCAATTATTTCCTGCGGTGGGCATTCGATCAAACTTAATGCTCGAACACATGTTCATGCCCACGCGGATAATAAATCGAGCGTAATGTGTGATCTCTTTTTCTAGCGGTTCACGCGTAGTAGGACGTAAGAAGAATCTTATTAGAATGAACACAGCGTTTACCTTTGGATATAACTTGATCAAATTATGGCATTTTATTAGAGTGGGGTAATTAAATACCAATAAAAAAACACTTAAAGTCATTACAAGTTGAAAAGTAAAGTATTCTCAATATAAAATATGACAGTGAACCTTGGAGTAAGAATATACCAGATATGTATAGAGAGCTAAAAAAAAATACCCAACCTTTACAAATTTACGATAAATCACTTTCTCCTGGGTTTTTACGTCGTAAACCGTGAGAGAGAAAGAGACAAGACAAGTTGTCACATAATATCGCACAACTTTTAGGTGTATGAAAGTATCTTTTCCGTCTCCCGTGACTCCGCTCACTACGTTTTGTCATGCGAGATAACTCAACGGTTTTTGAGGTTATATCCTATATTTTTGTTGATAACAATACTGTGAAAAAGTGGTTATACAAATAAACAAAACATTATATCGACATGTGCTATGAATGGATGTAAAAAGGTGTGTCCGTGAAAACCCTAGCCACGCCCGAGTCAGAAGAAAATCAACAATCCTGACTACACTGTTACTCCTTGTACATTATTGCTTTGAGCAGTGAACGTAGTTATTTTCACTCACCATTTTGATTTTTTTTTCGAATTGATGGAACCAGGGTTTTGGTGTGGTAGAAAAACATTTGGTTTGAGATAAAGCAGGTTACTCCAATTTGGCTAATTATTATTAGTTCGACCTAATATATTGTCGTTCTTTCAGATATAAATGTTGATTGGTGTAATAGTGTAGTGCCCCAACCAGTTTAGCACATGTGTAACTTACCCATGTCACTAAATATTCCTACCAATCTCCTATTGTATCCTAATTGCATCCCTTAATGTATGTCTGTCTAGTAAATTATATCCTAACATCGCTTTCCAAAATACCTTTTAACACGTATTATTCCATAGACCACATGTTTGGACTCTGATACTTTAAGGTTGACCATGCCCATTTGCAGGTATAAAACCAAAGCATTTAGAAATACGCACTGGCTATTATATACCATTTTATTATTATTCCTATTTCAAATCCCATCGCACTCCTGTGCAGTAAACCATGTTTAGTTAAAGGTGTAATTATAATATTATATAAATTCTTTCAATAAAAAGTATTTAAGACATTTTATATTTTATAAATTTATATACAAATTCATTCAAATTATATTATTACCACATTGATATTTTTAACTCGATTATACATGACATTAAAAAAATCCCTTACACAACTGCACCCAAACTAGATAACTGAAACTTACCTTCCATCTTCTCCCGTCCTTCTTCCTTTTATCCCATTCTCATGTTTTTTTTTTTTTTTTTTTTTTTTTATTTGATTTATTTTGTTACATACATTTAAAAATTACAGAAATAATAAAAATAATGTAGACATAACAAAAAAAAATCCCACATAGGCAAAAAGCCAGTGCGTGGGTATACTAATTCAAATCATAGTTATAGCTCTCTATAGTTACATTTTACGGTATATAAGGTACATTTCAAATTAAGTAAAAAAAAAAAATAATAATTAAAAAAAAAAAATATATATATATATTATTGTTATTATTATTTTTCTTTTTTTTTTTTTTTCAAATTCAAAATCACAACAGATAAGTTAGTTAATTTTTTTTTGAATTTAGCACTTATAGTATGAAGAGGCTGGTATCTTTTTGCTTTTTATCCAGTTTTTTATTTACATTTTTGTATGTATTTAAGTTGTATTTGAACACTTAAAATGTAATGAAAGTGAATTATACATTTTGGGGCAATGAAGTATGCATGTCTCTGCGCAAGTCTAGTTTTGCAGAGAGGTACCTCCAGTACATTATTTATTCTGTTGCTGTAACGATTTTCATTTTTTGCAAATAGTTTACTTCGCGAAAATATGTACTTTAGGCACTGTATACAATAAATTTTTCTTATATCTAAGAGATCAGCTTCTTGGAATAATTGTATGGAGGGGTATGTAATGTTTTTATGCAACATTATTTTTATTATTAATTTTTGAGATATTTCTAATGGCTTTAATATGAGTATTATAAATACCCCCAACCGATTATTCCATAAGATACTGATGACTGAACCAATGCATGGTACACCAATTTCATTATTTTTATGTCAACTATGTTATTTAAACGTTTAAAAATGTAAGTTAAATATCTTAGTTTATTTACAAGCTTTTCTACATGATTCGTCCATTTGAGTTGGCTATCTATTGTAATTCCTAAATATTTGACTGTATTTCCCGATTTCATATCTACACAATTAGAGCATAAAAAATAGGGTTGCAGTTATTGTTATGGAACCTTATATTTAGGTTAGTTAGAGATGCAGCCTTTTTGGTATTATAGAATGGAATATAAATAGTTTTTTCACAGTTCAGAGTTAAAAGGTTTTGGTTGAGCCATTATTTGACAATGGAGGTGCATTTATTAGCATTTTCAGTGACTTCGTTCCAGGATTTACCATGTACTGTGATTGCAGTATCGTCAGCATATGAGAATAGTTTTCCCGAAATGTTAATATTACAGAGATCATTTATATAAATTAGGAACAATAACGGGCCGATAACTGTTCCTTGTGGAACCCCCATGTCTAACACACTTTGGTTTACTAATATGAGCACCAATTTTTTTGTGCATTGATGGCGATAAGATAAATATTTTTTTTAAAAGGGAGAGACAGTTATTTTTAATTCCTAAATTATTAAGTTTTCCAATCAGTATATTATGATTGACGGTATCGAATGCCTTTTTCAAGTCTAAGAAAATTGTTAGGCTTTTCATATTTGAGTCAAGATTACTGTATATATTTTTCGTTAGATTAAATAAAGCATCATCTGTACCAAGACCTGATCTAAAACCATATTGATTTGGGGACAAAAGTGCATTGGACTCAAGAAACTCTAGAATTTGTATCTTCATAATTTTTTCTAATATCTTAGCAAGTTGGGATATCAGCGATATGGGTCTGTAATTGTCAAGTGTAAAAATCGATCCAGATTTATGGATTGGAACAATATTTGAGAGTTTAAATGCGTTTGGGAATGTGTTTTTTTCAAAGCAAGAATTAAATATATGTTGCAGAGGTAAGGATATATGTTGTTTAATAGATTTGATTGTGAGACAGCTTAATTCATCGGGTCCATTTTCCCATGGTTCCATTTTCATGGTTCCCTTCCATCTTCCCCTCCCCAGACCAACTTAGTTAACTTACTGAAATACAACTGTGTATTGTCACACTTTATTCATAATATTTATCATCATCAAAGGAAAGTTCGTATTTGGCATGATTTGTTATTCTTATTATGTATGTATTAATTGTTGAGTTGCTTGTCACACAGTTCAGAACCTGGAAAATGGGGTACACAACAAAAATGTTTTTTCTAGTATTTGGATAATTTATATAGTGCCAATATACAATTTTAATATTGGCTTTACATGTGTTTGGTGACCAGATCTAAGTAGCCAGTTTGACGGTCTCCGTGGTCGAATGGTGAAACGCTCGACAGCAAATGTCGCGGGTTCAAACCCGTCGTGCGCAAATATCTTTTATTTAATTGATACGTATCATAACACATTTAATTAATACAAAATAATTTACATTATATTTGCGGCACGTTTCAGAGTGGTAGATACTCTATGTATGGCCTGGTGGAAGATCACCATTTAGAATCGAAACTTTGCTTGAAATGGCTTTAGCCGTGTTTGGTGACCAGATCTGAATAGCCAGGTACTTCTTAACCTTCCTCTTCCGTGTCTCCTTCCTTTCCTCACTACCTTCAAACTCACAACATACCCCGATTGCGGATGTCATAATCTCACTTGCTCTAGACGGTTGGGAGCAGTTAAGTTAAAAAGGTAATTCCCAACCTTGCTCTTCCCATATATTTCCTTTCTCCACTACCTTCAGCCTTAATACAATATCCAATTGGGGATGCCATAGTCTCACTGGCTCCAGACAGTTGGAACAAACTTCAAAAATTCAAATCCCTCTCAGTATAAATGATGGAATACAAGCCAGGATTAAGCCAATTAGAATTTTTACATAGATTAAAATGACATTCACTACTAAGAGGAACAACTTATTCAGCTAGCGTTTGGATGGATCGAGTTTGAATTCCACAGCGGGATCCGTACCCTTTTTAGCACGTGCAAAGTAAGGTATTGGCACCATCAATATTAACGCTCCCAGGATGGACTCCCTCTTCATGGCGTTTTGCAGAAATGAGTCCAATATCCTCCATTAATATTTTGTACATGTATTATTTTGTTTATTTTTCTTATGAATTTATGTTTATTTTAATTTTATTATTACTATGTATTATTATCAATTATGGAAGGTATTGCATTGCACTACTCCTGCATACCTTCTGGAATAAAACATTATTATTATAGACACAAAACAGACTTAACGGATCATTATTTAAATAGATTTTATGCAAATTACTTTCATCGAGCAACATATTCCAACACAAGGGGTGCAAAACAAACCGAGTTTAAACCAATCGGACAATTGGCACCGCTACAAAACATAGTTTACGGTACATTCTCCAACCGGGTTTCGACCAGACAACTAACCACCATGTCGCGACCGGTGGGAACCTCCGACTGCGAAATTCGTTCGGTCTTTAGTCTGATAAAAAAAAACTGTTGATAGACGAATACATTATAATATTCGCAACCCAACAATGCCTCGCTGATATTATGCCATCGCCGCGGGCGGTTTACTGTTACCTCGTCATATTTATACGTCTATGATGATGTTTATATCACAACAGATAATATCATGTACGTATAAGTTGGTAGTTCAGCTTTCAACACATCTAGGCGCCAGGCAGACTTTATGCCGAGTTTTTTTCTCACAACCTTAGAGTACATAGAGTGGTATCTATCCAAGGCAGTGTAGTCAGTTTTTGATGATTTTTACCTGACTCGGCAGACCTGGGTGTGGCTAAGACTAAGGCTAGGGTATTTATACGTCCATTCATAGCACATATCGACATAATTAAACTTCATTTCATGTTCCTAGCAAGACGGCTGGTTAGAAGGCAGTACCTACCGTACTATTGTAGCAATTCTGCTTCAACTTTGCAATTCAACACGCCTATGCGACGAATGCAACAGCTGGGAAACACATACTTCGATGTCACTGAGATATTTAACACGTCAATATCAAATTATAAGTCTAATTTAGTACAGTTGTTGTCATCTGGCAGAGCTAAACTAATAGTTGGACCTGTTATTTAATATTATTTTTTTCTTTTATTTTACAATATTTTTTTGCACTAATGAGGTAATTGTTCAAAAAAAAAAATAATGTTAAAATTTGTGTAAAAGCCTATAACGGGCGTAAATAAATAAACAATGTTTATGTTTATTCGTACAACCACTTTTTCACAGTATTGTTATCAACAAAAATATAGCATATAACCTAAAAAACCGTCTGGTTGTGTCAAATTTAGTGGCATAATAAACAATGTGGGCAGTCCCGCGGTGACCCAGGAGACCAAGATCGTCGTTACAGTACATAGAAGCGGTGTATTATATTTGTTGTCTCTTTTTCTCTCGTGGTGTACGACGTGAAAACCCGGAGAAAGTGATTTATCGCAAGTTTGTATAGGTTGGGTAAAAATAATTAGCTCTCCCTCCATATATTTTTACTTAAAGCTCACAACCAATCGGCGATATTGTTAATAATAGTTTGACCAATGACGTTTTTTTGACGGCCTCCATGGTCGAGTGGTAAGACGCTTGACTACGAATCCAAAGGTCGCGGGTTCAAGCCCCGGCGTGCGCCAATTACTTTTATTTAATTAATATGTGTCATAACACATTTAATTCATGTAAAAATAATAAAAAGTATATTTGCGGCACGTTCCAGAGTGGTAGATACTCTAAGTATCGCCCTGGTGAAAGACCACCATTCAGAATCGAAACGTTGCTTGAAATGGCTTTAGCCGTGTTTGGTGACCAGATCTGAATAGCCAGGTACTTCCCAACCTTCCCCTTCCCAATCTCCTTCCCCTCCCCACTACCTTCAGCCTCACAAGATATCCTATTTGGGAATGCCATAGTCTCACTGGCTCTAGACGGTTGGGAGCAGTTGAGACTCTTGTGCGGTATTCACGTAAAAAAAAAAAAAAACAAATAATAATATTTGGATAATTTGTATAGCGCCGTTTTTGTGAAAAATCACCTTCGTGTTTTTTTATAATGAATACCGCACAAGAGTCCCAACTGCTCTCAACCGTCTAGAGCCAGTGAGACTATGACATACCCAATCGGGGTATGTTGTGAATCTGAAGTTAGTAGGGAGGAGAAGGATATGGGGAAGAGGAAGGTTGGGAAGTACCTGGCTATTCAGACCTAGTCACCAAACACGCCTTAAGTCATTTCAAGCAACGTTTCGATTCTACATGCTGGTCTTTCACCAGGGCGATACTTAGAGTATCTACCACTCTGGAACGTGCCGCAAATATACTTTGTTATTATTTTACATGAATTAAATGTGTTATGACACATTTTCATCAGATCCTTGAGAGACGTATGTGCAGTAAAACCATGTATGACCGTATTAAAAATGTGGATATCCGGAAAGAATGCACGGCTGATGTGAGCGAAATGAATAGTATCAAGAAAGGGACGCTTAGATGGTTTGGGCATGTAGAGCGAATGAACGAAGAAAGGAGTGTGAAAAGAATATATGATGCAAAAGTTAATGGAAGAAGAAGTCGAGGACGCCCGAGAAAGACATGTCACGACCAAGTAAACAAAATACTTGAATCGGGTCATGTGAAGAGTCAGAAAAACAGAAGAGTATGTATTGGACGATGTATGAATGTGAATGAAGCAAGGAGTGTGTGCCAAGACAGAGTTATATGAAGGTCGTCCTCTCTGCCTACCCTTGCGGGGAAACGGCGTGGTGGTTAGTTAGTTATGACACATTTTAATCAAATAAAAGTTATTGGCGCACGCCGGGTTTGAACCCGCGACCTTTGGATTCGTAGTCGAGCGTCTTACCACTCGACCATGGAGGCCGCCGTGTGAAGATATATTAAAGGAGATTTCTCGGAAATTGTTGAATAGAGAGCAGGAAAACCAAAGTTTGTAGGAACGAGATGAAGACGATATGGAGGATCAGGAATATCCTCCCAATCGATCTCTAGTATAGCCCTATAGATTACATAACGGCATTTAAATTATATCGACATTAATTTGTCCTGTGATAAAAACCGATGCACTGTTACCTTGGAAATTAAAAAGCAACCAACTCATGCATCAAATTTCATAAATGTTTGTGTTAATGCGTCGGCATCAAATCTAATCCAAATGTCGACTAGACGATTTTTTCAAACGCAATCAAAGTGTAGCAAGAGACAATAGGGGCAGACAATGAGGCAGCTTTGTTTTTTTGTTGGCAAGGTCTGATGATACGGCCAGACCAATTATTCTTACGTCTGATCAAGAAGGCCCCTCAAAGACATTGCTTTTGTTTACAAAATAACAATCATCTCCGCCCACTCAGTTTTATTCCTGATATAAACTAACTAGCTAACTAACCGTAACGCCGTTTCCCCCAAGGAGTGGGCAGAGAGGATGGACCGTCACACAACTCTGTCTTGGCGCAGACTCCTTGCTTCATTCATATTCATACGTCGTCTCATCTCATACATAATCTTCTGTTATTCTGAATCTTGACATGGCCCCACTCAAGTATTTGATTCACTTGATCTTGCCATTTCTTCCTCGGGCGTTCCTGACTTTTACCATTCACTTTCACGTAATATATTCTCCTTACACCAATAAAAATAAAATATAGAAGGTTATTTTTATTTTTTACAGTGAATACCGCACAAAAGTACTAACTGCTCCAAACCGTATGAAGCGAGTGGGACTATGGTATCCACAATGGGGTATGTTTTGAGGTTGAAGGTAGTGTGAGGAGGGGAAGGTGATGGGGAAGATGGAGGTTGGGAAGTGCCTGGTTATTCAGGTCTGGTCACCAAACATGCCTTAAGCCTTTTCAAGCAACGTTTCAGTTCTGAATGGTGGTCTTTCACCAGGCCGATACTTAGAGTATCTACCACTCTGGACTTGATAACGATATTCAACAAATTTGAATTACAAAAAAATTATGTTGAGCTCTACAAACTAGATACATAACTATTTTTTGTTTATTTTTTGTATGATGTTGCGGAAAACAAAAAAGAATTATTGAAGTTTTCACAATAGGAAAATCTCGCTCAATTTGAGTGCAATTGGTCTAAGGGACGGATGTTTTCATTATTGTTAACTCTATACTACGAATAGCCAGGTATTCTCAACCTTCCTCTTCCCAATCTCCTTCCCCTCCCCACTACCTTCAGCCTCACAACATACCCTATTTAGGGATGACATAGTCTCACTGTCTCTAGACGGTTGGGAGCAGTTGAGACTCTTGTACGGTATTCATATAAAAAATAAATTAAAAAATGTCGTGACATCACGATGGAAGCTTTCAAAATGTGCAGAAAGATGAAAATAATTCATACAAAATAATGTACAACAGTTCCCAACGACCAGTCCAAAATACCACTACAATAATTAAGGTGTTCCTGTTACCCCGAAGCCTCTGCCATAGAAAAAATACCACCACAATCTTATTATTAACTAATATTAATTTCAAAGCATAGTCGAGGTACAAGTGTTTTTTTTATCGTAGCCGGCTGTATTGAAAGCAGGCTTCACAAAGCTTTTCGAAATGACTGGCGGTGCCTAGATCAGGACTGCCGGGTTGCCCCAGGCTGAAATATGAAGGCCATAGTAAACTGACTCCTGAATGGCAGTTTAATGAATACATTTAACATGGACTTAATTGGGTTCTTCTGTGCGGTAATAAGTTCGTGATGAAGTCTAAAATGAAATTGATAAAATATAACTTTACAAGGTTGTGTTCCTTACATTAGCCATGGATTTTAATTTAATCCTACTCTGGGAAACATGCTCGTGAGATGCGAGTAGGCTGATAAGGACATTGGACAGAATAGTGAATGAAAATCAATCAAAGGAGAATTGAATGCAATAGTTGAGAGTAAAAAGTTGTAAAAAAAGCGATATAAATGGATATAGTGGATATCTTGTTTTATACAAATTCTTTGCTTCATCCACATCCATGCGTCGTCTCATACATACTATTTTATCATTCCGAATATAAAATTACAAATCTCACAAACAATATTTCGTCAGCTTTAAAAAAATTGGAGTATACTTAAAAATAGGCCAAATTTATTTGCATTCGTTCATGTTCTATTAAATTGTGGAAAATACGAAATTGTCGTTTCTCTGGCACCTTTTTGTGTAATTCTGTTCGTATTTGGAACGAGCTACCGGCACACATTTCCTTTTTCATTCAATCCGGGCCTCGAATTATTTATGTATGGAGTACCTCAAGGATTTAAGCTGGGACCACTACTATTTCAATTTTGCGAAATGGACTTCAGATACCAACTCTAATGTACCTCATTGAGGCATGGAAATGGCAGAAGAAGGATGAATGCAGTTGAAATGAGATCCCTGAGGCGTAGGCGACAAACATAATTAATTACGAATGTAGAGAATTACGAACGTAAAGCTGAAGTGAGAGCAATGAACAAGCATAGAAAAGACATGCTTCGATGGTTTAGACACAAATAGCGGATGGATGGATAAGAGTGCCAAGAAAATACATCCACTTCGGGATGGAAGAAGAAGTCTCGGACGCCTCATGACAACAAACGTCACAAAGAATTTAAGACTTTAAATCAAATAATTGAGCAACATATTTGCACTTCGTTCCACATAGGAAGATAATCTCATGTGGAGAGAGACCACTGTTTAGTGACAGGATTTGATTGGCCAGGTACTCCTCAACTTCGTTCAATCCTCTTCCACTCTTTCACTAAATTCAGCTTCACAGCATTCCTCAAATAGTGATCCCACAACTCTACTGGACCAAAGCGCGGTATCATAAAAAATAGGAAATCCCAGTTGGTTTTAATCACTTATAATGATTTGCATTTCAATAATCGCCACACGTTTGCTCTAGATTTTGTATGGAAAAAAAACTGGCTTAATACGGGTTTAAACAACGATATTAATTAACAACATGAATCCAGTGGATAATTAATTTATAGACGGAAGCCAAGTGCTTCCGTTTGAGAACATCTGACCACTAACCATTGAGCTTGAACTGTACACCTTTAGTTACTTTTTCAATGATTTATTTTACTCAGTGGCGCAACGGTCAAAAACAAAAAATATATTTTGTAATGATTTATAATATTAACTAGAAAGAGGGGTAGGTAGAGAGGATGGACCGACGCACAACTCTATCATGCACACTCTTTTGTTGTTCTCACCCTTGAAGATTCAAGTATTTGATTCACTTGGTCGTGTCATATTTTCATCGGGCATCCCTGATTTCTCTTTCCATTTACTTACGCGTCATATACAGGGGCGGCTCGTGACTTTTTAGGTTGCTAGAGTGCTGAGATTGAAAAATACGACGTTTTTGATGTTGTTGTAGACGAAAATGATTTTTATTTAATTTAAAAAAATACATATTTTGTATGAAGATTTTTCAGTTTTGGTGGGTCAATGACCCCCAAACTGAAAAAATCTTGAAAATCTTCATACAATATATATTTATATATTTATTTTTTAAAATTCATTTTCGGCCACAACAACATCAATCATGACGTTTTTTTTCAATCTTAGCACTCTAGCACAATAAAAAGTCACGAGCCGCCACTGGTCATATACTTTTTTTGCGTTTCTTCGTCCGTTTATCCCCTCTACAGGTCCAAAAAATCTAAGTATCCCTTCCTTAACCTTGTTCACTAAGCTTACATAAATACGATCTTGCATCATTTTTTATTATTCAATATAAGATTTTTTTACAATAAGATATAAGATAATAGTAACAAATTTTTGAACAGTGTATTACAAAATAAACATATGAACTGTTCTACACCATAAAGAACAAGGTTCTTGTGTTTGGTGAGGGAATTTTGCTCAAATAATAAAATAGTGTTTGGTTTTTACGATACAGCAGAGAAAAATACTAAGCATGTGTGAAAAAGTAGTTTTAGTAATAAATGTTAGTAATCAATAATAACACAAGGTTCGACGAATAATAAGAAAAATAAATAAATTATAATAACAATAACAATTATTAAACGACTGTTAAAGTTGTTTAACGAAATATTTCAATTTAAGCAGAAATTCATGAATATTATCGTAGATGTATGTTCTACCTATGTACTTTGCGTTCGTGATATGGTCGTTCATGTCTTTACCACACACACGCCTCGGGGTTTTTCAATTCAAGTAATCTTTATCTACTGTTGCTTCTCTCTATTTAACCTGATCTTATTAATTTACTAATTATATTCATGAATAAATATCACGTTATTAAAATATCATGTTATTTTTTGGTATCAATTGTGCAGTATATAAAAAAATATGTTGTACTGCCCTGATCATCTGCCTAAACATAAATAGTATATCTGCGGCACATTCCAGTGTGGTAGACACTTTCAGTAGCGCCCTGGTAAAATACTACAATTCAGAATTGAAATGTTGCTTGAAATGGCTTTAGCCGTGTTTGGTGACCAAACCTGAATAGCCAGATACTTCCCAACTTTCCTCACCCCTATCTCCTTCACCTCCCCACTACCTTCAGCCTCCCAACACACCGGTTGGGAACAGATGGGACTCTTGTGTTGTATTCACTATAAAAAAATAACGTATGACCGTGCGATTGTGAACTTTTCAATTTTGTAACTGATGTTAATTAAAATACCTAGTAAAGTACCTACCTATAATTATTATTATTTATTTATTTAACAAGATCTCATAAAAACAGTTGTTCACCAAATAGATTAATGATATAAAAATATTGTAGATACATGCATAGTGTAAAAAAAGAAATTAAACATTTATGTACATCTCACATATAGAAAAGATATTATATATCCAACGGGGTTATATAAGTACAAACTGAAGTAGTGTGACGCACTACATATGATATAATAACGCGAATAAGGTTAGCAATGAAAAACAAAAAAGATAAGATATAAGAGAGGTTCATTCTTATACACATGTTATGAGATAATCGTTGAATTGGCGAGTGTAAAAAGGTGTGTAAAAAAATATATATTTTATTTGAGATTATGTAGATCGTTATGTAACTAACGGTCACTCTTGTACGTACATCGAGATATAATGACAGAACTCTATATCTGTGCATCTAAATATATCTAAGGTAGATGCAGCTTCTTAATAATGTACAATGTAATTCTGCAGACAATATTCCATATTTGAAAATTAACTAGTATTTTTTCTTGGCAAGTCAAGTTACATCCTACAACTGGTGTTATCATAACATTAATGTTTGCAATGCTTAATTAATTATTACACGAATATAATAAGCCAGCATTACAAAGCACTCCCCATTCATCAATCTTGTAAATAGCCTTCACAGCCATCAGAGTATTGAGATATTACTTCCAGTGGTATCTACCTAGAGATATAAATAAGATTAATGACCGTCCTTACCTTTATAATTATTCACAGTGAAAATCGTTTAACATGAGATCGTTTAACACGAAAAACCGGTTACCGCGAACAAATATTGTTGTAAAGAAATGAAAAAAAAACTTTGTACAAAACCACGCATATTATTTTAATTTTTAAGGTCGACCGGTTTCGCTTAGCCTAAGCACCATCAGGGTACAAAATTAAAATTGCTTTAATTTCTTTAAATATGTTTAGCTACAAAGTGATTGGTTTGTACGAAAATATTAATATTTGAGTTTTGATAAAATGCTATTTGGTTCAATTCTTTATTTAAGACGAAATAAATTCCCACAATACGAAAATAATAGTTAAACTACGGAAGAATAAAAATAGTATTTTTTTAAAATAGTGAATTCCGCACAAAAGTCCCAACTGCTTACAACCGTCTGGAGCCAGTGAGACTATTGCATCCCCAATTGGGGTATGTTGTGAGGTTGAAGGTAGTGGGAAGGAGATGGGGAAGAGGAACGTTGGGAAGTACCTGACTTTTCAGATCTGATCACCGAAAACGGCTAAAGCCATCTAAAGCAACTTTTCAATTCTAAATGGTGTTTTTTTGTTGTTACAATTAATACCGCACAAGAGCCCCAACTGCTCCCAACCGTCTAAATCCAGTTAGAATAGGGCATCCCTAATTGGGGTATGTTGTGAGGCTGAAAGTACTGGGGAGGGGAAGGAGATGGGAAGAGGAAGGTTGGGTAGAAGTACCTAGCTATTATACCACTTTGGAACGTGCGGAAAATATATTGTATCATATATCTTCAATAAATATTAATTTAATTCAACCAAACAAATACAATGTATGGAATACTTAGGTTTACTATTAACACTCATTCTTACTTTTCGTATGAGCAAATAATTTAAACTTGCATCACTGTAAAATGTACCTTTATATGTAAAATCCTAGCATATTAAATAAAATAAATAAGATGGCGTACAAATTACGCTATTTAAATTTGGTACCCTAAACATATATATTTATATATATTTTCAAATATAATTTTTACACGAAATTCTAAACATTCGTTGTAAACGACTTCCACCTTTAAATATTCATAAATCTTTTTTATCGTTGTTTTCCCCTTGGGGCATGTCAATCAGAATGCCGCCACTGGTTATTCTGCCTTACAAGATAATAGTGACGGTTTACAAGATGTGCTCACTGACCGATAGCTTCCGTTCCTAATATTTTTTCACCATGCTTGTTCAAATAACAGCCAATTTACAGATGGATTAACTTTTTCTATGGCTTCCACCTTTTTGCTCGTTATGATAATAATATAATATAATGGTCAACTATGGGAAAAAAATGACCCCATTAAAAGAGTAAAACAATTGTTATAGTAAAAGCAGTCTTTGTAAAATAACAGAAAAATGTTGGCATTTCAATATCATCGAATGGAGAACTGTTGGATTTTAAAAAGATAATTTGTTAGGTTCTTACCTTCTTGTTTTTCATCCAGTTCCTACCTTATCGAACCATTTCACTACCATATATTCGATTTCCGTATTCAACAACACCGAGCTTGAAAACAGTAACAATCAAGAAACAGAAGAAGAGTTATGTGAAAAAACGTGTTCGTTCATTGGTGTCTCGTTTGGTCGTTCGAACGGTTTGTTGTTGTTCTTTAAATGATATTAAATTAAGTGTGTTTTTGTTGTGGTGTTCGTTAATAAAACAATGTGTTAAAATAATCAAGAACTTAAACATCAATTTTATCGGTGAGTGAATTGGTTCCTACTTTCTTCATTCCATAATCTCTCCACTTCCATAATAGACAGACACTTCCATCAAGTGGTATAGTTTATCGTTTTACTGTCCATAGTGATATGGTTGGATAAGGTAGGAACTGGATAAAAAACAAGAAAGCAAGAACCTAACAAATTATCTCTTTGAAATCCAACAGGCACGTTTTATAAAAAATGCTCCAAGCGTTCAAATATCTCATCATGGCTATTATTCGATTTCTTCAATGTTGATAATTTAATTTATTTCTTGTACATTACCCGCCTTAATAGACAAAGTCTGTTTGCAGTTGATTTATCTCGCAATTTAATTCATACTTCTCTCCAGTTCAGTTCTATGTAGGCTTTTCTGTATTTGCTAATTCTCTCCTAAGAAGTACCTAAGCAGCAAGAGCCCTGCATCCACTTTGAGAGATTATTTGACTAGAGCCGCGATTCGCGCAAATTGGCTTTTCAATTCGGTGCCTGTACTTTGTAAGGAAGTAATTTACGATTATCTCGCTTGAGGTCAGGTCCAGTCAGCATCCTTCTAGATTAATCATCATGGCATCTCCTGCAGAGGCTTGGGAAACTGGTTGACTTTCCGTAATCTTTTAACAAATGTATACATCAGAATGTTTAATTTTTCTACATATTCATTTGCAAATCTGATCGCTTAAGTAGCAAGATTTTAAACGGAGAGTTCTGGCATTATAATATTTAAACAAATTTTTCTGTTATATTGATATATTTTTTAAAATTATCTGTCACAAGGCCAATTTGTTTGTTACATTTTTTTTCAATACCTACTTCAAAAGCACATTAATCCACGGTGGACATAGCTCAATAGTTGCATTGATCTAGAATTTCTAGACAGAAAAAAATATTCATATGTTAGATTATTCATATGATGAAATTGAACAATCATTGAAAATTTCTTCATTAGAAAAGCGCAGGAAAGACTTTGATTAAATTTGCATTTTCAAAATAATCAATTGTTTTGTAGCCATTCCTTGACATTTCATTATTAACATTGCTTGTCGTAGATTCAGAAACAATTAATTGCTGTTCCTCAATCATCACTCAACTAATTATGGGTATCATTCTCCAATATCCAGAATGTCTTGTTAACTCAAGCCATGGTCTTGAAATTTTTGGTAGCAGTCTAAATGATTTTTGTAATTCTTTACGATTCTACCAAAACTTTGACTAGACCTTGGCTTGTATGTTCTCTTTTATGTTTATTTTGTCCTATTTTTATCATCGCTTCATTTAATATGATGTATGTGCTGTTCTTTCTCTGTTGATATTTTTTCCCATTTCGTGTTTTGTAAGTTTTTTTTTGTAATTGGACTTTTATCCGTTAATTTATAAATAAATATATCATGATCTGCTCTCCATGCACCCCACAGATTTCAGGCATTTAGTCGATGGCATTATTTGATCGCATCCTTTCACCTATCTGCCATTACTTGTAAATAGACGGTCGGACTGAAAGCTGATTATATTACATTGTCACCTAATAAATCTTGTTGAAATAATTATTTATTTTTAAAAAAGAAATACAGACATTCCCGGGTTGCGAACAACCTGACAATATGAATTCCTCCTACTGCCATTATAATAAGCGGAAGATGTTGCTTGTGCAATGATGGAGGACTTATCCAGAAGAGGAATTGAACCTACGACGGCCGAATGGGAATCCGACGCATTTTTCCATTCGGTCATATATATATATATATATGAATAGTGAATACCCCACAAGGTTTATTGTTTTTGTATTTTTATTTAGATGTATGCAAATAAAAAATTTTCACACATCTAGTAAGAAAAAACATTTTTACATTTCACAATTATAAAACAAAGCATATAAGGTTCCTATTCAGCAGATATAAATTGAAATCTTAGTAATCTTAAGAATCATGGGGTTTTTTTAACATATTCAGCACAAATCCTCCGAAAAGTGCCAAGACTTGAGGCTTCTTTTAAGGCATTTGGAAGACTATTCAAAAGTTTTTGGCCTTTATAAAACACGCTGTTTTGAGTACACACAAGTTTCGTTTTGGGAAGCCTAAAATTATGACAACTTCTCGTAGGATAATTGTGAATATTTACACTATATATAATATTATTTAGCAGATATTTATGGAGCATGTTATTTTTAAGCTTGTAAATCATCGTTAAAGTATATATATATATACAAGAGTCTCAACAGCTCCTAAACGCCTAGAGCCAATAGAACTATGGCATCCCCAATTGGGTTATTTCGTGAGGTTTAATGTAGTGGAAAAGGGAAGGAGATTGAGAAAGGGAAGGTTGGGAAGTACCTAGCTATTCAGATCTGTTCATTAAATACGGCTGAAGCCATTTAAAGCAAGGGTTTAGATTCTTAACAGTGGTATTTTACCAGGGTCATCCTTAGAGTATTTACCACTCTGAAATATATAGTATAGTAGCCATTCGTTAAGTTGAGTGATGACTGAAATGGGAAATAGCACAGCAAAAGGGATAGATAAAGGGTGAGTAAACAGAGTGCTTTATTGGAACCTTGGAGTGACAATGTATGGAGAGACAGCTAATTCTCTTTATCCAACCTATACAAATTTGGTATAAATCAATTTCTCCGGATTTTTACGTCGTACACCGTGAGAAAGAAAGAGAGAATAAAATTTTCCAAATTATCACACTACTTTAAAGTATTGTAAGAATGTTATTCATGTCCCGCGTTTCCGTTGACTCCGCCCACACGTTTTAATATGCGACATAAATTGACATAACTCAACGTTTTTTTAGGTTATACGCTATATTTTTATTTATAACAATACTGTGAAAAAGTGATTATATGAATAAACAAAAACGTGATGTCGACATGTGCTATGAATGGATGTGTGAATACCCTAGGCCTAGTCCTAGCCATGCCCAGGTTTAGCCGAGTCCGGCAAAACTCATAAAAACTGACTACAGCAGCGCTTGTATGTTATTGTTCTGAGATTGGAACCGTATCTGAAATAACAGTATTATTTAGGAATTATAATATGTACTTGATTGCTAGGTATTGGATTTCTAAAGCTTCAAAATTGTCAAATTTAAAGTGTTTTTTAAATGTTTTATTTGGTGTAAAATATATATATATAGGGTCCGCCAAATAACTTTTTTTTTTGGAAAAAAGGGCGCAAAACATCGAGTGTAGCTTCGGCTGTGTGGCACGTAGCGCCGTCCTGTTGAAACCAAATGTTGCCAATATCCTCCTCTTCAATTTTTGTGAACAAAAATTCGTTCAACATGGCCCGATAACGATCGCCATTGACTGTAACGGCCACTCCTTGCTCATTTTCAAAGAAAAATGGCCCAATTATGCCTCTGGACCAAAATCCGCACCAAACAGTGACTCGTTTTGGGTGTACCGGCTTTTCAATGTATGCGTGCGGGTTTTCTGTGCCCCAAATACGACAATTTTGCTTGTTTACATACCCGCCAAGATCAAAATGAGCTTCATCCGAAAAGATGATTTTTTTGGCAAAATCGGCATCTTCTGTAAGTCGATCGCAGGCCCACTCAGCGAAGCGAAAACGCATTGGATGGTCAGTTGGCTTCAACTCCTGAACCAATTGGACTTTGTATGGCGTCATACCAAGGTCTTTATGCAAAATTCGTCTCAATGATGTCTCCGAAATGTTCAATTGTTGAGAACGACGGTGAATTGATGTTGATGGCGCTTCACGCACACTTTCTGCCACAGCATCGATATTCTCGGGTGTACGCACTGTTTTTGGCTTTTCACGCTTTGGTTTATCGATGAGGATGCCAGTTTCTTTCACTTTTTTCACAAGATAACGAACATACGGAGCTGACGGTGCTTCTCTTCTTCCAAAAACCGTACGCAATTTTCGCACACATTCTGCAACATTACCATGATTTTCAAAGTAATGTCGCAATATTTCCCAGCGTTGTTCAAGCGTATACACAACCATATTCGCTCAGCGGAAGGATAAAACTAATTATCTGTCAAATCAGACATGAGCTAAGTGTTACCATTCACGAAATAAGCACTAGTTGAAAAAAAAAAAGGTATTTGGCGGACCCTATATATATATATATATAGGACTTAGCTAGCAGAGAAATTTAAACCACGACACCCAGATGGTAATCCGACGCGTTTGTCCACTCGGCTAATCACCCAGTAACATAACTGTTTTGGCTGGCTAGTTTTCCGGAAACGAAGGATTGGTAGGCCTGGCCGTCCACGATATCCTAAGCGTTCTTCTTCATCTCCACATCTCGAGGTCGTCCATCCTTGTCCGTTGGCCGGCTCTCGCGCGCAAAAGGTGAGAAAGTAGAGCGGCAATAAATCGGTGTGTGACTGCGAGGTAATATATTTGAATGTCACAGTTATCGCCGAGTTACAAAGTGGTTTCTCGCGGTACCGGCCGATAGATTTGAAATGAGCCGAGTACAATACTCCACAAGCACGGTGGCTAAAAAGTTGCGGTCGAAGCAAGAGACCAGCATCTCATTATAGTTTTTGAATCGTCGGACCTAAATTTACAAGAATATTTTAATAGTGCGAGTCCAATTGTGAAACTCCATTAATGGAGGATTGAACGGTGTTGGCGCAATTAAGAAATTGTCCCAAGAAGCGAAGCTAGCAGTCCACGATGGAGTGCTTATACCAACCCTGATGTATGGCAGCGAGGCGTGGAACTGGCAGAGGAAGGATGAAAGTAGACTGAATGCTGTGGAAATGAGATCTTTGAGACGTATGTGCGGTAAAACCATGTGTGACCGTATTGAAAATGTGGATATCCGGAAAGAATGCAAGGCTGATGTGAGCGTATTGAATAGGATCAAGAAAGGGACGCTTAGATGGTTTGGGCATGTAGAGCGAATGAACGAAGAAAGGAGTGTGAAAAGAATATATGCGAATAATGCGAAAGTGAATGGAAGAAGAAGTCGAGGACGCCCGAGAAAGACATGTCACGATCAAGTAAATCAAATACTTGAATCGGGTCATGTGAAGAGTCAGAATAACAGAAGAGTATGTATGAGACGATGTATGAATGTAAACGCAGCAAGGAGTGTGTGCCAAGACAGAGTTGTATGGCAGTCCGTCCTCTCTGCCTACCCCTGCGGGGGGACGGCGTGATGGTTAGTTAGTTAGTGAGAGTCCATAATCTTTATTTTCTTTTGTCGAATGGTCATCAATATTTCCGCCGGTTCCAGCCATTCGTCTTCAGTCTTTAGACCTTCCTATCCCGCATCAATCTCCTGCTGCGTAGACAGTCCATTTCTTCCACAGTCTGTCTCTAGCTTAGAGTATATATAGTGGTAAATATCCAAGGCAGTGTTGTCAGTTTTTATGAGTTTTGCCGGACTCGGCTAAACCTGGGCGTGGCTAAGACTAAGGCTAGGGTATTTATACATCCATTCATATCACATATCGACATGATGTTTTTGTTTATTCGTATGATCACTTTATCACAGTATTGTTATCAACAAAAATATAGCATATAATCTAAAAAACCGTTTAGTTGTGTCAAGTTTAGTGGCATGATAAAAAATGTGGGCGGAGTCCCACGGTGACCCAGGAGCCCAAGATCATCGCGACAGTACATAGAAGCGGTGTATTATATGTGTTGTCTCTTTCTCTCTCATGGTGTACGACGTAAAAACCCGGAGAAAGTGATTTAGCGCAAGTTTGTATGGTTTGGGTAAAAATAATTAGCTCTTTCTCCATACATTCTTACTCCAAGGGCTCTAGGTTGCTTCTAGCGGGGCACCCACTGGGTCATGAATCGTGATTTTCGGTGACTTGTCATCTGGGATTCTTCTCAAATGACCTAGTTGGTATTTAAAACCTACACAATTCTTATGAAAGTTTCATGGTCAATTAGATTCTCGAGTCCTTGGTTCGTTTTAAATCTGTATGGTCCATTTTCTAGTGTAGGTCTAAAAATGTATCCTAACTAACTAACTAAACATCCCGCCATTTCTCCACAGGGGTAGGTAGAGAAGACAGACCGCCATTCAACTGTTTTTGCACACACTCCTTGCGTCATTCACATTTATACATCGTCTCATAGATACCATTCTGTTATTCTAACTCTTCACGTGGCCCGACTCAAGTATTTGATTCACTTGATCGTGCCATGTCTTCCTCGGGCGACCTGACTTCTTTCATTCTATTCGTGTCATATATTATTTTAGCACTTCTTTCATTGTTAATTCGCTCTACATGTCCAAACCATCTAAGCGTCCTTTTCTTGATCCTATTCATCAGTCTTGCATTCTTTTCGGATATCCACATTTTTAACACGGTCGTATGACCGTGGTTTCAGGGTACTTCCATCCTACTTCTGCCAATTCCACGTCTCACTGCCATACATCAGGGTTGGTAAAAAATTATCGAAGTATCAAGATATCTCTGTAGCCTGTTCTTATCATTTTCATATTTTCCATCCTCTTTTCGTGGTCGATTCGGGGGCCCTCTGCATCAATTCAGTTGTCCCTTTCTTGCACCGCTCCGGCGACCTTGTCCATAGCAGGTCCAGTTTCTCCTGGCATAGCCTTCTTGTTTGTTTCCCCAAGCTTTGTCTGTGGAGGCCAACAGAAAGCCTTCTCTCTAGAAATATCAGTAACATTCTGTACGGTTGTCGTTCTGAGCACATGGCCAAGTTACCAGGAAGGTTTTTTTTTTTTAAAGGCATGGGTTCGATGCATAGAGCTTTTCGAAAATTGGACCTTTCAACCCGCTTCGTATTTCGAAGGTTGTCAGCTGAAAACTTTTTTTTTATTATGTTATGTGAATACTCTACAAAATTTCTAAGCTGTCCGGGGCCAGTGGGACTTTGGCATCTCTTGTTAACTCAAGCCATGGTGTTGAAAATTTTGGTACAAATTTTGAAGAATACAATTTATTTCGTCTAACACTCGACTCTACCAAAACCTCGTTCAGGCTTTGACTTGAATGTTCTATCAAATGTATATTTTTGTCATTGCTTTGTTTAAATATTATGATGTACGTGCCGTTGTTTCTCTGTGGCTCTTTTTTCTCATTTTGTGTTGTGTATTTTTTGTAATTGGACAATGGTGCGTTACTATAAAAATAAATAAATCTTCAACTGGGATATTTTGTGAGGCTGAAGGGAGTAGGGAAGGGAATGAGATGGGTAAGAGGAAGGTTGGGACGCAGCTGGCTATTTAGATCTGGTCACAAAATACGACTAAAGCCATTTCAAACGACGTTTTGATTTTGAATGACGGTCCTTCGCCGAGGGGAAAGTTAAGAGTGGCTGGAAACTGTCGACAGAGAGTATGTACGATTCATAATAAAATTCGCTTAAAAAAAAACTCTATCCAGCAGATATCGCGGGTTTAGAGCCAGAGGTCGCGGGTTCAAACCCGGCGTGCGCAAATAAATTTAATTTAATTAATAAGTGCCATAACACTTTTAATTCATATAAAATAATGCACAGTATATTTCTATCACTTTGCAGAGTGGTAGATACTCCAAGTATTGTGGTCTTTGCCACCTTTAAATCAAAACGTTGCTTGAAATAGCTTTAGCCGTGTTTGGTGACCAGATTTGAGTAGCCAGGTAAGCACCTGGATATTCAGATCTGACCAAACCTCCTTCTTTCCCACCTCCTTCTCTTCCCCACTACCTTCAGCCTCACAAAATACTCCAATTGGGGATGCAAGTCTGGCTGGCTCTAGACGGTTGGGAGCAGTTGCTAGTGAAACAAAGCCACACATTATTAACACCTCTTCCATAAGTTTCCAGGCACCTGGTACAAACGCTGCAGTAAGTTCTCTCGTTAGTTTCCAGTACCGCTAACGCCGCGGGAAAGAGCTTTCGGCCAGAGGTAGAAACCTCTCTCCCATGTGGCGAGCTGCTCCGAGCGCTTTGGTGCGAGAAGGTCCCACGTGCATGTTATTATCTAGCGGCTGGCCCCTCTATTGGATCTCGGGACGCGGTGTTAAAATTTAACGCGCTCTTTTACGCCGGTTTCTTTATCGAAAATGAGCGCTAATCAGCGCTTTCGTTCGACTCTCGGCCGGGGCAGGACGGCTGGCTTTCGCTGGGCCGGATGAGTATTTATTCACTTTACGAGCGTATGTTTGATTTTGGTAATAGGAAAAACGTGGACTCTTACAAAGATCGTTGTAGCAAAAACGGCCATAACCTCAGAGCAAGAATATATACGGAGAGAGAGCTAAATACTTTTACCCAACCTATACAAATTTACGATAAATCACTTCCTCCGGGTGTTTAGGTCGTAAACCGCGAGAGAGAAAGAGACGAGACAAGTTCTCTGATAATAGCAATTCTGCTTCAACCTAACAATTCAACACGCCTATGCGACGAATGCAACAGCTGGGAAACACATACTCCGATGTCGCTGATATATTGAACACGTCAATATCAAACTATAAGTCTAATTTAGTACAATTCTGGTAGAGCTAAGCTAATAGTTGGACCTGTTACTTAATATTATTTTTTTCTTTTCTTTTACAATATTTTTAAACCTGTTATTAATTAAATATTATTAGTTATTTTCACCTACAAAAATTTTGTATCTGCTATTCATTACTCTTTTTATTTTATTTTACACAATTTTTTGCACTAATGAGGTTATATATTTTTTTTAAATAAATACGTTAACATGTATGTAAAAGCCTATAACGGGCGTAAATAAATATAGCACCACCATTCGGTATGTGAGCATGTTTTCCGTCTCCCGCGTCTCCGGCGACTCCGCCCACTACGTTTTGTTATGCGACATATCAGGACGAAACCCAACGGTTTTTCAGGTTATACCCTATATTTTTGTTTGTAACAACACTGTGAAAAGGTAAAAGGTAAATATACAAAAACACAATGTCGACATGTGCTATGAATGGATGTATAAATACCCTAGCCCTAGTCCTAGTCACGCCCGAGTCAAGAAAAAATCATCAATCCTGATTACAGAAGCGCTCCTGATAAGAGAGATAAATATTGGATTTGGAGCAATACGCCGACATTATTGTCACAATCTTTACAATATCTATAAAATGCAACCTCCATGTTATAACTTTTTTCTAATTTTCGTTTAATTTCATCTTTCATTTCTTTTCTTCTTTCTCCGTTTTATTTATTTTTATTTTATCTTTATTAATATTTACATTTAATATTATATAATTTATGTACACTACGTCTCTCTCGACATAGGAATATCCTAGTGAGACAGACATGGACCAAACCCATGTATTTTTTTTATATTTTAGCAAGAATAATAATAAAAATAAAAAATTAAAAAATCGATTGGTAGTGGGCTATGGAAATGAAACAGAGGTGGCCTACAGATGAGGTATGCTGACGATCAGAGACGTACACTCCATAAAAGCACGTAAGCACTGCCTACCCTGCCGTACTCGCATAAAAATATGAAATATATTGGATTAAATAATATGAAATTATTGCAAAATATAAATCTACGCTTTTAAAAATACACGCGAAGTTCAACTCATTGCACCGCCGCGAGCGTCATAATTACCGTCCTAATATAACGTGTCAAAAGCAGTAACTACATATGCCCAAACGCCGTCAACGTCAGAGTAGATTATTCTATGTTCACTAGACTACACAAAATATGTATGCTGTGAACTGTTGCGCGTTAAAGTGGCTCATTTGTATTGGTATCTTTGTTAGTCTCTGCATAATCAATGTAATATCAATCAGTGACATTTGTTGGTAACTATCTCTATTATCTATTTATTTGCTGTTTTTCCTACTGCCTGCCTCCCTTGATCAAAAACTCTGTGCACGACACTGCTGACGATCTAAAGAAAACTGTCGGCATCAGATGAGTGAGTGCCGCCGAGAATAGGCAAAACCAGACATACTTGAAAGAGGCTTAACCCCAAAAGATGTACGAAGAACAATCATTCATAACCAATTGCGGACGATTTCTGCTTCACTTGCCTAATCAAGTGTGTTGATAAAATTATGTACGAGTATAAGGTTAGAGAACCCTATGAAAAAAGCAGTAGATTATTATTCAAGAGCATTTTCTGTAAACAAAGAAATGTATACTTCAACAGATTCTTTCATTAATTTTGCTTCTAAACGTTTCTAATTTTCGGCATTTTGTATCTGCAGCCGGCTCCCTCTTCACTTATCTATGTGTGACTCTTTCACTTCCCTGGACCAATTTGCCTCCATCATTTGCAAATTACTCCAGAATGTCGTTCTACTTGAGCGGTCAGCTGGAAAATTGCGGAAGACTTCACCGAGCGACAGGAGACAGACTTCTGCTTTAAAATGCTTCTGTATTAATATTGTCCGGAAGTTCTGTGCATCTTCTATTGAATACCTCTCAGTACTTTTGTGAATCTCTTAGACGTATCTATACGTTCAACGACGAGGATTTTGGATATTTGCATAATGGTACCTATTGTATTTGTTCATATACCATGTGAACCTTGATTTTTAAAACACACTATTATTCTTTAAATCATATCCGATTGTTTCGCCTTCGGAACTTGTTAGTTTGTTAAACTGTCAGTAGCTAACAAATTGCCGATGCCTTCGTAAGGCGAAACAGCCGTCACGTATGCAAAAATATAGCAGAACTTTAAAAAACGTGTATTATTTAGTAATAATAATAAAATATAATGGGGTTGTACATTAATGGAGGACTGAACGCTGTTGAGGTAAATCAAAAATTATCCAATAAAGCGAAGCTACCAGTCCACAATGTAGTACTTATACCAACCCTGATGAACGGCAGTGAGGTATGGAACTGGCAGAGAAAGGATGGAAATAGACTGAATGCCGTAGAAATGAGATCCTTGAGGCGTATGTGTAAACGCATTACGATTGCATCAGCCTTGCATTCTCTCCGGATAGCCTCATAAAAATGTAAAACAAGGCCATACATAGTTTTACCGCACATACACTTCAGGGATCTCATTTCTACAGCATTCAGTGTACTTTTATCCTTCCTCTGCCAGTTTCATGCCTTACTGTCGTACATCAGGGTTGGTATAAGCGCTCCACTGGGGACTGCTAGCTTCGCTTCTTTGGACAGTTGTGCATGTGCGTCGACAACGTTCAATCCTCCATTAAAGGTGTGGTTATTTATCTTATTTTTACATTATTCAAGCTCATTGAATATGGCAGATTGGGCATTGCACCAACCACCCAGTACTACTGGTACAAAAACTGAAATAAATAAGTAATTTACTAAATTGTCAATGAAAATGACTCATTACAAAGGACCATTGTTGATATTTTGGAAATTAATTGGTCAATCTCACTAAAGTTATAATAGATTTAATGATGGGATTTTTGTGACCAGCGTTGAATTTTTTTGATTGGGAAACAATGAACGTCTCTGCCAAAGGAATGCTAGGGCTTAAATACGTATTTTTCGGATAATTCGTGTGCACATATATTAATAACAATTACATATCTATGTTTTTTGTAATATGAAGAAGACTATTCATGACTAGTCAAATCGTGGCGAAATACGAAATTACAATGACTTTTGAACTATACTCTCATAAGGATCGGTCGGTAGCCGAGTGGACAAACGCGTCGGATTCCCACCCGGGCGTCGTGGGTTCAACTCCTCTGCTACCTAAGTCCTTTATCATTGCACAAGCAAAATCTTCTGCTTATTATGATAGCAGTAGGAGTTTTTCAAATATTTTCAGGTTATTCGTAACCCGGGAATGTTTGAGTGGTAAATACTCTAATTGTCGCCCTGGTGAAAGACCACCATTCAGAATTCAAACGTTGCTTGAAATGGCTTTAGACGGCGTGTATTGAGACCGGATCTGAATACCTAGGTACTTCCCAACCTTCCCCTTCCTTATCTCCTTCCCCTCCCCACTACCTTCAGACTCACGACATACTCTTATTAGGGATGCCATAGTCTCACTGGCTCTAGACGGTTGGGAGCAGTTAAGACTCTAGCGCGGTATTAACTATAAAAAAATAATACAAAAATATAACACTAAATTACACAACCCAATACAACAACGTGAAAATAATATTTAACAGATCGTTATCATAAAACGTTAATTTTGTTTATGGGTATAACAATGCGTGTATACATACATCAACAGATTAAAAAACAATTTACTAGAAGCCAAGGGTGTAAAAAATCTAGATGTAGAAATATGATCAAATTTGTTAAAGCAGAGAAATGGAAATAATTTTGAAGACAGTTAACGTGTTGGTACTTAAAAAACATAAATATTAACACTAGGTTTACAGCACCCGTCAAGTTGACGAATTTTATTAAGCAGACAGTATTTTTTTTACGTCTTTTTATAATTGAACAGTGTAAGGCCAGGGGCGCACGGGTGACTTTTGTCACAGCAACAGTTTCGTCACTGTCACTGTCTTCCAATCGAGCACGCACACGGAGAATGATTGTCACCCGTTACCCTTTCATTCCGGCAATGGATTTCGAGCAGGCGGATGAGTCACCGAATGACATTTTGTCACCCGTGCGCGAGCGCCCATACGAAAGTACTCTCTACAGACACGGTGACAGTTTCGTCACTCAAAAGTCGCCAGCCAGTGGAACGAAAAAGTCACCCTAATGTCACATCGCTGCGTGCGCGAAACTGTTGCCGTGACAAAAGTCACCCGTGCGCGCCTGGCCCAAGTATGTTTACTGTATTTTTATTTTCGGAAACTTGTTATTTTTGAAATCTAGTCGCTATATATCTATCTCAATAAACACTCGTCAAATGGAAATAACGCTTTAGTATTTGTCCCATTTATTGAAATTATTACGTCTAAAATAAAATAATCGTAGTGTAACAATTTGTATGAAGCAATGAAGGACGAATGTCATCGGTGTGAAGGATATTTTGTTTCAAACCCAAATTACAAATACGCATTCGTTGCGTAACACATTCGGCGCATTATGATTTATGGGCCAATAAAAAAGGTCTCTTCGAGGGTGGAAGTCTGGTGAAGTTGACTATACGGCTGCATTAGTGTAAGAAAATAAATCTAATTTCAGTTAAATAAAACATTTATTTAAACAGTATTTGTGTTTATCCGTCAATTTGACGAGTGCCCGTAGAAATAGGTATATAAAAAATGCCCGTAAACGTAGCGTTAAAGTATTATAAGGTAAGGATTCTAAAAATGCAAGCAGTGTGAATATAACAAATAACAGAAGAACCAGAATATATTTTATGATAATAAGTGTTCGGTTTTCATTAGACATTGTGTACGGTGTTGCATTGTCTCTAGCCGCAGCTCGTATCCCACAAGGCTCGGGAGTGAGACCGCCGTTACGGCCGCAGTCGTGATGGACGTAACAAGCTGACAACACCTCGAGGTCAATGTCGTAGAGTGCCTCGTAACCTAGCCAACCTCGACACTGAACACCGAGGCATGTAGACTGGAGACTTCAAACCTTAGAGTAAGAATACATATGGAGAGAGAGCTAAATATTTTTACCCAACCAATACAAATTTGCGATAAATAACTTTCTCCGGGTTTTTACCTCTCGATGTACAGATATTGTTAACTTGTCTCTTGAATCTTTAAGGTTCTTGTTGAAGATATCAAGAGACATGTTTTTTTATTATTTAAAAAAAAGTTTATTTTATATTTGCAAAAACAGTTTTACACCAAAACATTGCAAAAAACACAGAAAATGGTAGTTATAATTACACAAAGATTAAGGTAAAAAGAAGTTTAAAAACAAACAAAAAAAAAGTTTTCAAGAATGACATAATACAGTTAGAACTTAATAGCTAGTTCTTGCTTAAACTTAAAAATATCCAAATTTCCTGCGAGGCAGTTATTTAACCTAGTTAGTCTTCCCAGAGGCATCACCATTAGTAAGTTCTGCACCTGGGAAGAAACAGAAGCCTGTATTGGCGGCCTCGTGTGAAATTATCAGGGACATAAAATCCGCATAATTTCCGCCAGAATGTCAGGTATTAATAATACACCGTTCAGGAGTTTATGAGCAAAAAGCAGTAATGCTATATCCCTCCACGAACTAAGGCTTTCCGAGATAAACGCTGTTGAAAACAGCCATGGGTAAAAACCAAACTCTCTCATGTAGTACCATACCCCGTGTTATGCTATGCTGAGCCAAGACGTCTGTTCTGCCATGTGGAATACACGGCAGATCGTGGTGTCGCCCCTGGCAGTAGTTGTTTGGCACAAACAACTTATAGCATTCCAGGAGGTATGGATTGTCTTGACTTCGTATACTGTGAGAGAGAAAGAGACAATAAAAATCTTCACATAATATTTCAGCACTTCTAAGTGTGTAAGAATGTTCTCCGTCCGCGCTAACTTTACATCATCGAGTCGCATAAATTATGTCAACGGATTTTGAGGTTATTTCCTATTTTTGTGCTGGTTAAAAAACTTGCAGTGGTTATACAAATAAATCAAACATGATGGTGATATGTGCTATGCGTGAATGCTCAAATAAGTCCAAACAATATTTTTAACCGAAATTTAGAATTTTCACATTTTTAATGATATAAATACATGAAAAACAACAAAAACCTTCCATCATTAAATAGGCAAACCTTCTGTTATAGGTGAGATATTAGTGTGATATTTTGACTTAATAAATAATTTTAATTGTGTATTGATATTGTTTTGTTTAATGTGTTCAAATATGTTTTAAAAAATATCTGAATTCCATGTGGGCTGTAACTAAAAGGCTATCCGACATCCTTTAATATAGCTTTGTTTCATTCTACCGAAAACAATACTGACTACACTGTTTCGCAAAGGTGCCTCTCGTACCGTTTCATTACCATTCATACAGCTTCAAACTGAATCACAGCGCAGCTTGCAGACTCTGTACTTGCGGTCAACGAAGAAACCTTCAGTTTTACTGCCTAGACAATCATCTTGGTAACCACCATCTTAATGTGTTGGTTGTGTGTTATGCCTCCTTATTTACGACCTACAACATTTTTAAATAGATTTTATGTGAATACCGCACAAGAGTCCCAACTGCTCCTAACCGTCTGGAGAAAGCAGGTCTGTGGCATCCCCAAATAGCGTAATATATATATATATATATATATATATATATATATATATATATTATACATATACATAGAGCAAGTGGATGAGTTTGTGTATTTAAGAAATATGTTTACAAGAGACGGAAAGGCTGATAAGGATATTGAAAGAAGGGTGAATGCAGGAAACTCCATTAATGGAGGACTGAACGCTGTTGGGGCAAATAAGAAATTGTCCAAAGAAGCGAAGCTAGCAGTCCACAATGGAGTGCTTATACCAACCCTGATGTATGGCAGTGAGGCATGGAACTGGCAGAGGAAGGATGAAAGTAGACTGAATGCTGTGGAAATGAGATCTTTGAGACGGATGTTCGGTAAAACCATGTGTGACCGTATTACAAATGTGGATATCCGGAAAGAATGCAAGGCGGATATGAGCGTAATGGATAGGATCAAGAAAGGGACGCTTAGATAGTTTGGGCATGTAGAGCGAATGAACGAAGAAAGGAGTGTGAAAAGAATATATGATGCGAAAGTGAATGGAAGAAGAAGTCGAGGACGCCCGAGAAAGACATGGCACGATCAAGTAAATCAAATACTTGAATCGGGTCATGTGAAGAGTCAGAATAACAGAAGAGTATGTATGAGACGATGTATGAATGTAAATGAAGCAAGAAGTGTGTGCCAAGACAGAGTTGTATGGCGGTCCGTCCTCTCTGCCTACCCCTGCGGGGAAACTGCGTGATGGTTAGTTAGTTATATATATATATATATATATATATTATTTTTTTTATACCAACAGAATTTGGTGGTTAGTGCAATACCCAATCTGCCATACTACATGAGCGTAATCTTATTAACTTCTAACCTACCTATTCAGACCTGGTCACCAAGCACGGCTAAAGCCATTTTTTAAGCATCGTGTCTTTTCTGAATGGTGGTATTTCACGAGGGCGATCCTGGGAGTATCTACCGCTGCGGGACGTGCCGCAAATATTACACAAGTATATTAGAAACAAGTGAATTAGTTATCTGAGTGAATAATTTATTTGCGTACAACATATTATATATTATTTTCTCCTTGTTAGTTAGTCTTATTGGCTTAATTAATTTAGTATGAAGCGCACTTAAGGTGAAATATCACAAAACTGCGCTATATAAGTTCACTGTTATTATTATTATGGCACGATCAAGTAAATCATCGATGAGTCAGAACAACAAATAATAATCGTTCACAGATAAAAAATAAATATATTTCTTAATATCTCTCTTCATTTATAAGTTATCTTTAAAAAAAAGTACTTACCGGTACCATGTTATTACTAGTAAAGAATCAAAATATTCTATTTTCATTCCCTGACGTTATGGCGGCCCAACGCTCGGAACCAAAATTCCATGTTTTTTTTAATTACACGAGGCGTTTATTTAGTGACGTTCATTTAGAGGCCCTAAAAACGTCATCGTATAACATAAAGTTTGAAGTGGATCATTACAGCCTTAATATTTCATTCGCCTTAACAGAGGCAGGCCGCCGAGTCATTAAAATGCATCCATCTGGGGACCATGGCGCGATCATTCGAGAATGACGGTTCGATGGAGTTCATCTTCAATACATTCCGATCCACCACTACCACAATCTAAACCAGCCTCCTTGGTCGAGTGGTTTAGACGCTCGACTACGAATCCAAAAGTCGCGGGTTCAAAAATCCCTAGCTAACTAACCATCACGCCGTTACTGCAGGGGTAGGCAGGGAGGCGCACCGCCTTATAACTATGTCTTGGCACACACTCCTTGCTTCATTCACTCTCATACATCGTCTCATACATACTCTTCTGTTATGCTGACTCTTCACATGACCCGATTCAAGTATTTGATTTACTTGATCGTGCCATGTCTTTCTCGGGCGTCCTCGACTTCTTCTTCCATTCACTTTCGCATCTTATATTCTTTTCACACTCCTTTCTTCGTTCATTCGCTCTACATGCCCAAACCATCTAAGCGTCCCTTTCTTGATCCTATCCATTACGCTCATATCCGCCTTGCATTCTTTCCGGATATCCACATTTGTAATACGGTCATACATGGTTTTACCGCACATCCGTCTCAAAGATCTCATTTCCACAGCATTCAGTCTACTTTCATCCTTCCTCTGCCAGTTCCATGCCTCACTGCCATACATACATCAGGGTTGGTATAAGCACTCCATTGTGGACTGCTAGCTTCGCTTCTTTGGACAATTTCTTATTTGCGCCAACAGCGTTCAGTCCTCCATTAATGGAGTTTCCTGCATTCACCCTTCTTTCAATATCCTGATCAGCCTTTCCGTCTCTTGTAAACATACTTCCTAAATACACAAACTCATCCACTTGCTCCAAGCATTCATCATTCACAACTATATTGCACGCTGTTCTCGTACTCTCTCTTTCAAACACCATGACTTTGGACTTACTTACATTCATCATCAACTCATTTTGCATACATACTTGGTTCATCCTAGACACGAGAAAGACACAAAAACACAAAAAAAAGAGACAAAAAAAAGACACGATCCTTAACCTTAAAATATTCATTTGATTAAGTTCCAAATACATGAATACAACCAGACTACTTTAACTGCCTACCTCTTTGTGTACAGGTTAGTTAGTTGTTGGGTCATCCCATGGAAGATGATTACCTGAAAAAAAAGAAAAAACAAAGGTTAGCATCTATCGTCATAATTAAATAAGAAACCAACTTTAAACAAGTATAATGGGACGAAAAACACTCTCAGCCTCAAAAAAGTGGCTCAAATAGTTACCGTGTAATCCAATTAGTTTTCATTAGCTAGGAAAAGAAGTCAAGAGCTTTTTTAGTCTTCATGTGAACATAACCTAACTCTTGCATCAATATAATATCATAAAGAGAGGTATTTTTATGTGACCCTACAGTGTAGTAAAGGTTCCGTAGGCTGTATTGTGTAGAGCCACTCGGTTGGGTTGATTATGTGCGGCTGGTTAAGGAAGGGGATGTAGGAAAAGATTTGTTGATGCGCTTCGTAAACTTAATGATACCAACTTCCTTCCATAGACGACCTCCGTGGTCGAGTGGTAAGATGCTCGGCTACGAATCTAGAGGTCGCGGGTTCAAACCCGGCGTGCGCAAATAAATTATATTTAAATAATTTGTGTCAACATATAAAAATAATGCATGGTATATTTCCGGCACGTTCCAGAGTGGTAGATACTCAAGTATCGCCCTGGTGAAATACCACCATACGGAATTGTAACTTGGCTTGTAATGGCTTTAGCCGTGTTTGGTGACCAGATCAGA
The DNA here is from genome assembly GCA_022651775.1 of Drusus annulatus. Taxonomy (NCBI): domain Eukaryota; kingdom Metazoa; phylum Arthropoda; class Insecta; order Trichoptera; family Limnephilidae; genus Drusus; species Drusus annulatus. The sequence goes on along the minus strand of JAGWCC010000400.1, from coordinate 868,586 downwards.
ATAGCCAACCTTCATCTTTCCCATTTCCTTTCCCCCTCACTACATTCAGCCTCACAACATACCCGTGTGGGAATGCCATAGTCCCACTGGTTCCGACCGTTGGGAGTAGTCGAGACTCTTGTGCGGTGTTAACTACATTAAAAAAAAACACATTATATTATAACGCCTATTTAGGCGTATTGTAATATGTATTTACACGGCCAGCAACGGGGCACACCTAACAGCCTAGCAGAGGAAGGTGTTTCTAGCGGCAAAGGAGGAATTTTCCCGGTTTACCCTTCGTGACGGAAAACACCTCTAATTTTGTGATTACTTACGGCAGCGTGTTTTAATTCGCAAATAAACGTGATCTACCTAACCTTAAAGACTATCAATCGACAATTACTTACTACATTTATTTATTATAGTTCCCTAGTTTTACAAGATTCCGATGAACAACCCGTTCCTATACTTTCGACATCAACTCTTTCTAGAAATAAACGAACCGTTGTACTGCAAAAGTCAAGGGCGTTTAAATACATATTTACAGGTTTTTTTAAGAATTGGTACCTGAGTTAATGGCCTTTTTTGGCGAACTTTTAATGAACAACAGTTACAAGCTATATTCAATCAACTAAGGGGGAGAAAAACCAACTACGGTATTTTGCAAGTACTTTGCAACAAGAAGTAATAATAAATTGATGTATGTTTTTAACTACAGACCGTTTGAAATCGTTACCACCAGCCAGCGATTGAATTTAACCCATATCTACGAGTATATAGTACTCGTATATAGTAGAGCAGTGGTAGAGAATATCTAAGATGGGGCAACACACACAACTCTGTCTTGACACATTCCTCGCTTCATTCATACGTCTTCTCATGTAGGCATGGTATCTACGGCTTAAAGTCAAGTTATTGTATTTCCGTAAACCATGATTTAGAGATGAACAAGTGAAATATAATTTAAATCTCTAAAAAACGAAGTGAATACAGCACAAGATTCCCAACTGCTCCCAACCGTCTAGAGCCAGTGAGACTATGGCATTCCCAATTGGGGTATTTTGTGAGACTGAAGGTCGCAAGGAGGGAAAAAACATAATAATAATATTTGGATGATTTTTATAGCGCCGTTTGTGTGAAAAATCACCTCAAGGGCGCTGTACAGATCTTGTTAAATTGTAATGTTTATGTAAGATGGAATGCGGCCGCCCCAACAGATTTAGACCAACGTGGGCAAATGTCATCTGGCTGTCGTAAGGGTGTCGCTTGGGTGATTTGTTGGATGCCTGATTCGCTCGCGTTCGGGAACAGTCGGTCGAGATCGGCACTCCCCCGCCCCCCCTGCCGGTTCCCGGGCCGGCGGTCGAAGGGACACATCTGGACAAGGGTCAAAGCAAGTGACCATTCTGGGCTATGGCACTGCATTTAAAACTCTGATATTTAAAGATTAAAATATTTTCTTAAAAATCAAAATTACGTTGAAACTAGTCACTTTAAAATTATTTAGAGTTTATTCACTTAACCTATACACAACAACGGTAATTTTAGTGTGGGGAAGGAGAAGGTTGGGAAGTACCTGACTATTCAGATATCGTCACCAAACACGACTAAAGCTAAAAGCGACAAGCAACATTTACGTTTAGATAGATGGTCTTTCACCGGGTGATACTAGAAGTATCTACCACTCTGTCTTGCCGCAAATATATTCAATATCATTTTATATCAATTAAATGCGAAATAACACAAATCGATTCATTACACAAACGAATTCGGGTTATTATTCCTTTTTCTATTTTGAAGAAAGACGAACATTCCGTGTTACGAATAACCTGACAATATTTGAAAAACTCCTACTGCCATCATAAGAAGCGGAAGATGTTGCTGGTGCAATGATGGAGGACTTAGCCAGCAGAGGAATTGAACGCACGACGCCAGGGTGGGAATCCGACGCGTTTGTCCACTCAGCTACCGACCGGTCAAACTGTTTATTTTATTTTTTATAATGAATACCTCACAAGAATCCCAACTGCTCTTAACCTTCCGAAGTCAGTGTGCCTTTGGGATCCCCAATCAGGGTATGTTGTGAGGTTGAAGGTAGTGGAATAATAATGAAATCTTAGATGTAAGTCACTAGTTATAAGTTATTTTCCGGAGTTAGTTACTAGCTATAAGTCCTTACTGTAAGTCACTAGTTGAAAATATTAGTTGTAGGCCATTAGTAATAAATTTCAATTGTAAGTTATTAAATTTTAAATAAAAGTAACTTTGTTTTGACACCACTTTATTAGATACATATACTAACCGGTTCCGGCTCTACCTGAACCTTCTTCAGGGTTGAACAATACATATTTGTTCAACCCTGAAGTAAATAATATAATTAATTAATAATAATAATAATATTTAATAATGTCTTACCAGAAAGTGAGTGCTTCATGTCAAAGTGTAAGTTATTAGTTTTAAGTTCAAGTGATAAGTTATAGATTAGATAAATTAATTTGTAAAGCGCCCTTGAGGTGATTTTCCCACAAAAATGGCGCTATAAAAGTTATCCATTTATTATTATTATTATTATTAAGGAGAGGGAGGAAATGGGAACGAGGAAGATTGGGAAGTACTTGGCTATTCAGATCTGGTCTGCAAGCACGGTTAAAGCCATTTCAGGTAACGTTTCGATTCTGAATGGTGGTCTTTCACCAGGGCGATATTTTGAGTATCTACCACTCTGAAACGTGCCGCAAGCATGCTAAATATTATAATGTTATATTAATAAAAATGTGAATTAACACATATTATTTACATAATAATAAATATACATAAATTTTACTTGCACACGCCGGGATTTAAACCCGAGACCTCTGGATTCGTAGTCGAGTCTTAACCACTCGACCACGGAGATCGTGATCTTGTCGTGAACAAAAAAAACAAAAACACTAGTGCACAAACGGGCGGTCCGTTTGATAGATTCTTCTATCTTAACAAACGGATTGCAATTTTTGGAGCACAGACGTCGAGTGGGATTGCTGTCCCTGTTCTGCCGGTATTTCAATGGACGATGCTCCGAGCAACTCGCGTCATTGATCCCTTCTGCACCGGTGCATAGTCGGAAAACTCACCAAACGCGCGCCCAACATTTCGCTGTGCTAGTTCAATACTATAACAAATCGTTTGTTTTTTTGACTTATGGGTGTATTTTGAATCCTTATGTTGTAAGGAAACAGAAAATACCAATAAGTAAAAATAAATAAATTATTTTGACTTGTTATAGTATTGAATTAGCACATCGATTTGTACAGGGTTTCCATTCGACACGTGAGAACGGGTCGCTTCTACGACTCATTTTGTGATTCAATGATTTGCTGGCCTCTGTGTTTCCTCCCTCCTACAACATTGGCCTCTTTAAGACCCAGGTTCACTCCTTACTTTCCTCGAAAAGACCCTCCACACAGCATCCCCAAAGATGACAAAGGTCCCGAGGGAAATTATTTCCCCCGGCCTTCCTGGGGGTCGCTTCTACGACTCGTTCTTGTGTTCAACAACTCGACTATAGAACGATTTTCCGGCCTCTATGTTTTCTCCCTCCTTCAACATGGGTCTCTTCAAGACACAGGTTCACTTCTTCCTTTCCCGAAAAGACCCTCCACACAGCATCCCCAAAAAGACGACACAAGCTCTGAAGGACATTATTTACCACGGGGCCTCTTGTGCGGAGTTGATTTAATAAAAAAAAAAACACACCCAGGTATTTACTAAATTTTGTTCGATTTGTCACAAGTTAGGGAATAGCCTGATGTTATTTTATATCAATGGTGGACATGATTATCTCTCCACAGTAATCTCGGGTCCATGTTTCGTAATTGCTCCTTCAATTCGGAAGCTGCGATGGACCATCTGAATGATACAAATTGGGAGAAGATTGATCAAAAGTACCTAATGATCCCAATTTGTTACGTGTACATCTATCATTCAAAGTGGGTTACAGCTGATGTAACAACATTAAACTTGACGGGCGCTCACGATGTTTAAAGTAGTAAGGAAATCAAAAAGCTTTATCGGGATGTTCATAAGTTGATAATTTATATAACAATTCAAAGTAATATTTAAAGTATTGTATATGCGCCCAAGTGGGTTTTTACATATAATGGTACATTTAACATTGACAATTATTTGCTCATACGAAAAGTTAGAATGAGTAGTAAACATTTTATTTTACAGTGAATAGCATACAAGAGTCCCAACTGCTCTCAACCGTCTAGAGCCAGTTATACTAAGGCATCCCCAATTAAGGTATGTTGTGAGGCCGAAGGTAGTGGGGTGGAGAATGAGATGAGGAAGATGAAGGTTAGGAGTACCTGCCTATTCAGATCTGGTCACCAAACACGGCTAAAGCCATTTTAAGCAACGTTTCGATTCTGAATGGTGGTCTTTCGCCAGGGCGATACTCTGGAACGTGCCGCAAATATACCATACATTATTTTATATGAATTAAATGTGTTATGACACACGAGGAACAAATTGTGGAAGGTATTATCCATATATGGAGTTAACACAAAGCTTATACAAGCAATCGCGTCCTTGTACGAGGGAAGCGTTGCATGTGTTAGAGTGAACGGTGATTTTACGAAGTGGTTTAACATCACAAAAGGTGTAAAACAAGGCTGTGTAATGTCACCGTGGTTGTTCAATTTGTACATGGATAATTGTATGCAAGAATTGAAAGGTGTGGGCTTGGGCGCGAAAATGAACAATGCGAAAGTATGTTGCCTATTGTATGCGGACGATGCGGTGCTGATTGCTGATAATATGGAAGATCTACAGTTTCTCGTGTCTAGGATGAACCAAGTATGTATGCAAAATGAGTTGATGATGAATGTAAGAAAGTCCAAAGTGATGGTGTTTGAAAGAGAGAGTACGAGAACAGTGTGCAATATAGTTGTGAATGATGAATACTTAGAGCAAGTGGATGAGTTTGTGTATTTAGGAAGTATGTTTACAAGAGACGGAAAGGCTGATATGGATATTGAAAGAAGGGTGAATGCAGGAAACTCCATTAATGGAGGACTGAACGCTGTTGGGGCAAATAAGAAATTGTCCAAAGAAGCGAAGCTAGCAGTCCACAATGGAGTGCTTATACCAACCCTGATGTATGGCAGTGAGGCATGGAACTGGCAGAGGAAGGATGAAAGTAGACTGAATGCTGTGGAAATGAGATCTTTGAGACGGATGTGCGGTAAAACCATGTATGACCGTATTACAAATGTGGATATCCGGAAAGAATGCAAGGCTGATATGAGCGTAATGGATAGGATCAAGAAAGGGACGCTTAGATGGTTTGGGCATGTAGAGCGAATGAACGAAGAAAGGAGTGTGAAAAGAATATATGATGCGAAAGTGAATGGAAGAAGAAGTCGAGGATGCCCGAGAAAGACATGGCACGATCAAGTAAATCAAATACTTGAATCGGGTCATGTGAAGAGTCAGAATAACAGAAGAGTATGTATGAGACGATGTATGAATGTAAATGAAGCAAGAAGTGTGGGTCAAGACAGAGTTGTATGGCGGTCCGTCCTCTCTGCCTACCCCTGCGGGGAAACGGCGTGATGGTTAGTTAGTTAGTTATGACACACGTTAATCAAATAAAATTTATTGGCGCACGCCGTGATTGAACCCGCGGCCTCTGGATTCGTAGTCGAGCGTCTTACCACTCGGCCACGGAGGCCGTCAAAACATGAGTATTGCATACAATGTATTGGTTTGATTACATTAAATTAATATTGATTTAAGATGTATGATATTATAGCCTTCTTGTATATACATTCCGTGCAATTAAATACATCAGCCACCTCTGCGTATGTATTACCAACTACGTGCAATCTAGGTAAGATTATCTCCTCATCAATGCACCTCTAACCGCAGTTGACACAGGAAGAGGGATAAATAATCCCTGCAGTGTTCAAAATGTCTACAATGCGATATATGGTACGAAAGGGAATAAGGTTCAGTAAATCAGGACTGTTTATAACACAGTGTACTCCTTATATAGATGATAAAATAGAGTTAAAAATAATCATACAACGAAATATTAATCAAATTTTAAATAAAAGTAACTTTGTTTTGACACCAATTTATTAGATACACATGCCAACCGTTTTCGGCTCTACCTGAACCTTCTTCAGGGTTGAACAAATATGCATTAATACATATTCGTTCAACCCCAAAGAAGGTTCAGGTAGAGCCGAAACCGGTTGGTATGGGTATCTAATAAAGTGGTGTCAAAACAAAGTTGCTTTTATTTAAAATTTAATTATGTCTTACCACAAAGTGAGTGCTTCATGTCAAAGTGAAATATTAATCCTTGTCCAATCATGCCACATAAATGCAAGATTTAGGGTGGATATTGCTCAAATATAAAACAGATAAACAGGTAACAGGTAACAGATAATATATATGCATTTAAACGTCATAATTTAAGGTGTAAAATAGTATAAACCTGGAAGAGATGGAAAGAATTTGACAAAGCGGTTCTACTGGTAAATATAATATATAAAACATAAACAAGTATTGTTTAATGAATAGGTATTGCTTGAAATATTAAGCCTAAAGAAAATACACCTCAACTACAAAAGACGTAAATTTTCGATAGAACCATTTGTGTCGTTTAGGCGGAAGGCATCCATGCTCGAGTGGTAAGACGCTCGACTACGAATCCAAAGGTCGCAGGTTCAAACCTGGCGTGGGCCAATAACTTTTATTAAATTAGTATGACGCGTCATAACACATTTAATTCATAGAAAATAATACAGTTTATTCCGGCACGTTCCAGAGCGGTAAATACTCTAAGTATCACCCTGGTGAAAGAACACCATCCAGAATCGAATTGTTGCTTGAAATGGCTTTAGCCGTGATTGGTGACCAGATCTGAATAGCCAGGTACTTCACAACCTTCCTCATCCCCATCTCCTTCCCCTTCCCGCTACCTTCAACCTCACTATGTACCCCCGTTGGGGATGCCGTAGTCTCACTGGCTCTAGACGGTTGGGAGCCGTTAGTTGTGCGGTTTTCAAGATAAAAAATACACACCTAAGATATTTACACGCAGAATTAATACAATATATACTGCCTGACGATGTTTTTCTTCGTTAATATTTTGCTTATTTTGTTTATTCGAAAAAAAAAACAACGATGATCATAAAAATTGACTTGACAATTTCCACCCTACCAATCCATTGTATTTATTCAAGATAAGAATCCAAAAAACTACCAGAACGTTGAGACAATCGAAAACTATGGAATATAAAAATATAAAGATTATTTATTAAATTAATTAAAAGGTTGCAAACCTACGAATTAACTCAATAGACAAAGCGAGAAGTCAGGGAGACTTCAAACACTCAGCTATAATATACCAGGAGGGAGCGCTAGTGTAGTCAGTATTCTGACTGGGGCGTGGCTAGGGCTAGGGTATTTGTATATCCATTCATAGCACATGTAGACATAATGTTTTTATTTATTTGCCCTTTACCTTTTTAACAGTATTGTTATAAACAAATATATAGGGTATAACCTGAAAAACCTTTGAGTTTTGTTCTGATATGTCGCATAACAAAACGTAGTGGGCGGAGTCGCCGGAGACGCGGGAGATGGAGAACATGCTTACATACCTAAAAACGGAGCTATATTGTGGGGGAACTTGTCTCGTCTCTTTCTCTCTCGCGGTTTACGACGTAAAAACCCGGAGAAACAGATTTATCGTAAATTTGAATAGATTGGGTAAAAATTTTTGAGCTCTCTCCATATATATTCATGCTCTGAGTTCAAACACAAGGGATGAAAATGATAAGACACAAGGTGAAGTTAAAGTAACAACTTTAAAATCCAGTTGAAACGCAAAAAGCCGCACAGAATGTAATCAACGGACCATCAATACATTATTAAGACATTCTTAGAGATGAGAGAGAAAGATCACAATCTCAATCCGGTTAAGATAATCACGCAAATGACTGTGGATCATGCAACACTTTAATCCGATCACTCGCCACTCCGCTGCCCTGACCGACAGCATACAATAATTCCGATCAAGATTACAACAAGTGTATCGGACGTGATACTCTATAAAATAATTAATCATATTCATCATTATTATTATTTTTTAAATCATGTATTCTTTGTCTTATTCGCCCGTACGGACGTCATAGCCTCTGGGTGCGTGAAGAAGAAATGAGCCGACCTGCGCGAACAGGCCTCATTTCACCTTTTACGTCACTGACTGTCGCTATGCCGTGCGTAACGGGCCCTGCGCCGCTCATTCTGTGCCCTGCGTCGCGGGTCCCCTCTCCGGCCCCCGCGCAGCCACCCCCCGGCCCACACCGATCGCCGAGCTCAGCTGAGCCTCTGATTGGCTGGGCCGAAACGCGCGCCAGAATGAAGCGAAAATTCTCCAAACTGTATTAATCACGTTATTTGTACCACATTGTATGTCGATTCCCGTAAATACGGTGAGAGGTATCAATAAACGAATTACGCACGCCTACTCACCTGTATTTACGGAATCCAATGTTATAAAACATCCACCGCGTGCCCACCTGCCAGCGTGCCCGCCTGCCAGCGTGCCCGCCTGCCGCGTGCCCTATCTGCACGCCATCCACCGCGTGCCCACCTGCCAGCGTGCCCGCCTGCCGCGTGCCCTTTCTGCACGCCATCCACCGCGAGCCTGAGGCTCGCCTGCCAGCGTACATATATATTTTTTGTTCCAGGCGCCTGAAATCCTGAAATCCACTTTCCGCACAACACTGCTGTGTAGTTACTGTCTGCCTTTAGGCGCCTGAAGCCCGTTTTCTGCACGCCACTGCTGCGTGCCCACTGTCCGCACCGCGTGCCCATTGCCGCGTGCCCTCTACTTGCACGCCACTGCTGCGTGCCCACTGTTTGCACCGCGTGCCCATTGCCGCGTGCCCTCTACTTGCACGCCACTGCTGCGTGCCCACTGTTTGCACCGCGTGCCCATTGCCGCGTGCCCTCTACTTGCACGCCACTGCTGCGTGCCCACTGTTTGCACCGCGTGCCCATTGCCGCGTGCCCTCTACTTGCACGCCACTGCTGCGTGCCCACTGTTTGCACCGCGTGCCCATTGCCGCGTGCCCGCTGTTTCTCCTGAGCCATGGCACCGTCACTGCGCAGCGGCCGGGGAGGCGCCTCAGACTCCTCTGGTTCCTCCCAGCCGCCGGCCGAGCCTACTCCGCCCGCCCCGGCCCCCCTCGCCGCGGACCCAACAATTGAAGGCCCACTCGCCCCGGCCCCCCAGGTGAATATTCAGATTTTACCTATCACGAGCCCGCAGTCTTCTGATGCGGAAGACGATGCCACGCCATCCACGTCCACAGAGGACACCATCCGCCATCTGCGGCGTGAGATGCGTGCCCAGCAGAAGGAGCACGCCAAGCAAATGGCCAATCTCCTTGCGGCCTTCTCACAGGGCCCGCCAGTTTCGAATACGGCGCGCGCCCGGCCCTCACCCACTGAGACGGGTGAGGCGCCACCCACTGACAATTTCAATGTACCTATTCCGCAGTACCCACCGCCTGCTACCCAGCAGCCCGAGCGGGCCGCTACACGCTACGCTGGGCCCACCACTGCGGCCCAGCCGTACAGCGAGCCGCTTCCCGCTATACGCTACGGCGGGCCGGCTACGGCTCCCCTGCCGTACAGCGAGCTACCGGCCGCTACACGCTACGGCGGGCCAGCTACGGCTCCCCTGCCGTACAGCGAGCTACCAGCCGCTACACGCTACGGCGGGCCCGCTACCGCGGCCCTGCCGTACAGCGATCCACCCGCTGCTACACGCTACGGCGGGCCAGCTACGGCTCCCCTGCCGTACAGCGAGCTACCAGCCGCTACACGCTACGGCGGGCCCGCTACCGCGGCCCTGCCGTACAGCGATCCACCCGCTGCTACACGCTACGGCGGGCCGGCTACGGCTCCCCTGCCGTACAGCGAGCTACCAGCCGCTACACGCTACGGCGGGCCAGCTACGGCTCCCCTGCCGTACAGCGGGCTACCGGCCGCTACGCGCTACGGCGGGCCCGCTACCGCGGCCCTGCCGTACGGCGATCCACCTGCCGCTGCACGCTACGAGCCAGCTACTGCTCCCTTACCGTACAGCGAGCCGCCTTCTGCTACAAATTGCGGTGAGCCTCTCCCGAATTCGTACGCAGCAGAGGCCCAGCCGGCCGGGCCGGGCCAACTTCCCCGCCCTGGATACCAACCAGCACCGGTAAGGGAACAAGACCACTTTTTACCACTGTTTCCACCACCTACCGCAGATGAGACCGCCCAGCATACGAGGGAGTGGGTCCACCATGGCGCAGACCCGCTCTCCCAGATCGCCTCTGTGATGGCAGAGGCGTTTCGTGCGTCACGCACGCAGGGAAGCCCTCGGCCCTCACTGGAAGAGGACCACAGAATGACGGCCCTCATCGCCAGGCAGTCATCTGCCAAGGACCTGCCTGTCTTTTCAGGTGACCCGCTGGAATGGCCGACCTGGATTTCCCAATACCAGCAGTCGACCCACACGTGCCGGCTCACAGCGAGTGAAAACCTAATAAGGTTACAGCGGGCCCTGAAAGGCAAGGCACGAGACGCCGTCGGCCCCCTCCTCATGGACCCCTCACAGGTCCCCGACATCATCGCGGTCCTGGAGCAACGCTACGGCGGGTCGGGATCGATCGCGGCCCTGATGCTGGCGCGAGTAAAGAAGCTGCCACATCTCACCGCCGAAGCATCACTAGAGGACCTGGCGGACTTTTCGGGGACCATCCAAAACTTGGTGGCGTCCTTGAGGATCCTAAATACGGAGGGGTATTTGACCAACCCCACCTTGCTGTCCGACATCACGGCGAAGCTCCCCTGCACGCTGCGCCTTGTCTGGTTGCTTGAGCTGCGGGGGCAGACCACGCCAGCTACGCTCACCCAATTTGCAGCCTTCTTGAAGACCGTCGCGGGCGCGATCCCCATAAGCGGAATGGTTGACGCCGTACGGGCCGTTCGCGCCCCGCGGCGCGAGCAAGTGCACGCGAACGGGCCCGCGTACCCGCGAGTGAAACCAAGTGTTATGGACAGGAGTGATACGGACAGGAGTTTTGTTAATAAAAGTGCAGTGAACAGAAGTAATGTGGACAGGAGTGTAGTAAACCGAAGTAATGTGGACAGGAGTGAAGTGAGTAGAAATGATGTGGACAGGAGTTTTTTGAACAGGAGTGATGTGAGAAATAATAAACGTGACAACTGTGCCCAGTGCGGGGAGGGCCACCATACTCGCGAGTGTCCCGCTTTCGCCGCGAAAAGCGTTTCCCTGCGCTGGGAAACAGTCCGAGTGGGCAACTTGTGCCGAAAGTGCCTGGAGCGCCACCATTCGCGGGACTGCAAGTGGAAAGTGTGGTGCGGTGTGGGGGAGTGCCGTAGCCCCCACCATCGTCTGCTCCATGGCACGGACAATAGGGAGCCTGTCGCGGGTGCCGTGAACCTGTGACGCCGACCCGTGGACTGCAGCGTGCTGCTGAAGGTCGTGCCGGTTGTGCTTTGTGGTCCGGGAGGACAAACTGTGTCAGTGTTCGCGCTCCTGGACGAAGGGTCGACAGTGACGCTTGTCGACGCTGACACCGCGACGCAGATCGGCACCGACGGGCCTGTACGCGGCCTACGGCTCCACGGGGCGAAAGGCATGTGCACCTCCGACACCCACTCCCGCCGTGTGAGGTTCTCCATCCGAGGAGCAGGGAACGAGTCAACCTACCACATCACGGCCAGCACCGTCACCAACCTGGGCCTACCAGAGCAGCACGTGCCTGGTCAAAGCGTGACGCCGCAACTCCTAATTGGGCAAGACAATGCCCACCTCATTGTCTCAAGAGAGGTACAGGAGGGTCACGACACTACGCGAATAGTGTCGCGGACCGCCCTCGGGTGGATTGCCCACGGGGGAGACGGCTCCGATGACGACCGACAGGCAACTACGCTCGCGCTGCAACTGGAGACCGCCGCTGATGCCCGTCTGAGAGAGTTGGTGACAGCCAACTTTGCAGTCGACTCTCTCGGGATAACGTCAGCGGCGAGAGTCAACCAACAGGTGACAAAGGCCATGGAGTTGATGAGGGAGACTACGCGACCTCTCCCTACGGGTCGGTGGGAGACCGGACTCCTATGGAAGGACCCCACGGTACAACTACCGGACAACCGGCAATGCGCCGTGAAACGCTTCCAGTCCCTCGAGCGGAAGCTGGCGGCGGATCCTGGCCTGGCAGCCACCTACACAGACAAGATGAACCAACTTATAGTGAAAGGCTATGCCAGGAAGCTGTCAGACCAGGAGGTCAACCAACCGATGCCCCGGAAGTGGTACCTGCCTCACTTCGCAGTGACCAATCCGAACAAACCCGGGAAGATACGAGTTGTGTTTGATGCTGCCAGCCGATGCCGAGGGACATCATTGAATGACGCCCTGCTCACTGGCCCCGACCTGCTGTCCTCCCTCCTGGGGAACATCCTCCGCTTCCGCGAAGGAAGAGTAGCCATAGCGGCAGACATCCAGGAGATGTTCCTCCGGATAAAAATCAGAAGGGAGGACCAGCCATCTCAACTGTACCTGTGGAGGTCAGCCAAACATCAGGAGCCAGAGACCTACCAGCTCACCTCCATGATGTTTGGGGCTACATGCTCGCCCAGCAGCGCCCAGTATGTGCGGGACAGGGTGGCCGACGAGTTCAGAAAAGAAAACCCGGCCGCCGCAGCAGCCATAAAGTCAAAGTTTTATATGGATGACTATCTTGACGCGGTCGACACTACTGACCAGGCTGCTGCACTAGTCCAAGGAGTGAGTACCCTTCTCGCGAAAGGAGGGTTCCACATCACCAACTGGGCGTCGAATCACCCTGAAGCTGTGGCGAGCGTCCCTCCGCAAGACCGGACGACCTCCACAGTCAACATCAACAGCGGCAAGACGGACACAGAAAGAGTCTTGGGTCTAGTATGGGACCCCTCTACTGACCGCTTCCTCTACTCCTTCCAGGACGCGGCCAGCACCGAAGAGGCCACCCGACCAACGAAAAGACAACTGCTGTCCATCGTGATGAAGATCTTCGACCCGGTGGGCTTCGTCGCCTGCCTCACCATACGGTCGAAGATTCTTCTACAAGCCGTGTGGCGCTCAAGTGTCGGTTGGGATGAGCCGATCACCACCAGCCACGCAGAGAGATGGAGGGATTGGCTGAGCCTGCTCCAGGAGAGCAGCGTCTCCATACCGAGACAATCTCTGCAACACAAGCAGAACGACGTCACCCTGCACCTGTTCTGTGACGCCTCAGAACAGGCTTGCTGCGCGGTGGCATACTACACCGAGGCAACGGATGGTGCGCTGAAGGCCACCTTTCTCGCCAGCAAGTGCAAGGTGGCGCCCCTGAAGCCCCTGTCCATCCCCCGCCTTGAGTTGCAGGCCGCACTCATGGCGGCGAGGCTGGCCGCAACAATCGCCAAGGAGAGCCAGGCCCTGATATGCAGAACCATCTTCTGGACCGACTCCTCCACCGTGCTATGCTGGTTGCGGACCGACCCACGAGCCTATTCAGCGTTCGTGGCGAACCGGTTGGGCGAGATAGACGAGCTCACCAGCATAGCCAACTGGAGATGGGTGCCCACCAAACTCAACCCTGCGGACATTGGCACCCGAGACTCGGAGGTGCCGGATCTGTCACCGAGCGGAAGATGGTTTTGCGGCCCGGAGTTCCTGACTGGTTCTGACGAGGACTGGCCCAAGGAGCGCGCCCAGGCAAAGCCCGACAGCCTAACATTGGAGCTTAGGCCACAATATGTCGGCGTGATGTCCACCGCCGGCCAAGCCCTCCCTTCCATCGAGAGGTTCTCCTCATGGAACAGGCTGATTCGGGCTACCGCATGGGTGCTGCGATTCATCAGACGCTGTCGCTCCGGGCCTGTCAAACCCCTTGAGGGCCCGCTACGAGCAGAAGAGCTCAGGGAGGCTGAAGCAAAGTGGGTAATAGACACCCAAAGGCAAGCCTTCCCCGCTGATCTACTCACTATTCAGCGGGGTGAAGCGCTGCCTGTTGCCAGCCGCTTGAGCCCCCTGACGCCCTTCCTGGGACCGGACGGCGTCCTCAGGATGGGATCCCGGTTACGGGCCCTGGCCAGAACCAAAGAAGTGGCGAGGACACCCATCATCCTCGACGGGGACCAGCCCTACACCAGGCTCCTGCTTCGCCACTTCCACCAGCGGGCAGATCACCCCAGCAGCGAGAAGACGATAGCAGAGGTGCGGGGCAGCTTTTTCGTCTTGCGGCTGCGGACCACCTGCAGGAAAATAACCTACGACTGCTACACCTGCCGCATGCGGAAGAGCAAGCCCTCCCCACCTCTTATGGGAGCGCTACCTTCTTCCCGCCTGCTTCATCACGTCCGCCCCTTCACACACTGCGGACTAGACTACTTTGGGCCCATGGAGGTCACGGTCGGCAGACACCGAGAGAAGCGCTATGGTGCCATATTCACCTGCTTCTCGACCCGAGCGGTGCATTTGGAGCTGGCCGCTTCCTTAACAGCCGACTCGGCCATCATGGCCCTACAGAGGATGGCGTCACGCCGTGGTCAGCCCGCAGTCATGTACTCGGACAATGGAACCAACTTCCATGGGGCGGACAACGAGATGACAGACGCCCTGGAATCCCTCCGGCAAAATAAGAAGTACCAAGATGCCATAGCCACCCAAGGCACAGAGTGGCGATTCACTCCGCCCATGACCCCCCATATGGGGGAGTCTGGGAAAGACTGGTTCGGTCGGTAAAGAAAGCGCTGACCGCAACCCTGAAGGAAAGGGCCCCCAGAGAGGAAACCCTGAGGACCGCGCTGGCAGAGGCTGAGTTCGTGGTCAACAACCGGCCACTAACTCACGTCTCAGTAGACCCGCGGGATGAGGAGCCCCTGACGCCCAATCATTTTTTGATGGGGTCTGCCGGCAAGCGCCCCCACTTGTCGCTGTACGACAAAGGGGAAGAGGAGGTATGCCTCCGCCGCCAGTGGCGCATCAGCCAACAACTAGCAGACATGTTCTGGCGACGGTGGCTACGCGAATACCTCCCAACCATGGGCGCTCGGCAGAAGTGGCACCACCCGACCGACCCCATCAAGAAGGATGACCTGGTCATCATCATGGACCCAGCTCTACCCCGGAACACCTGGCCTCGCGGCCGAATCATCGAGGCCACCCCCGCAGCTGACGGTCAAGTCAGAACCGCTCGAGTGCAGACAGCAACCGGCGTCTACACCCGGCCAGCTGTGAAACTCGCGGTAATCCTGCCGGCGGAGACAGCAGAACCACCTGCGGTACACCCCCCCCCTCAGCGGCCACCCAGAGGGACCGGCCGACGAGGTCGTCGACGATTAACACGTCCTCCCGACAAGATGGGCGCAGCCGTGACTGCACCGGGGGGAGTGTATCGGACGTGATACTCTATAAAATAATTAATCATATTCATCATTATTATTATTTTTTAAATCATGTATTCTTTGTCTTATTCGCCCGTACGGACGTCATAGCCTCTGGGTGCGTGAAGGAGAAATGAGCCGACCTGCGCGAACAGGCCTCATTTCACCTTTTACGTCACTGACTGTCGCTATGCCGTGCGTAACGGGCCCTGCGCCGCTCATTCTGTGCCCTGCGTCGCGGGTCCCCTCTCCGGCCCCCGCGCAGCCACCCCCCGGCCCACACCGATCGCCGAGCTCAGCTGAGCCTCTGATTGGCTGGGCCGAAACGCGCGCCAGAATGAAGCGAAAATTCTCCAAACTGTATTAATCACGTTATTTGTACCACATTGTATGTCGATTCCCGTAAATACGGTGAGAGGTATCAATAAACGAATTACGCACGCCTACTCACCTGTATTTACGGAATCCAATGTTATAAAACTTGTTTAGCTCTAAGACTAAATTAAGACTCTACAAAGCTGCAAGGGCCACCATGTTCACCCTTGCGGCCCCCCTGTTTAACTGTAATATTTTTGTATATGCACAATAAAAATGCAGGCGAGCTGCGGAGTGGTTTAATCGGAGGAGGAAGAGGCAGGCTAGAACCTAATTTTTCATGTTCAGTGATGCAAAATTATTCACGCCCTCAGCGGCCCGCGGAAAATCCCGCGGGGCAAACAAAAGCCAACCTCTAGCGGTGACGGCACGGTACCGCTGAGGAGTTAAAGCCAAAATTTACCTTCCCCTAAAATTGTCTTCATCCCTTGCTCGCATCACTGGACTTGCCTGCCTCTCCGCCTTCGCCGCCCGCTGCCTCGCCTGCCCTCTGACTGAGAAACTGGGACTTTCACTCATTGGACCTTCTCCCTCGCCATTCAAGCCCAGTCTTCGAAGCAGACGGACCGGCAGCGCACCCAGCACTCGAAGCGGACTGGCGGCACTGTGGCCACGACACCGACAAACAAATACTCAAATTCGAAACACTAAACAAATACTCCGAAAAGTCGCCTTTCAAGCGCAAATTTACTTGTACCCACTGAAAGTCACATTGGTCGAACTGGAACACGGAGCGGACGACCTGCCCTCTCTCTACTCTCAAAGACGCGGACACGAGTTTACAGATCGTGTCCCGTATAACAAGAAATACCGCATCACACCCGGGTACCCGTTTCCAGCAGACAAATAACAGCAAAAAGCTTTCTTGAGCAAAAAAATAACTGCCAAAATTCAACGCACTTTGGCATAAAGGCTGTACAACAACAAAAAAAACAATTCGAATCTGAACGAACAGCTGCATTGATATAAACCTACCCTGACTATTTGCTAATAAACACACTAGTCTAGTTAGAGGGAAATCTAGACTATTTAAGACTGTTGAGATAACAAAATATGACTTTTTAAACTGTTATTTTAGGGGCATGCTTTTGAAAACACTATTCAGCAAAAATTTATATTTTTTATGCAAACTAGGTGGAATTCCATTTGTATTTATTTCGAATTTGTCTTTACGATCTAAAAATTATAACTGTACATATTTAAGTGTGATTGGTGTGAAGTTTTGTTTAATGCTTTTTAATTTAATTTTTGAGTTCGTTATTAAAAAAAATAATATAATTTTGAAAAAAAAAAACAAAAAAAATCTCCCAACCGTCTTAATTAGGGTATTTTGTGAGACTGAAGGTAGTGGGGAGGGGAAGGAGATGGAGAAGAGGAAGGTTGGGAAGGACCTAGCTATTTAAATCTGGTCACCAAACACGGCTAAAGCCATTTCAATTTTGAATGGTGGTCTTTCACCATGTTAATTGAACGCCGGGTTTTAACCCGCGACCTCTGTATTCGTAGTCGAACGTCTTACCACTCGACCTCGTAGTCATAATAAGCGGAAGAGGTTGCTTGTGCAATGGTGGAGGACTTGGCTAGCAGAATAATTTAACCCACGACGCCAGGGTTTGTCCACTCAGCTAGTAGCCGGCCACTCAATTGACATAATCGTACTCAATAATAAATCTCATTAATTTGCTAGCGTACGAAACGCAGATGATAGTGTGCCCTGCTAAGGTTCTCGCGAGCTTTTGGCCCATCTAAAGCCTTCTCTGTATCAAAGTTCACTGCACATTGTATTAACCTTGGAGTAAGAATATATGCGAAGAGAGAGTTGAATATTTTACCCAACCAATTCAAATTTGCGATAAATAACTTTCTCCGGGTTTTTACGTCGTATACCATGAGAGAGAAAGAGACAAGAAAAGTCTTCACATAATAGTTCAACACTTCTAAGTATGTAAGAATGTTCTCCGTCCGCGCTAACTTCACATCATCGAGTCGCATAACTTACGTCAACGGATTTTGTGGTAATTTCCCATATTCGTGTTGATTATAAAACTTGCAATGGTTTTACAAATAAATCAAACAGGATGGTGATATGTGCAATGCGTGAATGTTCAAATGAAACATGTATGATACTATGTATGAATGTAAATGACCGGTCGATAGCTGAGTGGAGAACGCGTCGGATTCCCACCCGGGCGTCGTGCGTGCAATTCCTCTGCTGGCTAAGTCCTCCATCATTGCACAAGCAACATCTTCCGCTTTTTATGATGGCAGTAGGAGTTTTCCAAATATTGTCAGGTTATTCGTAACCCGGGAATGTTTCTCCTACTTTTTAACAAAAAAAAAAAAAAATGAAGGAAGGAGTGTGTGCCAAGGCAGAGTTATATGGCGGTCCGTCTTCTCTGCCTACCCCTGCGGGGAAAAGGCGTGATGATTAGTTAGTTAGTTAGTTCAAATAAGACCAAACAAAGATTGTAACATAATACTTTTCAGAGCTATTTTAACAGTTTCAAATATTTTTGACCGAACTTTAGAATTTTCACATTTTTAATGATATAAAGACATACGATCAACAAAAAGCTTCCATCGTTATTTAGGCAAACTTTCTGTTCTTAGTTTTTGTGTGATATTTTGAGTTTATAAATCATTTTAATTGTGTATTGATATTGTTTTGTTTAATGTGTTCAAATGTGTTTATTAAAAATGTCCGAATTCCATGTGGGCGGTAACTAATAGGCTATCCAACGTCCTTTAATATATCTTCGTCTCTTTCTATCGAGTCAGTATAAAGTCAACCGTCCTGACTACACTGTTTCGCAACGGTACCTCTCCATGTATATTCTTACACCAAGGTATTAGCTTATACTCGCTGGTCAGTGGTTGGTCAATTGATAAATTTTAACTCGTCCTTTGTCGGCTGAGTTGAAGAGGATTGGATATTGTGACTGCGTTGCGCTGGGAGGTGTAAAGTGTTTTTTTTGTCGGCAAACCGGTGCGGGAACTCAATCAGGTGAATAGTTGGATAGTGGAACCGTTCTCGGTAACCAGATTAAAACTGTTTACACTGGGGAAGGAAATTCATACCCAATGGTTATAGAGAAAAACGCTGTTGTTTGTGATGTTTTTTTTGTTTTTGTTTTACGTGAATACCGCACAAGAGTCTCAACTGCTCCCAACCGTCTAGAAGTCTAGAGCCAGTGAGACTATGGCATCCCAGAAATAGGGTATGTTGTGAGGCTGAAGGTAGTGGGGAGGGGAAGGAGATTGGTAAAAGGAAGGTTGGGAAGTACCTGGCTATTCAGATCTGGTCACCCAACACGGCTAAAGCCATTTCAAGCAACGTTTCGATTCTGAATGGTGGTCTTTCACCAGGGCGATACTTGGAGTATCTACCACTCTGGAACGTGCCGCAAATATACTTTTTGTTATTTTTACATGAATTAAATGTGTTATGACACATATTAATTGAATAAAAGTTATTGGCGCACGCCGGGTTTGAACCCGCGACCTTTGGATTCGTAGTCGAGCGTCTTACCACTCGACCATAGAGGTCGTCAAATGCTATGAATGGATGTATAAATACCCTAGCCGTAGTACAACCACGCCCGGGACTAGCCGCTCTCTCTTGTACATTATTGCTCTGGGTTTCAAACGCAGTGGCAGAAGACGCGCCTAGACTCTTAGCACAATAATAGTATTCGATACAAGAGCCGTGGGTTACAAACATTTTACTAATAAATAAATAAAATATTAAAAATCTTCCAGCGTGTAATCTGCCCCGGTATGATTTCTAAAATTACTATACATTAGCTAAACAAACCGTCAACTCTATGGTAATATTAATTATTCCAATTTCACTAACACAGTTTCGTCGCCAATCCCGCATTCTCGAGAAGTGTAGGATTTAACTCATGATCCTAGATGCTATCGAGTACAGACGTCAGTCATTCTTAGCGCAAACGTCTAAACGGGAGGTAATAAATGGTATTCGTTTAATTTTAACGGAGTTTTAACAATAGTTTGTCCAAAGTAGCAGACTAGCAGAACAAAGAAAAACTTATGAAGACAACATAGAACCAGTAACACCAACATAAACTTACCTTCCATGTACCTAACAGATCCACTCGATCCAAAATTCTTTTTAAATGTAACAATAATTTCAGGACTGAGTCATTTAAATACTCGCTTGTACCTAGATTGCATGCAGTGAGTAATTCTATCGCTGAAATAGTAGATATATTCAACTGCACTGAATCTAGTTACAAGAAGGCTATAATAGCATACCTCTTTCAAAAATACTAGTGTTAATTTGCGTGATAATATTTCTATCAATTTCATCATGTTTTTGGGTGCTAATCATTGTTATTTTTTATGTCATTGTTATTTTTTATGTCACTGTTATTTTATATCTTATGTTATGTAAAAGTCTCCAACCAATCCAACCATTTCGCTATTTGATTTCCGTATTAAACAACAGTGTTCTAAACAGTTGACAATCAAAAAGAAGAGTGTTTTGATGTGAAAAAATGAGTTGGTTAATCGGTTTTTGGCTTTTTCGTCGGTATGTTGTTTTTAACTCCAAATAATATAAAATAAACGTGGTGTTGTGAATTAAGAAGATTTGTAAGAATACTTCAAGTACATCGGTGAGTGAATGGTTTCCCATTTATCTTTCATTCCATAATCTTTCCACAAGCTACAATTATACACTTTCATCAAGTAGTATAGTTTATCTTTTACAGTCCACTATTTTACAAATTCATCTGAAGCTCAAAACACATTCGGTGATTCGACGCAGCTTCGGATCCAATAGTTGACGACCTAAAGAATGCTGGCTTTGGATAAGTGAGAGGAATCTATAAAGCTGGAGACATTTGAGGGAGACCCAAGTCGCAAACCAGTTACCAAAAGCCTATGGTAAGCCCTCAAACTTCTTTACAAGAAAGCTTGCAACGGTAGAATTTTAAAGTTCGATAAAAGCTCTCAAAGCAGTGTATGAAAAATCCTAACAACCCATCGTAATCGATTCCATCAGCCGACAGTACGCTTTGACTACCAACTACACAGCCATAAGAATATCATTCTAAATTTAATGGCATTTTTAATACGATCTAATGGGGCTTAATGAATTTAGTGTAATCTGGTAGCTACTGAATTGAAGAATGACCGCGGCATTCTGCTGTAACGGTTTTTAAAACCGTTGTCACAACACTTTAGCTTAGATCGGCATCGTTACATTGTGTTGGCTTAAGCTAAAAGGTCGGGCTTGGCTCGCAGCCACAGACAGAAGCTGTGTTGTTAAGCCACTACTTAATACTAATCGGAGGCTGGTTAGCGGGGACCTCACAAGGAGAATGCCGATCGGAGATGTTATGACTATTGATAGAATTATTTGATTTAAGTATTGATTATTCTTTTTTTTACGTACTGGGAGTTCTTAACTTGTGTTTTTTTTAATGCGATATCCCACCAGAGTTCCAACTCCGGCCTTTCATAATTTGGAGAATGTTGTGAGGTTGAAGCAAGTGAGCATGGACATGTTATGAGGAAGAGGGTGGTTGGAGAGCACTTGGCTATTAAAACTAACTAAAGCCAATTTATCTAACGTATTGGTTCTGAATGGCGGTCTATCACCGGGGTGATTCTGAAAGTATTTACCACTCTGAGTTTTATTTTTATTTTTTTATATTTTTTGTTATTGTACAACAGATATAAACCCAATAACAGTACAATGGAACAACAAGTAAGCAATTTCAAATTATAACATTTTTATGTTAACAAGTTTTTTGAACTTTTGTAAATTATCTGAAAATATATCAATATATATAGATGATGTATTTAACAGTCATACCTTATATATATATACCTCTTGTCATGCTATGCTGAGCCAAAACATCTGTCCGACCATAGGGTATTCTGAACATTGCATGATTTCTGCTGCGACAGTATTTTTCTGGTACGAATAAGCAGTAGCATGCCAAGAGGTATGGACAGTCGATTAAGTGATTTATAATTTTAAAGCCTATTGTCATGAGACCAGCATTGCGCCTAGTCTCTAAGCTTTGATAATGTGTCTCCTCGAGTAGTTCCATGTGATGCATGAACATAGGGTATGTTCCGTGCGAACGCATGTACACATACCTGAGGATTTTTTTTTTAATCTGTTCCAACATATTTATGTATTTGGTTTGATGTGGAGACCAGACAGTGCTAGCATACTCCAACTTGCTTCTGATCACTCCATTGAAGAGGGCTGTCATCGCATTTGTGTTATTAAACTCTTTGCACCTTCTGATTACAAAACCAAGAAGTTTATAACAATTTGAAGTAAGCTGCACCATATGACTCGAAAACGTTAGCCTGGGATCAAAAACCACCCCGAGATCTTTGATGGTAAATACGCGGGTTAAAATTTCACTATTCATAATATATTTGAAAAAAAAAGGATTTTTAGATCGGCTATATGTCATAATGACGCATTTTAACGACGCATTTTGACGAGTTATAATGCTGAAGCGGGGGAGTGGAAAAATAAAGGGAATGGGAATGTTTTGAGATACCAGGCTATTCAGATCTGGTCACCAAACAAAACTAATACCATTAATAATAACCCTAGGCTCTGTTCAGAAACGGGCGGTCCTTTTGATAAATGTTCCTATCTAAACAAACGGATTGCAATCTTTGGAACACAGACGTCAGGTGAAAATGCTGTCCTTTTTCTACCGGTATTTCAATATAAGATGCTCTGAGGAACTTGCGTCATTGATCGCATCGGCACCGTCGCATAGTGGGGAACTTACCAAACGCGCGCCCAACATTTTTACACAGTTGACATTCGATATTTCAGAACGGGTAGCTTTTAAGATTCGCCCTTGCGTTAAACAGCTCGGCTGTGGAACGATTTGCCGGCCTCTGTGTTTCCTCCCTCATTCAACATGGGCCTCTTCAAGACCCAGATTAGCCCCTTTCTTTCCTCAATAAGACCCTCCACACAGCATCCTCAAAGATGCCATAGGCCCTGAGGGAAATCATTTCCCTCAGGGAAAATCACTTGTAAGTATTTTACACTTCAAAATAATTATTTAACTAAATAAGTAGTTAAATATCACAAGGGTGGGCAGAAGGATATACTGCCACACAAATTTGTCTTGGCACATACTCCTTGATTGATATTCATACCATATCAATAAGTTTTCTTGCGGAACAATATCGGCACTGAGCGGAACCGGACGTTGGTGTGAATCAGGCTTTAAAGTTAAAAAATAAACCTAAAGTCATCTCAAGCAAAATTTTGATTTTTGGTGGTCTTTCGCCATGACGATCTGAGAGCGTTATTTATAATAGTAGCTTTAATGCATACAAGTTCAATGATTTGAGTTCGTAGTGTTTTTATGAGTTAGTGATATAGCAACACAAGAGTTAGTTTTCACCGGGGCGACACTTAGAGCATCTACCACTCTGCTTAATGTTGACGCGGCCAATAAGTTTCCGCTATACAGATAATAAAATAAGTAGTGTGGGTATCTATTAGATAACCAGGGCGGCCTCCCGAACCTAACTGGACATCGAACAAGCCTTGCCCAGTAAACATCTCAGATACCAGAATAATGGACGCACGTAATAATACGCCTGGGTGGGGTTGGAAGTTTGCCAAAATAACTGGACGTGGGACGTCCTGGTGCTAAGGTCGTGAGATGTGAGGCCTATAATTTGTAGACCGATTCACCAGAGAAATAAAGCAATAATTTTGCAGTTTGTAACTAGCTGTAAGCAGGTCTATTTGTAGTTATATTTAGTATAAGGTTCCCACACTGGTGCGCAATAAAAATGGACAAACTTATGGTAAATTATTGTAATCGTCCCCTTATCGTGAAATGTATTATTTCGTTTGTGTGTTATGTTCTTACGATAGCTATAAAGCCTTTTTTGATAAGGCCTCTCTTACGTTTAACATACACAGCGTTCAGACTGGCAGCGGAATGCATTACATTAAGAAGGTACTGAATCGAAATGGACTTATTTTTAGATTATGGTGAGATTCAAACAAACTACCGTAAGACTCAAAAGTAAATTTCTGTGACAATATTAAAGTCCCAACTGTTCCTAACCTTAGCCAGTGAGACTATATCATCCCCAATTGGGGTTTGTTGGGAGGTTGGAGGTAGTGAGGAGGGGAAGGAGATAAGGAAGGGGAAGGTTGTGAAGTATTTGGCTATTCAGATCTGGTCACCAAACAGGGCTAAAGCCATTTAAAGCAACGTTTCAATTCTGAATAGTTGTCTTTCACCGGGGCGATACTTAAAGTAAATACCTAGATAATTACAACGATAAAAACATTGAAATTGTAATCTAATTTATTTCACAGGAATGCTTCAGGTGCAGATGGTGGGATGGCGTTTGAAGATTGTGTTAGTTATTTGCGAGAAGCAATGTTTTATCAGACTCCCCGCCGGGATGGTCCATTCAACACCGGCTTCAACTTACCTCATCTCCGCGTTAACATCTCCACAGCCAATGACCTACCTATACTGTAATGACGACCATCAATGAGATGCAAATGTTTTTTTATTAAATATAAATATAATAATTGCGATCGAGGTCGACGACCTTGAGATTGTATGATACGATGGTATATTATTCTCGGAACGAACCATCTACGGGAGGGATGTGTACATTACAACACATTTGTTCAAATTGATTCGTGGATGATTTGCTATCAAGGAGAGTGCTAACTTTTATGTTCCCGACGATTATCGCCGTCATCGACAGCTTTGACTATTTACTCGTATATGTGCGCAAGGAAGAACGGAACGTGTAGAAAAAATCAAGTTTTGAGTTAAGTATGCAGAATTGTTGCTTAGATACATATCTAGCAAAGAAAAATGAGATGTGTCAGAAAATAAAATAATCTACTATATTTTTTTGAAAAAGGACATTCCATATGACATGATTACATACAAAAAACGAAAATCCTAAATTTTATTTTGGCTCTTGAACATCTACGTTTATTGACTCATTGCGTTCTTCCTTGCGTACACATAGTATATTATCTCTCGGCCTGCAGGACTAACTTGCCAATGGCTTTTTTTAAAGTGAGTATCGCACATGAGTCCCAACTGTTCCCAATCGTCTTGAGCCATTGACACTATGGCATTCCCAATTGAGGTATGTTGTAAGGCTAAAGGTAGTAGGGAGGAGAAGGAGATGAAGAAGAGGAAGGTTGAGGAAGTACCTGGCTATTCAGTCTAACACTCTGGAAATGGTCAAGCCAGTAAGGAGAGGGCACTTTTACTGTTGAATCGAATCGCCTCGGATATTGACATTTCAATAAAACTGCATTGAACAGCAAGCTTTGTTGCCGCTTGTTTAATTATGGCTTAATATTTTTAACTGAAGAAAAATTCGGGGGCGTCCGAGGAAGACATGGCACGATCAAGTTAATCAAATACTTGAGTCAGGCCATGTCGAGTCAGAATAACAGAATAGAATATAATATACGAGTATGAGACGATGTATGAATGTGATGCAGCAAGGAGTGTGTGCCAAGACAGAGTTGTATGGCGGTCCGTACTCTCTGCCTACCCCTGGTGCAAAATGGCGTGATGGTCAGTTAGTTAGTAAGGAGAGAAAAAAGAAAATAATGTTTTAATTAACTTAACACATTCATTGCTGACACAGCGCGTGGCGCGTTGACAGCCATGTGACCGGTATGCGCACAGCGCGCCACGCGCGTTGTGCTGCCTCTTCGCTTTGAACCGATCTAAAACAGACGAAACCATGTGGTTTTGAGTCGTTCCACAGGGCACAGGGAAACCCGTCACTGATCCGTCATTTATATGGCATTAATATGTACAAATTTTAGTTAGCAATGAACGTGTTAACTGGCTACCGTTGAGCATAAGATTTTTTTTTCGTAATGTTTACGATGTAGAGAAAATAAAACGTACTTTTGGTACAATCGCCTCCGGTCCACCCTCATAGCATTAATATACAAGAGAGAGCGCTGTTGTAGTCAGTTTTGATGAGCTTTGCCGGACTCGGCTAAACCTGGACGTGGCTAGGACGAGGGCTAGGGTATTAATTAATCCATCATTCACAGCACATTTCGACATACTATTTTTATTTATGCAACCACTTTTTCACAGTATTGTTATAAACAAAAATATAGCATATAACCTAAAAAACCGTTAAGTTATATCAATTAATGTCGAATATCAAAACTTGTAGGCCGAGTCAACAGAGACGCGGGACACGAAGAACACTCTTACAATAATTTAAAGCGGTGTGATAATTTGGGAAATTTTGCTGTCTCTTTCTTTCTCATGGTGAACGACGTAAAAACCAGGAGAAAGTGATTTATCCCAAGTTTGTATATAGGTTGGGTAAAAGAATTAGCTCTCTCTCCATATATTGTTACTCCAAGGGTCTACCCTATTTCTAGATTCAATATAACGCATGGCGCCGGTTTTCCATAATGAATACCTACAGCTTCCGTTATTAGCATGTGATCTGCAGAGATGCGCAAAAAATCTCCGCCGGTGGTCCTAGACTAAACACATGTTCCAGTTCAAAGAACAGCATCCACTGGTTTTTTCCTTCTACTAAACACACTGTAATTTGTACTTACATTTCCGAGAAAAAGAGGTACACAGAAAGGATGTGGACGATTTACAAATTGAAATAAAGTGTTTTAAATCATAACGATAAAAGTAATAACAGTGAATATAAATTATACAGCGCAGTTTTGTGGTGGTTCACATCAAGAGCGCTTTATACTAAATTACCTAACAATAATAATGATATTTGGATAATTTGTATAGCGCCGTTTTTGTGAAAAATCACCTCAAGGGCGCTGTACAAATCTTAATTTCTACTTAGTATTAATTCTTAGTTTATATAAATATACAGCATCATACTTACCTGGCAGGTCACTTCTGGCAGGACACAATCACCATATCATGATAACTTAAAATTTAGAATAACTTAAATTTTTATTTATTTTTTATTTTTGTTTCTTTTTTTTAATTTCTTTATTATTATTTTTCATTTTTAGGGCTCGAGGGCAAATTTAAAATAAAGTATATCGGAGGTATTTTTAATTTTTCGTAGTGAAGAACAGATAATAGTGATAATCTTCTAATGAATTTAAGGAATGAGAGTCTGAAAAGTTTTCTTGGTTCTATTGGGCTTGTTACATCTTGATTATGGATATGATTTTCTGAAAAAATGAGTTTTGAGTTTGGCTCTGAACTCTGTTGAGTCTTTTATTACTCTCAAGATCATGTGGTAGTCCATTCCAGGCTTTGGGACCTTATATAACGTCTTAGTTGTTAGTCTAAATTCTAAGTCACTAACATTATATATATATATCTCAATGGTCACTAATCATAAGTTTTAGCTGTAAGTACATACTTATAAGTTATAATTTATACGCCACTAGTTATTAGTCTTAGTGATTAAGCTGTAGGTTATGTTAACTAACTAACTAACAATCACGCCGTTTCCCCGCAGGGGTAGGCAGAGAGGACGGACCGCCATACAAATCTGTCTTGGCACAGACTCCTTGCTTTGTTCACATTAATACATCGTCTCATACATACTCTTCTGTTATTCTGACTCTTCACGTGGCCTGATTTAAGTATTTGATTAACTTGATTGTGCCATGTCTTCCTTGGGGGTCCCCGACTTCTTCTATTCACTTTCGCATCATATATTCTTTTCACACTCCTTTCTTCGTCAATTCGCTCTACACGCCAAAACCATCAAAGCGTCCCTTTCTTGATCCTATTCATTAGGCTTGCATTAAGCCTTCCATTCTTTCCGGATATCCACATTTTTAAGACGGTACATGGTTTTACCGCACATACGATACGTCTCAGGGATCTCATTTCCACGGAATACAGTCTACTTTCATCCTTCCTCTGCCAGTTCCATGCCTTACTACCGTACATCAGGATTGGTATAAGCACTCCATTGTGGACTGCTAGCTTGTAAATTATAATTATTTTGTTAAGCGCCCTTGAGGTGATATTTCTGTCACGGAAACGGCGCTATATAAATAGCCCAATGTTTTATTATTATTACGAAAGAATAAAACTAAACAGAATTTTGAATTTGTAATAGAATAGATAAGTTACTCTTCTAAAATAAAGACTCAAGAAATTAGAATATTAAGAAATTTCATCAATGAGTGAGCAAAATGCAAAGGTTTTGCTGTTGACCATGGGCGCATTTTTTTCCTTCCCTACGTGTCGGATTTGTACGAAATTGCGAAGTTGTAATAAGATTGATAAGTGACAGGCGATTCTAAAATAACAAAAACAACATTAGAAATTAGAATATTAAGAAATTTCATCTAGTAAGTGAACAAAACGCAAGGGTTTTGCTGTTGAAAAATGCTATGGAAAAAAGCAGAATTCAATGACAAAGGAAGAATTGTTGATCTCGTAGAAGCAATGCAGCCTGGACTGTCGGAAATTTCAACACAGAATGACGACATGAAAACGGAGACGATAAATTAAGGCCGGCCTGTCAGGCATCTCAAAATGGAGCTAGACCAGTCGCACATCGCAGCAGCACGGTCCATTTAGGACTCCAGTTACGTCCCGTCTGAGAGACCCCGACAGATTAATTACGGTCTCTGCCTGCCCCGGCCCGGCCGACCTGACAGGTCCCTCAGATCGCATTACCACCGCCAGAGGATAGACGGACGTGATAAATACTAATTAGATTACTCAACATGTTGAATTATTTAATAATAGCTAATGCTTTGGTTAAGGATGGTGATTGAGTAAATGGCTGTGTTACGCAACAGCGTGAAAGGTAATCTGTTCAATTTGTTTGTACTGAGCTTTTACAAGTGGGGTATTTCTAGGCGGGGTTGCCATATCGTCGCTGGAAAGGCAAAAGGGCATTTTGGGAAGTTTACACCAGTTTTTTGTTTGTTTTACAATAAAATTCACAAGTCTTCAGTACCTGGTTGGATTGGGAAAAAAATGTTAACTCAGGTGGCTCAATGCTCTCACCAAGTTACCTGAAGCGACAAAAAGCTTTAAAAAGTCCCAAACTTGTGTCGCTTGAGTCAAGCCTTCTCCCAAATGGTACATATAGTTAAGGTGCTGAAGGCCACAAAAGTCTTCGGAATCTAACGAGAGTCAGAGCTTTCTACGCAGAAAACAAAACTGATCAAAACTGCGCGTTTAACATGTATTTTGACCTTAGAGTAACGTAGAGACCTAACTTTGCGAAATTTTGTCCGCACTTTTTGACCAAGCAATGACCAAAGGGTGTGGCCTAAACTCAGAGTAAAATCACTAACAGGGTTGTCACAAATTAAGTAAATTAGGTATTTTGTTGTGAGTAGGTAGTTGTAAATCATTAAAAAGAATGAATGTTGTATATTTTTTTGTTTATTCAAAGATACATTAATCAATAAGATTATTAAAATCTTATTTATAGATAAAAATATAAACGAATTAAATTATTAGTACAGAACATTTTATAATACATCTTATAAAATGAACTTCAGTTCCATCAACAAAATAGTTTACAAACAAAAGTAAAATAAAAAAAATGTACGGTGATAACAGATGTTAAATCATTTTCTTAACCTTGGAGTAAGAATATATGGAGAGAGATCAATTTTTTTTTACCTATATAAATTTGCGATAAATCACTTTCTCTGCGTTTTCACGTCGTACACCATGAGAGAGAAAGAGGCACAAAAAATTTCACAAAACATGAAACCGCTTTTAAGTATTGTAGGGATGTTTTCCGTCCCGCGTTATTTTGTAAGGAAATTTCGAATGCAGATAATAATAACAGTGAACTTATATAGCACAGTTTTGTGATATTTCACGTCAAGTGCGCTTCATACTTAATTAATTAAGCTAATAATTCTAACTAACAAGGAGAAAATAATATATAATATGTATACAAAATTAAAACTATCTAGATGCATATCGTTATCATAAATCATCAGAGAACAGGTTCAGAAATGGGTACAATAGTGCATGTGCACATCAATAGATTTAAAAAAACAATTAACTAGAAGCTAAGGGTATAAAAATCCAGATGAAACGTATGAATTCATATTAACATATTTGTTAAATCAAAGAAAAAGAAATTAGATTTTTCTCGTCTTTTTTCATCCTTTGGAAATCTAAAAATAATTAAATAAATAATAATATTCCAATTTTGGCATAGCCCTGAATCTGAGGACGTAACCGAAATTATAAATATAACTAAGAGATAAACACTATTCTGTCTTTATCTGTTTGCCAACAATTTAGCGTTAGTATCATGAGAGAAAGAAAGAGACCGGGATATTTTCAGAAGCCGTACAATATGGGGATTCCCCATGTAATGGTTTCTTATGTGACAGCTAGTAAATATCTCTAAGTTAAAAATATTACGAATCCACTAAAACTCATTTCAAACGGAAGTTTATTATATTGGAACGAATAGTCCAAAGATTAATTACATATTGGTGTAAGTTACTAGTTGTTTTGTAGGTTAGAATGTTAAATATTTGTGATCTAACTAAAAAGACGATTTTTATGGTACATACGTGTGAAAACTGTTTGTTTTTGGTCCTTTTGTACTTCGATTGAAGCAACCAAGTATAGCACATATGGCCATGATGTTTTGCTAGATATCGGACAAAAAATAACTCAAGTTTTTAACTATTTACGCACTTTTGACAGTCCGTTCGCCTGACACTCCAAACCAGAATGAAGCTCGTACAGATCAATTAACCGCGGACATGGTATTAGCCCGCCCCAAATCATGTATTGGTTTCAACAATTATTTGTCTCTTTTTCTCATATGCGTATAGAACCGAGCATAAAGAGAGAGCTATATTTTGCGAGTTTGTCAACGATTTGTCACAAATTAGTATGGTCTCTTTATATTGTTACTCTGAGATTTTGACCCAAGTGTCGCTTAAGCCGTTTTGCCTTTCCGGCGACGATATTTTATCCAATATGATAATAACACACTCACGTAGCGCGATATATTGATATTTCAAACAAAGCACGTTTTGTCAACTTTTTCGAATATGTTTTTATAGTGAGTCCCAAGTGCTCCCAACCGTCTGGAGCCAGTGGAACTATGGCATCCTGAATCAGGGTATGCTGTGAGGCTGAGGGTAGTGGGGATAGGAATGAGATGGGGAAGAGGAAGGTTGGGAAGTACCTGGCTATTCTGAATTGGTCTCTAGAGCCATTTCAAGCAACGTTTCGTTTCTGAATGGTGGTCTTTCACTAGGGCGATCCTTAGAATATCTAGCACTCTGGAACGTGTCACAAATATATCAATTTTTATGTTTTTTTTTAATCAGTTATTAAACAAACTACAATATTAGCACTATTTTACTAGACTAGTTCCCACCCAGACGATGTGGGTTCAATTTCTCTGCCAGCTAAGTTCTCCATTCTTGCATAAGCAACATTTTCTGCTTATAATTATGGTAGTAGAAGTTTTTTTAAATACTGTCAGGTTATTCGTAACGAAGAATTTTTATTTCTTTAAAAAATAAAAGTTAGTTTAGGTTGCACTCGGGAATGGAAACTGCTGGATGAGTTGTATTACTGACATATTTTTTAACATTTCCTGCTTGTATTATGAAAATTGAATATATTGAACAAGTTGTAAAAATTCTCCAGTTGGTGCAAGATAGAACTCGTCTCTAAGAGCTTTCAGTGATGGCTGATGCTAATATATTGGCCTACAATTTAAACCTTGTATGCATGGAGTAGCCATGTAACAATAATTCAATTTGTAATAATGGTGGGCTTTATTTGCTTCCGTTACCTTATGAAGTCATAATGTTAACGGAGGTGTTATTCTTACATTATTGTTAGTTACTCCTACGCGGTGTTTACGTAAATGAAGCCTTTTACACTTATGAGCAACTATTTTGACACCCTCATAATATCACGCAACTCTGCAGTTCTATAGGAGAATCTCTGTTCTGTTTTATGTGATGTTTTAACTTAAGTACTTTATCTGGCGGTATACAAAACCAGTCCATGAACAAAGTTGTTTAGTTTTAAGTTCAGAATCGCAATCGATTTCGGAGCATTTTGATTTTGTTAACGAATTGGATAAATTTTACTTGAAAAAATATTAAAACACATATAACGCCTATTTAGGCGTATTATAATATGTATTTACATGGCCAGCAACGGGGCGCACCTAACAGCCTAGCAGAGGAAGGTGTTTCTAGCGGGAAAGGATGAATTTGCCCGCTGACACTTCGGTTTATCCTTCGTGACGAAAAACACCTCTTGTTTTGTGATTACTTACGTCAGCGTGTTTGAATTCGTAAAAAAACGTGATCTACCTAACCTTAAAGACTATCATTTGACAATAACCTACTACGGTTATTCATTATAGTTCCTTAGTTCTACACACAATTTGGTCCTGATTTTCAATATTATAACAGTTCTTACGGAATATACTTGCCAAATTTCAAAATTATTGTAATATTTTTGATAGATTTTTTTAATGTGAATACCACCCAAGAGTCCAAACTGTCCGAAGGCAGTGGGACTATAGCATGCTGAATTGGGGAATATTGTGAGGCTGAAGGTATTGGGGAGTAGAAGGAGAGGAGGAAGAGGAAGGTTGTGAAATACCTAGCTATTCAGATCTGATCACCAATTGTCGTGGCGCTTTCGCAGCTGCCTGACGTGTTTTAGTCTTTCTCGTTATTTTTCGCCAAATAAGTAGGATATTTCACAAATTACTTCTTTAAATTACACTTAAATTACCGTTGTTGTGTATTGGTTAAGTGAATAAACTCTAAATAATTTTAAAGTGACTAGTTTCGACGTAATTTCGATTTTTAAGCAAATATTTTAATAAATAGAACATATATACTTTGTTTTTAACCACTTTTTTATTTAATATTTTGTCTACCGGTTTCGGAAGTACCCTTCCATCATCAGGACAATATTAAATTAATCTGAAATACAAAATACTGAGATAAATATACATATTTAGGAGTTGGAAGGAGAAGGAGTAATTGATGAAATTATGGGAATAACAGAGCGGTTTAATGGAAAAATATTTAGGATAGGACTATAAGATAAATTAATTTGATTGTTTAAAATATTGCATTTACTGTTTAATGATTTTCAAATTTCTAGTGCTTCTAAGTTATCTAATTTTATCCCTTTATTGCAACGGTGAAGAATTTTAACCCCTGTATCTCTATTAAAATCATGATTAGTAGTAATGAGGTGATTGGCGAACTCTGAAAAATTATTGTTTTTTAAGCATCTTAGATGTTCACTTATTCTAATGTTTACACTGCGAGATGTCTTACCTATATAATATGAAGCACAATTATTACAAGAAATTTTATAAATGCCAGAATGACTTAATTTATTATCTCTATCTTTAGCATTTTTCAATAATATACCTATGCTATTATTTGTATAGAACGCGGGTTTAATGTGGGTAGGCAAATTTCGGGTACTAAGTGAAGAGAAGTTAGATATATATAAGATTCTACGCCATTGGAAGGGATTATTTAAAATATTGTTATTATTTTTATATAAAAATGTATTAGTAGTAAGCAGTTTAAGTTTTTTATTCAAAATTTTTTTATCAAGTCTATGGTATAACCATTATTCAAAGCTATTTGTTTAATTTTTTCTAATTCAATTGAGAAATTAATTGGTGATAGGGGAATCTGTACTAGCCTGTGTATCATTGAGTGATAGGCTGAATGTTTAAGTGATACCGGGTGATTTGAAGTATTATGAATGGTAATATCCGTGAATGTTGGTTTACGATAAATGTTAAATTCGATTTTATTATTTATTAAAGATAGTGTTAAATCTAAGAAATTAATTGATGAATTATTACCTATTTCCAAAGTAAATTGTATATTTTTATAGAAAGAATTTATTAAATGAAGGAATTTATTAAGTTGCCTTTAATAAATAATAAAATCGAATTTAACATTTATCGTAAACCAACATTCACGGATATTACCATTCATAATACTTCAAATCACCCGGTATCACATAAACATTCAGCCTATCACTCAATGATACACAGGCTAGTACAGATTCCCCTATCACCAATTAATTTCTCAATTGAATTAGAAAAAATTAAACAAATAGCTTTGAATAATGGTTATACCATAGACTTGATAAAAAAATTTTGAATAAAAAAACTTAAACTGCTTACTACTAATACATTTTTATATAAAAATAATAACAATATTTTAAATAATCCCTTCCAATGGCGTAGAATCTTATATATATCTAACTTCTCTTCACTTAGTACCCGAAATTTGCCTACCCACATTAAACCCGCGTTCTATACAAATAATAGCATAGGTATATTATTGAAAAATGCTAAAGATAGAGATAATAAATTAAGTCATTCTGGCATTTATAAAATTTCTTGTAATAATTGTGCTTCATATTATATAGGTAAGACATCTCGCAGTGTAAACATTAGAATAAGTGAACATCTAAGATGCTTAAAAAACAATAATTTTTCAGAGTTCGCCAATCACCTCATTACTACTAATCATGATTTTAATAGAGATACAGGGGTTAAAATTCTTCACCGTTGCAATAAAGGGATAAAATTAGATAACTTAGAAGCACTAGAAATTAGAAAATCATTAAACAGTAAATGCAATATTTTAAACAATCAAATTAATTTATCTTATAGTCCTATCCTAAATATTTTTCCATTAAACCGCTCTGTTATTCCCATAATTTCATCAATTACTCCTTCTCCTTCCAACTCCTAAATATGTATATTTATCTCAGTATTTTGTATTTCAGATTAATTTAATATTGTCCTGATGATGGAAGGGTACTTCCGAAACCGGTAGACAAAATATTAAATAAAAAAGTGGTTAAAAACAAAGTATATATGTTCTATTTATAAATATGGCAAGCCAGAAAGTTAATGCTTTTTACGAATATAAAATATTTTAATCTTTAAATATCAGTGTTTTAAATGCAGTGCCCATAGCCCGAGAATGGTCACTAGCTTTGACCCTTGTCCAGATGTGTGCCTTCGACCGCCGTTCCGGGAACCGGCAGGGGGCCGGGGGAGTGCCGATCTCGACCGACTGTTCCCGAACGCGAACGAACCAGGCATCCAACAAATCACCCAAGTGACACCCTTACAGATGACAGCCAGATAACATTTGCTCACGTTGGTCTAAATCTGTTAGGGCGGCCGCATTCCATCTTACATAAACACTACAATTTAACAAGATCTGTACAGCGCCCTTGAGGTGATTTTTCACAAAAACGGCGCTATAAAAAATCATCCAAAAATTATTATTATTAAACACTGCTAAAATCATTTCAAGCAACGTTACGATTCTGAACGGTGATGTTTCACCAGGGCGATACTGAGAGTATGCATCACTCTAAAACATACCACAAATAAACTATATATCATTTAATTTCAATTATCTGCTATAGCGAATCTACCACACAATAGTGAAAAAAAAAATTTTTCTCTTCTATACCTTGTATATGTATTATTATTGTTATATTTATTTTTTATACTGCGTTTTGTATTTTATTATTAATTAGTAGTTATTAATTTATTTATTTTATTTTTCAAGAAGTATGTACATTTTTGATTTATTTTTTGATGCACCATGTACTATCATGTAATGCTCTTCCTGTCAACATAAATAAATTGTAAAAAAATGTTGTAAAAGCCCTTTAGGGCGTAAATAAATAAATAAATAATTTATTTGCGTCACGTTTCAGTGGTAGAGTCTCTCGTTATGGCCTCGGTGAAAGACCACCATTCAAAATCGAAACGGTACTTTAAATGGCTTTAGCCGTGTTCGGTGACCAGTTCTGAATGGCCAGGCACTTTCCAATCTTCCTCTTCCTTATCTCCTTCTTCTCAACACTACATTCAGCCTCACAACATACCCCAATAGTGAATGCCATAGTCCCACTGGCTTCAGACAGAGGGGAGCAGTTGGGACTCATGTGTGGTATTCACTCGTCAATCATTGATGGTTCATTTAATGACTAAAACTTTTAAAAATCATAAAAAAAATATGTAAGAAAGATAGTATTAAATTATTTGCCACAAACTTTAAAAAAAACTGGTAGTTATTAGATACTAAACTCTTAATTGAAAAACAAATTCGTCTAAGCTTAGATGTAACGAATTGAATTAAGATCCTGTTTAAAGCAATTCCAGTAGAACTAACAGGTTCACATTAGTATACTATTACTGGGCGTTGACGATAATTCGAAAAAACGCCACCGTTATCGTCGGCAATCGTCAACTGTTGAATATAACCGTTGGAAATAACGCCGACGTTGACGCGACGATATTGATTTCAATAATAATAATCCCCTGTTGGGAGATTTGACACAGTTGGGCCGTTGGTGCCGTTGAGGGTGCTATTTTTTTAACGCAACAGATATATCTTACCTGCCACCGGTAGATTCGCTTGACGCTAGGCGCTACGTATAGGAAAATCCACAAAGACGTCGAATAGTGAGGCATACTTGGAGTAAGAATATTAACTAACTAACTAACCATCGCGTCGTTTTGCCGCAGGGGTAGTCAGAGAGGACGGACTGCCATAAAACTCTGTCTTAGCACACTAATTGCTTCGTTCACATTCATACATCGTCTCATACATACTCTTCTGTTATTCTGACTCTTCACGTGGTCCGACGTAAGAATTTGATTCACTTGATCGTGCCATGTCTTCCTCGGGCGTCCCCGACTTCTCCTTCCATTCACTTTCGCATCATATATTATTGTCACACTCCTTTCTTCGATCTACATGCCCAAACCATTAAGGCGTCCCTTTCTTGATCTTATTTATTACGCTTACATCGGTCTTGCATTCTTTTCGGATATCTACATTTTTAACACGGTCATACATGGTTTTGCCACACATACGTCCCAGGGATCTCATTTCCACAGCATTTATTCTACTTCATCCTTCCTCTTCCAGTTCCATGTTTCACTGCCATACATAAGGGTTGGTAGCATTCCATTGTGGACTGCTAGCTTCGCTTCTTTGAACAATTTCTTATTAGTTCAGTCATCCATTAATGGAATTTCCTGCATTCACCCTTCTTTCAATATCTTTATCGGCCTTTCCATCTCTTTAGAACATACTTCCTAAATACACAAACCCATCCACTTGCTCCAAGTATTCATCATTCACAACTATATTGCACGCAAGAATATATAAGGTATATTATTAAATTACGCATAATATCGTTCGCGGAGTATAAACACACACAATTAGTAAGTGTTGAGACTGCGTTGCGTTGGATAATATTCGTATGTATTCAACTGTTGACGCAAATTTTCGTCAACAGCGTTGGACGTTGACGCAGTTATTTTTAACGGCTAGTTATATTTTAATAAAGTGCTAGTTCACATTACGTTCGGTCGGAAGACCTCATACCTGCTCGTGCCCACTTGTCTCGCAGCGTTTGCCCCACGAGACGGAGGGAGCCGAAGAAGAGGCGCCTCGCCAAGCCGAAAGGTTAAGCGAACGTATGTTAATTATACCGTCGGCTGCTCACTGAAATGCGATATTATGTGACTGGTTCCGTTAGTCGGTTTAGGCAAAAAAATCACACGCTATTACTGTCTTACCGTGTTTACTCTAACGAGTGGGATGCTGCGGACGCAGAAGAACGATGGACCGTGGACCGATGACGCCCACACCAGTTGGGAAACAACTTAGTTAAAGCCACTTAGATTTTTAGTTGATAAGGCATATTAAGTTAATTATTAGTGTAGAAATCTAGAAGCGTGATAAAATAATAATAATATTAACCGTGAGATCCTTGAGGCATATGGGTGGTAATTTCTTTTTAACCGTATTAAAAATGTGGATATCCGAAAAGAATACAAAGCTGATGTAAGCGTAACGAATAGGATTAAGAAAGAGACGCTTAGATGGTTTGGGCATGTAGAGAGCATGAACGAAGAAAGGAGTTTGAAAATAATATATCACGCGAAAGCTTGCATCAGCCTAGCATTCTTTCTGGATACCAATATTTTTAACAGGGTCAACATGGTTTTGCCGCACATACGTCTCAGGGATCTCATACCTACAGCACTGAGTCTACTTTGATCCTTTCTCAGTTCCATGCCTCACTGCCATACATCAGCGTTGGTATAAGCACTCCACTGTGGACTGCTAGCTTCGCATCTTTGGACATTTTGTTTATTTGCGCCAGCAGCGTTCAGTCTAGCGTTGGAAAAAACTTCAAAGTTTTGTGAATGCTTCACGAACTGCTAGTGCTTCAAAATGAACTCTTTGCACTGACTTCAATTGAAGTCGAACTCGCAAAAAAGAGATTTGAATTTATCCGGTTATTTGTCCAGTTCTTTTTGGAACCGGTTCCTTGATATTTTTTCGAAAAGTACTAGCAAATCGGCAAGTTCCTCGCCAAAACAAAAGTACTAGTCGGTAGAGATTTAAAAACAATGAAGGAAGTGGGAAGTGCCGCCAAAAGAAGTAGTTCTTACGGAGCGGTCACAACTCTAGTTCAGTCCTTTATTAATAGAGTTTCCTGCATTCACCCTTCTTTCAATATCCTTATCAGCCTTTCCGTCCCTCGTAAACATACTTTATAAATACACAAACTCATCCACTTGCTCTAAAATTAGGATTATTGGCGGTAGGAGTTATTCAAATATTGTCTGGTTATCCGGAAATGTCTGTTTTTCTTTTTAAAAATGTCCAAATATGTTAAAGCTCATTTCTTTATCTCGATATGTTCAAGAAGGCATCACTGCTGCCGTAGAACGAAGATCTTCAAACAACTCGCGTGGAAGGCCAATTAAATGGCCAACTGACAACCTTGAGGAGGTCGCGAAACAGGATTTTTACAGTTTACAGATTAGCGCTGCATATTAAAGTCTAAACTAGATAAATATTTGAGGCGTGGAAATTCATTTCAGGAAATTGATTGACTTAGAATAAATTATAAGTTTACACACAGCGTACGTGCCTATGAGATATAAACTACACGCCTCTGCCTCAGCGGGTATACTTTGACTTGCTGAAGATGATTGTGGAGATTTAAAAAAAACTGGGAAATTAAGGTTTTTTTTGCGCAAAGTGACCACTTGTCCTGATTGCTTTGACTGTTATATTTAATAGGACCAGAATAAAACTACAAATACCAACTACTGTGATGGCAAATTTGATATTAACGTTAATTAAACTCCGGTTTTATCTTAGTATTTAGCTACTCCGGAGTAAATTGTTTTTTTGATATTTATTTTTGATTGTTTGATTCTGGCCTCTAATCATCACAATTCATCGTGATCATCACACCGTTTTCACACAGGGATACGTAGTGGGGAGATAACGCTCCACAACTTTGTCTAGACACACAGTCCTTGCTTTAGTCACATTCATATATCGTTTCTAAGCTGTCATTCGGTCTAATCCTTTAAAAAAAACATGAATTCTGCACAAGAGTCCTAACTGCTCCCAACCGTCTGAAACCAATACACACGCAAATCGGGGTATGTTGTGAGTGGTGGGAAGGTGAAGGAGATAGTTAGACGAAGGTTGAGAAGTACCTGGCTATTCAGATCTTGTTACCAAACACGGTTAAAGCCAATTCAAGGATCGTTTCGATTCTGTGGTGGTTTTTTTTACCAGGGCGATACTTGAAGTATCAAACCACTTGAGACCATGCCATCCCCAATTGGAGTATATTTCAAGCATAGTTTCGATTTTGAATGATGGTCTTTGACCAGGACGATGCTTGGAATATCAAATGACTCGAGACTATGGCATCCCCATTTGGAGTATGTTTTGAGGCTGAAAGTAGTGGGAAGGAGATTGGGAAGATAAAGATTGGGAAGAGAAAGGTCGGGAAGTACCTGACTATTCAGATCTAGTGACCAAACACGGCTCAAGCCATTTCAACTCTGAACGGTGGTCTTTCACCAGAGTGATGCTCAGAGTATTTACCACTCTGGAACGTGCCGCAAATAAACTATGTTTTATTTTATATGAATTAAATGTGTTATGACACATATCAATTAAATAAAAGTTATTTGCGCACGCCGGGTTTGAACCCGCGACCTCTGGATACCCAGTCTCGCAGTCTTACCACTTACCTTTCTACATTTATATTACATGAAGTGTAAAATATCTGTGAACTTTACTCGTTTAAATAAGTACAAATATCAAAGTGGGTAAACAATCCAAAGTACCCACACTGGCAGTACAAATAAACGCTTGGCAAAGAGAGGCAAGCGGTCTCACAGACCGACTCGCGGGGTCATTGACCGCACCTGGTCAGGGAGACCTGCCTCCATTATCACCTCCGACAGATATGCATTGTTTACTGACTGAAGAATTTTTACGCTGACATTACATTAACAAAGTGCAATCTTGTGGCGACCACACAAAGGGAAATAGGTGCCCACGTAGCGCTGCACAGAAACATACAGAAGTGTGACGTAAGAAATGAATAGGATAGAAAAAGGGACGCTTAGATGGTTTAGGCATGTAGAGCGAATGAGAGAAGAAAGTATAATATGTTTACGACAGACGGAAAGGCTGATAAGGACGAATATTATCCAACGCAACGTAGTCTCAACACTCACTGATTGTGTGTACGAGTTTATACTCCGCGAACGATATTATGCGTAATTTAAAATGATCTTTTGGCTGTATACCTCCTCACACCAAGAATATACCTTATATTCTTGCGTGCAATATAGTTGTGAATAATGAATACTTGGAGCAAGTGGATGGGGTTGTGTATTTAGGAGGTATCTTCTAGAGATGGAAAGGCCGATAAGGATATTGAAAGAAGGATGAATGCAGGAAACTCCATTAACGGAGGACTGAACGCTGTTTCAAATTTTAAAAAAAAATGGTCAAAGAAGCGAAGCTAGCAGTGCACAATGGAGTGCTTATACCAACCCTGATGTATGATAGGGAGGCGTGGAACTGGCAGAGGAAGGATCAAACTAGACTGAATGCTGTAGCAATGAGATCCCTTAAAAATGTGGATGTCCGGAAAGAATGCAAGGCTGATGCAAGCGTAATGAATATGATAGAAATGAGTGATAAGAATATATGACGTGAAATTGAATGCAAGAAAAAGTCGGGGACGCCCGAGGAAGACACGATGGCACGATCAAATGAATCAAAAACTTGAGTTGGGCCATGTCATAAAGAATAATAGAAGAGTACGTGTGAGACAATGTGTGAATGTGAACGAAGCAAGGAGTGGGTGCCAAGACAGAGTTGTATGGCGGTCCGTCCTCTCTGACTACCCCTGCGGGAAATGGCGAGATGGTTAGTTAGTTAGACGTCGAAGTATTAAACATAAATTTTAACGGCCTCCATGGTCGGGTTGTAAGACGCTCGAATACGAATCCAAAGATCGCGGGTTCAAACCCGGCGTGCGCCAGTATTATTTATTTAATTTACACAAAGTAACGTTAAGTTTATTTGCGGCACGTTCCAGAGTAAAGAAGAAGATACTCTATGTACCGCCCTGGTGAAAGACCACCAATCGGAATCGAAACGTTGCTTGAAATGGCTTTAGCCGTTTTTGGTGACAAGATCTAAATAGTCAGGTACTTCCCAATCTTCCTCTTCACCATCTCCTTCCTCTTACCATAACCTTCACATACATATCTTACAACATACCCCAATTGGGGATGCCATAGTCTCACTGGATCTAGACGGTTGGGAGCAGTTGGGACTCTTGTGCGGTTTTCACTATAAAAAAATTAAAATGAAAATTTAATGACGCCATCTCATGTTCCCAGAAAGCTTTATATTTCGGTTGGTTATAATATATATATTAATGTAGGCAATCGATATCATAATTTCTTGTCCTTTAGATGTAGCTTTATAACTTAGGTATCGTCGAGCTTTTAGAATAATTTAAAACAGTTTATTGACAAGCTGGGAAGCGTGTATTTACGACGTTTGATTGCAGGAATTTAAATTTCCGGATAACGGAATCGGTGTTAGTTTACGACTTGGTAGAATCGTTTATAACCTGGTTATAAAACGCGAGAGATAATTTATATTAATTATAACTTCGTCCTAAAAATAATGCTAGAGTAAGTTATTTATTGAGTGCAATAGAAAATCAATTCAGAAAGGTTACAGAAGACACGAGATGGGAACTTGCTGCTCCGAAAATGACGCACAATTCGTTTACCACTAATCGATTCATTTCAATTTCCAACGATACACATGGAAGTGTGTTGACGGCCCTCCTTACTAGCGGCGAAATTGTTATTTTTTTTTTTTTTACAATAACTCCACACAAGAGGCTTTGAGGGAAATAATTTCCCTCAGGGAAGATATGAAGATCTTTTACAGTATATCATTCGCTGAAGTTTGCTGGACCACTTTTATGACGTAATACATTTAGACTCAGTTTTAGACTTGGGGAAGTGAATAGGAATTTCACCCAGTGCCATCTTTTCTTGGGGTTTTCAATTCAGTGATTATTTTTTAACACAACAGTACATCACATTAATCATTTGAAATAAGATAAAATCATTATTAAATAATATATATATATATAAAACGCATGAGGGTACCCGGGTACCCTTTCAGTCATCAGAGTAAGTTTTACTTAAGAGTTGTCCGCTAACATACCACCCTCCACATATCCAACGGCGAAGTTTAAATGTTCATTTTCACTATTGTGGAGAAGTCAGGAAGTTTCAGCCGGTTATACTTACTGGAAAATTGAAAAAATCTATGTTAAAAAACCGAAAGGGGTACCCGGGTACCCTTTCAGTCACATAAAGGTTAAAGTTGTTTTTTTTACAATGAAATTCATAAGTCTTCAGTACCTGGTTGGATTTTGAAAAATAAAAACTCACTTAATGCTCTCACTGAGTAACCTGAAGCGACAGAAAGCTAAGAAAACTCCCAAACTTGGGTCGCTTGAGTCAAGCATTCTCCCAAATGGTAAATATATTTTAGATGGCTAAAGGGCCACAAAAGTCTTCAGAATCAAACGAGAGACAGAGCATTCGACGAAGAAAAAAAACTGCATATTTAACTTCTCAAATTGTCACTTAAGCCTTTTTGCCTTTCCACAGACGATGTATATTTTTTATTGATTATAATTTATGTATATTCCCTATATATTATTCATAGACGGCAATCAAACCCATAACACCACGACTGGACGGCGCGGAATAAAATTTCGCACCTCTCATTTTATACTTGATGCGAGTTGGCACCTATCTTTTATTCGCACGAAACATTCACATGTAGGTGAAAAAGAGACAAAATTTTACAGAAAATAGCAGTGCAAAGTTTTTAGAAAATGCAGGTGTTTTAATTTTTTTTAAATATAAGTGGCGCCAACATTTTTAGTTGCGCCAAGCGCCGTTTGGCTCAGGGCCGGGCCTGACCCCGATAAAGTTGCAATAGTCCGGCTGGCTCTGGACAGTTGGGACTCTTGTGCGGTATTCACATGAAATAAAAAGATAAAAGGAGTGCTCATCTAGTTCATTTCATAACTATGTGTTCGCATTAATTATTTATGGGTGTAATCAATGATTACATATTCAAATTAGACACAGATTATAAATCACTTCAAAATACAGCTTCCTAAAACATCTTCCATCCGATTACCGAGATATCAGTAAAAGGCGTAGATTCGAGAATAACTGATGAAGAATTTCATTGATTCAACCACCGGTTTGATGTTAATAAACTATGGCATGGCGCAGTGATACCAGATCTTGAATTAATTGCACAGGCAGTTATACAATGTCATAGATGAAGATTTGATATTATCACTGTAAGAATAATCTTGAAAACGAATTTGGTTCAGTACTGATGAACACCGTAGACAAGTCGTTAAAATCTACACAAATAAATCTAACTAACCATCACGCCGATTGGCCGCAGGGGTGGGAAGAGAGGACGGACCGCCATACAACTCTGTCTTGGCACACACTCCTTGCTTCATTCACATTCATACACCGTATCATACGCGTCCTCGACTTCTTCTTCCATTTACTTTCGCATCATTTATTATTTTCACACTTCTTTCTTCGATCATTCGCTCTACATGCCCAAACCATCTAAGCGTCCCTTTCTTGATCCTATTCATCACGCTCACATCAGTCTTGCATTCTTTCCAGATATCCACATTTTTAATACTGTCATACATGGTTTTACCGATCAATTTCTGAGTTTTCCATAAAACAATTCTTAAGCAGTAGTTTTTGAATTCTTTATGAAAAACATACTACATACTCGTAGAATTTTAGGTAAAACGTTTAAAAATGCATTTGCTGGTTTCAAAACTCTGCACCTTTTACTGACATAGTATGTTTTTCATAGAATTCAAAGGATTTTAGTTATAAAATTGTATTCACTGGAAACCTCAAACATTTCTCTAACTACCCATATAGAATTAACAGTTGAATCATCAGAAAATATATCGTAGGATTGCTTGTATTGGAATGCTAGAAAGTAACGTTTAGCGTCAGTCCTGAGTGCTGACCCTTAAAAAGAATATTTCAAAGTTTCACAGTGTTGTGTTCAGCTTTAGTGTCGATTCACACCAACGTCCGGATCCGCTCAGTGACGATATTGATCCGCAAGAGAGCTTATTGATATGGTATGAATATCAATCAAGGAGTATGTACCAAGACAAATTTGTGTGGCAGTATATCTTTCTGCCCACCCTTGTGATATTTAACTACTTAGTTAGTTAAATAATTATTTTGAAGTGTGAAAATACTTACATCGCAGATTTTTTTTTATTAAAATTTTTTTTTCACTAAATAATATTTTTATTAATCATTAATTATTAAAAATATTATTTAGTGATAAAAATATGGTTTAAAAAAAAAAATTCTGGGATGT
Organism: Drusus annulatus; assembly: GCA_022651775.1. Classification (NCBI taxonomy): domain Eukaryota; kingdom Metazoa; phylum Arthropoda; class Insecta; order Trichoptera; family Limnephilidae; genus Drusus; species Drusus annulatus. Next base: position 823,861 of record JAGWCC010000400.1, on the reverse strand, counting down.
AAGTATTTTTACACTTCAAAATAATTATTTAACTAAGTAGTTAAATATCACAAAGGTGGGCAGAAGGATATACTGCCACACAACTTTGTCTTGGCACATACTCCTTGATTGATTCATACCATATCAATAAACTCTCATGCGGAACAATATCGTCACTGAGCAGATCCGGACGTTGGTGTGAATCCAGCTTTATGTTGGCATCACTGAACGCCACCTGTATTTACTAGCTTAAAGTTGCGACACTGGTAAGGTACTCTGGCTCGTGACCTTGTCCATTTAGGAAGTCTATAAAAGATCTGATACATAAAAGTGTTTTGTAATCTCTCTCGTCACGTACATAATAAAAAACGACGAAAATGACGCGATAGAAACGACGTAGCGAGCTAAAGATAATATCGTCGATCAATACATTCCAAGTAGAAAAAGCTGTGCTAATCTCATGATGCTGGAGAGTTCGAGATCTTATATTTCTTCAGCTTTTCTGGCAGAAACAGGACTAGCGGATGGACCTTGGAGTAAGAACATATATGGAGAGATAGCTAAATATTTTTACCCGACCTATACAAATTTACGATAAATCACTTTCTACGGGTTTTTACATCGTAAACCGTGAGAGAGAAAGAGACAAGACAAGTTGTCACATAAGATCGCAACACTTTTATGTATGTGAGCATGTTTTCCGTCTTCCGCGTCTCGGGCGACTCCACTACATTTTGTTATACGACATAACTCAACGGTTTTAGAGGTTATATCCTATATTTTTGTTGATGACAATACTGTGAAAAAGTGGTTATACAAATAAACGCATCATTATGTCGACATGTGCAACGAATGGATGTAAAAAGGTGTGTCCACGAAAACCCTAGCCACGTCCGAGTCTGGAAAAAACAACAATCCTGACTAGATTGTTTCGCAAAGCTATCCCTCCTGGTATATTATTGATCTGAGGGATGGACAGTTATCATTTATGTTTACAATAATTAAGTGCCGAGTACCGGGTACTTCAGAAGTAAGATTCGGAATCTCAGCACCTCGTGCGACGCGCAGAATAATTGATTGCACGCGCGCAGCACGCGGCAGACAGCGGGCACTACTAAACAGCTTGTCATTAGCATTAATGGGCGTCGTGAACTGCATGCGATGATTTCTATTAGATATAGTATGTTATTACTATCTGTCCTAGTGCACCCGTAAGGATGTATACAGGAAGAATGTACAACAGAAAATATTAATTAATGCATTTTAAAGTAACATTATGGTACATAACTTGTGCTGAAAATAGAGTAAGTCGGTTACACACTAAGAATAGTTCGTCGTAATCGTGCGTTCTACCTACCGGGTTATCTACCACCTTAAATATACTCCTGAAAGAGTCCGGAAATCAGCAAAACTTAAGTTTACTGGTTTTGTTGTATCGGAAAGCTGCGATAAAAAAACACCGAATGTGTTTTCAGCTTCGGATGAATTTATAATAATGGACTGTAAAACGATAAACTAAAATACTCTTCTAGTATGTATGAGACGATGTATGAATATGATTGAAGCAAGGAGTGTGTTCCAAGATAGAGTCGTATGGCGGTTCATCCCCTCCGCCTACCCCTGTGGGGAAATGACTTGATAGTTAGTTAGGTACAGTCTCCCATTTCGAACTTTTACACAACCGTTTCGGTAAATGATAGAATAAACCTGTTGGATTTCATATAGAAAATTTGTTAGGTTCTCACCTTTTTGTTTGTCATGCAGTTCCTACCTATCCCGCCTTTTCGCCATTCGATTTTGTATTCAACAACACTGTGATCGAAACAAATGACATTAGAAGAAGAAGAAGTTTTTGGTGAACAACGTTTTGCTTGTTGGTGCTCTTGCTTCTTCGTCAAGAATTCTAAACCTAACTTCACCGGTGAGTGAATTGGCTCAGTGAATCCTTAATCTACTCTCATATATAATCACACTTCCATCAAGCAGTATTTTAGTTTATCGTTTTACAGTCCATTATTATCTTCTAACATATGATAAACATACGTGTACCAACATAACAAAAAAACAGAAAACGATAATCGAATGTACACAGCCCGCGAAAATTCAAAATTCACCTTTTCTTTTGAACAGGCCTCGTATATGATAAATAATGTTATTAAACTCCGCGTGGGTACAGGTAGAAGTGACACTTTATCTGAAAGGGTTCCGGTAATTATGGGTTAATACGCTTTAGATAATTATAATCTGGACTTTAGGCAGGTTTGAAGACCTCGCTCTATGCTATCCGAGGCGTGTTTCAGCTAATCATTGGTGTCACACCCGTTGTGGGAAATCTGCGCTAATTATCTAACATTGTCATTCTGCATTAAAACAACATAAATCTGGTCTCCATCCATCCTTCGACGACGGGATACTTTGAAGATAAAGTTAATCGCAGGTTGTAGATTCTGGTTGGAGATTTTTATTTTCAGAAACATGATAATCCGAATGAGATAACAGATTGTAATGGATTAACCAGTTTAGCACATGTGCAACTTACCCATGTCACTAAACATTCCTACCAATCTCCTATTGTATCCTAATTGCATCCCTTAACGTCTTTCTGTCTAAAAATTATATCCTTACATCTCTTTTCAAAATTACTTTTGACATGTGTTATTTTATTTTATTTAATCAATTGTACGAAAATAAACATTTTTACTTAATACTAACAGTAGGTATAATATTAATTCAGTTTATATACAATGTCTAGTTTCTAGTTAATGATAAATACCTCCCTAATTGAGAAAATTCTCGTGCTCAAAAGAAGACCACATGTTTGGACTACGAAACTTTTAGTTTTACCCTTAGAGTATTTAGAGACCTACTTATCCAAGGCAGTGCAGTCAGTTTATAAGAAGAATTAATTTAATTAAGAATTTCGCCCGACTTCTCTGAACAGGCGTGGCTAGGGATTTCGTAGACACACCTTTTTTATAAACAAACAAATATAGGACATAACCTCAAAAAAGCGTTCGCACAACAAAACAATATCAAAAATAATTTTAAATGATTTATATATTCAGAATATCTTACAAAACGAATAGCATAACGTTTGCTTAAATAATAATGGAAGTTTATAGTTAATATAATGCATTTAAATACTCGATAATTCTAATGTGCTATCGAAAACATTTTAAACTGTTTCAAAACCTGCAAAAAGGGATGTATTCAACTCATTTTGGATTTTTTAATGCATGCATTCATAGCGCATGTCGACATAATGTTTTGCTTATTTGTATGACCACTTTTTCGCTATATTTTTATCAATATAAATATAGGACATAACCTCAAAAACCGGTAAATTACGTCGTGGGCGTAAAGTGGGCGGAGTCCCCAACCACGTGGGTCACGGAAAACATTCTAACAATACCTACAAGCGGTATGACGTTTTGAGAAAAAAATGTTGTCTCTTTCTCTCTCATGGTGTACGACGTAAAACCCCGGAGAAAGTGATTTATCCCAAATTTGTATAGGTTGGGTGAAATGAATTAGCTCTCTCTCTCAATACATTGTTACTCCAAGGTTTGAACATACCCAAAATGCAGGTATAAAACCAGAACATTTATGTAAAAGCACCTATTACCATTCCATTTGATTACCATTCTATTCCCATTCCTGTTTCAATTCTCATCGCACTCCCGTGCAGTAAACCATGTTCAGTTAAAGTTTTAATTATAATATTATACAAATTATCCTAAAAAAAAGTATTTAAGAGAGAGAGATTGTATTATATTCTACATCCCCGAACAAAAGCGCGCCTTACCCAAGGAGCATTCTGTCGGTCGCATCAGCGATCAGTACAGATCCTTAAATAAATCAGGTTTCAGATATTATAATTTAATATGCTCACATGTAAAAGCTTACGAGTATAATGTAAAGAGCTTTAAGCTAGAACGGGCGATCCACCAAGAACTGGATTTACTGCCTTCCTTGGCTTATCATTCACATCTTCCGCAATTAAAATGATTTCAGGCATGATTGAAATACTGACATCCATAATCAGCTCCAAGATAGGTCGACCATAGAGACATCAGTTTAGCTCACGTCACAGAGTTAGCTATGCTTAATTACAACATAATGTGTTTGCACATCTATTCAAGAAGGGGTTATATTTGCATCAGTTTGCATTTTGCATTCTAACGGCGAACATTATTGCAGCTGGTAAAGAAACATTACCCTTGGGGTACATAACACTTGGGGATGGGAATGAGATGGGAAGAGAAAGGTTTGGAAGAGAAAGGTTGGCAATGAAGCAAGGAGTGTGTGCCAAGACAGAGTTGTACGGCAGTCCGTCCTCTTTGCCTACACCTGCGGAGAAACGGCGTGATGGTTAGTTAGTTAGTTACTACCTTGAAGTAACAATATATGGAGAGAGAGCTAATTATTTTTACCCAACCTATACATATTTGGGATAAATCAATTTCTACGAGTTTTTACGTCATACACCATGAGAAAGAAAGAGACAACAAATTTTCCCAAATTAACACACCGCTTTAAAGTATTGTTAGAATGTTCTTCGTGTGCCGCGTCTCCGTTGACTCCGCCCACACGTTATGATACGCGAAATAAATTGAGATAACTCAACGGTTTATTAGGTTACATGTTATTTATTTTTTTAAACAATACTGTGAAAAAGTGGTTATACGAATAAACAAAAACATAATGTGACATTGACCGGTCGGTAGCTTTATGATGGTAGTAGGAGTTTTTCAAATATTGTCAGGTTATTCGTAACCCGGGAATGTTTGTCTTACTTTAAAAAAAAAAAAAAGTGCTATGAATGGATGTATAAATACCCCAGCCTTAGTCCTAGCCACGTCCAGGTCTAGCCGAGTCCGGCAAACCTCGTATAAACTGACTACAGCTCTCTCTACAGCGCTCTTGTATATTATTGCTCTACTGACTAAAAAAATAAACTTCAACGCTCAGTTGGGAATGGTATCCTTGTTCTACCGGTATTTCAATGTAAGATGCTCTGAGAATTTGCGTCGTTGATCTCTTCGGCACGCGCCTAACATATATACACGGTTGACATTCTATACACAAGAACGGGTTGCTTCTACGACCTGTGTGGAGTTCATTTTGAAAAAAGACACTGCTCTCCAGAGAGCCTTACCCATAAAAAACAAAGGTGCGAAGGGACCTTTACAAAATAAATAGTTCTTGAAAAGAATAAAAAATAGCATATCTTAGACATATGCTTAGAAGAAAAAGTACCACAATTCTAAAATGTAATGTTATGTTATGAAAGGATGAGTGAATGAATGTCACGAAGATCGAAGGGTAGAAGGACTTTAGACATTGGAGGCTTAAGAATATCCCTTTGTGGACAGTTGTTCAAGGTGTGAAGGTGGGGATGTTATGATAGCTTGATGACATTTAAAGTTTTGGCAGAATGGTCTTACCAATATATTTCAATAATAGGACACCCAAAAAAGAACATTTTATAACACCTATTTAGGCGTATTATAATATGTATTAACATGGCCAGCAACGGGGCACACCTAACAGCCTAGCAGAGGAAGGTGTTTCTAGCGGGAAAGGAGGAATTAGCCCGCTGACACTTCGGTTTACCCTTCGTGACGGAAAACACCTCTTGTTTTGTGATTACTTACGTCAGCGTGTTTAAATTCGCAAATAAACGTGATTTACCTAACCTTAAAGACTATCATTTGACAATTAACTAGTAAATTTATTTATCATAGTTCCTTAATTCTACAATGCATCATTTTCTTTATTTCTTAAAATTAGATAAAATCTTAGTGGACCAATTAAGCGGCATTGTGAATTAATTCGGATAGTTGATTTTAGACCTTTAAACTTTAAACTACAGATAGAAGTTGACTGGAGTCCAGGGTTTATGATTAGTTGACCAGTGCAAAACTGGCTGCGCTATCAAGGTCTTTTTTTAAGACGCTGTGTGCCAAAAAAACATCGGTATTTCAAGAATCCATCTTTACCACTGATAAAACCATGGCGTGGAATGAGCTCCCGAATTTTTCCTCGCTCCGGGATATCTTTATCAGGGGGAGTCGTGAAGAGCACATTTCCGGCCATTTCAAAGAACTTTATTATCAATAATACTCTCAAGTGTGATCACAACACGATTGTGTGCTTTAACGTACAGTCTTAGATTATCTTTACTATAAAGCTGAAATCTGTTTTTGGGAGGAGTTGCGATGTTGTAGTGACCCAACCAGTTTAGCGCATGTGCAACTTATCCATGTCACTAAACATTCTTACCAATCTCCTATTTTATCTTAATTGCATCCCTTAATGTATTTCTGTCTAATATATTATATCCTAACATCGCTTTCCAAAATTCCTTTTAACATGAATTATTCCATAGACCACATGTTTGGACTCTGATACTTTTACTTTGACCATACCCGAAATGCAGGTGTAAAACCAGAACTATTCTGTAACAGCACCCACTTTCATTCTACTATTCATTCCATTCCAGCAGTAAACCATGTTAGGTTAAAGGTTTAATTATGATATTATATAAATTCTTCTAATAAAAAAAATTCAAGAGAAAGTTATTATATTTCACTCAGCATCCCCGAACTAAGGCGTGCCTTACCCAAGGAGCATTCTGTCGGTCGCATCAGCGATCATTAGAGAGTATTTTTTTATAATGAATACTGCACAAGAATCCCAACTGCTCACAACAGTCGACTATAGCATTCCCAATTGGAGTATATCGTGAGGCTGAAAGTAGCAGGGGAGGGGAGGAGATGGATAAGAGAAAGTTCGGAAAGTACCTGGCTATTCAGATCTGGTCGCCAAACACGGCTAAAGCCATTTCGAGTCTGAATGGTGGTCTTTCACCAGGGCAATACTTAGTATATCTACCAGTCTGGAACATGCCGCAAATATACTATATATTATTTAAATTAATCAAATGTGTTATGACAGATATTAAATGAATGTAATTTATTTGCGCACGCCGGGTTTGAACCCGCGACCTAAGGGTTGGTAGAATTAGTAAATTAGTAATTGAAACGTTGCTTGAAATGGCCTTAGCCGTATTCCGTGACCGGATCTGAATAGCCAGGTATTTCCCAACCCTCCTCTTTCCTATCTCCTTCACTACCTACAGCCTCACAATATACCCCAATTTGGTATGCCATAGTCTCACTGGTTCTAAGCGGTTGGGAGCTGTTGAGACTCTTGTGCGGTATTCACTATAAAAATAAGTATAAAAATGCCATCAAACCCAATCGACGAATCGATCAAAATTTCACTTCTTTCGCGGAGCGCACCTACCCGATAAAGCCGCGGCAGAAAGCAGGTCGACGCACCGAAAACGGGTTTGTGGCGATTTATTCGTAAGTTTGTTATTTGGGTATTCCATTGATGCCCGCCACCCCGCGGCGCGCCGGGGAGTGAGCCGGGGCCCTACCGCCCAGAGCGGGCGACCGACCTGCGGGGCCAGAACGGAGCCAGAGAGGTACCTTTGCGAAACAGTGTAGTCAGGTCGGTTGACTTTATACTGACGCGATAGAAATATACAAAGATATGTTAAAGGATGTTGGATAGCCTATTAGTTGCCGCCCACATGGAATTCGGATATTTTTAGTAAACATATTTGAACACATTAAACAAAACTTTTTTTTTACGTGAATACCCGCACAAGAGTCTCAACTGCTCCCAACCGTCTAGAGCCAATGACACTATGGCATCCCCAGTAGGGGTATGTTGTGAGGCTGAAAGTAGCGGGTGGGAGAGGGAAATGAGGAAGGGGAAGGTTGGGTAGTACCTGGCTATTCAGATCTGGTCACCAAACACGGCTAAACTGATTTCAACTAACGTTTCAATTCTAAATGGTGGTCTTTCACCAGGGCGATACTGAGAGTATCTACCACTCTAGAACATGCCGCAAATACACTATATTTTATTTTATATCAATCAAATGTGTTATGACATTATATTATATTATTAATTAAATAAATTTTATTTGCGCACGCCGGGTTTGAACCCGCGATCTCTGGATTCGTAGTCGAGCGTCTTACCACTCGACCATACAGGTCGACCATTAAAATGATTTATAAAGTATAAATCATTTTATCAAAATATCACACAAACACTAATATCTATATTAGTGTTTGTGTGATATATTGTCATACCATAGTACATATTATCACCATCATGTTTGATTTATTTGTATAACCACTGCAAGTTTTTTAATCAACACCGATATAGGAAATAACATCAAAATCCGCTGACGTAAGTTATGCGACTCGATGATGTGAAGTTGGCGCGGACGGAGAACATCATCACATACTAAGAAGTGCTGCAATATTATGTGACGACTTGTCGGAAGAACTCGACAGCTTGTTAACAGGTTCTTGGCGTGGAGTATTTTTTTGTTAAATTTAACGGACTAATATAATACCTATTCCCGAATATAATGTAATGTAATAGGTCGAAATAATGAAGGTACTTATTTAATAAAGCTCATTAAAATAAACACAAAGTTGCTTGCAATGTTAGTATTGCAAATGCATATTCACAAAGCGCAATTAAAATAATTCCGAACAAATTGTATTCATTTGTGTTCACTAATATCCACCATCATTAAAGGTATTATTTTGCATGCATACATTTATTCCAAGCGTCCATTAGGGATGGGCCGTAAAATGAATCGTAACAAATACTATACTAGGAAATAAACATAATTGCATGCATACAGCATACGAGTATCATTGCTAATTTCGATTCACGAAGTTTATTAGTTTGTTTAATTTGAAAATTGGTATTTTTCTTCCTACATAGAAATTACACCTTTCATATTGTAAATACAACAACTGCACATAATACATAATGTGGATACAAGAAGGCTATAACATCATACATATTTAATAAATGATATTTGTATGTATTTAAACACTATTTTTTACTACTCTACAACTATTCCTTATTTTTTTTTGTGTATTTAATTATCCTGTTTTCACTGTCAATTGTAAACCTTTAATGTAAAAGCCCTCTCGAGCGTATACAATAAAAATAAATAAATAACTTTTTATCACTCCCGTTCCAAAGGGAAGTTTTAATATTAAATAAAACAATAAACTTTGTAAAACACCACTTTATTAGAGTTAATCACCAACCAGGTTTCGCTTTTCTCAAGCTTCTTCAAGTCTTTTGACATCAACCCAGAAGAAGCTTGAAAAAGCCCCTGGTTGGTGATTAACTCTAATAAAGTGGTGTTTTACAAAGTTTATTGTTTTATTTAATATTAAACTTCCCGTTGATGTAAAAGCCCTGAAGAAGCTTGAGAAAAGCGAAACCTGGTTGGTGATTAACTCTAATAAAGTGGTGTTTTACAAAGTTTATTGTTTTATTTAATATTAAAACTTCCCGTTGATGTAAAAGCCCTGAAGAAGCTTGAGAAAAGCGAAACCTGGTTGGTGATTAACTCTAATAAAGTGGTGTTTTACAAAGTTTATTGTTTTATTTAATATACAATGTCACACCCCCAAGTTTTTGCTTCCTTCGAAAAAAAAAAAAAAAAAGGAAGTTTTAATGTCCCCGCACGAGAGTTTCTTGTTCGGAGAAACAATGTATGGTGAGAGAGCTAATTATTTTTACTCAACCTATACAAACTTGCGATAAATCACTTTCTCCGGGTTTTTACGTCGTACACCATGAGAGAGAAAGAGACAACAAATATAATACTCCGCTTCTATGTGCTGTCACAATGATCTTGAGCTCCTGGGTCACCGCGGGACTCCGCCCACATTTTTTATTATGCCACTAAACTTGACACAACTAAACGGTTTTTTAGGTTAGATAGTATATTTTTGTTAATATCAATACTGTGAAAAAGTGGTAATACGAATAAACAAAAACATTATGTTGATATGTGATATAAATGGATGCATAAATACCCTAGCCTTAGTCTTAACAGCACCCAGGTCCGCCGAGTCAGGTAAAAATCATCAAAAACCTGACTACACTATAATCTAAGGTTTCGTGCGATATCTAAGATAAAGATTACTGAAATATTATGAATAAGGTTCTATCTGTTTATTACCACAACTCTTTGACGGCCTCCGTGGTCGAGTGGTAAGACGCTCGACTAGGAATCCAGAGGTCGCGGGTTCGAACCCAGCGTACGGAAATGCATTTTGTTTAATCAACATGTGCCGTAACACACGTATTAATAAAACCTTGAAGGAACAATATATGGAGGGATAGCTAATTTGTTTTACCCAACCCATCCGAAATTGTAATAAATCACTGTTTCTGTGTTTTTACATCGTACACCATGAGAGAGAAAGAGACAGCAAATTTCTTGGACGGCTTCTATATACTGTCGGAATGTTCTTAAGCTGGTTATTTTCGCTGGTTAACGGCAGGACTCCGCCCACATTTTATATTTTGCCACTAAACTTGACACAACTAAACGGTTTTTTAGGTTAGATGCTATATTTTTGTTGATAAAAATACTGTGAAAAAGTGGCTATACGAATACACAAAAACATTATGTCGATATGTGATATGAATGGATGTATAAATACCGTAGCCTTGGTCTTAGCCACGCCCATTTGCGCCGAGTCATGTTAAAATCATCAAAAACAAGTCCAATACTGACTTCACTGGCTTTGGCTTGGGCTACCTCTTGTATACTCTAAGAATAAAACAATATATGGAGCATTTGCGGCACGTTTCAGAGGGGTAGATACTCTACGTATCGCCCTGGAGAAAGACCACCATTCGGAATTGAAACGTAACTTGAAATGGCCTTAGATCTGAATAGCCTGGTACTTCCAAACCCTCCTCTTCCTCTTCCCCATCTCCTTTCCCTCCCTACTACCGTTAGCCTCCCATCATACCCCAATTGGGGATGCCATAGTCCCACTGGCTCTAGGCAGTTAGGACTCTTGTGAAGTATTCACAATTAAAAAAATATATACTCGTATATAACTGTGGTAGATACTTTAAGTATCGCCCTGGTGAAAGACCACCATTCAGAATCGAAATGTTGCTTTTAGTTTTTTTTTATAGTGAATACCGTACAAGAGTCCCAACTGCTCTCAACCGTCAGAGTGCCTCTGACTTCCCCAATCGGGATATGTTGTGAGGCTGAAGGTAGGGAGGAGGGAAGAGAGTTTGGGAAGAGGAAGGTTGGGAAGTACCTGGCTATTCAGATCTGGTCACCGAACACGGCTTAAGTAAATTCAAGCAACTTTTCGATTCTGAATGGTGGTCTTTCACCAGGGCGACACTTGAAGTATCCACCACTCTGGAACGTGCCGCAAATATACTTTAAATTATTTTATATGAATTAAATATGATACATATTAACTCAATAAAAGTATTTGGCGCACGCCGGGTTTGAAATAGCTTTAGCCCTGTTTGGTGACCAGATCTGAATAGCCAGGTACTTATATAAACCTTCCACTTCCCAATCTCCTTCCTCTCCCCACTGTCTTCAACCTCATAACATACCACAATTGGGGATGCCATAGTCTCACTGGCTCTAGGTGGTTGGGAGCAGTTGGGACTGTTGTGCGGTATTTCGTTGTTGTTGTAAGCAGTGTTTAGAGATCAGATCTGAATGAAAACCTACATCTTACCCATATCCTTTCTCTTTACTCCCCTTAACACCACAGCATAACCAAAAGTCGTTAATCCCAAATCTATCTGACGGAAGCGTAGATATAAAGATGAGTTAAAAATCCTACCTTAATTTTGATGATGTGTTGGTAGAAAGCGCAATGCATATGTCAAAATTACCTGAAATCAAAGAAAATCACACGTTAGTTTATAATTTTTATAATAATAAATCTTTATTTAAATACAGTTTACAGTAACAGCAAAATAATAAAAATGAAAGCAAAATAATCATATAACATACGTAGGGTGTATAAAGGTGTAGGTACATTTATATATTTTAGCAAGAGATCATTGTAAACAGTATATATATATATATATATATATATATATATATGTATTGTACCCGACGTAACAGGGCACACAAGTAAACTGTAATAGGGTAGCGGTCCCAATCTGTGAAGTGCTCCAAGCAGTCGGTCTCGTTGTAAGGGAGACGACGGGGTCAACTTGTAGGGCCTCGGCTTTCAAGTGAAGATGCTGCGAGTCTGGTCCAGAGAGAGATGTAGTCAGGCGGTCCAGGGGGGCAGGCGATGGTCAATGAAAAGTCAGGAGTCAAGTTGAAGGCGATGTCAGGGCGAAGAGAAGTCAAGATGAAGTGATGCTGGCGGAGGATGCTGGTGATCTGCCTTCCTCTGGTTTTTGCGCAATTAATATTGCGCTCCAGGGCGCGACCACGGATTCGGGAGATTTGTATAGGGGAATTTTGTTTCCCCCTTTCTCTCTCTTTCCGGGTCGCTGACAATTTTGTGGGATAGATTTTAGCAACCTATCCCCTTCTCCTTTCCACCAGCTTTCACCTCACCTTTATTTCGCCCCTCTATCATTTTTATTAGTTTCACAAAAGAGGTACAAAGTTTTAATTTACAAATAATGCCCGGTTTTTTGGGGCTTGATGCTTAATAACTAACTTATCCTAACATTTACATACTTAATTCTATAATGAGTGTGTAGCCGAGAGTCGAGTCATCACGATGGTATAATTTATTTGGCCGTGTGATTGACCCGGCTCTCGCGATAAAGCTAGACAGGTCAATTCCACCCGCGTGGATCGGCTCTCGCCTTGCCAGGCGCGGTCGGCGTCGGTCCGCGCTCAGTCCCGTCATCGCGTTGGAATTCTCCCTACTCGGGGGTGTCCCAGCCCGAAGGGCTATCTCTTTGCGTCATTGCGACGTAACGAGCCGCGGGTGGAATTTGCCTACATAATATTTCCCTATGAACAATAATATAAACAATCTTAAGTCTAGTTTATCGACTACACATTATTGTGGACCATGTACGTCCGACACATGTATGGAGGCAGTAATTTTTGCCGATATCATATATAGTTTATTTAAAACGAAAATCAAATAAAAAACCAAAAGAAAATTAAGCTCGACTCAAAAGTTTTCCCACACAAACACCGTGCAGCCTGTTTTTACACGGTAGGCAACTAGAATTGGATCTCTTTACTGGTAGACTATAATCTTTCTTTTCGTGATCACATTAATAATGTAGCTAATAAATCACTAAAACTTCTTGGCTTCATCAATAGCATTGAATGTGACTTTAAGAATATAAAGACTCTAAAAACCCTTTACTGCTCATTAGTTAGCCCTCATCTAGAATATGCTAGTGTAATTTGGTCCCCTTTCTATACTGTTCATATTCATCATATTGAATCCGTACAAAATCGCTTCTTACGCGGTATGGCATGGAGATAAGGGCGAGAAAGAGGCGATTATTCATATGATGAAATTGAACAATTATTGAAAATGTCTTCATTAGAAAAGCGCAGGAAAGACTTTGATTTAATTTTCGTTTACAAAATTATTTATTGTTTTATTGACTCACCTTCTCTGTTGCAACTTATCCAGTTCAACATTCCCTGCCGTAGACTCAGAAACAATGAATTGCAGTTCCTCAATCATCACAATACTAATTATGGGTATATTTCTCCAATGTCCAGAATGTCATGGCTTGAATGTTCTCTCTTATGTTTATTTTGCCTTATTTTTTTCATCGCTTCATTTATTTTTTTATGTATATGCTATTCCTTCTCTTTTGCTCTTTTTTCCATTTCGTGTTTTATATGTATTTTTTGTAATTGAACTTTAGTCCGTTAATTTATAAATAAATAAATAAATACCACGCATCGCCGCAAATTACGCCTTGCTAATTGTTCTAAGCCAAAATTATTTATTCTCGGTCTTGATGATGTTGAAGGTATTTCAGGAAGATTTTTAACGCGAAACTAAATGTATCAAAGTTAGATATTGAATATTTTCGTAGAAAGCAATCACTTTGTGGTTTGACATATTCAATGAAAACAGATTTTATTTTATTTTTTATGACCGAGCGGTTTCGCTTAGCCTAAGCATCATCAGGGTACAAAATTAAACAAAACAAAAAAATTCACAGTGTGTGGTTATATGTACGCATACATACCGAGGGAGAACACAATATAAAATAAAATAAGAGAACAGTGAGAAAACGATAGAATGACATTTGAATTATAAAAAAGGAACAGGGAGAAAGATACTGATAATATGAAATGAAAGAGGCAAAACGTTAACTGAGAAATAAATATTGGTCTACTGGACAAATTTAATTTGTTTAGTTTAATTTTGTACCCCGATGATGCTTAGGCTAAGCGAAACCAGTCGGTCATAAAAAAAATATATATATGTGGTCTTATTCAGAGTTTTTTATTTCATTTTCGTTAGATATGAAAGTTTTTGAAACTTAATTTGTGATTAGTTTTAATGTATTTGAATGTAATAAAACGTGAATAAAAGAAAAAATCACGAGATCCACTGTCAAAACAGTTGTCAAACGTCCAGTGAAGTGTGAAGCGCTGTCGCGTCGCTGGCACTTTTGAAATGAGCACGTGGCAGCGCTGTGGCGCTTTTCGGCACTATGACAATTTAAAGATATTAGAGTAAATTTAATATTAGTTACTGGAATAAGACCTCGTCAAATCCCAAAAGTGAGTAATTAGAACGCATTAGCTTTCGTTAACCCAACACCCAGCGCCGGAAGAAGCGCTCTATTAGCCGAGTGTTGGAACTTGGAGCCGCTCCAAGTCTCGGTGATTAAGTTAAATTAACATTCCAACACTTGCGGATGTAAAAAAACTAATTCTTCATCGATCTTAGCGCCTTGGAACTTACCTACATCCTATGAACTTGGGCTCAAAGTAGGATGCATTAAAAAAAGATTAGTTGGACCGGACCGAAGCGGCGCAAAATAAAGATAGAGCCGTTTCGATATTGAAAACGATAACTTTACCGACTTCTTCTTCCATCACCTCGCATGTCATATATTCTCCTGACACTCTCCGTTAATACACTCTATACGTCGACCCCTTGGAGAAACAATGTATGGAGAGAGAGCTAATTATTTTTACCCAACCTGTACAAACTTGCGATAAATCACTTTCTCCGGGTTTTTACGTCGTACACCATGAGAGAGAAAGAGACAACAAATATAATACACCGCTTCTATGTACTGTCACGATGATCTTGGGCTCCCGGGTCACCGCGGAACTCCGCCCATATTTTTTATTATGCCACTAAACTTGACACAACTAAACGGTTTTTTAGGTTAGATGCTATATTTTTGTTGATATCAATACTGTGAAAAAGTGGTTATACGAATAAACAAAAACATCATGTCGATATGTGATATGAATGGATGTATAAATACCCTACCCTTAGTCTTAGCCACGCCCAGGTCCGCCGAGTCCGGTAAAAATCATCAAAAACTGACTACACTGCCTTGGATAGATAACACCATATATACTCTAAGCTAGAGACAGACTGAGGAAGGAATGGTCGATCCCATAAGATAACAATGTTCCATCTGACACAGTAAAGTGTCGATATAATAAACTCCTAAGTATATTTCTCTACAACCCACTATTACATTGCATATATTATATTATGTCAGATTGAAATTTATTATTCATAACAAGGTTCCATCTGACACAGTAAAGTGACCAGGTAGTAGTAGCTGAGTGAACAAACGCGTCGGATTCCCACCCGGGCTTCTTGGGTTCGATTCCTCTACAAGCAACATTTTCCTCTTATTATGATGGCAGTAGGAGTTTTTCAAATATTGTCAGATTATTCGCGACCCGGGAATGTTTATCTTTCTTTAAAAATAAAAAAAATGTGATTGTAAGGTAATGAACTCTTATGTATCTTTCTCTAGAAGCAATTATCGCACGGCATGTAAGATGGAACCTTATTATTAATATTCCATGCGATAATGGGCTATAGAGAAGGATACTTTATAGTTCATTATTCCACAACTGTGCTGTGTGGGATGGAACCTTGTTATTCTAGGCCACTCTAGGGAGTCGACGTCGAAACTAACTAACTAACTAACTAACTAACCATCACGCCGTTTCCCCGCAAGGGTAGGCAGAGAGAACGGACCGCAATACAACTCTGTCTTGGCACACACTTCTTGCTTCATTTACATTCATACATCGTCTCATACATACTCTTCTGTTATTCTGACTCTTCACACGACCCGATTCAAGTATTTGATTTACTTGATCGTGCCATGTCTTTCTCGGGCGTCCTCGACTTCTTCTTCCATTCACTTTCGCATCATATATTCTTTTCACACTCCTTTCTTCGTTCATTCGCTCTACATGCCCAAACCATCTAAGCGTCCCTTTCTTAATCCTATCCATTACGCTCATATCAGCCTTGCATTCTTTCCGGATATCCACATTTGTAATACGGTCATACATGGTTTTACCGCACATCCGTCTCAAAGATCTCATTTCCACAGCATTCAGTCTACTTTCATCCTTCCTCTGCCAGTTCCATGCCTCACTGCCATACATCAGGGTTGGTATAAGCACTCCATTGTGGACTGCTAGCTTCGCTTCTTTTGACAATTTCTTATTTGCCCCAACAGCGTTCAGTCGAAACCATTTAAATATTCTTCTCTTCTTGTTATTTCTTGTTTAATACGCTTTTAATGGTCTTGCATTATTTTCAGATCTTTTATTCAAAAATATGCTCGTAGGTCACAGAGTGGTAGGTACTTTAATTATAGCCCTGCTGAAAGACCACCATTTCGAATCGAAACGTTGCTTGAAATAGCTTTTGCAGTGTTTGGTGACCAGATCTGAATAGCCAGGTACTTTCCAACCTTCCTTTTCGCATCTGCTTCCTCTCCCCACTACCTTAACCTTACAACATACCACGATTGGGGATACCATAGTCTCACTGGCTCTAGACGGTTGGGGGCAGTTGGGACTCTAGTGCGGTATTTACTATAAACATAAAAAATAAAAATAAAGTTTTACCACACGTAGGACTCAGCAATTTCATGTACGAGTATACTGCATGCATCACTTTTATCTTTCAACCTTTCGCTTTCAGTTCTTCCTGTTTTCAATGTTTTCTGTTTTTTGAACACGCTGTTTTTAGGGTATCACAAAAATACTGCATCCCGCTTTAATTTATTTTAAGGGTTCGGCAGTGCTGAGTTGAGCGTGTAGCCAGTCGCAATAATTTGCCAACAGGCGCCATCTGATAAGGCCAACTAATAAACTTGAGAGGTTTTAGTCTGGGATGTTGTGTTTTACCTCTGATTCTACATTGTATCACCTGAAAGGGCGAGGAATTTTCGCATTTGTCAAATCTAACGATGTGATAAAGGGCTGGTTTTCATAGTAACAATAATTAGCACTGGTGGATACAGTGGACAAAAGTCTAACTAGCTAAATAAATTTGTTAGTAAGAATAGAAATCCATGCTATTTTCGATATATATATATTTTTATAATGAATACCGCGCAAGTGTTCCAACTGCTCTCGACCGTCTGGAGCCAGTGAGACTATGGCGTCCCCAAATTGAGTATTTTGTGAGGCTGAAGATAGTGAGGGGGGGAAAGATAGGGAAGAGGAAGTTTGGGAGATACCTGGGTATTCAGATCTGGTCACCAAATATGGTCAAAGACACATAAAGTAGCGCTGGGAAAAACTTCAATGTTTTGTGAATGCTTCACGAACTGCTAGTTCTTTAAAATGAACCCTTCAATTAAAGTCGAACTCGCCAAAGAGAGATTTGAAATTAGAGATGATCGATATCAGATTTGGGTGTGTTGCGGTTCCAGTCACCGGTGACCAGCGAGGAACCGGTTATTTAACCAGTTCTTTTTGGAACCGGTTCCTGGTGTTTTTCGAAAAGTACTAAATCGACAAAAGTTCCTCGCCAAAATAAAAATACTAGTCGGTAGAGATTTGAAAACGAAAAGAACTGGAAGTGGTTCCTCGCAAAAATAAAAAGTACTAGTCGGTAGATATTCGAAAGTGAGAAGAACTGGAACCGGTTCCGTTCCAGTGTCCGTTCCAGTAACCGGTTCCTTTAAATCGAAGTACTAAAAATGAGAAGTACTTCTTTGTACGCTTTGAAGTTCAGCTTCGCAACTGAACTGCCGCAAAATAAAATAGTTATTTGTAGCTTTGTAGTCTCAGTTCAACTGAAGTATTTGTTCAATGAAAAATGAAAAGTTTAAACTGCCGCAAAATGAAGTAGTTCACACGGCGCGGTCAGAACGCTAAGATGGACATATGAGCGGAACTACTAACTTCAATCGAAGTATTTGTTCAATGAACATTGAACAATGACGGAAATTGGAACTGCCGCCAAAAGAAGTAGTTCTTAGAAGTAGGGAGCGGTCACAAAGCTAATATCAAGCAACGTTTCGTTTCTGAGTGGTGGTCTTTCACCAGGACGACACTCGGAGTATCTACCATTCTGGAAATATAATTTTGTTCAAAATATGGTAGGAGTGTGCGCATTGGAGATGTTAGTAAAAACTCTAAAAAAGTTGAATTTAGGTGTACAAAAAATATTTCTGCCACCGTGATCGAGAAGTTAAGATCTTTGACTACGAATTCGGAGGTACGGGGTTTGAATCCCGGAGTGCGCAAATACATTTTATTTAATTAATTTGTGTTATTTCGTAGTCAATCAATTAAAAAATATATACAGTATATTTGCTGCACGTTTCAGACTGGGAGATACTCTCAGTATCGCCCTGGTGAAATACCACCATTCAGAATCTAAGCGTTACTTGAAATTACTTTATCCATGTTTGATGACCAGATCTGAATAGGCAGGTACCTCTCAACCTTACTTTTCCCTATCTCCTTCCCCTCCCCGCTTCCTTTAGCCTCGCAGCATACCCCAATCGAAGATGATTTAGTCCCACTGTCAATGTATCTTTAGGACCACTTTTTTCACAGTATTGTTATAAACGAAAATAAAGAATATAACCTAAAAAATCGTTGAGTTATGTCCTGTTATGTCGCGTAACAAAACGTAGTGGGCGAAATCGCCGGAGACGCGGGAGACGGAAAACATGCTACATACCTAAAAGTGGTGCTAAATTGTGTGAGAACTTGTCTTATCTCTTTCTCTCTCACGGTTTACGACGTGAAAACCCGGAGAAAGTGATTTATAGTAAATTTGTATAGGTTGGGTAAAAATATTTAGCTTTCTCTCCATATATATTCTTGCTCTGAGCTCTAGCCCCATCCAAATGCGGCTCAACAGCTTAACAGCTGCCTAAAATTGAGTAAGTATCGACTAACATAACTAATCTGTCTAAGGTAATAATGATTCCCAGCTTCCTTCCTCTCGAGAAGAGCTACCGGCACCAATGCCTAATGATGATGGGGACTGACACAAGTGGCGAAGTGGTACATCCCATCAGGTGCTGCTCTTCTGTTGGCACAACACGAATCAGAATTGAGACAACTGTTTACAGATAGCTTCGGATTACGCGATTTAGATCTACGCGTTTTTGTCAGTCGTCGGCATCAATTTAATATTAGCCAAAATCAACGTGGCACATAATACTGACGAAATTTAAGATAGCACTAGAAATCCTAGAAATGTCTCCATTCTACAGAGTGACTCTTCCAAGAGAAATGAGGTTTGCAAGCTATTTTTGTTAAGATCTTCTCCAACATAGATGGATTTGTAGAGTT
This sequence comes from Drusus annulatus, assembly GCA_022651775.1. Taxonomy (NCBI): domain Eukaryota; kingdom Metazoa; phylum Arthropoda; class Insecta; order Trichoptera; family Limnephilidae; genus Drusus; species Drusus annulatus. The sequence continues at coordinate 804,216 of JAGWCC010000400.1, read as the reverse complement.
CATTTATATTTATATATATTTTTTTATATGAATACCGCACAAGAGTCTCAACTACTCCCAACCGTCTAGAGCCAGTGAGACTATGGCATCCCCAAGTAGGGTATGTTGTGAAGCTGAAGGTGGTGAGGAGGGGAAGGAGATTGGGAAGAGGAAGGTTGGGAAGTACCTGGCTATTCAGATCTGGTCACCAAACACGGCTTAAGTCATTTCAAGCAACGTTTCCATTCTAAATGGTGGTCTTTCACCAGGGCGATATTTAGAGTATCTACCACTCTGGAACGTGCCGCAAATGTACTTTTTGTATATGAATTAAATGTGTTATGACACACATTCCTTAAATAAATAAAGTTATTGGCGCACGCCCGTTTGAACCCGCGACCTTTGGATTCTTAGTCGAGCGTCTTACCATTCGACCATGGATACCGTCATATTACATTTACATTGTGCAGTTTCTAGTGCGCTCTACTCAAATAAACTTAAAAATGAAGATTTTTTGACCCCATTCAGGGCGTCATGTTCTTAAAATGACTCCCACAGTGCAATAGTTACAAATAATCATACAGGAAAAATATTAATGTTTGTCCAATCATGCAACATAAATGCAAGATTTAGGTTAGATTTTGCGAAAATATAACACATAAACAGGTATGCTTATAAACATCGTAATTTACAAATGTGAAGAAAGCAATGTGTCAAATAATATGAACCCGGAAGAGATGGAACGTATTGGACAAAATGGTTCTACTGGTGAATATACAAAGCAATGATAACAGAATACGTGAACAGTAATAATAATATTTGGTTGATTTGTATAGCGCCGTTTTTGTGAAAAATCACCTCAAGGGCGCTGTACAGATCTTATTTTCTATTATTACATATTAATTCCTAGTTTGAATAAGAAAATATACAGGAACATACTTACCTGGCAGGTCCCATCAGATAGACACACTTATTAACTTAAAATTATGATTTTATTTCCGATATAGGGCATGGGAGCGAAATTTTTAAAAAAGGACAAAACAATAAAACATACAAAACAGGAGCCAATTTAGGTTCAGCAATAAACATAAGAAGATTTTGAGTAGGCAATGTTAAATAAACACAAAATAATTAACAGTTCAACAATGAGGCAATCGAAACCAAACAGTTAGATATCAAAGACTTGACAAAACGGCTTATTATAATAAATTAAAAATAATTTTGATTTTTGAGAGTAGTCCTTCTCTGAATAATTTAGTTTTTAAAACACGTTTGAAATTTAGATATTAGTTAGAGCCGATGAAGATTAATTCCACATGAGAAGGCCAGTTCCACGAACAGCGCGATCGTAGTGGACATCTTCGGAAAACGAAGCCTTCATTGAAGAAGTCTTCAGAAAAGAAAGAAGGCTGTAAAACTTATGGTATCCATTTGTTTTAGTTTAACTTTCATTAATTGACTGCTCAATCCTCATATACTTTTTTTATTTTGGAAAACATACAATTTTATATCATTTTTGACATATTGAGTAATTACATTGGTGGATTAACTAGTGTAGTTTACGCTATAAACTATAAAAGCTATAACATTTTATTTTTTTAATCAATGTTGAAGAAAAAAAAATGATGTTTAAATTAACAACATTTTTACAGAAAAATTGAAAAAGAATACAATAAAATTAAAGTTGTTTTCATTTAGTTTTTAAGACACGTTAATTAATACAAATTAAAAGTATATATCATACATAGAAGAAGTTCAATAAAACTACAATAAATAATACATCATAGGTTGTAACCTAAGATGATTAATATAAGCAAGAAATAAATTAAATAAAAAACATAACATACTGCGTATAAATGAAAATAGAGACAAATACGAAAAACTTTGGCTAAATGAATAATAAGAAAGCAAAAGTCAAAGTACAACTTCATTGCGAGAATAACATTATTCAAAATTAAAGCGCCTTTATACTCGTATAAGGTAAAAATTATGCATACTGATATCCTTAGAGTATAAAAGAGGTAGCCCAAGCCAAAGCCAGTGAAGTCAGTTTTGGACTTGTTTTTGATGATTTTAACATGACTCGGCGCAAATGGGCGTGGCTAAGACTAAGGCTACGGTATTTATACATCCATTCATATCACATATTGACATAATGTTTTGTGTATTCGTATAGCCACTTTTTCACAGTATTTTTATCAACAAAAAATATAGCATCTAACCTAAAAAACCGTTTAGTTGTGTCAAGTTTAGTGGCAAAATAAAAAATGTGGGCGGAGTCCCGCCGTTAACCAGCGAAAATAACCAGCTTAAGATCATTACGACAGTATTTAGAAGCAGTCCAAGAAATTTGTTGTCTCTTTCTCTCTCATGGTGTACGATGTAAAAACTCGGAAAAAGTGATTTATTACAATTTCGGATGGGTTGGGTAAAACAAATAAGCTATCCCTCCATATATTGTTACTTCAAGCTGATATCTAATCTCTGTAATTGGACACTCAAAACAATCAAGTGAAAGTCCTACCCATTTCCTGATATGCTACATAGTGGAAAATAATAAAGACCTAAAACCAACATTTTCCTTGAATCACAATATTTGAAATTCGCGTTTCACAACACATCTTCGGTTTGAACTTAAATATCTAGCCGTGGCAATGCTGAACTTATCGGTAACGGTTCGAAATAATAACCGGCATCATTGTGGCACCAGGCTGATGGCGGATGGCTTGTGTCTGATGAAGATTAATGCTCGCGTTTGATCTCCAGACCTTCATTAGAGTTTAACGTCTCCAGTTATTTGTCTCCCGCGGTTCTCGGACTAGAAACGTCCAGTAATAATGATATCTGCCCACGAACTGGGAGGCGTATCTTATGTTACGCCTGGCATGGGATTAATTTCGAAACGGCATTCAGTACATGTTTCTGTACTGTAATGTATTGACATATCATGCAGTAAAAAAACGTAATGATCCCATTTATCCGCAGTCTCTTTATCGGAAGCGAGATTTCTAATAAGCCTTCCATCGGCATACTCGGTGTAACCTTAATGGCGACCAGCTCGGGCACGAGGGCTTTATCGAGGCCAGTGTTAAGTTGGTCTTTCAGAAGTTTGTTTTTTATAGTGAATACTACACAAGAGTCCCAACTGCTCCCAACCATCTAGAGCCAGTGAGACTATGGCAGTGGGAAGGGGAAGGAGATGGGGAAGAAAAAGGTTGGGAAGTACGTGACTATTCAAATCTGGTCACCAAACACGCCTAAAAACCATTTCAAGCTACGTTTCGATTCTGAATGGTGGTCTTTCACCAGGGCGATACTTGCGAGTACCTACCACTAGATGGGCGTAATGTACAGGGCCCGCAGATGCTATGAGTTGTTGACCCTGTCCGAATTGAAAGTATGCTCAATTGTGGAGTTTTGAAACCATCTCTAATCTGGAACAACCCCCAATGAAAACTCTTTACTGTGTGCGGAAATGGGTAGTCCGTTTGATAGAACCCATCGCAGTATTTGGAGAATAGTCGAGGGTGGGAATGCTGTCCTTGTTCTACCAGTATTTCAATGGAAGGTGATCGGAAGAATAAGCACCATTGGCGAACATTCTGAACCCCAGAAACGGGTCGTTTTAACGATTTGTTCTTAAATATGAGAAACAGCTCGATTTTACTACTACTCTGCCAGATTTAGTATTTCCTCCCTCCTACAAAGTTGGTCTATTCAAAAACCAGGGTTTTTTAACACCTTGCTCTTCTTAAAGACGCTCCGCACAGCATCTCTAAATATGACGGCCTCCGTGGTCGAGTGGTAATACGCTCGACTAGGAATCCAGAGGTCGCTGGTTCAAACCCGGCGTGCGCTTATACATTTTGTTTAATTAACGTGTGTCATATCGCATTTAATTCATATAAAATAATATATAGTAAATTTGCGGCAGAGCGGTAGATTCTCTCAGTATCGCCCTGGTGAAAGACCACCATTCGGAATCGAAACATTGCTTGAAATTACTTTAGCAGTTTTCTAATGCACTAATCCAAAATAGCTGATAATGCAAAAAAAAAAATCGATAATCGAATGTACACAGCCCGCGAAAATTCAAAATTCACCTTTTCTTTTGAACAGGCCATGTATATGTGATCCCGAGGTAAGCTTCAGAGCCTTCGTTATGGTTGTTAATGTATGTATGCTTTCTTCTAGTATAGTAGTAACAATTTACGTTCATTCTGCTTCCTTGTTAGAAAGGAATCTTAGTATTATACTAATTGCTGCCTTTGAAAAAATGTAGGAATTATCCTCCTGCAAATCACGTATCGAGTGGAAAACAATTATCCGTGGAGTGAATGGATAAGTGGGGCTAATTAGCCAGCATTCTTCTATTGAGATGCATCGTTGCATGCTCCTGAACCTACCATTTGTCTTTCTCACTTCTATCTGCAATCTTCTTTCCTGGTTCACCGCGATCTTCTCAGACCAGCTACCCTTGCGATGTTTACAATCAACAACCAATGTCTACAATTCTGCAATTTGCATTTAAGTACACCTCAGAACAAGAATGTATGTGGAGAGGGAGCTATATATTTTTACCTAACCTATACAAATTTACGATAAATCACTTTCTCCGGGTTTTGACGTCGTAAACCGTGAGAGAGAAAGAGATAAGACAAGTCCTCACACAATATAGCTCAGCTTTTAGGTATGTAAGCACGTTTTTCGTCTCCCGCGTCTCCGGCGACTCCGCCTACTACGTTTTGTTATGCGACATAACTCAACGGTTTTTTAGGTTATATACTTTATCACAATACTGTGAAAAAGAAAAACATTATGTCGACATGTGCTATGAATTAATGTATAAATACCCTAGCTCTTTAGAGTGGTAGATACTCATAGTATCGCCCTGGTGAAAGACCACCATTCAGAATCGAAAAGTTGCTTGAAATGGATTTGGCCTTGTTTGGTGACCAGATCTGAATAGCCAGGTACTTACCAACCTTCTTCTTCCCATCTCCTTCTCCTCCCCACTACATTCAGCCTCACAACACGCCCTATTTGAGGATGCCATAGTCTCACTGGCTCTAGACGGTTGGGAGCAGTTGAGGCTCTTGTTCGGTATTCATATTTAAAAAAAAGCTCTAGCCACGCCCGAGTCAGGAAAAAATCAACAATCCTGACTACACAAGCGCTCCCTCCTGCTCTGAGAAGTACACAATATCTCTTTTTTTTGGAAATAATTTCCCTCAGGGCCCCATATCATCTTTGGGGATGCTGTGTGGGGGTCTTTATGAGGAAAGGAAGGAGTGAAGCTGGGTCTCGAAGAGGCCCACGTTGTAGGAGGGAGAAAACACAGAGGCCGGTAAGCGGCCACATCGTTCCACAGCCGAGCTGTTGAACACAAGAACGAGTGGTAGAAGAGGCCCGTTCTCATCTATCGAATGCTGCTTTTACGGAAAATTTACGGAATTTTTTCCAAGATTTATCTAATTACTTGAAGTTACAACCTGACGTTGCCCGAGAGTTATTTCGAAACCTTTATTCTTACTGAAAAAAGGGCGCCTGTTTTATTTTCGTACGGCTATTTCGATCTTTCGAAGTTCCATATCTCACGATATAAGTGACGTCACGAACTGATAGTTGGGTTTATCCAGAAATTTTGGACAGAAGAACCAGTGCAAATTTCATGACGTCAGAGCTCGCCGTTCGATGGTTGTCGCTGCTTCCGATATCAGATTTCATCGGTAATATTTTAATAAGAAAACAAATAGATAAATTTAACAGCCTCCAACCACTTGACTAATACAAAGGTCGCTGGTTCAAATCCCGGGGTGCGCAAATAAATTTTGATTCATTCAAATGTGTTATTTCACAATATTTTTTTTAAAAGAAAGACAAACATTCCCGGGTTATGAATAACCTGACAATATTTAAAAAAACTCCTACTGCCATCATAAGAAGCGGAAGATGTTGCTTGTGCAATGACGGAGGACTTAGCTAGCAGAGGAATTGAACGCACGACGCCCGGGTGGGAACCCGACGCGTTTGTCCACTCAGCTACCGACCGGTCGAATAATAGTATAAAATAGTTAATTGATATAAAGTAAAATATATCCTATAAAAGTGTATTAAAATATTCCAGAGTGGTAGATACTCTACTCTACGAGTATAAGTATACTCGTATAAGTGTCGCCTTGGTGACCATTCAGAATCGAAAGGTTGCTTCAAATGGCCAACTTCGGTGACCAGATCTGAAAATCCAGGTACTTCCCAACCTTCCTCTTCCTCGTATCCTTCCCTTCTCCACCATCTTCAGCCTCACAACATGCCCCAATCGGGAAAGCCGTAGTCCCACTGGCTCCAGACGGCGGGGAGAAAAACTGTTTTTTTCACAATAATTAAAAATACATCATTATTGACTCACCTTCTCTGTTGCAACTTATCCAGTTCAACATTCCTTGCCGTAGGCTCAGAAACAATGAATTGCTGTTCCTTAATCATCACTATACTAATTATGGGTATAATACTCCAATGTTCAGAATGTCAAGACTTCTTAACTCAAGCCATGGTCTTGAAATTTTTGGTAGCAGTCTAAATGATTTTTGTCATTCTTTACGACTCTACCAAAACTTTGACTAGACCATGGCTTGAATGTTCTCTCTTATGTTTATTATGCCTTATTTTTGTCGTCGCTTCATTTATTATTATGATATGCTATTTCTTCTCTGTTGCTCTTTTTTTCATTTCGTGTTTTATATGTATTTTTTGTAATTGGACTTTAGTCCGTTAATTTATAAATAAATAAATTATATTTTTATTATTTAATCTCATTTATTGTCTTTTTAATTATTATGTTGACCGATAGAATATTACTAAGTCAATTATTTAATTTAAAATGTAAAATAAATTTAATATTATGATATTAGATGATACGGTACAGATTATATTCAAAACTAGGTACAAATTAAAATAAAGTAAGCTCCTTATGAAATCATAATTTAACGCTCTACAGATAACATCTATTACGAAAGCATCGGACGCAAGTTTAAAATATAAGACCGCCCCGAATTACAATTGAATAAGCCTAGTACCCCTCGATTCCTTTAAAGATTACCCTCCCATAGTCCCGATAAGCCGGCAGCTTTGGAAATTGATTGATTAACATTTTACTGGTACCTGACCTAGATAACACTGACTAGATTCGACTCCAGTCGAAGAGATATCGTTAGAGCTTATTATGCTCCATCGAGATTTTTAATTATGAAAAACATATATTATGTAAACGCCCCGTGGTTTCCCTGAAATGTAGAATGTTAACCTTTAATATATTCTGGATTTCAAAGTGATAATTTGTTAGGTTCTTACCTCGCTGTTTTTTTACCCAAGTCCCTACCTTTCCAACCGTTTCACAATATCGAATTCCGTATTCAACAACACCGCGTTCGAAACAATTGAATATCCAACAGAAGAGTTTTGATGTGATAAAACGTGTTGCTTGTTCGTTTCGCTTGTTTGCCGGTTTGTTGTTTTGATCTCCAAATAATATAAAATAAATGAGGTGTTTTATGAATAAGAAGACCTAATTAAGTGGGGTGTATTCGTGTCGTTAATAATACAATTGTGTAAGGCAGTGTAATTCTTTGGCAATTATGTGCGAAATGTTCTTCCAAGTAGAGAAAGGAGTTAAATTTATGACCAGCTGAGGCAAGCACTACAGCGTTAAGTAAGCCTCTTAGGGGCCCTAGCACAAAATATCGATGAAGACTTTATCGACAATGTCGATAATTTGTCATCGTTCCCGAGCCCGACTGCAGATCGTCAATGAAAAAACGACAGTTCACATCAACTTAATCAGGCATGTTTAGTCGACGTGAGCCACTTTCTTCGTTCATCCGCTCTACATGCCCAAACCATCTACGCATCCCTTCCTTCATCCTATTCATTAGGCTTACATCAGCCTTGCATTATTTCAGGATTTCCACATTTTTAGTACGGTCATACGTGATTTTAACGCACATACGCCGCAGGGATCCCATTTCTACAGCATTCAGTCTAATTTAATCCTTCCTCTGCCAGATCCATGCCTCACTACCATACATCAGGGTTGGCATAAGCACTCCATTGTGCACTGCTAGCTTCGCTTCTTTGGAGATTTTTTTTTTTTGCGCCATCAGCCTTCAGTCCTCCTGGAGTTTTCTGCATTCACCCTTCTTTCAATATCCTCATCAGCCTTTCCGTCTCTCGTAAACATACTTCCTAGATACACAAACTTAACTCATTTCTACAGCATTCAGTCTACTTTAATCCTTGCTCTGCCAGTTCCATGCCTCACTACCGTACAGTAGAGTTGGTAAAAGCATTCCATTATGAACTGCAAGATTTTATTTTTTAGTCATTCTTTTATTTGCACAACAGAGTTTGGTCCTCCATTTGTGGAGTTTCCTGCATTCACCCTTCATTCAATATCTTTATCAGCCTTTCCATCTCTTGTAACAGATTGTCTCCATCACTGTTAATAAATATGGATTGATAGTGGTTTATGACCGGCTGGGAGGTGCTCTGTGTCATGTGACGCAGTGTCTGTAGAGGGCAGATCAATGGCTCGTGTTCGCTGTAAGGTAAGACCTTCCAGGTAGGCGGGCTTTGCAATATGCACGCATCGAGCAATGATAAGTGGACACAGTCGTAACTCTTCAGGTAACTTATATATCAATGTCCAGGTAATTTGCGCGTGGGTCACGAATTACAAACAAACATCCGAATGCAGTTGAGCTGAAAATGTCCAACGAGCAAGTCATAAACTTTGATAATTTATGTGGAAGATTTGAATACCTATTATATTGTACAGTTCTAAAAAATGGACCCTACTAACTGAAGGTAATGATTTTTAAAATTCGAAGAAGCTCCTGAAACTACAACAACTGAAATAGTGAATGCGATGAATTAATTCAACTCTAATGTTAACAACGAAGATATTAATGACTGGAATCTCATTCAGAACCTTTGTCAAATAAAGATTTCATCAATTTGCAAAAGATAAATGAATTACAAAATGAAGGAGAAAGAAAAGTAGAAACTGATAATGACCTCACTGTCAAGACTTTGACAACCAAAAATATGAACGAAGCCTTCAGAATCTTGACTAATTTTTGACCACCATGGAAGAATGTGATCCCAATAAGAGAGCGATTATCTCATGTATTTTTTAAATATTTTTGTAGTGAATACCGCACAAGAGTCTTGACTGCTCCCAACCGTCTAGAGCCAGTGAGACTATGACATCCCCAATGGGGTCATGTTGTGAGGATGAAGGTAGTGGGGAGAGGTAGGAGATGGGGAAGAGGAAGGTTGGAAATTACCTGCTTATTCAGATCTAGTCACTAAACACGGCTAAAGCCATTTGAAGCAACGTTCCGTTTCTAAATGGTGGTATTTCACCAGGGCAATCCTTGGAGTATCTACCACTCTGGAACCTGCCGCAAATATACTATATTTTATATCAATTAAATGTGTCATGACACTTATTAATTAAATTAAATTAATTTGCGCACGCTGGATTCGAACCCGCGACCTCTGGATTCGTAGTCGAGCGTCTTACCACTCGACCATGCAGGCCGTCAATGAATGAATTCAACTCCAATGTCAACAAGGAAGATATTAACGAGTTAATGGAATCTCACTCAGAACCTTTTTTCGAATGAAGATTTGATTAATCTGCAAAAGATAAACGAACTACAAAATGAAGGAGAAAAAAAGAGAAGAAGCTGGTAACGATCTCACTGTTAAGACTTTGACAGCCAAGGATATAAACGAAGCCTTCAGCATCTTGAAAACATGTTGACCATCGTGGAGGAATGTGATTCCAATGGAGAGCGTGTATCTCATAAACGAAGGGCAATAATTATAATAATATTTGGATGATTTGTATAGCGCCGTTTTTGTGAAAAATCACCTCGAGGGCGCTGTACAGATCTTATTTTTTATTATTACATCTTAATTCCTAGTTCAAATAAGAAAATATACAGGAACATACTTACCTGGCAGGTCCCATCAGATAGACACACTTAATTTTATCTATAATTATTTTATTTTTTTCCAATTTAGGGCATGGGAGCGAAATTAAAAAAATTGACTTTCTGAATTTGTCGAAGAAGACACTGCAGGTTCAACTTACTCTTGCTAATTATTTAAAGAAAACTAACGAACTAACTAACCATCACGCCGTTTTTCCACAGGGGTAGGCAGAGAGGACGGACCGCCATTCAACTCTGTCTTGGCACACACTCAGTCGACGTGAGCCACTTTCATCCGCTCTACATGCCCAAACCATCTAAGCGTCTCTTTCTTGATCCTATTCATTACGCTCACATCAGCTTTGCATTCCTTCCGGATATCCACATTTTTAATACGGTCATACATGGTTTTACCGCACATACGTCTCAGAGATCTCATTTCAACAGGATTTAGTCTACTTTCATCCTTCTTCTGCCAGTTCCATGCCTCACTGCCATACATTAGGGTTGGTATAAGCACTCCATTGTGGACTGCTAGCTTCGCTTCTTTGGAGAATTTCTTATTTTCGCCAACAGAGTTCAGTCCTCCATTAATGGAGTTTCCTGCATTCACCCTTCTTTCAATATCCTTAAAGAAAACGGCAGATAATTATCAAAGAAGTGTTACTTACTTAGATGCTAATGCACATTATTCTAAAATAAATATTAAAAAAACACTTTTCTATGTTTTTTACACTGCTCTAATTTCGTACATTTCTTCTTCGTACACATTTCAGGAACCAATTATGTCCGAATGTGGAGGACCGCTTGTTATCAAATAATAACTGTATCAAACGTAACTTATAACACAATACAAGTGGGTATCATTGCTCGTAAGATAATTCTCCAGCAAATTATACTGTTGATTGTATAATCTCCTAAATTCCACTCATCAGCTGGAAATAACGGTGATAAAACATAGCGACCTGGACCCAGTGTCGTATGCATACCTGCGAGCTTCCTGGAATTCCTGATGGACAGGAACGGCTTTAGCATTTAAAAGACGGAATTAAATAATTTCATAATTTACTTTTTTACCCCAAAAAAGGTCTTTATTCCAGTGAATGTTGCTTTCGGCGAATTCCTCCACACGAAAGTAAAACTCAATTACATTATTTTATTTATTTTATGAAAACTAAGCTTTTCAGACTGTCATATCCTTAAATTCATCAAAAGAATCTGAACATTACCTGTCTCTCGACGAATCACCTTTAGATATACAAATTTTAACCAAATCCTGTACTGTACGACAAATTCGGAAAGTCCATTTTTTTATTTCGCTCCCATGCCCCAAATAGGAAAAAATAATTAATAAATAAATAAAATTAATATAAATAAATAAAGTAAAAATAAATAAATAAAAAATAAAAAACATAATTACAATTTTGAGTTAATAAGTGTGTCTATCTGATGGGACCTGGTAAGTATGTTCCTGTATATTTTCTTATTTTAACAAGGAATTAATATGTAATAATAGAAAATAAGATCTGTACAGCGCCCTTGAGGTGATTTTTCACAAAAACGGCGCTATACAAATCATCCAAATATTATTATAATTATTACGATTATTCTTTCACTCGCCTCCACACAGGAGGACTTGAGGAAAATCATTTTCCTCAGGGCCTATGCCATCTATTGGGATGCTGTGTGGAGGGTCTCTTCGAGGAAAGGAAGCAGTCAACCTGAGTCTTGAATGGCCCATGTTGTAGGAAGGAGTAAACACAGAGCTCGATTATACTATTATTTATGAAGCTGAGTATTTGCACCCTTCTTTTCAGATAAAATATTTGAACAAATTGAATAAATAAAAAATAATTTGTTTTTTTTTTTTTAAATTGCCCAGGCCAAGAATCGAAACCCGATCAACCGCATGGAAGACGAAATGTTTGTAAGATAAAAGTCATGGTGTTTAAAAGAGAAATTACGAGAACAGCGTTCAATATAGTTGCGAATGATGAATACTTGGAGCAAGTGGATGAGTTTGTGTATTTGGGAAGTATTTTCCAGAGAGACGGAAAGGCCGATAAGGATATTGAAAGAAGGATGAATGCAGAAAGCTCCATTAATGGAGGACTGCACGCTATTGGCACAAATAAGAAATTATCCAAAGAAGCGAAGCTAGCAGTCCACAATGGAGTGCTTATACCAACCCTGACGTATGGCAGAGAGACATGGAGCTGGCAGAGTTAGGATGAAAGTAGACTGAATGCTGTGCAAATGAGATCCTTGAGATGTATGTGCGGTAAGACCATGTATGACCGTGTTAAGAATGTAGATATCCGGAAAGAATGCAAGGCTGATGTAAGCGTGATGAATAGGATCAAGAAAGGGACGCTTAGATGGTTTGGGCATGTAGAGCGAATGGACGAAGAAAGGAGTGTGAAAAGAATATATGATGCGAAAGTGAATGGAAGAAGTCGAGGACGCCCGAGAAAGATACGGCACGACCAAGTAAATCAAATACTTGAATCGGATCATGTGAAGAGTCAGAATAACAGAAAAGTATGTATGAGACGATGTATGAATGTAAATGAAGCAAGGAGTGTGTGCCAAGACAAGAGTTGTATGGCAGTCCGTCATCTCTGCCTACCCCTGCGGGGAAACGGTGTGATGGTTAGTTAGTTAGTTAGCGGCATAAATTAATTGTACGAGGTACTGAAAATAATAATTACGTATTATTGAATTTTAGAATGTTATGTACTCACATCACATCACGATCCCCGTGAAACGCCGATTGTTATGCTTGTCGGCATATCAACATTTATTTAAAAGCTGAAACGGGCCTAGAATCGCCGTTAAGCGGGGAACATTATATCGCTATGCTAGTTAAGTACTATAACAAGTCTTTCTAAGTTTTCTGATTCCTTGTGTTTTAAGGAATTAAGACACCCATAAGTTAAAAAATATTGACTTGTTATAGTATTGAACTAGCACAGCGATATTTGAAAAAAAACGAAATGACGCTGATCGTTGCATTGTAACGGTGTCAATTGTGACGAATGTCTGAAACAACCCGACCTTAAACAAGAAGAGAGAAGAATTATTTTAATGATTTGTTTTATCTGAGACATAAATACATGTTTTATCAGTCGCTAAAGGCAAAAAGGCTTAAGCAACAAAAATGAGTTGAACATGCGGTTTTAATCAGTTTTTTTTTCTGCATAGAATGCTCTGATTCTAAAAACTTTGGTGGCCTTCCAGCCAATTAACATATATGTACCATTTGGGAGAAGGATTGACTCAAGCGACACAAGTTTGGGACTTTTTTTAGCTTTTTATCGCTTTAGGCAACTCGGCGATACTTTTACAAATTTATTTTCAAAATCCAACCAGGTACTGACGACTTGTGAATTTTATTGTAAAATTTAAAAAACATTAAAGTACTCTGGTGTAAACTTTCCGAAATGGGGCTTCAGCCCTTTTGCCTTTCTGGCGACGATATATTATTTTCGCGTTGTTATATTAGGTTAGGTCATTTAGCGAGAAGCGCACTTGAGGTGACCCATCACAAAACTGCGCTATATAAATTCAGTGTTATTTATTATTAAGAATTCCGGCTCTGGGGAGACGTATTGCCACTCGGCCCGTGCATATTATTGGCGCCCGGGGCAGATGCGAGAACAAATCTCGACTAATTCTAAATAGACCATTACTTTTATTAATATGACCAGTAAATGTTTCTCGCTGTCGGCTGCGGAAGATGCGTGTCACGATTTCCACAAGTACCAAGTACTTTGGACTAACGACGTGCCGCTTATGGTTCCGTTACAATGTCTCCCAAGGTCACGACAGGGCCATGGATTGTATTTAGTTGAAAGGCCAACTGAACTAATTAACCATCACGCCGTTTCTCCGCAGGGGTTTGCAGAGGATGGACCACCATACAACCCTATATTGGCACAATCCGAGTCTTGACACTCTTGACTACCGCACAAGAGTCCCAACTGCTCCCAACCGTCTAGAGCCAGTAGTACTACGGCATCTCCAATTAGGGAATTTTGCGATGCTGAGCAACTGGTGAACTACCACCATTCAGAATCGAAACGTTGCTTTAAATGGCTTTAGCCGTGTTTGGTGACCAGATCTGAATAGCTAGGTACTTTCCAACCTTCCTCTTCCCCATATCCTTCCTCTCCCCACTGCTTTCAACCTAACAGCATATCTCAATTAGGGATACCATAGTCTTACTGGCTCCAGAGGGTTGGGAGCAGTAGGGACTCAATTTAAAAAAATGCTAATCACTATCGGTATTTGAGTCTACCTGGATAGCTGAGTAGTTTGGAGCAGTCATCCGGTTCGCGAAAGGTTTCGGTGTTCTAATCCTGGTCGCGGTAATAATCGCGTTCCTGGTGAGATCTTAAGAAATCTTCTTAAATTCTGCAGGGGTGGGGGATGGATCGCCATAAAAATCTGTTTTGGCACACAATCCTTGTTTCATTCACATTCATACATCATCTCATACATAATCTTGATTCACTTGATGTCATGTCTTCCTGGAGCGTCCACGACTTATTCTGCCATTCACTTTCGCGTCATATATTCTTATCACAATCCTTTTTTGGTTTGTCCGCTCTACATGTCCAAACCATCTAAGCGTTCCTTTCTTAATCCTATTTATTACGTTTACATCAGCTTTGCATTCTTTCCGGAAATCCACATTATAAGCTAACAGGTTTCTTGCCGTGGGGTCTTCATAAATATACTCAAATATAAAATCGTCTCTCCTTTAACATTTTAAAGTTTACCTAATAAAAGAGGAAAAAAGAGATAAGGTCAAGTCTTAGTTACAATTTAGTTACATCCGATGAAATCAATCAATTTTATTACCTTGTGTGTGGCGTTTGCAGAGGCGTCAACATTTACTATGGTTCTTTATCGAAACCTCGTCCGATCGGGTCACGCCGGCCCGGACACATAAATCATCCGAGTCTCTTCGAGACGGAGGAGATATCAACAATAATAAATCTCAAAGTTGTTTAACAGAGAAGTGCATTTAAATTCTTCCGTTTATTATTCACAATAAAGTCATAAATCTTTCCGCTAGGGCTAGAAAACCGACGTGTTTTTTTATGGATCAATCATGGGTACTGGTTTGAACGGTGTTTTGTGGGGAACCCTGTATTTTTTTACAATAATAGTTATAATAATACTTGACTAATTTATATAGCGCCATTTTTGCGAAATATCACCTCAAGGGCGCTTTAAAGAGTTATTGAAAAAGAGATTGCTTGACTTAAAATACATTGATATGTGTATTCATTTATTTACCTTTAGGTTTGTGTTAGGTTTATTTTAATGTCCCTATCGAAGCCAGTGGGACTGTGGCATATCCGATCAGGGTATGTTGTGAGGCTAGAGGGAGTGGGAAGGGAAGAATATGGGGAAGATGAAGGTTGAAAAGTGTTTGGCTATTCAGAACTAGTCACTAAACGTGCCAACAGTCATTTCAATTCGGAACAATTTTTGAACGAAGCAAGGAGTGTGAGAAGAATATATGACGCGAAAGTGAATGGTAGGGGAAATCTGGGACGCCCGAAGAAGACATGGCTTGATTAAGTGAATCACAGCGCCCTTGAGGTGATTTTTCACAAAAACGGCGCTATACAAATTATCCAAATATTATTATTAGATACTTGAGTCGGGCCATGTCAAGAGCCAGAATTACAGAAGAGTATGTATGCGGCGATGTATAAATGTGAATGAAACAAGGAGTGTGTGCCAAGACAGTTTTATGGAGGTCCATCATCTCTGCCTGATCCTGCGAAATTACGGCGTGATAGTTAGTTAGTAAAATTTTCTTAGAAACTTATGACGGCCTCTATGGTCGAGTGGTAAGACGCTCGACTACGAATCCAAAGGTCGCGGGTTTAAACCCGGCGTGCGCCAATAACTTTATTTAATTAATATGTATCATAACACATTTTGATTCATACAAAATAATAAAAAAGTATATTTGCAGCACGTTCCAAAGTGGTTGATACTCTAAGTATCGCCCTGGTGAAAGATCACCATTCAGAATCGAAACGTTGCTTAAAATGACTTTAGCCGTGTTTGGTGACCAGATTTGACTAGCCAGGTACTTCCCAACCTGCCTCTTCCCAATCTCCTTCCCCTCCCCACTACCTTCAGCCTCACAACATGCCCTATTTAGGGATGCCATAGTCTCACTGGCTCTAGACTATTCGGAGCAGTTGAGACTTTTGTGCGGTATTCACGTACAAAAAAAAAAAAAAAATCTGTTTGGAGATTTTCTCATCTAAATGATTTTTGTCATTCTTTACGACTCTACCAAAACTTTGACTAGACCATGGCTTGAATGTTCTCTCTTATGTTTATTTTGTTCTATTTTCGTCATCGCTTCATTTATTATTATGTATGTGCTATTCTTTCTCTATTGCTCTTTTTTCCCTTTCGTGTTTTATATGTCTTTTTTGTAATTGGACTTGAGTCCGTTAATTTATAAATAAATAAATCTTACAATAACAATCGCTACAACGCCGAAAGCTTCATGATACATGTTTAATAAGATTATTTGTGAATCTAATTAAAAAATTTACTGCATCATGCGTCATACTCGCAGCATCCGCCCTGTACACTGTATAACAGTATAATTTAGATACAAACTGTACAGTACACAAGTTTCTATTCTATTGGCCCTATCACTCTTTTGCAAAGAAGGCTTATTTCCTCTTTTTATACTGTCTGTCGTACGTTATGAAAGCTGTCTATTCATTCTACCCTCTCGTTATTCTGTGCTTTTCTTCGTCCCTTTGTGCCTTCCTCATTCCACGGAGATTATGTCTGCGCCAATTGAATCTTTACAACTTGCGCATACCTATATTTATAACGTAACTAACCTAACAATATCTAATGGGGGTATAGCTAACTGACTAACTAACTAACCATCACGCCGTTTTCCGCAGGGGTAGGCAGAGAGGACGGACCGCCATACAGCTCTGTCTTGGCACACACTCCTTGCTTCATTTACATTCATACATCGTCTCATACATACTATTCTGTTATTCTGACTCTTCACATGACCCGATGCAAGTATTTGATTTACTTGATCGTGCCATGTCTTTCTCGGGCGTCCTCGAATTCTTCTTCCATTCACTTTTGCATCATATATTCTTTTCACACTACTTCATTCGCTCTACATGCCCAAACCATCTAAGCGTCCCTTTCTTGATCCTATTCATTACGCTCACAACAGCCTTGCATTCTTTCCGGATATCCACATACGTTCATACATGGTTTTACCGCACATACGTCTCATAGATCTCATTTCCACAGCATTCAGTCTACTTTCATCCTTCCTCTGCCAGTTCCACGCCTCACTGCCATACATCAGGGTTGGTATAAGCACTCCATTGTGGACTGCTAGCTTCGCTTCGTCGGACAATTTCTTATTTTCGCCAACAGCGTTCAGTCCTCCATTAATGGAGTTTCCTGCATTCACTCTTCTTTCAATATCCTATATGCGACGCCTGTTCAAAAGAAAAGGTGAATTTTGAATTTTCGCGGGCTGTGTACATCTGATTATCGATTTTTTTTGTTGTTATGTTGGTACACATATTTTTATCAAATGTTAGCATTATCAGCCATTTTGGATAAGTGGTTTGTTTTTGACAACTGGAAAAGTTAGTCACGTTTTTGTGTGTTCTTCGATTTTTCACTTTTGAAAAAAATGGATCAAAGAATATGTATTGAATTTTGCGTTAAAAATGGAATAAGTGCTCCAACGCACTTAAAATGTTGACTGTGGCATTCGGCGAGTCTACTTTGTCTCAAAAAAGTGTTTATAAGTGGTACAAGCGCTTTACAGAAGGCCGAGAAGATGTTAATGACGATGAGCGTCCTGGAGTTGTGGAAATACAAATCATGAATTTTATTATGGCCATGTATATGGGGTATAGCTAAAAACAATAACTTATATTGCGGAAAGCTTATATAAATATAATGTTATTATTATTATCATCTGTTAAAGAAACACCAATCTAACTGTTTCACGCCGATGTTTAACTAACCAATCGGTGAAAATATGATATTCCATTCGCTTGATATGAAATAACTGAGAAGTAATTTACGCTTTGATGTTTTTTTTCGATGTCGCATGTCATAAATAAATGATGTGATATTTGGGCGATGAATTGAAACGGTAACATCTTGTGTGTAAATTGTGAGGCAATCTGTGAAAAAGCAACTTCGGAGTTCTATTTCGGAAGTTAATTAGAAAATGTTTGAGAGACATAAATTATGTTGAAATGGGAGGGAACTAGAGTACTAACTAACTAATCATCACGCCGTTTCCCTCAGGTGTAGGCAGAGAGGATAGACCGCCATACAACTCTGTCATACATACTCTTCTGTTATTCAAACTCTAGACATGGCTAGACTCAACTTTTTTTTTTTTCTTTGTGAACACCGCAAAAGAGTCCCAACTGCTCCCAACCGTCTAGAGCCAGTGAGACTATAGCATCCCCAATTGGGATATGTGAGGTTAAAGGTAGTGGGGAAGGAGATGGGGAAGAGGAAGGTTAGGAAGTACCTGGCTATCGAGATCTGGTCACCAAATACGGCTAAAGCCATTTCAAGTAACGTTTCAATTGTGAATGGTGGTCTTTCACCAGGGCGATTCAGAGTATCTACCACTCTGAAACGTGTCGCAAATATACTTTATATTATTTTATATTAATTAAAGGTGTTATGACACATATTAATTAAATAAAATTTATTTGCGCACGCCGGGTTCGAACCCGGATTCGTTGTCTAGCGTTTTACTGCTCGACTACGAATTATTATATTTTAATCAGTTGATCTTCCTCGGGCGTCCCCGACTTATTTTTCTATTCACTTTCGCGTCACATATAATTTTTACACTCCTTTCTTTGTTTATCCGCTCTACATGCCCAAACCATCTTAGTGTCCCTTTCTTAACCCTATTCATTACGCTCGCATCAGCCTTACATTCATGCATCCGTCGACATAATATTGAATAATAAAAGTGGTTATAAACAAAGTTTTATTTATAAATATGGCCAGCCACAAAGTAAATGCTTTTTACGAATATCAAATAATTGTATCGTTTTTTTTTGTTTTTTTTTTTATATTTCAAATCCGATTCGCAGTGGGAAATGAAGAAGTTGTAATTCGAATGGCATATTTTTCGTAATCATTGGTATGCGTTGAAAAAACACGTCTTCCCTTTTAAATTTTATATTTAAAATTGTAGCATCGGTGGTATTTTTCTTTTTCAATATAGGCCTTAATTCGTTTCAAAGTCTTAATGGATTTATTTTTCGAGGAAGAATGATAGGCAAGCCAATTTGGCAATTGTGGCATTGCAAAGTATGCCGGGTACTCGCTAGTCATTCTTAAAACATTCCAAAAATTGCTGTTGACAAATCACATTTTACGGTATTTGTTTATTGATGAGCTTAGGTGAATAATATTTGGAATAGTGTTAGCTTTAGAAATGTTCCAATGAGAATGAAGTGACGTAATAATACGTGACCAGCTTTCTTCTAAGGGATGGGCGGTTAGTCATCCACCCCTTATGGCCGGCTGCCAGTTCCTGGACCAACCCCTAAATTGCACCCTTCGTTCCGTTAACGGTACAAGGAATCTTTACAGGATTTTCCAGACGCTAATTTAATAATGGGAACATAAAACAATTAAAGCCTCAACGATGGGAAATTGCATCAAGTCATTTGAAGGGTTCGAAAATTACAAATAGGTAGGTACCATTTTCGTAAGTTCGTACCTCGTACCTACCTCCTACCTATAAGGTTGTAGAATTTATTTTCTTTAAATCCTAACCTTATGCAGTTTTTTCTGCTGAGCAAAGCAATAAATAATCTCAAGCATTGAGCGATGTCGGGAAATTTGCAAATAAAAATACTTAAGTCGGGCCACGTGAAGAGTCAGAATAACAGAAGAGTATGTATGAGACGATGTATGAATGTGAACGAAACAAGGAGTGTGTGGTAAGAGAGACTCGTATGGCGGTCCGTCCTCTCTGCCTATCCCTGCGGATGGTTAGTTAGTTAGTTAACCGCGGAAACGCTTCAACTAAATAAAAGCTGAAATTTTCGCAACAGTGCATAGAATGCAGGAAAATGTATTGAAAAGTGTACAGTCAAAGACAAAACTATTGATCTGTATGGTATTCCCGCTGCATTTATACAGTGTACAGTGCGCTACCTACGTAGAGCGGATATAGAGCCATATAATATTTACAGTAATGTCAGACCAACTTTATTCCAGCCATTGCGAGCCACCGCCAGTGCAGCACATTTATTACATGAATTATTTGATCGCTGTCGAGAGTGGTTGTATTAGTTAGGAGAAATTTTGCAATTGATTTTTATTGTATACTAGCTAGCGCAGACTTGTGAAAATCACTGGATTTTAGGGTAAAAATAATTTTTCAAATAAAATTATTTGAAAAAATGTAAGTAAAAAAAAACATAAATTCATAAGTTTTTAAAAAAATATTAATTAACTAACCATAACGCCGTTTCCACTGCCATATAACTCTGTCTTGGCACACACTCCTTGCTTAATTCACATTCATACATCGTCTCATACATAAATAAATAAATTATGCCTATCAATAAATTCAAAATAGCCTGTAAAAATGATTTAAAATGTATATGAATCAAAATAATAAGTAGTAGCTAATTATTTTATTTTAAAAAAATAAAATAATTAGCTACTTGTAAACTTGAATGTACAATAACTAATATAAAATAAATAAAACTAAAAATACATATACTACCGATTCAAGTATTTGATTTACTTGATCGTGTCATGTCTGTCATTGTCCTCGACTTCTTCTTCCATTCACTTTCGCATCATATAGCGACGGCCTGCATGGTCGAGTGGTTAGACGCTCGACTACGAATCCAAAGGTCACGGGTTCGAACCCGGCGTGCTAAAATAAATTTTATTTAATTAATATGTCTCATAACACATTAAATTGATATAAAGAATAAAATAAAGTATATTTGCGGCACGTTCCAAAGTGGTAGATACTCTAAGTATCGCCCTGGTGAAAGACCACCATTCAGAATTGAAACGATGCTTGAAATGGCTTAAACCGTGTTTGGTGACCAGATCTGAATAGCCAGTTACTTCCCAACCTTCGCCTTCCTCATCTCCTTCCTCTCCCCACTATCTTCAGCCTCACAACATACTCCTGTTAGGGGATGCCATAGTCTCACTGGCTCTAGACGGTTGGGAGCAGTTGATACTGTTGTGCGGTATTCACGTAAAAAAAAAAAAATATATATATATTATTTTCACACTTCTTTCTTCGTTCATTCCATCTACATGCCCAAACCATCTAATCGTCCCTTTCTTGATCCTGTTCATTACGCTCACATCAGCCTTGCATTGTTTCCGGATATTCACATTATTTTATGAATAATTATGAATGGAGGATATTAGGTATCGTGTCTACAAGAGGCCATCGAGAGGGAGTCCATCCTGACAGCGTTAAGATTGATGTGGTCAATGTCTTACTCCGATGAGCTTCTACACTAGAATACGGGATCTGACGGGATTCCATGATGAGGTAATTTCTAGAGTGGTTGATCCTTTCTCTAATTCATATATATATTTTAATTGCACCGGCCGAGATTCGATCCTGATCAACTGCTTGAAATGCAATTATAATGACAATTACACCACCAAATTAAGTAAGAACGCCGGCTTAAATTTATTTTATCGTCGCCGGAAAGGCAAAAGAGCTGAAGTTTGCGCTGGAGCACTTTTAAGTTTTTGTTTTACAATAAAATTTACAAGTTTTCAGTGCCTGGTCGCATTTTGAAAAAAAAAAGTTGACCCAATGGTTTCACTTTTTTAATATTTTATTTATTAACTTTTTATTTCTTATATTATTTTTTTTACATTACCTACCTCACTAGGTCATTGGAACCTGTTCTGAGGTAGGTGACAGTGAGTACAAGTAGAATAATATAAAATATTTTACTTGAAGCGACAAAAAGCTAAAAAAGTTCCAAACTTGTGTCGCTTGAGTCAAGCCTTCTCCTAAGTGATAAATGTATTTTAGAAAATCCTTCAGAACCAAACGAGAGCATTCGATGCAGAAAAAATAACTAATCAAAACTACATTTTTAACTCATTTTAGACCAAAGTGTCTCTTAAGCCCTTTTGCCTTTCGAGTGACGATATGTAGGTGCTAAAAATAAGAGTGATAATGTATTTTTTAAATATTAGAATGTTACGTGCACACATCACATCACATCGGAAATTATATTGTTTAATAATAATAAATGTCACTCGTGATTGATAATCACGTGGAACAATTTAGTAAGTACTCTAAGGGAGATGGTAGGTGAAATTCAACCTAACCTAACCTAACCCTTGCCTAACCAAACCTTCCGTGAGCTTTTATTTCTGGAAGTTTTTTTTTTACATTACCTCTACACAACACCTTTTATCGTTAATAAAAATGACACTATATGAAAAGGTTTCGGTAGCTCAATTGGCAGATAGATAAAAGGTTTCGAGTTTAAATCTCAGTCCCAACTTAATCTTTTTATTTTATGTATCGATAAAAAATATTGATATTCTTTCAATAATAAAAAAAAAAAATGTTGACGGCCTCCGTGGTCGAGTGTTAAGACGCTCGATTACGACTCCAGATGTCGCGGGTTCAAATCCCGGCGTCCACAAATATTTTTTATATATTTAATATGTGTTATTTGACATCAAATGAATATTAAATAATACATAGTATGTTTGAGGCACGTTCCAGAGTGGCAGATACACAAAGTATTTCCCAATTCAGAAATGAAAACGTTGATTGAAATGGCTTTAGACGTGTTTAGTGACCAGATCTGAATAGCCGGGTACTTCCCGACCTTCCTCTTCCCCATCTCCTTCCCCTCTCCACTACCTTCAGCCTCACAACATACCCCAGTTGGGGATGTCATCCACTGGCTCCAGAGCAATGTGCTGTGAGATATCTAGTGAAATATTAAACTTCCTGGAGAATATAAACGCGGTAGATATAATCACCATGGTTCATGGTCCATGGTCCATGGGGTAAAGCTGTGTGGCTGTACTTCAGTAGAACATAAGAGAGACGAATTACTATAAAAAGCAGTAAAATTTCACATAATCACGTCATTGCCCAGCAATGTTAATGGTTACATGTTTCTGTAGGAAGCGAGCATAACTTCACAGCATGCCCAGTGCGCATAGCTTCACAGCATGCCCATGCGGGGAGCTCAATACACTTGATGATAGTTACCTACATACAACATACGTCTCGTGTGCAAACACCATAGTAAATTCATATTAGAAAAACGACCAATTTACTACATGACTACTTGTCCGCGCTACTTTTTTTAAGAATGGCTTTTCACCATCATCTGTTACTTATTGAGCGACAAATCACCTCTAGTTATACGAGTATGAATTTTAATCAAATCTCTGTACTGTACTACAAATTCAGAGAGCCTATTATGAAATACCATGCCCTAAATTTAACAATAAACATAAATAATTTTAAAAAACACCAACAATAATTTTGCTAATATTATGTCCTCTCTTGAGTGAAAACTGTGTCTTTCCCAAATTAGAAATAATTAAAATAATAGTGTTTACCTGAAGTGACCTGGCAGGTAAGTAAGTTTCGGTATATTATCTCTGTACATAATATTAATTTGCCAAAGATGTGTGTAGTTAGTAATAAGATGGAGCCTGGGAATTATGATTTGTACAGTGCCCTTGGGGTAATATTTCACAAAAAACGGCACTATAACTATCATTAAGGGTCAGCACCCAAAAATACACACTTTTTGGTTTTCAAGTACAAGCAAACTACAAACAATTTATCTTTCAGTTCTATAGGGGTAGTTAGAAAAATTTCAAAGGTTACAGTGAATACAATTCTTAATAATAATAAAAATATATTCCAGAAGGTATTCAGGAATAGTGCAATGCAACACCCTCCATAATTGATAATAATAAACAGTCACAATAATAATAATAAACAAATAAAAAACAAATTCGTAAAAAAAAAATAATAAAAATATATATATTAAATTGGTGTAATAATATTATATAATATTTATTTCGTGTAGTTCTCACATGGCTGTGCAAACTTTTTAACCAGTGTTTAGAGGAGGGTTACACGCCATTAGATTGGAGAAGGGCTGTGATCATGCCTCTGTACAAAGGTAAAGGGTCACGCATGGAATGTGGGAACCATAGGGCTATAAGCTTACTAAGTTCAGTTGGCAAGCTGTATGGTAGAATATTGATTGAAAGGGTAAGAATGAAAACAAAAGACAAAATATGGGACATCCAAGGTGCTTTCATGAGTGGAAGGGGGTGCATGGATCAAATTTTCTCATTGCGGATGCTTACAGAGAAGTTTTTGGCAAAAACCAGAAACTTTTCTGTGCTTTTGTCGATTTGCAAAAAGGCGTATGATCGAGTTGATAGGAACAAATTGTGGAAGGTATTATCCATGTATGGAGTTAACACAAATCTTATACAAGCAATCGCGTCCTTGTACGAGGGAAGCGTTGCATGTGTTAGAGTGAACGGTGATTTTACGAAGTGGTTTAACATCACAAAAGGTGTAAAACAAGGCTGTGTAATGTCACCGTGGTTGTTCAATTTGTACATGGATAATTGTATGCAAGAATTGAAAGGCGTGGGCTTGGGCGCGAAAATGAACAATGTGAAAGTATGTTGCCTATTGTATGCGGACGATGCGGTGCTGATTGCTGACAATATGGAAGATCTACAGTGTCTCGTGTCTAGGATGAACCAAGTATGTATGCAAAATGAGTTGATGATGAATGTAAGTAAGTCCAAAGTGATGGTGTTTGAAAGAGAGAGTACGAGAACAGCGTGCAATATAGTTGTGAATGATGAATACTTGGAGCAAGTGGATGAGTTTGTGTATTTAGGAAGTATGTTTACAAGAGACGGAAAGGCTGATAAGGATATTGAAAGAAGGGTGAATGCAGGAAACTCCATTAATGGAGGACTGAACGCTGTTGGGGCAAATAAGAAATTGTCCAAAGAAGCGAAGCTAGCAGTCCACAATGGAGTGCTTATACCAACCCTGATGTATGGTAGTGAGGCATGGAACTGGCAGAGGAAGGATGAAAGTAGACTGAATGCTGTGGAAATGAGATCTTTGAGACGGATGTGCGGTAAAACCATGTATGACCGTATTACAAATGTGGATATCCGGAAAGAATGCAAGGCTGATATGAGCGTAATGGATAGGATTAAGAAAGGGACGCTTAGATGGTTTGGGCATGTAGAGCGAATGAACGAAGAAAGGAGTGTGAAAAGAATATATGATGCGAAAGTGAATGGAAGAAGAAGTCGAGGACGCCCGAGAAAGACATGGCACGATCAAGTAAATCAAATACTTGAATCGGGTCATGTGAAGAGTCAGAATAACAGAAGAATATGTATGAGACGATGTATGAATGTAAATGAAGCAAGAAGTGTGTGCCAAGACAGAGTTATATGGCGGTCCGTCCTCTCTGCCTACCCCTGCGGGGAAACGGCGTGATGGTTAGTTAGTTATATTAAATTGGAATCTTAATGGAGGATATTAGGTATATTTCTGCAAAACGCCATCAAGAGGGAGTCCATACTGAGAGCGTTAAGATTGATGAGGCCAATATCTTACTTTCCACGTACTAAAAAGGGTACGGATCCCGCTGTGGGATTCAAACTCGATCCATCCAAACGTTAGCTGAATAAGTTGTTCCTCTTAGTAGTGAATGTCATTTTGATCGAGCGCGCTTCAAGGTGGTCTCCGCATCATCTGCATCCATCGCTCGTTGAGAGGAGAGCTTTAAACAGTAATCTTTTAAAATTTTTGTGAAATGCATACTGGAATTTTAGGTAAAACGTTCAAAAATATTTTCGTGGTTTTAAAACTGCACCTTTTACTGATATTTCAGTATGTTTTACAAATAATAAAAAAGATTACCGTTAAAAAATTGTATTCACTAGAAACCTCAGACATTTTTCTAACTACCCTTGAAAATTTGCAGAGAAATCATTTTTTTATATTTTTTTTTTATATGAATACCGCACAAGTCTCAACTGCTCCCAACCGTCTAGAGCCAGTGAGACTATGGCATCCCCAAATAGGGTATGTTGTGAGGCTGAAGGTTGTGGGGACGGGAAGGAGATTGGGAAGAGGAAGGTAGGGAAGTACCTGGCTATTCATATCTGGTCACCAAACACGGCTAAAGTCATTTCAGCAACGTTTCGATTCTGAATGGTGGTTTTTCACCAGGGCGATACTTAGAGTATCTACCACATTTGTAGTATTGCTTGTATTAAAATGCTACAAAGTGACGTTTAGCGTCATTCTTGGATGCTGGCCCTTAAGAAATTCAAACAAAAAATATAATGACTTTAAAAAAGGACATGCAAGCACAAATTCACAAGGATTTTTATATTTATTTATATACAGAATTAATAAATAGTTCGAATGAAAGATTATTACAAAAACGAAATATCTAAACGCTCTGGACGAGTTCTGACGTCATCAGAACCCACGCCACTAGCAACAATAATCATAGTGACACCTTATTTGGATACGTGTTACACTACGCACACCCGCCACCACCCATTGTTTCAAATCAGGCCGTTTTAGGGGGTGTAAGAAACTTCTTACGAAAACGTGCCACAAAAAAATACAAACATACTGGTATAGAAGGAAGATGATAAATATTGATAAAAAGGTTGCCTGTTTATCTCCACCAATAATCTAGATGAAATCGCTACCTGGCAATGAGCCCACCTTGAAACTAATATATGTAGCGTGTAGGGAAATATATGCTTGTGTATGTCGGAATCAAATGCTGGTTTAATGTTGGTGTGTGACGAGCTCATAAATAAAAATGAATGCGGTCCTGGCGCGAGTTGTTGGCTGGAATTTGAGTGCATTTCAAATGCTATTCCGTCAGCAGTTTATTGTGGCCGACTGATCGTTGGTCTGGGGCTCTAGGCTTCTCGCATCACGTGCCGCTGCCGCTGACTGACACTGGTTTGGTAGGTACCCGTGGACCATGCAGCTATGCAGTTATGCAGTCGATGCACTTTTCAATCCGATAATCACCTCGGAGGCATTCGCGTGACAAATTGCATTCTTGGGCTCGATTCTTGGCTTTCTTCTGTGTTATATATGGCCTGCATAGCGTAGTGGTCAATGTGTTCGATCGTAAGTTTCGGATTCGATTAGAGATGCTAGCAAACGGGACGCTTGGGCGTTTTGACTTCAATATTTCGGTTATATAATATTATGAGGAACAACAGATAATACAAAATTGCACCATTGATAATCCAGTGAAAAAAAAACGTAAGAGTACGTGAATGGCCTGAATGCAGTTCAGCTGAGTAATTCCGGGCTGCAGCTTGGAGGGGAAGAATCGCCCGGATGTTAACCGACCTCCGATAAGAAGATGTTTAGAACACGCAGCTTACTGTACTATCGATGGTTGAATAAAGTAGTGTTTTTTTAAACTTTGTTAAATGAATATCTCACAAGAGTCCCGACTGATCCCAACCGCTTGGAGCCAGTGGGACTATGACACCCTCAATCGAGGTATCTTGTGAGGCTAGATGTAGTGGGGAGGGGAAGAAGATTGGGAAGAGGAAGGTTGGGAAGTACCCGACTATTCAGATCTAGTCACCAAACACGGCTCAAACCATTTTAACCAACGTTTCATCTCTGAACGGCGGTCTTTCACCAGGGCGATTCTTAGGGTATTTACCACTATGGAACGTGGCGCAAATATACTATGTTTTTTATATATGAATTAAATGCGTTATGACACAAATTAATTAAATAAAAATTATTTGCGCACGCCGGGTTTGAACCCGCGACCTCTGGATTCGTAGTCGAACGTCTTACCACTCGACCACGACTGCCATCAAGCTAAGTTTAATGTGATTTTTTATCACATACTTGAGTCAATGGCACATTCAGTGCCGTAAATATATGTAAAATAAATTGATAAACTATAGCCAATGTGATTTTTTTTAAATGGCGCAATAAAAATTAGGCGAGTATAATTATACTTAGAATTTACAGTTACATAAATAAGGTTGATTCATATAATTACACATCCTTGTGTGGCTAGTTTTAATTTATTCAAAGAGCCCCATCGTAAACTAGCTACATATTTTTTCTGCAGAAATTAACATGGCGAGATGACAATTTAACGTCCTGAATTAATAGCCAAATGTCATCGAACTCCATACTACTCGAGAAGATAAGACGCTGAGATGACGGGAGGCTGTTAACCGAACAGGTCCAATCTCATCTCCAGATTATAATTACATTCTTAATTTCCCTATATTGGCAATTCCCGCTAAAGGTGGCTATAAGCCTACAATACTATCATCAAAACACTGTGTCTACCTCTACAACTCTTTTAATATCCTGGTAGTTGTAGTTATAGATATGCGTCGTCGAGTGGTAAGACGCTCGACTACGAATCTAGAGGCCGCGGGTACAAACCCGGCGTGCACAGAAAACTTTTTACTAATATGTGTCATAACACATTTAATTCATGAGAAATAATATATAGTATATTTGCGGCACGTTCCAGAGCGGTAGATACTATAAGTATCGCCCTGCAGAATCAAAACGTTGCTAGAAATGGCTTTAGCCATGTTTAGTGACTAGATCTGAATAGCCAGGTACTTACTGACCTTCCTCTTTCCCATTTCCTTTACTTCTTACTACCATCAGCACCACAACACACCCCAATTGGGGATGTCATAGTCTCACTGGCTCTAGACGGTTGGGAGCAGTTGGAACTCTTGTGCGATAATTATTATAAAAAATAAAAAAGCCTCCCTTAATTCTATTCACCACGCTTACAGCAGCCTTTCATTATTTCCGGATATCCACATTTTTACACGGTCGTACGTGGTTTCAGGGATCTCATTTCCACAGCATTCAGTCTACTTTTATCCTTTCTCTGCCAGTTCCATGCCTCACCGCCACACATCAGGGTTGGTAAAGCACTCCGTTATCAATACAACCAACGGGTTTTCCCCCTGCAATAATGATTTCGAGCACAGAGCCTTTTAATCACGTTCAAGCGAAGGCATGACTCGCGAAAAATCACAATTTATTTTCCAACATCTTCCGACAAACGCAAACGAGATTTCCATTAAATTCGCAATTATTTTTGGCCGCCTGACCGGTGTCGAACAAAGCAGTCCATCGGGTAGTTGATATCAAAATGAATAATAGTCAATTTATCTTCTGGTTATTCGATCAAGGTTAGGCTGGGAACAATCGGGGTGACCATACCTAAATAATCGATCAAAATTCATTTGTATAACCCCTAGGAGTCAGGTAATATTTCGAAAATATCTCAAAGCCGAATATAACATTGAAAATTGTATTTAAAAGAATACTGTTGCTTATCTTAGAGTACATAGAGTGGTACCTATTCATGGCAGTGTAGTCAGTTTTTGATGATTTTTACCGGACTCGGCAGACCTGGGCGTGGCTAGGACTAAGGCAAGGGTATTTACACATCCATTCATAGCACATATCGACAAAATGTTTTTGTTTATTCTTATAACCACTTTTTCACACTATAGTTATCAACAAACATATAGCATATAACCTAAAAAACCGTTTACTTGTGTCAAGTTTAGTGGCTTGATAAAAAATGTGGGCGGAGTCCCGCAGTGACCCAGGAGACTAAGATCATCGTTACAATACATAAAAGCGGTGTATTATATTTGCTGTCTCATTTTCTCTCGTGGTGTACGACGTCAAAACACGGAGAAAGTGATTTATCGCAAGTTTGTATAGGTTGTGTAAAATAATTATCTCTCTCTCCATATATTGTTACTTCAAGGATACTACTTATACAATGTCATCTTTTTTCTTAGGAATTTTCGTAGGTTTTTTATTTTTACTTTTTTATAGTGAATACCTCAGAGCAATAATATACAACAGAGTGCGTTGTAGAGAGAGCTATTGTCAGTTTTTACGAGGTTTGCCGGACTCGGCTAGTCCTGGGCGTGGCTAGACCTTAACGTGCCTAGGATATTTATACATCCATTCATAGCAGATGTCGACATAATGTTTTTGTTTATTCGTATAACCACTTTTTCACACTTATTCTTATAAAAATAAATATACCATATAACCTAAAAAACTGTTGAGTTATGTTCAGTTTAGTTGCACATCAAAGCGTGTGGGCGGAGTCCCGGGAGATGCACGAGTCAAAGAACATGGTTACAATACTTTGAAGCGGTTTAAAATGTTGCCAAAATTTTGTTGTCTCTTCCTCTCTCACGGTATACGACGTAAAAACCCGGAGAAAGTAATTTATCGCAAATGTATTTAGGTTGAGTAAAACAAATTAGCTCTCTCTCCATAGATATTTTTACTCCGAGTTTATGACTCTACTAAAACTTTGACTTGATCTTGGCTTTGATTTGAATGTTCTTTCTTCCGTGTATTTTGTCCTTTTTTGTCATTGCTTCATTTAATATAATGCATGTGTTGTTTTTTCTCTGTTGCTATTTTTTCCCATTTCGTGTTTTGTAATTTTTTGTAATTGGACTTTAGTCCGTTAGTTTGTAAATAAAGCTGTCAAGTATTTTGGGACTTAAGCCCCCCTGCAAGGCCACAGTGAGCTTAAAGTAGCAGCCTACTTCCATCTGTATTATCCACAGGCATTAAATAAACAAAAACGAAACTGTAATTATCCAGTCATAACTACAAAACAGCGTGAGATTAGCCGCAGCCGTCCGTGAAGTTAAAACAATCCGAGGCATGCGAGCCTCGTCCTTAATTTAACATAATGCCAGACCTACAGTGGTAGGCGTGAAGCTAATAAGGAGTAATAACACTGAATGGAGCTCTCTCTCCAAAGAGTTAAAGTGTTATTTTCTACTCTGGAACGAAACGCAAACATTCTATTACACTAGAATATTAAATTTATTTTAATTGAATTTAATGGACTAGGTAGTTGATAGCCCGACTTACTCCCTTTTAAAACGAGTTATGCTTAATGAAATGGTATAATCTAAATCAGCCTTTGGCCGGTTAGTAGACGAGTGGAAAAACGCATCGGATTCCCAACCGTGCGTCGTGGGTTCAATTCCTCTGCTGGCCAAGTCCTCCATCATTACACAATCAACATTTCCTGTGTATAATTATGGGAGTATGAGGAATTCAAACATCGTCTGGTTATTTTAACACGGGATTGTCTGTCTTTCTTAAAAAAAAAACCGAGTACCTTTTCACAGATTTTCTAAAACTAACTCAGTAATAATTTATTTTATAAATACTCGGAGAAAGTGAATGAGTTTGTGTATCTAGGAAGTATGTTTACGAGAGATGGAAAGGCTGATGAGGATATTGAAAGAAGAGTGAATGCAGGAAACTCCAGAAGGACTGAACGCTGTTGGCGCAAATAAATAAAAAAGTCCAAAGAAGCGAAGTTAGCAGTCCACAATGGAGTGCTTATACCAACCCTGATGTATGGTAGTCAGGCATGAAACTGGCAGAGGAAGGATGAAAGTAGACTGAATGCTGTGAAAATGAGATCCCATGTATGACCGTGTTAAAAATATGGATATCCGGAAAGAATGCAAGGCTGATGTAAGCGTAATGAATAGGGTCAAGAAAGATAGTTTGGGCATGTAGAGCGAATGAACGAAGAAAGGAGTGTGAAAATAATATATGACATGAAAGTGAATGGAAGAAGAATTCGGGGACGCCCGAGGAAGACATGGCACGATCGTGAATCAAATACTTCAGCCGGGTCATGTGCAGTCAGAATAACAGAAGAGTATGTATGAATGTAAATGAAGCAAGGAGTGTGTGCCAAGACAGAGTTGTATTGCGGTCCGTTCTCTCTACCTACCTCTTCGGAGAAACGGCGTGATGGTTGGTTAGTTAGTTAACGATATGACATCTTAACCATTTTTTTTAAATATATTTAAAAGACTCATAGTTCTTGATGAGCAGAAAAGCTGAAGCCTTCTAGTTAATCAGAAAATTCAAAAAAGCTTTGCAAGTTTAATAACGTCAGATCTCTCAGTTCTAGAGTTTTATTTATTTATTTATTTACAGTTCGCGGTGTTGTTATTTCGCTTTGTTAAAAAAGACTAAAGCGATGT
The DNA here is from genome assembly GCA_022651775.1 of Drusus annulatus. Taxonomy (NCBI): domain Eukaryota; kingdom Metazoa; phylum Arthropoda; class Insecta; order Trichoptera; family Limnephilidae; genus Drusus; species Drusus annulatus. The sequence goes on along the minus strand of JAGWCC010000400.1, from coordinate 772,015 downwards.
TTAAATAACCTTTTGGCTTTAGTATTTATTTAAGTGCCTTATTCAGTTGTAGATTGTGTCTTGATATGGCATATGGCAAAGCCGGTATTACATGAACAGTTACCTCCAATGGCAGTCGTCTGTCTGGTAGAGGTACACATTAAAACTAATTATTCCCAGTAACTCGTGTCAACACACATACGTATTAGCAAAGTCCGCATTATACTCGAGTGTTTACGAGTGGACAATAAATACAGCGTGGAAGTTTTATTTTATTTTTTCCATACGTTATACAATCTTGTAAGTCTCTGCGGTCGAGTGGTTAAGACGATTAAGAATCCAGAGGTCACGGGTTCAAATCCCAGGGTGAGCACATAGATTGTAGCTAATTAATATGTGTTTTTTCACATTTAATTCATTTTTTTTTGTTTTTTACATGAATACCGCACAAGAGTCTCAACTGCTCCCAACCGTCTAGAGCCAGTGAGACTATGGCATCCCCAATAGGGGTATGTTGTGAGGCTGAAGGTAGTTCAAGGGGAAGGAGATGAGGAAGGGGAAGGTCGGGAAGTACCTGGCTATTCAGATCTGGTCACCAAACACGGCTAAAGCCATTTCAAGCAACGTTTCAATTCTGAATGGTGGTCTTTCACCAGGGAGATACTTAGAGTATCTTCTACTCTGGAACGTGCCGCAAATATACTATATATTATTTTACATGAATTAAATGTGTTATGACACATATTCATTAAATAAAATTTATTAGCGCACGCCGGGCTTGAACCCGCGACATCTGGATTCGTAGTCGAGCGTCTTACCACTCAACTACGGAGGCCGTCAAATATAATATCATTTTGTGGTAAAAGCTCTGTTGATTACTTATGGTAAAAACTTTTGAAACTTTGATTTTTTCCATTGCTTAAAGATGGTAATGTTTGAGAAGCACTGTCTCAAAAAAACAGCCTTCGTTCTTAGATTTTTTTTCCGTTTTTATTCAATTGCTTAAAAAGTTTTTTTTTTATGTCAACACCGCACAAGTGTCTTAACCGCCTGGTGCCATGGGTTTATGGCATTCACACTTTAAGGAATGTAGTGAGGTTGAAATAAGTGGGGAATTGAAGAAGATGTAAAAGACGAAGGTTTTGAAGTACTTGGATATTCAGATTAAACATGACTTGAGCCATGTTAAGCAACGTCAACGTTTCGATTCCAAATGGTGATCTTTCGCCAGGGCGATACTGAGAGAACTCTACTAGAGTCCCAACTGCTCCCAAACGTCCAAAGCCAGTGGGGCTGTGAGGCTGTTTAGGCATCCCCAAATTGGGGGGGTGCTGTGAGGCTGGAGGTAGTGGAGAAGGGAAGTAGATGGGAAGAGGAAGGTTGGAAAGTACCTGGCTATTTAGATCTAGTGACCAAACACGGCTAAAGCCATTTCAAGCAACGTTTCGATTCTGAATGGTGGTCGTTCACCAGGTCGATATCAGGGGGTTTCTACCACTCTGGAACGTGCAGCAAAAATACTTTTTACTATTTTTATATAAATTACATGTGGACTGCCATATAAATCTCTCTCGGCACACACGTCTTGCTTCATTCACCTTCATACATAGTCTTGCACACCACTCTTTGTCTCACCTGATTGCGCCACGCCTTACTAGGGCGTCCCCGACTTATCCTACCATTATTTTTCCCTTCATATACTCTCCGTTTATCCGCTCTACAATTACATTTCATCTAAGCGTCCATTTATTAATCTTGTTAATCATGCTCAATGTGTTATGACACATGTTAAATATTATGACGGCCTGTATGGTCGAGTGGTGAGACGCTCGACTACGAATCCAAAGGTCGCGGGTTCGAAACCGGCGTGCGCAAATAATTTTTATTTAATTAGTATGTGTCATAACGCATTTGATTGATATAAAAAATAAAATATAGTATATTTGCAGCACGTTCCAGGCTGCTGGTCAAAGACCACCATTCAGAATCTAAAAAACGTTGCTTGAAATGGCTTTAGCCGTGTTTGGTGACCAGATCTGAAAAGCCAGGTACTTCCCAACCTTCTCCTTCCTCATCTCCTTCCTTTCCCCACTACCTTCAACCTCAAAACATACCCCTATTATGGGATGCCATAGTCTTACTGGCTCTAGACGGTTGGGAGCAGTTTAGACTCTTGTGCGGTATTCACGTAAAAAAATATATATTGGCGCACGCCGGGTTTGAATCCGCTACCTTTGGATTCGTAGTCTCACCACTCGACCATGGAGGCCGTCATATATATGTTTTCGAACAAGTTTAATATGTTTTTTGGTACAATTATACATCTCAGCTTAAAACAACCTTACTGAGTGTAATTTCCTCCTTTATCACATCAAATGTCTAACCGATAATTTATAAGACCATTTCAATCTTTAAAAATACGATATCTCAAAACTACTATTATTTGATTTGTTATAGTATTGAACTAGCATAGCGATGTGTCTTCCGCAGTGTTGTCCCCCATACTGCCACATTGATTTGACCGTCAAGTTTGATGAACCTTGCAAAAATCAATTCACAGGTTCATCACACACATAAATGAATAATAAATTTAAACGTGTCATTAAAAGTTATCTCGGAATGTTAGCCGATTGTTGTGAAGCTTTAAAAGCTGTCGCGGTAACAGCTAACAACTATAGTAATTAAAAATAACAATAAATCAAATAAGAATAATAATATATTAAGTGTGCAGATTAGAGGTGAGTAAACTTTTTTCACCCATATGAAACGGGTACATTGTTTTAATACCAGATCCTTAAAGAAAGTGGAAGGTAGTAAAAATAAAACAAAAAATATATTCCGTGTTTTGATTTAACGGATCATTAATGACTGTTTTTTCCGTTCCGTTAAAAGATTTTTAATTTATAGCATCACTAAAATAACAGCTTTGAAACGCTTTTTTGGCAATATTAATTTATGACAAAACGACTAGACAATGAACTAAACACAGCAAAACAGTCAAGTAGTGGGTGTTGACAGATTTTATCTTCTTAAAATGTTTATAGTTCGATAAGAATAAAACTAAAATTCTAACGTCTGATATTGTAATAAAAAACAATGGTTAAAATAAAGCGCAATGAATTATAAACAACTATTTTAATAGCATTCGTGTCAAAGTCGATATGAGAGAAAAGTCCTTATTTATTTTATTTATTTTATATTAGTTACTTTGTACATTTAAGTTTACAAGTATCTAATTATTTCATTTTCTTTTTGACTAATAATATTTTAACTTAAACACAACTTATTATTTTGGTTTACATGCATTTTAAATAATTTTTACAGGCTTTTTTAAATTTATTGATAGGCATAATTTTGATGGTTTCCGGCAGCGCATTATACGATTTCATTCCTTTATATAGTAAGCTGTTTTGGGTGTTGGCTTTATTCTTTTTTGGTAGTCTAATTTCTTTGCATGCCCTTGTATTATACTTGTGAATATCAACATTGTAGATTATTTTTTTCAGAAAAATAATTGCATTATGACATTACTTGCTTCTTCTCATAAAACATTTTTATGAGAAGAAGCAAGGAGTGTGTCGAGATAGATTGGCGTGGCGTTTTATCTGCTCTGCATACCGCTGCGGAGAAACGCCGTGATGGTGAATTATTATATATCTATTTCGTCGCCGGAAAGGCAAAAGGGCTGAAGCGCCATTTTGGGAAGTTTGCACCAGAGCACTTAAAAAGTTTTTTGTTTTGTTTTCAATAAATTTCATAAGTCTTCAGTAGAGGCACGTGGTTGGATTTTTGAAAAAAAACCTAACCAAATGCTCTCGCTGAGTTACCTGAAGCGACAAAAAGCTTAAAAGTTCCAAACTTGTGTCGCTCGAGTCAAGCCTTCTCCCAAATGGTAAATATATTTTATATTAGAGTGGTAGATACATAATAATATAGAGTCGCGACTGCACCCAACTGTCTAGAACCAGTCTAGGCATCCCCAATTGGGATATGTTGTGAGGATGCAGGTAGTGGGGAGGGGAAGGATATGGGGAAGAGGAAGGTTGGGAAGTACCTGGCTATTCAGATCTGGTCACCAGACACGGCTTAAGCCATTTCAAGCAAGGTTTCGATTCTAAACGGTGGTCTTTCACCAGGGCGATACTTAAGTATCTACCACTCTGGAACGTGCTGCAAATATATTTTATGTTATTTTATTTGAATGAAATGTGTTATGACCTTGAAGTAACAATATATGGAGAGAGAGCTAATTATTTTTACCCAACCTATACAGATTTGGGATAAATCACTTTCTCCGGGTTTTTACGTTGTACACCATGAGAAAGAAAGAGACAACAAATTTTCCCGAATTATCACACCGCTTTAAAGTATTGTTAGAATGTTCTTCGTGTCCCGCGTCTCCGTTGACTCCGCCCACACGTTACGATACACGAAATAAATTGACATAACTCAACGGTTTATTAGATTACATGTTATTTTATTTTTTTAACAATACTGTGAAAAAGTGGTTTTACGAATAAACAAAAACACTATGTTGACATGTGCTATGAATGGATGTATAAATACCCTAGCCCTAGTCCTAGCCACGCCCGGGTCTAGCCGAGACCGGCAAACCTTGTAAAAACTGACTACAGCTCTCTCTACAGCGCTCTCTCTTGTATATTATTGCTCTGAGGTTATGACACATATTAATTCAATAAATGTTGTTGGCGCACGCCGGGTTTCAACCCGCCACCTTTGGATTCGTAGTCAAGCGTCGGTCAAGTTTGACGGCCTCCATGGTCGAGTGGTAAGACGCTCGACTACGAATTCAAAGGTCGCGGGTTCAAGCCCGGCGTGCGCCAATAACTTTTATTTAATTAATATGTGTCATTACACATTTAATTCATATTAAAATAATACTATACTTGCGACACGTTCCAGAGTGGTAGATACTCTAAGTATCGCCCTGGTGAAAGACCACCATTCAGAATCTAAGCGTTGCTTGAAATGGCTTTAGCCGTGTTTGGTGACTAGATCTGAATAGCCAGGTACTTCCCAACCTTCCTCTTCCCTATCTCCTTCCCCTCCCCACTACCTTTAGCCTCACAACATACCCCGATGGGGGATGCCATAGTCTCACTGGCTCTAGACGGTTGGGAGCAGTTGAGACTCTTGTGCAATATTTATATTAAAAAATAAAAAAAGCGTCTTACCACTCGACCATGGAGGCTGTCAAAATCTTAAATATTATATAAATTACCTACATCCCAAGTGCTCCCTTGGAAAATGTTTGATATTTTAGTTACAGATTCATCACAATTCATTCAAATGTAAATCTCGGGAAGCTCCTAATTTTTTAGTGCTATGTCACCTTAACTAACTAGTTCAACGCGTTATTTTGCCGGTTTTTCACTTAAGAATTGCATTGAATTTTTAAGGCAATCTACGAGTATGTAAAGCCAATAAAATATTCAATAAAATATAATTCATTCGCAAAATCAATTATGTACGTGTTAATAATTAATTGACATAAATTATTTCCCTTATTTCCCTAGAGTTTCGTGTCGTTTGTCCCGCAGTGACTAACCATCTTCCTGGAATCATCAGCTGATGCTGGGATCTGTCCGCTGGACCTCTCCGCAGGTAGCTGTTGCAAATACCTCGAAGGACTTAAGACGTATGAAGGAATTTCCTTGTTGAAGGGAAATTATTCTACATATAATATTTTCGCTGACGTATCTATATACATACGTGGAAATTAAAAGCAGTTAAATTGAAAACTGAGAATAAATCCCTTTTCAATTATTATTTTCTAGGAGTTAGTAACCGGTTTCACAGGAATTTAAACCTTGGTTTTTCAAGTATTGGTTTTTCTTTTTAGTATTCAACAATTGAACTACATGACTGCCTACATGGTCGAGTGGTAAGTCGCTCGACTACGAATCCAGAGGTCGCGGGTTGGAGCCCGGCGTGCGCAAATAATTTTTATTTAATTACTCGTAATATGTGTCATAACACATACTAATATAAAAAATTTCAAAATAGTGTATTTGCGGCACGTTCCAGAGGGGTAGATACTCGCCCTGGTGAAAGACCACCATTCAGAATTGAAATGTTGATTGAAATGGCATTAGCCGTGTTTGGTGACCAGATCTGAATAGCCAGGTACTTTCCAACCTTTCCCTTCCTCATCTCTTTAACTCCCCAATACCTTCTGCCTCGCAACATACCCCTATTGGGGATGCCATAGTCTCACTGGCTCTAGACGGCTGGGAGAAGTTAAAACTCTTGTGCTGTATTCACGTAAAAAAAAGCTTATATGTGAATTATGGAACTAATAATTTAAGTCTTTTATTATTTTTCGACAATAAATCAATATTTCTAAGCTCCGGAGCTCATGATGGAAATAAAGTTGTGGGATAAAATTCCAGAAATAAAATTTGAGCAAATTTTATGATGCTAGAGTTCAGCGTTCAGGGGTTTTTAATGAGATACATGTACACATAGATTTGTTTATTGCTCTTTACTTTATTTCACTAAAAACTACCAACTCTCTAGCGTCATGAAATTCGCAAAGATTTTTCTAGTCTAGAATTTCCAGGTAAACGCGATCATTTTCAGCTCGCTAAATTATCTGCATCATGAGCTGTGGTAAAATTGAAATTTACAAGCCCCAGAGCTTAATCTCAATCTCCCAAATGGTAAATATATTTTAGATGGCTGAAGGGCCACAAAAGTCTTCAGAATTAAACGAGAGTCAGAGCATTCGATGGAGATATGAAAACTTATCATAACTGCATATTTCAATTATTTTTTACCAAAGTGTCGCTTAAGCTTTTTTTTCTTTTCTAGCGACGATATGTTAGTTTTGGTTATGAAAAATTACAAAAAAATCGTTATATGTAACACAATATTAAGAAGTAGCCCGAATTCGCCCGAGATTTGAAACTCTTTTTCCTTTCTTCCTTAAGAATGTAGAGTGATTAATGTGGGGTCTTTACTTTTTTTCAAACATTTGAAAGCTCTTTAGCTCATGATGGAAACAAAATTACGAGTTGTAAACAGTTTCCCGAGTGCAGAAATTGTATACAATAAAAGCTGTGTAAATTTCATGACGCTAGAATTCATCGTTCAAGATCCTTTGCTTCTTCAGCGCACAAAGCATTCGACGAAAAAAAAAAACTGATCAATATTTAATTTTTGACCAAAGTGTCGCCTCGGCCCCTTTGCCTTTCCAGCGACGATACGTACTGAAAATAAGAACGACGTGTTTTTGAATTTTTGAAGGTTACGTATTCACATCACGCCACACCCTAAATGATATTGTTTGACGATACAGTTTTTGAAAATGATTCCTTCTCGGCAAACAGAGTGTGAATCCATCTCGAATCAAACAGAAAGTTCGGCGGGAATGCGTTACAGCTAGACGCCGCCGTAAAGGACAGAATTGTGTCAGGAAGCGAATGCGCTGGAAGGAATCTCGTTGGAGTGGGAGCTGCCGAAGCCGCAGAGTGTGGGTACAGAGGTCGAGGGTTCAATCCCCCGACAGCTCAACACAACACAACACACTTGCAGTCACTGCTCTTGTTAATTAATTCTGCATAACAAAACGGTGAGCTTTTTATTGAATACAAAGGAAACCTAATCTTTTTTTAATTGCGAAATGTTCTTTTTGCTGTATTAACGGAGGATTCAACACAGTCGACGGCCTCCATGGTCGAGTGGTAAGACGCTCGACTACGAATCCGAAGGTCGCGGGTTCAAACCCGGCGTGCGCCAATAACTTTTATTCAATTAATATGCGTCATAACACATTGAATTCATATGAAATAATTATTATTTGCGGCACGTTCCAGAGTGGTAGATTCTCCGAGTAGCGCCCTGGTGAAAGACCACCATTCTGAATTGAAACGTTGCTTGAAATGGCTTTGGTCGTGTTTGGTGACCAGATCTGAATAGCCCGGTACTTCCCAACCTTACCCTTTCTCATCTCCTTCCCCTCCCCACTACCTTTAGCCCCACAACATACCCCTTTTGGGGATGCCAGTCTCACTGGCTCTAGACGGTTGGGAGCAGTAGAGACTCTTGTGTGGTATTCACGTAAAAAAAAAATGACACATATTAATTAAATAAAATTCATTGCGCACGTCGGGTTCGAACTTGCGACCTCTGGATTCGCAGTCCAGCGTCTTACCACTCGACCATGCAGGCCGTCAGAAAAAAAAGTCAACACATTATCCGAGAAGATAGCATGTATGGGGAGACAGCTAAATATGTTTACCCAACCTATACGAATATGCGATAAATCACTTTCTCCGGGTTTTTACGTCGTACACCGTGAGAGAGAAAGAGACAAGAAAAGTTGTCACATAATATTACACCACTTTTAAGTATGTAAGAATGTTTTCCGTCCGCGCTGACTTCACATCGTCGAGTAGCATAACTTACGTCAACTGATTTTGAGGTTATTTACTATATTTGAGTTGACTAACAAACTTGCACTAGTTATGCAAATAAATATTTTTTACCGAAGTTTAAAATTTTCACTTTTTTAATTATATGAAGACATAAAATCAACAAAAAGCTTCCATCGTTATTTAGGGAAACCTTCTGTTATTGGTGTTTGTGTGATATTTTGACTTTATAAATCATTTTAGTGGTGCATTGATATTGTTTTGTTTAATGTGTTCGAAAATGTTTATTAAAAATGTTCAAATTCCATGTGGGCGGTAACTCATAGGCTATTCAACATCCTTTAATACATATTTGTCTCTTTCTATCGCGTCAGTATAAGGTCAACCGTCTTGACTACACTGTTTCGCAAAGGTACCACTCTATGTGATAGCTAGAGCTTTCAGCGGTGTGACTTTGTGTTACGGTTGGTTTGTTGCCCAAAAGTGTAATGCCCAGTCGCGGCCCTTGCGCAGGGCCCGAGGACAGGCCGCTCCTCAGCGCCAGCCGGCCAGCCACGACCGGTTATCCAAATGCTTGTGTCAATGACCAAATTCATAACTCACTCCCCGCCGCCAGTTGCCCGCTGCCCGCTCACCTCCTCGCCCTTCTGCGCTCCTGTAATCCCGGCCTGTCTCCTGTCTCCCGTCTCCCGTCTCCCGCCCCCAGTCTCCTGGCCGCAGGAAGCTGTGCCCGATGCTCCAGGGACGAGATGAAAGATGGACCGTTGCGCGATTTACTGTCATTTAATATTGAACCCTTAGAGTATACTAGAGGTAGCCCAAGCCAAGGCAGTGAAGTCAGTTTTGGACTTGTTTTTGATGATTTTAACATGACTCGGCGCAAATGGGCGTGGCTAAGACTAAGGCTACGGTATTTATACATCCATTCATATCACATATCGACAAAATGTTTTTGTGTATTCGTACAGCCACTTTTTCACAGTATTTTTATCAACAAAAATATAGCATCTAACCTAAAAAACCGTTTAGTTGTGTCAAGTTTAGTGGCATAATAAAAAATATGGGCGGAGTCCCGCCGTTAACCAGCGAAGATAGCCAGCTTAAGATCATTGCGACAGTATATAGAAGCGGTCCAAGAAATTTGTTGTCTCTTTCTCTCTCATGGTGTACGATGTAAAAACTCGGAAAAAGTGATTTATTACAATTTCGGATGGGTTGGGTAAAACAAATTAGCTATCCCTCCATATATTGTTACTTCAAGATTGAACCACACCTCGAGACTCCACTTTGACGGCCTCCGCGGTCTAGTGTTCAAGATGCTCGACTACGAATCCAGATATCGCCAATGACGTTACATATATATAGACACGTTATAGCGCTTTCAAAGTGGCAAGCAATAATCACGCTAGTTGGTGTGATCTTTGTTTAAGCGGGTTTAGTACTAAACGGTCACGCGTCGCTTGAGGTCGTTTCAAGCAAGTATGGAACGCGGTCCGAACTTCGGATCTGTTTCGTTCATACACATATATTCTATGAATCGGTATTTTATTTAGTAACACAGAGTGGTAGATACTCTAAGTGCCGTGTCGCCTTGGTGAAAGACCACCATTCAGAATTGAAACGTTGCTTGAAATGGCTTTAACCGCCGTGTTTGTTGACCAGATCTAAATAGCCGGGTACTTTCCAACCTTCCCTTCCTCATCTCCTTCCCCTCCTCACTGCCTTCAGCCTCACAACATACCCCTATTGGGGATGCCATAGTCTCACTGGCTGTAGACGGTTGGGAGCAGTTAAGACTCTTGTGCGGTATTCAGGTTAAAAAAAAAACTAACTAACTAACTAACCATCACGCCGTTTCTCCGCAGGGGTAGGCAGGGGAACGGGCCGTCATACAACTCTGTCTTGGCACACACCCCTTGCTTCATTCACATTTGTACATCGTCTCATACATACTCTTCTGTTATTCTGAATCTTTTAACATGGCCCAACTCAAGTATTTGATTCAGTTGATCGTGACATGTCTTCCTCGGGCGTCCCCGACTTCTTCTTCCATTCACTTTCGCATTATATATTCTTCTTACACTCCTTTCTTCGTTCATTTGCTCTACATGTCCAAACCATCTAAGCATTCCTTCTTTTGATAATAATGATAATAATATTTGGATGATTTTTATAGCGCCGTTTTTGTGAAAAATCACCTCAAGGGCGCTGTAATTCCTATCATTACGCTTACATCAGCCTTGCATTCTTTCCGTATTTAGTAATTACATTTTTTCATTTATAACTAGAGAAATTATGGGTGTTTTTATGAAATTTTATGGTTCAGTACAACTTTTGCAAAAAAAAAAATTATTTCAATAAAATAGTGCACAAATCTTGAAGTAACAATATATGGAGAGAGAGAGAGCTAATTATTTTTACTCAACCTATACAAATTTGGGATAAATCACTTTCTCCGGGTTTTTACGTCGTACACCATGAGAAAGAAAGAGACAACATTTTTTTCCGAATTATCACACCGCTTTAAAGTATTGTGAGAATGTTCTTCGTGTCCCGCGTCTCCGTTGACTCTGCCCACACATAAACACGCGAAACAAATTGAGATAACTCAACGGTTTATTAGTTATATATATATTTTTTAAACAATACTGTGAAAAAGTGGTTATACGAATAAACAAAAACATTATGTCGACATGTGCTATGAATGGATGCATAAATACCCTAGCCCTAGTCCTAGCCATGCCCAGATCAAGACGAGTCCGGCAAACCTCGTATAAACTGACTACAGCTCTCTCTACAGCGCTCTATCTTGTATATTATTGCCCTGAGGCACTAAAGTGCAACTATACGAAAATACACTTTTCGAGATTTTAGAGAGGTACAGGTACCCCTCCAAAGATAAATTAATTACATAAATGTTTATTTTTTTAAACTAATTTAAAACACTTAATTAATCTCTAAAACGTTAACATCGACATTAATGTTAAGTATGTTAGTTTAATCATCACAAGCAAACTTTTTGCTAAATTTTCCATCGATCTATCGTGAGATACAATCCTATGAGGCCCTAGCACGAAACATCCATATAGATTTTGTCGACAATGTCTGTGATTTGGAATCGTTCCCGAGCCCGACTGCAGATCGCCAACGAATAAACGACAGTTCACATCGACTAAATTAAGGACGTTTAGTCGACGTCAGTTGTCGTTTGTTCGTTGGCGATTTGCAGTCAGCCTCGGAAACGTTTCTAAATTACCGACATTCTCGATAAAATTTACATCGATTTCGTGCTAGGGCCCAAAAAAGGCCCAACTAAAGGCTTACATTTTCAATAATTACGAAATAACGGAATTTCGTTCCCTCTTATTCGTTTTTTTTTGTCTAACTAATTTCGTCTCTTGTTCATGACAAGTAAATAAATAATACGAAATTATACTATAATTTATCACATTATAATCTCTTGCAGATTAAAACTGATTATTCGCGTTATTTTAAATCGAAAGTTTATATTTTTAAAGCGAACCAAAACTGCGAAGTTCAGGCAAAAGCACAATGTTAATTATTTAGTGTCGCTAGGGGAACACCTACCTCCCACTCTGCAACTACGTGCATTTTCTCGGATGTTTTATGCACGAGTCTTTCTAACTTCAAAACGACAGACGACCGCTAAATCAATCACGGATATTGTACAATTGTATCTTTCTTTGTAATGAATTGTTTTATTTCTTACCTTATAAAGCCGCAAGGAGCCATCTTGATTGATTTAATCTTGACAGCTCAAACAGCTGCAATCTTCTGGATCTATCTTCCTTATTACAAGAACACAATAGAGCGAAGAAAAAAAATGAAATTTCTACGGAAAGTCGTGAATTAGAAGTTTAATGATTTTGATTGTATTGTTATCTTTTGATGTAATTAACACAGTTAAAAAACAATAGCCTCAATATCGTAGGCACAAACGTCAAACTTTTGGCGCGCACTATTTTCACACGCGTGTTCGCAAATGCAACTAGGGCTCCAGCGGTGTTCGTAAACGCGTCCGCGCTCGGCCAAGCTTCGAATTTGAATGCTTGAATTTCATCCGTCTGCTCGTCGCTTCGTGTGCAATCTGAATGAGCCGAGAGGTGGAGAGAAGTATGGGACATGGGCATGGGATATCGCCAGGCATTCGACGCTGGAAAGGCAAAAGGGCTTGAGCGACACTTTGGTCAAAAATGAGTCAAATATGCAGTTTTAACCAGTTTTTTTTCTGCACCGAATGCTCTGACTCTCGTTTGATTCTGAAGACTTTTGTAGCCCTTCGCTATCTATATATGTTCTATTCGGGAGAATGCTTGACTCAAGCGACACAAGTTTGGGAGTTTTTTTTTTGCTTTTTGTCACTTCGAGTAACTTAATGTGAGCATTAACATAAACTGAGTCAACATTATTTAAAAATCCAACCAGGTACTGAACAGTTTTGAATTTTATTGTAAAAAACAACTAAGTGCTCTGGTGTAAACTTTCTAAAATGGCGCTTCAGCCCTTTTGCCTTTCCGGCCTCGATATAGTATTTTTATACATGCATCGGAGTGAAATGGAAGGGCAAGGTCTGGATCAGTTGTAAGTATGTGTATATAAATATATTCGTATTGTATAATGCGCAACATTCGGGCTTTGAGATGAAAGGTAATTCGCGTAGCGACATTTTATTATGCACGCTCGCTCTGAAGCTTTCAAGTTTCGAAGCATCTTATTTTTAAAGCCGCTTTAATGGTATATTTTTATGCTTTCTGATTGGCAGTTTGGCAAATTAGTGATGGGCGTTATCGAAATACCTCTTTTCGAAACATTATAGGTAGGTACTGATTGAAGGGTGATTTTTAAATTTGAATTGTAATTAAACATTACCAAGAGCTTTAATAAAATGTTTCGACGTGTAGAATGGATGGACAAAGAAAAGAGTGTCGAGAGGATATGTTGATTGTTACGTGTAAGGAATAAGACAAAAAGTCAGGGGTGCACTGGAAATACTTAATCAAATTAATCAAATGACGGCCTCCGTGGTCGAGTGGTTAAGAGAATCGACTACGAATCCAGGGGTCACGGGTTCAAATCTTTCAATTTTTCAATTTTTTAAATTTTATTTAATTAATGTATTATTTCACATTTAAATAGTATGAAATAATATATCTATATTGACCGCACGTATCGGAGTGGTAGATAATCTAAGTATCGCCCTGGTGAAAGACCACCATTCAGAATCGAAACGTTGCTTGAAATCGCTTTAGCCTTGTTTGGTGACCAGATCTGAATAGCTAGGTACTTTCTAACCTTCCTCTTCCTAATCTCCTTCTCCTCCACATTACCTTCAGCCTCACAACATACCCCGATTTGGGATGCCGTGTTCCACTGGCTTTAGACGGTTGGGACTCTTGTGCGGTATTCACTATAAAAAATATACATTAAAAACTTGAGTCGGATCATGTCACGAGTCAGTGTAAAAAAAGATTGTAGAAGAGGTGATGGATAAATGTGAAAAAGTTTATCGCAAGGCAGAGTTGTGTGGCGGCCCATTATCTCTGCCTACCCCTTTAGAGTTATGTCCTGATAATGACATTGTCAGGCGATAAATATATTTCATGGTCAGGTCGTAGTCTTTTAAAGATTTATCGCGGTTGACTTCGCAGATTCCTTACATTGTTTTTATTGTAAAGTTAGTGAGATCTTTCTGTGATATGAAGATCTTTGTGAATCGGTTGGTAGGAAGATGCAGGAATTCGTAAAAGGGGAAGATAATGTATCACGATAGAAATAAGATGAAGCCTACGATGGGGAGACGTGTTAGAACGATCCAATCGGGTGAAACGATTTCACCAGTTATAGAGTCCAGCTTTTTTGTGATACCGCACCAGAGTCGTCGACTGATCAAAGTGGGACCAGAGTGACTATGGTATTGTAATGGTGTAGTGATCCAACCACTTTAGCACATGTGCAACTTACCCATGTCACTTAATATTCCTACCAATCTCCTATTGTATCCTAATTGCATCCCTTAATGTATTTCTGTCTAATAAATTATATCCTAACATCGCTTTCCAAAATTCTATACTTTTAGTCTGACCATATACTGCAGGTATAAAACCAGAGCTATTTTGTAAAAGCACCCACTATTCGAGAAGTAGGTATCTGCACATTTAGATCTGGTCACGAAGCATAATAGTTTAAGGTATGTCAAGCAACGTTTCCATTACGTAATATAACACTTTAGTAGATTATTTCAGTTTCTACTTAATACATGATATTGAGTCTTTGATATTATCGAATTAGAAAGAATTTTAAACAAATCTAGTCCTTCTTTCAACATTTATTAAGATCCTCCTTCAAAGTTATCCTAATCTCAGTATCGCTTTGGTGAGAGCAGTAATATCACTATTCAAAATAGAAAGTTTGCTTGAAATGGATCTATCCGGTATTTTTTTAATTTATTAATCAAAATGAGGAACTTAAAAAAAAACTAAAACAAAAAAGAATAATAATCTTACAAAGCCATAGAAATTTAAAAAAAGATTACAAAAGAAAAGGGAATAAGCGAGTTACAATAAAAAGAGAATGATAAAGGAAAGAGATCAATTAAATATCGTAAATACACTAAGAAAGATATTCACACACATAAAGGGTTTTACGGAAAAGTTAAATAACTGATTTATAAAGTTGTTGCGAAAATATCCTTTAAGTGCTTTTGCGAATATTTTTTTGTTCGCAACTGGGAGTTTATTTATTTATTTAATTATATACGCCCTTATGGGCTTTTACATAACAGTGTAATATATAACATAAAATAATAGTTATATAAAAATAACATAGAGTAAATGATTAGCACCCAAAAACATAAGTAAGTTAATATAAATATTATAATGCAATAAATTAACAGTAATATTTTTGAAAGAGGTATGCTATTATGGCCTTCTTGTGACTAGTTTCAGTGCAGTTGAATATATCTATCTACTATTAAGAATTACCCACTGTATGCAATCTAGGTACAAGCGAGTATCTAAATGACTCAGTCCTGATATTATTGTTAAATTTAAAAATAATTTTGGATCGAGTGGTTCTGTTAGGTACATGGAAGGTAATTAATTTAAGTAAATCAGGGCTGTCTATAATACCATTAACAATTTTTAAAAGAAAAGTTAAGTCGGAAACAAGCCTCCTGTCTGAGAGTGTTAATAATTTTAATTCTTTCTTTAAATAATTATAATTTATGATTTATAGTTGTAGCTCATTGGGTAATGCGTTGTATTGTAAGGAGTTAATTCCAAATTGAGTTGTGTGAGTAGACGACGATAGGCGTATTTGATTTTGTGCTGGTGTATGTCGTAATAAATGACTGGTTTAATGTTGGTGTGTGACGAGTGTTAAATTATTTGTAATATGCCAGTCAGAATCTTAAAAGGAAGAATTGGTGTCTGTGAGCTGTGAGTATATATCTTTGACATGAATATCCAATGGTGGATGATAGATATTCTTTATGGCTCTGTTTTTGATAACTTGTATATCTAATATTTGTTTCTTGGTAATGGTGCTCAAATCTGAATAACAAGCTATACATACCCCATCGTTCATTTCTATTCTCTTTCCTACTCCCTTCAGTCCCACGACATTCCTGAAATGGGGGATGCCATATCTTCACGATGGCTTCGGGTAGTTGGGGCTGAAGTGCAGCAATAAAATTTTTAAAAATAATCATTTTGCACACGTCTCCCACGCGTGGCAAAAAATTCCCAGAGATGAGCATTTTTTTAAGAGTACCAAATATTATTTTCAGTTCTCCGTGACTATTTGACAGTATAGCTTTAGAATAACTTTCGTCCTTCCTTTCTTTAATTTAAGTTCTCCCTTAGCGAGATCATTTTGTGTCGATATTAGATAAACAATCTATCGTCCTTTAATTAATTCGCGCCTCTTTAAGTTCTGCATCAAGAAATCCGTCACACAAGTCCCTTTTACCCATGGAGCACATGGAGAGGTACCTTTACGAAACAGTGTAGTCAGGACGGTTGACTTTATACTGACTCGATAGAAAGCGACAAAGAAGTATTAAAGGATGTTGAACAGCCTATTAATTACCGCACACATGGAATTCGTTTTTTTTAAGAAACATATTTGAACACACTAAACTAAACAATATCAATACACCATTTAAATGATTTATAAAGTCAAAATATCACACAAACACTAACAACAAAAAGTTTGCCAAAATAATGATGGAAGCTTTTCGTTCATTTTGTGTCTTTATTTCATTAAAAATGTAAAAATTCAGAAGTTCGGTCAAAAATATTTAAAACTGTTGAAATACCTCTGAAAAGTTGTGTTTTATAATCTTTGTTTGGTCTTATTTGAACATTCATGCATAGCACATATCACCATCAAGTTTGATTGATTTGTAAAACCACTGTAAGAATTTTAATCAACGAAAATATAGGAAATAACCTCAAAATCCGTTGACGTAATTTATACGACTCGATGATGTGAAATTAGCGCCGACGGAGAACATCCTTATATACTTGGAAGTGTTGCAATACTATGTGAAGACTTTTATTGTCTCTTTCTCTCTAGTTGTATACGACGTAAAAACCCGGAGAAAATGATTTATCGCAAATTTGTATAGGTTGGGTAAAAATATATAGCTCTCCATCGACGTATATATTCTTAGTCCAAGCTTTTACCTAACCTCAAAACGTCATAACTGGCGGGGAAATAGTTCCCCTGGTTGGAGACAGTGCAGTTGTACCGCGAAAAAAAAACAATTACAAAGTGGGATCGTTTTGTGCACGTCTCTCCTATTACTGCGCATTCCTGCGGTGACGCAGCCGACTGTGGCCACCAGCCCGGGCATTAATGATCATGTTTTATGCATTCAAGTCTCCACCGGCGACAAAGTCGGGCTTTCCTCGCGTTTTAGAAAAATGCGGCGTGATTTTACGGATACGGGCCGCTTTACGAGCCGGTGCGTGCTTATATGGGCCCGAGTCCGCTCGGTGCGGGGAATCGATTCATATTAAAATGTCAGCCGCTCTGGTAAAAGGCGACTTGTATTTCGTTGCATAAATCACTATTTCTGTGGTTTGGATCAGTTAAATATTACCACTGTTATGATCTCAGAGCAATAATATACATGAGGGATAGCTTTGCGAAACGGAGTATTTATTTATTTATAAATTGACAGACTAAAGTCCAATTACAAAAAATACATTTAAAACACGAAATGGAAAAAAGAGAAACAGAGAAGGAATAGCACACAAATAATAATAAATGAAGCAATGACAAAAATAAGGCAAAATAAACATAAGAGAGAACATTCAAGCCATGGTCTAGTCAAAGTTTTGGTAGAGTCATAAAGAATGACAAAAATCATTTAGACTGCTACCAAAAATTTCAAGACTATTGCTTGAGTTAACAAATCTTGACATTCTGGACATTGGAGAATTATACCCACAATTAGTATTGTGATGATTAAGGAACAGCAACTCATTGTTTCTGAGTCTACGGCAAGGAATGTTGAACTGGATAAGTTACAACAGAGAAGGTGAGTCAATAAAACAACTAATAATTTTGTAAATGAAAATTAAATCAAAGTCTTTCCTGCGCTTTTCTAATGTTCAATTGTTCAATTTTATCATATGAATAATCGCCTCTTTCTCGCCCTAATCTCCATGCAATACCGCGTAAGAAGCGATTTTGTACGGATTCAATATGATGAATATGGACGGTATAGAAAGGGGATGTAGTCAGGATTGTTGTTTTTTCCTCGGGCGTGGCTAGAGTTTTCATGGACACACCTTTTTACATTCATTCATAGCATATGTCGACATAATGTAGCGTTTATTTTTGTAACCACTTTTTCACATTGTTGTTATCAACACAAATATAGGATATAACCTCAAAAACCGCCGGAGACGCGGGAGACGGAATACGTGCTTACATACCTAAAAGTGGTGCGTTATTGTGTGAAAACTTGTCTTGTCTCTCTCTCTCAAGGTTTACGACTTAAAAATCCGGGGAAAGTGATTTATCGTAAATTTGTATAGGTTGGGTAAAAATATTTAGCTCTCTCTCCATATATATTCTTACTCCAAGGTTATGATGTTTATGATTTTGTAACAGTGTTATCTACCAGTTATTGTAAGCGTTGTGCTTGACGGTAATACGTTGTAAGCTTGAAGTAACAATATATGTAGGGATAGCTAATTTGTTTTACCCAACCAATCCGAAATTGTAATAAATCACTTTTTCCGAGTTTTTACATCGTACACCATGAGAGAGAAAGAGACAACAAATTTCTTAGACCGCTTCTATATACTGTCGCAATGATCTTAAGGTGCTGGTTAACGGCGGGACTCCGCCCACATTTTTTATTATGCCACTAAACTTGACACAACTAAACGGTTTTTTAGGTTAGATGCTATATTTTTGTTGATAAAAATACTGTGAAAAAGTGGCTATACGAATACACAAAAACATTATGTCGATATGTGATATGAATGGATGTACAAATACCGTAGCCTTAGTCTTAGCCACGCCCAGGTGCGCCGAGTCATGTTAAAATCATCAAAAACAAGTCCAAAACTGACTTCACTGCCTTGACATGGGCTACCTCTAGTATACTCTAAGGTAAGCATCCTGGGAATACATCCATCGTAACTAGATGTTTTGGCAGACGTTAGCGCCCCATACGGCGATAAATCGAATAATGTACGACAGATTTTTTAGGATATTAATTTTATAACTTAGCCTCCGTGGTCGGGTGGTTAAGACGCTCGACTGCGAATCTGGCGTGTGCAAATACAATGAATGTAAATAATATGTGTTATTACATATTAATTCATGTAAAATAATATCTAATATATTTGCGGTACGTTCCAGAGTGGACCACCATTCAGAATCGAAACCTTGCTTTAAAAAATATAAATATATGAATACTGCACAAGAGTCTCAACTGCTCCCAACCGTCTAGAGCCAGTGAGACTATGGCATCCCCAATTGGGGTATGTTGTGAGGCTGAAGGTAGTGGGGAGGGGAAGGAGATTGGGAAGAGGAAGGTTGAGAAGTACCTTGCTATTCAGATCTAGTCACCGAACACGGCTAAAGCCATTTCAAGCAAAGTTTCGATTCTGAATGGTGGTCTTTCACCAGGGCGATACTTGGAGTATCTACCACTCTGGAACGTGCCGCAAATATGCTTTTTTATTATTTTTATATGAATTAAATGTGTTATGACACATATTGATTAAATAAAAGTTATTGGCGCACGCCGGGTTTGAACCCGCGACCTTTGGATTCGTGGTCGAGCGTCTTACCACTCGACCAGGGAGGCTGAAATGGATTAAAATGGCATGGCCGTTTTTTATGACTAGATCTGAAAAAACCAGATACTTCCTCAACTTCTTCCCCACCTCCTTACCCCCCCTTACCTTCAGCCTAGCCTCACAACATACTCCGATTGGGGATGCCATAGTCCCACTGGCTCCAGACGGTCGGGAGCAGCTGAAACTCTTGTGCGGTATTTACTAGTATTACGAGTATCTCAATGTCGGGGTTGAACGAAAGTCACCGACGTAACTAAGTTACGAGTATGTCAAGATCGTTTCGGTAAGGTTATTATATGTAATATAAGTTATTATAAGCGCCCTTGAGGAGATTTTTCATAAAAACGGCGCCGTACAAATTATCCAAATATTATTATTAATATTCCGAGATTATTTCGAGTTTTCCTTTTGCTGACAGTAAAATTAGTGAAGGTTTATTTGTTTCTTTGGTAAGTACCTATTTATATCTACTGTTTGCCGAAAGCTGACAACTCAAGTTGTCGTTCCATTGGTGAGCGTATAACACCGAAGTTTTAAAATTGGTTGTATATCTTGTTTGATTCTAACTGTCATCAAACCTGATTTTTGACGACTTGAAAATTCCAGACAGATAAAAGCGACGACCTAAACATTCCAGACAGACAATAGTGACGACCTGTACATTCCAGACAAATAAAAGTAACGACATAAACATTGTAGACAGATAAAAGTGATGACCTGTACATTCTAGACAGATAAAAGTGACGTCCTGAACATTCCAGACAAACAAAAGTAACGACTTAAGCATTTTAGACAGATAAAAAGTGACGACCTGAACATTACATACAGATAAAAGTGACAACCTGAACATTCCAGACAAATAAAAGTAACGACTTAAACATTGTAGTCAGATAAAAGTGACGACCTGAACATTGAAGAGAGATAAAAAACGACCTAAAAATTCTAGATGGATAAAAATGACAACCTGACCATTGTAGACAGATAAAAATGGCGACCTGAACATTCCAGACAGACAAAAGTGACGACCTGTACATTCCAGACAAATTAAAGTGACGACCTAAACATTGTAGACAGATAAAATTAACGACCTGTATATTCTAGACAGATAAAAGTGACGACCTGAACATTCCAGATAAATAAAAGTAACGACTTAAACATTCTAGACAGATAAAGGTGAAGATTTGAACATTTTACACAGATAAAAGCTGTGCAAGTTTAATAACGCCAAATAGTGTTTGCTGCTTCTGACAAACGAACAGATTTACTGCTAGATGTGACATAACTATAAGAGTCAGCACCCAAAAATACACACTTTTGGCTTTCTAGTACAAGCGAAACTACAAATTATTTATCTAACAATTTTATACGGGTAGTTAGGAAAATGTCCTAGGTGTCCGATGAATATAATTTTTAAACAGTGATATTCTAAATTCTTTATGAAATGCATACTGGAATTTCAGGTAAAATTTCAAAAATGCCTTTGTTTATTTTCAAACTGCGCCTTTTACTGACATTTTAGTATTTTTTATAGAATTTAAAGGGTTACAGTTAAAGAAAAATTATTCACTGGAAACTTCAGACATTTTTCTAACTATTTATGGAAATTTTGCAGTTTTTTTTTTAATGAATACCTCACAAGAGTCTCAACTGCTCCCAACCGTCTAGAGCCAATGAGACTATGGCATCCCCAAATAGGGTATGTTGTGAGGCTGAAGGTAGTGGAGAGGGGGAGGAGATTGGGAAGAGGAAGGAGATAAATCATTTGTAGTATTGCTTGTATTAGAATGCTACAAAGTGACGTTTAGCGTCATTCTTGAGTGCTGACCCTTAAATAATGAAATAATCTTCTAAAGAGGCCTCTCCTTGATTGAACGACTTTAAACCTGAACATCGTAAGTGCACTGTAAGTGGCTGTACCAAGCCAGCCAGTTTGATAAAGCCACCGATGGCTATCAGAACTTAATCAATAAGAATATTGTTGTACTCGTATGAAGTGATCAAGCAATGATGTAAGCGGTGATTATTTGTCAACGACATCCAACATCTATTTAGCGTTTAGCGGCCCTTTCCTCTACGAGCCCTGCACTTACTTTTATCTCCCGAACGGTCCACGGAGCGCCGAGAGTGCTTTTACCTTGGAGTAAGAATATGCATGGAGAGATACCTTCGCTAAACAGTGTAGTCAGTATCGTTGACTTTATACTGACAACGTAGAAAGAGACAAAGATATGTTAAAGGATGTTGGATAGCCTATTAGTTACCGCCCACATGGAATTCGAACATTTTTAATAAACATATTTGAACATTTCAAATAAAACCATATCAATACATATTATTAAAATGATTTATAAAGTCTTAATATGACACAAACATTGTAAAAGAAGGTGTGCCTAAATAATGATGAAAGCTTTTTGTTGATTTTATGTCTTTACATTATTAAAATTGTGAAAATTCTAAAGTTCGGACAAAATATCTAAAACTGTTGAAATACCTCTGAAAAGTGATGTTTTATAATCTTTGTTTAGTCTTATTTGAACATTCACGCATAGCACATATCACCAGCATGTTTGATTTATTTGTATAGCCACTGCAAGTTTTTTAATCAACACAAATATCGGAAATAACCTCAAAATCCGTTGACGCAAGTTATGCGACTCGATGATGTGAAGTTAGCGCGGACGGAGAACATTCTCACATACTTAGAAGTGCTGCAATATTATGTGAAGACTTTTCTTGTCTCTTTCTCTCTCGTGGCATACGACGTAAAAACCAGGAAAAAGTGGATTATCCCTCCATACATATTTTTACTCCGAGGCTTTTGCCTATTTCGTCAGCTCGGCGGGCGGAGGCACTCGATTACATTACGCTGCATTACATTGGGCGCGTTACATCAACATGCAGCTTGCAGTGTGGGCGGGGGGAGGCGGGAGGTGGAAGGTGGATCAGGTCGCATTATCGCGCTCGCCAAAGTTGTAATTTTACAATTATTCATCTGCAGACTGCGGACGACACCTGTAGATAACTCGTTTCTCGGCTTGCGCGAGGGAGGCGGTTGAAGCGAGCGCGCAGTCCAAAACTCCGAAGATGGAATTGGATTACAAGCACTGAGTTAAGAATATACCCAGAGCGGTAAACTTGGGAGAAGTAGGATAAGAAGTAAGACGATGTGAGAGGAACGAAAGGGATTTTATGGTTGATGATTAGCGAAATGTACAGTTTTATCATCTTTTGACTTCGAAGAAACTCCTGAAACTATAACAACTGAAATACTTAATCAAATTAACGAATTTAACTTCAATATTAACAACGATGGTACTAACGAGATGATGGAATCTCACTCAAAACCTTTGTCAAATGAAGTTTTGATTAATCTGCGAAAGACAAAAAAACTAAAAACTGAAGGAGAACAAAAAGAAGATGCTGAAAACGAAATCACTGTCAGGACCTCAGAGCAAGAATTTATAGGGAGAGAGAGCTAAATATTTTTACTCAACCTATACAAATTTACGATAAATCACTTTCTCCGAGTTTTTACGTCCTAAACCGCGAGAGAAAGAGATAGGACAAGTTCTCACACAATGTAGCACCGCTTTTAGGTATGTAAGCATGGTCTCCATCTCCAACGACTCCGCCTACTGCGTTTTGTTATGCGACATAACAGGATATAACTCAACGGGTTTTAGGTTTTATCCAACACTTTTGTTTACAAAAATACCGTGGAAAAGTGGTTATACAAATAAACATAAAGATTATGTCGATATGTGCTGTGAATAAATGTATAAACAACCTAGCCCTAGCCACGCCCCAGTCAAGCAAAAATCATCAATTCTGACTATACTAGCGCTCCCTCCTGATATATTATTGCTCTGAGGATAGGACTTTGTCAACCAAGAATATGAACGAAGCCATATGATGAATGAAGCATCTTGGCAAATTTGAATGTGATCCCAATGACGACCGTATACCTAAAAAAAAGTACTGTTCAACTAACTATTGATAAATTTATTGTATAATTACCAGTAGCATTGTATTTAATATTGTGGAAATAATGACAATGAAATAAATCATATGTATTTCAAAAGATTGATTAAATGCGTTTCCATAAAGTAGTAATAAATAGGTTACAATAGGCGAAAACAGACAAAAATATATATTATTAGTATTATTTATTGTTGGCACATAATACTAATGCATCAATTATTCCGTTAAAACGGGTTGGAACATGCGAGTCGGGAGTCAAAATAATATTAGCTGCCTTTCCAACCTACATTTCAGAATTAAGTGTTGCTGCGATTCCAGTTACCGGTGACTGGCGAGGAACCGGTTATTTATTCATTTATTTTTGGAACCGGTTCCTGGTGCCAGAAAGGTTCCAACAAGAAGATTTTTAAGTCATATCATATTATCAAGACAGGATTCCTGTGATTTTTTTCCATGAGGGGGGGGGGAGGTGGCTTACGATATTCTGGGAATGAAAAGCACTGAATCTGTGGAGCTGGTTTCTCGTTTCTCGCCAAATATTTGATATTCTTAACTAGCGTTGTTACCGCTCCGTAAAAACTACTTCTTTTGGCGGCAGTTCCAACTTCCTTCATTGTTCATTAAACAAATACTTCAATTGAAGTTGGTAGTTCCGCTCATATGTTCATTTGTGGTTTACTTCGAAAACTTCAATTTTGGTTATTCGTTCTTTCGCACGATTGTAGCATCGCACCATCCGCAGTTCAAAAGTTCTTTACTTCAATACTTCAATTGTAGCTCGAAGTATTTTTTTAGTTCTTCGTTCCCTCGCACTTCCCGTTCGACGTACTCTTGACAGTTGCTTTTGATTTCTTTGCTTGCTTTGTCTGGCGTGGCACACTAGTTTTTTCGAGTTTTGTTTTGATCATAATGTAATATTTAATTTATTTCTTGTTTTAACAATAATTGTCCACTTTTTTTAAAACTTTTATTACAATAATAAAATTATTTATTAATTATAATAGTTTTACTGGTAAATTTCCCTCCTAGATAGCGCTAGTATAGTTTTCGCTACGCATACGGTCACTTCTAACGGGTTCATACATGTATAAAGCTTGGGCTGACGTGCAATCGGAATTTGAAGAGACAAACATTCTTCTATTAAAGGATTTATTCTTAACACAATCTGAAAAATTTTATGCCAGCTTTGCCGGTCATAAGAATCCCACCATAAATTCTCTCGCTAGATATAGCGAGAACGACAACTTTAAGCATAAAAAGCCGAAGATAATCCTCCGCAAAGAGTGACACCCTGTCCAAGAGGAAGTTAAACTGTTATCATAATTTTAATATACGTATGTTTATTATTATCTTATGTTTATTTATCAAATTAGTTTATTTATCGAATTTTGTCATGTATTATTAATATTATCTTTATGCATATATTTGTCATACATCCCCTTATAAAATTAAATTCAAAGTAAAGCATCTTTTTGATAATCCCCTATGAATATGTTAGTCAGTAAACTTTTTGTTTAGGAACTCTGTGTATAAAGAATATCCAAGTCCAAGGAATCGGAATTTCAACGGTACTTCAATTGAAGGGTTCACCGTGGCAGGTTCATTTTAAAGAACTAGCAGTTCCTGAAGCGTTCCCAAAACTTTGAAGTTTTTCCTAACGCTATTCTTAATGGATATAATATCGACGATTCCAGTCCCCGGCTTTTAACCGGGACAGTAATATCGACCGTCTCTAGACATCTTTTTGGTTCATGTCTCGGCGTTCTTCGTTCGGTGGCCTCCCCTCTGCGCTTTCCGCGTTGCGTAAATCGCGCAAACTGAATCTCTCGCGCGTAGTCTGCGCTCTGCAGGTAACTGTTTCGAGAATATCGAGATGCGTTCCGATAGTGCGGCGTTTATCGCTGGAATTTGGGAATATTTATGTGGTCGATTAATTCCGTTTCATTATTGCATGACAGCAGACAGCAGAGTTAAGCCCGAATTCCAAAACCACACGGCCTCACCACACTACCATCAACCAACCGTCTGCATTCGGTGCACCGGCCATATACAATAGTGATGGTCGATATTTCTGTCCCGGTTAAAAGGAACCGGCTCCAAGCCGGTCACTGGAACCGTCGATATTATTTCTCTGAGGAACCGGTTCCTTTTTTTGGCACAATAAGTTTTTAGCGGAAAGGTCCCTTTGACGAAGAACCGGCTCCACAGTTGCAGTTACCATTGTAACCGCTCTGTGTGAACTGCTACAAAGAACATAACTTCACTTTGCGGCTGATTTGAGATCTCTACCGACTAGTACCATAAAATAAATAAAATTGACGGCGAGGAATATCAAAATCTCCTTCGTGGAACTTTTCTGGCACTAGGAACCGGTTCCAAAAATAACTGGATAAATACCGGTTCCTCCCCGGTCATCGATAACTGGAACCGCAGTTACACTTAATTTCCGATATCAACCAGTTCTTTTCACTTTCAAAGCGCTACCGACTAGCGAGGAACCGGTTCCAAAAATAATTGAAGAAATAACCGGATAAATTCAAATCTCTGTTTTGCGAGTTTGACTTCAATTGAAGTGTTCACTGCGAAGCGTTCATTTTAAAGAACTAGCAATTCGTGAAGCATTCACAAAACATTGAAGTTTTTCCCAACGCTAACACATACAGAGGAAGAATACAATATAAAATAAAATAAGAGAACAGTGAGAAAACAATAAAATAACATTTAAATCATAACAAAGGAAACCTGATACTTAGGCTAAGCGAAACCGGTCAGTCATAAAAAAATAAAATATAATCTGTAGTCTTATATATAAGTTGTTATTTAATTTTAATTAAATACGTCAAACCACAAAGTGATTTCTTTCTACAAAAAATAAAAATATATAATAATAATTGGCTAATTTCTACAACGTCATTTTTGTGAAATATCACCTGAAGGACGCTTTAAAAAAACTTCGAAATGGCTAAATTCACCATAAAACAATCAAAATACTCAAAAATGTAGCTGGAATTATCTCATTAATATTTAAACAAGTCGCAGGCTGTGAAAAATTTTCTGACTTTTTGTTTAGCAGTGAATTGATGGTGTTTTTTTAAATTTTTTTACAGTGAATACTCAACAAGAGTTCCTACTACTCCCAACCGTCTGGAGCCAGTGAGACTGTAGCATCTCCAATTGTTGTATGAGGTGAGGCTGAAGGTAGTGGGGACGAGAAGGAGATGGGGAAGAGAAAGGTTCAGATGTGGTCACCAAACGCGGCTAAAGCCATTTCAAGCAACATTTCGATTCTGAATGGTGGTCTTTCATTTGGCGATCATTACATGAAAAGTTATTATTTACTGGTTATTAAATAAAAGAATACTTGGTCTTAAAACCACAGAATTTATTATGATGAAGGCCAACCGGTTTCGCTTGGATCAAGCTTCGTCAGGGCACATATAATAACTAAAGAAAAAATACAGAGAAAAAATACTGTTAACTCTGTATTTTTTCTTTAGTTATTATATGTGCCCTGACGAAGCTTGATCCAAGCGAAACCGGTTGGCCTTCATCATAATAAATTCTGTGGTTTTAAAACAGAGTATTCTTTTATTTGATATAATGTCCAACCACCATGTGATTGCTTCTTACGAAAAAATTTACTGGTTAGTTTCGATGCTAACCTAGCTAGCCTAGCTTTGCGAATTAGGACAACTCGATGAGTTTAGCTCTGAAGTCTAGTTTTTTTTTTAACATTCTCAGATCATGTGGCAGTCTGTCTATTCCAGGCTTTAGGACAGAACATTCTTACATACTAAGAAGTGCTGAAACATTTTGTAAAGACTTTTCTTGTCTCTTTCTCTCTCATGGTATACGACGTAAAAACCCGGAGAAAGTGATTTATCGCAAATTCGTATTAGTTGGGTAAAAATATTTAGCTCTCTCTCTACTCGCATGTATATTCTTATCCCAAGATATATCGGGTATGGTTTTGAAATTTAGGCTGCAGATGGAGACTGGCCCGTACCACAGTACCACGTGGATGCAACAGATCACATCTTCTTGGGAAACACTAAATAAATCATCTCGCAAGTGTTTACAAATGACAGCCGTGAATGAACCCTTTCACCCGGGGAACGAACTAGCGCTTGTGATTTACATTTTCACCTGCGCGGTGTGGATTTTAGGTGTCGATAGTGATTTATCTTCTTTGGAAGGTATCAACTATCGATAGAAGGGATAATTATGTGAATTCTCGTGAACAGGTTATGCAACGTTATCACAAATAAATAATGCTTTAATGAAAATAATACTTGGCTATTTTTGAAAGCGCTATTTTTGTGAATTATCTCTTCGAGGGCGTTTTACGGAGCTATAAAATATCTTTAAAATGTAGTTGATTTACATCGAAAATGGTATTCACATGTGCGATTAGGCTGCATGTTGACTGAGCGTTTACTCGTTGACCGTTGTAATCGTTGTATTCGTTGTAATCGTTGTGATCGTTGTAATATTCGTAATTGTTGAAATATTTGTAATCGTTGAGATATTTGTAACCGTTGTAATATTAGTAATATTTGTAATCGTTGTCATCGCTGTGATCGCTATGAACTTAATAATCGCTGTGATCATTGTGATCGTTGTACTCGTAGTGATCGTTGTGATCGTTGTGATCGTTGTGATCGTAGTGATCGTTGTGATCGTTGTGATCGTTGTGATCGTTGTGATCGTTGTGACAGTTGTGACCGTTGTGATCGTTATGATCATTGTGATCGTTGTGATCGTTGTACTCGTAGTGATCGTTGTAATCGTGGTGATCGCTGTGATCTTTGTGATCGTTGTAATCGTTTTATTCGTTGTGATCGTTGTAATCGTTGTGATCGTTGTGATCGTTGTGATCATTGTGATCGTTGTGATCGTTGTGATCATTGTGATCGTTGTGATCGATGTACTCGTTCTGATTTGATCGTTGTCATCGAATGCAAGATTATCGTTGCTTGAATTAAGCTACATCGCACTGAGCAGAAAGCTCCTTGGTTTCGTTTCTAGAGGTGACGGGTTCCAAGCCCCTCGTGAGCATTACTAAATTTCGTATATTTGCAACTCGTTCCAGAGTGGAATATAGAGACTTCAGTTTTATTTATTGACGAGATCTGAACAGTCAGGTACTGTCCGAACTTCATCTTCTTTGTCTCTTCTCCCATTTTCTTCAGCCTCACGACATTCCCAAAGAAGGATGTCATAGTTCCACCGGCTCCGAAAATAGTGGACTGTAAAACGATAAACTATACTACTGGATGGAAGAATCTAATTATGGTTTTGGAGAGATTCTGGAGTGAAGGAAGTAAGGAAACCAATTCGCTCACCGATGAAGTTGATGTTTAAGCTCTTGATTCTTCTTACACAACGAATCACAACACTCAACTCAAGTTTACTTGAAGAACAAACAACTAAACGATGACCAAGCGAGACACCAACGAACGAACAACAAACACGTTTTTCACATAACTCTTCTGTTTCTTGATTGTCAATTGTTTTCGAACACAGTGTTGTTGAGTAAGAAATCGAATAGCGAAATGGCGGGATAGGTAGGAACTGGATAAAAAACACGAAGGTAAGAATGTATCAAATTATCAATTAAAAATCCATGATACTTTAATTATGTACGATATTTACGTACGAGAACAAATTAAAGTGCGATTCGCTCGTTACACAGCGAGTTGCACTTTGGTTCAGCGAACTGCATTGTCAGTGCTGTCACAGTTGCATCATAATAACTGACTGCATTCGGGTAGACTGCACGGGATGCAGGAATTAGTTATTACGGATTTAATTACTGAGGACTCGGAAACTTCCTGGGAAATTATAAAGTATTTAAACTTAGGTGACCTGCATTAAGGGAATAGATGCAGGAAGTTAAACTTGGATTGAGGTTCTCTGTACTCTAGGGATTAATATCAAAGAGAAGAAAACACAGGTCCTGGTTGCAAACCCGACACTTCGCACCACTCGGCTACAATCCGGTATTTTATAAAATAAATATACATTTTTTACAAACGTGCAATCAAATAGCAACTACAAAGAACAAGATCGCCATAATGCAATATTTCATAATAATTTTCGTATTTAACACTGAACAGATGATCCCTAGAAGTGTGGTCTATATCGATTAGAAAGGTAACAAATATCACCAGCTTACACAAGACCTTTCGATTTCTAGGCCCCAAATAATCCAAATTGATTCTGATATTTGAAAACGTTAAATCAAGAATTATCATTTGTTCGGGCCTGTAGAGCGAATGAACGAAGAAAGGAGTGTGAAAAGAATATATGATGCGAAAGTTAATGGAAGAAGAAGTCGAGAACGCTCGAGAAAGACATGGCACGATCAAGTAAATCAAATACGTGAATCGGGTCATGTGAAGAGTCAGAATAACAGAAGAGTATGTATGAGACAATGTATGAATGTAAATGAAGCAAAGAGTGTGTGCCAAGACAGAGTTATATGGCGGTCCGTCCTCTCTGCCTACCCCTGCGGGGAAACGACGTGATGGTTAGTTAGTTAATTTTTCGTTAAATAAACAATCAGAAATGAGAAAAAAATGCACTTACTTCGGGCACACGGACACGCCCGTGACACACTCCTGTCAGTAAATCTCTTCAGGGATATTAAGATATATCATCGCCGGAAAGGCAAAAGGGCCGAAGCGCCATTTTGGGAAGTTTACACCAGAGCACTTTAAAGTTTTTTTTTGTTTTACACTAAAACTCATAAGTCCTCAGTACCTGGATGGATGAAAGCTAACTCAATGCTCTCACTGAGTTACCCGAAGCGACGAAAAGTCCCAAACCTGTGTCGCTTGAGTCAAGCCTTCTCCCAAATGGTAAATATATTTAAGATGGCTGAAGGGCCACACAAGTCTTCAGAATCAAACGAGAGTCAGAGCGTTCGATGCAGAAAAAAGAACCGATCAAAACTGCATGTTTAACTCATTTTCGAACAAAGTGCCGCTTAAGCCCTTTGCCTTCCCATTGACGATGTGATCTCTCCGTCATTTATTCCCGACATCAATCAGTCAAAGGTTTCGGCGACAAAATGGGGCGTCCCCCTCGACTCCCGGCGAAGTCGCTCGATCATTAATAACTCCCTTTGAATAACCCAGCGAGCTGCTGACCCTTCGTTTATTGTTGGGTTTGTTATTTAATGAACAATGCACTATTTATCTGTGTACACACGAGGATTACGAATATATTAAAATTACAATCACCCCTTTTCGTAGCTGTTGCAATATCAAGCGTAACGAAAAAGCATAACGTTGCTTGATTGATTTCAACGCATATGCACCCTGCATTTCAAAATGGTTTACCACAATTCAGAATCGAAAATGGTTTTATTTATTTAGTTTTAGCCGTGCTTGATGATCTGAACAGTCAGGTGCATCCAAACCTTCATCTTCTCCATCTCCACTTCCTCCAGCATCCAATTCTCTCCAAATCCCCAAATTGGAGATGTATTAAATACAATCTCTGTTAAGACTTTAGTCAGTCATCCATGTAGTAAAGTCATAGATAATGACTCCATAACATCGACGGCCTCCATGGTCGAGTGGTAAGACGCTCGACTACGAATCCAGAGGTTGCGGGTTCAAACCCGGCGTGCTCAAATAACTATTATTTAATCAATTAAATAAAAAAACACTTATACAAAAATGAAGTGGATTTAAACAACGTGTGTTTTTTATTTAATTAATCATGTCAATCCACAAAGTGTTTGCTTATTCTGATAATTTATTATTAAATCAATTTGTGTCATAACACATTTAATAAATATAAAATAGTTAAAAGTATATTTGCGACACGTTCTAGAGTAATAGATAGTCTAAGTATCGCCCTGGTGAAAGACCACCATCCAGAATCAAAACGTTGCTTAGTAATAGCATTAACCGTGTTTTGTGACCAGATCTGAATAGCTAGGTACTTCCCAAACTTTCTCTTCCTCATCTCCTTCCTCTTCCCACTACCTTCAATCTCACAACACACACCAAATGGGGATGCCATAGTCTCACTGGCTCTAGACGGTTGGGAGCAGTTGGGACTCTTGTGTTGTATTCACTATAAAAAAAACAACATTTATTTACTAAGCTGACCAGATGGAATTTAAAGCGCGAGTAGGCAGACCCTGAGTAATGAGAGTGGAAGCTTTTCACCATAATCTGTTTCTTATTGAGTCACAAATCACCTTTAGATATTCGTTGGATTTAGTATATGTGTACCTAAAGATGTTTAAGGTCGATACAGCTTCATTGAGTAGTTGGATTGGTGCCGTGGCGCTCTCGGAGCAGCCTGGCGTGTTTTTAGTCTTTCTCGTTATTTTTCGCCAAATAAGTAGGATATTTTACAAATTATTTCTTTAAAATTACCGTTGTTGTGTACAGGTTAAGTGAATAAACTCTAAATAATTTTAAAGTGACTAGTTTCGACGTAATTTCGATTTTTAAGAAAATATTTGAATCTTCAAATATCAGTTTTTTTAAATGCAGTGCCACAGCCCGAGAATGGTCGTCACACGATGACCATTTGCCACATGTTTCGTCCCTTCGACCGCCGGCCCGGTAACCGGCAGGCGACCTTTTTTCGTCAATTCAATACAATCATCAGTTCTTCTTTTTGCCTGCG
The DNA here is from genome assembly GCA_022651775.1 of Drusus annulatus. Classification (NCBI taxonomy): domain Eukaryota; kingdom Metazoa; phylum Arthropoda; class Insecta; order Trichoptera; family Limnephilidae; genus Drusus; species Drusus annulatus. The sequence goes on along the minus strand of JAGWCC010000400.1, from coordinate 739,656 downwards.
CATATAACCTGTTAGATATGTCGTGGCGCTTTTGCAGCTGCCTGACGTGTTTTAGTCTTGTTATTTTTCGCCAAATAAGTAGGATATTTCACAAATCACTTAAAAAAAAAGAATTAAAAAAAAAATAAAAATAAAATAATTAATAAATAATAATTAAAATAATAATCATAATTTTAATTTAAAAATTGTGTCTATCGGATGGGACCTGCCAGGTAAGTATGTTCCTGTATATTTTCTTATCTAAACTAGGAATTAATATGTAATGATAGAAAGTAAGATCTGTACAGCGCCCTTGAGGTGATTTTTCACAAAAACGGCGCTATACAAATCGTCCAAATATTATTATTATTATTATTGGATCGCCTTATTTCTAGTACGAAAATATTCGACTCTTTGGCGTATAAAAAAAAAGGTGACGCCTCGCACGATTATGGCGTTTTGAGACAAGCAAGTTGATCTCCTTCAGTATGCACGGGTTATGTATACCTCTAGACAGCAACTTATAAAAACGTTTACCCAAAAAAATTTTTCGACGGGCTTGCAGGGTGTGCAATTCGAGCATTCCAGACAAAAAAAAACAACGGAAACAGAAATGGGCAGTGCGTGTACTCCCTCATATATAGGTAGGGCGTGAATATTTTCTGAACTCTTTCGATTTCCAGAATATGGTTTTTATGTTTCCACTATGAAGGATCTCGGAATCATGTTTGATAGTAGGCTGACATTTTATGCTTATATTGATATGGCTTGTGGAAATTCATTGAGAATGCTGGGTTTTGTCCTACGCACCGCAAGGAAGTTCAGAGACACCCGGGTTCTCAAAATTTTATTCAATTCATTAGTAAGGAGTAGACTTGAGAGTGGGTCGATCGTTTGGAGTCCACACGAGGTCAAGTACTCCCTCATGTTGGAGGGTCCAGAAGAAATTTCTGAGATTTCTTTACTTGAGGGAGTATGGTTACTACCCGTGGCTCTATCCAACCGACTTTCTCTTGGGTATGCTCGGAACATACCATCTAGAGGTCAGAAGGGATGTGTACATTGCAACACATTTCTTCAGATTGATTTGTGGATGGTCTGAAAACTCAGTTATTATGAAGAGCATTCATTTCTATGTTCCTGATGGTTATCTTCGCCATCGGCAGCATAGATTGTTTTATCTCCCGGCCTGCAGGACCAACTTGCCAATGGCCATGCTGGTGGGGAGGGCAATCTTGTTGTTGAATCGAATCGCTTCGGGTGTCGATATATTTTGCATAAATGAATTTTCGTTCAAACGACAAGCATTCCTGCTGTTTGTGTAATTATTCCTTGATTTTATTTTAATTTTAATTTTTTATACATCATTTTTATGAAATATTATGTTTAAATTGTTTTATTTTTTACGGTCTATACTTTGCATTCATTGCAATTTATATTTCTTAGAATTAATTGCTTTATATTTATGAATATTGTGTATTAAAACGCCATGGAATAAAATTTTTGTAATGTTTTTAAAATAATAAATAACTGAATATATGGACAAGTGCTTCGTACGTCCTCCGTATTGCTATTCCGTTCGTATCACTCTTCAGGAACTGTATTGCCATTGAACTAAGTAATGCATCATTCCTCAGACAGCAAAAGCTAATGTGAGAAGACATAAATAATTGATGAATTGCAGCGGAAGCTTTTCCAGACATCTTTAGACCCCAGACAGACGTGCGAGAACAGGGTACAAGGAAAATCTATTGAAACTTTTCCCAACATTAGCGGCACGGAAGTGCACCAATATAAAGCAGATGAGTGCACTGCGAGTGAGTGCATGCTGAGCTGTGCCGTCGCGAGATAACGTCTAATGACTAATAACAAAGATGCATGTTGCATGAACGAGATGGTTAAGTGAAAAATTAATTAACTAGATCATTTTGGTCTAATTAATTGCATTCTTCCAAGGAGTGGATTGAATACTTGAATGACTTCTCTGAAATGTATTGTGCCCAAAGAATATTTTATTTTAAGTAGGTGACGCTTTTTCCTTAAATAATTAACAGGACTTTATTTAATTTAAATACGTACGTTACCTTCTAAATGAGTTAATGACAAATGTAAGTAAGTCCAAAGTCATGGTGTTTGAAAGAGAGAGTACGAGAACAGCGTGAAATATAATTGTAAATGATGAATACTTGGAGCAAGTAGGTGAGTTTGTGGATTTAGGAAGTATGTTCTAGAGAGACGGAAAGGCTGATAAGGATATTGAAAGAAGGGTGAATGCAGGAAACTCCATTAATGGAGGACTGAACGCTGTTGGCGAAAAAAAAGTCTAAATAAGCGAAGCTAGCAGTCCACAATCGAATGCTTATACCAACCCTAAAGTATGGCAGTGAGGCATTGAACTGTCAGGGGAAGGATGAAAATAAACTAAATGCTGTAGAAATGAGATCTTCGAGGCGTGTGTGCGGTAAAACCATGTACGACCGTGTTAAAAATGTGGATATCCAGAAAAAATGAAAAATGGCTGATGCAAGGGTAATGAATGAGATTAAGAAAGGAACGCTTACATGGTTTGGGCATGTGGAGTGAATGAACGAAGAAAGTTGTGTTAAAATAATATAGGACACGAAAGTGAATGAAAGAAGAAGTCAGGGACGCCCGAAGAAGACATGGCATGATCAAGTGAATTAAATACTTGAATTGGGCCATGTCAAAATAGTCAGAATAACGGAAGAGTATGTGTGAGACGATGTATGAATGTGAATTAAGCAAGGAGTGTGTGCCAAGACAGAGTTGTATGGCGGTCCATCTTCTCTGCCTAACCCTGCGGAGAAACGGCGTGATGGTTAGTCAGTTAGTTATAGCTTATAAACGTATTTTCTTAACATTAAAACTACCTAAAACGAAACATTCGAAGTCATTTTTCGCAGCATCGGGCCTCTGAGACCCTCTACCGCCCCTGCCTACACCCGCCTCTCTTTCTGGTGTGGCGATCTCGCCAATATGGTGAGCTAGCGTTGTGTTGAACCATTAAATTAAGTACGTACCTCAATTAAATCCTTACTTCAACCATTATAAACATTCCCATGGGCATGTCTCGAATCGATTGAACTCAATCTCTAGAGGGAACTACCGACTTCCGTTCAATTGCGACGAATATTCTCCTGACACCTCTTTCTCCGTACATCTGCTCTACATTTCAATCATTCAAACCTCGACTGCGGAACTATCGAAATGGTGTAAACGTCTCATAAATAATGTGTTAAATTCGTGCACTTTAATTGAACGAGTATCCAACATTAGTGTATAAATATTCTGAAGAAATTGTACTTCGATCATTCAAAAACACAGCTATTCCGCGAAGTCATTTCATTGAAACAAACTGCTTTAGCAACGATACATATAAATAAGTTAATCTAGTAAGTAAGTAAACCGGTCGGTAACTGAGTGGACAATCGCGTCGTATTCCCATTCGGGCGTCGTGGGTTCAATTCCTCTGCTGACTGAGTCCTCCAACATTGCACAAGCAACATTATCCGCTTATTATGATGGTAGTAGGAGTTTTCAAATATTGTCAGGTTATTCGTAACTCGGGAATGTTTGTCTTTCTTTAAAAAAAAAAAATATATTTATTTATTTAATAAGATTTCATAAAAACAGTTGTTCACCAAATACATTTAGAGATGAATAATATAAAAATATTGTAGATACATGCATAGTGTAAAAAATAAATAAATTATGTACATCTCACATATAGACAAGGTATTATATATTCAAATGAGTTATATAAGTACAAAATGAAGTAGTGTGACGCTCTATATATGATATAATAAAGCAATGAAAAACAAAAAAGATAAGATATAAGAGAGGTTCACTCTTATACACATATTATGAAATAATCGTTGAATTGGCAAGTGTAAAAAGGTGTGTAAAAAATATATTTATTTTATTTAAGATTATGTAAATCGTTATGTACCTAACGGTCACTCTAGTACGTATATCGAGAGATAATGACAGAACTCGAAAAAAAAAAATATATTTCAACACGTCAGGGCTGTGATCATTTGCTTGGAACTGTGTGAAGTTTAAAGAAATTATCCCCAGTTTTATGAAAACAATCAATTTACAGCAAACTTTTTTTTTAACAAACCATTGAAAAACTGGAATTAATTTGAAAAGTTGTGATTTACAATTCGAAGGAACCAACTAAGCAGTATTTGAATGCCAAACAATGTACATTTTTTGAACCGAGCTACGCAAGATCACACAGAATTAAATTTAACGATGAACTCAAGAATATTTTTGAGTATGAAACCATCGTAAGCTTCCATAAGTCCCAAAAACTGCAATGGACTGTCCATGTGGAAAGAATGCCAGATGGTAGGACATAGAAAATCAACAACAAGTGTAAATTATTGTTCGAACAGAAGGTGTCAACTCGTACCAGGTATAAGACGAGAGATGCGGGTTTTTACTCCGCGCCGTCGGGCCGGAAACTTACGAGTTCAATTACCGTCCATGAATGGTATGGTTTTTTCATTTTATACCATATTTAAAGAGCACTGTGATTAGGTAATGTCAGCGCCTTTGCGATTCGCGCCTGGAGCGGACTGCTCCAATTGCGCCTGCACAAGCCTCGAGTGTACCCCGGCGGAAGCGACAAAGCTGAAAACCGAAAAAAGGTGGAACGAGTGCGTGAAAAAAGATAAGATAAGAATATGAAGACTAGAGAATTGAAAAAGAATGGCTAAGACCAGAGAATTGAAAAATAATGGCTAAGACCAGAGAATTGAAAAAGAATGGCTAAGACCAGAGAATTGAAAAAGAATGGCTAAGACCAGAGAATTGAAAAAGAATGGCTAAGACCCGAGAATTGAAAAAGAATGGCTAAGACCAGAGAATTGAAAAAGATTGACTAAAGACATAAGCTTCAAGAAATAGCGTAACGGATAGTACAGCGTCAAAAGTCAAAATCATTACGTAAAACGAACATCGTATGCAGAAACAACTAAAAATGACCTTTCACAAAAATGACCAGAACGATGCAGAGGAAGCAGCCGAGGCCGAGCAGCCGAGAACATAAAATACTAAACTTTAGTCAGGTATAAAAGTAAAAAATAGTAAAAAATCAGAACTTCTGTACATATTTTTCTCTTTTTCCTTGCTTAGGGTTTTTTTATCCAGTCAAGACCTTTTCCCTAAGAAATCACTAATGTAAACTTAAATTCAGTCAATTAAATAAAACCATCAGATGGTGATAGTAATAAGGCCTAATGAGCCGCAGCACTAGTTAAGCAGACATTATGAGGGGTATTTGAATAAGCCCCATATACGAGTAGTTAGCAGAGGATTACAAAAGAATTCATAAAATCAAAAAAAAAATATCAGAAGAAGGTAAATAACTGATTTAAAATGTTTACATAAAATAATTCACTGTCATCTCGATACTACAGTATGTTTTAGCAGTATTGAAATAAATTAATCAAATTCTTATTAAAATTGGAAATAACTTTAAAGTATTAATGCTTATGCTTTTTAAAATATTTAAATAATATGAATAATCTAAATCACAAAAACGAAACAGAAAAAAAGACAATGGTTACAACCGAGACTCGAACTCGGATCCTCTATTTTATCCGGGAGAAACGCCTTAACCAATTCGGCCATTGAAACCTTATTAAAAAGTGGCATTTTAATCGATCTAATATTTATTAGAAAATTATGAATTTTATTTTTAATTTCTTACGATTTTTGGCAGCCATCTTTGTAATGGATTCAAAGCTCAACCCGAGTTCATTGAATACCTAGATGGTGTCTTGGATAAATATCCATTTTTTTAAATACGGAGGTTCTTTTGACTTCTTACAAAGTCTTGAATTAATGTCGAAATTGGAAATAACTTTAAAGACGCCATACCACATTCCACCTGAGTACATTCAAAATTAATATTGCCTACTTTAGCCCTCTGTCTCAAATGTGTGACGCAACAACTATTGGGCTAATTATATATATATATATATATTTTTTTTTATTTTTTATTATTTGATTTATTTTGTTACATACATTTAAAAATTACAGAAATAATAAAAATAATGTAGACATAACAAAAAAAATCCCACATAGGCAAAAGCCAGTGCGTGGGTATACTAATTCAAATCATAGTTATAGCTCTCTATAGTTACGTTTTACAGTATAAGGTACATTTCAAATTAAGTAAAAAAATAAAAAATAAACAAAAAAATAAATAAATAAATAAATAATATTGTTATTATTATTTTTCCTTTTTTTTTTTTTTTTTTTTCTTTTCTTTTTTTCTTTTTTTTTTTTTTAATTCAAAATCACAACAGATAAGTTAATTAATTTTTTAGAATTTAGCACTTATAGTATGAAGAGGCTATTGTCTTTCACTTTTGTCTCTCTTTGTGTATCTTACTTTTATTTGTATTATTTATCATTGATTGAGTTTTTGTATGTTTATATTTTATTTATCCTTTACAATTGTACACTAACTGAGTTTTATAACTGGATTCTCACGTAGGTGAGAACATCTCTTAAAACCCGGTATAAACAAATGTTAAAACATATTCTACAGGAAAAAAACCAGTAAGATATTGATATAAGATAGAAATGGATGGGTGGTGCAGATCAATAGAATGTGTACTCGGAAGAAAGAAACAACCATTGATATTCCGATGGAGGATATTTATCCGCAGATTCCTCGAGATACGTACAACATAATTCCATTCTTCCAAGACTTGCAGATAAACACATTTAACTGTTTATCATTTTCCGTTCGTTTAAAAAAAAATAGAACCCGCTCGCTTCCACAAATTCCTTAGATGGAAAACCGTTTGCTGAAACGTCACGGGCTGTGAGCTTTTTGTAAACCTACTCCTTTTCAAGATTACACAGTTCGTTCAGTGGGTTCCTGCCGCTGAACAGAAAATGCCTAGAAAACTTTTAAACTTTTTTTATTCGAAACACAATAAGAGCCAAATTCCATATTTAAAAAAAAAAATGAATACCGCCTAATAGTCCCAACCGTCTGTGATATTTTGACTTTATAACTCATTTTAATGGTGTATTGATATTGTTTTATGTTGAAATATGTTTATTAAAAATGTCCGAATTCCATGTGGGCGGTAGCTAATAGGCTATTCGACATCCTTTAATACATCTTTGTCTCTTTCTATCGAGTCAGTATAAAGTCAACAATACTGACTACACTGTTTCGTAAATGTACCTCTCCATGTATATTCCTACTCCAAGCATAGAACATTTAAAAATAAATCATTTGTAGTTAGAATGCTACAAAGTGACGTTTAACGCCATTTTGAGTGCTGAAGCTTAATTTTGACACACAGACACAATACCCTTCTGTTGGTTTGTGTTTTCAGTGTTTTCCTGGCCAGAGGAGCGTCTGGTTTAGGATGTACAGAGTGAGACGGGAACGAGGGAGATGGGACACGTCCCACGATCTCGGGTTGAATTACAATCTGTTCTGCAGAATGTGAGGCCATATTTGGAAACTAGATTCACACAGGTAATAGTATCGATGGCGAGGAACGTGTCTGGCTATTACAAATGCAGCTTTCTAACTGTTCACTGAACAATATGCCAGTAGGTAGACTGCAGGGTACAGCTAAACATAGTTAACTTTGCACGCGGCTAAAAGGGAAACTCAGGTAGCCATGTTTCTGTTATTCGGCTGTTTGAACCTCGGAGCAATAATATACCAGGAGGTATAGCTTTGCGAAACAGTGTAGTCAGGATAGTTGATTTTTTTCCTAACTCGGGCGTGGCTAGGGTTTTCATGGATACACTTTTTTACATCCATACACAGCACATGTCGACATAATGTAGCGATTATTTGTATGAACACTTCTTCACAGTATTGTTATCAACAAAAATATAGGATACAACCTCAAAAAGCGTTGAGTTATGTGGCATAACAAAACGCGGTGGGCGGAGTCTCCGGAGACGCGGAAACGGAAAACATGCGTACATACCTAAAAGTGGTGCGATATTATGTGACAACTAGTCTTGTCTCTTTCTCTCTCACGGTTTAGACGTAAAAACCTGGAGAAAGTGATTAATCGAAAACTTGTATAGGTTGGGTAAAAATATTTAGCTCTCTCTCAATATATATTCTTACTCCTAGGTTCGAACATATCCATTTTAGTTTCATCGCAGTATTTCTTTTTGTTTTTATGGCCTCCGTGGTCGAGTGGTTATAACGATCGACTACGAATCCATAGGTCGCGGGTTCGAATCAGGGCGTGCGCAAATAAACTTGATATAAACTTGATACAATTAATATGTGTTATTTCACATTAAATTAATATACTCGTATAAAAATGCAACGCTGATATAAGTGTAATTGATAGGATTAAGAAAGGGACGCTTAGATGGTTTGGGAATGTAGAGCAGATGAACTAAGAAAGGAGTGTGAGAAGAATATGATACGAAAGTGAACGGTAGAAGAAATCGGGGACGCCCGAGGTAGACATGGCACGATCAAGTGAATCAAATACTTGAGTCGGGCCATGTGAAGAGTCAGAATAACAGAAGAATATGTACGGTACGATATATGAATGCGAATGAAGCAAGGAGTGTGTGCCAAGACAGAGTTGTATAGCGGTCCGTCCTCTCTGCCTACCCCTGCGGAGAAACGGCGTGATGGTCAGTTAGTTAGTTATAATATACTCGCGGCACGTTCCAGAGTGGAAAATACCCAAGGTATCGCCCTTGTGAAAGACCATCATTCATAACAGAAACGTTGCTTGAAACTGCTTTAGCCGTGTTTGATGACCAGATACGAATAGGCAAGTACTTCCCAAACTTCCTCTTCCCCATCTCAGATAGTCGCATGCGTAGAGTTCGGGATTTTTTCTTTATGTTCAAATATATTTAAAATATTTTTTTATATATCGGTTCCTCGTTAAAAATCTTCTTGAAATACCTCCAACAAAGGAAATTACTGATAGTCAATGTTGATAATAGCATCCCGTTGCAGAACCTCGTATCATATCAAGACAGTTAATGCAATGACGTCACAAATAAATAGACATATTATAGCCTTAGAATATTAACACAAAATGTGGCAAGTAACAAACACACTTATACGTTACCAGTAAATTCATCATTCAAATATCGGTCATGTATCATCATGCCTTGACTCTGTGCAGAAACGGGCGGCCCGTTTGATAGATTCTCCTATCTTAACAAACGGATTGCAAACTTTGGAGCACAGACGTCAGGTGGGAATGCTGTCCTTGTTCTACAGGTATTTCAATGGAAGATGCTCCGAGGAACTTGCGTCATTGATCCCTTCGGCACCGGTGCATAGTCGGGAAACTCGCCAAACGCGCGCCCAACATTTGTACACGGTTGACATTCAATACATGAGAACGGGTCGCTTTTACGACTCGTTCTTTTGGTCAACAGCTCGGCTATGGAACGATTTGCCGGCCTCTGTGTTTCCTCCCTCCTTCAACATGGGCCTCTTAAAGACCCAAGTTCACTCCTTCCTTTCTTCAAAAAAACCCTCCACACAGCATCCCCAAAGATGACATAGGCCCTGAGAGAAATTGTTTTCCTCAAGGCCTCCTGTGTGGAGTTATTGTAAAAAAAAAAAAAATGCATGACAAAGATAGACATCCATATAATATGTGTGTATGAACGAAACAGGTGTAGGATCGGACTGCGTTCCGTACTCGCTAGTAGCGTTGAATGCTCTGGTAAGAATGAGATAGCACTTCGCTTACTCGCTTACGCGAAGACGTCATTAAATTGGTTAACAATGGAGATAGTTGTGTTGTTTAAAATAATAAGTAATTTGCAGTAATTTGCGCGTACTTAGAAATGCAATGTTATTTCTTGGCTTTTAGTAGTCTTTGCAGTGTAATTGAAACACTTTCTCACCATACACGAGGGCATTTTAGCACTTACTTTTGTAATTTGATTAGATATAGTAAACGACCTCAAGCGACGCGTGACAGTTAAGCACTAAATAAGCTTCAACACCGAGCACACCAACTAGCGTAGTTTTTGCTTGCCACTTTGAGAGCGCTTCAACGTGTCTATATATTTGTAACGTCATTACGTTAGTGTATATTAGCGTTGTGACCACTTTGAAAGAACTACTTCAAAGAACTACTTCAAAGAACTACTTCAAAGAACTACTTCAAAGAACTACTTTTCGGCAACAGTTCCTACTTCATTAATTGTTCATTAAACAAATATTTTAATTAAATTTGGTAGTTCATTTTAGCCTTCATTCATTTCATTAACTTCATTTCATTGAACAAATACTCCAATTGAAGTTGGTAGTTCATTTTAGCCTCCATTCATTTCATTAACTTCATTTCATTAAAAAAAAATACTTCAAACGAAGTCGGTAGTTCATTTTAGCGTTCAATCATTACATTGAAAGAACTACTTCAATTTGCAGCAGTACAGTTGCGAAGGTGACCTTTGTTTTATTTATTTTGGCTTTTTCGGCGAGGAACCGGTTCCAAAAAGAACTGAACAAATAACCGGATAAATTCAAATCTCTTTTTTGCGAGTTCGACTTCAATTGAAGTGTTCACTTCGAAGGGTTCATTTTAGAGAACTAACAATTCGTGAAGCATTCACAAAACATTGAAGTTTTTCCCAACGCTAGTGTATATTGCTACCACAAGCCGAAATTCATTATTTCCAACAAATAAATCCCCGGTGCAAACAAGGATAGCTTCACAGAGTGTGTTCTTTATCTCAAATCGCGTAGGCAACGAGCCGAGTCGAATCGTAATGACATGACACATCCCATGAAGACGTCAAGTGTCACCAGGTTACAGCCGACATCTTACAGCTAACAACTCAGCCCAACATCTCAGCTATCAACCCGGCTAATGGCCACCATTGCGAGACTAATAAACTGATCTGGTTAAGTGTCTCTTTCATAAGACCCACCGTTTCCGCTTGAAGGGTTTCCTGAATGATCCTGTGTGCTATGTGCATGATTGGATACGGTCTAAAGTAGCAGGGAAGCTGTTGACGTTTATTCATTTAACACCTTATTTACACACATATGCATGCTTGGTCAAATGGGCTTATTGCCCTCTGGAAATATCTTTCAACAGACCAGATTTACAGCGCTAATAAAATTATGTTGCGTTTTCGCGTAGTGGGATTCCTAATAAAATAAATATTATTTGTTGGTCATTGTTGGATTTTAAAATGATAATTTTTAGAGTTTTTACCTTTATGTTTCTTATCTAAATATTTACCCACCTAACCATTTCACTGTATCGGATTATTTCATTTTATTGTTTTATTTCTGATGGTTTCTGACAGTATGGAGGATCTACAGTTTCTCGTGTCTAGGATGAAGTAAGTTCAAAGTCATAGTGTTTGAAAGGCAGAGCGAGCGAACGACCAAGCGAGACACCAACGAACGAACACGTTTTTTCACATAACACTCTTCTGTCTCTTGATTGTCGCTTGTTTTCAAACTCGATGCTGTTGAACACGAAAATCGAATGTAGTGAAATGGTTGGAAAAGGTACGAACTGGATGAAAAACAAGACGGTAAGAACCTAACAAATTATCTCTTTGATATCCAACACAAGCAGTGCGTTCGTTCAGTAGTTTGAAATTCCCCGAAAACCGCTGCAATAGAAAGACTATTCATGAATGGCAAATGACCGATACCAGGAGTCAGGAGTGCAGAAGAGGCGGTGAGTATTCCACGGGCGTTCCGCGGACGCGCAGTTCCCAGGCCGCGGGTGAATCACCAAGCCGGCACGTACGAGCGCACACATTGATAGCTCTCCCACACACACTGCGCACTGTACAGTACCCAGAGCAATAATATATCAGGAGGGATAGATAGCTTGTGCAGTCAGGATTGTTGATTTTTTTCTGACGCGGGCGTGGCTAGGGCTAGGGTATTTATACATCCATTCATGCCACATGTCGACATAATGTAGCGTTTATTTGTATAACCACTTTGTCACAATATTGTAATCAACAAAAATATAGGATATAACCTAAAAAACCGTCGAGTTCTGTCCAGTTATGTCGCATAACCAAACGTAGTGGACGGAGTCGCCGGAGACGCGGGAGACGGAGAAGATGCTTACATACCTAAAAACGGTGCTTAAAACCTTAGATGAATTAAATAATGTAGAAAGTTACTGAGACAACGCGCCTGGTTGCACTTAACCAAGTCAACGAGACATACCTAAACTCGCTTCATATAGCGATCTCTTCCGCACGCACATATTCTTTGAATGACTATCCTTTTCATACGCGGGTGAAACATTTAGTGGTGCAACATTAGTGGTGCTACATTTTTCGTAAGATTTGTATGAATATGACGTGTCTTGTATTTTATGTCTATGGATATAACCTAAAAAATCGTTGAGCTATGTCGAATTAGAAAACGTAGTGGGCGGAGTCACCGGAGACGCGGGAGACGGAAAAACATGCTTACACACCTAAAAGTGATGCGATATTATGTGACAACATGTCTTGACTTTTTCTCTCTCACGTTTTACGACGTAAAAAGCCGGAGAAAGTGATTTATCGTAAATTTGTATAGGTTAGGTAAAAATATATAGCTCTCTCTCCATATTTCTTGCTCTAGAGGACCTCTAGTAGAGGTACAGTACAATGTAAATTCTTCTCCGCACCGTTATATTCTCCTGGTAATTGATTAGCATTATTATTGCAAGGAGTGCGCAAGAAACAAACGTGCTCGACGTGTTCAGTGAATAAGTGATTATTCATTTAGTGAATTTACATAGCGCAGTTTAGTGATAGTTCACCTCAAGTGCGCTTCACACTGAATTACCTAACCTAATACAACAACGAGAAAATCATATATAACAGATATTTATGCAAATTAAAACAAATCACGAACAAATTAATGTGCATATGTGGGTATAACAGTGCGTGTGTACATCAACAATTTAAAAAACAATTTGCTAGAGGCTAAGGGCGTAAAAAATCCAAATGAAAAGTGTGTATGAATGTGAATAAATTTGTTGTAGTGATTTTCAACGTTTTTTGTTGTTGCTTTTCTTCACCTAAAGGTTTGACACTATCGGTTCTCTAGGGAGATTCTCACTCTAATTAACTTTTTAAAGCGTTTATTTAACCCTTATGTGACTGAAAGGTACCCGGGTACCCTCTTCGGTTTTTTAACATGGATTTTTTTATGTTCCAGTAAGTCTAACCGGCTGAAACTTGCTGACTTCTCCACAATAGTGAAAATTAACAATTGAACATAACCGTTGGATATGTGGAGGGAGGTATGTTGGCGGAAAACGAATAAGTATAATTTACAACTTCTGATGACTGAAAGAACCTTCATATCAATTTAAAAAGGTGTAATTTTCTTCAGTCACATAAGGGTTAAGTAGTAATTTTATTTTTTTCCCAACGGTCTGAGTCTGGTGTCTCAAATGAGGAATGTTGCGAGGTTGAAGGAAATGGAGGGCAAGGAGATGGGGAAGAGAAAGGTTGAGAGTACCTGGCTTTTCATATCTGGTGGTGACCACGGTTTATCTTCGGTGAAACACGGCTAAAGCCATTTCAAGCAACGTTTCATTTCTGAATGGTGGTCTTTCACCAGGGCGATACTTGGAGTATTTCTATTCTAAACTTAAGAGGTTAATAAATCTTCCGTAAATAGAAATGGACAGGTCTATCTAAGACGCTATCTAGGTATAAAACTGTACTCGGGTAGAGTATTGCATACTAATACAGAGATGGCTGTCTATATCAGAATAAATTGAGAAAAAAAAAACATATCAATTATTTTCAAAGGTACAAGGTAAGATCCGGTCAGCAAACATGGTTAAAGCCACTTCAAGCAACTCTTAGATTCTGAACGGTGGTCTTTCACCAGAGTATCTATTACTCTGATTGCCGACGTAACTGCCAAAGTCGACAGCCAACCAGACCGGTAGACATGAAACTAAACATGTAGCATGCGACCCTTCGATCTGGGAAAGGCTATCAGTTTCAGCACTGCAGAGAAAGACCAACAGAAGAATGACGTGGGCGTGTCCGTGTGCCTGAAGCAAGCTGAAATTCCACTACCCACTTCTGTTGAAATTAGTCACCGACGATCGTCGAGTCCGTGGTCGAGTGGAAAGACGCTCGACTGTAAATCCAGAGGTCGCGGGTTCTTGCCCGGCGTAATCAAATAAATTTTATTTGATTAAAATGTGTCATTTCAAAAGACGTTTAATTCATATAAAATAATATATGGTATATTTGCGGCACGTTGCAGAGTGGTAGATACTCTAAGTGTCGCCCTGGTGAAAGATCACCATTCAGAATCGAAACGTTGCTTGAAATGGCCTAAGCCGTGTTCGGTGACCATATCTGAATAGCCAGGTACTTCCCAGCCTTTATCTTCCCCATCTCCTTCCCCCCCTACTACCTTCAGCCTCACAACATGCCCCGATTGGGGATGCCATAGTCTCACTGGCTCCAGACGGTTGGGAGCAGTTGGAACTCACATGCGGTATTAACCATTAAAAATAATAAAAAAAACAAACATTTTCAAAAAATCTAAGTTATTTCTTGAAGATATAATAAATTGCAACTAGCAGATAAAAACCCGCTCCCGCGTGGTTTAGTCACGACACACACATCAAAAGGAACATAGTGAGTTATTCGTGAAGGACTGTGATCGGAAGAAAATTTCAAACTTTTGTATATATGAGCAATTTTTCCACCGAACGTGGCAGAAGACGGCTTACGGTATTAATACTATCAGATTATCTGTTTGGAGCCTAGAAGTCTAAAGGTCTTATGCTCAGAGCAAGAATATATATGGAGAGAGAGCTAAATATTTTTATCCAACCTATACAAATTTGCGATAAATCACTTTCTCCGGGTTTTTACGTCGTAAACCGTGAAAGAGAAAGAGATAAGACAAGCTCTCACACAATATAGCACCGCTTTTAGGTATGTAAGCATGTTCTTCGTCTTCTGACTCCGCCCACTACGTTTTGTTATGCGACATAACAGGACATAACTCAACGGTAACTAAAAAAGAATTACGTGAATACCGCTCAAGAGTCTCAACTGCTCCCAACCGTCTAGAGCCAGTGAGACTTTGGCATATGTTGTGAGGCTGTAGGTAGTGGAGAGCGGAAGGAGATGAGGAAAGGGAAGGTTGAGAAGTACCTGGCCATTCAGATATGGTCACCAAACACGGCTTAAGCCATTTCAAGCAACGTTTCAATTCTGAATGGCGGTCTTTCACCAGGGCGATACTTGGAGTATCTACCACTCTGGAACGTGCCGCAAATATGCTCATTTTATTTTATATCAATTAAATGTGTTATGACACATATTTGTTAAATAAAAAATATTTGCGCACGCAGGGTTCGAACTTGCGACCTCTGAATGCGTAGTCGAGCATCTTACCACTCGACCATGTAGGCCGTCAACAATACTGTGAAAAAGTGTTTAGACAAATAAACGAAAACATGTCGATATTTGCTATGAATTGATCTATAAATACCCTAGCATTAGCCCTAGCCAGGCCCCAGTCAGGAAAAAATCACCAATCCTGACTACACTAGCGCTCCCTCCCGGTATATTATTGTTCTGAGGTATTATGCAAGCTGACGACATAAGTTTTCTTTCAAATCGATAGATGTCACACTACTTGAGGTTATCTGTTCAGTGGGTATCGGGTATCAGCTGAGCTATTGGTAATACTTCGGATAGGCAATGGCCAGACCTCCTAGTCCTGACTTCTAACCGGGGCTTTCGCCTAATCGGGAGAGCTATCCGTCGGATTACTTTACAGTTAACAATGGCTGTACGGTGACTAGTGCTGGACGGGTGGGTACCCCGTGGGAGAGAACGGCGCCGGCTATCGCGCGCCATGTGCAATATCTGAGAGTAAGACACGCGACACCAATTATGAAAAGCTTTGCTCGGTACCGACGGCCTGCGTGGTCGAGTGGTAAGACGTTTGGCTGCGAATCCACGGGTTTAAACCGGGCGGGCGTAAATTTAATTAATACGTAAAATGTAATTTAATTAATATCTGTCATAACCTTGAAGTAACAATATATGGAGGGATAGCTAATTATTTTTACCCAACCTACACAAAATTGCGATAAATCACTTTCTCCGGGTTTTCACGTCGTACACCATGAGAGAAAAAGAGACAACAAATATAATACACCGCTTCTATGTACTATTACGATGATCCTGGTCTCCTGGGTCACCGCGGGACTCCGCTCACATTTTTTATTATGCCACTAAACTTGACACAACTAAACGGGTTTTTAGGTTATATTTTTGTTGATAACAATGCTGTGAAAAATTGGTTATACGAATAAACAAAAACATTATTTCGATATGTGCTATGAATGGATGTATAAATACCCTAGTCTTAGTCTTACCACGCCCAGGTCCACCGAGTCCGGTAAAAATCATCAAAAACTGACTACACTGCCTTGGATAGGTATGACTATATGTGCTCTAAGGTCATAACACATCTAATTCATATAAAATAATAAAAATCGTATTTAGGGCACGTTCCAGAGTGGTAGATACTTTTAAGTATCACCCTGGTGAAAGACCACCATTCAGAATTGAAACGAAACGTGAAAGAGTCCCTGTGCGGTATTCTCTACAAAAAAATAAGTAAAAAATATCCTTTCGGATTAAACTCCCTGAATATAGACCATAGGTTTTCAACGTGGGCGATAACGCCCCCTTGTGGGCGTTTGAGACTTTCAGGGGGGCAGTAGAAGACCCAGAGAAAATTAGGGGGCGTTGGAAAAAATAGCCAGTCACCGGATCGGTCGATATCCTTTGTTCGTTTTTTTCGTGTTTTTGTGGGCGAGGAACCGGTTCCAGTTCTTTTCACTTTCAAATCTCTACCGACTAGTACTTTTTTCGGCGAGGAACTTTGGTCGATTTGCTAGTACTTTTCGAAAAAACTTCAGGAACCGGTTCCAAAAATAACTGGTTAAATAACCAGTTCCTCGGTGGTCACTGGTAACTGGAACCGCGAACGCGACAGATGGTAAATTAAAAAAATGGGGGGGGGGAGCTTTAGAAAAAAATATATTCTCAAAGTGGGCGGTGGGCAAAATAAGGTTGAGAATCTATGATGTAGACGGATGTTTCACAAAATAATACAGTACCTACATAGTGCATGTGCACCTAATTCAAGAGTGGAAGATACTCGCAGCATTGAGAGTCCCTGTTGAGAAAACACCATTGAGCATCGACAGGTCGTTTGACCGTGCCTTTAATCGTGTTTTTTTACCATGTCTGAATTGCCAGATGCTTCCAGACCTTCCTCTTCTCATCTCTTCCCCCTCTGCACTTCTTTCAGTATCTTTTGTCCGGTCAGTAGCTGAGTGGACAAACACGTCGGATTCCCACCCGAGCGACGTGGTTTCAATTCCTCTGCCAGCTAAGTCCTCCATCATTGCATTTTTAAGTTATAATCTAATAAGGAGGCAACGACTTAAGAAGATTGGACATGTAGAGCGGCAGACCGGAGTGTCAGAAGAATATACGATCCGGAAGTGAATATCGGAAGACATGGAGCGGTTAATTTGGTCAAATACCTAGTAGAGTCGGGTCATCAACAGTGGAGTATGCATGAGACAACATATGAATGTGAATGATGCAAGGAGTGTGTGCCGAGACAGAGTTTTTTGGAGATTCATTATCTCTGCTTACACCCCTATAGAAAACTGCGTGATGGTTGGTTAGTTAGTTAGTTAATACTTGATTGGTTTTAAACAAATTACTTTTACGACTTGCTGCTCAATAAATTATGTACGATTGTTTCCAGGCAGGGGAATGTGAGGTTATGGGCAGCGAATATATCGAAAGTATCCGTGGCGCTTGACCTAAAGGTGACGGGTTCAAACCTTGAGGAAACCAATTTTAATAAAATATCATTTTTTCCGCGTTTTTCAGATTAAATAAATTAAAATACAATATATTCGCACTCCGTTCCACAGTGGACTTCCACTTTGTTGAAATGGCGTTAGTTAGTTATAAATACATCCACAAGTTCCACTATCTCTGGCTACCCCTGCGAGAAATGGCGTGGTCGTTAGCCCTTTGTTAAGTGTTATTTCTTCAATTAAATTAATATCTGACCATCGATATTATTTCTCTGAGGAAACGGTTCCTTTATTTGACAAAAAAGGTGAATACCCATTAAATGCTTTTTGGCGGAAAGGTCCTACACAAGGAACCGGTTCCACAGTTGCAGTACTTTTCGTTCTCCGAATATCGCTAGCGCAACCTTCCCCCCCTTTATAAAAAAAAAAATTGGCGAGGAACCGGTTCCAGTTCCAGTTCTTTTCGTTTTTCATGAAATCGCTAGCAACCCCCCTCTATAAAAATGGTCTTCGTGGAACTTTTATGGCATCAGGAACCGGTTCCAAAAATAACCAGTTCCTCGCCAGTCACCGGTAACTGGAACTGCAGGTACACCCAATTTCCGATATCGACCATCCCTAGCTGATATCACTTTATTATGAAGAACCTGCTTGTATATTGTAAGAACTTGATCCCTCAAATGCACGGTTTGCTTTACAGCCGCTAAGCTACGATATACGGAGCTTTGGAGTTGCATAGAAATTTAATATTTGAATGAGCTTTGCGCTTCATTCAATATCTGACAACGTGACGGCTAGTGCCACCTACTGTCTAAAAGGTGAACTAGGTGTTGGATCTGAAACCGCGATAAAACACCGAATGCGTTTTTGGCTTCAGATGAATTTGTAAAATAGTGGACTTTAAAACGATAAAATACACTACTTGATGGAAGTGTCTAATTATGGATGTGGATAAATTATTTAAATTAAAGAAAAATGGCTAACCATTCACTCACCGATGTAGTTGAAGTGGAAGTTCTTGATTCTTCTTACACACAACGAATCGCAACAAAACACCAAACTTAATTTAATTTTACTTGAAGAACAACAACAAACCGGCGACTAATCGAGACACCAACGTTTTTTCGGTAGTGTTGCCATCTTCGTATCTACATTTCCGCCAAAACCGATGATGAATTCCGTCAACACCTACTTGGATTTCCGCACTAAAACCACGAACATTATTTTATACAGTTTTTCTTGATTAAGTAAAAACTATTTCAAATAGTTTATTTACCCTGTGTTCCAGTATCGGGCAAAGAAAACTAAATAATAAAAAAATGAACATATAATACATAATTTCCGCATTATAGCAATTGTGACTATGCCTGATATGCATTAAAATGAGTTTTCAATTCGATCCATTGCTTCAAAATTCTGTAAATGGAGAGCCAATGTGTTTGGCACGCTTGTACAATTTTAAGGGGTTCGTGTCCGTTGTTTATTAGGCTGTATATACCTTTGTATGTATGTTGTCTTGATGAAGATTTGGCAAACCAATTATACGTTTCTGACAAAAGGTATTCTATATTTCTAGGCAGAGTGTTTTCAGATGCCCTTGACACAGCCAATTGAAGTGAATGGCAAACGCATCTTACTAGAATGAGTCTGGAATGCATATTATTTTTTTAATCCTCCATTATTTACTCCAATAATTACAGAAGCATTATCTGTGTCGATAACTATCATTTTTTTGTAAGTTGAGGTCGAACTGACGTAATGTTTCTTAACCTACAAACTATGCCATCAGCAGTGCATCTGATAATGTCGTGAGATTTAAAAACGTTGATACAATTTTACGCGAAGAATTGCCATAATAAATTATGACTATTCCTAAATATTTATACACACGTATGTCCGTTGTTTTATCCAGCAATAAACTGAAATAGCCATCGCCAATATCGTTTATCAGTTCTTTTACAAAATGTGGACTAAGTACCTACATTTTGTATAACTGCACTGAATTTTTTACGGTGCAACTAGAAATCTTGAGCAGCTGAAGAGTCATGAAAAACCATTTTAACAGACTTCCTAGACGATCTATTGTCAAAATGCTGCAATGTTCAGCAATAAAAAGACTCAAATAAGCTTCTGACGATATTGCTTTCAACATGGATGCTTTTGGAAAATTCAAAATTTTTTGGCGTCCATTGAAAATGCACTTGAATTTGTTTCGTTTTCTTGATTCAATGTGGTCCTTTAAATCAGAATATTTATTATTTCTGTAAACAACACACCGGCAAAATTTACACTCGGGAAAGTCTTCACCATTCGGATCTGTTTTACGAACAATCCAATCTTCCAATAATTTGTCTTTAAGCCAGTCCGCGCGAGCTTTTTCAAAAATAATCACCTACGCCATAGAATGTCACAATAAGAATTGACCGGGAAAACTCTCGAACAGTGATGCCATACCACAAAAATAAAAATCGGTAGATAGGAGTTGAAAAATTCGGTAGATTGGCGAAAAAATCGATAGGTCGCCAAATATAACTGGGGGAGGGTGGGTTGCCAGTTCCACTTTGCAATTATGTGAACCAGTTCCAAAAATAGCCGGTTATTCGGTAATTTTATAAATTTCGGTTGATTTAAAAAATAAAATAAATTTTATTTAATTCCGGCGGAAAACCGTCATCCTGTAAATTCCGTTCTGAGACAAAATTCTCCCATTCCGAGGGTACTCCAATCCGCTAGATATGACGGGAAATCCGTCAGGATGGCAGCACTGTGTTTCACATAAATCTCTTCTGTTTCGATTGTCAATTGTTTTCGAACGCAGTGTTGTTGAATAAGGAAATCGAATAGAGAAATGGCGGGATAGGTAGGAACTGGATGAAAAACATGAAGGTAAGAACCTAACAAATTATCACTTTGAAATCCAACACTATTGTTTAGTGCACTATTATTTAAATCTTTGCTACACTGAAGAAAGAAGATTATCGAACAAAATTTCCTTGTTAAAAGTGCAATTACGGAAGGAGAAGGGGAAGGAAGACGAAAAAAAAACTGAAATGTATAATGGTTGTGTTGTTATACTTGTCGGCTGATCACAATTTGTTCAAAAACTGAAACGGGTCCAGGACACAAAAACAAAATTGCAACGATGTCAAATGTATGATTATTTATTTTACATTTAATTCTAGTGGGGGAAGATCGTGACGAAAATGCGAAAATGAATACAGACTAATATCAAATTTAATTTGGCACTTTGCGTTTAATTTATTCGTTTGTTTAAAAAATTATTTCTTCTCTATTAAAAAGAAATAATTTGTGATGCAAAAATAATATACGAAATGCGTATATTACAGCTAACTGATGGATTTTCAAGACTTCAGGTCTTAACCAATGCACTTTCAACTTATGTGGGATGTCAATGTTATTATCGGGGTTTGAAGCAGAGAATGGACGATTACCTCGAGAGAATTTCCTCTTGGTGTAAGAATAACCTCGTCGAATTTAATGTTTCAAAGACACGATCATGTCTGATTTCGATTAAAATGGATTGTAATGAGAAATTAATCTCCATCAACGGAAGTAATCTTCCCAACAAGCCTTCCATTGATTTGCTCGGTGTAACCTTAAATGACCAGCTGAGGCACGGGGGCTCCATCAAAGCCAGAGTAAAGTTAGCCTCTCAGGAAGCTAGGCCCACAGGTACTTTAATAGTACACAACTGCCGACCTTGTACAAATCGCTAAGTCCGCTCCACTTTTGAATTTGGCAGCCATCTCTGGTCAGGAGCCGCAAAATACCTGAAAAAAACTCAGCCTCTGTGCAGAAACGGGCGGTCCCTTTGATAGATTCTCCTATCTTAACAGATGGATTGCAATCTTTGGACCACATATATCGGGTGGGAATGCTGTCCTTGTTCTACCGGTATTTCATTGGAAGATGCTCTGGGGAACTTGTGTCATTGATCCTTTCGGCACCGGTGCAGTCGGGAAACTCGCCAAACGCGCGCCCAACATTTGTACACGGTTGACATTCGATACATGAGAACGGGTCGCTTCTACGACTCGTTCTTGTGTTTAACAGCTCGGCTGTAGAATGATTTGTCAGCCTTCGTGTTTCCTCCCTCCTACAACATGGGCCTCTTCAAGACACTTCACTCCTTGCGTTCCTCAAAAAGACCCTCCACACAGCTTCCCCAAAGATGACAGGCATTAAGGGAAAATATCATCGAAAAGGGGTTGATGGGCCAAATAAACTCCGGAATAAAGGTTCTTGGGTAAATTGGGCAGCGAGGTACGAAGGTCGAGGCGATTCAGATAAACAATTAATTGTCGGTAATAGACTTTTATTTCCATGTGACAAAGTTAATATAAAACAAGTAAATAGTGATGTTTGCTTCAAATCTTAACAATGTCATTATAAAAAACTTACCCAAGGTTACATTCAATAAAAATCCACTTAAAAATATATCAAACAATAAAAAAAACACCTTAAATTACAAAATTACGATTGTTTGTTTATAGTATAGGCGTTTGTAAATCCACACAGAGTTTCTGCAACCGTATGAAACTTTATATCTGAAGTTACTGTCAGAAAACTATTACGTTGGATACTTATTGTTCAATACAGAATATTTTATACAATATGGTTAAATTAGCATGCTCTGATATAAAAAAAAATGGAATACAACTGAAAAATAATTGATAATTGATTAATTAATAGTTAACATTGTGACGATTTAAAACGAGACATGATATTAATTTCAATGGATATAAAGGAAACGCTGTTTGTAAACCGGGCTGTAAATAATTATAAAGTAAAGAAAAATTTACATCATCTCACGTATAAACGTTATTTATCAATAGAACGGGCCCACGTCTAAAAAGCAATCAACCAGTACGATCGTCACAGAAACATGCCGTGTTACGATCTCAAATAAATCGAAATTTTTTATTTTTGAATTCCAAGTCGCAGCGGCTATTTTACCAACTTGTTGCAACTATTATTATGATAGCAGTATTACTAAGAAAAGCGTACAAGTATTTATCAAATGAATTGAAAAATACAATGATGTGGTTAGGCACGACACTGTGTGTTTCGACTCTGGCACTGACTGGCAGAACTGTGATGGAAAGTCACTGTGACGGGATACCACAGTGAAATGGAGTGACTGTCACTCGGTAGCTGTCACATACACACTGCTGCAGTTGTCACAGGAGTTATAATACACATTATGTTAATTTCACAAATAATACTATATTTACGTATGTTATAAACTCTGCATTCAGTTTCTCACATAAAAGAAATGGTTTTCGGTTGTCTGCTGCCAAAAGTCATCGAGTGACGTTTTGACAAGAAATAAAATGCTTGCTTCACTATTTGTCTGCTTTATGATATTTTCTGATTATTTAATTATAATTAGTTAGTAAAATCCAACATTCACACCTCTCAAGGCCAATACGCAACTGAAAACCATCAATTTGCAAGATGGTGACTTTTGTCAGTAAACTGACGATAGGTACATTGCTTATGTCATATTCTTACAGCGTTGGAATACTTGTGTTATCAATTTAAATTTAATGGCTAATAATATTAATTCACTGATATAATATGGCAAATATGCAGAAAAACAAACACAATATTATTTCTCTAACGATTCATAATAATAAAAAAGTAAGTTTAAAACTGGTACAGAATACACAAGGTGGAATGGAAAAAAGAAAAGCTTGACGTCAAATAAAAACAGATACAGATGGTATCATTTCAGTGGTTAAGGGGACACCCTTTGTATTCTCCACCAGTGAAGTTGTTTGATAAAATGATGAATACGATACGATGGACTTTGCACCAAGTCCTTACACTAATTGAATTATTTCTAGCCTATTGTTACTTAGGTGCTACGTATCGACTTCTCACGTCGAATTAGATATAAATTCTTTATTAAAAAAAATACTCTAATAAAATTAGAACAATGCGCAGGGTATTCAGTAATGGCTGCCAGATTATAAAACACTAATCAATATATTAATATTATAAAAAAATATTTCAACAATCGTGTTCGCACTACCGTGATAAATGTAATCGCGTTAAAATAATAATCATTATTATTATTCGTTAAAAACGTACTCAATATTATATTTATAGAAATAAGGCGGAGCGATATTGTAAAAATGTACAAAAGCTACCGGCGAATTAACAACGCCAAAATACTAAATCTCCAATCATTAATAGGCAAAATATTTCCACCGCCAGCTATCGTCAAAGGTGTTTGTAACAAACACATTAACCTTTCTGTAAATGCTAAATGTATTATATAAGTAAACTTCACAATGGCCGTGATGATAATAGTATTCTATCCTCTTCTTACCCAACGTGTAACAATATTACCTTCTCTTAATCCATTCATTGATATGAGGATGGGAGTCCTTCTTTCAGTAAGAAACAACCAACTAACTAACTAACAAATGCAAAACAACAGCGCTATCATCACTAAGTTATTATTCAAACAAAGCTGCCAGATGTTGTATAAATTTCAATTCTGTAGGAAATGTTGTCATTAAGATGGGACACTTGTGGCAGTGTCTCTACGAATGGTGCAATTTGTACCTTGCAACAATACACCGGGATGAACACACTATTGTGACAGTCACACAATCTAAGTTTATGAGAGACACGAAATGTAATAAGAGAATATTGTGAAGATGTCACTAGATGCATAGATGAAATCTATATATCTGAGGACAGTTAAGTGATGGATGAAAGTAATCTCACAGTAAAATGAGACCCTTATAACACTGTTTCCTGGATGGGTACAATCTGTTACGACACTGTCACCAAATATGGATATAATCTGCTGCAACACTACCATCAGGATAGACATAACCTGTTCTGACCGGGTTACTACGGAAAGTTACAATCTGTTGTGGCTCTGTCATTAAGAATGGGGTCCGTGACAGCGACGATTCTTTAAATCTAGCAATCTGTTATCGGTGTGGTGACTACATCACAAGAATGAATGTGACCTGTTGTGACAGGATCACTGTGGAAAGTTACAATCTGTTGTGGCTCTGTCATTAAAAATGGTTTCCGTGACAGCGACGATTCTTTAAATCAAGCGATCTGTCAGTGGTGCGGTGACTACATCACAATAATGAATGTGACCTGTTGTGACAGGATCACTGTGAAAAGTTACAATCTGTGGTGGTCACTAAGAATGGTTTCCGTGACAGTATTGATCTATTAAAAGTAGCAATCTGTCATCGGTGTGGTGACTACATCACAAGAATGAATGTGACCTGTTTTGACAGGATCACTGTGGAAAGTTACAATCTGTTGTGGCTCTGTCACTAAGAAAGGTTTCCGTGACAGTAATGATGCGTTAAATCTATATATCTGTAGAGGGTGTGTCACAGCTAGTGGGGCTGCGTGACGGTGACTGTCTCGGTTTCGATCTCGGTATCTTCGTTGGGGGCGAGGTGCGCGGGGTGCGAGAGCGGCGTGCGGTTGCGCTCAAACATCTCCAGGATGGTCTTAGGGTCCGTCCCGGCGGGCACCGTTACCGTGCTAGTCTGCAAAACAAACAAACAACCAACACCATTACAATTAATCATAAAATAAAAACTATGTGGTTAGATGGTTCTGCTACCGAGAGCTCTGTTATGACCTCTTTCTGATACACGCATAGTTTACGAGAAAGAGGGAGAGGTTATAACGCAGCTATCAGCAGTAGAAGACGAGTTGATTTCATAAAACATTCTATAAATAAATTAATTTTAAGATAAACAAACAGTAAAATGGAAGCATGCGTTGTTCAATGTAATTTCATCATAAAACAAATCTACAAATAATATAATATTTCAGAGCAACATAATATGGACTGAACAATCAGAATGGAACATCCCTCAGAAAGTCTAGGGTTGAGGTGTTTCAAACATTAATTACATTGGACATTGTTACAATCCTACGATTAGCGTCATTTTGTTTTTATGACATTTTAATGGTCATTGATAAACATTGTTTCTTGGCCTATTTCAGCTTTTGAACAAATTGTGATCAGCTGACAAGCGTAACAACATGACCGCTGTGCTTTTCAGTGGATTGCAATTTGTTCAAAAGCTGAAATAGACTGACAATTGGCGTTTAACGGGGACCGTTAAAAAAAACAAGATGGCGCTAATCATTGAGTTGTGACGATATCAAATGTGAGGAATGTTTGAAACACACCAATCCAAGTCTAAGGCGAATGCAATCTACTTTAACTAACTACGGGTCAGAGTTAAAACTACATCATGCAATTAGCACATCACTTCTGGGCTGAATTATTATTTCAATACATAATATTATTATTGACTGTAAGTTGTTATAGAACAAAGTGGAATTCATATATCAGATCAGGATTCTATTTACTTGAGATCAGGACTCTCATGTCAAATATTGTTAACTTTTCATAGTAAAATTCAAAATATATATTATGTTATATCGCACAAGAGTTACCCCTGTTCGGAGCCAGTCAAGCTATGATATCCCCATTTAAGGATCTGGACAGGTTAAAAATATATAACCCCTTGATGTCACGTTAAAAGAGTAATCTTCAAGGTGTGTTAGTAACATTCAAAGTGTTATTGCGTTAAATATATATGAAGCGCAAATAAGTTAATAATGTTGTAACAATACCTCGATGCGAGTGATCTGCCCCTCCTCCCGACTGTGCTCTAGAACTACAAAGGAAAACAAGCCGCAATCAACAACACAGAAAAGCTAACAGACACGTGTGTATCATACATTGTACGGCACTCCACAGATGTCACCTGCGGTCAGCGAAACCCCGGACTCAAACCAATTGATCTTCTATGTCCCACAAACAGTCGACATTCATAACACACAACAATTTATTGAGTCACCTTTCCATTAGACCACGCAAGTCTGTTTAAGAAAAATATTAAAGCATAGAAAAACTTTACTTATATGATCTATGCTTTCTTCAAACTCATTCTCTCCTTTCAACCTTCTATTCATTATCTCTCATCTTCCCTACTTCCTCATCCCTCATTCCTTTTGCATCACAACATTCCTTAACGTTACCGTGATCCCACCGGCTCTGGTTTATTTATTTATACACCATTGAAATCTTAATTTCCAAAACTTCCTTCAAACTCTGAACTCTGCGCAGAAATGGGCGGTCCGTTTGATAGATTCTCCTATCTCAACAAACGGATTGCAATCTTCGGAGCACAGATGTCAGGTGGGAATGCTGTCCATGTTCTACCGGTATTTCAATGGAAGATGTTTCGAGAAACTTGTTTCATTGATCCTTTCGGCACCGGTGCACGGCCGAGAAACTCGCCAAATGCGCGCCCAACATTTGTACACAGTTGATATTCGACACATGAGAACGGGTCGCTTCTACGACTCGTTCTTGTGTTCAACAGTTCGGCTGTGGAATGATTTGTTAACCTCTGTGTTTCCTTCCTCCTACAGCATGGGCCTCTTCAAGACCCAGGTTCACTCCTTTCTTTCCTCAGATAGACTTTCCACACAGAACCCCCAAAGATGACATAGGCCCTGAGGGAAATTATTTCACTAAGGGCCTCCTATGTGGAGTTCTTCTATAACTTGAACTCTTTTGTACTTTTTTGTATTTTCATGGAGGATAATGAAGTATTTCTAATTTTGTAATCGATAATTCGTGGTGGAATTCCAATATGAAATCATGATTTTATGACCTGTCTGAAGATGCCTATTACCCGTTGCAAAGTGAAATCGTTCTGATCAAAAATAAATAAGTGGAAATAAGTTAAAAAAGGGTTAAAAAAAAATCATAAATTCATATTGAAATTAAGTATGTTTAAATTCTACCACTACACACTATACATTGCAGTACTTCTCTTCTTTTCATATTTACATCCTGATTCACAATCTTACATCATAATATCAGAAAAAAACTTCATACATATTAGGGTTTCGCTAACAAAACATCAAAAGTTCACATAATATGATAAAATAAAAAGTATGGACTCAAATAAATTAATCACTAAATCAAAAACACAGAGAATAACTAGACTAGAAGTGACAAGACTTGTAACATGAATGAAGTGCCACAATACTTTAAAATTCATATCAAAAGTTTACTTTTTAATAACATACTTATCAAAAAAAAAAAAAAAAAACTAAATTCAGT
The DNA here is from genome assembly GCA_022651775.1 of Drusus annulatus. NCBI lineage: Eukaryota > Metazoa > Arthropoda > Insecta > Trichoptera > Limnephilidae > Drusus > Drusus annulatus. Next base: position 711,618 of record JAGWCC010000400.1, on the reverse strand, counting down.
AAATAACACAATAATATCAAGGATACGTTACATTAGAAACATGCAATATGGAGCTACTACATGTTTATGAGGGTTTTCAACAACGATTTCTAGATCTCATGTATCAAATAATTGTTTTGCGTCATAAAAAACTGTGACTCCATTTTCGGTTTCAAATCAAGAAACCAAAAAATTCCAAATACAGATCAGTGTTCGTAACTGCGACACCACGGGTTCTTTTGTAGATGTTATGGAATAATATAAAGTGTGGTTGAACAAAACACTTATTAAGCACATAAAGTGAAATGCCACATGAACCATAACCTCTTTTAATGTGCGGACAAGGTGATTGGACCACATTTCCTCCATTCGATAAAAGTTAAGAACATGTATTACAGTTTTTTGTTATTGGGAAATCAAAATTTCGTTAGGTATAATAAACTTCATTGTGGACACTTTAATATGTAAAAATCACAAATTAAAAACTTTTCAAGGAAATATTGACACATTGCTTGCGGGAAACGAGTGAACGCGTGTTTCGCACACTGTCGCCAGAGAGCGGGTGCCGACAAAACACGGTTATTGCTAATTGGCGGTGGGATGCGGGAAACGTGTAAAAATGGGTAAAAACGAAGAAACGAAGGAAAAATTACGTAGCATCTATTATTAGAAGTTGTACTTTGTAGGTACCAGACGATTGGTAGAGTTCAGAAGGGAGATCAAAGTCATAAAAAAGTAATAAATTTAGTTGTTTTTTCTTGCATTATTTCTTCAGTTATCGCGATATGTATTAGTTTTGTCACGAGGTTTTCTGTTTTCGCTCCTGGATATACATATTACGTACAAAATGCCGAACTATCATTGTATATTCGTGATGGATCGCTGTCCTTATCGAACTGTTACTGAAAGGTTATTTGTTAAATTAGGTGTACAACTTTGCTACGGTCGTGTTTTTCTGAAATTCAAAGCTTTATTGTTAAAAACTGGCTATACACTTATGATTCAAAGTATTGTCCATTGCTGGTCACTACTTTCTTCCATCTTTCGGCCAGCGCACGAATCCAGCGTTGAAAAAACTGGTCATCTTTTTTCCACAAATCGATCCAATTTTTTGTCAGCCAGGTTGTGTGCCATTGATCGAAACAATCGATAGTCAAAGGGAGCAACGTCTGGAGAATACGGTGGGCGGGGTAGGACTTCCCATTTCAACGTTTCCAAGTATGTCTTGACCACCTTCGCAACATGGGGTCGAGCATTGTCACGCTGCACCTCCCGCAAATGACGAGAATTTGGCTCGTAAACTGTCATTTTCAATCGTGATAACTTTATGATGCAGACACAAATGGACTAATGTTTCTATGGGGTTATGTTGACAGATGCCTAAGTTTATTGCTTGACGTCTATGACCTATTTATTTGGACCACTACTTACCGCTAAAGCCATCTATAGGAAAACGGCGGAAGCAAAGTTGTACACCTAATATAATTTCTATAATGAAGTGTTTTTTTTTTAATTTTTTTTTTATATAAGATTACAAAAACTATAAATTAACTATAAATAAATATATAATAAAGTGATATCTTTTCATAGTAAATATGCAATGAAAACGGACTACAGTAAAAATGAGAATGATGGAGAATTATTTATGGTTTTAAAGTTTATTTTGTAGAACTCCATTTTAATTTTTAGGTTTTTTACTTTTATTTAAACAATAATTATTATTATTTTAATTTTTAAAAAACAGTTTTTAGTTAAAAGCTCTGCGATGTAATTATTTTTACGCGTGACAGCTGTTTCGCCTTCTGAGGGCATTATCAAACAGTTTGATAATGCCCTCAGAAGGCGAAACAGCTGTCACGTCAAAAAATAATTACATCGCAGAGCTTTTAACTAAAAACTGTTTTTAAAAATTAAAATAATAATAATTATTGTTTAAATAAAAGTAAAAAACCTAAAAATTATGATGGAGAATTGTGTAAAGACAAATTAGTTTTGCAATAGTGACGTTGAGAATCGTACCGCTAACGAATCTAGTGATGATAAAGTTATAACTATTTTGCGAAAAACATTATTTCACGCCCGAATCAAAAAAATCGTCCACTTTTGGCGTGGAGTGGCGAAAAACTCCCGCAAAAAATGTGTCAAGCATAAGGCCGGGTTGTTTAAGGTCATGTCAGATCAGGTTAGGTTAGGCAGGGCGGTGTACTGACTGTTGTCCGTGGTGGTGGAGGCGGAGTGGTGCGAGGTGGTGGTGGTGCCGGCCTCCGTGGTGCCGCTGCCCGAGTTGTTGAGGGTAGTCAGGGTGGTGGTCTTCACGATCACCGAGCTCTGGTTCACCGAGGAGGTCTGCAATCGCACAATCGCAACAAACACATCATCACCAATACATCGATAGAATTATTGCTAAATAAACACCAAAAGTTTTATCATAAAAGCTACTTTTAATTTAAACATGATGAAGATTGCAAAATCCATCCGGTCCTAATAATAATAACAGTGAATTTATATAGCACAGTTTTCACCTCAAGTGTGCTTTAGAAAATTAATTTCTTAAGCGTGCAGTTATTAATGGGAAGTCAATGAGCGGTGCTTACAACATAATTTTGAGAAATAATAAGAAAGTGATTTGAATCAAGATTGCGGGGTGGCGCTGCGCTTGTAGTTTCACTGCGACGATACTTTAAATGTGTCAACAATTTGAACAAATTTTCTGATTTATTATTGTTTTTTTACATTAACTCAACACAGAAGGCCCTGAGGGAAATAATTTCTCTCAGTGCCTATGTCATCTTTGGGGATGCTGTGTGAAAGGTGTTTTTGAGAAAAGCAAGGAGTGAACCTGGGTCTTGAATAGGCCCGTGTTGAAGGAGGGAGAAAACACAGAGGGCGGCAAATAGTTCCACAGTCGAGCTGTTGAACACACGAGTCGTAGAAGCGACCTGTTTTCATGTATCGAATGTAAACCGTGTACAAATGTTGGGCGCGCGTTTGGCAAGTTTCCCGACTACGCACCGGTGCCAAAGGGATCAAGGATGCAAGTTCATCGGAGTATCTTCGTTTGAAATACTGGTAGAAGGATGACAGCATTTTCACTAGATATCTGCGTTCCGAAGATTGCAATCCGTCTGTTGAGATAGGAGAATCTATCAAACGGATCGCCCGTTTCTGCAGTCTAGGGTTTACGTTTCATAGGCACCACAACTCAAATAAATAAAGACATCTTGAACTTCGGAAGACTATCAAACTTGGAGGGAGCTGGACGCCAGAAGGCTCATCAAGAAGAAAGACTTTACCTGCAGGTTGATGGTTCCGATCTTGGCGGCCAGCTGCTCGGGGCTGTTGGCTCCGCTGCGCACGGCTGCGATGAGGTGGTCCTTGACGCTGTCCACCGTGATGTCTCCGATGCTCTGCGAGGACATGGTCACGTTGTGCTGCTCCTCGCCCAGGCCGTTCTCGTCACCTGACTGCAATCGCACAACACACATCAGCAAACGGCTCAGTGAAAGTAAATCAATCGGCACGTACAATATTATCATGCTCAGGCGGGGTTAATGTTGTGGTATGTTCCCGGCAACATTATTTCTACTGGAATAAAGTGGTTTGATGGTAACCGTTAGTGTACAACGAGTGTGCGTTCACAACCATGCAACCGTTTTTAAGATGGCTATCAGTCCCTTAAGATAATGAGGCGAAGACGGTTTAATTGAGCCCACAAAGTCCTGAGCTTGTCACTTATACATACATGTCAATATAATAATAATAACAGTGAATTTTTGTGTGATAGTGCATGTGTACATCGACAGATTAAAAAACAATTTACTAGAAGCTAACGGTGTAAAAAATCCAGATGAAAAGTATCTATAAATATGAACAAATTTGTTAAAGCAGAGAAAAGGAAATAATGTTAAAGACAGTTAACATGTTGGTACTTAAAAATATCAATATTCAAGTATTATAAGGTGACGATTCTAAAAATGCAAACGGTGTGAATATAACAAATAACTTAAGGTAAATCGTTGGGGCTTTCTCTGTTATTTGTTGGATGATTTGACTGTGAGCCATACCTTGTGGTCCCCATTGTGAAGCCCCTCATCGTGTGAGCCAGGGGTGGGGGGGTCAATTGGTCGCGCCCAGGCGGGCAGGGGCAGGTAGCAGCGGGCTTTCGTCACCTGAAACACACAAGAAAACCAAATGTTTATTTCAAAATTACAAAGAACTGAATTATAGCGTATTGTTATTTGCGGTTTCAAAAGGTAATGAATGATATATTATTGTGACACGTACCTTGGTGGCAGACAAGGTGATGCGCTGCAGTTCCGAGGAGGAGTGCAGATAGAGGGCCTCCCCGAACTTGGAGAAGGTGAGGCTGCTGATGCCACTGAAAAAGAGACACAGGTTTTTTCTAAAACATTAGGAGAATATTCATACCAGGAGCACATAAGAATGAGGAGATATTAACAGGATAGCAGAGGTATGCAGAAATTGAAATGATTATAGCAACATTAACGAGGAGATGGTGATAGAATATAGATTCGAGAACCATAATTTGTACCAGGAGCACATAATGTAATGCACAAAAATGTCACTGTCAACGGGTTTTTGATACAATATCACACAGTAAGTTATTTTTTTTAAACTTAAAGTTGGTATTACAAGCAATGAACTAAACTTTTTTAAAAGCTACCTTGATGAATGCAAAAAACAAGTAAAAATACAGAATATACCCAGCAACCAGTGCTTAACTGACTATGGAATTCCTCAAGGAAGCATATTAGGACCAAATTTGTTTCCGTTGTATATTAATGACATATGCAACCTTCATATTCACGGAAAAAATGACAGTTTTGCTGATGATACCGTCTATTCATCTCTAGATCAAATTTATTAATCATTGCACATCTTTATATGTTCTTTTTTTTATTGCAAACTGCATTTCAATAAAGATAATAATTATTATTATAAGAATGAGAAGACGGTTGAATAATAGCAGAGGTCCGAACAGACAGAGTCAGAATCACATTAGAATTAAGAAAACAAATGGCGATAGCAAAACTCTAAAAACAAACGAATGAGCCTTGCTTGTATTAGGAGTACATAAACTACGGTAACTTGGTAACAGCATAGCAGAGGTTTGAAATGTTTCAAACAAGCCTGACTAGTACCATAAACACATAATTACTTTTACATTAATTAAACTTTTTTAAAAGAAAGACAAACTTTCCCTGTTATTTCTAATTTTGAAACTGTTAATTCGTGGTGGAATTCCATTTTAATGATTTAATAAAACAAATTTGTAACTTTATTCCACTTTTATTATTTTGACTGGACCGGTTTCACCCTATGACGGCCATCTTCAGACTAGTACAAGTGTTTGTTAACCTACGGCTTATATACTATTTTTAGGGATGTTAGAGGTAGTAAACAATGATTTTACTTTAATTATATTCATCAGTATTGTTGCATGATTTTAATAGTTACAGGGTAAAAGTTACTTTTAATTTATTGGTATTACTATTTTATATATCTATCTGGAATATTTATTTATTTTATTTAATATTTAAGATGGGTTACAGTTGCATTTCTATAAATATGAATTGACAATGTATTTATATAATGAAAGGTTGGTGAATACTGATTGTTAATGAGTTTACTTTAGGTTTTCCCATCTCAATTGTGATGTCCAGATGTACAACATAATTTTCTAATTATTGGGTTACTCCCAGCATTATGGTATATTAGTTTTATGATTCTATTCATTATGCACTGTTAGAGTAGATTACTTCTATTATTATAATTTCTCGGTACCAAGGAATTTTTGAGTGCTATGCACTTTGGTAATAACTTACATTTATTGTTATTACCTATTGATTGTTTGGGATTTTTTAAGTGCATTTACATTATGATATGTTTTTAGTTAGGAATATACATTATTACATTGGATCGGATGATAAAATTATAATGGGTATAATAGCGAAGACTTTGCAAATGATTCTAGTTGTTTATTCATGACAAATTGTGGGTCAACTTTATTAGTTAGACGGGTTATTTCCATTGATTCTAGTCTGTCTAATTTCTGTCCTTTCGATTAGACAGACTAGAATCAATGGAAATAACTCGTCTATATATTTATAGAAATGCAACTGTAACCCATCTTAAATATTAAATAAAATAAATAAATATTCCAGATAGATATATAAAATAGTAAAACCAATAAATTAAAAGTAACTTTTACCCTGTAACTATTAAAATCATGCAACAATACTGATGAATATAATTAAAGTAAAATCATTGTTTACTACCCCTAACATCCCTAAAAATAGTATATAAGCCGTAGGTTAACAAACACTTGTACTAGTCTGAAGATGGCCGTCATAGGCTGAAACCGGTCCAGTCAAAATAATAAAAGTGGAATAAAGTTACAAATTTGTTTTATTAAATCATTAAACATTCCCTGGTTACGAATAACCTGACAATATTTGAATAACTCCTACGACCATCATAATAAGCGGAAGATGTTGCTTGTGTAATGATAGAGGACTTAGCCAGCAGAGGAATTGTACCCATGACGCCCGGGTGGGAATCCGACGCGTTTGTCCACTCAGCTACCGGCCGGTCACCATTATAAGATGGTAACAGATGATAACAGGTTAAGTGAAGTTGGAAAAGCAACAATTGAGGCTATCTTATACCAAGAATACATGACAGTGAGAAGGTGATATCAAGTGCTACTAACTTGATGTCTTCTTTGCGCACGGCGGCCGCATTGAGCTGCCGTCTGAGGTCGGGCACGCTGAGCACCAGGCAGTCCCCGAGGTTGGTCAGGCACAGCAGGCAGCACTCGGTGTGCTTCACGGTGCGTGTGGCCTCCGTCACGTAGCACGAGAAATGGGCGAAACCCATGCGACGCACCTGCAACATTAATGACCGACAAATCAGAAATATTCATCTCACTTCAAAGCTCAAGAAAGGTGTAACGGCCGGTCATAACAAACCGTGAAAAGCATAAAAAACTAGTAACTACAAAATAGGCTTGATTTTAACGTCAACAGATGTCACTCTAAGTGTATAGTAGAAATCTTCATTACCTACTTCAACTGGAATTAAGAATTGAGATTAGTATCTTTAGAAACTAGCAGGGACTCTGCTCGTCTCATTTGTATATGTAAAAAAAGCCATAACCACCAATATTATACGGTTGGTTTGCTTAAAAAATGGCCAGTAATTATTATTATTTATAGTTAATACTGTGAATTTGAAATAATTTTTATTACAATGACTTCCTCAGTGGGATTTCCCGTGCTGAGGAATGCATTTTACATTGGTTGGGAGTTATGAGATAAGGTTACAAGATGGCGTTGTGTTTCAATGTGTATTGGAATATTTTGTCAACTTATGTCTCCCTGTTATCCCAGATTATTTTTTTATGGATGAATTTATTGATGTTTTTTAGGATGTGACCCCATTGTAAAGTTGTATGCCGTAGTTAAGATAATTGAATTTCTCTGTCCAAATGTAGTTTGTTAACTGAATGATTGTGATGTAAGTTAGTAGTGCCGCTTACCCTGGAGCCCTCGTGCGCGGTGAGCTTATACTTGCAGTAGGGTTTTAGCGACGGCAGCGAGAAGATCTTGAACTGCTCCTCGGGGGCGATGATGACTCGGTGAGGCTGTGTGGAGTCAGGTAGCGGCGATACTCCCCTCTCAACCTGCAAATACGGCAGTTAAATTACATTGGAAGAAAGTTACGTTATATTGGCAGAAAGTAAAATTATATTGGAGGAAAGTAAAATTATATTGCAGGAAAGTAAGAATACATCGCAGGAAAGTAAAAATACATTGAATACTAGTAAAATACTTAGAATTATATTAAGGGCAGTCAAATTATATTCAGAGAAATATTTTACTGGGGGCTAGTAAAATCATATTTAGTCACTTCCACGACAAAACCAAAATTATCAGTCCTTACAATTTTTCCAGGACAAAACATCACGGTAAGTGAAAAAATATAGGAATATTATATCGGAGGCATAAACATTTCCTTCTATATTATCCTTGTTGGTTGATACCCCAAGCTTGGCTGACAGACGAATCACAATCAAATCTCAAAATAGATAATAACTTTTGAATAGGTTAGTTGAGATCTTATCACATTAGGCACTGGAGGTAATTTTTCGCAAAAACGGCGCTATACAAATTATCCAATTACGTATTATTATTAGGATCATATTACAGTGAAAGACAATCATATTATATTAAGAAAAAATCATACTATATTGAGAGAAAATCATACTGTATTGAGACACAATCATATTATATTGGGAGAAAAATCATAGTTTATTGAGAAGAAATTATACTATATTGGGAGACAATCATATTATATTGAGAGAAAATTATACTATATTGAGATACAATCATATTATAATGAGAGAAAATCATACTATTTTGAGGCATTTCCATATTACAAAATATGTTGAGAGTTACCTCTAATGGTTCTGGCAGAGGGACCGAAGCGCCGTCCAGCACCGTGATGCCTATCACTGGGGCGCGATGCTTCAATTGAATTTCCTTGGCTAGCTGGCACGTCACCTGAACAAACATAAACACAAATCATCAATTCAATTTCATTGCTAGCAACCCGGGCATTCATTAATAATTTGCGTACGAGACACTCACGCCCGTGGCGTTTACTATAAAATAGTCGTATGATAAACGCTGAATTGATTGATTGAAGATCTGATGGTATACTCACGGCGTCTTCCATTCTCTTGGCGGCCGAGGGGATGGCGATGGTGAAAACGTGGACCGTTCCGTTATTGGTGCCGGCCCAGAGCGTGGGGACCGTGTTCTGGACTGGAAACAATCGTCATTATTGCAACTGCACACCAAAACCACACTTTGTTATAAATAATCTAGGAGTAGAGACAATCCTAATTTTGAAACTATTAATTTGTGGTGTACCTCCCATTTAATGATTTTAATATTACTAAATTTTTTACTTTATTCCACTCTATTTTATTAAAGACCTGAGCGGTTTCACCTTACGACGGGCATCTTTAGACTGGCGGGCATCTTCAGACCAGTCTCAAGATGTCTATCAGAAAATGAAACTGGTCAGGTCTTAAATAAAAAATAGTGGAATAAAGTAAAAAAATTGGTATTATTAAAATCATTAGAGACAACTCCTATCAATGTATTATCAATGTAGGAGAAAATTTGTATGCTGTAGCAGCAAAAATGCAAGTTCTTCGAAAAATAGGTTGAAAAAGCCCTGGCATCGTGAAATTTGCACAGATTTTTCTGTCAAAGCAACTATTTTCAGATGGCAAAATCATCCCATAAAATTCTATATAAAGAAAAATTAAATTGCTGGTCAAAAACTGGTAGTAAAACTATTGTAGCTTGACATGCCTAACTTTGCAGACAATGATGTGGTTAGTGTTGATTTTGTCGATAAAAAAATGTATTGATTTAAAAAATTATCGACTGCAAAGCTACCCGTGTCAAGCTGTACAACTTGAAATGTTGTTTCCCAATAGAAAAGTAAAAGGATTACTGGGGCACAGTTCTTCTAAACAATGTCACAAAAGCATTGTTTCTATATGACTTTGCAAGTAATTCCCTCATATAAAGTTTGACAGTATCACAAGAAGAACGAACCATTGATGAGGAAGGTCCTGGCGAAGTGCAGGCAGCGCACCATGGAGCCGTTGGAGTCGTCCACCGGCCGGGCCTCCACCTGGCGCTCCACGGGCTTGGCCTCCAGAGGGTTGAAGGTGTCTCCTGACTCCTGCGTCGGCTTCTTGGGGGCCTCCTGGAAGGGGAATAACCACAGTTTAACATAATATATCGAACCATAACAACATGATCATTGTCAGTCACTTCCCACGTCAATAGAAATTAATGTATTACTTAGCGTTGTGACCGCTCCGAAAGAACTCTATTGGCGGCAGTTCAGTTTCATACCTCACTGCCATACATTAGGGTTGGTATAAGCGCTCCATTGTGGACTGCTAGCTTTGCTTCTTTGGTCAATTTTTTAGTTGCGCCGACAGCGTTCAGTCCTTTATTAATGGAGTTTCTTCCATTCACCTTACACAGTCAAATAGTTAAGTCAACGATATGTATTTTTCAGTTGTATACAGTTTTGTTATAAGTTAATAGTAAAGTGAACCTGGAACAGTTCTTGGTAACTAGCAAAGTGGAAAGCAAGAAAAACAGAGGAAAATCACTGATACATTGGACAGATCAAGTATAACGGGTGTCTGGGACAGTGGTACCCATGGCTCTCCACGCAGCGTAGAACCGTGACGAGTGGAGGGGTCTGGTTCGCCAGGACAGTTGGAGTGTGGGTCGCGACCTTCAGCAATGGGGCAATGACTCAAGAAGAAGTAGTAAAGTGATAGTGTTTGAAAGGAGATCATTCGATGAGAAGATGTCTACCAAAGAGGGGAGAGACCTACTCTGACACGGGAACGTAGGGTTTACCTTCTTAGCATCGGCATCTGCGGTGGGGTTGGCCCTCCTCTGCGAGCGTCCTTTCCGCAACCTCCTGAAGGACTCCCTCAGGGACTTCTTGAAGGACTTGCGGCGGGAGATGGGCGTGTCACCGGCGCCGGTCAGGTCTGAGAAGAACACATATAAATTATAACTTTGTTTGATAGAAATACATTGCTAGAAGTAAAAACTACTGTTGTAGCAGCATAAAAAGTAATTGTATATGGCCTGTTCAAAAGAAAAGGTGAATTTTGAATTTTCGCAGGCTGTGTACATTCGATTATCGTTTTTTTTTGTTTTGTTATGTTGATACACATATGTTTATTATATGTTAGCATTATCAGCCATTTTGGATTGGTGGTTTGTTTTTGACAACTGGAAAGGTTAGTCACGTTTTTGTGTGTTCTTCGATTTTTTACTTTTTAAAAAAAGGCCTCGTATATCTACCAATGGAGTCGCTTTTTCAAATACTTTCCACCTCTTCCAGGTTCATATTATTTGACACCATTTCTGTTTCATTCGCATTTTTATTCGACACACCTTCATCCAGCAGTGTATGAATAAAGGCTGATGATGAATACATTAGGCGTTGAAGACAACATTTTACAAAGGCCGGACTTGGTATTATCGTGAGTTTAGTATAGCCAACCCTCCTAGGATGAACGCAGAAGAATGGGTGGGTTACCGTTGGGGTTGAGGGTGCAGCGGTGCATGACGGCCACGTTCCTCTTGTAGTCGAAGAGCGCCAGGCCGTGGGCGGTGCCGGCAGCCAGCAGGCCCCACTCCGACTGCAGCGACACCCAGGTTATGGCGGCCGGGGGCAGTATCTGCATCAATGACGTGGCCTGGAAACAAACCGTACGTTGTAATGACACGCATCCACTTTACATTATACGAGAAAAGCAGAGTCACATTCACACATGTATGACTATCTACAAAATATGGATCATATCATTATATCTTTATTTGTTAACTGTCGAAAATGCTCTACTCTCTTCTGATAATATTTGGATAACTTTTATAGCGCCGTTTTTGTGAAAAATCACCTCAAGGGCGCTGTAAAAGGGCGATATTCTAAAAAGACTCTTGATCAATGACAATGAGTACTGTGAAATGGTAGACTTCTTCATAATAATAATAATAACAGTGAACTTATATAGCGCAGTTTTGTGATATTTTACCTCAAGTGCGCTTAATGTCTTTGAATCAAATAAAAAGCAACATATTAAAGCATGCGTTAAAGAACTCTTATGTGCATTGTTATAATAAAATTAATTATCGTCTGTGGTATATTCTTATTCTGTTTTTATTTGTCATCCCCGCAAATGTTGGACCTTGGGAGGTTGGCCGCCAGACCGGCGGAGAAGAGCATTTCATTCCTTGGCTACCTACCGATGCAAAGGTAAGGTTCAACCCTTAGTCAGTGTTCCACAAATTATGCCATCTTTAATTTATTTTGGAGAATTTGTATCAGAGCCAGAGAAAGCTTGGAGATTCAAAGCCACAATTGCGATAGTGAGCGAAAGACCCCCGAAGCTAGTGTGTAGTTATTTGGATATATATTTTTTTAACCTATAAATAATATGACACATACAGTGTGGCAGTTAAAATATGGATAATTTTCATGAAGCAATTTTGAATGGGCCAATTTCTAATTCTAAATTAATAAATGGAGAAAGGGGTTTTGTGATTTTAATTTGTTATTCTATGGTGTCCCCAAACTCAGCGGTATGGACAACTGCTGAAGTGAGACACTCGTAGTGGGCGCTGGCACAGGAAGCTGACGATAGATATGTAGTTTGAAATGATAAGAAACGTACCTGGAAGCCCGGAGGCATAGTGATAGGGCCGGTGCGGAGGTTGAGGTGGTCGTGTCCCTTCCATACAAAACTGTCTCTGTCAGACACTATGTTCATGGTCACGTACTGCAAACAAACAAACAAACTCGGACATTAGAAATTAAACATAATGTGTGCAACTATAAAATTTTGTATCACCATTTTAGGGTGACCGATCAGATGTTGGCGTGGGCCAAATAGTTGGTAATAGTATAATAATCTCGGCGTGGACCAATCAATCAGGAATAGTCTAACAGTTACTGTGTGTCCAATTGAGTGTGTGTATCCTCACCTTGACCTCTTGGCTGACTTGCTGCGAGCCCAGCGTGGCGGTGATGACGTGTCCGGCCGTGCCAGCCACGAGCAGCGTGCCGGTGAGCGGGCAGAGCGCCAGCTTCTTGACGGCGAGGCGCGGGTCGTCGCTGTACGGGTCGAATACGCCGGCCTTGCGGAACGGCGGCCACTCTTCCTCTCCGTCTTCGTCGTCGGCCGCGGGGGACTCGGCCCCGCCCGCCTCCTCCAGACCGTCTTCGCCACTACGCAACACAGATAAACCCGATTAGCCGAGTGGTAGATACTCTCGGTATCGCCCTGGTGAAAGGCCACCATTCAAAAATGAAACATTGCTTGAAACGTCTTTAGCTGTTTTTAGTGACCAGATCTGAATAGCCAGGTGGTACTTCCTCTTTCCCATCTCCTTTCCCTCCCACTCCCTTCAGCCTCCCAACATTTCTCAAATGTGGATTTCATAGTCGTACTGGCTCCAGGCAGTGGGACTCTTGTGTGGTGTTCATATAAAATAAAATTACAGATACAAATGGCTACTCCATGCATATAAGGTTAGCATATATATTATCATCAGCCATCACCTTAAGCTCCTAGAGACGAGTGCTATTACACAGCTTTGCGAGCGCCCAGGTAAAAACAAATTTAAATAATAAACGTGCGCCGTATTGATGAAAATGTTTAAAAATTGTTAAAAAATGCCACTTAATCATGTATTTATGAATAAAACAATCGTGCAGACAATACAAAACATAGACAGATTAAAACTAAATGGTTGTTCAGAAATTATCATAATGAACTAAAATAAAAAGAAAACATGAAGTTTGAGAACCCAAATACATATTTAAAAAGCACAAATGATAAAATATTGTCTAAAGTTTTGGACATTTGCTTTTTCTAGCCTGCTCCAACTGGATGATTTTTATAACCTGTTCAAAATATTAAAAAAAAAAAACAGACAATAATACATGCAGGAAAGGCGAAAAATATACCAGCAAAACAACCCATCCAGCTGTTTCCATTCCCGAGTGCAACCTAACCTAACGCTTTTTACTTTAAATAAATAATAATAATAATATTTGGATGATTTGCATAGCGCCGTTTTTGTGAAAAACCACCTCAAGGGCGCTGTACAGATCTTATTTTCTATTATTACATATTAATTCCTAGTTTTAAATAAAGACAAACATTCCCGGGTTACAAATAACCTGACAATATTTCAACTCTTTTGACTTCCATCATTATAAGCAGAAAACGTTGCTTGTGCAATGATGGAGGACTTAGCTAGGCAGAGGACTGAACCTGCGACATCTTGGTAGGAACCCGACGCTTAGGACCATTCGGCCACTTACCGAACAAACCTTAACGACGTTAAGTTTGTCTTCAATATCATTTCCTTTTCTTCGCTTTGACAGTTTTTAAAATACGAATACATACTTTTCATCTGGAATTTTACACCCTTAGCTTCTGCACTACTTAGCACACGCATTGTTATACCTATATCTGAACATTTTTACACGATTTATGATAACGATCGTGATTTGCGATAGATTTAATGTGTATAGATATCTGTTATATATTATTTTCTCGTTGTTATATTAGGTTATTTGATTTAGTGTGAAGTGCACTCGAGGTGAACTCTCACAAATCTGCGCTATATAAATTCACTGTTGTTATTATTATAACATAGGTTGACATAAGTGTGGATAAATTTGGATGGGTGTTTTTACTGGTCCGAGAAAATTGTGAAATGCAAAGGAACTGAAACAAACAATTATGAATAAACTAAACATCACCTACGATACAGATTGTGTTAGATTGGTAAGGGAAACATAGCACATACCTCAGAGCGATGCGTTTTAGGCCGCTTTGTAAGCCAAAAGCATTCCGCAGGCGTGGGGATGGGAAATATTCAGAAAGTTAACTACGGTACAAACATACGTAGGTACGTATATTCATAATGCTATACTCCATATTGGAAATTTTATTTTTTTAGTTTTCGGTCATCCAAAGCAGAAGCATATCGCGTTAAAGTAAAATTGAATAAATAATAGGACGTAGTTATGCAGAAAGTGTCCAACCCTAAAAGAGATGAAACTGAGAAAAAGGCGTTTGAAAATGTGACAGTAAAAAAGCATTAATATGCGTAGTCGGCATTTGTAATGTGAAAATCAGTGTTTTTTTTTCTTTATGAGCATTATTATAAATAGGTTATTTATAATTTATTAATTTGTTTATTACAACAAAAACAAAAATCTTAAATTATCCTACATTTATAGTGTTTTTAAACTTTAAGGGTAAGCACCCAAAAATACACACTTTCTAGCTTTCTAGTACAAGCAAAACTACAAATGATTCAACTGTTAATTCCATACAGGTAGTTGGGAAAATGTCTAAGGTTTCCGGTGAATACAGTTCATAAACAGTAATATTTTAAATTCTTTATGAAATGCATACTGGAATTTTTGGTAAAACCTTCAAAAATGCCTTTGCTGGTTTCAAACTGCACTTTTTACTGACATTTTAGTAAGTTTTTCGTAGAATTTAAAGGATTACAGTAAAAAAATTGTGTTCACTGGAAACCTCAGACATTTTTCTAACTTCTCGTAGAAAGTTTGCAGATAAATCATTTGTAGTATTGCTTGTATTAGAATGCCACAAAGTAACGTTTAGCATCATTTTGAGTTCTGACCCTTAATTTAAGTCAAATATCTGCAATGTGCGTTAGTAAAAAAAATAATTACAAAAAACTATTGCATTTGGAGCTTGGATGTTTTCAGCAAATATAAATCTCGTATTTATCTATAGGAAAACATGTAAAACTCGATTTTGTCAAATTGTGGGTTGGACGCTTTCTCCATAACTACGTCCAATTCATGGTTTTGTAAAGACTCCATAATATATATATATTTTTTATGGTTTTAATTTCAAAACGCGTATCAGTTGAATTTGAAAGAACAAAACACATAAAAGTTAAAAATTCTGAGGTGAACTGGAAAAAAGAAAAAAAAGTTCTACATTTGAAATTGAAAATATTATTATTATTGTGTGTTTTTGTACCGACTCATTCAAGTAGATGTGCCTTGAATACCTTTTAATGATTAAAATAGTAAGTTCGGGATGTCTCAAACTCCATCACTAAAATCAGCTGTCACGCACAAAGGTTACGTTTTTATTCTTGCCGGCTGATCAAAATTTGATCGAGAGGTCAAAAATTCCAAATGGCGCTGGTCGTCGATTTGACAGTCGCCAAACGTGATGAAGTTTGAAGCAACCCGACCTTAATTGAACAGGGGAAATGTCGAGCTGGTTAGTAAATAGAAACATTAGTTGCGGGGGATAGGGAACAGTGTACGTAAGTAGTATGCGGGGTTTAGACATCTGTGCAGGAAACAGTAATGTTAGTATGTATTGTGGGGGAATGCAAACACGGTTCCAGGTTAAGTAGTTGTGCACTTCACATGGAGGTGATCTCACGTAACATACATGCCTTGCTGCCTTACTTATGTCATATAAAGTGGAATAGATTCAATTTGTTGTTGTTAATTTGTGTAAAACAAGACAAGTTGATTGCAACATAACCCATTACATAAATATCCGTTCAGAATTAAACATAGCACATGTAATAAACTGTAAATCAAAATACCCTGACTTACCTTCCAGACTGCAATAAAACACTCTGATAACACTTTCAGACTGCAACAAAGCATGCCAAACTGTCGGACGAAAAATACACAAAACATACTTCCAGAGCGCACTCAAACACTTTTAGACTAAAACAAAACACAGTGAATCTACAGGCAGACTGAAGTTAAATACACTGAAAACTATCAGACTGCAATAAACACACTGAACTCACTGTTATACTGCAACAAAACACAGTTAATCCACAGACAGACTGAAGTAAAATACACAGAACTGTCAGACTGCAATAAACACACTAAAAACACTGTTAGACTGCAACAAAACACACTGAATTTACAGGCAGACTGAAGTAAAATACATTGAGAACTGTCAGACTGCAATAAACACACTGAAAACACTATTAGAGTGCAAAAAACCACACTGAATTTAAATACACTGAGAACTGTCAGATTGCAATAACCACACTGAATTAAAATACAATGAATATAGTTACAGGCTGAAGTAACTCCAAATAAATACACTGTCATCCTGCAACAAAACAACAACACACCGAATTCACAGACAGACTGAAGTTAAATACACTGAGAACTTTCGGACTGCAATAACCACACTGAAGTAATATACACTGAATACAGTTGCAGACTGAAGTAACATCAAATGAATACACTGTCATTCTGCAAAAAACACACTAAAATGTCAGACATCAACATGACACCAAACATACAAAGGCTGACCACACAACACCCATGAGGTCTGATATAACACTGCAACATGATATTAAAATAATACACATTGTAAAAAAAACTATTACTCATCTGCGTAAGAAACTTTGTGAATTCAGAAGGTGAATAATTAGCGTGTGCAACATTGAACGGTACCTGAAGAGATTGGAGGTGGACACCTTGAGCAGGGGAGTGAGGGTTACCCCGCGAGCGTCCCAGAAGGCGACGCTGCCGTCCTCGTGCCCCGTGATCAGCAGCTGCTGCTGGGCGTACTCCTCGGGGTCCGCGGGCTTGGCGCAGAGCAGAGACCCGCCCGTCACGGGCCACGGGGTGCTGGTGTACAGCTTCTTGGTCTGCGCCAGACCTGAGCCGATACAAACGAAGCCTGATTAGAGCGAGGCTTGGAATATATGTATAAAAAGATTCTAGACAGCTTATCAAATTTTATTTTTTGTGTGAATACCGCACTAGTCCCAACTGCCTGAGAACAGCAGGTCTATGGCATTCCCAATGTTGTGAAGATGAACGTAGAGGGAAGGGAAAGGACATAAAGATCAGTAAGGTTAGGAAGACTGTGATTCGGATTTAAAGACGCTCGGAAATCAACCCAGATTAATAGATACTCTTAGTAGCGCCCTGGTGAAAGACCACCATTCCGAATCGAAACGTTACTTGAAATGTCCTTAGCCGTGATTGATGACCAGATCTGAATAGCCAGGTACTTATCGACCTTCCTCTTTCTCATCTTCTTCCACTCCCCACTACCTTCAGCCTCACAACATACCCTGATTGGGAATACCATAGTTCTACTGGCTCCAAACCGTTGGGAGCAGTTGGAACTCTTGTGCAGTATTCATAAAAAAAAAAAATTAAAAAATAGATAAATCGTAGATACTCAAATCTACGACTCTGGAACATGCTGCAAATATACTATATATTATTTTATATGAATTAAATGTGAAATAGCACATATTAATTAAATTTTAAAAAATTGCGCACGCCGGGATTTGAACCTCTGGATTCGTAGTTGAGAGTCTTAACCACTCGACCATTTTTTGAAAAGAGAGCGTTGGGTGAAGTAACGTTAGAACTCTGCTGAAGTAACTATAGTTTGTTGACTAACCAGCCTGCAAAATATTATTATACACCTCCTGGGACACATTAGACACCAGATGGGTGCACGTCAGGGCGGACGCGTGCAGCGACACCAGGTAGGGAGGCCTCAGCATGCCCCAGCTGGGCTGCGTCAGGTCCAGCGCCACCAGCTCTTCCTCCAGCAGCACCAGTAGGGCCCCGGCCGGCTGCTGGAGGCCCGAAGGAGAGACTGCAGAGGCGGTGGTGGGGCGCTCCGAGGGGAACTCCTCGTCATGGTCCTCCAGCGGGAGGGAGGTGGTGGTCACAAAGTCTATTACCTGGAAATCATAAAAATAATAATTAGTTGTGATGACCTCTATAAAAAAAAATTACGATTTAAATTTTATTATCACATCTCATTCTCGGTTCGACCAATTACCACTCATTGGAAACGGGTCGATCTTTTTGTCTTTCGGGTAAGTCCTGTCGAATCCTGTATATGTCACAAGTCCACCGCTGGTCTCGAGACGTTAAACTAAGAGATAAGTGCATAAGAGTATCGCAGCGACTCATTACCCGTTCAGTTCTGTAATTGTACGATAATGACTTACTCTACTTGTGAAGTCGAAGCAGACGTGTTTGTCTCCCTGCACCACTGTCACGGTGTATTTGTCAGAGTAGGAAGAACGAGGCATGCCACCTAAAAAAAACAATTTAATTAAATTTTGTTGAATGCCCTTACAGTCTCCATCAGTTTTTATGAGTTTAAAAATTTTCAAATCGTTGTCAAAAAGCAAAATATTGAGAATCTAATCAAAAATATTTACGATGCCATTAAAAAAAGTAAAAATAAAATTGGACCTAAATGTGACCCTTGTGGTACACCGCTGGTAGCTAAGAATTTATAAGAAAGATTAGAGATGCTGAGGTTAAAGGGTTAGTTTACCGGCAAAGATGGTGATGTTCTCCCCCGTGTCCACACTGGTCCTCTGCAGCAGCTTAGTGATGGGTTTGCAGGGGAAGGGCCCGTACAGCGTAATCGGCTCTCTCAGCGGCCGCTCGCCCAAAGCCAACTCCCACGTCACGTACGAGCCGTCATTGTGCGATGATGTGAACTCCTTGCCTGCAAGACCATTGTGCATTAACGCCTAGATACAGCTCACCAATGTTGATTTAAGTGCCAGAGACCTGGAGTGGCAGCTCTTACCATCATTAAAGATTGTGTGAATTCAAATCAATCAATTATATAAAAACATTACAAAACGTTTTTTTAAATTTAGGTTGGGGTGTTTCGAACTTCATCACATTTGACGACCATCAAATTGACAATGATCCGTGGATGCTACGTTCAAGATAAAACAATCTACGTTGTCTACGATGAAGATAACCACCGGGAGCATGTCCATAATAGAATAGCAAGTTTTCAAACCACCCACAAATCAATCTGAAAAATTGGATAACAAAGTACACATCAGGAGAAAGTCAGTAGGATAGTCGAGGGCATCCACCACTTTCCTGAGCCGTTTTAAGGACCAAATGGGTTTCTCTATCGCTTCTCACGTCTTTTCGCCTCTGACTGTTCCTGCATAGCACGACATAAATCCAGTTGGTAAGATAGAGTCACGGGTAGTAAGCTTACCGTTCTCGTGCCAGCAGACGCTCTCCAACTGCTGGCTGCACTGGAAGGTGTTGGTGGCGCGCGCCGCTTCACGGTCCCACACCACGAGGAGGCCGCGCGCGTAGCCGATGAGCAGCAGCTCAGGCCGGTGGGGGTGCTCGCTCATGCACTCCACCGCGCCGGGGTTCAGTTTGTAGTCCTCGGGGCAGCTGGAAAGGAGAAGAAAGATTAGCACAGGGTCATTACTGCATTACGTATTATACAACAGCGAGCAAATGAGAGAGACTCTTACAGTAAGATCTCACTCCAGAAGACAGAAGGAAACTCAAGTAACCCCATAAATTCTGTTCCTCTGGTTCATTGCAACCTACAAAATCTCACAGTGGTTTCATGCCCAAATGAATTAACATTCATAGTTCAGACAGTGCATAATTCTCCGCCTTACGTTGCCACTGACTAGCCAACTTCTGGGGAACATGGGACACGGAACTCAACCAACGTCATTGTTGCGGCTGCATCTGAGTGGCTCAGCTCTTTTCCCAATAAGCGATGGATGCAGATGATGCGGCGACCACCTTGAAGCACGCTCCATTTAATCTATTTCTATTTTATTTTTAGTATGAATTATGACAGATTTGGTATTACACCATCCACCCAGTCTTGGCACAATGAAAGGAAGAATATTTACTTCTGCATCACCACATCCTGGTAGATGATGTCCTCAGCCATGGAGAAGCTGTCTAGGTCCAGGAGGTAGATGTTGCCCCCCTCGGTGCCGAGCAGGGCGCGCTTGCCCCCCGCCTCTGCGCACACGCTCCACACCAGCTTCAGCTTGCCCTCCAGGGCCAGGGACTTGGTGCAGATAGAGGCCCCCGTCCCCCGCCTCCCACAGGTGCAGGCTGTTGTCTGAGAGGACTGAGAGAAGCTTTCCTGTCCCTAAAATAGGAAAAATGAGAAAAATCGTTTATTTATGGTTAGCGGTATGTTTACGCAAGATGAGCGAAAGATGTGGACCAGCAGTAGAAGGTCATTGAACAGCATTTGGTGCAATCACAGTCACTGTGCGTATATGATACACAAATGGGGCATTTGAACACACTGTGCAGTCCCCTTCACCAGTCACACATCCGTGCTGAACCAAGCGACTTCATGACGAAGAGTCAGAACACACTGTAGAAGAATATCCCCTTCACCAGTTTCCCGGAGGCACATCCGTGCTGAACCAAGCGACTTCGCGAAGAAGAGTCAGAAGCAAAAAAGGAGGTAAGTAAACTGAGGAAGATCGTCATCATCTGCGCAACAACCTAATCCTCAAAACAATCACAACTATGGAGAGTCCTGGTCGCCTATAGGAAACGCTTCCAATCCTGCTGTCCAATTAAGTCAAGGCTTCCAGCACTCCCTCGTGTTGCAGGCTGACTGTAGAGAAGCATCTTTAATGGATAGACAAATTTTCATTCTTACTAAGCCGTCCCAGTTTGATGAATCTGATTTTTTACAATACTTGCAACAATTGGAATAGTTCTAGCTCTTCCACAAAGCACTATCGACTACCTCATCTATAGTATTAATACGCTAAGCCGTATTCTATACTTGATTTGTTAGATCGCCGTACGATACACGTGGAAAATTATAAATGCTAATTTTCGCTCATGCCTAAAAAAGTCTGAAATTTTATTCCGATTACGCTACTTCACGATTTACTCACCACGTCCTTTTTGACGTGTGTGTAAAGACTAAACTGCTAACTAGTGAAGTCCAAGTCGGGTGGTCAAGGGCTAGGGAAAGACGGTATTTGCTGGAGGGCAACGAATGGTACGGTTGGTCGTTTACTGACTCACCAGGGATGAAGTGAAGGTGCGTGACGGCCGCGTCGGGGCTGGTGTGGTGGCCCGAGTACTCCACGCCCGGCTTGCCCAGCAGGCGCAGGGCCCCCGAACAGGTGCCAAGGGCCAGCAGCCGCAGTAGGGGGTCCCACGCCATGGCCGACGGCTTGTGGGGGAAGCCATGCTGCACTGTCTGCAATGGACACAAAACAATACATGGTGAGAAATGATGGATTGTCAATATACTGGCACGATGCTCCTTGAAAGCCTAGTTCTAGGCCAAGAGATTGCGGTATAATCCTGACAAGTACGAATCAAATATCGTTTTAATTATAAAATGTTGTATCATTTTTCTCCAGAGTGGAAAACGCTACAGCATGGTTCAAAAGACTAGAGAAAAATTCAGCACAACGATTTTTATCAGGATAATAACATTCGTATGCCTACAATATGTCTAACTAAGAAAGGAGTGTGAGAAGAATATATGACGCGAAAGTGAATGGAAGAATAAGTCGAGGGACGCCCGAGGAAGACGTGTCGCGATCAAGCGAATCATATATGTGATTCGGACCATGTTGAAGGTCAGAATAACGAAGAATATGTATGAGATGATGTATGAATGTGAATAAGGCAAGGAGTGTATGCCAAGACAGAGTTTTATGGCGGTCCATCCTCTCGGCCTACCCCTGCGGAGAAACGGCATGATGGTTAGTTAGTTATTCATGTACATTCTTGACACTCCTGTCTCACGTTCTAATCTTGTTAATTTTGCTTACATTAGGTTTGCATCCTTTGTAATTCTTATTTCCACTTTAGTCAATAGTCTGACGGACTCCGTAGTCGAGTGGTTTAGACGCTTGGCTACGAATCAAGAGGTCGCGGGTTCAAATCTCGGCGTGCGCGAATTACATTTGATTCGTATGTGTTGTTTTTACGTTTGATCAATATAAAATTAGTTTTATTTGGGGCACGTTCCAGAGTGGTAGATACTCTAAGTATCGCCCTGGTGAAACACTACCATTCAGAATCGAAACGTTGCTTGAAATGGCTTTAGGCGTGGCTTGGCGCACGCCGGGTTCGAACCCGCGACCTCTGGATTCGTAATCAAGCGTCTTACCACTCGACCATGCAGGCCGTAAAAGTAGTAGATACTCTAATAAGTATTGTCCTGGTTCAATTTCAAGACAACCATTTAGAATCGAAACGTTGCTTGAAATGGTTTTAGCCGTGTTTGCTGACCAGATCTGAATAGCCAGGTACTTCCCAACCTTTCTCCTCCCCATCTACTTTCCTTCCCTACTACTTTCAGCCTCACAACATACCCCATTTGGGGATGTAAAAAAGTCTCACTAACTCTAGTGCAGTATTCTACTATGGCGCTTTAGAATATCAATTTAACTGACAAACTACAAGACAAGACGCTATATTGTTTGATGCATATTTTTCTGTCCGAATATCGACCGAAACCGGGCAGTAAAGCTTATTTGTCATAAGTGTGTATTGAACAGTACGCCTCTTACTGGAAGCGGCCAAAAAATTGACAAAGAAACAGGATTTCCGATGAAATTGAAAACGTTATCAAACTGAAAGCGGCAGTGTGGGGAGATACGTCATGCGACACACGTTATCAAGGTGCCCAGAACCGTGGGACGATATTGGCTCCGTAGCTCGCGAGGGGTGCGCTAATCTCCGGCCGCCGATAAGGATAGGATAGGGGATTAGCGGTGTAGCTATCGGCTGCACCTTGCCCACTATCAGACAAATAGACACACAGATAACTGGGCCAACAGGTTATAGCTAAATATTCTTATCCAACCTATACAAATTTACGATAAATCACTTTCTCCGGGTTTGTATATGTGACTTGCTTATATAAAATTATAAATTCAATGAGTCAGTCCTGAACTATTATACTTTATTACATTTCATGTTTCTGGCAGGACCTGCCATACTATTGTAACAATTCTGCTTCAACCTCACAATTTAACGCGCCTATGCGACGAATTCAACATCTGGGAAACAAATACTGCGATGTCGTTGATATATTTAGCACGTCAATATCACACTATCAGTATATCTTAGTGCAGTTTTTTTCATCTGGTAGAGCTAAACTAGTTGCTGAAACTATTTAACTCTGGACCTGTTATTCAATTTTATTTTTTTTACAGTATTTTTGCACTGTTTATAAGTTTATTGTTTGAAAAAATATGTTAATATTTGTGTAAAAAACCTTCAAAGGGCGTAAATAAATAAATAAATATAGCACTACCATTTGGTATGTAAGCATGTTTCCGTCTCCCGCGTCATCGGCGACTCCGCCCACTATGTTTTGATATGCGACATAACAAGACGTAACTCAACGATTTTTTAGGTTATTATTTATTACTATGAAAAAGTGATTACAAAATAAAACAAAAACATGATGTCGACATGTGCTATGAATGGATGTATAAATACCCTAGCCCTAGTCCTAGCAACGCCCGAGTCAGGAAAAATCATCAACGCTGACGCTCAGACGGTTTGGGCATGTAAAGAATAATATATGACGCAAAAAAGAATGGTGGAAGAAGTCCCGGACGTCTGAGGAAGACATGCCGCGATTAATTGAACCAAACACTTGAGTCGGGCCATGTCGAGAGTCAAAATAATATAAGAGTTTGTATGATACGATTCATGAATGTGAATGAAGCAAGAGTGCGGCGCGTCAAAACAGAGATTGGTGAAGGGTCTTGATTTATAGAGGATTTACGGCCTACCCCCGCGGAGAAACGGCGTGGTGGTTGGTTAGTTAGTTATATGGAACTCATGGGATGCCACTACCTTTCCTGAGATGTGGAATAAATATACACACATATATTTTTTTTTTTTGTTTGGTTAAATTTACTAGTATGTAGAAAGCATAGAACTTATAAATTTAATAAATCTAAAACAAGGGTGTGGTAGAATAATATTACACAAATTATCATCTAATTAGTCAAATTATTTTTAACGACGATCTAGAGGTGTTTCAAGAAATCGGCCCCCTAATTCAAGAAAATATATCGCTGTGCTAGTTCAATACCATAACAAGTGATTTTTTTATTTATTTATAGGTCTGTCTTTTGTCTTCTTATTTTTGTCTTTTGATTCCTTATGTTATGGGGAATCAGAAAACACCAATAAGTAAAAAAAAAAAAAAAATACAGCGATATATCGTCGCTCAAATCGAAATCGCGTTGAAAAGGGCTAAAGCGACACTCTGGTTAAAAAGAATAAATGAGTTAAATATGCAGTTTTAATCAGTTTTTTCTTCTGCATCGAATGCTCTGACTCTCGTTTGATTCTGAAGACTTTTGTGGCCCTTCAGCCATCTAAAATATAAGTACCATTTGGGAGAAGGCTTGACTTAAGCGAAACAAGTTCGGGACTTTTTTGCCTTATTGTCGCTTCAGGTAACTCAGTGAGGGTGTTGAGTTACCTGAGTTAACTTTTTTAAAGAATCCAACCAGGTACTGAAGACTTGTGAAATATACTGTAAAAAAACATTTCGGCGACGATATGTCAATAGAGAATTTCGACCGGTCAGTAGTCGAGTGGACAAATGAGTCGGATTCCCACCAGGGCGTCGTGGGTTCAATTACTCTGCTGGCTAAGTCTTCCATCATTGCACAAGCAACATTTTCCGCTTATTATGATGGTAGTGGGAGTTTTTCCAAATATTGTCAGGTTATTTTATTTGTAACTCGGGAATGTATGTTTATCTTTTTTTTTTTTTTAAAAAAGAAGAATGCGAAAGTAGGAAGCGAACTCGAAAATGTTTTCTAACCTTCGATCGACGAAGTAAATTTCAATGACAACCCGTAGACAGCTACAAAAGCTTTCAACCGAGAGCTTTTAGCTGGATATAATATAAAACATTACATGATTCTGCCTAAGAACGCAAGCATTGTGAAAGCAACACAAATAGGTGTGTCTATGTCTGTTGGTCATAACACCATCATAATGCCAATAACCCACCGGTAATATTTATGGTGATAGCGTACGCGTGGCTGGCACGTGCATCCTATATTGTAATGGATGCAGGAGTCGGCAACTAACGATACATAATACTATTTTTTAAATATATATATATATTTTTTTTTTATTAATATCTTGTTAACATACGAAGCAATCCCGATGAGTTATAAAAACTCTCTCTGGGACAAGGGAAATTAAAGAAATACATGAGTTACAACAACATACAAAATACAGAGTAATCAACTAATTAACTAACCATCACGCCTTTTCCCCGCAGCAGAGGACGGACCGCCATACAACTCTGTCTTGGCACACACTCCTTGCTTCATTTACATTCGTACATCGTCTCATACATACTCTTGTTATTCTGACTCTTCACATGACCCGAAGTATTTGATTTACTTGATCGTGCCATGTCTTTCTCGGGCGTCCTCGACTTCTTCTTCCATTAACTTTCGCATTATATATTATTTTCACACTCCTTTCTTCGTTCATTCGCTCTACATGCTCAAACCATCTAAGCGTTTTCTTAATCCTATTCATTACGCTCTAATCAAACTAACATAATTCTTAATAAATCAAACAATATAATACAATAAGAAATACAGTATCAAAAATGAGGTAATTAGTATTATTAATAAGTTTTAATTAGTATATTACAAACTCGAGAAAATTTTTGAAAGAAAGTCAAGTATGGAGAGGCCTATGATAAGTCATATTTTTTTAGAGTTCGCTCAGTTTTGACTGGTGATAGCGGCCTAGAATGATTGATACTCTTAGCTTCGCCCTTATGAAAGACCACCATTGAGGATTGAAACGTTTCTTAAAATGGCTTAAGCTGCGTTTGGTGACGAGATATTGACGGCATCTATGGTCGAAAAGTAAGACGCTCGACTACGAAT
The DNA here is from genome assembly GCA_022651775.1 of Drusus annulatus. Classification (NCBI taxonomy): domain Eukaryota; kingdom Metazoa; phylum Arthropoda; class Insecta; order Trichoptera; family Limnephilidae; genus Drusus; species Drusus annulatus. The sequence goes on along the minus strand of JAGWCC010000400.1, from coordinate 685,240 downwards.
CCAAAGGTCGCGGGTTCAAACCCGGCGTGCGCAAATAGCTATGATTTAATTAATATAAAATAATGTTCATTATATTTGCGGCACGTTCCAGAGTGGTAGATACTCCAAGTATCGCCCTGGTGAAAGACCACCACCTAGAAGCGAAACGTTGCTTGAAATGGCTTTAGCCGTGTTTGGACCAGATCTGAATAGCCAGGTACTCTCCGATTTCCCATCTCCTTACCCTCCCCTAAACCTTCAACCTCACAACATACCCCAATTGGGGATGCCATAGTCTCACTGGCTCTAGACGGTTGGGAGCAGTTGGTACTTTAAAAAAAGGTACTTCCCCCCCTACCTACCTTATTTCCCTTCAGTTTCATAACATACCCCAAATGGGGTCTTCTGAACAGTTGGAAAAGTCTAGTAGAATCGAATTATAAGTTAATTTACAAAATATAGAAAAACAAAAATCATCTTTACACCACAGCGAAATACCCAATGAAACTCCTCAAACGGACCGAGCGTAATAAAGCTACTCGAATTCATAAAATAAGTCGTCTATTCCCATCTGAACTTCCATTAGTTCAACGCACTCATTCTGCAAAATCATTCGAGTTTGACCACTCGAAGGATTGCCATCGCTAAGAGCGCACCGCCGATAGCTCCGCTGCGACCTCTCAGTCTATCTCATAAACGACGGATGCGAGGGTAGAGAGATCGCAGCGGAGCTCTCGGCGGCAGGACCTTGACGGTTCTATCGGTGTGCTGATCTGTCAGCACCGTGACACGGACGGACGTGACGGACGCCGATAATCAATACGGAAATCAAATGCATTATCATTTGGATACGGTTTATAGATGTCTCTAAAAATACACCGCCCTAGAAATAGTAGATAAGTGAATGAGGTTCCCAAATTAAATGAGAGCAAACTTGAAAATAGATTAAATTCATTTACATTCGTTCATGTTGTATCGTACTTAATAATATTTGGATAATTTGAAAAATCATAAGCGCGCCGTTTTTAATTTTAGTGAAAAATCACCTCAAAGATATATACATGTACAAATCTTAACTTATACTTAATATTAATTATTAGTTTATATACATATACAGCAACATACTTACCTGGCAGGTCACTTCTGGCAGGACACAATCACCGTATCATAATAACTTAAAATTTAGCTGATTCTTATATATTTTTTAAAATATTTTTTTATTATTATTTTATTTTTTTCATTTTTAGGGCATGAGAGCAAATTTAAAATAAAGTATATCGGAGGTATTTTTTAATTTTTCGTAGTGAGGAACAGATAATGGTGATAATCTTCTTGTGAATTTAAGGAATAAGAGTCTGAACAGTTTTCTTGGTTTGAACAGAAATTCTATTGGGCTTGTTACATCTTGATTATGGATATGATTTTCTGAAAACATGGGTTTTGAGTTTGGCTCTGAACTCTGTCGAGTCTTTTATTACTCTCAGATCATGTGGTAGTCCGTTCCAGGCTTTAGGACCTGACACTCCGAAGGCGCGCTCTCCGAACTTAGTGTCTGGTGTGCGCTTTGGTTCCTTCAACCTTCCGATAGCCGATGACATTGCCGATCTAAGAGTTGACTGTCGCGAATTGGAATCTTCAGGAATACACAATTCCGATAAATAATCCGGAGCCATTCCGTTAATTGATTTTAAAACCATCCAGCAAAGCTTAAACTGGATTTTTTCGGGACATTTAAGCCAATGAAGATTTTTGAGGTGCTCTGAGATATGGGAATATTTTGATACGCCGGTGATAAGTCTTGCCGCGGCGTTGAAGGCTAGTTGTAGTTTGTTGATTTGATATTTAGGAAGACTAGTACTTGTTCTATTAAATCATGAAACAATACAATAACTCTTTATATGAGGTTTTATTTTTTATAGTGAATACCGCACAAGAGTCCCAACTGCTCCCAACCGTCTGGAGCCAGTGATACTAGGGCATCCCTATTTGGGGTATGTTGTGAGGCTGAAGATAGTGGGCGGGGAAGGAAATGGGAAAGAGGAAGGTTGGGAAGTACCTGGATATTCATATCTGGTAAACAAACATGGCTAAAGCCATTTCAATCAACGTTTCGATTCCTTATTAACTTTTATTTTGGCAAGGAACCGGTTCCAGTTCGTCTGAACAAATAACGGGATAAATTCTAATCCCTTTTTTGCGAGTTCGACTTCAATTGAAGTGTTCACTGCGAAGGGTTCATTTTAAAGAGCTAGCAGTTGGTGAAGCATTCACAAAACATTGAAGTTTTTTTCCCAACGCTACTTGCAAGATGATTCTGAACACTCTAATTGGAATTCCTATTTGAATGTAATGCACGCGCCCGAAATAGCACGGGATGAATCGGGCCATATATCTCGATGAATCCAGTCCACTTTGCGTTTTGATTTGCTGCGAGAAAGCTTCCGATTTCTTTGAAAGGCGCGCGGAGCTATTTTGAACGCGGTGTTGCAAATCGGCTGACTCGAAATATTTGGATTGATTCAGCGTCTCTCTGCTGCTTAGTTAGTGATTCACCAGCTTTCATTTTTCTATAATCTTCCTCGGGTATTTTGAGCTTTCCATGTCTGGTTTTGACCGTCGGCATTCTTCTAGCGTGTCTTGTTGGCTGCGATTTTTTAACTAACCATCACGCCGCAGGGGTAGGCAGAGAGAACGAACCGCCATACAACTTTTCTTTATATGAATACCGCACAATAGTCTCAACTGCTCCCAAGAGCCAGTGAGACTATGGCATCCCTAATAGGGGTGTGTTGTGAGGCTGAAGGTAGTGGGGAGGGAAAGGAGATGGGAAGAGGAAGGTCAGCGAGAGAAACTGAGACCTTTTCAGTCAAGAGGTAAGACGCTCGACTACGAATCCAGAGGTCACGAGTTCAAGCCCGGTGTGCGCAAATAAAATTTATTTAATCAACATGTGTCATAAAACGTAAAATTCAAATTAAATAATACATATTATATAGTATATTTGCGGCATGTTCCAGAGTGGTAGATATTCTAAGTATCGCCCTGGTGAAAGACCACCATTCAGAATTGAAACGTTGCTTGAAATGGCTTTAGCCGTGATTGGTGACCAGATCTGAATAGCCAGGCACTTCCAAACCTTCCTCTTCCCCACTGTCTTCAGCCTCACGACATACCCAATTGGGGATGCCATAGTCCGACAGACGGTTGGGAGCAGTTGGGTCTCTTGTACGGTATTCAAATAAAAAAGAGAGTCCCAGAAGCACTGTCCCCCTGCCTAACGACAAGCCCCCCCAAACGTCCTGAAGGACAGGCCACCTGCCAAAACACGTGCAAATCCACCCCCACAAGAAATTGCGTATTGCCAGCAAACTGAACAAAAGCACCTCCCAAAAATGGAAAATTCGGACATTTTAAATGCTCGCGAAACGTAGGAACAGAGATCGATCGGAAGTATTAGCGCGGTCAATGGCGGACTCTGACCACAGCAATAATAATGCGTGTCTCCATTAATAAACGGTAAAGTCTAGACAATCGGATCTCGGTCAAGGCGATATTATTATACTATAATTATATGCAAAGGGAACAGTGATATATCCTTTCTGTAAAACAATAGGTGAATATCTTTCTTATTGTAGTTATTGTTATGAAGCACGATAAATTCGATCAAATGCGATTTTGAATTTTCGCGCTAGTTAAAATCTATTTATTATGGTGTAATTTTTAGTTTATCGGTCTCTCTGAAAAGCCAAAAAGTGGAATGAGAACGACCGACAAGCCCGGCTGGAACAACCGGGGGAGTTAGCTATACGTTAGACCTGGAAGCAAGCAGTTAATATTGGACCACGAAACAATGCTGAAGTAGTTGAAGCGAGTCATAGTAAATTCAATTCAAAATTACGAGTGATAGATAATAAGGAAAAACAACGCTACCATCCCCGCAGCAGACATCGAAGAGCGAATCAGTTCAATTTTTCGGCTGGGCCAGGACTGAAGGGCTCCGAGCACGCAGCTAACCGCGCGTTTTCCAGTATCGGTGATAAATAAACGATTTAGTATTAATAATTTGTCGCTCAGAGTATCCAATTCAGACGTTATCCACCAAGTTAATCAAGCTTTTCCTGGGTGTAGAATCAATATCCTCAAATATAATCAAAGAGAGCATTTGCGAGTGTATTATTGTTAAAATTCCCGAAGCCCCTCAAAGTATGGCTACCTTTTGTAACCCCCATCTTTAACAAAGAAGAAGAATGTCCTCTCTAAATCAAATTAACCGAATTTCAAACACGAGAAACCCGTTCTATCCGCTAGAGCTAACCGGGAGGGCATTTAAAAGGTAAGTGGATCTATGAGAGCCCACGAGTTCTCCGGCATTTTACATTCTGTGCCGGTGTAAAAACAGGCTCATCAATCCGTGCCGTAACATTATGATGTTTATATAATTAATCTCTACTCTTATGAGTCTCCTTTTGCTGTATTTGTTTTACTTGTTCCCCCTTCTTTTGTACTCTCTTTGAAAAAATTGTATGTCTTTGTAAAAGATATTATTCCTTTTTATTTTTTGATTTTGCCCTTCCCGGAATGAGTTTTTTTTTACTCCTTGGGAATAATATACTAAAAAATGTATGTTTGTACTATATTAACATTTTAATATTTAAAATAAAAAATAACTATGACACGAAATGTCAAACATTGAAAGAGATGTCCTGCTAAAATAAAGTTAGGTTTGTGTTGTTTTGAGAAAAAGCAATTATTTTCGCGTTGGACCAATTATTTTGTGTGTTTACTATTTAGCAAAATAATTTGGAGCTTAAGGTTGGACAAATACAACATCACTCAATTGATAATCCACTTCGCGGTTTCGGAATCTACTTGATTGGTGCGAGCGCAGTTCTGCTAAGTTTTTCCGGGCTGCAGGGTGAATGTTGCCCCGATGATAGTCCACTTCCGATAGGACACTACACCAAAATATGATTATTTAGCAGAGTTGTACAGACTTGTACGAGTATTCTTTGATCCATTTTTTTCTAAAGTAAAAAATCGAAGAACACACAAAAACGTGACTAACCTTTCCAGTTGTCAAAAACAAACCACCAATCCAAAATGGCTGACATAACAAACAAAAAATCGATAATCGAATGTACACAGCCCGCGAAAATTCAAAACTCACCTTTTCTTTTGAACAGGCCTCGTACATTATTAAGAGCTTGTACAAAGATTTTTTTTTTTTCATTATGGCACTCGCCGAAATATGACCTTTCAACTCGTCAATTCCGCGAAACTCATTACTGACTTAGGCCGCACCCATCACGATCGCACCTACGTCCCACATATCAGATGGAACATATTATTCCTGTGTTCTACAGTCTACACAAAGCGTAAAGCGGCACATTCCACTCCCAGGCCATTACAAGTAAAGCAATGGGCGAGACAGGAGACAGCAAACTAATTGTGTTTTTTTCCTTTGGTCGCTGCTATTTATTTCGCTGAATTGTGTTAGCAGACTTGCTGCAAGAAGCAAGAAGCGAGTACAAAGATGGCACTTGATTATTGGATTGATGGAATTGCGGCAATCCGGCATTCCAGAGGTCAAGAAAAAAAAATCAAGCAAAGAGATTTACTACTGAAATGGTTTGGTACATTTTTACAGGTTTAAAACACAGCCTGCAAAAATAAATAATATTATCAATACGGAGTGCAAATTTAATGGCATTAAAAAAAGACAATTAATAACAAACAATTTTTAAAATCAATACACTATCAAAAAGGTTGTGCATTAAATTGTGACAATTATATTTAAACCCCGCAATATACTTTTCCGGATTTTTACGTCGTACTACACCATGAGAGAGAAAGAGACAAGAAAAGTTTTCACATAATATTGCAGAACCTCTTATTATGTAAGAATGTTCTCCGTCCGCGCTAACTTCACATCATCGAGTCGTATAACTTACGTCAACGGATTTTGAGGTTATTTACTATGTTTATATTTGTTTTGATTAAAAAACTTGCAGTGGTTATATAAATGAATCAAAGATGATGGTGATATGTGCTATGCGTAAATGTTAAAAACATAAGTAAGTCAATAGAAATATTGTAATGCAATAAATTAACAGAAATATTTTTGAAAGAGGTATGCTATTATAGTCTTCTTGTAACTAGATTCAGTGCAGTTGAATATATCTACTATTTCAGCGAAAGAATTACCCACTGTACAAGCGAGTATCTAAATGACTCAGTCCTGATATTATTGTTACATTTAAAAAGAATTTCGGATCGAGTGATTCTGTTAGGTACACGGAGGGTAATTAAGCTAAGTAAATCAGGGCTGACTATAATACCAATAACAATTGTAAAAATAAAAATCAAGTCGTAAACATTTTCTTTATTGAGCAATGTATTTGCACTGTTTGTGAGTATATCATTTTTTAATGTTTTTTTTTGTGTAAAAGTCTTTAACGGACGTAAATTAATAAATAAATAATTAATAATTACTGATCCCGAGTAAAATAAATAAAGTCGGTATCTATACATAAGTGAGTACATTCATCGCCCGCTCAACGATACAACGATAGCGGATTTACAGACGGGATGATGATAATAATTAAGTGTATTTGCGTATATTATGTCATCGATGTGATTGAATTCAGAATGTGTTTCAAGTGAATCGTTATCAAATGATTCAGGGTTTATCGGAATGCAAGTATTGCGAGTGACTGCACCTTTTATCAATTCTGAGGGCATTCTGATTAAAAAATGAGGTACTCTAATAAGCGCTGATATATAGAAATGAAATTCATCAATTGATTGAAGTACTGGTTTTGGAATATTGAGGTGGTCGATTGCGACTCTTTATTGTGTTAGAGGGCTAAGACTGATAAAAACGATATTATTGTGTTGCAACTTCGGAGTAACAATATACGGAAAGAGCTTTTTTACCCAACTTATACAAATTTGGGATGAATCACTTTCTCCGGGTTTTTACGTCGTACGCCATGAGAAAGAGACAACAACATTTTCCAAATTATCACACCGCGTATTGTAGGAATGTTCTTCGTGTCCCGCGTCTCCGTTGACTCCGTCCACACGTTTTGATATGCGACATAAATGGACATAAGTCAACGGTTTTTTAGGTTATATGCTATATTTTTGTTTATAACAATACTATGAAAAAGTGTTTATACGAATAAACGAAAAAAATTATGCCGACATGTGCTATGGATGGATGTATAAATCCCTAGTCCTAGCCACGCCCAGGTCTAGCCGAGTCCGACAAAACTGACTACAGCAGCACTCCCTCTTGTATTTTTTTAATTATCAACTTTTTGTTTTTTACATTACCTACCTCACTAGGTCATAAGAACCTGTTCTGAGGTAAGTGACAGTGAGTACAAGTAGAATAATTTAAAAAAAAATGATGATATTTGTTACACAATGTTCAACATTGTAAAAGATTTTATTTCGTATGAAGATTTTCAGAATTTTTCAGTTTACGTTGTGTTGAAAAATTTTCAAACGAAAAAATAGGATTTTGGCAAAAAAATAAAAACCGTTTCGGCTACATTAATAACATCGCTTTTTCATTCGTAGCACAGTAAATAGACACGGGCCGCCACTGGTTAGCTATCGACCAACTAAAGGTTAATATATCATCGCCGAAAAGACAAAAGGACTGAAGCGCCATTTTGGGAAGTTTACACGCGAGCACTTGAAAGTTTTTTTTGTTGTTTTACAATAAAATTAGTACCTGGTTGGATTTTGAAAAAAAAGTTAACTAAGGTAATTCAATGCTCTCACTGAGTTACCTGAAGTGACAAAAAGCTAAAAATGTCCCAAACTTGTGTCGCTTGAGTCAAACCTTCTCCCAAACGCTACATATATTTTAAGTGGCTGAAGGGTCACAAAAGTCTTCGTAATCAAACGTGAGTCAGGGTATTCGACGCAGAAAAAGAAACTGATCAAAGCTGCATATTTAACTCATTTTTAAGGCGAAACAGCTGTCGCGCGTAAAAAAAATTACCTAGCAGAACTTTCGACTAGAAATCGTTTTTTTTATTTATTTGAATATTGTTTAAAAAATACAAAAAAGCCTAAAAATTAAAATGGAGTTCTACAAAATGAACTTTAAAACAATGAATGCATATTCAACTCATTTTTGACCAAAGTGTCTCCTAAGACCTTTTGCCTTTCCAGTGACGATATGACGCACCTCCATGGTCGAGCGGTAAGACTCTCGACTACGAATTCAAAGGTCGCGGCTTCAAACCCGGCGTGCGCTAAAACTTTTATTTAATTAACATGTGTCACAACACATTTAATTCATATAAAAAATATATTTGCGGCACGCTCCAGAGTGGTAGATACTCTGAGTATCGCCCTGGTGAAAGACCACCATTCAAAATCGAAACGTTGCTTGAAATGGCTTTAGCCGTGTTTGGTGACGAGATCTGAATAGCCAGGCACTTCCCAACCTTCCTCTTCCCAATCTCCTTCCCTTCCCCACTACCTTCAGTCTCACGACATTCCTTATTTGGGGATGCCATAGTCTCACTGGCTCTAGACGGTTGGGAGCAGTTGAGACTCTTGTGCGGTATTCATTTAAAAATAAAAATAAAAACCTAGCTTTCAATGTTCTGTCCTTAGAAGAAAAATCCTTAACTAGGCGAATAATCAAATAAATCGATTGAGTTATTAGTTATAACTGTTATTAGTTATGACAATTACTGTTAATTCTTGGCACAAAACGTTTTCGTCCAGAAGCTGAGACAATCGATAAAGTTCAATAACTTTTTCAATATCCATCCATTACACGGTTCATTGGGCATTCGGGTTGTCAGCGCCATTCAATAATAATCACGCACTAAAACAACGAAGCGTTCGTTAGTCCGTCGGTTCGTTTAAATGCCAAAGTAAAACGTTCAACAGTGCAAAAGTTGAAACAAAGAAAATATGATATTGCATACGGCCAGAACACCTCGGGTATCTGACCCACCCTTAGAGCAATAATATACAAGAGGTATAGCTGTAGATCGATCTGTAGTCAGTTTTTACTAGCTTTTACCTTGAAGTAACTGACTCGGTTGGAAAAGGGCGTGGCTAAGACTGGAGCTACGGTATTTGTATATCCATTCACAGCACATGTCGACATAATGTTTTTGTTTATTTGTATAGATACTTTTTCACAATATTTTTGTCAATAAAAATATAGCATATAAGCAAATAAACGGTTTAGTTGTGTCAAGTTTAGTTCCATAATAAAAAATGTGGGCGGAGTCCCGCGGTGGCCTAGTAGCTTAAGATCATTGCGTCACTACGTAAAAGTGGGGAATTAAATGTGTTGTCTCTTTCTCTCTTATGGTGTACGATGTAAAAACCCGGAGAAAGTGTTTTCTCGCAAGTTTGTGTAGGTTGGGTAAAAATAATTAGCTATCCCTCCATATATTGTTACTTCAAGGACCCACCCTTGGAGTAACAATGTATGGAGAGAGAGCTAATTATTTTTACCCAACCTATACAAACTTGCGATAAATCACTTTCTCCGGGTTTTTACGTCGTACACCATGAGAGAGAGAGAGAGAGACAACAAATATAATACACCGTTTCTATGTGCTGTCACGATGATCTTGGGCTCCTGGGTCACCGCGGGACTCCGCCCACATTTTTTATTATGCGACTAAACTTGACACAACTAAACGGTTTTAAGGTTATATGCTATATTTTTGTTGATACAATACTGTGAAAAGGTGGTTATACTAATAAACAAAAACATTATGTCGATATGTGATATGAATAGGTGTACAAATACCCTAGCCTTAGTCTTAGCCACGCCCGGGTCTGCCGAGTGCGGTAAAAATCATCAAAAACTGCCCTGGATAGGTACCACTCTATATACTCTAAGAACCCACCCTTGCATGGGTCAAATTTTTTATATTTTTATATTTATATATGGTTTTTTAGACCATGTTGTGAGGCTGAATAATAATTTTTGATCATCATCATCAAAACTTCATTATAAATAATTATAAACTTATTTTCAGAACCTGCACACATTTTCCGGCAATTCGGAATTGCTCAAAATCTCGTGCAAAGCCGGGCGCAAACGGCTTGTACAACATACATGACACCTCAGAGCAATAATATACCAGAAGGAAGCGCAAGTGTAGTCAGTATTCATACTTTTTGCCTGACTGGGGCGTGGCTAGGGCTAGGGTATTTTTATACATCCATCCATAGCACGTGTCTACATAATGATTTGTTTATTTGTATAACCACTTTTTCACAGTATTTTGTTATAAACAAAAATGTAGGATATAACCTAAAAAACCGTCGAGTTACGTCCTGTTATGTCGCATAACAAAACGTAGTGGGCGGAGTCACCGGAGACGCGGGAGACGGAGAACATGCCCACATACCTAAAAGCGGTGCTATGTTGTGTTAGAACTTGTCTTGTCTCTTTCTCTCTTACGGTGTACAACCTAAGAACCCGGAGAATGTGATTTATCGTAAATGTGTATAGGTTGGGTAAAAATGTTTTAGCTCTCTCTCCATATACGAGCATATTCTTGCTCTGAGCATGACGCAATACACAGGTTCAATATGGCTTTTAGTGTCAGTGGGAAACCATAACATACGAGAACAGTTGAATCAAAGTGCAGCCGAACTGAATTCGATTAAAACTCGTGAAATCTGCGGCCCCTGGAGACGTTCCAACAATCGCCCGGCTGGGAAGGGGGTGAGGAGGGAGACACTGAAGAGGAAACCGATAGAACTGTGTTGTGGGCGTGTCCGTATGCCAGACGCAAGGTCAATTTTATCTTACTTCGGGTGAAATTGATCAAACATTTTCATATAATAGCGTTGGGGAAAACTTCAATGTTTTGTGAATGCTTCACGAATTGCTAGTTCTTTAAAATGAACCCTTCGCAGTGAACACTTCAATTGAAGTCGAACTCGCAAAAAAAGATTTGAATTTATCCGGTTATTTGTTCAGTTATTTTTGGAACCGTTTCCTCGCCGAAAAAGCACGTACTAGTCGGTAGGGATTTGAAAGTGAAAAGTTCTGGAACCGGTTCCTTGCCAAAATAAAACAGTATTAGAGATTTACAAACGAAAAAAACTAGTTATTTGAAGAAGTAGTTATCTGTAATCTAACTTCCATTGAAGTGTTTGTTCAATGAAATGAAGTTAATGAAATGAATGAACGCTAAAATGAACTACCAACTTCAATTGAAGTATTTGTTCAATGAATGAAGTAGGAACTGCTGCCAAAAGAAGTAGTTCTTTGAAGCAGTTCTTTCAAAGCGGTCACAACGCTACTAAATAACCATCACGCCGTTTCCCCGCAGGGGTAGGCAGAGAGGAAGGACCGCCATACAACTCTGTCTTGGTACACACTACTCGCTTCATTCACTTTCATACTACGTCTCATATATACTCTTCCGTTATTCTGACTCTTGACATGGCCATTGACTCACGTATTTGATTAACTTTCCATGTCTTCCTCGGGCGTCCCCGACGTCTTCCTACATTCACTTTCGCGTTATATATTATTTTCACACTCCTTTCATGGTTCATTCGCTCTACATGTCCAAACCATCTAAGCGTCACTTTCGAGAATTTATTTATTTCGCGTACATCAGCCTTAAATTCTTCCCGGATATCCAAATTTTGAACACGATCATGCATGGTTTTAGAGATTTCATTTCTACAGCATTCAGTCTACTTTCATCCTTTCTCTGCCAGTTCCATGCCTCACTGCCAAATGACACAATCTAACCTTATCAATTTGACTAGTCTGTCTGGGGCCTAGGAATAGGAATGTCTTAACGAAATATGTTTTCTTTCAAACCGATGGATAGATCACCCTTCTGGGAAGTTTCCGTTCAGTGGCTTGTGACCACAGCCGGAGAAAAACATTATAACCTCAGAGAAATAATACACAAGAGAGTATAGTAGTAGAGAGAGCTGTAGTCAGTTTTAATGAGGTTTGCCGGACTCGTCTAGGCGTGGGCGCGGCTAGGACTAGGGCTAGGGTATTTGTACATCCATTTATAGCACATGTCGATATTATGTTTTTGTTTATTCATATAACCACTTTTTCACAGTATTTTTATAAACAAAAATATAGCATGTAACCTAATAAACCGTTGAGTTATGTTCATTTATGTTGCGTATCAAAACGTGTGGGCGGAGTCAACGGAGACGCGGGACACGAAGAACATTCTAACAATACTTTAAAGCGGTGTGATAATTCGGGGAAATTTTGCTGTCTCTTTCTTTCACGTGGTGTACGACGTGAAAACCCGGAAAAAGTGATTTATCCCAAATCTGTATGGGTTGGGTAAATAGAATTAGCTCTCTCTCCGTATATTGTCACTTCAAGATTATAACGGTAAGTGTGCCACATCTTCGTTAGTTTTTAGTTAGCGTAAAACCACGCCACGCCACTGCACCGATGTAGATTCCGGGCCGTTGCCGGCGCCGGATAACTTATTGGAGGTCAGAGAGCAACATACACACAAGAATATCAAACTAGATTAGCGTTATTATCATAAAGTGTGCCAACTGAAAATTCTCACTGTTTTATTTTTGTTACCGCACAAGAGTGCCAACTGCTCCCGACCGTCTGGAGCCAGGGAGACTATGGCATCCCCTTGGGGTATGTTGTGAGGGTGAAGGTAGTGGTAAAGGGAAGCAGATGGGAAAGATGAAGGTCGAGAAGTGCCTGGCTATTCATATCTGATCACCAAACACGGCTAAAGCCATTTCAAGCAACGTTTCGATTCTGAATGGTGGTATTTCACCAGGGCGATACTTAGAGTATCTACCACTCAGGAACGTGCCGAAAATATACTACGCATTATTTTATATGAATTAAATGTGAAGTACGTACTAATTGTATAAAATTAATTGCACGCACACGCCGGTATTGGACCCGCGACCTCTGGATTCGTAGTCGAGCGTCTCAACCATTCGACCACGGAGACTTCTTTAAAATGTTGTGATTTGGAATTCTGTCCTTCAGTCGTATATAGTCCGAGTGATTTCGCAGCATCTCACGAAAGAAAGATCTTTAATTCCGCATTCTTTGTTGGCCCAATAATGTTTAGTTCTCCGTTTAATGGCCTTAATTCCTTTGAAGCGATCCCCATGTGGATGTCCCAGATGTATAGTGGATCAAGCTATCACCGATTTTAATGCGTTTAACTTACTCGCTTCAGACAATATCATCAGACATCAGACTTGGAGATTCCTCGTCCGCATTGTATATTCATATTTACTCACATCGCTAGCCAGATGTTGAGAGTAGCATAGTAAACAGTGGCGGCTCGTGACATTTTACCGTACTAAGATTTGCTAACAGAGAAGTTTCTGGCAAAAAAAAATAGAAACTTTTCTGTGCTTTTGTCGATTTGCAAAAGGCGTGTGATCGAGTTGATAGGAAAAAAACTATGAAAGGTTGTTAACACGAATCTTATACAAGCAATAAGGAAGTTGAGTGAAAAATATTATGACTTTAAAATATGTGCATGTAGATCAAAAAACACCGATTTTGAAAAAAAAAAAAAAATTTCCATATTTTTGTTCTTAGAATCAATAAATGCTTCTTGAAAATTGGTAAAAACGCCATAAAATAGAAACGCTTCATGATTATTTGAACGAACTCCTACAACGGATGCACCCTTTATGTACGATGTAATGTCGCCTTCATGGCGTTAAACCATTTTTTACGTAAGACTTTATTTTTTGGAATGATGATAAATTGCAGTAATGCTTGTTTTTTTACACATCAGTACGATGCAATAGTAATATGTACGAGGCTTGTTCAAAAGAAAGGGTGAATTTTGAATTGTCGCGGGCTGTGTACATTCGATTATCGATTTTTTTTGTTGTTGTTATGTTGGTACACATATGTTTATCATATGTTGGCATTATCAGCCATTTTGGATTAGTGGTTTGTTTTTGACAACTGGAAAGGTTAATCACGTTTTTGTGTGTTCTTTAATTTTTTTTTACTTTTGAAAAAAATGGATCAAAGAATAAAATCCATGATTTGTTTTTCCACAACTCCAGGACGCTCATCGTCATTAACATCTTCTCGGCCTTCTGTAAAGCGCTTGTACCACTTATAAACACTTTTTTGAGACAAAGTAGACTCGCCGAATGCCAGTCAACATTTTACCCAAGCAAACGAACTTTAAAAAAAATAGTGGTATTTAAGTTAAAAGATGAATATTGATAAAAAATGAAATACGGGTTCCATTTCCTTATTGCGTCCTTGTACGAGGGAAGCATTGCACGTGTCATATAGTGAACGGTGATTTTACGAAGTGGTTTAACATCACAAAAGGTATAAAGCAAGGTTGTGTAATGCCACCGTGGTTGTTTAATTTGTACACGGATAATTGTATGCAAGAATTGAAAGGTGTGGGCTCGGGAGCAAAGATGAACACTATGAAAGTATGTCGCCTATTGTATGCGGATGATGCGCTGCTGATTTCTGACAGTATGGAAGATCTACAGTTTCTCGTGTCTAGGATGAACCAAGTATGTGTGCAGAATGAGTTGATGGTGAATGTAAGTGAGTCCAAAGTCATGGTGTTTGAAAGAGAGAGTACGCGAACAATATGGTTGTGAATGATGAATACTTGGAAGCAAGTGGATGAGTTCTGATAAGGATATTGAAAGGAGAGTGAATGCAGTAAACTCCATTAATGGAGGACTGAACGATGTTGGTGCAAATAAGAAACTGTCAAAAGAAGCGAAGCTAGCAGTCTATAATGGAGAGCTTATACCAACCCTGACGCACGGCAGTGGGGCATGGAACTGGCAGAGGAAGGATGAAAATAGACTGAATGCTCTGGAAATGAGATCCCTGAGATGTATGTGCGGTAAAACCATGCATGACCGTATTAAAAATGTGGATATCCGCAAAGAATGTAAGGCTGATGTAAGCGTTTAAGCATGTAGAGCGAATAAACGAAGAAAGAAGAGTGAAAATAATATATGATCCGAAAGTGAACGGAAGAAGATGTCGAGGACGTCCGAGGAAGACATGGTACGATCAAGTAAATCAAATACTTTAATCGGGCCGTGTGAAGAGTCAGAATAACAGAAAAGTATGTATGAATGTGAATGAAGCAAGAGTGTGTGCCAAGACAAAGTTGTATAGCGGTCCGTCCTCCCTGCCCACCCCTGCGGAGAAACGGAGTGATGGTGAGTTAGTAAGGTAGATAGTTAAGATTTAAAAAAAACAGCAATATTCTTATAATTGAGACCCTGCAGGCGGCTTTAGTTGAGCTTCGCCCGATGTAGGAAGTTTGTGAGTAGGTTTTTGCTCCTCTGTAAGCACAAAAAAAAAACACAGTAAAAGTAGGTTTTTTTATATCCTCAAAGTTGCCACTTTCTCCCTAGTTTTATCGAAAGCTCCCTCTTTCTGTACTTGAAACCCTGTTTCTCCCTAGATCTAGGGATTTATTCCTAGACTTGGCTGACTGTCGCTACCGCCGAGTGCTGTTGCCGATGTTTTTGCAGACGTTAGCGCCCCACGCGGCGATTTAACGAACCCTGTACGGCACATGGAGTTTACGTATTAATACTATAATTTCAAAATATTAATATAATGAAAATATTTTCCGAAAAAAAAAAACATTTTCGGCTGGTAAACTAAAAAGTCGAAGCGTTTCTAATTGAGAAAATTCTCGTGCTTAGGGAGAGAATATTATTACGACTACGGACATAACCCTCCTAGGAATTCGTTTCACTTGATCGTGCCATGTTTTTCCGGGGGCGTCCCCGGCTTTTTATGCCACCCGCCTGCGCGTCACGGGATGAATGAATCAATCTTCAAAGACGTTATATTTTAACGAAACTCTTTTCGTCTACCGGAAAGTAAACGAATCGGGATAATCAACAACTCGCGAGATATAATATTTATATTCGGTTAAAAGGATTGCATACGAAAAGATAAAATTTATAAATGGGAATAAAATTCAAATACGAATACGGTCACATTTTTTACAAACCGGTTTTACTTGTGGCGCAGCAGATAAGAGCGTAATTTTCCTTAAATAAAATTAGCATAAAGTTTTTTTTTTAAATTAGTTACTTTGTACATTCAAGTTTACAAGTAGCTAATTATTTCATTTTATTTTTGACTTTGTAATATTTTAACTTATATACTACTTATTATTTTGATTTATACGCATTTTAAAATTATAATACATTAAAATACATAGTAAACTAGATATTGATAAATAGACTAATAGCCGACAAGGCTGCGGGCAGGTTAGTTATTCAATCTGTACATAAATAATTGTATGCAATGAAAGGTGTGGACTTGGGCGCTAAAATGAACAATCTGAAAGTTTTTTTTTTTACATTGAATACCGCACAGAGTCCCATCTGCTCCCAACCGTCTAAATCCAGTGAGACTATGACATTTCCGATTGGGGTATGTTGTGAGGCTGACGGTAGTGGGGAGGGGAAAGACATGAGGAAGAGAAAGGTTGGGAAGTACTTGGCTATCCAAATCTGGTCACTAAACACGGCTAAAGCCATTTCAAGAGACGTTTCGATTATAAATGGTGGTCTTTCACCAGGGCGATATTTAAGTGTATCTACTACTCCGGAACGTGCCGAAAATATACTATATATTATTTTATATGAATTAAATGTGTTACACATATTAATTAAATGAAAAAAAAATTGCGTTCGCCAGGTTTGAACCCGCGACCTTATGCATAACAATAATTTATAAAAATGTATTTTTTTTGTAGTATATAATCATTTTAATAAATAATTCAAAATAAAACAGGTGAAAATTCGTGGTATTTTTTTTTTCTCGCACAAGAGTCCCAATTGCTCCGAGCCGTCTAGAGCCAGTGAGACTCTACGGCATCCGCGATCGGGGTATGTTGTGAGGTTGAAGGTAGTGGGAGGGGAAGGAGACGGGGAAGAGGAAGGTTGGAAAGTACCTGGCTATTTATATCAGGTCACCAAACACGGCTAAAGCCATTTTAAGCGACGTTTCAATTCTGAATCGGTAGAAAATAGCCACGAATGTATAAATCAAAAGAGGAACAAGGTCCAGATTGTAGAGGAACATTGTGTCTACTCTAAACTAAAAATATGAACATCTGGACATCAGATCTGAAACATCCGAGACGGTGGTCTGGGGTGTGACGTCACCGATAGTGGAGCCACGTTGGCACAGCAACGATTACGGCCCGTTAAGTCAATAAGAGGCGAGAGCTTTTATTTGCAAAAGGGTATTAGAATAGACTAGCAGATAAAACCCGCTCCCGCGTGGTTAAGTCACGACACACGCATCAAAAGGAACATAGTGAATAAATCGTGAAGGACCATAATCGGAAGAAAATTTCAAACTTTTGTATGTATGAGCAATTTTTCCATCGAACGTGGCAGAAGACGGCTTACGGTATTAATACTATTTGATAGATAGGTACTTTGACAAATAGATTTCTTTTATTAGCATCCGGGTTTGTAACTACAATATTAGAGAGGACATAATCTAAATGCTGGGCAAAACTATCCAACAAAACAATCCTCGAAGACGTTGTACGTTGTATTTTGTTTTTAACATTAAGTCCTAGAGATGGTCGATATTCCTGTCCCGGTTAAAAGGAACCGGTTCCAAGCCGGTCACTGGAACCGTCGATATTATTTCTTCGAGGAACCGGTTCCTTTTTTTGGCAATAAAAATCGATATTTTTTGACCGTGGAATCGGTTTCTCTTTTGGGCACAATAGGTTTTCGGCGGAAAGAACCTTTTGACGAGGAACCGGTTCCACAGTTACAGTTATTTTCGTCTTTAGAATTTCGCTAGCAATCCCCCCCATGAAAAAATATTTTTTCGGTGAGATTTTTTTTATTCTAATCTAAAAATCTTCCTGGAGGAACTTTTCTGGCACCAGGAAACGGTTCCAAAAAGAACTGGATAAATAACCGGTTCCACGTCGGTCACCGGTAACTGGAAACCGCAGGTACACCCAATTCGGATATCGACCATCTCTATTAACTCCACAAAGAAGGCCCTGGAGAAAATTATTCCATCTGCGGTGGTGCTGTGTGCAGGGAGTATTTGAACGGAGTGAACATGGGTCTTGAAGAGGCTTATGTTGTAGAAGGGAGGAAACACAGAGGCCGGAAAACCATTCCACAGCCGGGTTGTTGAACATAAGAACGAGTCGTAGATGCGACCCGTTCTCATGTATCGAACGTTAACTGTGTACAAATGTTGGGGGCGCGTTTGTGTTCTGTGCACCGGTGCCGAAGGGATCAATGACGCAAGTTCCTCGGAGCATCTTCCATGTTATCATTATCAAACGGACCGAGTAAAGGTTTTTTTCAGGTTTTTTGGGGCTCCAGACGGCGGCTGCCAAATTCAACGTAATTTTGTACAAATCGTAAGTGGGGCGCACTTACGATTTGTACAATTGGAGCGAACCCGATGCTTGACGAAGTGATGAAACAGAAAAAAGAACCTGTTGAGCACGAGATTGAGAAAAACGACCTGTTCTTTGCGATAAAGTTCAAATGTCGGACAAACGTTTGGCTTAGATGTGGCGTCTCCCAACTGAGTATTTGTGTAAAAATGATAAATAACGCTTGTCTTTTGGAGCACCTTTTGTACAAGTACCAGCAAAACAAACACAGCATTCCCACCAGTTCCCCAGTGTATTCCTAAGATTGTAATCTATCCGAAATCTGTTGTTTTTCAAGGCATCCAGAAGCTCCAGACCAAAAGTGGCAACTCAACTCAATGTCGAGGTGCAGTTTACAGTGCGTCCCAACTGTTCCCAACCGTCTAGAGCCACTGAGACTATGGCATCCCCAATTGAGGTATGTTGTGAGACCGAAGGTAGCAGGAAAGGGAATGAGCTGGGAAGAGAAAGGTTGGGTAGTACGTAGAAGCGGAGTATTATATTTGCTGTCTCTTACTCTCTCATGGTGTAGGACGTAAAAACCCGGAGAAAGTGATTTATCGAAAGTTTGTATAGGTTGGGTAAAAATAATTAGCTCTCTCTCCATACATTGTTACTCCAAGGTAAATATATTTCAGATGGCTGAAGGGCCACAAACGTCTTCAGAATCAAACGAGAGTCGGAGCATTCGATGCAGAAAAATAAACTGATCAAAACTGCATATTTAACTAGTTTTTGACCTAAGTGTCGCTTAAGCCCTTTTGCCTTTTCAGCGACGATATCGCTTTAAAGGAAGAAATGATGACTGATGGGTATTAAACGAATCATTCATTAATTAATTGGGATATATCGACATTAAACGCGTCGTTTGAGGAATATTCGTAGCGAGCAATAGGCATACACGCGATAGTTGGTCACAGATCATAAAATAATGCATATTATTGAAAAACTTTCAGAGGTACTATGATGAGATGTAATGCACGAGTTCTTGGATTATTGAAATAATAGCCCTTTTGCCTTTCCACTGACGATATGATACAAAATGCATCATATGTATGTATATATATATGTATCTGCATGCAATGCAGTTATACACAATGTAAATACAAAGCAAAAGATAACACAGAGAATTATTAAAATAAAAATAAAAGCATAGAAAGAGAGAACTAACTAACCATTACGCCGTTTCCCCGCAGGGGTGGGCAGAGAGGACGGACTGCCATATAACTCTGTCTTGGCACACACTTCTTGCTACATTCATACATCGTCTCATACATACTCTTCTGTTATTCTGACTCTTCACATGACCCGATTCAAGTATTTGATTTACTTGATCGTGCCATGTCTTTCTCGGGCGTCCTCGACTTCTTCTTCCATTCACTTTCACATCGTATATTCTTTTCACACTCCTTTCTTCGTTCATTCGCTCTACATGCCCAAACCATCTAAGCGTCTCTTTCTTGATCCTATCCATTACGCTCATATCCGCCTTGCATTCTTTCCGGATATCCACATTTGTAATACGGTCATACATGGTTTTACCGCACATCCGTCTCAAAGATCTAATTTCCACAGCATTCAGTCTACTTTCATCCTTTCTCTGCCAGTTCCACGCCTCACTACTATACATCAGGGTTGGTATAAGCACTCCATTGTGGACTGCTAGCTTCGGTTCTTTGGACATTTTTTTTATTTGCGCCAACAGCGTTCAGTCCTGCATTAATGGAGTTTCCTGCATACACCCAGAAAAAGAGTATTTAAAAAAAAAATCAGTAGCCAAGAAGTATAAGAATAATAAATAAGTTTTTAAATTACCATAAAATCACTTATCTATTTATGAATATATATATTATTTGTACATGGTCAGCAAGAAACGAGATTTGTTCTATTATTCTAGATCTTGTGTGAAATTAACCTGGCTTACTCCAACATAAATATATATTCATACAGTAATTACAATAAATCTCGATTCAGTATTGCCAGCCTACAAGGAAACTCTGCAACCTTCACGGTGCTAATGCCGGCTCGGACTGGCTACCTTGTAAAAAATCACATTACAGTCTAACGAAATTGGCGCTCTATTTTTATGGCAAACCTTACGCAACGTACCGGGCATCGTTCTAGGAGTAGTTTTTATTAAAAACCTGATTTATTGTGCACAATAGATCATGCCACAATGCCCGGTAAAAAATATATATGGCAGCGGGTTTGTAAAAACAGTACGAAAAAAACATATCGTCAAAAAGTGCTGTAGGAGCAAATAGCTGGATTGTAACCATTCAAATAAAGTACAAATGAAATTTAAATACGTATATCTTTTAAACAGGCAGAGGAAGGATGAAAGTAGACTGAATGCTGTGGAAATGAGATCTTTGAGACGGATGTGCGGTAAAACCATGTATGACCGTATTACGAATGTGGATATCCGGAAAGAATGCAAGGCGGATATGAGCGTAATGGATAGGATCAAGAAAGGGACGCTTAGATGGTTTGGGCATGTAAAGCGAATGAACGAAGAAAGGAGTGTGAAAAGAATATACGATGCGAAAGTGAATGAAAGAAGAAGTCGAGGACGCCCGAGAAAGACATGGCACGATCAAGTAAATCAAATACTTGAATCGGGTCATGTGAAGAGTCAGAATAACGGAAGAGTATGTATGAGACGATGTATGAATGTAAATGAAGCAAGAAGTGTGTGCCAAGACAGAGTTGTATGGCGGTCCGTCCTCTCTGCCTACCCCTGCGGGGAAACGGCGTGATGGTTAGTTAGTTAGTTATCTTTTAAACGTCCTTAAATTCAGTTTTCTCTTTACTTGTATACTTGTTACTGAATGTCCTTACTGTCTATTGAAAACTCTAGATTCCTTGTCATAACATAATGTACGTATTCTTTTCTTTCTTGTTAAATTCACACAGTTTGAATTGTTTAGAAAGGATATTGATATACGAGTATTTAAAAGTACCAACACGTTAACTGTCCTGAATAATATTTCATTTTCTTTGCTTTAACAGATTTGTCAATATTTATACATACTCTCTTCATCTGGATTTTTGCACCTTTAGCTTCTAGATTTTTTTTTTAAATTTGTTGATGAACACATGCAATGTTATACCCATATCTCGACACTTTTTCACGATTTATGAAAACGATCATGATTATAGAGTTTTAATTTGTATACAAACTACATATTATTTTCTCCTAGTTATATTAAGGTTAGGTAAATTAGTGTGAAGCGCACTTGAGGTGAAATATCACAAAACTGCGCTATATATTATAAATTCACTCTTATTATTATTATTATTATTAAGTTGAATAATACGAACCTTGGATAGAGATGGTAGGTATTTGACAAAGCGGTTCTACTGGTAAATATACAAAGCAATGAGAACAGAACACATGCACAGCATAAAAAGACAAAATATCAAAAATAATACAAATAAATAAAAACTGGAGTTAGTTTAGGTTCTGCAATAAACATAAGAAGATTATGAGTAGCAATATTCATAAAACAGTTCAACATGGAGGCTACCGAAACCAAACAACTACCGGAGACTTGAGAAAATGGCTTATTGTAAAAAAATTGAAAATAAGTTAAGACTTTTTAAATTATTAAGTATTTAAGTAAACGTTTGACGGCCTCCGTGGTCGAGTGGTAAGATGCTCGACTACGAATCCAGAGATCGCGGGCTCAAACCCAGCGTGAGCAAATAAATTTTATTCAATCAATACGTGTCGCATTTAATTCATATGACATAATACGTAGTATATTTGCGGCTCGTTCCAGAGTGGTAGATACTCTAAGTATCGTCCCGGTGAAAGACCAACATTCGGAAACGCTACTTGAAATGGCTTTAGCCGTGTTTGGTGACCAGATATGAATAGCCAGGTTCATGCCAGTCTTCCTCTTCCCCATCTTCTTACCCTCCCTCAAGTGATGTCATAGTCTGCACTATTAAAAAAAAAAACGTAGTTTTCATAAGTTCAGCGTTTTAACTTAGTGTGAGATTTCCATAAATCGCGCTATGTAAACGTAATGGCTTTACGGTTAACTCTTTATTAGTCTTCTATTAATTGTACTGGGGGCATTCACCTCTCTGACAATACCCTCGCGAAGGTCGCTAAGGTTCATCATTAAGTGTGACAACATTATTTTAACGCCTCTAACTATTTGATTCTGGGTTAATCTCGCCAGACAAAAAGCACCCTTCCCACCACATAAACAACGGACATAAAACGTATTTACGGCAGGAAAGCTCGTGGAGCAAGTATCACTTGGGTAAAATTACAAAATAAGCGAAAGTTTAGCGTAATATCGTCGTTTTATTCAAGCCTGAGCATCGAGTCGAGGATCGAGTCGTGCCTTGTAGTTCGAGTTTTTACATTATCGGAAAGTAATTCGGAAATAGGAGCCTATCCGCATAAAGTTTTTTATGTTTTTTTTTTTTATAGTTAATACCGTACAAGAGTCCCAACTGCTTTAAACCGTCTGGAGCCAGTGGAACTATGGCATCCCCAAACGGTTACAGTAAAATTAAAAGGTTTGGTGTTTCCAGAATCAGATTGTTCCGGGCCCCACGTTGGGCGCCAGATTTCAGACTGGCCCAATTACTATCGACGTCTCGCGGCACTTGTTCCGATCGACAAGGCCGGCCCGCCCACCCACTGAACTGCTTCAAAATATATTCGCGAGGAAACTATTTTAGACGCGTTTCGTGAATGGCGAATCGGCGATACGTCACTCAGTCACCGGTTGCGTAGGGTATTGCGATTTGTTACCATTTCTTCCGTATTTATTTACATACAATTTTCGTGTGTAATAATAATAATAATATTAGCGCCGTTTTTGTGAAAAATCACCTCAAGGGCGCTGTACAGATCTTATTTTCTATTATTACATATTAATTCCTAGTTTAAATAAGAAAATATACAGGAACATACTTACCTGGCAGGTCCCATCAGATAGACACAATTATTAACTTAAAATTATATATATTTATATATTTTTTTTTATTACTATTATTGTTTTCCGATTGAGGGCATGGGAGCGAAATTAAAATAATGGACTTTCTGAATTTGTCATACAGTACAGGATTTGGTTAAAATTTGCAATCTAAAGGTGATTCGTCGAGAAACAGATTATATTGAGATTCTTTTAATGAATTTAAGGATATGATAGTCTGAAAAGATAAGTTTTCAGTTTGGACCGAAATTCTGTTGGGCTCGTTATACATCTTAGTTCCGGAGGGAGTTTATTCCAAGTCTTCGGCCCCGATACTCCTGCAGCGCGATCTCCAAACTTAGTATTTGGATTGCGTTTGGGTTCTATCAGCCTTCCGATAGCCGATGACGTTGCTGATCTAAGAGTCGACTGCCTTAGAAGAATGTTTTCTGGAACGCATAGTTCGGTGATGTACAGTGGAGCCATTTCGTTAAGGGATTCAAACACCATCCAGCACAACTTGTACTGGATTCTTTCAGTGCACTTGAGCCAGTGAAGGTTCCGAAGGTGCTCTGAAATATGCGAATATTTAGATACCCCGGTGATAAGCCTTGCTGCAGCATTAAAAACTGATTGGAGTTTATTAGTTTGGTATTTAGGAAGGCTGGCGTAAATACCGTTCCAGTAGTGTAGCGTGAAGCTGATAAGGATATATCAATAGAAGGGTGAATGCAGGAACCTATTTCCCGGCCTGCAAGACTAACAAGCCAATGGTCATGTCGGTGAGGAGGGCAATCTTGTAGTTGAATCGAATCGCTTCGAATGTCGATATATAGTGCGTAAATGAAACTTTGTTCAAACGACAAACATTCCTGCTATTTGTATAATTATTCCTTGTTTTTTTATAAATCATTTTGATGAAATATTATAATTAAATTGCTATTTAATATACTTACTCGATTTATTTAAAAACGCTTTAAAATATATATTTTTAAAATGTTTTTAAAATAATAATGAATTGAATTGAATTGAAACTCAATTAATGGAGGACTGAACGCTGTTGGCCCAAATATAAAATTGTCTAAAGAAGCGAAACTAGCAGTCCACAATGAAGTTCTTATACCTACCCTGATGTTATTCAAAGTATTGTTATTTATTTATTTGATATTTTATTTTTTGCAAAAACAGTTTTACACCAATACATTGCAAAAAAACACAAAAATGGTAATCATAATTTTACAAAGATAAAGGTAAAAAGAAGTTTTAAAAAATATATAGTTTTCAAGAATTACATAATAATAGCGAGTTCTTGCATAAACTTGTTGTAGCTCGTGTGAAAAATATCCAAATTTCCTGCGAGGCAGTTAATTAACCTAGTTAGTCTTCCCAGGGGTATCACCATTGGTAAGTTAGTTCTGCACCTGGGAAGAAACAGAAGCCTGTGTTGGCGGCCTCGCGTTTAATTATCAGGGATTAGGTATTAATAATATGTGAGATTTAATTGATGATATTTTAATTGATGTATGGCAGTGAGGCATGGAACTGGCAGAGGAAGGATGAAAGTAGACTGAATACTGTAGAAATAAAGATCTCTGAGGCGTATGTGCGTGTTAAAAATGTGGATTTCCGAAAAGAATGCAAGGCTGATGTAAGCGTAATGAGTAAGAACAATAAAAGGACGCTTAGATGGTTTGGGCATGTACAGAGAATTAACGAAGAAAGGAGTATGAAAAGAATATATGATGCGAAAGTGAATGGAAGAAGAATTCGGGGATGCCCGAGGATGGCACGTATAATCAAATACTTGAGTCAGGCCATGTGAAGAGTCTGAATAACAGAAGAGTCTGTATGAGACGAAGTATGAATGTGAATGAAGCGAGGAGTTTATGGCAAGACAGAGTTGTGTGGGGGTCCATCCTCTCTGCCTGCCCCTTCGGGGAAACGGCGTGATGGTTAGTAAGTTAATAAAAAATATTAATGGAATAAAAGTTAATTGCGCACGCCGAGTTTGAGTCCGCGACACCTTGATTCGTGGTCGAGCGACTTACCACTCGACCACGGAGGTAAGTTTAAAAGGCGCCTGTCCCAGAATTGCCGATAGCCATGTCCACCACCCCCATGCACCTGCTGCCATCTCGCGTGATCGCCTCGCGACGGGATGTCCACCATGCCTTAATCTTTATGACTCACGGCTATAAATAGTTCAAACAGACTGGCCGGCTTAGGCCATAATATCTTATACGACCGCCGGTAGAACTGGGCCGTGGGCGTATCCGCGTGCCCGAAACAAGATCAATTTTTCTTACGCTAAAAAAATTGATCGAAATTTTTCAAATGTCGAAATTATTTTTTGAGAGACAATAATAATAAAATTTGGATGATTTGTATAGCGCCGTTTTTGTGAAATTCACCTCAAGGGCGCTGTACAGATCTTATTTTCTATTATTACATATTAATTCCTAGTTTAAATAAGAAAATATACAGGAACCTACTTACCTGGCAGGTACCATCAGATAGACACACTTATTAACTTAAAATTATTGTTATGATTTTTTTTCCGGTTTTAGGGCATGGGAGCGAAATTAAAAAATATGAATTTGTTGAATTTGTAGTACAGAACAGGATTTGGTTAAAATTTGTATATCTAAAGGTGAGATAGTCAGTTTATTTCAACCTGTGTGGGGCCTAGGAGTCTAAAGCTCTAATGTAGGATGGCGATTTCATTTCTAAGTGGTAGATACTCTCAATATCGCCCTGGTGAAAGTGGTTTGGAATAGCTTTAGCTGTGTCTGGTGACCAGATCTGAATAACCAGATACTTTCTTACTTTCCTCATCCCTATCTCCTTTTCTTCGAATCGAAACGTTACTTGGAATGGCTTTAGTCGTGTTTGGTGACAAGATCTGAATATCCATTTACATTCCACCCTTCATCTTCCTCATCTCCTTCCCCTCCCCCCTACCTCACATTATACTTCGATTGGAAATAATAATAATAATAAAAGTTTTATTCCGGAAGGTATGCAGGAGTAGTGCAATGCAATACCTTCCATAATTGATATCAATACATTGTAATAATAATAGTAACAAAATAATAATGAACAGAAATTCATAAGAAATAAATAAATAAGTAAATAATAAAAATAAAAATATATGAAAATAAAATAATAATAATGATAATAAAAAATAAATAAAAAAGTAAAAAAATAAATAAAGAATGTAAGTAAGAATATATTAATTGAGTATATTAGGCCTCATTTCTACAAAACGCCATCAAGAGGGAGTCCATCCTGGCAGCGTTAAGATTGATGGGGCCAATAATTTACTCCAATGCGCTTCTATGCTTGAGTTCGGGATCTGACGGGATTCCATGATGAGGTTGCTGAATGAAATGCCATAGTCCCACTGGCGAGCTGGGACTTTCTTGAAGTATGAATGTGAATGAAGCAAGGAGTGTGTGCCACAGAGTTGTATTGCGGCCCGTCCTCTCTGTCTACTCCTGCGGAGAAACGGCGTGACCCATAAAAAAAAACTGCTAGAACACAGTATTTCTACATGACGTCTATATTCTAAAGACTTATAATCCGTTCGTCAATTAATAATTAATTATTAAGTTTTTTTTTTAAATATTAACTCTTTGTTTCTTAAATTACTTACCTCACTAGGTCATTAGAACCTGTTCTGAGGTAAGTGACAGTGAATACAAGTAGAATACTATAATAAATGATGATATTTGTTACACAATGTTGGATGACGCAACAGATACTGACCGTAAAACTCTCTTGATACCATATAAGATACATTGACAGTAGGTAAAGTTGCAAGGCACTAAATCCTATAATTAATGACTATGTATAATTATTATAATTAACGAGTTGTTAATTATTTATTACTCGCAGAGGTAGGTGAAGAGGATCTAACGCCAAACGCATACCTGGTTTTATTTACTTTCTTGACATGAAGTACGGGGCCTGTTCAAAAGAAAAGGTGAATTTTGAATTTTCGCAGGCTGTGTACATTCGATTCTCGTTTTTTTATTGTTATGTTGTGACACATATGTTTATCATATGTTAGCATTATCAGCTGTTTTGGATTAGTGGTTTGTTTTTGACAACTGGAAAGGTTAGTCACGTTTTTGTGTGTTCTTCGATTTTTTACTTTTGGAAAAAATGGATCAAAGAATATGTATTAAATTTTGCGTTAAAAATGGAATAAAGTGCTCCAACGCACTTAAAATCTTGACTGTGGCATTCGGCGAGTCTACTTTGTCTCAAAAAAGTGTTTATAAGTGGTACAAGCGCTTTACAGAAGGCCGAGAAGATGCAATGACGATGAGCGTTCTGGAGTTGTGGAAAAACAAATCATGGATTTTATTCTTTGATCCATTTTTTTTTTTTCAAAAGTAAAAAATCGAAGAACACACAAAAAAGTGACTAACCTTTCCAGTTGTCAAAAACAAACCACTAATCCGAAATGGCTGATAATGCTAACATATGATAAACATACGTGTACCAACATAACAAAAAATCGATAATTGAATGTACACAGCCCGCCAAAATTCAAAATTCACCTTTTCTTTTGAACAGGCTATGTATGTGCACGAATCGTGTTTCCTACGTGAGATTATCACACCAAAGTGAGTTAGTTAGTTTGCGTGCAAGTCTGTGCTTTGGTTTAGTAAGCAGCGAGCGGATGGTAACCCGAGTTGAGAATGCAGTTGAGCCCTTCAGAGGAGGCCATTGACAGTGGGCGGGTACCGGAGGTACTGGGTGCGGATAGCCAGGTAGCTTCGGTGACAGTTGACAGGTAATGTGAGGTAATTCGATTAGCGGCCATACAAGACATACAAGAGTCGTGCGATGTGTGGTGCATCTAGACTTTAAAAGTATACCGATGACAGCCCAGTTGTAACCTAACTAAATAACCATCACGTGGTTTCTTTGCAGGGGTTGGCAGAGAGGTCGGACCGCCATACAACTCTGTTTTTATTTTATTTTGTTTATCTCAAGTTAGATCACATCATTGTGTGTTCTAATAAAAAAGATGAAATGTACTCGTATATACAGAAAATTTAAAAAAAAAATATTTATATGTATCGGGTTACAACAAAATGAATATACAATATACCAACATTAATGGTTGTGGAAAAATTTTCTTAATTCTTTTTTAAATGGACGAATATTGTCTATTGTAGTGATTTCTGATGAAATTTTATTATATAGTTGGACGGCCCGGAACATGAGAGATTTCTGTGTGCTTGATTTTTTCCTTGTTGGCAATGTAATTAATTTTGCATTTCTCGTCCCATGTCCGTGTATCTCATAATTATAATGTATCCTACCTTTAAATTCCTTAGACATCATCCCTGTAATAATTTTATGTCTTGGCACTCACTCCTTGTTTCGTTCACATTCATACATAGTCTCATACATTCTCTTTTGTTATTCTGACTCTTCACGTGGCCCGATTCAAGTATTTGATTCACTTGATCGTGCCATGTCTTCCTCGGCCATCCCCGACTTCTTCTTCCATTCGCTTTTCGCAGTTGTAACCTCACACCAATAATACACCAGGAGGGATAGCTTTGCGAAACAGCGTAGTCAGGATTGTTGATTTTTCCCGACTCGGGCGAGGCTAGGGTTTTCATGGACACACCTTTTTACATACATTCATAACACGTGTCGACATAATGTAGCGTTTATTCGTATAACCACTTTTTCACAGTATTGTTATCAACAAAAATATAGGATATAACCTCAAAAGCCGTGGATTTATGTCTCATAACAAAACGTAATGGGCGGAGTCGCCGGAGGCGCGGGAGACGGAGAACATGTTTACATACCTAAAAGTGGTGCGATATTATGTGACAACTTGTCTTGTCTCTTTCTTTCTCACGGTTAACGATGTTGAAACCCGGAGAAAGTGATTTATCAATTTGTATAGGTTGGGTTAAAATATATATTCTTACTCCAAGGTTGTACCACACTTATTTTCTTAAAAACGATTCATGTAACGGAAAGCTAAGTTAAGATAAGACGGCCTCCGCGGTCGAGTGGTTAAAACGCTCGACCATTAATCCAGAGGTCGCGGGTTCAAATACCGGCGAGCGCAAATAAAATTTGATTAATACGTGTCATAACATATTTAATTCGTATAAAATAATATATAGTAACGACGTAAAATAAAATAATATATACCACGTTTCAGAGAGGTAGATACTCCAAGTATCGCCCTGGTGAAAGACTATCATTCCGAATTGAAACGTTGCTCGAAATGGCTTTAGCAGTATTTGGTAACCAGATCTGAATAGCCAGGTAATTCCCAACCTTCCTCTTCCTCGTCTCCTTCCCCTCCCCACCACCTTTAGCCTCAGAACATACCCGGATTGGGGATCCCATAGTTTCACTGGCCCTAGACGGTTGGGAGCAGTTGCGACCCGCTATTAAATGAAAACAATATTAATAATAATAATAAATAAAATAAAAAAGTATGAAAGAAATTCAAGAATTTCATTTTAGATGATGAAAGTTTATATCTGGCCTGTGAAATGATCCGTTCTGTTTCCTTATTTACCGAATGCATTCCACACATTTTCACGACCAAATGCACTTTCAAAAGAATCATTTATAAAAGCAGCGATAATTTATTTTTGCTCGCGGTAAAATTAAAAATATTTTTCACTGATTGAAAAAGTGTGACGTCTACCTCTGTCGGCCTATTGGAGAGGTCAGACACTTCAATCATGAACGTCTCCCAACGCCTTGCCAACGTTCGGTAGTTTGATTTTCCATTTGATCTAGAAAACGGAAAGGTCAGAACGCTATCGATAACTATTTGTTTCTAGCGATATATACTCGTAAACTGTGATTTATATGACAGCTCTTAATGTAGTTTATTTTCTAGAACAAATCAAATATTTATATCGTCAATATACGTGCATTGATAAGCGACTTTGAACGAGATTACAAAATTAGTCCAACATGCCGCAAGGGTTGGCTCGACAACGGAGCTCTCAGCGGCAAAACGCCTTCATCGAGTTAATAACTAACCATCGCGTAATTTCTCTGCAGAAGTAGGTAGAGAGGATGGACCGCCACACAGATCTCTTTTGGCACACATTCTTTGCTTAATTCACATTCATACATACTCTTGTTTTTTCGATACACTAGATCGTGCCATCTATTTCTTGTTTATCCCCGACGTATTCTAGCATTCACTTTAACGTCATATATTTTTATTATTTTCTAGACAGGTTCACACCATCTGGGTGTCCCTTTCTTAATCCTATTCATTACGCTTACTTCATCATGCATTCTTTCCGGATAATCACATTTTTAACACGATCATACGTGGTTTTACCACATACGATCACACCCCTCAGGGATCTCATTTCTACAGCATTCAATCTTCTTTCATCCTTCCTCTGTCAGTTCGACACCTTTCTGCGATACATCGGGGTTGGTATAAGCACTTCATTGTGGACTGCTAGCTTTGCTACTTTGGACAGTGTTTAATTTGCGCCAACAGCGTTCAGTTCTACGTTCTTCTTTTTCGAATTTTCTACATTCACTCTTCTTTCATTCGTGTATATATATATATATATATATATATATACACATTCTGTATATATATATATATATATATATACGAGTGTGTATATATTAATATAAAAGAAACACCACCATTCCCGGGTTACTAATAATTTGACAATATTTGAAAAACTGCCATCATAATAAGCGGAAGATGTTGCTTGTGCAATGATGGACGACTTAGCTAGCAGAGGAATTGAACCCACGATGCCCGGGTGGGAATCCGACGCGTTTGTCTAATCCACTATATCGTGCCGTATCTTTCTCGGACGTCCTAGACGTTTTCCTTCAGTCACTTTCGTGTCATTCCCCTGGCACTCCTTTCTACGTCTCTCTGCTCTTCATTTGTACAAATGTAACGTAACTTACCTACGTGTTCGTGGATGTGGAATATATTGAAGTAAAAGTTACATGAAACTCACCTGAAACAAAAAGAAAAATACAAATTAGGCTGGGATAGTAATATGTCAACATTTGACAGGTGGGAACGACTCGTTCTTTGATCGTTTTCTGCGTTTACTTTGAGATATAAAGAAAGAAAGAAGAACGAAAAGACAGAAAGATGCACGAAAGAAAAAATTAAGAACGAAAGAAATAAAGAAGAACGGAAGAATGAAAAAGAACGAAAAAAAGAAAGAAGAACGAAAAACATAAACAAGAACGAAAAAAATAAAGAAGAACGAAAAAATAAAGAAAACGTAAAAAAAGAAAGAAGAACGAAAGAAAATAAAAGAAAGAAAGAAAGTAAGAACGAAGAAAGTAAGAAAGAAAAAAAGAACGAAAGCAAGAAGAACGAAAAAATAAAGAACGAAAAAAAGAAAGAAGAAATTGAGTAGAAAGAAAGTTTTTTTTTAAGAAAGAAAGAAGTGGGATTATGCGACGGATATATTTTTGCTCTGACCAAAATGCCATCTATATTTTTACTCCAAATAAGCTGCAGGTATCGCCGGTTGAAGACTGTCGGTTTCGGCCTAGCACAGGCTGTATAAATATACAAAGCGAATAGATTCGGGACTATTTAAAAAAATCGCGTTAAGTACGGGTGACAACTAGACGTATTATACTGCATAGGCATAATTAAGTATGCAGAACAATTAGCATTCCGTTTAGAAATGTCAGACGGACAGAAAAACCCATGGCGGTCCGGGATGACATAATTTTATAGAAATTCCGAGAAACTCGGGTAACCCACTCCCACGAGAACTAATTTCATCGGATTCAGAACAGTGTATATGTAATAATAATACTATTTTTTTAAACTATTTAACTCTGGACCTGTTATTTCAAATATTTTTTTTTTTCTTTTCTTTTACGATATTTTTGAACCTGGTATTTATTCAATATTATTTGTTCTTTTCATTTGCAATATTTTTGAACCTGGTATTTATTCAATATTATTTGTTCTTTTCATTTGCAATATTTTTGAACCTGGTATTTATTCAATATTATTTGTTCTTTTCATTTACAATATTTTCGAACCTGGTATTTATTCAATATTATTTGTTCTTTTCATTTACAATATTTTTGAACCTGGTATTTATTCAATATTATTTGTTCTTTTCATTTGCAATATTTTTGAACCTGGTATTTATTCAATATTATTTGTTCTTTTCATTTACAATATTTTTGAACCTGGTATTTATTCAATATTATTTGTTCTTTTTCATTTACAATATTTTTAAACCTGGTATTTATTCCACATGTTCTTTTCATTTCCAATATTTTTGGTATTTATTCAAT
The DNA here is from genome assembly GCA_022651775.1 of Drusus annulatus. Classification (NCBI taxonomy): domain Eukaryota; kingdom Metazoa; phylum Arthropoda; class Insecta; order Trichoptera; family Limnephilidae; genus Drusus; species Drusus annulatus. The sequence continues at coordinate 652,551 of JAGWCC010000400.1, read as the reverse complement.
ATTATTTGTTCTTTTCATTTCCAATATTTTTGGTATTTATTCAATATTATTTGTTCTTTTCATTTACAATATTTTTGAACCTGGTATTTATTCAATATTATTTGTTCTTTTCATTTGCAATATTTTTGATCCTGGTATTTATTGAATATTATTTGTTTTTATCATTTACGATATTTTTGTACCTGGTATCCAATATTACTTTTTATTTTTTTTTACAATATTTTTTGCACTGTTTATTATTTTATTGTTAATTATTTATTTTTTTAAATGTGAAAATTATTGGTGTAAAAGCCGTAAAAGGTGTAAATAAATAATAATAACATTGCAATTATATAGCGCAGTTTTGTGATATTACACCTGTGTTTTTAAATAACGAGAGACTTAAATACACGGTCAACTTATTTAGCCCTATGTAATTTTTATTTTTTTATTAGTGAATACCGCACGAGAGTTCCAACTGCTTCCAACCGTCTAGAGCCAGTGAGACTATGGCATCCCCGATTGGGGTATGTTGTGAGGCTGGAGGTAGCGGGGAAGAGAAGGAGATGGGTAAGAGAAAGGTTGGAAATTACCCGATTATTCAGATCTGATCACCAAACACGGCTTAAGCCATTTCTAGCAACGTTTCGATTCTGAATGGTTGTATTTCACCAGGGTGATACTTTGAGTGTCTACTACTTGCTGACTTAACTTTACTATTCGGTTTCGCCCAAATTTCTACACTCTCGTTGAACAGTTAAAAAACATGGAACAAAAAATACGATGCTCCCATTTTTAAAGATATATTGAAGGATATTTCAAAGCTCCATAGCTCATGATGGAAATAATGCGACGAGCTGAAAATACAAGAAAAAATACTGTAGAAATTTCATAACGCCTGAGCTCACCACTAGAAAGCTTTTCTGCTTCGTACCTGCATATCAACGGCCGTATCCGAGGTCTAGTGGTTAACATCTTCGACTACGAATCCAGAGGTCACGGGTTCAGATCCCGGCGTGCGCAAATAAATTTTAAATAATATGTGTCGTTTCACATCTATTCAACATAAACCGGTCGGTAGCCGTGTTTGGACAAACGCGTCCGATTCGCACCCAGGCGTCGTGGGTTCGATTCCTCCGCTGCCTAAGTCCTCCATCATTTCACAAGCAACATCTTCCGCTTATTACGATGGCAGTAGGAGTTTTTCAAATATTGTCAGGTTATTCGTAGCCCGAGAATATTTGTCTTTCTTAAAAAAAAAAACAAAAATAATAAAATAAAAATATATATCTTATATATTTGCGGCAAGTTCCAGAGTGAAAGACCACCATTCAGAAACGAAATGTTGCTTGAAATGGCTTTAGCTCGGGTACTTTTCAACCTTCCCATCTCCTTCCTCTCCCCACTACCTTCATCCTCTCAACCCACCCCAGTTCGGGATGCCATAGTCCCACTGGCTCCAGACGGTTGACAGCAGTTGGGACTCTAGCGTGGTATTCGCATTTAAACAAAATAAACATCGGCCACTCGTTGTTAGATATGCTACAATATATTTTAAAACTGTATAGCTGGAGATTACAATTCGGCGTTAGTAAATTAATAACACTGGGCAGTAGGGCTAGAGATATCGGGCAAGAGGGAGGTGATAATATTGAGGCAACGGTGCGTTCTTCTTAAACCGGTTTGGGTGGTAACACCCCCTCCTCCCCCTGGCAACACGCAGACACCGCGGGGACCCGGCCAGCCAGCGCTAGTGACTGCAGGTTACGGGCAAACTGACATTCCAACAGCCGACAGTCGTACACTGTCTGCGGTCGGCCGCGGTGGAAACGAGCTTCCCAAACCCATTTTAATCAGCCCCCATTATTTTTTTATATTTTTTTAAAATAACTCCACACAGGAGGCCTCGAGGGAAATAATTTCCCTCAGAACCTATGCCATCTTTGGGGATGCTGTGTGGAGGGTTTTTTGAGGAAAGGAAGGAGTGAACCTGGGCTTGAAGAGACCTCCTGTCCAATCGTTCTCATGTATTGAATGTCAACCGTGTACAAATGTTGGACGCGCGTTCGGCGAGTTTTCCGACTATGCAACGGTGCCGAAGGGATCAATGACGCAAGTTCCTCGAAGCATCTTCCATTGAAATACCGGTAGAACAAGGACAGCATTCCCACCTGACGTCTGTGCTCCAAAGATTGCAATCCGTTTGTCAAGGGCTTTTTTCAGGTATTAAGGGGCTCCAGACCAGAGGCGGCTGCCAAATTCAACAGTGGGGCGTACTTGTCGGTCAGCAGTTGTGTAATTAATTTTATATAAATATTCAATAAAACATTCACAAGTTTGAAAATCGTGCTTTCAGAGTATCAGTTTTTAAAGTCAATACCGCACAAGAGTCCCAACTGCTCCAAACCGCCTGATGCCAGAGAGCGAGAAGGAGATGAGAAAGAGAAAGGTTGGGAAGTACCTGGCTATTCAGATATGGTGACCAAACACGGCTAAAGCCATTTCAAGCAACGTTGAAGACCTTCGTAATCGAGTAGTAAGACGCTCGACTGCGAATCCAGAGGTCGCGGGTTCAAACCCGCCGAGCGCCCCCCGTTGCCAGCAACGCCTCCCACTTTGGGAACGACTGGACTAACGGTACAGAGTGTCGGCGGTAAGTACCGAGGGTCAACGATCAATGATGACTTTAAATTCAAATCACCGCAATTGGCATATTGATTATTATTAAATAGGTAACAAATATTAGGAAAACCATTGAAATTGACTTTTGGCAATGACTAATTTTTAATAATATATCGTTTATGTCTAAACAATACCTCGTATCCCCCTCCCCCAAAAGCACCTTTCCACTGTATTCTGGTACAAATTTAAAAAAATATACAACCCGGCCAAATCTAGTAAGCCAAATATATTTTTTAGTAATTCCTTGTAAAGACGTAAAACCAGTTATTCCTTTATATTTTCAACATTTCTATAACAGCCTTCCCCATAGAAACTAAGACAAGGCTACATTAGAATTCAAGATGCATATTTTTTATAGCTTTTAACTTAAGAGGTATGTTATTTTTTTATTTGATACAAAAAATCTTTTTTTTACAGCTTTTGTGTCCCCTGTAAAATGTGTACTATGTGGGATACAAGGTATTGTTTTGTCATGGGCGATATTATGTCCGTGCTCAAATAAGAAATACATTTAATAAGGCGATTATTCTCGACGCAGCGTCTTTTCTCAGAAAACGAAGACTGTGTGGCAACATTGACGACAATTTTCGGTCGATTAGCTAAAACGGAGCTTTTACTCATCCCAATATGGTCAGGAAATATTTGGGAAGACGCTTCATCTTCTACGAATGGCGGAGATCACAATGGGATGCTGAGGCTATTCAGCCAGCCAACGGCATCAGGAGTCACTTGATTCAGCACAGATGTGCCTCCGGGAAACTGGATATGGCAACATTCGCTAAGATGATTGATTGATGATGACACTGTCACAAACTGGCAGGCATAACTCTTTAGGTTACTTGATATTTTCAACAAATAGATGCTCGAAGAAGTCGAGGACGCCCGAGGAAGACAAGGCACGATCAAGTGAATCAAATACTTGAATCGGGCCATGTGAAGAGTCAGAATAACAGAATAGTATATATGAGACGATCTATAAATGTGAATGAAGCAAGGAATGTGAGCCAAGACAGGGATGTATGGCGGTCCGTCCTCTCTGCCTACCCCTGCGGTGAAACGGCGTGATGGTTAGTTAGTTAGAACCTCCCACATATAAAAGCTCCCAAAACTTATAGTTTTACGATATTATGAATTTTATTATGGATTTTATGCGGCTTTAATATGGACACTGCAAATAGTTTTAAAAATTAGAAAAAGATTTTCAGCTGTTATAACACGTATACTAAGATCAATTTTAATATTATCACTAAGTTCTGCTAGCTTAAGTTTTTATTTTTTTATTTTACTGATGGCTGTTTCGGCGTTCAAGACTTTTATAAAAATGTGGTTATGCTATATGGAAACGACTCATCTATATGATTTTAGTTCACTGTTTAATTACAAACCGAATTATATTGAAATAATATAAAAAGAGGTTATCAATTTAAGGTACAAACTCAAGATAATTTGGTTTTTACTAAAATTAGTAATTGAAAAGTCAACTAAAATCATATAAATAAGTGGTCTCCATGTGGTCTAACCGCAGTTTGATAATGACCTTGTACGCCGAGATAGCAGTGACTAAAAATAAAAAATTATTATATTATTAAAAATAAAAAACTTTAAATAGAAGAACTCAATAAAATAAATATCAAATTTGATAAAATTAAAATGGAGTTCTACAAATAAAACATAAAAACAGGTATTTAGATAGAAACTGTGGATAGTCGAGAGTACTAGATGTGTCCCTGTATCAGTTATTGTCTAGACTTTACTTTTTCTAAAGGTGAAATTGTGGACAGATTTGATAATAACTTGACCGGTCGGTAGCTGAGTGGACAAACGCGTCGGATTCCCACCCGGGCGTCGTGCGTTCAATTCCTCTGGCTAAGTCCTCTAGGCAGCAGAGGCCTAGATTTAAAGACATAAAATCAACAAAAAGCTTCCATCATTTTTTAGGCAAACCTTCTGTTATTAGTGTTTGTGTGATATTTTGACTTTATAAATCATTTTAATGGTGTATTGATATTGTTTTGTTTAATGTGTTCAAATATGTTTATTAAAACTGTCCGAAATCCATGTGGGCGGTAACTAATAGGCTATCCGACATCCTTTAAAATATCTTTGCCTCTTTCTATTGAGTCAGTATTACGTCAACAATACTGACTACACTGTTTCGCAAAGGTACCTCTCAATGTATATTCTTAGTGCAAGATTGCAACCAATGGTAAGTACATGAATTTTGATCCATGGCCAATTTGTGAAAATTGAGTTGAATGGTACGGCAACCCACGCATTGGCAATATTTCAATGCATTTCCGAAAGCCTATGGTATTCCGGTGAGGCTGCGAGGTCGTCATATGTCCTGCTCCCGGAAACAGCTGTTGCGCTGAGCTGAATGCTAATCGCGGAGGACGTGGACAGGAAACTGCCGCAGAGACCGAGGATAGAAGTGACGAGACGGGAAGCGATGACACCGTGCGAGATGACGCAAGAGGAGAACATTATTGTATTGTTGTGAATCATTGTAAAATAGGGAAAGATTAAAAAAAATAATACTTTATTATCACAGTGGCTAATCAAAAGATAAACACAGCCTAATAGAGCACCCCGATCATAAATTCCCTGACGAACTAGGACCGATAAAAAGCTCAACAAAGCTCAAAGCAAAATTCTAAACTAGTCTCTTCAGAAAATCAGGTAAGCACATCAACTATAAATTGAGAGGCTTAGAAGCAAAGGCAGCAATCTCCTTCATTTTAAATTATTTCTTGGAAAGTTGATTTAACATTTAGTGTGAATATGTATATATATATTCTTTTGTGAATATGTTGATAAATTTAGAGATAATTGTTTCAAATTGTTCCTAGTTTAATGTGCACTAACATTTTTGTACACTTCATCTCCATTTCTTTATAATAATCATTCAAAAGTTGACAATGCTACAGAACCGTTTTTTGAGATTACTGCCTTTGCTTCTAAGCCCCTCAATTAGTACGTATGTACGAGCGCGATAGTTTGAACTAATGGATGTATTCAGATTATTATTAACTAAAAAACGGATATTTTCAAATCCCTTTTTTTATAGTAAATACCGCACCAGAGTCCCAACTGCTCCCAACCGTCTAGAGCCAGTGAGACTATGGCATCCCCGATTGGGGTAAGTTGTGAGGTTGAAGGTAGTGGGGATTTGAAGGAGATGGGGAAGAGAAAGGTTGGGAAGTACCTGGCTGTTCAGATCTGATCCATTTCAAGCAACGTTTCGATTCTGAATGGTGGTCTTTCACCAGGACAATCCTTAGGAATCTACCACTCTGGAACGTGCCGCAAATATGCTTTATATTATTTTATATGAATTAAATGTGTTATGACACATATTAATTAAATAAAAGTTATTGGCGCACGCCGGGTTCAATTCGCGACCTTTGGATTCGAAGTCAAGCCTCTTGCCACTCGACCATGGAGGCCGTCTCCACCGTGGAGGCTGTCTCGACCGTGGAGGCTGTCTAAAGTACCTACCCGTAATGTATTTAAGCATACTCTATTCTATATTTGAAATGGTTGAATTAAAGCAACTGATGTTTTTTCTTGGTCAAGTCAAGTTGCATCCCGTGATGTTTAAGTTTTGACATTCAGTTTGTATTAAATCTTTCCGTTAATCCCACTATTTGTTTCATTTTATAACGCGTCGTTTAACTAATGAGAATCGATGAGTATTTTTAAGGTTGTATAACTATAGTTTTAAGTCATGTTCCTGGTTTGTCTGCGCCATTTTCACAAACTCCATAGTTCAAATAAGCCAAGTGTTAGTGCTAAAATAGTCAAGTATCGTACGTATTGAAATACATACGAGGCCTGTTCAAAAGAAAAGGTAAATTTTGAATTTTCGCGGGCTGTATACATTCGATTATCGTTGTTTTTGTTGTCGTTATGTTGATACACATAAGTTTATTATATGTTAGCATTATCAGCTATTTTGGATTAGTGGTTTGTTTTTGACAACTGGAAAGGTTAGTCACGTTTTTGTGTGTTCTTCGATTTTTTTACTTTTGAAAAAAATGGATCAAAGAATAAAATGCATGATTTGTTTTTCCACAACTAACAATAAACGAGTAGTGATGATTTAAAAGCGAAAAACAGGAAGAAAGGCCACACACAATAGGTGTGTGTTGGGATAGCAAAGTCCGCCTGACGGGAATACTAATCAGGCCAGGCTGGATCTGACTCACTCGCCTTACAAGTTAATAGTGAATAGCCAACAGTGATTGGTGACAAGTGACTAGTGACAATGTGTCCCACAATGGTGTTCATCTCAAGGTTACTTTCCGCGAAGTGCTCGCGGGATATCTTCGGCTGTGACACAATGAGACCGATGAGATGGAATTTTTGTAATCATAAGCGGAGTCAAAATTTAAGAGTAGGATTTTTTAAATAATTTAGACGTTAAACCCTGTTTCAATTCTGGATATTATTTATTTATTTACACCCGTTAAAGGCTTTTACACAAATATTAACATAAAAAAACATATAACTCATAAGCAGTGCAAAAAATATTGTAAAAGAAAATAAAAAGTAATATTGAATAACAGGTTCAAAAATATAGTAAAAGAAAAGAAAAAAATAATATTGAATAACAGGTCCAGAGTTAAATAGTGTCAACAATTAGTTTTAGCTTTACCAGATGAAAAAAACTGTACTAAGGTATACTTATAGTGTGATATTGACGTGCTAAATATATCAACGACATCGGAGTATTCGTTTCCCAGATGTTGAATTCGTCGCATAGGCGTGTTAAATTGTGAGGTTGAAGCCGAATTGTTACAATAGTATGGCAGGTACTGCCTTGTAACCGTCCTGCCAAGAACATATTATCTGATAGATTTCCTGATTATGGACTCTACCAGAGTGTCCGAAACCTTGTCTCAAGCAGGAGGAGAAAAAGCAATACAGCTAAATACCCCAAGAGTTAAGCGACATAAAATAATCAAATTATTTAAAAAAAAAAAGACAAACATTCCCGGGTTAAAAAATAACTTGACAATATTTGAAAAACTCCTACCGCCATCATAATAAGCGGAAGATGTAGCTTGTTCAATGATGGACGACTTAGCTAGCAGAGGAATTTAACTCACGACGCTCGGGTGGGAATCTGACGCGTTTGTCCACTCAGCTACTAACCGGTCAAAATGAATGTACCATTTCAACCCGGTGACTATTGGCACCTCCGGCACACTAGAGGTTAAGGATGCATGATCTCTATCTATGGGACGGAACACACATAAAGAGTGGAAGTTGAAGCAAATCTTTAAATTTCCTGACTAGAGGTTATTACTGAACCGAAACTGTAACATGACTCCTGTTTATTTTATGTGTAATTGTTGTTATTTTGTCCTATTTTATTGTTCATGTGTTTTGTTCTCATCGCTTGGTAGATTTAGCAGTAGAACCGCTTTGTCAAATACTGTCCATCTCTTTCAGGTTCATATTAATTGACACCATTACTGCTTCATTCACATTTTTAGATTATGACGTTTATATGCATACTTACTATCTGTTTATGTTTCATATTTTAGCAATATCTAACCTAAATCCTACATGTATGGCTGCATGATTAAACTAGGACTAATATTTTAACTGTACGATTACTTGTAACTTTATTTTATCATTTACATAAGTAGCAATGTGGGAGTCATTTTAAGAATATGACCTGAATGGGGTCACACAGTCTTTATTTTTCCTATCCTAGCCTTGATCCTAGTAGATCGCACTTGAGGTGAAATATCACGAAAAATCGCACTATAAATGCATTTAAAAAATAGATAAAATCATAGTGCATAACCGCACAAGAACCCCAACTGCTCCCAACAGTCTAGAGGCTATAGGACTATGGTATCCCGAATTGGGGTATGTTGTGAGGATGAAGGTAGTGTGGAGGGTATGGAGAAGAGGAGGGTGGAGAAGTACTTGGCTATTCAGATCTGTCCACCAAACATGGCTAAGGCCATTTCAAGCAACGTTTCGATTCTGAATGGTGGTCTTTCACCAGGGATCTACCAATGTAGAACGTGCCGCAAATATACTATGTATTATTTTACATAAATCAAATGCGTTATGACACTTACTAATTGAATAAAAGTTATGTGCGCACGCCGGGCTTGAATCCGCGACCTCTGGATCCGTAGTCGAGCGTCTTACCACTCGACCACGGAGGCCGTGAAAAGTTATAATTAGAGGTAAATATAAAAATGATCGTATAACATTTGATCATGGAAAGACCCCTGAAGCGGCGTGGTGACAATAATGTATTCACATTCACAAGTGACTGAAGAATGACTGATCTCGAAAAAGCGACGTGGGAGCCTCAGAAGTCATCAGCCTGGCAATTGGTCGGTACATTCAGTACAGAGAACCATAGACATAAAATACAAGACGTCATATTCATACAAATCTTACGAAAAATGAAGCACCACTAGTAACCGTCTTGTTTTCCGTTTCACCCGCTTATGAAAAGGATAGCCAATCAAAGAATATGTGTGTACGGATGAGAGAGCTATATGAACGTCCCACGTTACTGTAAGAATCGGGTATCGCGCCACTAGCCGTGGTTGCCTTCCACACACTTATGTATTTCTGCATTCGCTATCTCGCACCGTTTTCGAGTAGCTAAAAACCTTGTGCATAATTGTATTTATTTAAATAATAATAACGGATTTGTGGGTAATTAGGAATGGAAAGAAACTCCATTAGATATGTTTTTTGCTCCCGAATGATTTTTACACCTCAAGGCATTTTTTTTTGTCAGAAAGGAGCCTACAGCGACGCGTTTGTGACAGCTGGTGACAGCTTGTGTGATACTAAACGCAGTAAATCTCAGGTATGTTCTCGCGGACTCGGTTTAGTGCATTCACGCGCGTTGCCTCAGTAACGTATCTACATTATTTAATTCATCTAAGCAGAGAACACGGAGACACGATTCAACCAACACATAGTGAACGGAGCGAGTGTCGCCTAAATGATGATCATTCGGTCCAATAATTGAGCAGCCATCGGACGTTATGATGTCCGCGTGGGAGATGAGATCACGGACTATTATTTGATCCTTGATTCGGGTGCGGAACGTCTGGACACTTGGCCAAATGATGTTCGTTTGATGGCACGACCTGCTCGCAGAGTTGTACGCCTTATACATGGTCTTCTGTTATACTTGGACTTAGCGTAACCCGACTCACATATTTGATTAACTTAGTCGTGCTATGTATTCCTCGGGCATCCCTGAATTCGTCTTCCATTCCAGAGTGGTAGATACTCTGTATCGTCCTGGTAAAAGACCACCATTTAGAATCGAAACGTTGCTTGAAATGGCTTTAGCCGTGTTTGGTGACCAGATCTGAATAGCCAGGTACTTCACAACCTTCGTCTTCCTTATCTCCTTCCCCACTACCTTCAGCCTCACAATATACCCCAATTGAGGATGCCATAGTCTCACTGGCTCTAGACGGTTGGGAGCAATTGAGACTCTTGTGCGGTATTCATATAAAAAAATTCAATCGAAGGTTCAGGTAGAGCCGAAACCGGTTGATGTATGTATCTAATAAAATGGTATTAAATGAAAAAAATATATTTGTATTTTTAATTTAATAAAATAATTGTTTTTATCAGAAGTACCAATTACTAAAAGATAATTCTATTTAGTTATAGTTTCGGTATTTCAATAATTTTACGGTAATTTTAGCCATTGTTTTTATATACTTTTTATGGGCAAAGAGGAGGGACCGCCATACAACTCTGTATTGACACACACACCTTGCTTTATTCACATTCATACACATACTATTCTGTTATTTTGTCTCTTGACATGGCCCAACTCAAGTATTTGATTCAATTTCGCATCATGTATTCTTATCACACTCTTTTCTTCGTTCATTCATTCTACATGCCTAAACCATCTAGGCGTCCCTTTCTTAATCCTATTCACTACGCTTACATCGGCCTTGCATTCTTTTCGGATTTCAACAATTTTAATACGGTCATACATGGTTTTACATATATACGTCTCATGGATCTCATTTCCACAGCATTCAGTCTACTTCCATCCGTCCTCTGCCAGTTCCATGCCTCACTGCCATACATCGGGGTTGGTACAAGTACTTTACTGTGGACTGCTAGCTTCGCTTCTTTGGATAATTTCTTATTTGCGCCAACAGCGTTCAGTCCTCCATTAATGGAGTTTCCTGCATTCACCCTTCTTTCAATATCCTTATCAGCCTTTCCGTCTCTCTAGGACATACTTCCTAAATACACAAACTCATCCACTTGCTCCAAGTATTCATCATTCACAAGTATATTGCACGCTAACAAAAAATAGATCTGTAGATATCGATTTGCACGCTAACCAAACCAATAAATGAATAACACAAGCCTATATTTAGCCACGAGATGGAACGCTGATATATAATGCAGTTCAACGGGATGTTTAATCATTATCAGTCACCGTCTATTCACTTCTGGGTGAAGGTCTCCCCAAGGTGCTTCTACTCTTCTTGACTGCATGCTGCGAACCGACACGATGTTCTTGACCTAACCTAGCTTAATTTGATTACTTCTACTCGTATACCGTTTGAAATAATTTTATATTTCGTATCACTTTGTGGTTTGACATATTTAAAGAACAGAAAAAAATAACTTTGTTTAAGACCACGGATATTATTTTAATTTTTATAACCGACCGGTTTCGCTTAGCCTAAGCATCATCAGGGTACAAAATTTAACTAAACAAAAAATACAAAGTGTGCGGTTATATATATATTTACTCTGTATGTATGTTGCCTATTGTATGCGGACGATGCGGTGCTGATTGCTGACAGTATGGAAGATCTACAGTTTCTCGTGTCTAGGATGAACCAAGTATGTATGCAAAATGAGTTGATGATGAATGTAAGTAAGTCCAAAGTGATGGTGTTTGAAAGAGAGAGTACGAGAACAGCGTGCAATATAGTTGTCAATGATGAATACTTGGAGCAAGTGGATGAGTTTGTGTATTTAGGAAGTATGTTCTAGACAACGGAAAGGCTGATAAGGATATTGAAAGAAGGGTAAATAAAGGAAACTCCGTTAATGGAGGACTGAACGCTGTTGGCGCAAATAAGAAATTGTCCAAAGAAGCGAAGCTAGCAGTCCACAATGGAGTACTTATACCAACCCTGATGTATGGCAGTGAGGCGTGGAACTGGCAGAGGAAGGATGAAAGTAGACTGAATGCTGTGGAAATGAGATCTTTGAGACTTATGTGCGGTAAAACCATGTATGATCGTATTAGAAATGTGGATATCCGGAAAGAATGCAAGGCTGATGTGAGCGTAATGATTAGGATCAAGAAAGGGACGCTTAGATGGTTTGGGCATGTAGAGCGAATGAACGAAGAAAGGAGTGTGAAAAGAATATATGATGCGAAAGTGAATGGAAGAAGAAGTCGAGGACGCCCGAGAAAGACATGGCACGATCAAGTAAATCAAATACTTGAATCGGGTCATGTGAAGAGTCAGAATAACAGAAGAGTGTGTATGAGACGATGTATGGATGTAAATGAAGCAAGGAGTGTGTGCCAAGACAGAGTTATATGGCGGTCCGTCCTCTCTGCCTACCCCTGCGGGGAAACGGCGTGATGGTTAGTTAGTTAGTTTAGTATGATGTGTTATACTAAACGCAGTAAATCTCAGGTATGTCTCGCGCGTTGTTTCAGTAACGTATCTACATTATTTAATTCATCTAAGGTTATGACACATATAAATAAAAGTTATTGGCGCACGCCGGATTTTAACCCGCGACCTCTCGATTCGTAGTCGAGCGTCTTCCCCACTCGACCACGGAGGCCGTCAAATTATGATTGAGGTTTTCGCGGGCGTAAGGTGTAAAATAAATTAAATCAGTTGATAACTTCGCGTTAACTGCTTGACAATACAGTCGCTTTCAGAGTTATAATTTCACGAAAAGTTATCGATGTTGAAAGGCCAGCGAGTGAATCACAATTATTATTCGTCGAAATAGTTATGCAAGTACTATGAATCATAAGGCTAATAACTGAAATAAATACATGAACGACGATAGAGAGTAAAGCGATTGGAGTAACGATATAAGGAGGTATATCTAATATGTTTACCCAACCTATACAGATTTGCGATACATCACTTTCTCCAGGTTTTTACGTCGTATACCATGAGAGGGAAAGAGACAAGAAAAGTCGTCACATAATATTGCAGCACTTCTAAGAATGTTATAATGTTCTCCGTCCGCGCTAACTTCACGATCATCGAGACGTATAACTTAAGTCAATGAATTTTTAGGTTATTTCCTTTATTTGTGTTAATTAAAAAACTTGCAATGGTTATATAAATAAATCAAACATGATGGTGATATGTGCTATGCGTGAATGTTCAAATAAGACCAAGCAAAGATTTTAAAACATCACTTTTCAGAGATATTTCAACAGTTGTAAATATTTTTGACCGAACTTTAGAATTCTCACATTTTGAATGTTATAAAGACATAAAATCAACAAAAAGCTTCCATCATTATTCAGGCAAATCTTATTTTACTAGTGTTTGTGTGATATTTTTTACTTTATAAATCATTTTAATGGCGTATTGATATTGTTTTGTTTAAGGTGTTCGAATATGTTTATCAAAAATAGCCAAATTCCATGTGGGCGGTAACTAATAGGCTATCCGACATCCTTTAAATATCTTTGTCTCTTTCTATCGAGTCAGTTTAAAGTCAACAAAACTGACTACACTGTTGCGCAAAGGTACCCTCCATGTTCTCCAAGGATATCAGTTTACATTGCAATTTAACATCGATAGAAGTATGATATGTTACAATAAACTGTCTCCTTGTTGGTATCGTGTTTCTGTTGCACTCAGTTGGGCGGGTTGTATGCTGCGCATGTGAGCAAACAATATCTACACCTGTTCATCGCATCGATTAGATATTTAATTTGTTTAACTTCAGTAAATAGTGGTGTTAAAATAATATTTACAACACATTGTGGTGTGGTGGCTCGGTAATTTTTGTTGCAGTTTTGTTTAACTCTTTTGTGCCAAATAATTAATTTAAATATGTGATGAAGTGCCAAATAAAATTCTGCTTCTTTATTTCACTTACTACATCAGAGCAAGAATACATATATACATATATTTTTTTAAAGAAAGACAAACACTCCCGGGTTACGAATAACCTGACAATATTTGAAAAACTCCTACTGCCATCATAAGAAGCGGAAGATGTTGCTTGTGCAATGATGGAGGATTTAACCAACAGAGGAATAGAACGCACGACGCCCGGGTGGGAATTCGACGCGTTTGTCCACTCAGCTACCGACCGGTCATATGGAGAGAGAGCTAAATATTTTTACCCAACCCATGCAAATTTACGATAAATATTTTTTTTTAGGGTTTTTACGACGTAAACCGTGGGAGAAAAAGTTCTCACATAATATAGCACCACTTTTCGGTATGTAAGCATGTTTTCCGTCTCTCGTGTCTCCGGCGACTCCGCCCACTACGTTTTCTTATGCGACATAACAGGACATAACTCAACGGTTTTTGAGGTTATATTTTTGTTGATAACAATACTGTGAAAAAGTGGTTATACAAATAAACAAACCATTATGTCGAGATATGCTACGAATGGGTGTATAAATACCCTAGTCTTAGCGCTAGCCACGCCTGAGTCAGGAAAAATCAACAATCCTGACTACACAAGATATCTCTCCAGGTATATTATTGCTCTGAGCTTACTACTATTAAAAATAAAAGTAATTCTATAAAAATTATCGAATTTTCAAAATTCTTTCAACGTTCTTTTCACCATGCTTCGAATTACGATAGTAAAGCATAAAAATAGAACAGAATAATTTATAGAAAACGAAAATCAAAAAAAAAGGTAAGAAAACAAAAAGAAAAGTATGCTTGACACAAATGTTTTCTTACACAAACTCCGTGCAGCCCCTTTTTACATTGTAGGCAAATTAAATTTGATCCTTTACTGCGCTACCATCCTTATTGCTGCATACCACCACGCATCATCGTAATTTCTCTAGACCAAGATTCATCCTCGGTGTTGATAATGTTAAAGGTATTTCAGTAATATTTTTAACACGGAACCAGATGTATTAAAATTAATTATGAGCGAAGTGAAAGCGAAGATTGAGAGGGAAGCTTGTGCGATATTTACATAATAAATAAATAAAAATCCAATGATTATCAAAGAAATTCAGCAAAAGTAAATCTGTTTATAGTTTCCAATTAACCATCACGTCATCTTTAGTAGACTAGAGGAGTAAGTAAGAGAAAAGAACGCCAACAAAGTGTACTGCCTGGTCGCGGGTTCAAGCCCGGCGTGCGCCAATAACTTTTATCTTTTATTTTTTAGTATCGCATTGGAGAAAGACCACCATTCAGAATCGAAACGTTGCTTTAAATGGCTTTAGCCGTGTTTGGTGACCATATCTGAATAGCCGTTTATTAGCCGTCTGACGGCCTCCATGGTCGAGTGGTAAGACGCTCGACTACGAATCCAAAGGTCGCGGGTTCAAACCCGGCGTGCGCCAATAACTTTTATTTAATTAATATGTGTCATAACACATTTAATTCATATGAAAATAATAACAAGTATATTTGCGGCACGTTCCAGAGTGGTAGATACTCTAAGTATCGCCCTGGTGAAAGACCACCATTCAGAATCGAAACGTTGCTTGAAATGGCTTAAGCCGTGTTTGGTGACCAGATCTGAATAGCCAGGTACTTCCCAACCTTCCTCTTCCCGATCTCCTTCCCCTCCCTACTACCTTCAGCCTCACAACATACCCAATTTGGGGATGCCATAGTCTCACTGGCTCTAGACGGTTGGGAGCAGTTGAGACTCTTGTGCGGTATTCATGTAAAAAAAAAAAAAAAAAAAAGATACTTCCCAACCTTCCTCTTCCCAGTCTCCTTCCCCTCCCTACTACCTTCAGCCTCACAACATACCCTATTTGGGGATGCCATAGTCTCAGCGGGAGCAGTTGAGACTCTAGTGCGGTATTCATATAAAAACTTTTTTTTTAAAGTTCATCTCTTGCCGAGTTCAAAAATGCCTTTGCTGGTTTTCAAAGTGCACCTTTTACTGACATTTTAGCATGTTTTTCAGAGAATATAAAGATTACAGTTTTTAAAAAATATTCACTGAAACCTTAGACATTTTACCCAGGTAGAATTTATAAATAATTTGTAGTATTGCTTGTATTAGAATGCTACAAAGTGAAGTTAGCGCCATTTTTGAGTGTAGAAGCTCAAGGTTTCCCTATATTTTGTAGACGAAGATGATTGCAAAATACCTGGCTGTCTAGGTCTAGTCACTAAACACTAATTAAATTTAAAACAACGCTTCTGGCGGTACTGCTGAGTATCTATCAGTCTGGTAGAAGGATACAGCATGACCTACATCGGCTTGACATCACAGCTTTATGCGGCCTAATTGGCAGATCGCGCCAATCCTCCCAAAGTCACAATGCGCCTGGATGAGGCGTGACAACACGACGATGACGGACAACGGTGGAGTGGACGGGCGTGGTGCGTGCGGGCAGGAAGGAAGCCGCCGCGGTGACGGCATCACCCGGTCCGCCGGCCCCGGAGTAAGAATATCTATGGAGAGAGAGCTAATTTATTTTACCCAACCTAAAAAAATTTGCGATAAATTACTTTCTCCTGGTTTTTACGTCGTATACCGTGAGAGAGAAAGAGACAACAAAATTTTGGCAAAATTTCACACCGCTTTAAAGTATTGTAACCATGTTCTTTGAGTTGTGCGTCTCCCGGGACTCCGCCCACACGCTTTGATGTGCAACTAAACTGAACATAACTCAACATTTTTTTAGGTTATATGGTATATTTATTTTTATAAGAATACTGTAAAAAAGTGGTTATACGAATAAACAAAAACATTGTGTCGACATGTGCTGTGAATGGATGTATAAATACCGTAACCCTAGTCTTAGCCACGCCCAGGTCTAACCGAGTCAGTAAAGTCTAGTAAAAACTGACTACAGATCGATCTACAGCGTTACCTCTTGTATATAATTGCTCTAAGGTCGCGGCAGCACACCGGAGAGATGAACCATAGAAATGCGTAATAGGTCTCCAGCTTAGAGCAATAATATACAAGACGTATAGCTGTAGATCGATCTGTAGTCAGTTTTTACTAGCTTTTACCTTGAAGTAACTGACTCGGTTGGAAAAGGGCGTGGCTAAGACTGGGGCTACGGTATTTGTATATCCATTCACAGCACATGTCGACATAATGTTTTTGTTTATTCGTATAGCCACTTTTTCACAGTATTTTTATCAATAAAAATATGGCATATAAGCAAATAAACCGTTTAGTTGTGTCAAGTTTAGTGCCATAATAAAAAATGTGGGCGGAGTCCCGTGGTGGCCCAGTAGCTTAAGATCATTGCGTCACTACGTAAAAGCGGGGAATTAAATTTGTTGTCTCTTTCTCTCTTATGGTGTACGATGTAAAAACCCGGAGAAAGTGTTTTTTCGCAAGTTTGTGTAGGTTGGGTAAAAATAATTAGCTATCCCTCCATATGTTGATACTTCAAGGTCTCCAGCGACTACGAATCCAGAGAGAGCGGGTTCAAATCCCGGCGTGCGCACATTATTTTTATTTAATTAATAATACATACTATTTCACAAGTAAACATGTGAAATGATATATAGTATATTCGCAGAACGTTTCAGTGAGGTAGATACTACAAGTATCACCCTAATGAAGCACCACCATTCGGAATCGAAAGGTTGCTTGAAATGGATTTAGCCGTGTTTAGCGACCGGATCTGAATAATGAGGTACTACTTCCCCTTCCCCATCTCATTTCCCTCAGCCTTCCAATATACCCCAATCGGGGATGCTATAGTCCCACTAGCTCTAGACGGTTGGGAGCAGTTGGGAATCTTGTGTGGTATTCAATATAGACAAATGGGCGTCTCGGTGTGCCGAGTATCATTATGGCATTTATTAGCTTGTCTGGGGCCTAGGAGTCGAAATACCTTATATACATTGGCGACATCAGTTATCACACTTCTAAGGAGTGTCTATTCAGTGGTCATAACCCACCGAAAAGTGTCACAGCAGAATTATAAAAATAAACAGTGTACAGCATGCGAGCGGAAGCTATTATTGCAGCTCTGGTCATCCGGAATTACCCGAGAAGTGGGCGTAGAGCGTATTATACAATTTGCAGCGGAAAATATTAAAATCAGGGACAAGAATGAGCAATGAAAAGATTCATTCATGCGGTTTGACATCTGTCAAAATGTGACAGACGGAAGGGTCATTATCGTCAATAGTAATGAACTAATATCCAACTGAGAATTACGACTTCCCCTGTGAATGATTTCCTTAGAATTCACTGGAGCAAGTGAGAGTGAAATTAAAATATAAATGCATAACTTATTAAGTTACGACCTTAGAGTATATGGAGTGGTATCTATCCAAGGCAGTGTAGTCAGTTTTTGATGATTTTTACCGGACTCGGCGGACCTGGGCGTGGCTAAGACTAAGGCTAGGGTATTTATACATTCATATTACATATCGACATAATATTTTTGTTTATTCGTATGACCACCTTTTCACAGTATTGATATCAACAAAAATATAGCAAATAACCTAAAAAAATCGTTTAGTTGTGTCAAGTTTAGTGGCATAATAAAATACGTGGGCGGAGTTCCGCGGTGACCCAGGAACCCAAGATCATCGCGACAGTACATAGAAGCGGTGTATTATATTTGTTTTCTTTTTCTCTCTCATGGTGTACGACGTAAAAACCCGGAGAAAGTGATTTATCCCAAATCTGTATAGGTTGGGTAAAAAGAATTAGCTCTCTCTCCATACATTGTTACTCCAAGGTTTGAATATATTAAATTATTATCGCACATACGCGTCGGGAATCTCCTCTATATGCAGTTTCAATACTTTTTTGGTGTGTTTCATAGCATGCCAGGAATCAAAAGCATGTTTTCAGATAATTTGCAAAAAAATAAAAGCCGACATCGAAAACTAAATCAAAAAAGGCTTATATTCCGCATCCTCCCTGCGATTTTATTAAGATCGAAGCCTGTCTGGGAACACGTAACTGAAATAATAATAACGTAGTTCCCGCCATGTCTACCGACACGAATGCGAATATGTTACAACGTTCGTAGGAATAAGGGAAGATGAGTGAAAAATATTTTGACTTTAAAAAAATATGTGCATGTAGATCGAAAAATACAGATTATGAATATATATATATTTTCATATTATTATTCTTAGAATTAATAAATGCTTCTTGAAAATTAGTTAAAACGCCATAAAATAGAAACGCTTCGTGATTAGTCGAACGAACTCCTACGTCAAATGTACCGTTTACGTACGATCTACTGCCGCCTTCATGGCGTTGCACCATTTTTTACGTAAAACTTCATTTCTTGGAATGATGATAAATTGCAGTAATGCTTGTATTTTTACACACCAGTACGATGCAATAGTAATACGTATTATCTCCTGACATTTTATAAGGTTTCGTTAAATTAAAAGCGGTCAAATTGAAGAAAAAACACAAACTAACAAAAACGCGACTGACAGCTGGATAACGACAGTTTGCGATGTCAAAGATAAATACCGTGTAATGCCCTTCTGACGGTACGGATGACGTCACGCAACCCCCCGCTCCCTAACACTGAGAAACTGCCGTTTTGACGGAGTTTAAAATTTTTAACTTTAAGTATTAATTTAACTATGAAAACGAACTTTAAAAAATATAAAATACAGGTATTTAAGTTTGGAGTTGGATATTGATAAAAAAAATAATAAATGGACCTTATTCAGGAGTCCCGCACAAATCCAATTGAATGTGCTGTAATTCGGCCAAATTGTCACTTTACTTGTTCAATTGAAGCAATTTAGCGCAATGATAGCAGCCATCAGCATAAGACGATGATCTCCGCAGACGGGGCTTAATTAATCAGCGACATGATGGAACCAGTTGTATTAAACGCGCGACACTTTAACATGATAAAGACGCGACTGTAATCATTAATAGATCTTAATCTATAGAAGCCGTCTTCTTGATGAGTTTGTTCTTATTCTATGGTTAATTTGCACTATTTTCCACTATAAAGGATGTTGATATAGTTTATGAAAGTAAGCTTGCATTTCGAGTTCATATCGAGGGGGTGTGCCAGTCGGCATTAAAAATGTTAGGGTTTGTTCTCCGAACCGTCAGAGTTTTTCGGGATACCCGAACGCTGAGAATACTCTACTTCATTCTGCTCCGCAGTGGGCCGGAGAGTGGCTCAATTGTTTGGTTGTATTCTCATGAGGTGGGGTACTCCCTCATGTTGGATAGGGTCCAGAAAAAGTTTCAGAGATTTCTTTACATGGGGGAGTGCGGCCACTATCCGTGGTTCTACCCGACGAACTTTCTCCTGGGCACGCTCGGACTTCACTCCTTACAGCTCAGGAGAGAAGGGTATGCCGCCACTCACTTCTTCAGACTGCTGAAAGGCTATATTGTAAACCCTGCTATTTTGGAGCGCGTAAGTCAAGCCAATGGTTCTGCCGGTGGGGAGGAGTATTTTGCTCCTAAACAAAATCTCTTCCGATATCGACTTATTTCATGTCAGTGAGGAGAGATTCAGAAGTGAAATCCTATGGATTCTTGAAAAAGTTTCTCCTCATTGACCTGATCATCACCACTGCCTGAAAATTTATTTTTCTTGCGTATCTATATGGTACTTTATACATTAAATTTAAAAGTTTGTCATGTATAAGGAATTTAATAAAGAAATTAATATTATTTATATTTATATTATTATCTATATCGTAAACCCTGCTATTTTGGATCGCGTTAGTATCTATGTTCCTGATGACTATCTAAGACAGCGTCTTCGTAGATTATTTTATCTTCCTGCCTGTAGGATCAACCTGCCAACGGTTCTGCCGGTAGGAAGGAGTACATTGCTCCTTACGTCAGTGAGGAGAGATTCAAAAGTGAAATCCTATTGATTCTTGAAAGAGTTTCTCCCCATTTTTTTTTTTTTTTTTTATAGTTTTTGTGTTCAATTTGTAGAACTCCATTTTAATTTTTTTATATAATTCAATTGAATTAAATTTAATATTATTATTATTGAGTTCTGCTATTTTAAGTTTTTTATTTTTGTTTTTAGTGACAGCTGTTTCGGCGTTTAAGGCAGTTTGACAGTTTGACAATGGCCTTAAACGCCGAAACACCTGTCACTAAAAACAAAAATAAAAAAAACTTAAATAGCAGAGCTCAATAATAATAATATTAAATTTAATTAGATTGAATTTTATTTAAAAAAAATAAAAATAAAATAACTAAATAAATAAAAAAATAAATAAAAAGAGTTTCTCCCCATTGAACTGATCATCACACTGCCTGATTTTTTAAATTTTTTTTTTTTTTTGTAAATTGCTTTTTATTTTCTTGTCTTTCTTATCTATATGGTACCTTAATTAGTATTTATTTTACAAATATTAAATCTAATTTCTTATGTGTAACAGTTTGTCATGTATAAGAAATTCAATAAAGAAAATTATTATTATCATTTCATCTTTGGGGATACTGTGTGGAGGGTTTTGAAGAGGAGAAAGGGGAAGGAGTGATTGGGTCTTGAAGTGACCCCTATTGTAGAAGGGAGATGGTAGAGACAGCTTGTATGGCTCCTCTTTGTTGCGGATGGCATGCCGCATATGGCGGAGAATGATCCTGGTCGTCTCGTTATCTCTGGCGGTATTGCCGGGCAGTTCGGCGTAGTTGTTCTTCCATCGCTGTCCATTTTTCGAGAGAACACAAGCTTCTCTTTCTTCAGACTTCCTCCAGGAAATTTCGGGGTTCCGATCCCCTGGATCGAACCCGTTAATAACTCCTCGCTCACCTGCGTGAAATCCTCGGCAAGGCCGTCGTCGGTTGTTTTTTGGCGGGATGCGCACCGTCCAGTTTCTTTCTAATAAACGCGTTACACTTTAAAATGATAATAACCCGAAATACGAGTATAATCATTAACCTTCTTGATGAGTTTGTTCTTATTCTGTGGTTTATTTGCACTACTTCATCTTTGGGGATACTGTGTGGAGAGTTTTGAAGAGAAGAAAGAGGAAGGAGTGATCTTGGGTCTTAGGGATCTTAGCTGGTAAATCGTTCCACAGCCAATCTTTTGAGAGGATCCTTCTCACGCTATAAGGATTAGGTCCGTATGAATGTTTGATACGTGGTTGGCGTGTTTCCCGACTCACCTGTACACCTGTACCGGAGGGATCAAGAAGATCTGCGAATACCTAGCACCTTAAAAGGAATATTCCGAATTGTATTCTGTGTATTATATGCGTACGATCCGAAAGGTGGTGAGGTGACGTAGTGGTGCCTATATCATCTTCGGGGATATTGTGTGGAGGGTATTTTTAAGGAAAGGAAGGAGTGAACTAGGGTTTTGAAGAGGCCCATATTGTAGGAGAAAGGAAACACGGAGGCCGGCAAATCGTTCCATAGCCGAGCTGTTGAACATAAGAACGAGTCGTAAAAGTGACCCGTTCTCACGTGTCGAATGTCAACCGTGTACAAATGTAGGGTGCGCGCTTGGCAAGTCTCCCGACTACGCACCGGTAGGAAGGAATCAATGACGCAGGTTCTTCGGAGCATCTTCCATTGAAATACCGGTAGAACGAGGACAGTATTCCCACCTGACGTCTGTACTCTAAAGATTGCAATCCGTTTGTTACGGTAGGAGAAACTATCAAACGGACCGCCCGTTTCTGCACAGAGTCGAGGGTTTTTTTTTCAGGTATTTAGGGACTCCAGACCAGAGGCGGCTGCCAGATTCAACAGTGGGGCGCACTTGCGATTTTTACAAGCTCAGCAGTCGTGTACTATTAAGGTATCGGCGGGCCCTGTACAGCACGCCCAGCTTCTGAGGCTAATTCAATTCAATTCAATTTCTTTATTCATTTTAATAACATTACAAAATAAAATTTTAAGGCGTTATTAAAGATATGTACAAAAAAATATATATGGAGTAAACAAAAAAACAGAGTACACTGCATATAATATACAATATAAAACAAGATTTAATAATTAAACAGAATAGATATATGGTAAATACAAGTTAATCAAGCAGCAATAAAACTTGCTGTTTAAATACAGTTTCGCTGATGCAAAAAATATCGATATCCGAAGCGATTCGATTCAACAGCAAGAGTGCCCTCCCCACCGGCATGACCATTGGCATGTTAGTCCTGCAGGCCGGGAGATAAAACAATCTATGCTGTCGATGACGGCGATAACCATCGGGAACATAAAAGTTAATGCTCTCCATGATAGCTAAGTTTTCGAAACATCCACGTATCAATTTGAAGAAATGGGTGACGATGTACACATCCCTTCTGACCCGTAGATGGTTTGTTCCCAGCATACCTAAGAGAAACTTAGTCGGATAGAGCCACATGGTGGTAACCGTACTCCCTCAAGTAGAGAAATCTCAGAAATTTCTTCTGAACCCTCTCCAACATGAGGGAGTACTTCTCCTCGTGCGGACTCCAAATCACTGATCCACTCTCCAGCCTGCTTCTTACCAGGGAATTAAATAATATTGTGAGAACCCGGTTGTCTCTAAAGTTTTTCGCAGTACGTATAACGAAACCCAACATTTTCAATGAAGTGCCACAGGTCATTTCGATATGAGCATGAAATGTTAGCCTACTATCAAACATGATCCCAAGATCCTTCATAGTGGAAACACGTTTTAAACTTTGGTCGTTCATAGTATACCGGTAAAACCAAGTATGATACGCCCTTGTGAAAGACAAAATGAAACATTTAGAAATATTGAACTCAATCCGATTTCTTTTACTCCAGTCAACAATTCTATTAATGTCTGACTGGAGTCGATTGCAGTCTTCTAAAGTTTGTATTTCAATGAATATTTTTAGGCCATCCGCGAAAAGAAGAGACCTTGAATGCAGAATAACTTCTGAAATATCATTTAGAAATATAGAGAAGAGGAGCGGACCTAAATTAGAACCCTGAGGTACTCCAGAGAGCAAATAGAATATTTTTGACGTGTATATTCCGCATTCAATAAGATGTCATGGTTAACGGTATCAAATGCTTTAGAAAAGTCACTGTATGATCAATCTACTTGAAAGCCTTTATCTAAAGATTTGGAAACATAATCAGTGAGTACAAGTAGATTTGTTTCGGTTGATCGACCTTTTCTAAACCCATGCTGTTCCGATATTAAGAATGGCTCTACTTGAGACAGCATGTATTTTTGGAGTATTGATCCGAAAAGCTTTGCCGGGGCAGATAGTATTGCTATCGGTCTGAAATTTTCCACAGATGTGATACAGATAACTTTACTCTGGCTTCGATGGGCCCCCCGTGCCTCAGCTGGTAGCTTAAGGTTCCACTAAGCATATCAATGGAAGGCTTGTTGGGAAGATTACTTCCGTCAAAGGAGACTAAATTGAGATGAACATCAAATTCAACATTACGGCGCACTTGCGATATTGTTATGTACACGTTTAGAAGATGTGTACTGTCACAGTATCTGTGGGCTATGTACAGTACGCCCAGCTTCTGGGGTTAACTTTACTCTGGCTTGAAAGAAAATATCGTCCGAGCTGGTCACAATAGAAGACTTGATGAAGACCCATAACACCATTTCGATCTCTCGTTTCTCATAGTTCAAAGATTTACCTAAAACATTTCATTAGATCATCGGTCATATCATCTAGTTCAGACATCAGAAGCGTGGAAATAGGTTTTTTAATTGTGTTTATTCAATCAGGAGTACAGACGCGACAGAGTATGGCCATGGTAATTATGATTGTGGTTAGTTTTAATCTAGAAGCTGTGCTACTGTAGTGTATAGTGCACGAGGATGACGCGATGGTTAAGTGAGTGACAGGAGACATTAATTGACGGTGGCTGTTTCGGGGTCATAGACAATTACGAAATCAAACTAATGGAATTCGTTTTTACCGAAAATAATTAAAGTAAATTATTATTTATTTTTTTTAAAGACAAACATTCCCGGGTTATGAATAACCTGACAATATTATAAAAAAAACTTCTACTGCCATCATAAGAAGCGGAAGATGTTGCTTGTGTAATGACGGAGGACTTCCAGCAGAGGAATTGAACGCCCGACGCCCGGGTGGGAATCCGACGCGTTTGTCCACTTAGCTACCGACCGGTCAATATTCCGGATACTCCACCACTGGTACACAGATTATATGGTTCTTACTGGTTAGTGTATTACTGATAATCGAACAAGCAAAAAAAAACTACCATTAAAATCTTCACCATTACCGGAAGAAGTCGGGGACGCCCGAGGAAGACATGGCACGATCGAGTGAAAAAAATACTTGAATCAGGCCACGTGAAGAGTCAGAATAACAGAAGAGTATGATTATAAGATTTTCACCATTATCTGTTCCTCACTACGGAAAATTAAAAAAAAATACCTCCGATATACTATATTTTAAATTTTGCTCTCACGCCCTAAAAATTAAAAAAAAAAAAAAAATTAAAATATATGTAAGAATCAGGTAATTTTTAAGTTATTATGATATGGCGATTCTGTCCTGCCAGAAGTGACCTGCCAGGTGAGTATGTTGCTGTATATTTATATTAACTAAGAATTAATATTAAGTAGAAATTAAGATTTGTACAGCGCCCTTGAGGTGATTTTTCACAAAAACGGCGCTATAAAAATTATCCAATTATTATTATTATTACGGGATGATGTATAAATGTGAACGAAGCTAGGAGTGTAAGCCAAGACAGAGTTATATGGCGGTCTGTCCTCTCGGGAAAAACGGCGTGATGGTTATTTAGTTTTTGTTTTACCATAATTAGGATCTTCGCAGAGATACCCCATTCAAACACGCGTAAGAGTATTTGTTTGTGAGGAAACTTTAGACGATTCAACGAGAAGATTCACTGCGACGGCCTGCGTTGTCGAGTTGTTAAGACGCGTCCAGAGGTAGGGGGTTCAAAACTCGGCGGGCGCAAATAAATTAAATTGTCATTAATATGTGTCATTTCACATTTAATTAATATAAAGTATAGTTGTTCTTACAGTATCTACCGCTCTGCTATCCGTCAATTTGACGGGTGCCCGTAGAAATAGGTATATAAAAAATGCCCGTAAACCCAGTGTTAAATTAATCTACCCCTAGATTACTATCGACTAGGAGATCTGCATGGGTCGCCCACATGCCGTGGCCCATTTTAATCTAGTTTTATTGATAAATGATAATCTGTAGACGTGAGGTTTCCAGTGCAATAATAAAGATAGTGAAGTGAGCCGGGCCGTGGGAGCTTCTGGCAGTTGTTTCAATGGAGCAAGTGTGAAAATAAATACAAGATTGTGCTAATCCAGCGCAGTCAGCCGGTAAACCGTGGAAATTGAGTTTTACATAACTCCGCGGCGTAATGCAGAAGTCGCTAACTGCCACTTATTTCATAAGTTTTTCGTGATACTTGAACTCTGAGAATACTCTACTTCTCTTTGGTCCGCAGTAGGCTGGAGAGTGGCTCAATTATTTGGTTGTATCCTCATGAGGTGGAGTACTCCCTCATCTTGGAGAGGGTCCAGAAAACTTTCCCGACGAACTTTCTCCTGGGCACGTTCGGACTTCACTCCTCGCAGCTCAGGAGAGAGGGGTATGCCGCCACTCACTTCTTCAGACTGCTGCGAGTCTATATTGTAAACCCTGCTATTTTGGAGCACGTAAGTCTATATGTTCCTGATGATTATCTAAGACAGCTTCTTCATTGATTATTCTATCTTCCTGCCTGTATGACCAACCTGCCAATAGTTCTGCCGGTGGGGAAGAGTATTTTGCTCCTGAACAAAATCTCTTCCGATATCGACTTATTTCATGTCAGTGAGGAGAGATTCAGAAGTGAAATCCTATGGATTCTTGAAAGAGTTTCTCCTCATTGACCTGATCATCACCACTGCCTGCAAATTTATTTTTCTTGCGTATCTATATGGTACTTTAATTTGTATTTATTTTGTAAAAATTAAATCTTATTTCTTATATGCATTAAATTTAAAAGTTTGTCATGTATAAGGAATTTAATAAAGAAATGAATATTATTTATATTATAAGCTGAAAAAATAGTGCTTTCACACAAAGTCTCAAACTCTGCTCTAGTCTATTTCGAGGCGCACGGTTTAGAAACAATATACGCATATGCGGATATGCTTTCAGAGCGTTGAATCGTTGCTTCCAGATACGCCTGTAAGACGTGCAAAGATCTACAACAGAGTGTCGGGCAAAAACAGTAAAAATTGACCAAGTGTTTTTTAAAAAAGGTCTCAAACCTGAGCCTTGTGGAGCACCCTCAACGATTCATTTAGGTTCAGATACACAATCTCTATATATCGACTGTATTTAGGTGAAAGGCGTTATTCCACATTTTGTGCAAGGAAATTTAGGCCTTGACGATAACATAACGGTCATGCTGTTATGCTTGACACTTGGTTATAATTAATGCTGAAACGTGCCGAGAATCGGTGGTTAACGGGGGCGAATATTTGAAGTGGTGGCGTTGATGGCGCTAATCATCGATTTGCGACGGTATAAATTAGACGTAGTTGTGCAGAAAGCGTCCAACCGACAATTTGCCAAAATCGAGTTTTACATGTTTTTCTGTAAATGAAAACGAGTTTTATATCCGCTGAAAACAACCAAGCTCCAAATGCACTAGATTTTTGGTAATATTTTTTTACTACCGGATATTGCAGATATTTGACTTAAATTGAAGTTTAAAAACATTATAAAATGTAGGATAACATAAGAAAAACTTTTTTTTTTTAATTAACACATTGATAGATTATAAATTACCTATTTATAATAATGCTCATAAAGAAAAAAAAAAAAAGACTGAAATTCACAAATGCCGATTACGCATATTAATGCTTTTGTATGGTCATATTTTAAAACGCCTTTAACTCAGTTTCATCCTATTGGGGTTGGATGCTTTCTGCATAACTATGTCCAATAGTGAGAGTGGTTCAAACCACTAGGCCTAAGTTGGATAACAAACAAATGTGGAATAACGCCTTTGACCTAAACACAGTTAGGAAAACCACTAACCATTTCCTTTCCTTCAGTGCAATTCTTTTGCTGTATACTCGTACGAGCCTTCTTCAGGGCTGAATTACAAATTCAATTATTCTGTAATCTCTAGCTACATTACATCAAGTAAGTCATCAATTGCATACTTCAATTTCCAATCTATCTTTATCTCTAGGCTTATACAATCCTATTTTTTTATTTTCTGTATTAAACTTTACCTAGATCATAAAACACACAAAAACATTAATTTCTTTTCTTCTTTCTCATTTTTATCTTTATTAATATTTACATTTAAATTTATATAATTTATGTATACTACGTCTGTCTCGACACAGGAATATCCTAGACAGACATGGACCAAACCCATGTATTTTTTTAAATATATTTTGGCAAGAATAAATAAATAAACAAATTACAGCAAGTTGCCGACACCTGCCTTCCCAGATCACTAAAGAGTGAAGATGTAACTGTTACGCAAGAGCAGAGGTACTTAATTATAAAAAAAAAAACATAATGTATATTGGCTGTGCATTCAACCGAAAGTTGCGACAGAAAAGTAAGAGTTAGTCTTTCGTGCGTTCGGCCTGGATACGGGCGGTACTCATCTAATTGCATTACGATAAAGGTGAGTCGGATGCTCGGCAGGTAACTGACCCGGGAACTGGACAGATAACAGTGGGACTGTGGAGTGACTGGGTTAACAATACCGTTCGGCTTCTTTCGTATTCACGCGCCGCGATCTGGGTCAGACACTTTTAACCCTTAGAATGACGAGAAACGAATTATCGTGGCTCGCGGTGCAGGCGTGCAACGCCAACAACGACGTCGTTTGATTAACATTTCAGCAGGTACCCTAGACTCTGTGCAGAAACGGGCGGTGCGTTTGATAAATTCTCATATCTTAACAAACGACGGTGGTAAGACACAAACCCGGCGTGCGCCAATAACTGTTATTTAATTAATATGTGTCATAACACATTTAATTCATACTAAATAATAAAAAATGTATTTATGGCACGTTCCAGAGTGGTAGATCCCTAGTGAAAGATCACCATTCAGAATCGAAACGTTGCTTGAAATGGCTTTAGCCGTGTTTGGTGACCAGATCTGAATAGCCAGGTATTTGCCAACCTTCCTCTTCCCTATCTCCTTCTCCTCTCCACTACATTCCGCCTCACAACATACTCCAATGAAGGATGCCATAGTCTCACTGACTCTAGACGGTTGGGAGCAGTCCCTTGTGCGGTATTCGCTATAACAAAATAATTTTGAAAAAGACGTCAGGTAGGAATGCTGTCTTTGTTCTACCGGTATTTCGATGGAAGATGCTCCGAGGAGCTTGCGTCATTGATCCATTCGGCACGGGTGCATAGTCGGGAAACTCGCCAAACGCGCGCCCAACATTTGTACACGGTCGACATTCGATACATGAGAACGGGTCACTTTTACGACTCGTTCTTGTGTACAACAGCTCGGCTGTGGAACGATTAGCAGGCCTCCGTGTTTCCTCTCTCCTTCAACATGGGCCTGTTGTCAATAAGACACTCCACACAGCATCCCCAAAGATGACATAGGCCATGAGGGGAATCATTTCTCTCAAGGCCTCCTGTGTGGAGTTAATGTTAAAAAAAAAGATTTCATTTATCGTTTAGAAAATAGCACATATTCAGAATAACCTGAAACTTAGGGGTTTGGCAAAGGTATTAATAATAAAGTTTCAGTAAACTGGGGTAAAGCAATTTGCAAAGGGGTTGCATGCGTACATTGGGGTAGACCCACTGGCCCATTTCCAGACATAGCACGTCTGCTCGAAACACGCGATTCCGTGCAATGAACAAAGGTATTAGACACATTCAAGAATGGTTTGGCGAGGCCTACAGTTAAATGCATGCTGATTGTCCGCCGCTAGGGATATTATTATTCCGTGTGAAAATACCGAGTACCTGTACTTTTAGCATATTATATCGTGACGACATTGAATTGAAATCTAAGTAAACGCCACACTCGTGTATTTACGTCAGTTATTAAGTATTAAAGGCAGAGAACATGATTGAGGAAAATGAAAAGCGAAATTTGACGGCCTCCATAGGTCGCGGGTTCAAACCCGGCGTGCGCCAATAACCTTTATTTGATTAATATATGTCATAACACATTTAATTCATATAAAAATAATAAAAAGTATATTTCCGGCACGTTCCAGAGTGGTAGATACCCTTAGTATCGCCCTGGTGAAACACCACCATTCAGAACTAAAACGTTGCTTGAAATGGCTTTAGCCGTGTTTGGTGACCAGATCTGAATAGCCAGGTACTTCCCAACCTTCCTCTTCCCAATCCCCTTCCACCCCCCACTACCTTCAGCCTCACAACATACCCTATTTGGGGATGCCATAGTCTCACTGGCTCTAGACGGATGAGAGCAGTTGAGACTCTCGTGCGGTATTCATATAAAAAAGCGAGGTTTTCCAGGCAAGATAACCATTAAATAAAAGTGTGTGGTGAGAAGAAAAAAAAGTAGAAGAATTAAGAGTGGGTAGGTGGATTTTTTCGACCGACCAGAGAGCTGTTAATATTCTAATTAATGCATGGGGGAAGCGTCCAAGATGGCCGCTCCACGAAGCGCGGAGATGGTGTGTCCGGCTAAGGGCGTCTGGAAAAACCATAATCGGTATTGACACTTGAAAAAAAATAATAGTAAATACCACTCTAGAATCCAACTGCTTTCAACCGTCTGGGGCCAGTGAGGGTAGGGCGTCCCCAATTGGGGTGCATTGTGAGGCTGAGGGTAGTGGGGAGAGGAATGAGAAGCGAAAGAGAAAGGTTGGAAAATACCTGGATATTACTAGATATTAACCGGTCGGTAGCTGAGTGGAGGACGCGTCGGATTCCCACCCGGGCGTCGGGCGTTTAATTCCTCTGCTGGCTAAGTCCTCCATCATTGCACAAGCAACATCTTCCGCTTCTTATGATGGCAGTATGAGTTTTTAAGTATTTAGTTTGAATATTGTCAGGTTATTCGTAACCCGGGAATGTTTGTCTTACTTTAAAAAAAATAAAAAATTCAGGTCTGGTCCCCAAACACGGCTAAAGCCATTTCAAGCAACGTTTAAATTCTGAATGGTGGTCTCTTACAAGGGCGATACTTAGAGTATCTACCACTCTGGAACGTGGTGCAAATATAATTCATTTTATTTTATATGAACTAAATGTGTTATGAGACATATTAATTGAATAAAAATTGTTTGCGTGCGCACCTCTGGATTCGTATTGGAGCGTCTTACCACTCGACCACGGAGGCTGTCGAACAGATTTTAGTCTAGCGTCGCACTATATTATATACCGCACAAGAGTTGCAATTGCCAGGAACCAATGGAT
The DNA here is from genome assembly GCA_022651775.1 of Drusus annulatus. Taxonomy (NCBI): domain Eukaryota; kingdom Metazoa; phylum Arthropoda; class Insecta; order Trichoptera; family Limnephilidae; genus Drusus; species Drusus annulatus. Next base: position 621,350 of record JAGWCC010000400.1, on the reverse strand, counting down.
CAATGACTTCCCCACTACGGGGATGTTGAGAAGCTTAAGGAGGTGTGGGGGAGAGGAAAGCTGGGAAGTACCTCGCCATTCAGATTGGTCACTGAACATTGATAAAGCCATTTCAAGCAACGTTTCGTGTCTAAATGGTGGTCATCAGGACGATACTTGGGTAATACAGCACTTGGCAATAAGATTTCAATAACTGCATAAATAAATCTACTGTGTATTTAAAAATATTTTTTCATAGTTAATACCGCACAAGAGTCCCAACTGCTCCCGACCGTCTACAGCCAGTGAGACTATGGCATCCCTAATTGGGGTATATTGTGAGTCTGAAGGTAGTGGGGAGAGAAGTGAGATGGGAATGAGGAAGGTCGGGAAGTACCTGGCTATTCAGATCTCAGATAGTTTAGATTTTTTGCAAGATAATTTAGACTCTAGTGATAACATAATGGTCATGCTTTTATGCTTGACACCTGATCATAATTTCATTAAATGCTGAAACGGACCGAGAATCGGTGGTAAAAAAATCATAATGGCGCTAACATCGATTTGCGGCAGTGTAAAATGTGACAGTGGTTCAAACTGTTTGAAAACATAGCCAAAGCCATTTAAAAAAATGATATAATTCTGAATCAAGAACTTACAGCGGTAAAAGTTTTAAACAAATCTAACAATCAAAGCTTTTACCCTTATGCCACGGTGGTCGGCACATTTGCGTATCACTAACAGAAAGAGATGTGATAACGGACCACTCGGCAGCAAAACTATAATGATTCATTCATAGGGTTAATGCGAGTCAAGTGACCGGAATATTTCTTTTAAATTATTCAAATTAACCATAAATTGATTGACTCGACGAAAAGGGGCATATCATTTCGGAGACCCGATCCAGCGCCACGTGGAGTGGGGTCGGATTTTTTTAAGGAATTGCCACCGTCCGCAAGTGAAAATCTTTGATAGGAATTGATGAATGAAGACCGTTGATTGGCTGGGGGCTACTTGAGAAGAAAATCCAACATTGGATTCATACGTGAGGTGATAATAAGTGACACCATGTAAACTGCGCTAGTTTTGCTAACCGGTTTCACACGAGATTTACACTCTTGTAATTATTTATTTCTTCATAGTGAATACCGCACAAGAGTCCCAATTGCTCCCAACCGTCTGAGGCCAGTGGGACTATGGCATCCCCAATTGGGGGTATGTTGTGAGGCTGGAGGTAGTGGGAAGAGGAAGGTTGGGAATTACCTGACTATTCAGATTTGTTCACAAAACACGGCTAAAGCCATTTTAAGCAACGTTTCGGTTCTGAATTGTGGTCTTTCACCAGGGCGATACTAAGGGTATCTACCACTCTGGAACGTGCCGCAAATATACTTTTTATTATTTTTATATGAATTAAATGTGTTTGACACATATTAATTAAATAAAAGTTATTGGCGCATGCCGGGTTTGAACCCGCGACCTTTGGATTCGATCGAGAGTGTCTAACGATCTGGAAAGTGCTGTAAATGTGGTATACGTTATTTTAATGTGAAACAACACATATAAATTAAATGAAATTGATTTGCGCACGCCGGGATTTGAGCCCGCGACCTTTGGATTCGTAATCGAGCGTCTTAACCCCCCGACCACGGAGGCCGTCAATATGAGTGTATGAGGCAGTGAAAATTCTCAAGCAGTGAGTTCTGGCGTTATTAAATTGAAATAGAGTATTTTCATACGTCACTCTCGTCATGAGCTACGGATTTTTCAAATATCGATTTAGTTTAAAATAAGTTAATACGTCATATATTTTAATTGTTCAAGTTATTGTGAAAATAAAGAGTTGAAATCTACCGAGAGAAATATTCCGTGCGAAACCAGGCAGTAAAAAATATAAAATAAGGACATAGAATTATTCAACATAATATCACAATCTTGGAGTAACGATATAAGGAGATATAGCTAAATATTTTACCCAACTTCGGGTTTTTACGTCGTAATCCGTGAGAGAGAAAGAGACAAGACAATTTCTCAAATAATATAGCACCACCATTCGGTATGTAAGCATTTTCTCCGTCTCCCGCGTCTCCTGCGACTCCGCCTACTACGTTTTTATATGCGACATAACCGGACATAACTTAACGGTTTTTTAGGTTATATGGTATATTTTTGTTTGGAACAATACTGTGAAAAAGTGGTTATGCAAATAAACAAAAACATTATGTCGACATACGCTATGAATGGATGTATACATACCCTATCCACGCCCAGGTCTAGCCGAGTCAGGCAAAAAACAAATCATCAATACTGACTACAGAAGCGCTCCCTCCTGTATATTATTACTCCGAGACGACAACCAACCACGATTTTGATTTTTATAAGTAGTAGACCGGTTGGTAGCCGAGTGGACAAACGCGTCAGATTCCCATCCGGGCGTCGTGGGTTCAATTCCTCCGCTAGCTACGTCCTCCATCATTACACAAGCAACATCTTTTGCTTATTACGATGGCAGTAGGAGTTTTTCAAATATCGTCAGGTTATTCGTAACTCGGAAATGTTTGTCTTTCTTTTAAAAAGGATAATTTAAAAATAATAATAGGTAACTAGGAAAAATAATGAATTATTGCTATCTTTAATTTGCTATCAATATTTCTTCCTATTTATTAACGACAAAAGTATTGGCAATGTCTAAAAATATCCTTATCTGCCAAAGGAAATGTAAATAATCGATAAAACATTAACACTTATAACAAAATATGATCACATACAAATTATTGATAATTCAATAATACCAAAAATTGATTTAATCTTTATATGAGAAATTCGATTAATCAAATATATATATAATCTAAAAATGGAATATACTTCATGAAAAATAAATTTCCAGAACTAAAATCATAAAATACTTTCTGAGAACCTTTTCGTAGTACTTTATATAATAATAACATTGAACTTATATAGCGCAGTTTTGTGATATTTCACCTCAAGTGCGCTTCATACTAAATGAATTAAGCTAATAAGACTAACTAACAAGGAGAAAATAAAATATAACATGTACTATCTATAATTGAAACTATCTAAAATCATGGTCGTCATCATAAATCATGAAGAAAAAGGTTCATATATTTAAGTATGTTGAGCGGACGAACGAAGAAAGGAGTGTAAGGAGACAGAGTTGTACAGCGGTCCATCCTCTCTGCCTACCCTAGAGTGGATTAATGAAGAAAGCAGGGTGAGAAGAATAAATGACTCGAAAGTGAATGGTTGAAGAATTCGTGGACGCCCGAGGAAGATATGGCAGCATCGAGTGAATTATATACTCGAGTCGGGCCATGTCAAGAGTCAGAATGAAGCTTAGAGTATATGGAGTGGTTTCAATCCAAGGCAGTGTAGTCAGTTTTTGATGATTTTTACCTGAAACGGCGGACCTGGGCGTAGCTAAGACTAAGGCTAGGGTATTTATACATCCATTCATATCACATATCGACATAATGTTTTTGTTTATTCGTATAACCACTTTTTCACAGTATTTTTATCAACAAAAATATAGCATCTAACCTAAAAAACCGTTTAGTTGTGTCAAGTTTAGTGGCATAATAAAAAATGTGGGCGGAGTCCCGCCGTGACCCAGGAGCCCAAGATCATTGTGACAGCACGTAGAAGCGGAGTATTATATTTGTTGTCTCTTTCTCTCTCATGGTGGACGACGTAAAAACCCGGAGAAAGTGATTTATCGCAAGTTTGTATCGGTTGGGTAAAAATAATGAACTCTCTCTCCGTACATTGTTTCTTCAAGGAATGAAGCAAGGATTGTGTGCCAAGACAGAGTTGTATGGCGGTCCGTCCTATCTTCCTACCCCTGCGGGGAAACGGAGTGATAGTTAGTCAGTTATTTTAACATCTTTAACTGAACATGTCGATACTATATTAAATAAAGTTGTTTGTCTTTAATTAAATTACATTTCAGTGATAATTTTATATATTTAAAAGCAGGGCAATACTATGTGTTATTTTTAACTTGTGAAAATAAAATATAAAGTAGGTTAACAAATAAGGGCCAGCAAACATTACAAAATCCGTGTTTTTACTCGGACGAGTCGTGTTTTCACGTGAGTTTATGGTGTTTTACACCGTGTTGTAATATCACTATCATTGTTAATTCAGTCGACCCAGATACCTGTAGTTACATCGCGATAACTTCGCCCGTATTATTGGCCAACGGGACGGGACAAACATTGCTATCAGACGGGCATAGATACACTAAAAGTAAACAGCATTTTACAACCTTTTTTTCCTATATGGCAATTGTATTCACGAATCTATCCAATCTGAAAGAGCTAGGAACACACAATGGACTATTACCCTTGGAGTGAAAATGTATATGGAGAGAGAGAGAGAGAGAGAGCTATGTACTTTTACCCAATTTGTACAAACTTGCGATAAATCCGTCGTATACTCAGAGCAATAATATACAAGAGTGAGCGCTGTAGTTAGTTTGTACGAGGTTTGCCGGACTCGCCAAGACCTGGGCGTGGCTAGGACTAGGGTTAAGGTATTTATACATCCATTCATAGCACATGCCGACATTATGTTTTTGGTTTTTCGTATAGCCACTTTTTCACAGTACTGTTTGAAAAAATATATAACATGTAAACCAACAAACCGTTGAGTAATTTATTTCGCGTATCATAATGTGTGGACGGAGTCAACGGAGACGCGGGACACAAAGAACATTCTAACAATACTTTAAAGCGGTGTGATAATTCGGAAAAATTTGTTGTCTCTTTCTTTCTCATGGTGTACGACGTAAGAACCCGGAGAAAGTGATTTATCCCAAATCTGTATAGGTTGGGTAAAAAGAATTAGCTCTCTCTCCATATATTGTTACTTCAAGGTCGTATGCCATGAGAGGGAAAGAGACAAGAAAAGTCGTCACATAGCATTGCAACACTTCTAAGTATGTAAGAATGTTCTCCGTCCGCTTCGACTTCACATCATCGAGTCGCGTAACTTACATCGACGGATTTTGAGGTTATTTCCTATATTTGTGTTGATTAAAAAACTTGCAGTGGTTATACAAATAAATCAAACATGATGATGAGATGTGCTATGCGCGAATGTTCAGATAAGACCAAACAAAGATTATAAAACATCACTTTTCACAGGTGTTTCAACAGTTTTAAATATTTTAGACCGAACTTTAGAATTTTCACATTTTTAATGATATAAAGACATAAAATCAACAAAAAGCTTCCGTCGTTATTTAGGCAAACCTTCTGTTATTAGTGTTTATGTGATATTTTGACTGTGTATATCATTTTAACGGTTTATTGATATTGTTTTGTTTTATGTGTTCAAATGTTTATTAAAAATGTCCGAATTCCATGAGGGCGGTAACTAATAGGCTATCCAACATCCTTTAATATATCTTTGTCTCTTTCTATCGAGTCAGTATAAAGTCAACAATACTGACTACACTGTTTCGCAAAGGTACCTCTTCACATATATTCTTACACTAAGCTATCAACTCTGCCCGCGACGTATCGTATTGGACTATTTTTTTTTACATCAACTTCACGCGAGAGGCCTTGGGGATGCTGTGTGGAGGGTCTTTTTGTGGAAAGTAAAGAGTGAGCCTGGGTCTTAAATATGCCCATGTTGCAGGAGGGAGGAAACACAGAGGCCGGTAAATAATTCCACAGCCGAGCTGTTGTATTAAAAAATGAGTCGAAGAAGTTATTTTTTTATAGTGAATACCGCAGTAACCGTCTAATCCGATCGATGTATTAGATTACTCTACTGACGAATTATTTACAGAATTCAAAGTTTTAGATTTGAAAAAATATATATATTAAAAAAATGCATTACTTCAAATCCAAAAGAAAAAAAGCAATTTGGATTCAGTGAGCACCAGATCAAGAACATTAGGCCAAATAATTACCCCGAAACTCAATAAAACAACAGCACAGCATCACTATTCCTACTCATTTTTCAAACTTCCTAAAGACATAATAGATTTAAACAATTATTGCGAGGCTAAAAGTAGTGGGAAAGGAGACCGGGAAGTGGAAGGTTGGGAAATACCTGGCTATTCAGACCTGGTCACCAAACACGGCTAATTTAATAAGCCACTATAGTACCGGACACCTTGCAAAGCCGACAGTTATAATTCTTGATCGATGCAGATTTCACCAGAAAACCTGATCAGATAAGAAAAATCAATTGAAAAGATTACATCCATCAGTGTCGATGACGACATTTGTGCTTTTTTTTTCAAAGAAATCAAATACATCGTAGATAAGCCATGCTGAGTCCGATATGGCTTCTCTGCCAGGATGATTTGGCAGTTATTTTCGACACACGGTTTAAACAGCACTTTAAAAACTGTCCGATGATGTGACACCCAACAGATGGTATCAAGAAGTGCGATTTGGGTACCTATCTTGGAGAAACAATGTATGGAGAGAGAGCTAATTATTTTTACCCAACCTATACAAACTTGCGATAAATCACTTTCTCCGGGTTTTTACGTCGTACACCACGAGAGAGAAAGAGGCAACAAATATAATACTTCGCTTCTACGTACTGTCACAATGATCTTGGACTCCGCCCACATTTTTTATTATGCCACTAACCTTGACATAACTAAACGGTTGTTTAGTTTAGATGCCATATTTTTGTTTATATCAATACTGTAAAAAAGTGGTGATACGAATAAACAAAAACATTATGTCGATATGTGATATGAATGGATGTTTAAATACCCTAGCCTTAGTCTTAGCCACGCCCAGGTCCGCCGAGTCAGGTAAAAATCATCAAAAACTGACTACACTGCCTTGGATTGATACCACTCTATATACTCTACCTATGCTAAAGCCTACACCGAATTGAAAGATAACTGATGTTGCCAGTTCACATATTAAATTTGAATCAACCAATGAAAATGATTGTGTTCAAGAAAAGACGGCCTCTGTGGTGGAGTGGTTAAGACGTTTAATTACGAATCCAGAGGTCGCGCGTTCTAATACCGATGTGCGCAAATAAATTGTGTTTTTTCAAACTAACTAACTTTCTAACTAACCATCACGCCGTTTCCCCGAAGGGGTAGGCAGAGAGGACGGACCGCCATACAACTCTGTCTTGGCACACACTTCTTGCTTCATTTACATTCATACATCGTCTCATACATACTCTTCTGTTATTCAGACTCTTCACATGACCCGATTCAAGTATTTGATTTACTTGATCGTGCCATGTCTTTCTCGGGCGTCCTCGACTTCTTCTTCCATTCACTTTCGCATCATATATTCTTTTCACACTCCTTTCTTTGTTCATTCGCTCTACATGCCCAAACCATCTAAGCGTCCCTTTCTTGATCCTATTTTCTGTGTTTTTTTAATATGTGTTTATTTAATATATAAGATAATGAACTTTGACATGAAGCACTCAATTTGTAGTAAGACATAATTAAATTTAAAAAAAAAGTTACTTTGTGTTGACACCACTTTATTAGAAACATGCACCAACCGGTTTCGGCTCTACCTGAACCTTCTTCAGAGTTGAACAAAAATGTATTAAATTTGTTTAACCCTGAGAAGGTTCAGATAGAGCCGAAACCGGTTGGTATATGTTTCTAAAAAAGTGGTGTCAAAAAAAAGTTACTTTTATTTAAAATATAAGATAATATTTAGTATATATATTATATCCTTGAAAAAGCTTTTAGGTGTGTTTGGTAACCAGATCTGAATAGCCAGATACTTCCCAACCTTCCTCTTCCCTTCCCAACTACCTTCAGTCTCACAACATACCCCAAAAGGGTATGCCATAGTCTCACTGGTTCTAGACGGTTGGGAGCAGTTGGGACTCTTGTGCGGTATTCACTATAAAAAATATAAAACATTCCAGTGAGGTATACACGCCAAGTATTGCCCTGGTTCAATACCACCATTCAGAATCGAAACGTTGCTTGAAATGGCTTTAGCCACGTTTGGTGACCAGATCTGAATAGCCAGGTACTTCCAAACCTTCCTCTTCCCCTCCCCACTACCTTCAGCCTCACAAGATACCCCGATTGGGGATGCCATAGTCACACTGGCCCAAGAGGGTTGGGAGCAGTTGGGACTCTTGTGCGGTACTCAATATAAAAAAAATGATCAATTTCAGCAGAAGTAAGGAAAAATTGAGCTTAATCCAAGCCAACAACACAATTTTATCGGTGTATGCCTTCAGTAGATGATCTATTAATTAAGATAAAACGACACAGGGCGCCATCTATGGAATAAGGATACACACTAAAATGAAAAATATTAAAAGGATTAGCAAGGTTCCTTACCTTTCTGAAGGCGAAGAGCTCTCTCTGCAGTTTTAGCCTCTCGGCGGAAGGCTGCTGCCCCTTCCCCCTGATAAATTTCAGCATCGTATCACCTGGAAGAAAAACAAAGATTATTAATCTAACCACAATTAAATAACTGTCCATCACGTCTTTTCCCCGCAAGGGTAGGCAGGGAGGATGAACCGCCAAACAACTCTGTCTTAGCACACACTCCTTGCTTCGTTTACATTAATTAATTGTCTGATACATACTTTTCTGTTATTATGAATCTCGACATGGCCCGAATCAAGTATTTGATTCAATTGATGTTGCCATGTCTTCCTCGGGCGTCCCCGACTTCTTCTACCATTCACTTTCACGGCATTTTTCTTCTCACACTGTTTTCTTCGTTAATCCGCTCTACATGCCCAAATCATTTAAGCGTTTCTTTCTTAATACCATTTATTTACAAACTAACGGACTGGAGTTCAATTACAAAAAAATACAAAACACGAAATGGGAAAAAAGAGCAACAGAGAAAGAACAGCACATACACTATATTAAATGAAGCAATGATAAAAATAGGACAAAATATACACAAGAAAGAATATTCAAATCAAAACCAAGGTCATGTCAAAGTTTTGATAGAGTCGTAAAGAATGACAAAAATCATTTTAACCGCTACCAAAAATTTCAAGACATTGGCTTTAGTTAACAAGTCTCGACATTCTGGACAGTGGAGAATGTTGCCCATAATTAGTAGAGTGATGATTGAGGAACAGCAATTCATTCGCTATTCATTACTATTACATCAACCTTGCATTATTTGTGTCATTACATGGTTTTTACAGCACATACGCTTCTCATTTCTACAGCATTCAGTCGACTTTAACCCTTCTTCTGCCAGTTCCATGCCTCACCATCACACATCAGGGTTGGTACAAGCGCTCCATTGTGAACTGCTAGCTTCGCTTCTGTGGGCAATTTTACATTAGCGCCAACAGCGTTCAGTCCTCCATCAATGGAGTTTCCTGCATTCATCCTTCTTTCAATATCCTTATCAGCCTTGCCGTCTCTCGTAAACATACTTCCTTGTTTTTGTACAGTGACAATATTGAATTTTTTGATCAACAAATTATATTGGAGCATTTTGGAAATTACTTTATATATTATTAAGATAGTTCACACGTGAGTGACAACGATGCAATTGTAAAAACACAGTTGAAAGGTTGATAATTCTAAGAAGACACATCGGTGAATTTATATAGCGCAGTTTTGTGATAGTTCATCTCGAGTGCGCTTCACACTAAATTACCTAACCTAATGCAACAACGAGAAAATAATATATTACAGATATGCATGCAAATTAAAACTATCCAAAATCACAATCTTCATAAATCATGATATGGGTATAACCTTGAAGTAACAATATATGGAGGGAGAGCTAATTATTTTTATCCAACCTACACAAACTTGCGATAAATCACTTTCTCCGGGCTTTAACGTCGTACACCATGAGAGAGAAAGAGACAACAAATTTCATGGACCGCTTCTATATACTGTAAGGATGATCTTAAGGTCCTGGTTCACGGCGGGACTCCACCCACATTTTTTATTATGCCACTAAACTTGACACAACTAAACAGTTTTTTAGGTTATATGCTATATTTTTGTTGATAAAAATACTGTGAAAAAGTGGCTATACGAATAAACAAAAATATTATGTCGATATGTGAAATGAATGGATGTATAAATTCCGTAGCCTTAGTCTTAGCCACGCCCAGGTGCGCCGAGTCATGTTAAAATCATCAAAAACAAGTCCAAAACTGACTTCACTGCCTTGGATAGATACTACTCTACCAACTCTATGGGTATAACAGTGCATGTGCACATCGATAGATTAAAAAAACAATTTACCAGAAGCTAAGGGTATAAAAATCCAGAATAAAAGTATGAGCGCCCTTGAGGTGATTTTTCACAAAAACGGCGCTATACAAATCGTCCAAATATTATTATTATTATTATAAATATGAAAAAAATTGTTAAAGCAGAGAAATGGAAATAATATTGAAGCCAGTTAACGTGTTGGTACTTAAAAACATCATGTATGGATGAAAGTAGACTGAATGCTGTGGGAATGAGAACCCTGAGACGTATGTGCGCTAAAACCATGACCGTATTAAAAATATGGATATCCGCAAAGAATGCAAGCCTGATGTAAGCGTAATGAATCGGATCAAGAAAATGACGCTTAGATGGTTTGGGCATGTAGAGTAAATGAACGAAGGAGTGTGAAAAGAGTATATGATGCGAAAGTTAATGGAAGAAGAAGTCGAGGACGCCCGAGGAAAATATTGCACGGTCAACTAAATCAAATACTTGAATCGGGTCATGTGAAGAGTCAGAATAACAGAAGAGTATGTATGAGACGATGTATGAATGTAAATGAAGCAAGAAGTGTGTGCCAAGACAGAGTTGTTTGGCGGTTCGTCTTATCTGCCTACCCCTGCGGGGAAACGGCGTGATGATTATTAGTTAGTTACAAAAACAAATATTAATTATTTCAACGCAAACCCTCGCCATCGATAGATTATCACTAAGTAATATAATTTAAAAAAAAACGGACTATAATTAGCGTGGGTGCAGCCAATGGTGAACTAAGTACATTTCTTATCACCCCAATAGAGATATTACATATTGATGCGATTGGTCGTATCCTCACGAAACTAATTGAACAGTTTCAGAAAATCTGATCCGAGTAAATCACTTCGAACAGAGGTTTTAAAACTTCTAGAATCGTTACCCACTTAGCTTTAATTGCATTATTTCTCCGCAGGAGTAGGCAGAGAGGATGAACCGCCTCCTAACTCTGTCTCGGGACACACTACTCGCTTCATTCACATTCATACATCGTCTCATAGGGACTATTTTAACACATTTCTTGAACAACTCGTGTAGATAAGTTCTTATTACCAAAATAGGTTCAACATTTCATTAATAATAACAGTGAACTTATATAGCGCAGTTTTGTAATATTTCAACTCAAGTGCGCTTCATACTAAATTAATTATGCTAATAAGACTAACTAGCAAGGAGAAAATAATATACAATAGGAGCCTCTAATAAACATCCAAAAATTATTTCTGAAAGTTATCTTTAAAGTTCCCTTAAGGACGAGCATTGAATTTTTTTTTGAGGAGCTAGACGTCCTAAACTTTAAAAAACTATACTCTAAAAATGTCCTATTGCACCGATTTAATAATGTCCGTATGTTTGAAAAAAGGAAAATTTCTAGAACCTTAAGGCAGTCACACATAAAATTATTTAATATCCCAGCCTATAAAACTGCTTACAGATAAAAGTTTTAAGTACAACGCCACTAAGCAATTCAATTCTCTGCCCAGCACCATCAAAACATACAAACCAAAAGCTCCTTTATAAGGAATATCATTACTCACCTTAAAAAACAAGTTTAAGTTAGCTCTTAATATGTAGATCCTATATCTTCAAATTTGTCATTTACTTATATATATATATTTTAATTTTTTTATTATGTATGTACTATATTTTAATTTAAATAAAAAATATTTTAGTTTTAAGCCACTTTATTTATACACATATAACATTCGACCGGTTTCGGTTAAACTTAACCGGTCGAATGTTATATGTGTATAAATAAAGTGGCTTAAAACTAAAATATTTTTTATTTAAATTATAATGTCAAGCTACAAAGTGATTGCTTCCTTCGATAAAATACTATATTTTAGATATTAACATGTTACTATGTAGCTAAAGAAACACTTTTGCTAATTGCCATCCCAACACAGGCCTAGTGGGATGGGCAATTTAGCAACTAATAAAAAATGATGTTCAAGTAAAATAATATGTATTCAAATCAAAACTATCTAAAATCATGATCGTTATCATAAATCACGAGAAAAAAAGGTTCAGACATGGGTATAACAGTGCGCGTGTACATCGACGGATTAAAAAAACAATTTACCAGAAGCTAAGGGTATAAAAATCCAGATGAAACGTATGAGTTCATATGAACATATTTGTTAAATCAAAGAAAAGGAAATTAGATTGAGGACAGTCAACATGTTGGTACTTAAAAGCATTAATATTGAAGTATTTAAGTAAACGATTCTAAAAATGCAAACAGTATAAATATAACAAGTAACAAAAGAACAATAAATATTTTATGACTAGTCCACAGCACAGGAGGCCCTGAGGTTTTCCTAATGGCCTATGTCATATTTGGGGATGCTGTGCCTTGATTAGGAAAAGAAGGAGCTAATCTGAGGCCAAGAGATCCATGTTCTAACTATCACGCCGATTCCCCACAGGGGGAAAAATCCCTGAACGTATTTTTGTGTGCTGACCCTTAATGAGGAATGTGTGGAGCGTATTTACTAAACGCAGTCAGATAATCCAGTAGGTACTTCAAAATGTAGGACAGTAATAATTAGTTCATAACGTTTGTTTATCAACGCAGGGGCCCTCGCAAGAAACATCAATATAGATTTTATCGACAATGTCGGTAATTTGGAATCGTCACCGAGGCCGACTGCAGATCGCCAACGAATAAACGACAACTCACGTCGACTAAACGTGCTTAATTTAGTCGAAGTGAACTGTCGTTGTTTATCGATGTTTCGTGCTAGGGCCCCTGGTAGTTGTCGATAATGTGGACATGTTAAAAATCAGGGAAAAGTTATATATTACTTGGCTTATTTATATAGCGCCATTTTTGAGAAATATCACCGCAAGTGCGCTAAATCACGTAATTAAGAATGTATTGGTCGTATTTTTGATGAAGTCATTTAATTTTTCAAATTTTCAAAATTTAAAACTAATTATTATTTACGATAGAACAGGAGATTGAACACGCAACTTCAAAATCAAAAGTCTACCACTGAGGTTAGTCTTTTTATCTTCATGATAATATTGATTGCCGGGTTAATTACTAACTAACCATCACGCCGTTTCTCCGCAGGGGTAGGCAGAGAGGATGGAGCGCCATACAACTCTGTATTGACACACTCCTTATTTCTTTACATTCATACATCGTCTCATACATACACTTCTGTTATTATGATTCTTGACATGGCCCGACTCGGAGTATTTGATTCAAATGATCGTGCCAGATCGGGTGTCCCCGACTTCTTCTTACGTTCACTTTCGCGTCATATATTCTTTTCACACTCCTTTTTTCATTAAACCAAACCACCTAAGCGTCCTTTTCTTAATCCTATTTATTACGTTAGCCTTGCATTTCTTCCGGATATCCACATTTTTAACACGGTCATACATGGTTTTACGCAAATACGCCTCAGGAATCTCTTTATAAATAAAACATTAAAATTAATTAACATTTTGAGTATGTTTGGCTAAGATTACAAAACTTATACTGCAAAAAATAAAAACCATTATGAGTATTATGACGATTACACCAACTATTTTAAATTATGATATTTTTATAGAACTACTAATTCAAAGTTAATATATCTTGCAGAATTTAATGTAAATATGTGATAAGAATCAATGTAAAATAGTGTGGTTATTTGCGGATATAAATTTAATATTTCAAAACTATTAAATTTAAAAACAACAAAAAGTTTTGAGTCGGAGAACATACAAAGATGTCCAGCTTCGTGTAGTTTACTTTCGCAAAAACTTTATTACATCAATGAGAAACTTGACATTTTTGGTTGGGTTGTTTTTGCGGAAAGAAACGTTGTTTTGACATATTGTCTCCTAAACATTGTCAGACTTTACAGACTGCTTTTATTTACAATGCTCTGTAAAAACGCAAACCCGTGTAACTTTATTCAGCAAATAATCCTTATCTAGCGCCGTAAAACAATGTTTTGTTGGCGACCAAATACCCTGACATCCAAGAAACGCCCAGCAACATCAGGTTGCCGGATGGAGAATGTATCGAGTGAGGCGGAATGATGGGCACATGAGCGTTGTAAATAGCTGCTGTGTATATTCAAAATAGCCTTTGGAGGTTTACAGTTAGAGAGCATTGCACACCAAGCCTGTCAAACCACTATTCAACATGTCAAAAAATAACTCATAAACACACCGAAACAACGCACGGACGATTTGTATCCTCAAAGGCGGATCACCACGACGATCAACGATCCGAAACTCAATCACTTTGTAAACAATCGCAAATTAAAACTACATAAAAAAGCTACTAAATAATTTCGGCATTCAGAGCCGGGTACATTGTCCTTATGTAGACAACGCCTGCCTGACAGGTATGAGATAAAACTCGAAGCCGTCCGCCGGCGGAGAAGCGATATCTCGCCGAATTCACACAAATCAAATAGATGTACAAACAACAAACCTTAAAAATACTTTGAACTCAATTTTTGTTATCCGAGTGTGGAATAAAATAATACAGAAACGTTCACCGTCACTCGGAATACTCGCGGCACAACACAAAACACGTCGACGACAAACGCGAACCGTGAGTCACTCCGGCAAGGCTGCCAACTGTCTGAACTGTCTCGAACTAGCAGGGGCGCGCCGGGAGAAATATTTCAAAACTACAATGTACATTTTTTTTAAAATAAAGTTATTATTTATAAATTATAGGTCAGTTAGTAGGTTAAGCGATTCAAAGTTTCTTTGTACTATTTGTTCTTTTTTGATTTTTCTTAGTTCTTCTCACTAAGGGGTCTTGTGCTGAAGCGGAATATAAATATATAAATAAAACACATAAACTTTGTTTATAACCACTTTATTATTTAATATCACGTCTACCGGTTTCGAAAGTACCCTTTCATCATCAGGACAATATTAAAATTATTATCAGGACAATATTAATATTGTCCTGATGATGAAAGGGTACTTTCGAAACCGGTAGACGTGATATTAAATAATAAAGTGGTTATAAACAAAGTTTATGTGTTTTATTTATAAATATGGCAAGCCACAAAGTAAATGCTCTTTACGAATACGGAATATAAATATTTAATTCGATGGCATTTAATTAGGTGCGTCATCTATGTCGTTTTAAACGCTGTTTTTAAGGTTATTTCATTGTCCTTATTCAGCCAGACTTTCTTGATTTGTACTCATTAACTTTTCTATTCGTTTTATATCTGGAGGAAGGATATTGTCGAGTTATGTTGCAATCTATATGTAGTTTTTAAGTGTAAGGTTCCCGGGCGTCGCAAGCTCGATCCTCTGTTAGCTAATTCCTCGTTCATTTGTCAAGCAACATTTTTCAAATATAAATAAATAATAATAAGTGGTTTATTTCAGCGAAACAGAACGGTGGGTGCAATACTGTCTGCCATATAAATAATATATAAGAGTTAAATGAAAATAAAAACAGTGAGAGAGATAACATAAAACAATAATTATAACATAAAAGCATTATTATATAATACGAATTCAAAAAAGAGCTTATACTGTGGCTTGAGGGAAAGTCTCTATGTATGATGTAGGGACGCGCTGTACCACTGGGCGGCAGCCTGGACGAGTGTTCTCGGATTTCCGGTAGCGCTGCCCGTTCCGGCCACTCAAATTTTCGAAATCCAAAAGAGCAATTTTCGCTGTTTATCATAAAATATAATTTATTGTAGATAGTATGGTAATTAAGAGTTTAAAAACCTTGAAACGCAACTGTTGAATACGCGCTGTGATGACTTTTGCGTATTTGACGATTCGTAACTATGTACTATGTAATTTTGTACGCCACTGCTGAAGGGTTATCAGCCGTACCAACATAACTTATCAGGTTTCAACACATATTTGAACAAGATTCTTCCAGGAAGGTACTGATATAAAGTTTTATCACACAGTTCTCATCGATTTATTTACTTAGTAAAAAATATCATTAATCGATCATAATAAGCTGATTTTCTCCTTAATGTCCATTAGTGATAGCACACGAGTATATCTGTGCCTGGAAATTCAATCAATTATATATTTTTATTTAGCAATCTTACCTTTGTTGCATTTAAAATTATCATAGTTATGCATAACCATAACCATTATCATTAGATAACAGGACTACCTACATAAGGTAATCCCTTATATGTTATAAAATGCAGAGATATTATTTACAACAGTCATCATCACCGATTATTTCTACAAAACGGATGAGACGCTATAAAAACAAATAAAATAACAACTATTTAAAATATATTTATTTAATACTGTAACAACCTTAAAGTTTTTATATGTAACATTATGTATTTTTAACGTACAATAAGAAAATATTTCAGCATCTCAATTTAAAATAAAGGAATTAATAAACTTAGACATACATAACTAACTATGTAATAATAAAATAGGAATAATTTTATGAAAACCTTTGTCAGTGAAAACTTTGAATGGTCCCAAAACACAATGTTTTTTGTTGGTAAATTGTTTTTTTTAACTATTTATATTTCAATACCTTTACATTGGCTGTGAAACCATTTAAATAAATTATATTACTTTCAACAGAGTATTAATATCAGAATTACCAGACCTGCGAGTAAAGAAAGTAATTTGACAGTCATATTGTAAATAAAAATTACAACACATCAATGACAATTGCAATATACTGTGAATACAAAAAAGAAAAACTGATAAAAGTGCGTTATGGCCATAGACATAAAATACAAGACACGTCATATTCATACAAATTGAACGATAAATTTGGCACGCTCTGATATCTCATAACGCATGAACAGGATAGCCATACCAAGCAGAATATGTGTGCATGAATGAGATAGCTATATGAATGTCCCGCGTTACATTCTCTGCGTTACAAGCCCTCTCTTCCCTAACGAACTTACGAGCGAAGTAGCATGCGACGTACTCGTGTACTGTCGCTAGGTTGTCTTCCACACACTTATGTATTTCTGCATTCGCCATGTCACTTATACCAGTTGGTATGTGAATAATTGTATTAATTGAAATAATAAGTGATTTGTGTGTACTTCGCATGAAAAGAAACTCCATGAGATTTGTTTTTTGTTCCCGAATGATTTTTACACTTGTCAAAAGCGCAGGAAGGCATTTTATCTCAGAAAAGAGTTTACAGCGATGCGTTTGTGGCAGCTGGTGACAGCTTGTTTGTCAAACGAATGTTTGAGCGAGACTAAACGCAGTAAATCTCAGGTATGCCAAGTTGGCTTAGTTTAGTGCAGTCACACGCGTTGTCTCGGTAACGTATCTACATTATTTAATTCATCTAAGGTTATGGCCGTATCCATATGCCCCAACTAACATCAATTTTTATTTACTTCTGATGAAATTGTTAAATCATTTTACAACATAGAAAATCTTTTCAAACATAAAGTACAGTGAAACCAAAATAAAAAGGTTTGGTTTTTTTGAGTCCCTTGAGGACTTCTTAGAATTCGAAGACACTCCTGAAACTATAACAACTGAAATAGTTAATAAAATGAATGAATTCAAATTCAATACCAACAACGAAGATATTAATGAGTTAATGGAATCTCACCTCCTCCTCCCAAATAAAGATTTGATTAATCAACAAAAGATAGATGAACTACAAAATGAAGGAGAAGAAAAAGAAGAAGCTGATAACGAACTCACTGTTAAGACTTTGACAACCGAGAATATGAACGAAGCCTTCAGCATCTTGACTAATTTTTGACCATCCTTTTGCCTTTCCGGCGACGATTTATTATGTTCAAAAAAATAATTTTGAAATTTGAAAATGTTTCATAAATTTCAACAGAAGTAAGGTAAATTGAGCCTATTTCGGAGCCACGCACTGGCCACAACACACATCTATCGGTTTGTCTCTTCAGTGCCCATAGGCTATAATATTTAAATTATATAACCTTATATATAGAACATTTAAAAATATATAAAATTTAAAGATAATTTGACAACATTATTTGATAACTCATCTCATAAATATAGTCATCATTCAAACAGATAGGTGCAAGATCAATTCTGGAAACAAATTCCCTGTCCATTTTCTAACTAGACTGACTAATTGGTGAATTGGTTATGTGAAAAATATATGATTTGTTTGTTGTACGGATTACTGGAACAGAATTATTTTATTATTTGTTTGCAGATTCTTCTCCATCGGAGGCGATGATCTTATTTCTTCTTCGAATTCTTCCCTCCGGATCATTTCGATGCGTGTGCAGATGACGGTACTGAAATAAATAAAACTTTAAACACAAAAATATTGTCTTAATTATAAAACACAAGATGGTGAGCTCAGGCGCTTTTTTCTGTCTGGAATTTATAGGTCCTTACGACTATTTTAAGTGGCCAACAACATTTCACTTATAACCTATGGAGATTATAAATAACTACTTATATTTTACAATAAGAAATCATAGTGTAGAAACTAGGGTGAAAACTTTTAGAAAATTTTAAGCTTACAGTAAAATACAGTTTAAGCTGTAAATATTATTGAGGCTAAAAAGCTTCATCTTGGGAACATACAATTAATGAAACGCAAATTTAGTCTTACAAAACGAAAAAGTTTATGATTTTTAAGGCCAATAATAGTACGACATTGGTTGTATTTTGGGTTTTTACAAAACGAAAAATTTTATGATTTTTAAGGCCAATAATAGTACGACATTGGTTGTATTTTGGGTTTTTACAAAACGAAAAATTTTATGATTTTTAAGGCCAATAATAGTACGACATTGGTTGTATTTTGGGTTGTTGAGCTTTACACTAACTCCACACAGGAGGCCCCGAGGAAAATACTTTCCCTCAGTGCCTATGTCATCTTCGGGGATGCTGTATGGAAGGTCTCTTTGAGGAAAAGAAGGAGTGAACCTGGGTCTTGAAGAAGCCCGTATTGTAGGAGGGAGGAAACGCAGAGGCCGGTAAATCATTCCACAGCCGAGCTGTTGAACACAAGAACGAGTCGTAGAAGCAATCCGTGCTCACGTGTCAACCGTGTACAGATCCTGCTCAATATCCAATATTAAGAATGTGTGTTTTTGGGGCTAGAGTGAGAAACTTGGTACAGTAACAGTTACCGAGATAGTGTTGGTGAAATCCTTACCATTGAAGACTTCTGGCTGAAAGCTCTGCTGCAATATTTGCAGACAAAGGGCTTCTGTCCGTTGTGGGTATATCTGTGCATAGACAGTATGCTGCTCGAACTGGAAATACATTACAAAAACACCACCATTCATAATATACAAGCAAGGGTGAAACAATTAAATAAAGTGAGACTTGTTTGAAAACAATCTGTAAGACATAGAATGACATGATTTTTGAGTTATACGCAAAGTCCCCCTTGTTTATATATCTTTCAAAGAAAAATTAGAAATGTCAAATCAAAAAACAGTGGAGATTTATCTAAGCAAAGGATTTATGACACAAATGCTAATGTCATCATTTCGGTACAGACTCGTATATATCTCAGTATTATGAATTTTATTATTTCTAATTTTGAAACTGTTAATTCGTGGTGGAATTCCATTTTTATTATTTAATAAAACAAATTTGTAACTTTATTCCACTTTTATTATTTTGACTGGACCGGTTTCAGCCTATGACGGCCATCTTCAGACTAGTACAAGTGTTTGTTAACCTACGGCTTATATACTATTTTTGGGGATGTTAGGGGTAGTAAACAATGATTTTACTTTAATTATATTCATCAGTATTGTTGCATGATTTTAATAGTTACAGGGTAAAAGTTACTTTTAATTTATTGGTATTACTATTTTATATATCTATCTGGAATATTTATTTATTTTATTTAATATTTAAGATGGGTTACAGTTGCATTTCTATAAAGACTGAAGATGGCCGTCATAGGCTGAAACCGGTCCAGTCAAAATAATAAAAGTGGAATAAAGTTACAAATTTGTTTTATTAAATCATAATTATGAATTTTAGTTTAATTTTAATATTGTCTTGAAGATGGAAGAGTGCTTCCGAAACCGGTCGACAAAATATTGAAAATAAAAGTGGTTTTAAACAAATTTTATCTGTTTTATTTATAAATATGGCAAGCCACAAAGTTAATGCTTTTTACGAATGTGTAAGATTAATAATTTGGGTTTACAGAAATTAAAATTACATTCCGACAACGGCTTTTACCAGTTACATAACAAAAAATAGTTAGCGCACGGCAGAGGTAATTCATAGAGCCCGTAATACTGTGTATGAATTGGACGTATTTATGCAGAAAGCATCCAATCCCAAAAAGATGAAACCGTGAAAACAATGTTTAAAAATGTGACGATAAAAAGCATTAATATGCGTAATCGGTATTTGTAAAGTGAATATCAGTGTTTTTTCTTTATGAGAATTATTATAAATAGGTCATTTGTAATCTTTAATTGTGTTTATCAAAAAACTATATGCATTTCATATGTTATCGTATATTTTAATGTTTTTAACCTTCAATTTAAGTCAAATATCTGCAATGTGCGTTAGTAAAAAATTGGATGGCCAAAAATCTTTTGCATTTGGAGGTTGGATGTTTTCAGCAGATAGAAATCTCGTGTTTATCTATAAGAAAACATGTAAAATTCGATTTCGACAAATTGTGAAGAAAAAATGAGGAAGTATTTTTTTTTTAAATTAAAAAAAAAAAATTATTGAAAACCCATTTTTAAAGCCTCTAAGGACAGCTCTCCCTGATTTATGCGCGTGCGTTTTTCAATAATAAAAAATATATCTGTATTGTTATTTCCGTTCTTACCTAAAGAACTTCCCGCATATTTCGCAGGTGTAAGGTTTCTCGCCGGTGTGCGTGCGCATGTGCAGCGATAAGTGGTCCTCCTTGCGGAAACCTTAAAAAACAACATATAAGTCGTGGCAATCATCACAATCATCAACATGGACAGAGGACATGAGACATTCACATGTTTGAAGGGATGTACTATTGGAAGATATTTAAGTTGTAATGATTTATATTTGAAGCATCTTGGTTCACAATC
Source organism: Drusus annulatus (assembly GCA_022651775.1). Taxonomy (NCBI): domain Eukaryota; kingdom Metazoa; phylum Arthropoda; class Insecta; order Trichoptera; family Limnephilidae; genus Drusus; species Drusus annulatus. The sequence goes on along the minus strand of JAGWCC010000400.1, from coordinate 600,140 downwards.
AAGACATGAGATAAAACCCGCATACGAGGAATCCGAAAACAAACTAAAACTAGTTGGCGGCCAAGCTTCTATCACAATACTACTCAAGTTGTTACGATTTCAGTCAATATCTCATCTGGCAGTGCACGGTGTCATTGTCGTATTACAATTTAGTCTCCTTCAACGGAAGTAACAAGCCTTCCATTGAAATGCTCGGTGTAACCTTCAGTGACCAGTTAAGGCACGGGGGCTCCATCGAAGCCAGAGTAAACTCTCAGAAGTTGGGCGTACTGTACAGGGCTGTAAAAAGTAAAAAATCGAAGAACACACAAAAACGTGACTAACCTTTCCAGTTGTCAAAAACAAACCACTAATCCGAAATGGCTGACAATGCTAACATATGATAAACATATGTGTACCAACATAACAAAAAAATAAAATCGATAATCGAATGTACACAGCCCGCGAAAATTCAAAATTCACCTTTTCTTTTGAACAGGCCTCGTACTCGTATATCGAAATATAGTCTTGGTGGTAATGGTGTCATGAAGACCTCTCAATGTGTTTTTTGATTACCTTTGCCGCACTGGGTGCATATGTGGTCCCTGGTGTCGGAGTGTATCTTGAGGTGGAACTTGAGGTGGTGGGGGGCGCGGAAGGCCTTTCCGCACTCATCGCACTTGTACGCGCGCTGGTCTGTGTGCCCGCGCATGTGAACGCGCAAGTTACTGATCTGTGACAGACAAGTGAAATGCACATCATATAAGTTGCTGATCTGTTACAGACAAGAGTAATACACTTCATATAGGTTGCTGATCTGTTACAGACAAGAGTAATACACTTCATATAGGTTGCTGATCTGTTACAGACGAGAGTAATACACTTCATATAGGTTGCTGATCTGTTACAGACGAGAGTAATACACTTCATATAGGTTGCTGATCTGTTACAGACGAGAGTAATACACTTCATATAGGTTGCTGATCTGTTACAGACGAGAGTAATACACTTCATATAGGTTGCTGATCTGTTACAGACGAGAGTAATACACTTCATATAGGTTACACAGACAAGAGTAATACACTTCATATAGGTTGCTGATCTGTTACAGACAAGAGTAATACACTTCATATAGGTTGCTGATCTGTTACAGACGAGAGTAATACACTTCATATAGGTTGCTGATCTGTTACAGACGAGAGTAATACACTTCATATAGGTTGCTGATCTGTTACAGACAAGAGTAATACACTTCATATAGGTTGCTGATCTGTTACAGACGAGAGTAATACACTTCATATAGGTTGCTGATCTGTTGCAGACAAGAGTAATACACAACATATAAGTTGCTGATCTGCTACAGACGAGAATAATACACTTCATATAGATTGTTGATCTGTGACAGACAAGTGAAATAGACACCTTATAATAAAGTAATAGAGACGATATAAAGGTTTTTGTCGATTTTGGTTGATGGCCTCTGTGGTCAAGATCCTTGACTACGAACCAAGAGGATGCAGGTTCAAATCCCGGTGTGTTTAAATAAATTTTATTCAATTAATTTGTGTTATTTCACTATTCTTTATTTGAGAATAATGTTTAGTGTATTTGCGGCACGTTCCAGAGTGGAAGATACTCTCAGTATCGCCCTGGTGAAAAATCACCATACAAAATCGGTACGTTGCTTGAAATGTCTTTAGCCATGTTTGCTGATCAAATCTGAATAGCCAGGTAATACCCCCACCTTCCTCTTCCCCATCTCCTTCCCCTCCCTACCACCTTCAGCCTCACAATATACCCTGATTGGGGATGCCGTAGTCTCACTGGATCCAGAATGGGTCTTGTGTGCGGTATATACATGAGGCCTGTAGAAACAAACACGGCTAAGTCCATTGACTACAGTTTTCGAGGAAGAACAAAAAACGTTTAATTTAAAAATTACTTGTGATACTGTCACTAAAATAAATTCGACAAATAGTACTTACTAAAAACATTAATTTTCTTCTTGATACATTAGTTTAACTGGCGCAAAACAAAAAATATACTCAAATTATTAGTGGACTTTGCCGTGTTTGTTGTTCACATTTGACAACTGCCGCTTTTGTTTTCAACACAACTGGACTTTGCCAGTTTTGAAATGGACACGTTTGTTCACAAGGTTGCAGTCAAAGTCGGTAACAAAATAGTTTTACATTTAAAAAAGTATTTATTTTGATAGAAATACAAAACAATAATATCTTACAAAATATTTTGAAAAAGTTTGTAAGTTATGATGACCTAATTAATAATTAAAAAAAAAAAAAACTAAAAAATCGGGAAAAAAAATCAGAAAAGAATAATAACTAATATTTTGGTATTTTTTTATATTAATTTGTTTTAAAGGTTTAATAAGATATGAATGCGGAATAATATTCAAGAGCAGGAAGATTTCTCCAGTTCTTTAGTTTTCCAGTTCACCGAAATGCTTGGTCAAAAGATAGTTGACATCTCTTACTTTTAACGATTTCAAAACAATTTTTTCGGGTTCTATGTTGCTTGGAATTATCATTGATACATACAGCAATGATTTCTAAAATATTAATGACATAACAATAACTACTAATAAAGTAATCATATTATTCAATAAAACTCTAAATCATAAGTAAAAACTCATTTATTTTACCACTATGCTGTTTAGTAGGTAAAAAAATTATGTCCAAAAAATAACAAGAAACAAAAGTTCATTATGCACGCCAAGCGGACATTTTCGGTAATTTGCGAAATTGTCAATATCTCAACTTTTACAAAAACAATGTGGTAATAACCTCTGTTTTTTAGCAATGTTCACCTTCCAATTTTGGGGCTGTTTTATGCGTTTCCTCGCCGATTCTTGTACTACTTTGTTGGGGGCACATTCCATTTTTATAAACTATACCTTTAAAAAAAATAAAATTACGAAAATATAGTAAAAACACATAGAAACTAAGCAGCTGAGGAGACAATTCGGTTGTAATGTTGTATGAAACATAAAGAGCCGCCATCTTGAAAACAGCTATTTACAACGCTCCTATTGGTCCGTTTGAAAACTGCCGCCTTTGATTTGGAAAGAAGTGGACTTTGCCGAGTTTGTTATGGAACTCAATTTTAATCCGTAAAAATAAATGGTTTAGAGCCGTGTTTGTTAGGAAAGCAACATTGCATCATGAAGCATTTTTTTTACTCTTTCAAACCTCATATTTAACTCATTTTCCATTATTGGTGGACTTTGCCGTGTTTGTTTCTACAAGCCTCACATAAAAAAATAAATTAGTAACGATAAATACTTAATTAACCCTTTCCACTCCAAGCCTTTATTTGTTTTTATTCCACCAGATTCTCGCTAAAGTTTTTTTTTTTTTTAAATCTTCAAACTTGTATTTTGAGAGTTATTGCATGATACTATTTTACAATTCAAAGCATTATGATGAGGCATATGAAAGTAAAGCAATATCAATGCCGAGTGACACTGGACATTGGATTGGAAAGAGTTAAGGTTACCGATTTCTAAAAGTATTAAAAAATATATAAAAATTAAAGGAAAACTAGAGTTAGTGTGTGACAGTCTGTAAGAAACATAAAATTATTATAATGAATAGATAACTTTGCCGTATTCTCTCATAGCGTTGCGCTCTACAAAACATTGCCATCATTACGAGTCAGCATTTGCTAGCTGGGGCGAGGGCATGTGCTGGTGGAAAGGAACTGACCTGAACGAAGCGCTTGTGGCAGACTTCGCACTCGAAGGGTCTCTCCTGGGAATGGCCCCTCTGGTGCACCAGCAGGTTGCAGGGCTGCGTGAAGCCCTTGCCGCATTCGCTGTAATGAGACATACTGTTCATTTTTGTAAGAAGAAGCAAATAGTTTTGGCTCCTTGAATTAGTATTGTAACAATAAATCGCTATTAACGAGATCAATGGGACTATGTATTCCTTTAGAGAATCTTTCATTGAAATAACGGCAATACACGGGTTGGTTGGAAAAAATTGCCACCAGGCAATAAGCCTGCTTACAACAAACAGTAAGTTTAAATTTATTTATGTAGGCTTTCATATAAACATTTTACATTTGTGTATAAAAATGTACAAAATTTAGACAGTTGGTAGGAAACAAAGGTACCTAGTGTGAACTTATAACTAATAAAGATATGTACAAAGAAGATGAGCAGGGCCGGATCCACGAAATCTCAACCCTGTGCAGTAAGTACCGATTGCCCCCCCTATGATATAAAACTAAACAAATTTTTGAACGAGCCACTTGAAATCTCGGAATCAAAAGTTACAAGCATGTTCCATTTCATGAATGCATACGAGAATGAACTGTAAAGTACCTTTCCCCAAAGTTAATTTTCGCATAACATAAAACGATAAAATCGGCAGAGCGGTTAATATCTGAAATGGGCTGTCACTACAGTGGGTAGAGTAACAGTTTACTACTTTTGGAACCAGTAACCGATAGCTATAGAATAAAACCGATAGCGGAGACATGGAATAATATGATTAAAAAATATTTCTTCAAACGAGTTCCAAAACCAAATGAGCGCAAAGTTACCAGTAAAATGTCACCGGGACAGGAATATCTACCATCTTTAAGTGTGTACTTCGATTGCCGGGAAGAAAGCACGGACATGCTGATTGGTTGCTGACCTTAGATCACATCGATTTTAACGTAGGACACACAATAGAAAACAGACTCTACGCCCAAACAACTATTATGCAATTCATAAAAAAATTACATGATAGACGTTGAATGCACAGTGATATTGCCAGCGCAATAGAAAACATAATTACTCCATGATGTGGGTAATTTTTGTCGGAATATTTGTAAATGCCTCCATGGTCGAGTGGTAAGACGCTCGACTACGAATCCAAAGAGCGCGGGTTCAAACCTGGCGTGTGCCAATAACTGTTTAATGTATCATAACACATTAAATTCATATGTTAATTTAATGTGTCATAACACATTAAATTCATATAAAAATAATAAAAAGTATACTTGCGGCACGTTCCAGCGAGGTAGATACTCTAAGTATCGCCCTGGTGAAAGACCACCATTTAGAATCGAAAAGTTGATGAAATAACTTTAGTCGTGTTTGGTGACCAAATCTGAATAGCCAGGTACTTTCCAACCTTTCTCTTCCCAATCTCCTTCCCCTCCACACTACTTTCAGTCTTGCAACATACCCTATTTGGGGATGCCATAGTCTCACTGGCGCTAGACGGTTGGGAGCAGTTGAGACTCTTGTGTGGTATTCATATAAAATTAAAAAAAAATGCTTTAAGAAATATTTTAGCTAATTTAAATAAGATCTTTATTTTCACGGCGCCCCTTCAGAGATGGTGCCTATGTTTTTTCACAGTTTGAGCGTATGGTGGATTAGGCGCTGTACATAAAGGTTTGTATTATACTAGTGATACAAATTTCTAATTTATATTTCATTACGGAACATATCCACAGAACTAAATTCAATAATATGTTTTATGAAGAGTAAATATAGAACAAATACAAACATAGCATTCCCACTCAACACATGTTAAGATAGGGTATAAATATTAAGGAGATATGTCCAAAAACTTTACCTGCAAATATACGGACGATCTTTCAATTTGTGTGTGCTCAAATATTCGTGGTACGCCAACCCTAAAAAAATATAAAAAACTGTCAAACACAACAAACAACACTTGTAGGCTGAGTATGATTACTTATTCGTGGATGGTTTCATCTTATCACTATACACAAGATACGTATGTTCTGGCGTTGGGAAAAACTTCAATGTTTTGTGAATGCTTCACGAATTGTTAGTTCTTTAAAATGAACCCTTCGAAGTGAACACTTCAATTGAAGTCGAACTCGCAAAAAAGAGATTTAAATTTATCCGGTTATTTGTTCAGTTCTTTTTGGAACCGGTTTCCTCGCTGAAAAAGCACGTACTAGTCGATAGAGATTTGAAAGTGAAAAGAACTGGAACTGGAACCGGTTCCTTGCCAAAATAAAAAGTACCAGTCGGTAGAGATTTGAAAAACGAAAAAGAACTGGAACTGGTTCCTCGCCGAAAACCATGTACTAGTCGGTAGAGATGTCAAAGTTTTAGTTCTTCCTTTTACGAAGTACTTTGAAGTCGGATTTCAATTGAAGTACTTCTTTATAGGCTTTGAAGTTCGCCTTCGCAACTGTACTGCTGCAAATTGAAGTAGTTCTTTGTAATCTAACTTCCGTTGAAGTATTTGTTCAATGAAATGAAGTTAATGAACGCTAAAATGAACTACCAACTTCAATTGAAGTATTTGTTCAATGAACAATGAATGAAGTAGGAACTGTTGCCAAAAGAAGTAGTTCTTTCAAAGCGGTCACAAGATACGTATGTACATATATTGAAATAAAGGTGGCACACATACCGTCGTGCCTTTTCTTCATGTGCTGCAACAGATACTCGGCAGATCGATATAATTTGTTGCAAATAGAGCACTTCTCCGGCTGGGCCTTGAAGCGGTTTGGCCTTATACGCTGAAAACAATACATAAAAACACACACTGAGAGATATCGTTCACTATACAGAGTGTCCCAAAAGTCGATGTTATCCATCGGAGGGCTGATAGGCCAACTCACGACAGACCAAAATATCAAAACATGACTTTGGTAAAAAGATCGTTACGTTTTCGAGATATTGGCACTTTTATGAATTTTGACAAAATCGACACCATCAGTTTTTTGAGTGCCACAGCTACAAAATTCTATATTCTAAGATCCAATTTTTTATCAAGCAATTAAAATTCATGAGTATTTTTTTTTATTAGCTAACTTCGACTTCTCGTACTGTAAAAAAAAATGTGTCACACTAACCTGACAAGTTATGTTAAAAAATTGATCGTTTAGTGTAGTTATTAAAAATGTATGACATTTGCCATGTTTTACTTTAGAAAAAAATATATTGCTATTACTGGAAAAAAGCTCACTGAGAATTTGCACTTTTGTAAAAGAGTAGAAAAGTAGACAAATAGGTGCCTCTATAATAGAGATAGGTACCAACAGATGTCATGGATTTGTTCTGTAAAAACACTGCCTTAGACACTAATAAAGATACTAACACAAACGAGCCACTTGAACACGCACAGCATACATGCATACATATTTTGTGTAGTCTGGTGAACATAGAATTGACGTTGTTGGAATTTGGGCATATTTGTTACTGCTTTTGACACCTTATAGTAGGACGGTCGGTGTGGCGCTTGCGGCGGTGCAATCAGCTAAACTTCGCGCACATTTATTTTGTGCAATAATTTCATATTATTTAATGCAATATAATTCATATTTTAATGCGAGTACGGCAGGGTGGGCAGTGTTTATGTCTCCATATGGAGTGCACACCTCTGTGCCTCATAAGAGCATGATTTAGAGAATGAGCTTTAAAAGTGCAATCATTAATCAAAATGATCCAGGGCTGTAAGTAAGATGACCACAAGGAAGATTGAGAGAAGCGTTATTTAAACAACGAGGCAAACTTACTTTCTTTACAATTCTCAGCTTAGGATCGATGTGAGTTATTTTGTGCGACCTCAAATTGCTGTTGGTGCTGAAAGGAAAAATAAATTAAAACATTGACAGCAGCTTTCGCTTACTAATAATTAAATACAAATTACATATCTTTACCAAACTGAGTAGACTAGAAAAAAACTTTCCCAACAAATATTAGAAATACTTTTCAAGATCTCACCCGAAAGCCTTCCCGCACAACTCGCAGCTGAAGAGCTTCTCCCCGGTGTGGGTCCTGATGTGGTTGACCAGATGCTCCTCCTTGACAAAATCTGTAACACGCCCGTGAACATACATTCACAGTGAGGTGTACGTGACGCTGGTAGCACCGAGACGGTGCTACCAGCCAGGTTGGGATTTGGCCCTCTCCACAAATGCTCTCCACTGGCTGCGGTCAATTTCAATTGTATTTTGCGTCTGCATAACTAGTACTGGGCGTTGACGAGAATTCTAAGCAATGCCACCGCCGCTATCGTTGGCAATTGTCAACTGTTGAATATAATTATTGGAAATAACACCAAAGTTGACGCGACGATATGTTGAGGGTGTCATATTATAACAGTTATATATTACTTGCCATCGGTAGATTCAATTGACGCTAGGCGCTACGTATCGGTCGTTTTGGATAGGAAAATCCACATCGACGTCTAGTAATGAGGTATACAAGCAAAAGATCATTCAAAATTACGCAAAATATCGTTCACAAAGTATACACTCTTACACTTTTTGTTTATTTGGCGCTAAAGCTAAAACAATAGACGCATACTCAGTGAGTGTTGAGACTGCGTTGCATTGAATAATATTCGTATAAAGCTATTGATATCCAACTGTTGGCGCAAAATTTTGTCAATAGCGTTGGACGTTGACAGCATCTAGCTGTTATTTCTAACGGCTAGTTATATTTTGATACAACACTGGTATTAATTAACCCTGTGAAGAGTGCTTATGACAGGAGAACGGGGGTACCTTGAGGGCAGTAGGAGCAGACGTGCTCTCTCAGCCCCGAGTGAGACTTCTTATGCAGCTGCAGGTGGTGGGAGTAGTGGAAGGCCTTGGGGCATTCGTCGCAGGGGAAGGCCCTCACATCGCTGTGCGTCCTTTTGTGAACTGTCAAGTTGGAGAGCTAAAAAAGATATAAAGAGAACAATAAAGTCCTAATTGTGTTGGAATTTAAAATTATTTTTATCCGCTAAAGGGGTCATTCATTGTTTAAAGCGCATTTGATACTCACTGAGAGAGCCAGTAGGACTATTAACAGAACACTGAAACCTTAGGAGACACATGCAGCTGTTGGGAGTGGAAACACCAATAGCTATAGTAGAAAATCTAAGATAATGAAGAAACCCCCATTAGTCTATGTTTCGTAGTGATGGATAGAAAGCCAAGATACCCAGGGAACCAGGAGACATTGCTTTAAACTGATGAATTTATTAAAGGGTCTGGGTGCTTATGGAAGCTAAGCAGACTGTCTTTGGAACAATTATTATCTTTGAAATATATTTTCATACATATATTGAATTCAGTTGACTGCAAGAAATCATTGCTGAATTAATAGTTAGGTTATGTTGTATGACGGAACCAAAATAGGGTAAAAGTTCACTTTAGATAACATTAAGATAGGTTGGTGTAAAATAAAAATAGATTGAACTATGCACGGTTCAGATTTGGTTAAGTTGGGTGAAGTTGTGTTTAAGTTGGGGCTAGGATGTTGAGAGTTGGAGCTGTGACGTATGCATAGTATAAATGAAGAATAGCTGACCTCCTTGTATGTCTTGTTGCATATGTCACACTTGTGGGGCCGCTCCTTGTTGTGCGTGCGCAAGTGCGACTTCAGGCTGCTCCGTTGTGGAAACGTCTTGCCGCAGTCGCTACAAATAATGCATCCTGAGATTAAACGGTGACACTTACAGTGCATTCATCATCACGTCATTTGATCTAACCTCACTAGCTGTGTTGGATACTTGTTTTTGTTTTAGGAAAAATCTGTTTCCAGGGAAGGCATCACAAATTTTACACGTGAAAACCTTTACAAGAAAAATATCTTTACACATACAGGGTACTAATTTATGAAATGTGATAGAAAAATGAATGAAGGGTTCCCGCAAGATACAGCTTCCGTAGTACCTTCCTGGCTGTAATTTCGTAATAACTCACTTGTGTTTTACAAAATTATGCTATCTTCTCAGATAATGTGTTAACATATTTTTTTCAAACTGTATGTCAATTAGCGTTGTGACCGCTTTGAAAGAACTACTTCTTTTGGCAACAGTTCCTACTTCGTTCATTGAACAAATACTTCAATTGAAGTCGGTAGTTCATTTTAGCGTTCATTCATTTCAATAACTTCATTTCATTGAACAAATATTTCAATTGAAGTTGGTAGTTCATTTTAGCCTTCATTCATTTCATTGAACAAATAATTCAATTGAAGTGGGTAGTTCATTTTAGCGTTCATTCATTTCATTGAAAGAACTACTTCAATTTGCAGCAGTACAGTTGCGAAGGTGAACTTTATTTTGACGAGTAACCGGTTCCAGTTCTTTCCACTTTCAAAGCGCTACCAACTAGTACGTGATTTTGTTGGCGATGAACCAGTTCCAGTTCTTTTCGTTTTCAAATCTCTACCGACTAGTAAGTGCTTTTTCGGCGACTAACCGGTTCCAAAAAGAACTGAACAAATAACCGGATAAATTCAAATCTCTTTTTTGCGAGATCGACTTCAATTGAAGTGTTTACTTCGAAGGGTTCATTTTAAAGAACTAACAATTCGTGAAGCATTCACAAAACATTGAAGTTTTTCCCAAGTATAAGTGATTTTTCTGGAATAGCAACTTATATTTGGAGAATTGATGTTTTACTCCCTAATGTCACTAAAAAGGGATTGATTAAGAAATATGTAAAAAATAATTGGCATTGGTAAAAACTCAGATAATATTACCTGCATCCGAATGGCCTGTCTTGTACATTGTGAGTTTTCACATACTCTTCATAAATTTGTTCTGAAAAAATATTATCACAAAACATTAGTATTTCTAATTTAGAAACTGTTAATTCGTGGTGGAACTTCATTTAAATGATTTTAATATATATTCGTAAAAAGCATTTACTTTGTGGCTTGCCATATTTATAAATAAAACATATTAAGTTTGTTTATAACCACTTTATTATTTAATATTATGTCTACCGGTTTCGGAAGTACCCTTCCATCATCAGGACAATATTAAAATAAATATAAATTTTAATTTTGTCCTGATGACGGAAGGGTACTTCCGAAACCGGTAGACATAATATTAAATAATAAAGTGGTTATAAACAAAGTTTATGTGTTTTATTTATGTTTGAATATATATTTTCTGGTGACAGTTTGAAGATGCCCGTCATAAGGTGAAACCGGTCAGGTCTTAAATAAAAAATAGTGGAATAAAGTTTGAAATTTGGTATTATTAAAATCAACAAAATATTAGCATGGAGCCTTGTTCCATAGTTCACTATTGTAGAAAAGCACACTGTAAAAATATACATATTTATTTCATGTATAAGAAGATTATATGTACCACTATGGCGCAAAATTTGGTATTATTAAAATCAACAAAATATTAGCATGGATCCTTGTGCCATAGTTCACTATTGTAGAAATGCACACTGTAGAAATAAACATATTTATTTAATTTTTTCGTAAGAAGTACATATGTGCCCTGACGAAGCTTGATCCAAGCGAAACCGGTTGGCCTTCATCATAATAAATTCTGTGGTTTTAAAACAAAGTATTCTTTTATTATTAATATTTATTTAATGTATAAGAAGATTATATGTACCACTATGGTGCAACTTCAAGTGCCTCAAGAGAAATTCAGCCGACTTGTAAAGTCTTCCGCACTCTAAACACTTTGTCGGCTTTGCTTTTGGCCTCCTTCTTCCTCTCACGCCCTGAAAACAAAAATTAAATTAAAGGTCTTCTAACGAATATAGTCGGCCTTCATTTTGGTTAAACGGAGTTAAGTATATCATGTATGAGAACCACCGAAGAGATAAACCGACAGAAGGGTGTTGTGGGCATATCCGTGTACCCGAAGCAAGCTCAGTTTTTCCTTACATCTGCTGAAATTGATTACCCTAGTCTAATTTCAGATCAGATCGGTATAGATCCAACTTCTAGGGATTAGCTGTTCAGTGATGCGAACAAAATACAATTGGAATTTGGCTTATAATGTAATAATTGAATACGAATCAAACAGTTTGATAACGCCAAACAGCTGGAAGACGAAATACTTGTGACAGCTAAAAATAACTAAACCTAGAAGAACTGTTCCTGTATATTTTCTTATTTAAACTTGGTATTAATATGTAATAATAGAAAAATAAGATCTGTACAGCGCCCTTGAGGTGATTTTTCACAAAAACGGGCGCTAGACAAATCATCCAAATATTATTATTATTATTATTTAACTGGTTTGAAATTTAGTCATGAATAGCAAATACATGAATGATTGGTTAGTTGGTCGAGCGGTCTAAAGATATGGGTTCCCACCCAGGCGTCACGGGTTCAATCATCTGCTAGCTAAGTCCTCCATCATTGCGCAAGAAACATTATCTGGTTATTATATACAACTTAACATTATTCAAATATTAAATATAGGTTAAATATGTGAATGAAATTATCAAAATTGTGTCAAATAAAAAATGATAGAAATTCAAATATTCTCAGGTTGTTTGGATCCTGGGAATGTTTGTTTGTTGATAACGTGAAAAACGAGTGATCTATTGTAAAGATATGAGCACACTACAAGTTTTCAACAACTTTAAAAGGAAAATAATTTAAAAAATTGAATTAAAAGTATTAATTAAAATTATCTTGAATTATCATCTTCTGAAGTTTCACAATACCACCCTGAAACACGGTGTTTGATTCTCTTGCTCCCAGACTATCAGCGGTACCATACCTTTAATTTCCTAGGTTTTAGATCGCCGTCACCATTGACTTCTTCCACGGTGCCGTCCACTTCGTCATCCATCTCCACTTCATCCTTAAAGCTTGTGTCCGATTCAAACCCGTTGAAGGTCACTCCGGAGTTGAGGAGATCATCGATGTTCTCTTGTTTGATGACATCAATGACCACCATTGGCTGGGATTCAGAGAGGCCTATTCCTCCATCTTTAGAAATCTAAATAACATTAACACCCATGAATTTATTTATTCATCAATCATCCTGAACATTATTTATTTAAGTTGTACTGAGTAAACAGAAGTAAATAATTCAATAGAGGGACCAATCTGGTCAGGAAAGTGAGGTGCCATCGACTAATCATTTATCAGCATAGTTGTAAAGGCATTTATGGACCATCAAACAGCAATCAACATCACAACATCAAGACCCAGCAGCTCCCATTTGATTGATATATGATTGATACAAAATAATATTAAAAAATTGTGTTGATATATTTTAGAACCTGAAAATATCTAACTTAAACCTTTTAGTGCCAAAGATTTTCTTTAAATACTCGTATATGCCAAATAAAATTTTGCTATTTTATGTCACTTACTACTGTTGGAAAAAAAAAAGTATTTCTCTAAAAATTATCCGATTTTCAAAATTCTTCTAACATTCTTTTCACCAAGCTTCGAATTACGATAGTGAAACATAAAAATAAAAAAGCTTATTGAAAACGAAAATCAAAGAAAAAAGGAAACAGAAAGAAAATTATGCTTGACACAAATATTTTCCCACACAAACTCCATACAATCCCTTTTTACACTGTAAGCGAACCAAACTGGATCTCTTTACTGCGCTGCCATCCTTATTGCTGCACATATTGCATCGCCATAAACTAGGCCCTAGTAATTTTTCTAGACCAAAATTCATCTTCGATGTTGATGATAGTTGAAGGTATTTCGGAAAGATTTTAAACACTAATTTTTAAATTAAAATTCATTTTAAAATAGAAGGGTGAAGCGCTGTCAATACATTGGCATTTTTGACATGAGCATGTGGCAGTGCTATGTCGTTTTTCGGCACAAAAATATTTTAAGACAAATGATGCGCAGTGTTATGTCTAAAAATAGTCGCTACACGACTCTTTCTTCAATCTTTGTAAATAATTGTTCAATCGATTGAACTTTTTCAATGTTATGTTTCTTACGTTAACATTTCACTGTCAATTACAAACCTTTTAATGTAAAAGCCCTCTCGGGCGTTTATAATAAAATAAATAAACACTATGTGTACAATGAAAATATTCTGTAATTTGTGAAAAAATTAATTATTAATGGTGAGATTGTACAAACCGGGTTGTCTTCTTCTTTGTCGGGTTTCTGGTCTGAATAGTAACTTTTGATGCACTCATCATCAGAGAGAGACCACTTTTCATCATTTCGACCGTCAACACCTAGAAAAAATAATATTAAATATTCAGTGGAGGAACCATCACATACTCACCAGATGAGACATAATACTAATCTAAACGTAAAAAATTCCAAATTACAAAAAATTACTACTTTTTACAAGAAATACACAAAAGAAAAGTACTTTTGAGACAAAGCAAAAAAAAAAATAGTCAGGACAGCAAAGAATTCTGGAAAATCATTGATACAATAACCAACAAAAGTGAAAAACAAAAAATACTGAAATAAATTTCTCGCCAGAGAACCACCATTTACGCCGAAAAAAACCAACAACTTTGTGATAATGTTTTGAATGAATATTTCGCAAATGTCGGTAAAAATCTAGCTGAAAATATTAAAATAGCCAATAAGAAAACTAATCAACAAGAGAAAAATTCAATATAGAAAGAAGGTTTCGACACCTTCAGTCCAACGACTGACGAAGATGTTGAAAATGCTATAATTAAATTAAGAGAATCAGCCAGCCCTAGATATGACAATATAACTGTAACAATATTAAAAGCAGTACGTGAGGAAATAAGTAAACCGATCTCATATAATAAATAAGCTTAAACAAAGGTATTTTCCCGAAGAATTAAAAGAAAACTATTGTCACCCGGTATTTAAATCTGGGGTCACTCACATACAACAAAGCTAAAATTTATGGAAAAGTTGTTAAGAAACAAATAAACAGCTACATAATAAAGAAGAAGATAACGAGTCCTTACAAACTATGTTTAAGACAAGACAATCTAAGCCACAGCAAAGAATGTCATTGCTAAACTATCAACAACAAATAGGAAAACATTGGATGATGGAGACAAGTGTATTGGCATATTATTGACCTCCGCAAGACATTTGATAGCATATCACATATCAAACTAAGCAAAAAAACTTACACAAAAGCTTTATCATGGCTTCAGAGTTATCTTAAAAATATAAATCAATATGTCAAAATCAATAATGCATCAAGTGAACCCAAAACCACGTCATTCGGCATACCACAAGGAACAGTCATTGGTCCAATCCTTTTCATTATTTATGTTAACAAAATGTTCACCGTCTCCACAGTTGGAGACATCATATCTTATGCAGATGACACAGTACTGATTACAAAAGGAAAATCATAGGAGGAAACGATGATGATAGCAAACACCAACATAAATATAGTAAAATCATGGCTGGACCAAAACTATTTGCCACTAAATACCGAGAAAACATATTTTATCCCATTCTATTAGAAAGATAAAAGTACCCAAAACAACATAATTATTTCATCAGAAAAGAATACGAAAGTAGAATGTACAAAAGTCGAGAACTGCCTGTATATCTCAAAAACCATCATGTAATTGACAAGAACGGAAAATTTCCTACTTGGACGGTCAAAATTTTCTCAAAAATATAATAATGTATTTCTGTACAGAAAAAAAAATGACTTACTTGGCTCACAAAACTCTTCCTTGACGGTGGTCTCTAGTTTGAAGCTGCTCTTCAATATTTCCTGCGAGCGCTCGCAGTTCTTTATGAACTTGTGCGCTTTGTTCAGCTTCCGGAGGCAGCTGGCGCAGATGAGCGGAGGGTAGCCATCGCTGGGAGTGGCCTGAAATAATAACTCTTACAGTTAATTTAAATTTTAATAAAACAACAATGCTAACAGTAAATGTAAATTTCAATGAAACAACAATGCTTACAATAAATGGAAATATCAATTAAACAATAATGCTTAAAATAAATGTAAATATTAATGAAACAGTAATGCTTACAAATAATGAAAATGATTTTTTTGTTGGTGAAATAAGATATAAAATTAATAAAGAAACATTACACTTCTATTATTCAAGTACTCGTTTTCTATACAGCGAACAAAAAATTCAAAGTCTGCAAATACTACAAAATAAAGCACTGCCAATAATACCACATCTACACGGGAAAGAGATTTGTTGGGAGAGCTAAAAATCATGACAGTCAAATACTATATATTGCAATGCATGTATTCAATATACGTATACGTACATAAAATAAACAATAAAATGGTGCCGAAGGAATCTAAAAGAAAACAAAGTTATAATTATGGGAAACATGTACACAGGATGAGAAATGTATGAGATTACCCACAAAGAAACAATAATATGCAAAAATCATTCATGTCTGGACCACGTAGCTTTATAAAGAAAGTAGGATAGAAATTTATAAAATAAATAATGTTTATTTTTTTATTTTTTTTGATTTTATGGATTCTTTCGTGATCCTCTACTAACTAGCTGGGGCTTATTTAAATACCCCTCATAATGTCTATCTAACTATTACTGCGGCTCATTAGGCCTTATTACCATCACCATCTGATGGTTTTATTTAATTGACTGAGTTTAATTTTACATTAGTGTTTTCTTAGGGAAAAGATCTTAACTGTATAAAAAACCCTAAGCAAGGAAAAGATAAAAAAGAAATATAAAAGTTCTGAACTTGTTACTGATGGAAAAAATTTACTTGACTGATGTTAAATATTTCATGTTTTTTCAACCTCTTTTTTTTTTCTTTTTTGTTTATGTCGTCTTTCCTGGAATGGAAAGGCGTGGAGTGAGAATGGAATGTTGCTAGCCGGCGTGTTGCAAATTAGTGCTCGTCCAACATTTCATTTAAGTTCGACTTGTATCTGGTTGAAAGTTGTGTGCGCGAATGTTGCTCCAAACTGGGATTGCGTACGTCATAGTTGGCCGGATAAGACCGTAGTACAAGCGAAGTTTCCTTCTTTCACTCACTGAACTCTGGCGCTTGAAAATTGGGCTTACCGAACCGATCGCGCCTTGCGTTTTCCTTCTCGCTGTCTGATGTGCGTTTTCCAGTTCAAACGTTGGTCCATGATAAGCCCCAAGGACTTTACTTCGGTTTGCCATTCGAGTGTTTTTTCGCCCATTGTGATGTTGCATGTCGGAATTCTATCCTTGCGTTTGCGCGTGAATGTGATCGCTTCCGTTTACGCCTCGTTGAGTTTTAGGCGCCATTTTTTGTAATATTCCGAAAGTTCGTTGAGGCCTGATTGCAAGTACTCAGTAGCCTTATTCGGTTTTCTGGAAGTTGCGTACAGTGCGACGTCATCGGCAAAGATAGCCTTCTTGCATCTCACGTTGAGCGTTGGCATGTCGTACGTAAACTTCCTTGGGGTACACCTCTTCGGACGGGGCGTTTGGTGGAGATCACATCCTTCACCTTAACTGTGAACGTTCGGTTTTTCAGGTAGGATTGTGCAATTTTTATGATGTAGATTGGTGTTTTTGTCACGTACATCTTGTGGATTAAGCCGTCCGTCCACACTGTATCGAACGCTTTTTCCAGATCCAATAGCGCCATGACGGTGTAGCGTTTATTATTGAATCCTTTTGTCACGTGTTCAGTGACGCGCGTGAGTTGGTGGACGGTAGAATGTTTCCTTCTGAAACCGAACTGTTCATCTTGTAGTGTCTTTCTAAAATCGTGGTGATGGCGGTAGCGACTTAGAAGTACTTGCTCCAGTATTTTGCTGAGCGTCGACAGTAAGCTGATCGGGCGGTAGCAAGATGGGTTCATGCGGTCTTTGTTTGGTTTATTGAAGGGCAACACGCTAGCATTTTTCCAGGCTGTCTGGAAGTGGCCCCATAGAAGGCAAGAGTTGAATATTTTTGTAGCGTAAATAATCGCTCTCTGCGGTAGATGTTTCAGTAGGATGTTGGAGATCTGATCTTCGCCTGGTGCCTTCTTTGTCTTTAGGCATATCACTATGTGGGCGACTTCCTTCGGAGTGGTGAACTGTATGTCGTCCGGATCTGTCCGTGCTAGCTGATTAATTTCATTAAGTGAGGCCTCCACCGCATTGTTTGTTTCCGCGTCTTCCATTCCGTCTGTGGAAGATTGCGCTTTTTCGAACCCGTCGGCCAATATATTCGCTTTTTCTTCGTTCGAAAGTGCCGGAATCGTAGACTCGGGCCACTGGAGCGGCGGAATGCTGTTGTCCTGGTGACGTAAGGACTTCGCCATGCGCCAGATGGAATTGTTCTCAGTACTGAGTGTTTCAACTTTCTTCATCCAAAGGGAAATTTTCAGCTTGCCGATTTCATCGCGAATTTCTCGAGTTAGTGAGTTTACAGCTGTTTTGAAACATCTCTCTGGGGTGTCGTGATGAATCCGGCTAAGTCTATTTTTTCCTTGATCAAGAATTGAATTTGCAGTGTGAGCTTCACTACAAATGGTTTAAAGGTTTTATTTGGAATGAACTTATCCCTCGCTTCTTGTATTATCTCTGTCAGCGAATCTACGGCAAGGTCGATTTCTTCTGGCGAGTTGAAAGTATCAGTCGAGAGGTAAATTCCTTCGTTAATTCCTTCTTTAAACCCCTTCCAATCGGCTTTTTGGAAGTCCAGCTGAGTTCTTATGGTTCTGGTATTTTCTCCGCCGATCGAGAAGCTCACAGGCAGGTGGTCGGATGGGAGTTCGTCCAGTGTCTTCAGAGGAGATATTTCGATTATATTTTTCGCAAGTGCGATATCGAGAGTGCTTGGATATTTCACGCTCCTCTTGTGAAAGGTCGGCTTGTCCGGAGCGAGAATTCTGTAATCGTGGCCCTCTAGGTGTTTGAATAAGATGTTTCCGTTTTTATTGGCTCTGCAGTTATTCCAATATCTGTGTTTGTAATTGAGGTCGCCAGCTATCAGCACTCTCGCTCCGAGGCCGAGTAGCTTGTCGAGGTTAAATAATGTTTAATTTGAACCTAGATTAGACCTCACAATCATGTTATTTCTTTTTTTTAAAAGAAAGACAAACTTTTCTGGGTTACAGATAACCAGACAATATTTGAAAAACTCCTACTACCATCATAATAAGCGGAAGATGTTGCTTGTGCAATGATGGAGGACTTAGCTATCAGAGGGATTGAACCCACGACGCCCGGATGGGAGTCCGACACGTTTGTTCACTCAACTATTATTTTATATGAAGTAAGATTAATAAATAAAAACACAACTGAGGACTGTGGTTCCAATTCTACGTAGTTCGGCTAACTCAATGCAGTAAACAGAGCTCGGATACCTTTACATGATATTAGAAGAAAAGAACATGCGACAATTGACCAAATTGAAAGATTAACTTGCCTGAATATTGGTGCATTCCATTATTCTTTGCGCTATTACAAAATCCGTTGACTTTTTAAATATGTCGTGGAGTTTTCCATCATTCTTCAGACAGAGCCTGCAGACGGTTTTCTCTCTCAACGGATCGTGCTTCATCTTTTCAAATTAAAATGCATCCATATTGAAAAAATTAACAACAGTTGAAGCTGTTTTTAAAGGAATCAAAATAAGCATCAAATTGCGAAATGACATTTGATTTTGACATGTTGTTTTCTTGCATTTCTGGCCTGTCAAAAATACATTTTTCTGTGAGTTTTTGGTATTGCTAGACTTAAAAATATAATTTATGGGTAATTGTAGGGGGGCATTTTCTCTCCTTTATAGTATTGCATCATTATTCTTTATTCATTTCACAATGTCGCCGGGGTTAGACCAAAGAACGCAAAATACAAGAAAAATATAAAAAAGTAAATGATTGGTGTTGGTGACCACTGAACATAGAAAACGTCGTTATGTTTTTTTTTTTTTTTTTTTAATATCAAAAAGGGTTAAATGTTATACGGTGAGTTTCGTTTTATCACAAAAAGTAAACACTGTAAGACCATCAGAAACGGTAGCTTCTAAAAAGCTCATCGTAATATTTAATTTTAAAAAACAATGGATCTTTAAAAATATATCAGAAAATGCTTTCGATAAACGTAAAGGTGCGTAATCATTCAAGCATTTTGATTAATGGATAAAGAAAATGGTCCGATAAGTTAGGGCGCTTGACTAGAAGACGGACGGATCGAGTTAAAAATTCACAGCGGTTACTTACTTACTCCCTTTACAAAAACAAATTAAAGTGTAATTCTTACGGTATAGGGATTTTTTAAAAAATGTGTTTATAATAAGTAATAATATTTTATGTGATAATTGATGATGATAAGCAAAAAACCACAAACATTCTTTTGTTAATCATAATGAAAGTGAAGGTTTACTGGAGGTCATCACTTTAAAGTTGTTATGTAATTTTAATGGCAATAATCAACGCAAATGTCAAATGTGACGTTTTCCCCAAACGACAGAGACTTTTCTCTAGAGATGGAATATCTGAAATAAAGTGTCACTGCGGTTCCAGTTACTGGAGACCGAAGAGGACTATGTTATTTATTCAATTACTTTAGGAACCGATTCCCGTTGGCAGGAAGAACTATTTAACATCTCTACTGACATCCATCATCAGCTCACTGTGCCACAGAATGTGCTCAGCCGATTTATTATTATCACGACAAGCACATCTTGGGTGAGGAGACAAAGTGAAACTGAAGCCTTCCCCTGAATTCACAGAAGGCCCCTTCTACTATGCTTTTGACTTACGAGAAAAAGGAGTAAATTAATCTGCCCTTTGTTGACCTATCCCATCCCAGTTGCTATTCTTGTAGAATTATTTTACGCATCTCTCTCAGTAGTCTAAGAAAAAAAACTTTGCTCAGGGTCAGTTGAACTCCCAGCTTGATATTAAAATCTGCCTGAAGCACACAACCTATTTACCTAACTGTAAAAATGTTTTTTTTTTTATATGAATACCGCACAAGAGTCTTAACTTCTTCCAACCGTCTAGAGCCAGTGAGACTATGGGATCCCCAAATGGGGTATGTTGTGAGGCTGAAGGTAGTGGGGAGGGAATAAGATCGGGAAGAGGAAGGATAATAAGTGCCTGGCTATTCAGATCTGGTCACCAAACACGGCTAAAGCCATTTCAAGCAAAGTTTCAATTCTGAATGGTGGTCTTTCACCAGGGCGATACTCTTAGTATCTACCATTCTGAAAACACAAGTTCCCCCATTATTTTCTAAATTATTTTGGAAATGTTAAGAATCAGTTAAAAGTAAATTGATTAATACAGTAAATGAATATGTATATATTTTGACTCAATGATCAGGCTTGGGGATGTCACTAAAGAAATTCCAAAGCACTCTTGAATCCTGAAAACTTTTAAATTGTAGAAAAAAAACACTCACCATTTTGTAAAGTTGATTTCTTTCGACTGCGCAAAGACCTACCTTTCAAAGATACCGTATTTTGCTGCTCTAAGCACTGATAATCCATAGTAAGTAATTCACTCTTATTACATGCAATTTTATTTTAAAAAAAAAAAACTACAACACTCTTAAAATATTTTTCTTTCAAAATGATTTATTTAATACAAAATTTTCGAAGAAATCACCGAACTTTAAGATAGTGGACGTTTATTATGATTGAATTAAAGTATTAATAACTCATAATCAATAATTTATCAAATTAATTGATCTCTTAAAAAAATAAAAATATTAATTAATTCTTTAATCAATTTTTAACGAAAAGCGGTCTTTTTAAACGTGAATTTTGGTATTTACTCGACGGCACAATTTGGATACTAATTAAAATTGCATCAGCACACTGCAATAATCCTCACTTACATTTAAAATAAACTATAGAAAATACCATTTCAGTATAATGTGTAATTTTACCGGCGGCGTGATTTGGATACTAATGAATATTGCATTAAAACACTGCAATAATTCTTTGATCAACTTTAAACCGATAATTTGCTTTACGACCGAGGTGGACAAAAGCGCGTTGACAACTAATGTAATTGTTGGATCGGACTCCCTGCGCGCCGCACTTCATTGTTTACACAGGTTTAGAAACTAAAAATAATAGGGACGTCCATAATTTTTTTTAAACATATTTTTTCTCGATAAATATTATGGAAACTAAACCTTTGCAAAATAAAAATGTACTTGGATAAACTTTTTTAAATTTGTTACGAACTTGCGATGATTATCAAATAACTAAGATTTAGTAAGATTTTTTACGGTCTAAAGTTTTGAGAAACAAAGAAAAAATGAAAAACCGAAACCGGGTTCGTTTCGTCATGACATTTCAGCGAAAAACCACCGGTTACTCCAAAATATTTGCATTTTTTTTATAAAAATAGGAACCGGTTCCAAAATAACCTTCTCCTCGAAGGAAAAATATCGACGGTTCCAGCGACCGATAAGTCGCCGGGACAAAGTAGCCGGGACCGCAATATCAAACATCTCTACTTGACTCAGTTGAGGCTTGGTAGTAGGTGCTACGTGCCGGTTACATGTTTTGATTTTGCGTTCGCCCGAAAATAATCGTTTTTTTTTAAAACGGTACAATAAACTTACCAAGAAAATGAGTGTCTCCATATTAAACCATGCTCACAAATTAAAAGTGCTTCATCAAACTGCAAGATCGTTTTCTGTCACAAGTTATCGAAATGAGAAATACGAGTAAGTGTTATATTATGTGCGCAACAAGTGGTTTTAGTGCAATTTGCTTTGTTATTATTATGTCGGTGTTATTTCGTGTACTATTTGTTTCATAATGTTTTGTAGGATTAGTTTGATTAGTTGTTATGATGTTAAAAGGGAATATATCATTGTTTTAGTTGCAAGTTTCTGGTGGTGGGCGGAGGCTCGGCGGGGTGCGCCATGGCAGCAAAGATCACCAACGATTTTCCCTCGAAGAAAGTCATAGTTCTAGAACCTAACACCGTAAGTATTCTCATATCTATTTTATTTAAGCACCTTCTTGGAGATTCAATTATCAAACTGCCAGGACTCTCTCTCCCTCGGAATACGCGAACCTCACTAAACTGCATCATGCGCAGTCACAGTCGCTGTGCACATATGATGCAAATGGACTCTGAATTGTGCGAGTTTGGACAAATACAAACTACATAACACATCGTAGCAGCGTATAAACTCTGCCAGTTTCTCGGAGGCCATCCGTGCTGAACCAAGTGACTCCTGATGCCATTGACTGACTGAATAACCTCAACATCTCACTTTGACCTCTTTTCAACTGCACGGAAAAGAAGAATTTAAGCGGTACCCACTGTTATATTGCAGAAGAGTTCAACAACTCGGAACCAGGGGAACTATGGCTTCGTCATTTATGGAATGCTGTGTAGATGAAGATGAAGGGAATGGGAGATGGAGAAAGGAAAGAGGAAGGTTGGGAGAAGGATTGTCATATCTGATCAACCAGCATAAATTTCAAGTAAAGTCACATTTCTAAAAATAGTGGTTTTTCACCAGGGAGACAGTAAAATTATATTCCATTCTGATTTTTATTTTGTAATATGTGTTAGTTTTTTTTCTCTGAATTCGTAGTCAAGCGTCTGAATAAATAGTGCCCTGGAATGGTCACAAGATCGCGTTAATAAGTCATAAAAAAAATTATGTGCCTTGATCGTTTTTCTCGTGGTTCCCCACCTCCCATAAATCTTACAGATTACAAAGTATTGTGAAATATTTAAAAAAAAAACCATTTGATAATGGAGTAATTTGAGCCCGCCTAGTAACAAATTTTCTTTCATCTCTCTCGAAGAAAAGATAAACTGATAGTGTATTATGGGCGTGTCCGTGTGCCCGAAGTAAGCTCAATCAGTTATTTGGTATAGATCACACTTCTAGGGATCGTATGTTCATTGATCTTTCTCCACTATTTATGGATTATACGAGGCCTGTTCAAAAGAAAAGGTGAATTTTGAATTTTCGCGGGCTGTGTACATTCGATTATCGATTTTTTTGTTGTTGTTATGTTGGTACACATATGTTTATCATATGTTAGCATTATCAGCCATTTTGGATTAGTGGTTTGTTTTTGACAACTGGAAAGGTTAGTCGCATTTTTGTGTGTTCTTCGATTTTTTACTTTTGAAAAAAATGGATCAAAGAATGTGTATTAAATTTTACGTTAAAAATGGAATGAAGTGCTCCAACGCACTCAAAATGTTGATTGTGGCATTCGGCGAGTCTACTTTGTCTCAAAAAAGTGTTTATAAGTGGTACAAGTGCTTTACAGAAGGCCGAGAAGATGTTAATGACGATGAGCGTCCTGGAGTTGTGGAAAAACAAATCGTGGATTTTATTCTTTGATCAATTTTTTTCAAAAGTAAAAAATCGAAGAACACACAAAAACGTGACTAACCTTTCCAGTTGTCAAAAACAAACCACTAATCCAAAATGGCTGATAATGATTACATATGACAAACATATGTGTACCAACATAACGAAAAAAAAAATCGAAAATCGAATGTACTCAGCCCGCGAAAATTCAAAATTCACCTTTTCTTTTGAACAGGCTATGTATTTAAAGTTAGATAATTCATTTGAAAGACATGTCTCGACTTGTTGAGAAAAACTGAGAATTGGCTTATTTGCATTTTATTCTGTATAACTTAGCACCTATCGCGTTCAATTGCTTTTTACCAGGAACTGTTTATTTTGGCACGTTTTAAATCATGACTTATCTAATTTAATTCACACTCTTTGGCAAACATGTCTGGTCGGTAATAAAGTTTTTTCTTGAGGCAAGACTGTAAAAATTTTATGTTTTCATAAATAAATACTTTCTCATCTTTTCGCCTGAATCTTAACAATAAACGATAAAATTAGGAAAGTAAAAATCAAACGTACAATCCAAAGGGGGTGACTATGTCCCCACATTTGACCTTGCTTTTTTTCATGTCATAATCTTAACTTTTTTATTTTTGGTGATACTCGGAGAGAAGTATATTCATAATATTTCAGTAATCATTATCTAAGATATCTCACAAAACTCTTGTTCAGGTGATATTAAAACTCCCCCTTCGTACGACGACTTAAGTACGTACTTTTATTATTGATTATGCATTTGAAAAACATTGTCTTTAAATTAGGGTGGTCTATAGCCCAGGGGCTCTAGCACGAAACATCGATACAGATTTTATCGACAAAGACGGTAATTTGGAATCGTTCCCGAGCCCGACTGCAGATCGCCAACGAGCAAACGACAGTTTATATCGACTAAATTAAGCGTGTGTTGTCAATATTAGTTGTCGTTTTTTCGTTGGCGATCTGCAGTCGGACAAAAAGATTTCAAATTACCGACGTCGTATAAAATCTATTTTGATGTTTCTTGCTAGATCCCCTGAAGATGAAACGCTTGGCTAGCAGGCGGACGGATCGAGTTTGATAATGACAGCGGCTAACCCACATACTCCCTTTTCAACACAAGTTATGCTTAGTGAGAAGGTCTACACCATAATATCTTCAAGTTTATAGATTCTTTAAAAAAAATTGAAACGTTTTTAAAAAATATAATATTTTGTTTTCTTCTAGCTTCATTACTACCAACCCCTCTTCACGCTGATAGGCGGCGGTTTGAAGGACCTCAGCAGCAGCCACCGCGACATGAAGGACGTCCTGCCCAAGAAAGCCAAGTGGGTGAAGGACGCCGTGTCCTCCTTCCAGCCCAAGGAGAACTCCGTCACCACCAAAGAAGGACACACCATCAGCTACGACTATATGGTCGTTGCCACTGGACTGCAACTCAACTACGACGCAGTAAGTTTTATTCGCATTTAGAAAGGATGGACTGCAACACAATTTTGTCTCGGCACAAGATCCTTGGTTCATTCACATTCGTGCATCGTTTCATTTTCAGTCAAGTATTTGATTCTTATGCCAACACCTTCAAAAGTAGCGATGGCCATTTATGATTGACTGCGCTTTTAGTAACATCTGTGATATCAAACAACATTTTGATATTAACGTAGATTTAAATGGATCAAACAATAAACGGCTTGTTTCTTTATCAGAAATACTTAATCGCAAGTTGTGACGTGTTCTCAGAAGTTGTAAATGTAGGTAGTGACAAGCCCACCTTTTTATGAGTTACGTTTAGCTCGAGCGTAATTCAAACTGTCGGCCGACCTTGTTGTAACCTTTGAGTTTCTTTGTATGCCGTTTTTCTGGAAAAAAACATTGGCCACTCTTCACATTACTGAATAAAATTGGAGCATAGCCAGATATGATAAAACTTTATGGCGAACCTGCCAGTCCCACACCTATGTAAACCGGGGCTAATTATCGGAAACTTTCCGAAAAGAAACGGAAACATGTTACTCCACTTCTACTTTCTTATCTTTCTTGCTCGGCACATTTGGTCCAGCGCATCTTCAGAGGCATTACACTTTTGGTAAAGCCCCCCCCCCAAAAGATTCTTTTACAGCATTACATTTTCAAAAGTGAATACTGCACGACCGGTCGGTAGCTGAGTGGACAAATGCGTCGAATTCCCACCCGGGTGTCGTGCGTTCAATTCCTCTGCTGGCTAAGTCCTCCATCATTGCACAAGCAACATCTTCCGCTTATTATGATGACAGTAGGAGTTTTTAAAATATTGCCAGGTTATTCGTAACCTGGGAATTTTTGTCTTTCTTTTATTAAAAAAAAGAAGAAAAAAAGAGTCCCAACTGCTCCCAACCGTCTGGAGCCAAGTACGAGGAAGGAGATGTGGAAGAAGAAGGTTGGAAAGTACCTGGCTATTCAGATCTGGTCACAAAACATGGCTAAAGCCATTTCAAGTAATGTTTCGATTCTAAAAGGCGGTCTTTCACCAGGACGATACTAAGAGTATCTACCATTCTGGAACGTGCCGCAAATATACTAAAATATATTTGCGCAAGTAGGTATTTGAACCTGCGGCCTCTGGATTCGTAGTCGAGCAGTCGAGCGTCTTTACCACTCGACCACAGAAGCTGTCGAATCGTCCATGTTTGAAAACTCAAATAACTTTTTTTTTTTAAAGTGTCTGTACAGTGTAGAGGTTAACATCCTTACGCATTTGGAACTGTAGGGAGACAGCAGGAGGGTATTTGCCCTACCGGAAACATTTAGACTAGGGCGAAGGTGCTTACTTACCTCTCTGCAAAGAAGATCGTTATAAATCTCACTCTTCTAAGAAGTAAGAAAAATAAGTGCATTGTGGGCATGTGTGTACCCGAAGTAGGGTCATTTTTATCTTAGTAATTTTTTCTTGAACAGATAATCGATTTCATTAGCCTGTCTGGGGCCTAGGAGTCTTATTCTTTAAATACAGTTCATATCACACTTTTAGGGATTTTCCGCTGTATTTTGTTTGTTTGTTTTTGTATTTTTATTTAGATTACTATACACGTATATGCATAAGTATATATAAATTGAAATCTTAGTATGTATAAAAATCTTAGGTTTTTCTTTACAAATTCAGCACAAATCCTAGGAAAAGTGTCAAGACTTGAGGCTTCTTTAAGGACTTTTGGAAGGCTATTAAAAAGTTTTTAACATTTGTAGAACATGCTGTTTTGAGTACACGCAAGTTTTGTTTTGGAAAGCCTAAAATTATGACTTCTCGTAGGATAATTGTGAACATTTACACTGTATATAATATTATTTAGCAAATATTTAGGGAGCAAGTTATTTTTAAGCTTGTGATTCATCGTCAAAGTATTATATATTGTTTGGTTGTCATCATATTTAAATTTCGTAACGTGCTCCAGATTCCCGGTCTGGTGGAGGGTCTGGAGGCGCCGGGCAGCGGCGTGTGCTCTATCTACTCCCCGCAGCACGTGCAGAACACGTGGCGGACGCTGCAGAACACAGCGGGCGGCGAGGCCATCTTCACCTACCCCCGCCACGCCCGTCAAGTGCCCCGGGGCGCCCCAGAAAATCATGTACCTCACTGACAGCTACCTCAGAGACGTGAGTCAAATAATATCTATAAAATGTAACCTCCACTTAGTAACTTTTGTGGTTATATTAATTTAATTTCATCTTTTCTTTCTTTTCTTCTTTTCTTCTTTTCTTTTTTTTCCTTCTCCTTTTTTATTACTTTTTATTTTTATTAATATTCACATTTAATATTATACCTATTTATGGTTTTAAAGTTTATTTTGTGGAACTCCATTTTAATTTTTAGGTTTTTTAATTGTGAAACTGTGCCCAGTTTGATAATGCCCTCAGAAGGCGAAACAGCTGTCACGCGTAAAAATAATTACCTAGCAGAACTAAAAATTGATTTTTTTAAATTAAAAATAATAATAATTATTGTTTAAATAAAATTAAAAAACCTAAAAATAATATTATACCATTTATGTACACTGCGTCTGTCTCGAGACAGGAATCTCCTAGTTAGACAGACATGGACCAAACCCATGATCACAATCGATGACCACCAAATCGACTATCAGCACCACTTTGAATTTTTAACATTATTATTATAATATATATTTTTAAATTGTCAATGGTATTATAGACAGCCCTGATTTACTGAGCCTTATTGCCTTTCATATACAAACGATAACTATTCGATCCAAAATTCTATTTTTATGTTGTTGTATCAATCATCCAGTTCAACATTCCTTGCCGTAGACTCAGAAACAGTGAATTACTGTTCCTCAATCATTACTCTACTAATTATGGATATCATTCTCCACTGTACAGAATGAGTCGAGACTTGTTAACTCAAGCCATGGTCTTGAAATTTTTGGTAGCAGTCTAAATGATTTTTGTCTTTCTTTACGACTCTACCAAATCTTTGACTTGACCTTGGCTTTGATTTGAATGTTCTTTCTAATGTATATTTTGTCTTATTTTTGTCATTGCTTCATTTAATATTATGTATGTGCTGTTCTTTCTATGTTGCTCTTTTTTCCCATTTCGTGTTATGTAGTTTTTTGTAATTGGACTTTATTCTGTTAGTTTATATGTAATCATTAATTATCAAGACTGAATCCTTTAGATACTCCCTTGTACCTAGATTGCATGTAGTTGGTAATACGTTGGCAGAGGTGGCTGATGTATTTAGCTGTACGGAATGTAGATACAAGAAGGCTATAATGTCAAAAATTAATTTAATGTAATCAAACAGATACAATGTATGGATGCATTCTTACTTTTCATGTGCAAATAATTTTCACTTGTATCACTGCTAAATTACTACCTTTATATGTAAAACCCCAACTTGGGCATATAAAATAAAATAAACAAATGTTTTTACATTCATACAGTTCCCGTTAATAGCTGATTTTCGGCCCGTTTCAACTAATGATAATTTCATGATCAGCTATCAAGTATACCAACATGATTGTTCAATTATTTACAGCACAAGCTGCGAGACAAAGTGAAGGTGTCCTACTACTCTTCGCTGGGCGTAATATTCGGCGTGAAGAAGTACGCAGACGCCCTCTGGGAGGTGGTGAAGGGGCGCGACATCAACGTCAAGCTGCGCACAAACCTCGTGGAAGTGCGACCCAAGACCAGAGAGGCCGTGTTTCAAAATCTGGACAAGCCGGAGGAGAAGATCACGGTCAAAGTAAGTTTGAATTTTCTAAATCAAAATTTTGAAATCTAATATTGACCGTGTAGTTTTCATCATTAGAGACCAATTGATAGTATCAAAGCTTTTTAAATTTCTTATTAAATCGATTATTTACTATTTTTTAAAAAGAAAGACAAACATTCCCGGGTTACGTATAACCTGACAATACATATTTGAAAAACTCCTACTGCCATCATGTGATAAGCGAAAGATGTTGCTTGTGCAATGATTTTATAAGTGTCGCCCTGGTGAAAGACCACCATTCAGAATCGAAACGTTACTTGAAATTGCTTTAGTCGTGTTTGGTGACCAGATCGGAATAGCCAAGTACTCCCAACCTTCCTCTTCCCCATCTCCTTCCCCTCCCCACTACCTTCAGCCTCAAAACATACCCCGATTTGATATTTCATAGTCTCACTGGCTCTAGACGGTTGGGAGAACTTGGGACTCTTGTTTGGAAGGTATTCACTGTAAACAAAAAAAAATGATGGAGCACTTAGCAAGGTAAGGTTATTGAACCCACGACGCCCGGATGGCAATCCGACACGTTTGTCACCTCAGCTACTAACCAGTCAAAACTTTTACTGGTGAAAATTTTGATCGCGTCAATATTGGACTATCATGGGGGGCTCCTGGTACGGTTGACTGCACTCAAACCAAAATGTAATCATTCACCACTCTAGTAATGTGGTGAATCGTACTCATCGTGACCCTTCATTCTGTCCGCAGTATAGCATGCTGCACGTGACGCCCCCCATGGGTCCGCTGACGGCGCTCCGCGCGGCGGGCCCCCAGCTGGTGAACGAGGCGGGCTTCGTCACGGTAGACAAGTCTAGCATGCGCCACACCAAGTTGCCCAACGTCTTTGCGCTCGGCGACTGCGCGGACTCGCCCAACTCCAAGACCGCGGCTGCCGTTGGTGAGTGTCCCTTCTGCACGACTCAACAAAGCCGTCATTATCAAGGCGCTACATCCCAGGGCTGGATGTGGCCTTTTCGATAAATGCTTTCTACTGGCTTTGGTCCCTCTTTTTTACCTCTTTTTTTAAACTTTTTTTGTTTGTAATGAATAGCACACAAGAGTCCCAACTGCTCCCAACCGTCTAGAGCCAGTGAGACTATCGCATCCCAAAACTCAATTAATGGAGGACTGAACGCTGTTGGCGCAAATAAGAAATTGTCAAAAGAAGCGAAGCTAGCAGTCCACAATGGAGTGCTTATACCAACCCTGATGTATGGCAGTGAGGTATGGAACTGGTAGAGGAAGGATGAAAGTAGACTGAATGCTGTGGAAATGAGATCCCTGAGATGTATGTGCGGTAAAACCATGTATGACCATATTAAAAATGTGAATATCCAGAAAGAAGGATATCCGGAAAGAAGAAGGAGGCTCATGTAAGCGTAATGAATAGGATCAAGAAAGGGACGCTTAGATGGTTTGGGCATCTATGTAGCGAATGAATGAAGAAAGGAGTGTGAAAAGAATATATGAAGCGAAAGTGAATGGAAGAAGAAGTCGAGGACGCCCGAGGAAGACATGGAACGGTCAAGTGAATCGAATACTTGAATCGGGCCACGTTAAGAGCCAGAATTACAGACAAGTATGTATGAGACAATGTATGAATGTAAACGAAGCAAGGAGTGTATGCCAAGACAGAGTTGTATGGCGGTCCGTCCTCTCTGCCTACCCCCGCGCAGAAACGGCGTGACGGTTAGTTAGTCAATCGGGGTATGTTGTGAGGTTAAAAGTAGTGGGGAGGGGAAGAAGATGTGGAATAGGAAGGTCGGAAGTACCTGGCTGTTCAGATCTGGTCACCAAACACGGCCAAAGCCACTTGAAGCAACGTTTCAATTCTTATTTTTTTATTATTATTCTATTCATTATTACGAATGACGATCTTTCACCAGGGCGATACTTAGAGTATCTACCACTTTGGAATGTGGCGCGAATATACAATATATTATATGAATTAAATGTGTTATGACACATATTAATTAGATAAAAATTATTTGTGCACGCCGGGTTTGAACCCAGGACTTCTAGATTCGTAGTCGAGCGTCTTACCACTCGACCAGGCAGGCCGTCAATAGTCTAGTGCTCTATCAACCTCTTCATTGTTCTGCCTCTGGGTAGTTTCCACTGGGAAACCCCTTGTTCATATTTTTTGTATCCTCCCATCTGGCACTCTTTCAACTATCTACAGTGATCATAAATGTGCTCGTTAATATTTCAGCCGCCCAATCCCTGGTGGTGCAGAGGAACCTGAGGAGCCTGCTGTCCGGCAAGCCCCTGACGGCCGAGTACGATGGCTACGCCTCTTGCCCCCTGGTGACGGGCAACAGCAAATGCATCCTGGCGGAGTTCAACTACGACCTCGTGCCCACCGAAACCTTCCCCATTAACCAGGTCAATTCCTATCCGTTATCATTAATACTAGGCTGGAAGCAGAAGTAATTATTTCTGAAGATACAGATAACATGACGCACATTCTGAGCAGTGCGTGCAGACTAGCGTTGTAACCGCTCTATGCGAACTGCTTCAAAGAACTATGTACTTAATTTTGTGGCAGTTCACAGTTTACACATTTTTGAGTGTGCGAATACTTCAATTGAAGTCAGACTACAAAGATTTGGCGAGGAACTGGTTCTTGCCCAGTTCCATTTTTTTGTTGATTTGCTAGTACAGTCGAACTTGGTTATAACGAGCGCGAAGGGACCAACTAAATTTGCTCCTTATAGCCATTGCCAAGGGGTGTGCCAGTCGGCATTGAAAATGTTAGGGTTTGTTCTCAGAACCGTCAGAGTTTTTCGGGATACCCGAACTCTGAGAATACTATACTTCTCTTTGGTCCGCAGTAGGCTGGAGAGTGGTTCAATTATTTGGGATCCACATGAGGTGGGGTACTCCCTCATCTTGGAGAGGGTCCAGAAGAAGTTTCTGAGATTCCTATACATGAGGGAGTACGGCCACTATCCGTGGCTCTACCCTACGAACTTTCTCCTGGGCACGCTCGGACTTCACTTCTTACAGCTCAGGAGAGAGGGGTATGCCGCCACTCACTTCTTCAGACTGCTGCGAGGCTATATTGTAAACCCTGCTATTTTGGAGCGCGTAAGTCTCTATGTTCCTGATGACTATCTAAGACAGCGTCTTCATAGATTATTCTATCTTTTTGCCTGTAGGACCAACCTGCCAATGGTTCTGCCGGTGGGGAGAAGTATTTTGCTTCTGAACAAAATCTCTTCCGATATCGACTTATTTCATGTCAGTGAGGAGAGATTCAGAAGTGAAATCCTATTGATTCTTGAAAGAGTTTCTCCTCATTGGCCCGAATAACATACCATTAAGTAATTGGTCATTATAGCCGTGACCTCGCTATTACCATGATTGTTATAATCAAGTTCAACTGTTTTTATTTTGGGGAAGAACTTTTGTTGATTTGCTAGTACTTTTTGATTTCGACTTCAATTGAAGCATTCACTTTGGAGGTTCATTTTAAAGCACTTGAAGTGTGTGAAGACTTCACAAAACTTTGAAGTTTTTCCCATCGCTAGTGCAGACATTATGCTCATCTCTGTAATCTGTATCGATTGATTTATCTATTCAGTCTTTGCCTCTCATGCTCATCTCTGAATCAATTGATTTATTTATTTTGTCTTTGTTGTAATGCTCATCTCTGTAACCCGTATGTATCTATTGATCAGGCCAAGGAGCGCTACACCATGTTCGCGATGAAGAAGTACGCCATGCCGATGATGTACTGGGTCCTGATGACTCGAGGCTACTGGAACGGCCCCGGCTTCATGCGCACGCTCTTCAAACCCTTCAAGTTCAACTAAACACCAAACAGACACATCACATTCACAAACGGTACCAATTCTAATCTTACGCAGGTCACATAATATATGCTCATAAATAATGAAGGTACTTTCAGTATCTCCCTGGTGAAAGGCCACCATTCAGAATCGAAACGTTGCTTGAAATGGCAATAGCCGTGTTTAGTGACCAGATCTGAATAGCCATGTACTTCCAAACCTTCCTCTTCCCCATCTCCTTCCCCTTCCCACTACCTTTAGCCTCTCAACATATTCCAATTCGGGATCCCATAGTCCCACTGGCTTCAAACGGTTGGGAGCAGTTGGGTCTCTTGTGCGGTATTGACTTTAAAAAAAAAATCTTCGACATTGAGAAAATGATAACAAATCGAATCGCATTAAAATAACACTCATTCACGGTATCGCACCGAACAACGCTATGTTAAATACGTTGCTATCGTGCTTCATCTAACTTCATACACATTTGTAACTATAATACATGTGTATTTCACTTTAATTACCAAATAGATATTTTCATTCCTATTTTGCATGGGTTTTGAGGTTAGTTTTTTTTTTACAAATAAATTAATTTATAAACACTGTGCATTTATTAGGAGGAATAGAACGCCAGAGTTGATATTTTTTGGCCAAATTTTATTATTACCAGGTTTCTCTAGTGAGTTTGGAAAGTTTTTAGTGGGAGATTATTGTGATAGTTTGATTTTATTTACTAAGTAAAACCAAAATAAAAATTAAACACTTTATAGGCATTAATACCATTTTAATTCAATACAAATATTTGCATCCTGCTTTTCAGATAAAATATTAATTTAAATTAAACGCTGTAAATAAGAATTTATGTATTTTTTAATGTTACATGCTCACATCACAACCGATATTATATTGTTATATGTATTAGTTGTCATAAACACATGTTTAATTCATATTGAAAATTACAATATTGAATTAATTACTGGCACCAATCAAGAAAAGGACGTGATCATAATGCGCCAATATGGTTTTTTAATTTGTAAAATGTATTTCATAGGACTCACGTAATTTTGTGATTCATTTTGATGTTCTGTGAAGAACTGAGTATCAAAATTTTGTACTTTTTAGAAAGAAAGAGAATTAAGAAGATTTTATTGTTGCTAAAAATGAGATGCCCCGAATATCTCCAATATTTCCAAAGTATGCGATGTTGATTTAAATTATATTTTTATAACTTGTTATATGATTCTGCTTTTGTAAAATAAACGTAAATTGCATTTATTACTGGTTTATTATCCAACAGCATTTTTTTTTGTTTTAATAAAATTATTTATTATTTTAGTTAACAATACACAAAAATTTCTTTAAACTAATTTAAAAAATAGAATATAAAAAATTATATTTTAAAAAAAAAGCCACGGGCAAGAATCTGCTTGGAAGGCAACTATGATGGCCATTACACTACTAACAATTGCACAAATGACAGCATAAATTCATTGTACGTACTGAAAATAAGAATTGTATATTTTAGAATGTTACATACTCACATCACATCCGAAATTACACCGTTAATTATGTATTATTTTTTTACTTGCAATCTCTCTTGAGTAGTTTACTGATGGGTTTCAATTGCTGGAAAATAATTTCTCACTATACTAATAGTTAATCTTTGTCTTAATTTTGCATAATAATAAATAATCTTCATTTAGTTTTTGGGGGACAAGTGAAAAAACATTTCATGCATATATTGTTGTTACAAACCCACAAAGACCATTTCAATTCAACAATTTCCACCAAAATTAGTGTCCGACCAAGATCAATTGGCAACTTAGAAATCCCTAATTTTAAAACGAGTGCCTCACAACACCATTACTCCTATCAAGGTATCAAATTTTTTAATGCTCTCCCGTTGAAAATTAAATTCTTTTTTTTATATTTATATATATATATATATATAATATATATAATAATAATAAAAAAAAATAAAAATAATAATTAATACAATTAAGACACAACCTCAAAATTTCATTAATCTTTTATCGAAAATGAACCGAACTCTCTATTGTACATTCTTGATTTAAATTGTATTGTATAATTTTGTGATCTACCTACATGTACGAGTATTTATAACGTAATAGCGTTGCTCCCCAACCCAAACACGAGAATTGATTTCTCTCCTGGGCTGGGTACTCTTGTTAAAAAAAATAAATATATATAAATGTAATAGTTTAAAGAGCATTATATAATGTTTATTTTATATAAATAAAAATTATTAAAAAAAAAATTTAAAAAAATATTTCGCGATTTTCACTGGTAACAGTTTTTCCATAAAAAAATTGTTACCGGTGAACCTTCCCGCCACAGGGAACCGGTTCCAAAGGTAGATAAATAACCGGATCCTCGCTGGTCTCCGGTAACTGGAATCGCAGTGACACCCTGTACAAATGTCAACTATTGCTACTTTTTACGTTAAATTTCTCCATATATATGCATCAGAGCCCAGAGTGGAATTTATTTTGGCTTGCTTTTTTGCCATGGCCAACTTTCCAGCAGTTGCGACTATTGGCAGCTGGGATTTGGTTTAATATATTCCTTTGTCTAGATTCAACATGAAAATGAGTACACAAATTATTTTTGTATTTTATTTGTAAAACAACATAGACATTAAATAAATAATTTCTTTGGGGTATTGCTGAAATACTGAATGTTTTTGTGTTAACCTAAAATTAAATGACTTACTTCTATGTTTGTACAAAGCAATAAATGTGAAGGGAGGAGGTAATTACATTGGATACTCACTCTCTGAAAGTCGATAAATATGTCTTTGGGTTGGTGATTTTCTAAGTGTTTCCACTTCTACTTTTTCTTCAAGTGTTAGTGCACCGAATTTATTTTTAAGTAGTGGGTTGTTCGACTGTTGGAACTGGTTGGAATTCGCTTTACTTTTGCTATTGGTACGCAAAGCACCAATAGCCAAAGGAAATTTGAAGATGACGAAGAAACACTAATTCATCTATGGTGCCATCTCGGATACCTGTGGAGCCACATTGAGGAACCAGAAGGCATGACCAAACACGTAATGAAAACCCTAGTGAACTTTATCAATGAGACTGGACTACTGTGGAAGAAGTGTGGGGAAACATGGAAGATGGAATATTGGTCTTATGGCGTGAGTGCTTGTGGGAGCTTTACAGATTGTTTCCGTAGCAACAATAATCATTAACTTTCAAGAACTGTTTACCGCAGTCAAAAAAGGATTACGTATTAATAAAGGGGTTAGAATAATAGCAGAGTTATCTCATCCATATTAAAAAAACCATCTTTTGTATCAGTTGAATGTTTCATAGCCAGCTGATCCTCACTAATTCCTGGAATGCTTTAATTAGCAACACATTGTGAGACGGTCTTATTATTTCAGTGTTCACACTGACAACTGACTCTACTAAATAACTTTTTTGAAATTTGATCCTTGCACGGTTTCGGACAAATATTTATATACTATTCACCTGTCCACAGACATTGCAAGGCTGATAAAAAAAACACCCAAAGAAAATGATCAATAAATTATTAAGCCCGAATTGTCTGATCTCCCGTCACATTTGACCGACGTTCAAATGTAAAAAATTTTAAATGGCGCTAATTGTTAATCAAATGTGATCAGGGTTCAAAAAACTATTACTAAGTATATATACACACTACACAATAAATGACAATATACATATCTATATTTTTACAGTTACATTAAGCTTACTTAAGTAAAATGTATTGATATAAGTATTTGGTGGCACATATTTTGAGCAAACTGTTTACATAATACTGTTAAGTACATGTGTATTTAATTTTACATTCATACAACCAAAACAAAGTATTGTATTCTTAAGTATTTATGATTTTTTCTTAAATTGTTTTTTATTTCTTGCTACATAGCAATCCCGATGAGTTATAAAAACTCAGTTTGGGACAAGATAAATTTACATTACATGAGTTAATACAATTATGCATAATTTTTACAGAGAAATTAAACTTATATTTTACATGAAATAAAGTATAAAAAATAAGGTACCTAATTAATAAAAATAAGAAAAAAAAACAAACTAAATTATAAATAGAAAATATTAAAAAATTGATAAAAATGCAATATTAAGTAGACACATAATACCATCTGTCAGCCATAAATAAAATAAATATTTTTACATTAACCCCCTTACTTATAAACATGGTGTAACGTCGGAATAGCGAAAAACTTGCCTTATAACTACAACTTATGCGTATAATTTAATGGCCTACGTCCGGTGTAACTAAACCAACGCTTAACCGACGCGTAAAAATCTAATAAGTATGACGGTAAGTCTTATTTAAATCCATGGAAAATAGTAATGTATACAATATTGCTGCTAAAACGTAAAAAAAATGTATGGCTCCGATATTGAAGTATGAATATTTTGACACATTACAACAAATATAACTATATCTGCATGAAAACACAATACATTCTACCTATACACGACGTGAACAAAATCTTTGCAGTCTCTGAAAAAAAAACTATTTAAAATTCATGTAAATGCAATAATTCCTCCCAAAAACAAACCCAGACGGGCCGAGTGTCGGCGATTAACGGTTTGTTACAATATATGGCCTAAAACGGGAAAATTTTCATAGTTAGACAGACGGTTAAAATATTTGTTTCAGAATTTTATTGTCGAATACATTTTCTGTACCTACTAAATAAAAATATACAAAGTGGCAAATTAAAAGAAAAAAAAAAATAGCGTTGATTGCTGATTTGATGAAAATATTAAATGCAGGGAAGAGATAAACCGATGGAAGAATGTTATAGGCGTGTTTGTGTGTCCGAAGTAAGCTTAATTTTTCCTTACTTCTGGTTTAATTGATTAAAATATCGAATTTTCTTTCTTGAGCAGATAATCAATTTCATTGGCCTGTCTAGGGTCTAGGGTTTTAAATGTTTTATGTAAATGGCGATATCAGTTTTCTTTCCTATCGGTTTATATCACACTTCTAGGGATTATCTGTTCAGTGAAAGTGGCAAATGTTAAAAAAATCAAAATGGCATTGATTCTCGATTTGATGACAAGATTAAATGTGACAGAGGCTCAAATAACTGAGCCTAAGTTGATGCAAGGAACATTGCTAAGTTATTAAGTATAAAAGGATCATATGAAATGGTAACTACTGGCAATTGATTACGAGCAAATGTCAAAAAATTAAAAATGACGTTGATTCCCGATTTGATGACAAGGTTAAGTGTGACAGAGGCCCAAAAAACCCAGCCTAAGTTGTTGCAAGGAACATTGCCAAGTTATTAAGTCTAAAAGGATCACAACAGGAAATGGTAACCATTGGCAAAAGCGAAAGCCAAAGAACATCGTCACACTTTGAGGGTTTCATTCTCATCCTGGGCGACGGTGTTGAGCTTCTGGGCGTCGGAAATGGCCTGCCGCTTCTTCATCATCTGGCGCCGCACCCGGTGGTCGTGGCGGTACTTGCCTCGCACCAGGTACACTATGAGCGCGCCCACGAGCGCCAGCCCCACGAAGATGCCCACGAGGATGGTGATGAATAGGGTGCTGTTACCCATGGAGATCTTGACCTCCGGCTCCGCTTCAGACGACGGCATCAGCTGGAATGAAAGCTCGCTGTTATGAAAGTTCTTCGAAGGTAGCTGACTTTAAGGAAATGATTGTTCAACTAATTTCTGAAATTTCTCTACTTGAGTGAGTACAGTTACTACCCGTGGCTCTATCAGACTGACTTTCTCCTGGGTATGCTCGTAACGAACCATCTGCGGGTCAGAAGGGATGTGTACATCGTCACCCACTTCTTCAAATTGATACGTGGATGTTTCGAAAACTTGGCTATCATGGAAAGCATTAACTTGTATGTTCCCGATGGTTATCGTCGTCATCGACAGCATAGATAGTTTTATCTCCCAGCCTGTAGGACTAACTTGCCAATGGTCTCATGCCGGTGGGGGGGCACCCCTGCTGTTGAATCGAATCGCCTCGGATATCGACATTTTTGGCGTCAGTGAAACTGCTTTTAAACAGAAAGCTTTATTGCTGCTTGCTTAACTACTTTATATTATTTATCCATCTTGTTTAGTTATAAAATCTTAGAAATTGTGTATCTTTTTCATCACTAATTTACCTTTCTCTTGTCTTAGTACACGAGGCCTGTTCAAAAGAAAAGGTGAATTTTGAATTTTCGCGGGCTGTGTACATTCGATTATCGATTTTTTTTGTTTTGTTATGTTGGTACACATATGTTTATCATATGTCAGCATTATCAGCCATTTTGGATTAGTGGTTTGTTTTTGACAACTGGAAAGGTTAGTCACGTTTTTGTGTGTTCTTCGATTTCTTACTTTTGAAAAAAATGGATTTTAATAGATTTACTTTCTTTCATATTTGCAAAAAGCAGTACAAAT
The DNA here is from genome assembly GCA_022651775.1 of Drusus annulatus. Lineage (NCBI taxonomy): Eukaryota > Metazoa > Arthropoda > Insecta > Trichoptera > Limnephilidae > Drusus > Drusus annulatus. The sequence goes on along the minus strand of JAGWCC010000400.1, from coordinate 560,702 downwards.
AAAAGTGATTTTATAGCCGCTATTAAAGTTAAAGGCTTTCCGTCAACAACCAAGTGGCTTTTTAGGGTCCCGTTGCCGTAAAAGTTTGGGACCAGCAGCTCCAGGGTGCCACGTGGAACCATAAAAGCTGTTACTCACGATATAGTTGGATGAGCTCTGCAATTTTTCATCTGCCTCTTCCACTTCTCCCTTGCAGAAGGCCCCCTGGTGATGGCCGTACCACTGAACGAAGCGCAGCCCCTGGACTCCTCGGGGAGCATTGCACCTGCAAAACAAATAAATTATTAGATCATACGTGGGTTTCTTTACTTCTGCAAGATGGGTGTACTTCCAGGGTACCAGACTGAAGGCATCAATGGCCTTGGCTAAACAGTGTAGTCAGTATTGTTGACTTTATACTGACTCGATAGAAAGTGACAAAGTTATGTTAAAGGAAGTTGGATAGCCTGTCAGTTACCGCCCACATGGAATTTGGACATCTTTAATAAATATATTTGAACACATTAAACAAAACAATATCAGTACACCATTAAAATGATTTATAAAGTCAAAATATCACACACACACACTAATAACAGAAGGTTTGCCTAAATAATGATGGAAGTTTGTTTGTTGATTTTATGTCTTTGTATCATTAAAAATGTGAAAATTCTAAAGTTCGGTCAAAAATATTGAAAACTGTTGAAATACCTCTGAAAAGTGTAAAAATAATCTTCGTTTAATCTTATTTGAACATTCACGCATAGCACATCTCACCATCGTGTTTGATTTATTTGTATAACCACTGCAAGTTTTTTAACCAACACAAATATAAGAAATGACCTCAAAATCTGTTGACGTAATTTATGCCACTCGATGATGTGAAGTTAGCGCGGACGGAGAACATTCTTATATACTTAGAAATGATGCAATATTATGTGACGACTTATTTGTCTCTTTCTCTCTCATGGTATACGACATTAATAATAATAATATTAATAGTTGGATAATTTGTATAGCGCCGTTTTTGTGAAAAATCACCTCAAGGGCGCTGTACAAATCTTAACTTATACTTAATATTAATTCTTAGTTTATATAAATATACAGCAACATACTTACCTGGCAGGTCACTTCTGGCAGGACACAATCACCATAATCATAATAACTTAAAATTTAGCTGATTCTTACATATATTTTTTATTTTTAAACCCGGAGAAAATGATTTAACGTAAATTTGTATTGGTTGGGTTAAAATATTTAGCTATCTATCCATTTATATTCTTACTCTAAGAGCACTACTTCTTCGTCAGGCGCCGCGTCCGTTTGATTCAGGGCAGGGGCTGGTTGCTCCAATTGTGCCCGCAGGACCGGCCCTGCTCCGAGTATAGCTGACGTGGTCTTACCTCAATTCAACCAGGTACCGAGGATGCTCCTTATAGAGGTTCTCCATCAGATGATCCAGCACCCACTGCAGCGGGCAGCGGCAGTCCCAGGGGTTGTGCTGCAGATTCACTCCCCGCACCATCTCGCTCCACTGCGCCACGTCCTCGGACAGGGTGGTCAGGTTGTTGTGGCTCAGGTCCAGCTGGAACAGAGGACGAGGATAGTAAAGTCGTGGATTTGAAACGTTATTTCCAACGAGTTTTTCCACATACAATAATCTATCTCAGAAACAATGAATTGCTGTTCCTCAATCATCACCATACTAATTATGGGTATAATTCTCCAATTTCCAGAATGTCAAAACTTGTTAACTCAAGCCACGGTCTTGAAATTTTTGGTAGCAGTCTAAATGATTTTTGTCATTCTTTACGATTCTACCAAAACTTTGACTAGACCATGGCTCGAATGTTCTCTCTTATGTTTATTTTGTCCCATTTTTGTCTTTGCTTTATTTATTATTATGTGTGTGCTATTCCTTCTCTGTTGCTCTTTTTTCCAATTCGTCTTTTATGTTTTTTTTGTAATTGGACTTTAGTCCGTTAATTTATGAATAAATATCTTTGAAAAGGGTGCGGTCAGACGGATAGGTGTTGGAAACTCTGATTCAGACATGCATAAACTAGATAACATCGTCGGAAAGGCAAAAGGGCTGAAGCGCCATTTTGGGAAGTTTACACCGGACCACTTTGAAGTTTTTTTTGTTTGTTTTACAATAAAATTCGTAAATCTTCAGTACCTGGTTGGATTTTTGAAAAAAAATGTTAACTCAAAACGACAAAAAGCTAAAAAAGTCCCAAACTTGTGTCGCTTGATTCAAGCCTTCTCCCAAACGGTAAATATATTTAAGATGGCTGAAGGGTCACAAAAGTCTTCAAAATCAACGAGAGAAAGAGCATCCAATGTAGAAAAAAGAACTGACCAAAACTGCATATTTAACTCATTTTTGTGTCGCTTAAGCTCCTTTGCCTTTACATCAATGATGTATGACGATGATTGATTTCTGGGGTTATTGCCTTATTAGCTGTGTTGCGTTTCTTTCTGCTTTCAGGCCCCGCCCCGAGTAAATTTTCTGGCGCAGGTAAATTTTATGTCGCCCCTCGTCAAAAAGCACTGTAATTAGGTACTCTCAGTGCCTTGGCAATCGCCACCTGGAGCGGACTGCTTCAATTGCTCCTGCACAGGACCGGCCCTGCCTGCTTTGGCCAACATTTCGGACAGCTTTGTGGAGTCCATAATCTGCATGATGTACACTGCGACGCTGTTTGAAACGTTGTCTGAAGAGGTGCGCTTCCCATTTCACGGCTTTTTACTCCAAAAATCAAATATAATAAATACACAAGTTAGTTGCATGCTTACATGACACAAATTAACTCCTTGAAAGCTTTTTTCTCCAATGTCCTGCAGATTGGAGTTGGAGATACTCAAGTCGATACAGCCAGAGCTGTTGGCTGCTCGGGCTCGCACGTTCCGGAAGGTGTCTGCGCTGACGGAGGAGGGACCGGGCAGGGAGTTGGCCGAGAGGGAGTCCAGCTGCAGCGGGCTGGGGAACTGCAGGCTGGTCAGGGGGTTGCCGTCCATCACGAAGGCCCGCAGCTGGGGGAAGTTCACCGAGCTGAGCACGCCGGGAACTCCCGCGAACCGGTTGAAGGAGATGTCCAGCTCCCGCAGCTCCGCGACCGGACGCGATATCTCCAAGGATGAAAGTGCGTTTCCGGAGATGTTTAAAACCTAGAAATGTATGTATATACAGTTAATTTAATTCAATCAAATTATTTATTCATTAAAACACTGTGATGATCTAGAATTATCACAACATTTCAAAATACAATTTCAAGAAAAATGTGTATGGGGTGTACAAAAAATAGAGTACACAGTATAATACTAAGACAAAAGAAAGGTAAATTAGTGATGAAAAAGATAAACAATTTCTAAGATTTTATAACTAAACAAGATGGATACATAATATACAGTAGTTAAGCAAGCAGCAATAAAGCTTGCTGATTAAAGGCAGTTTCACTGAAGCAAAAAATGTCGATATCCGAAGCGATTCGATTCAACAGCAAGAGTGCCCCACCACTGGCATGACCATTGGTAAGGTAGTCCTGCAGGCCGAGAGATAAAACAATCTATGCTGTCGATGACGGCGATAACCACCGGGAATATAAAAGTTAATGCTCTCCATGGTGGCCAAGTTTTCGAAACATCCTCGTATCACTTTGAAGAAGTGGGTGACGATGTACACATCCCTTCTGACCCGCAGACGGTTCGTTCCAAGCATACCCAAGAGAAAGGCAGTCGGATAGAGCCACGGGTAGTAACCGTACTCCCTGAAGTAGAAAAATCTCAGAAATTTCTTCTGAACCCTCTCCAACATGTTTATTTTTTGTTGCGCACGTCATTCGCCAAGCTGAGAACTTGTACATGGAGAAGCTCGTAATCGCTGGCAAGGTGGAAGGAAGAAGATTACCGATGCATTGGACTGTAATATATCTGAGAAACTTTTTTTGACCAACAATTCAATAAATTTATTTTGGTATGGGGCCCATACAGCAGAAGCGTACTCTAGTTTGGACCTTATAATGCAATTGAATATAGAAACCATTGGTTGTTATGTTACGTAATGCCAAGTATGGTATGCCACGCTGCTCTTTGATATGTATCGTTAGATTAGACACTTACGGTGAGAGAGCTGGGTGACGTATACACTTCACTGCTGATCTCTGCCAGCCGGTTCTCCGAGAGGTCTAGTATCTGCAGGCTGTCTGGCAGCTGGCTGAGGCTGGACAGCATGTTGTGGCGCAGTCCCAGCGCCGCGAGGGAGGGGGGCAGGCTCTCCAGGCGCTGCAGCTTGTTGAAGGAAAGGTCCAAGCTCTGCAGCGAAGAGCACTTCTTAAAGCTGTCCGCAGGGATGGTCTCCAGAAAGTTATGAGAGAGATCTAAAGATGTCCTGGAATCGAAATACATCTATTACAATTGTTCTAGAGCATTCTCAGAGCAATAATATACGGGAGAGGGCGCTTCTGTAGTCAGTATTGATGATTTTCGCGTGACTCGGGCGTGGCTAAGACTAAGGTATTTATACATCCATTCATAGCACATGTCGAAATAATGTTTTTGTTTATTTGTATAACCACTTTTTCACAAACAAAAATATAGGATATAACCTAAAATACCGTTGAGTTATATCCTGTTATGTCGCATAACAAAATGTAGCGTGCGGAGTCGCCAGAGACGTGGGAGACCGAGAACATGCTTACATACCGAATGGTGGTGCTATATTATGTGAGAAATTGTCGTGTCTCTTTCTCTCTCATGGTTTACGAAGTAAAAACCCGGAGAAAGTGATTTATCGCAAGTTTGTATAGGTTGGGTAAAAATATTTAGCTCTCCATATGTAAGTAAGTTAATAGAAATATTATAATGCAATAAATTAACAGTAATATTTTTGAAAGAGGTATGCTATTATAGCCTTCTTGTAACTAGTTCAGTGCAGTTGAATATATCTACTATCTCAGCGAAAGAATTACCCACTGTATGCAATCTAAAGCGAGTATCTAAATGACTCTGTCCTGATATTATTGTTACATCTAAAAATAATTTTGGATCGAGTGGATCTGTTAGGTACATGGAAGGTACTTGAGCTAAGTAAATCAGGGCTGTCTATAATAGCATTAACAATTTTAAAAATAAAAGTCAAGTCGGAAACTTGTTGTTCTAAGACCATTCTACACATCTTAGGAATGTTGGTATTAGAAGCGAGATGCTGGTCATCGCGAGGGTGGGTTAGTCGCCAACCTACCGCCTTACAAGCAGCGTTCAGTCGATCCTGGCCACTTTGAACTTATCAAACCTTCAGTTGATAAAAGTAGACCCGTTGCGTGATATGGCTCGACCACATCAGAATAGCCAGGCACTTCCTAACCATCCTATCTCCATTTCATTGCCAATAACCCGAGCGTTTTTATTATTTTTCCTAGTGCGTTACCCGCTTCAATAGACAATGTCTATTCTGAAGCGGGAGTTGGCTCACTTACCTGCCCACATTCTTTAAAGCGGGAATGCCAGTCTAACTGGCTTCGGGCAGTTGGAACTTTTAGATGAACTAAATAATGTAGATACGTTACTGAGACAACGCGCATGAATGCACTAAACCGAGTCCGCGAGACATACCTGAGATTTACTTCGTTTAGTATCACACAAACATTCGTTCGGCAGACAAGCTGTCACCAGCTGTCACAAACGCGTCGCTGTAGGCTCCTTTCTGAGAAAAAATGCCTTCCTGTGCTTTTGACAAGGGTAAAAATCATTCGTTACCAAACAACAAATCTCATGGAGTTTCTTTTCATGCGAAGTACACACAAATCACTTATTATTTCAATTAATACAATTATTCACATACCAAATGGTATAAGTGAGATAGCGAATGCAGAAATACATAAGTGTGTGGAAGACAACCTAGCGACAGTACACGAGTACATCGCATGCTACTTCGCTCGAAAGTTCGTTAGGGAAGAGAGGGCTTGTAACGCGAAGAATGTAACGCGGGACGTTCATATAGCTATCTCATTCATACACACATATTCTGCTTGGTATGGCTATCCTTTTCATGCGTTATGAGATATTAGAGCGTGCCAAATTTACCGTTCAATTTGTGTGAATATGACGTGTCTTGTATTTTATGTCTATGGGTAGAGTACACTCGTTCCTCCGGCAAAATTTCCGTAGCGCCGCAGTAAAATTAATCGCCGTTTTAAATTAATATTTAAGAAAGGGGGAATATTCACTTACAGTTTGGATGCGTACTGAAACGTTTCCTGTTGCAGAATCGTCAACTGATTCGAGCTCAAATTGAGGCGGGTTAAGTTCTTCAGAATGTTGCCGAACTTCAGGTATTCAGAAGTTATCCTGTTCCCGCTGAGATCCAGCTGTTCTAGAGAAGCCAGTTTCAACAGCGTTTCAACTGGGATCTTCGCGATCTTGTTATGGCCGAGAAAGAGAAACCGTAGGGAGGTCAGTTCCTCGAAGTCCAGGCGGTTGAACTCGCTGAGCTTGTTGTAGGACAGGTCCAGCAGAAAGAGGTTGCGCAAGTTCTGGAAGATGTCCGGACTGACCTTCTCCAGCGCGTTGTTCGAGATGTGGAGCGTCTGGAGGCTCTTGAGGCCCGCGAAGGCGGAAGGGGATATACTTCTGATCTCGTTGCTGTTGAAGTCCAAGGAGACGATGTGGTTGTTCTTCGGCAGCCTGCAAGTAAACACGTACTGTACATTAATGCACGTCACGAAATACCATTTGCGAAATATACTTATCGAAAGTTGTATTTATATGGGGTCAAGATGCTTATCAGCTTTGGATGAGATAGCTTGGAAATGTACTCAGAGTGCATATGAGTAAGAAGACGTGTAAAATACTGGCGGCACTTTCAGAGGGAAGATGTCCAGTTGACCGCCCCAGATAAAGTGAGAGGCTGGGTCAGCAATGGTGGGAGGTCGCTGAGTAGCCCGGAATGGGTTCCCGGCCGGACTAGGACAAGGGGAAGAAGATGTGACGATGTTCATATTATCCCGACCAGAAATCGAACTTATTAAGTTTAGCTCGAGGTTTTAGGGAAATATAAGATTCTCCCGGAGAAAAGTAATATTACGTTGATTACATTGATTTATTTAGCAAATATCTCATAAAAACAGTTGTTCATCAAATACATTACGAGATAAATTATATAAACATTATTGTAGATACATGCATAGCGTAATAAAAGAAACTAAACATTTATTGACACCCCACATACAGGTAGACAAGGTATTATATATCCGAGGGAGTTATATGAGTACACTTGCGAGATATACTTATGAGATAATCATTGAATTGGCAAGTGTAAAAATGTGTGTAATTTTTTTTTTATTCATGATTATGTACATCGTTATGTCCCTAACGGCCACTCTTTTGCGTACATCAAGAGATAGTGACAAAACTCTACATACTCGTATGTGCATCTCAATATATCCAAGGTAGATGCAGCTTCATTGAATAGTTCCATCGCTTGGAGAAACAATGTATGAAGAGAGAGCTAATTATTTTTACCCAACCTATACAAACTTGCGATAAATCATTTTCTCCGGATTTTCACGTCGTACACCATGAGAGAGAAAGAGACAACAAATATAATACTCCGCTTCTATGTACTGTCACGATGATCTTGGGCTCCTGGGTCACCGCGGGACTCCGCCCATATTTTTTATTATTCCACTAAACTTGACACAACTAAACGGTTTTTTAGGTTAGATGCCATATTTTTGTTGATAACAATTTTGTGAAAAAGTGGTTATACGAATAAACAAAAACATTGTGTCGATATGTGATATGAATGTATGTATAAATACATATATATGCCTTAGTCTTAGCCACACCCAGGTCCGCCGAGTCAGGTAAAAATCATCAAAAACTGACTACACTGCCTTGGGTAGATACCACTCTATATACTCTAAGTTCCATCGCTTTATATATTGGCGTGTTTTGTATGAGGAAATTCTGAATTTCAGTGTGTAAAACGTCACATGATGCCTCGCACGAATATAATTACTTGGGGCAAACAAGTTGATCTCCTTTAGTATATATGGGTTATAAATACCTCCAGAAATCAACTTATAAATATGTTTACCCGAAAATATCTTCCGGCGGGCTTGCAGGGTGTGGAAATCTAGCATTCCGCATAAAAACAACGAAGGAAATAAAGATGGGTAATATGTATACTCCCCCATGTACGAGTACAAGTAACGCATACACCTAAATACGATTAAACCTCCAATTTTCTGCACTTCACGTGATATATATATGTCCTGGAAACTGCTATACAAAACGTTGGCGAAATAAGGAAAAGGTTTCATTCCACTAGAAGAGGTGTGAAGGATGATCGATGGATTTCACGAATCGGATTTCGAACACTAGCAGCAAGTTTCAGAAAACAACGCAGAACAATAATATACCAGGAGGGAGGGCTAGTGTAGTCAGTATTGGTGATTTTTGCCTGACTGGGGCGTGGCTAAGGCTAGGGTATTTATAAATCCATTCATAGCACATGTCGACATAATGTTTTGTTTTATTTGTATAACCACTTTTTCACAGTATTTTTTATAAACGAAAATGTAGGAATTTTTATATAATTCAATTGAATTAAATTTAATATTATTATTATTGAGTTCTGCTATTTTAAGTTTTTTTTTTTAGTTTTTAGTGACAGCTGTTTCGGCGTTAAAGGCCATTGTCAATAGCAGAACTCAATAATAATAATATTAAATTTAATTCAATTGAATTATATAAAAATCAAAATAGAGTTCTACAAATTAAACACAAAAACTATAAAAATAAAAAATTTAAAAAAATTAAAAATTAAAAGAAAATGTAGGATATAACCTACAAAATCGTTGAATTCTGTCCTGTTAAAAACGTAGTTGGCGGAGTCGCCGGAGACGCGGGAGACGGAGAAAACGCGTACGTACCTAAAAGCGGTGCTATACTGTGTGAGACCTTGTCTTATCTCTTTCTCTCTCACGGTTTACGACGTAAAAACACGGAGAAAGTATCAAAAATTTGTTCAGGTTGGGTAAAAATGTTTAGCTCTCCCTCCATATATATTCTTGCTCTGAGATGCAGAACGATTTATTATTATTCTCTTAGAGTAACAATATAAAGAGACCGTACTAATTTGTGACAAATCGTTGACAAACTCGCAAAATATAGCTCTCTCTTTATGCTCGGTTCTATACGCATATGAGAAAAAGAGACAAACAATTGTTGAAACCAATACACGATTTGGGGCGTGCTGAATACCATGTCCGCGGTTAATTGATCTGGACGAACTTCATTCACGTTTGGAGTGTCAAGTGAACGGACTGTCAAAAGTGCGTAAATAGTTAAAAACTAGAGTTATTTTTTGTCCGATATCTAGCAAAACATCATGGCCATATGTGCTCATATACTTGGTTGCTTCAATCGAAGTACAAAAGGACCAAAACAAACAGTTTTCACACGTATGTACCATAAAAAATCGTCTTTTTAGTTAGATCTCAAATATTTAACATTCTAACCTACAAAACAACTAGTAACTTACACCAATATGTAATTAATCTTTGGACTATTCGTTCCAATATAATAAACTTCCGTTTGAAATGAGTTTTAGTGGATTCGTAATATTTTTAACTTGGAGATATTTACTAGCTGTCACATAAGAAACCATTACATGGGGAATCCCCATATTGTACGGCTTCTGAAAATATCCCGGTCTCTTTTCTTTCTCATGATACTAACGCTAAATTGTTGGCAAACAGATAAAGACAGAATAGTGTTTATCTCTTAGTTATATTTATAATTTCGGTTACGTCCTCAGATTCAGGGCTATGCCAAAATTGGAATATTATTATTTATTTAATTATTTTTAGATTTCCAAAAGGATGAAAAAAGACGAGAAAATCTAATTTATTTTTCTTTGATTTAACAAATATGTTAATATGAATTCATACGTTTCATCTGGATTTTTATACCCTTAGCTTCTAGGTTAATTGTTTTTTATATCTATTGATGTGCACATGCACTATTGTACCCATTTCTGAACCTGTTCTCTGATGATTTATGATAACGATCATGCATTTAGATAGTTTTAATTTTGTATACATATTATATATTATTTTCTCCTTGTTAGTTAGAATTATTAGCTTAATTAATTAAGTATGAAGCGCACTTGACGTGAAATATCACAAAGTTCACTGTTATTATTATCTGCATTCGAAATTTCCTTACAAAATAACGCGGGACGGAAAACATCCCTACAATACTTAAAAGCGGTTTCATGTTTTGTGAAATTTTTTATTCTTTTCTCTCTCATGGTGTACGACGTGAAAACGCAGAGAAAGTGATTTATCGCAAATTTATATAGGTAAAAAAAAATGATCTCTCTCCATATATTCTTACTCCAAGGTTAAGAAAATGATTTAACATCTGTTATCACCGTACATTTTTTTTATTTTACTTTTTTGTTTGTAAACTATTTTGTTGATGGAACTGAAGTTCATTTTATAAGATGTATTATAAAATGTTCTGTACTAATAATTTAATTCGTTTATATTTTTATCTATAAATAAGATTTTAATAATCTTATTGATTAATGTATCTTTGAATAAACAAAAAAATATACAACATTCATTCTTTTTAATGATTTACAACTACCTACTCACAACAAAATACCTAATTTACTTAATTTGTGACAACCCTGTTAGTGATTTTACTCTGAGTTTAGGCCACACCCTTTGGTCATTGCTTGGTCAAAAAGTGCGGACAAAATTTCGCAAAGTTAGGTCTCTACGTTACTCTAAGATTATTCTTTTCTTCGTTATTTCATTTCAGAAGATGAAAAGGAATCATTTATGGCTTTTGTGTTATAAATTTAATATTAATGTGTTAAAAATAGTTATTTACAAGTTCTGCTGGCTGGTGCAGCGGATTTGCGTGCCAGCTCTATCGGCAGATATGCAATCCAATTCTATGGCGGACATCCTCCCGATTAATGGTGACCCGGAATGATCATTAATTTTTATAAACAACTTCACATTATTACTAACATTAAATTAATATAACTGTCTAAACAAGCGAAGCTAGCAGTTCACAAAAGAGTCGAGAGTGCTTATACCAACCCTGATGCACGGCAGTGAGGCATGGAACTGTCAGAGAAAGGATGAAAGTAGACTGAATACTGTAGAAATAAGATCCCTGAGGCATATGTGGGTAAACCATGTGTATGTGTTAAAAATGTGTATATTTGGAAAGAAGGCAAGGCTGATGTAAGCGTAACGAAGGTGGTTTGGGCATGTAGAGCGAACGAGTGAAGAAAGGAGTTGAGAAGAATATATTTATGACGCGAAAGCGAGTGGTAAAAGAAGTCAGGAACGCCCTTGATGTAACAATATATGGAGAGAGAGCTAATTATTTTTACCCAACCTATACAGATTCGGGATAAATCACTTTCTCCGGGTTTTTACGTCGTACACCGTGAGAAAGAAAGAGACAACAAGATTTCCCCGAATTATCACACCGCTTTAAAGTATTGTTAGAATGTTCTTCGTGTCCCGCGTCTCCGTTGACTCCGCCCTCACGTTTTGATACGCGAAATAAATTGACATAACTCAACGGTTTATTAGGTTACATGTTATCAGTGGCGACTCGTGGCTTTTTAGTTTTATAAAGTGCTAAGATTGAAAAAACGTAATTATTGATGTTGTTGTAACCGAAAAAGTTTTTTTTTTTTTCAAAATTTTCATTTTTTGTATGAAGATATTTCAGAAAACCGTGCAGTGCACCACCAAAACTGAAAAATCCTGAAAAACTTCTTACAAATTATTTTTTTTTTTCAAAAAAATAAAAATCATTTTCGCTTACAAACACATCAATAACGCCGTATTTTTCAATCTTAGCACTCTAGCATACTAAAAAGTCACGAGCTGCCACTGCATTTTATATATATTTTTTTATAACAATACTGTGAAAAAGTGGTTATACGAAAAAACAAAAACATTACGCCGACATGGGCTATGAATGGATGTATAAATACCCTAGCCCTAGTCTTAGCCACGCCCATGTCTAGCCAAGTCCGGCAAACCTCGTAAAAACTGACTACAGTTCTCTCTACAGCGCTCTCTCTTGTATATTATTGCTCTGAGGGAACGCCCGAAGAAGACACGGCACGACCAAGTGAATCAAATACTTGAGTCAGGATAAAGACACAGTTGTGTGGCGGTCCATCTTCTGTGCCTACTGCCTACCCTTGCGGGGAAACGGCGCGATGATTGGTTAGTTTCTTTTATTACATATCATCAGAAATCTTAACAATTATATTTATCTAACAGTTCTAAGGGATGCCTTTCGATTTAACGTTCGTTTGTAATGGGCTATTGTCAGAGTATTACTTAAAGTATTAAATTCTTAACATTCCAAATTTAAATCCTCAAAATTTCGGGATGAAGTTGGGTAAAGGCCCACCCAGTTGCGCCCATGTGCAAGTTACCCCATGTCACCAACCATTCATACCAATGTCCTCTTGTATTTCTTAATTGCCTCCTTTAATGTATTTCCGTCTCTTAAATTGTATTGTAAAGATCGATTTCTAAAATCATTTTGAACATGCATTATCCCATAGACCACATGTTGGACTATGATCTTTAAATTGACCATTACTACGACTCTCCATTCTACCCTCGACCTATTTCATCTCGTGCATTCCTATTCAGATCAGGTACTTAAATATCTTCAGTTAAAGGTTCAATTATTAAACTTTATAAATTCTTCCAATAAAAAGTATTCAAGTAAAGTGATTATATTTTATTCTACATCCCCGAACAAAAGCGCGCCTTACCCAAGGAGCATCTGTCGAGTTCGTCAGCGAACATTAAAGTTGTGTGAAATGTGCGTGATCAACTTAATAATAACCTTAATTTAAAAGTATGTCGACTCCTAGGTCCCAAACGGAAAAATGAATTTGACTATCTATTCAAGAAAGAGTTTCGATGTATGAAAATTTTTGATCAATTTCGCAAGTAAGTAAAAAATAATTTTATCTTACTTCTGGCACACGGACATGCCCACAATACACTTCTAGCGGTTTATCTCATCGGTGTCTCATTAGTGGTAGATACTCGTCTTAGAGTATACAAGAGGTAGCCCAAGCCAAAGCCAGTGAAGTCAGTTTTGGACTTGTTTTTGATGATTTTAACATGACTCGGCGCAAATGGGCGTGGCTAAGACTAAGGCCACGGTATTTATACATCCATTCATATCACATATCGACATAATGTTTTTGTGTATTCGTATAGCCACTTTTTCACAGTATTTTTATCAACAAAAATATAGCATCTAACCTAAAAAACCGTTTAGTTGTGTCAAGTTTAGTGGCAAAATAAAAAATGTGGGCGGAGTCCCGCCGTTAACCAGCGAAAATAACCAGCTTAAGAACATTACGACAGTATATAGAAGCCGTCCAAGAAATTTGTTGTCTCTTTCTCTCTCATGGTGTACGATGTATAAACACGGAAACAGTGATTTATTACAATTTCGGATGGGTTGGGTAAAACAAATTAGCTATCCCTCCATATATTGTTCCTTCAAGATACTCGTAGTATCGCCCTGGTGAAAGACCACCATTCAGAATCGAAATGTTGCTTGAAATAAAAAGTCATAAAGAGCCGTCTTTGGTGGCCAGATTTGAATAGCCAGGTACTTCCCAACATTCCTCTTCTTCTCCATCTCCTCCTCCTCGTTGCCTTCAGCCTCACAGCATACCCCAATTGGAGATGCCATAGTCCTACTGGCTCTAGACGGTTGAAAGCAGTTGAGATTAAATAACGTGACAAAAGTAGATTCCTAGTACTAGACACACCTACTTAAAGACTAAAATAATAAAATTGTTTGGTTTGTACTTGGAACTTGGAACCGTTATGAAGTGAAATGTTATCTTCTGCTTATCTACTGATAGTACTACCCCACTGATAGCTGGTACCCCCCCCGCCGCCTACCCATATCTGGCTAGGCTAACAATGAGGTGTTATTATACCAAGACTTATTAGTACCACGAATGGGCATTTGCCTAATCGTGCCGATGACTAATGATATGAACGATAACTGTGTTGACTCGGTGGCACAACATTTCTGTGTAGAGTAGTCAAGCTAGTATCTGTCCACAGTGTCTGGAAACACGTAACCATTTAAAAATATAAAATATTTACTTAAAAAGCATCAAACGGCGTAACAACGGAACATTTGGCCGTACGTACAGACTGGCGGGCCAATCAGAAGGCCAAACGATTGAGTCTACGGGCCGAGGAAACGGCCGGTGAAATGATGTCCGTCGTAGACTTAGAGTAACAATATAGAGAGACCGTCCTAATATGAATTAAGTCGTTGACATACTCGCAAAATACAGCTCTCTCTTTTTGCACGGTTCTATAAACGTATGAGAAAAAGAGACAAACAATTGCTGTTAAAAATATACGATTTGGGGCCGGCTAAACGCAGTGTAAGCAGTTTTTTTTTGTGAACAAACTTCAGACTGATTACTTATGTCAGTCGAGCTGACAGTAAAATATCACAACTTAAGTGAATTTAGTGCAATCTTCAAAAAAACGATATGGCTATATGTTCAGTTGATGGATGCTTCAAGCGAAGTACAAAAGGACAACTAAATCAGTTTTCATAGGTATGTATCAAAGGATTCGTCTTTTTTAGTTTGATCTCAAATATTTAACATCCTAACCTACAAAACAACTAGCAACTTACATCAATTTTTAATCAATCTGTGCACTATTCGTTTCAACATAATAAAATTCCGTTTGAAATGAGTTTTAATGCATTTTTAATATGTTTTACTTAGAGAGATAAACGAGATTCTCATATATTTTTTTAAGAACGGGAAACCCCCTTTTTGTTCGGCTTCTGAATGTACCCCGGTCTCTTTCTTTCTCATGGTACCAACGCTAAATTGTTGGCGAACAGATAAAGACGGAATAATGTTTATCTTTACGATTTTCTTCACCTTCCATTGGCCGGCAGTTTATGGGCCATACCTCCTTGGTCAAGCTAGGTCATAAAGTTGATTCAACATTTCGCAAAGTTAGGTCTCTAGGTTACTCTAAGGTTTCTTCTGACTTCTACCTTTCCCTCGACCGTTGCCGGGCAGGTCAAGGTCACTGCGCAAACTGATCGCCTCCCCCCTCATAGATCGACGCAATCCAGAACTCTGTGGGTCGAGATCGTACCATAAATTAACGTTTTTTATTTATTTTTATTAACGCGTTCATTGCTGACACCGCGTGTCGCGCGTTGATATACATGTGACCGGTATGCGCACAACGCGTCACGCTCGTTGTGCCGCCTCTTAGCTTTGAACCGATCTAAAACAGACGCAGCCATCTTGTTTTGAGTCGTTCCGCAGGGCACAGGGAAACCCGTCACTGTCGTCAGCTTGAATTGATCCGTCATTCATATGGCACTATACAAAAATACAATTTTTGGTATACGAGTATTATTCCCAAGGAGTTAAAAAAAACTCATTCCGGAAGGACTAAATTATAAAATAAAAAGGAGTTATATATGGACAAATACGTACACATTTGAAAAGGGAGTACAAAGAAAGAGGGAACAAGCGAGTAAATACAAAAAGAGACTCATAAGAGTAGAGATTCAATACATAGACATTATGAGAATCTTATATACAGTTGAATTCTGAATGGCCAGGGCGATACTAAAAGTATCTGTCACTGCAAAAAAAAAATACAAATCTACTTGATATTACCTCATTTGAATTACTGTATTATTGGGTAAACAAAGCCAAATATCTTTAAATCTTAAACTTTTTACTCTTACATGTGTAATGGCTCAAACAATTGCGCCCATGTGCAGCTTACCCATGTCACTAAGCATTCATACCAATGTCCTACTGTATTTTTTAATTGCATCCTTTAATGTCTTTCTGTCTCATAAATTATATCGTAACATCGCTTTCTAAAATTATTTTTAACGTGTATTGTTCCATAGACCACATGTTTGGACTCTGATACTTTAAGATTGACCATTAAGGTATAAAAGTAGAGCATTTCTGTAACTGTCTACTATTATATTACCATTCATATTCTCATCGCACTCCCGTGCAGCAGTAAACCATGTTCAGTTAAAGGTTTAATTACTAATATTATATATTATATTCCACAATTTTATTTTATTCTACATCACCCAAGGAGCATTATGCCGGTCGCATCGCGATCATTACACATGTATTATTCAATGTCCATTGATGGCATTGTTATCATTATTATCATCTCCTAAAACAGATTTAATTGTTTTCTGTGTAACACATTAGCTCCAAGCAAGACACAGTAGGCACCGTGTTAGTGACGATAATGTTTACCTTATTTATGTTACATTTTTGTACAAACGTATCTAGTGAGTTTCACCAACAACTCTCAATTCCTTTCTGTCTGGAATTTTTAGGCCAACGCAACTATTTTCAGTTCACAACGTTCATCATGAGCTACGAAGCTGAAAATATCCAGTTGTGTACAAGAAAAGAAAGGACGCCACGTCGTTAGTTATATCTTTCATTTTGAAAAGTGAGATTATTTGTGTGTGCCACTTCAATAAATAGAAAAACACTCACGTTGGGATAGTCTTCCAGTGGAAGGAGACTCGCACGTGGTCCTCCTCGATGTCTTCCCACCCCAGGTCGTCTAGGGTGGGCACTTCTCTGGCCGCCAGTCCGCCGCACGTTATCTGCATGATCCTGGCGGAGTTCAGCGGAATCACCACCAGGCACGAACAGACCTTGCAAATGTTCGCAGGCGCCGCTTCTACCATCGTATAATCCCGGCTAAGCGACGATAACAAGAACACCAACAAAAACACCGAGGGGTACGCACACTTGCCCGAACTGAGAGATTTGATCTCCATTTTGGAAGCTAACACCACGATTCCACCGTCCAAGCTATGTGTCCACCCTGTTCAAGGTATGTGTCCACCCTGTTCAATTTATGTCCACACTGTCCAAGTTGTATGTCCACCCTGTTCAAGGTATGTGTCCACCCTGTTCAAGTTATGTCCACACTGTCCAAGTTGTATGTCCACCCTGTCCAAGTTATGTGTCCACCCTGTTCAATTTATGTCCACACTGTCCAAGTTATGTCCACACTGTCCAAGTTATGTGTCCACCTTGTTCAAGTTATGTCCACACTGTCCAAGTTATGTCCACACTGTCCAAGTTGTATGTCCACCCTGTCCCAAGTTGTATGTCCACCCTGTCCAAGTTATGTGTCCACCTTGTTCAAGTTATGTCCACACTGTCAAATGATTTGTTCACACTGTTAATATTACATCACTGAGAACAATTTTTGCACTTATTTTAAATGGTTTTTTCACTTAGTTTTTTATGGCTTCGAACGCCGAGTCACACTAAAAATAAAAATATCTTTATTGAATTTAAAGTATATAAAAAATAAAATGAAGATCTACAAATTTAACACGAAAAGTATAAATATATTGAACTTATGTCTAACACAGCAAAAGTGTTTTGTGTGTTGTCTCGAGTCGATTCACTCAACAACTAAAGGTGGAGTCGGTTGTAAGCGATGGATTCAAGCAGTCATTGATAAGGACATCGCTATCACTAATCTGGTAGATCGTAGAATTAGTCGCTATCTCATGTTTTCTACCGTTGCCCGTGGGGCACCCTAATGGGTTCAAGTCCCTAGTCACAATAACACACTAACTTAGTTCAGTAGTTATCTTAATGCAGCATACAAGGAGATCTTCGATTCAATTCGCTATTTCGTACGTATTTAAAATTTTGATTTGTATCGACTTTCGACTTCGAAGAAACTTTGACACTCATAAACTTTGAAAGGCAATTTGATAATGTCCTTAATCGCCGAAATAGCTGTCAAAACTAGAACTAAATCTAGCAGAACCAAATAGAAATAATATTAAATGTAATAAAAATGGAGTTCTACAAATTAAACACAAAAACTATAAATAAATTCGAAGAAACTCCTGAAACTATAACAGCTATAAAATTGATATTACTTCAATGTCAACAACGAAGATATTATCGAGTCAATGGAATCTCGCTCAGAGCCTTTGTCAAATGAAAATTTGATTAATCAACAAATGATTTTTTTTTAAATTGTAGTGTAGGTCAATGACCCACCAAAACATAAAAATCATCACACAATTAAAAAAAAAATAATAACCATTTTCGATTACAACAACATCAATAACGTCGTATTTTTCAATCTCAGTACTCTAGCACATTAAAAAGTCACGAGCCGCCTCTGATCACATTATATATGATATAAAATTTTAAAAACTATTCCGTTCGTGGACGTAGACAATTGAACCCGCAAGTTCCCGGTCCGACGGCGCGGAATAAAAACCCGCGCCACGCGTCTTATACTTGATACGAGTTGGTACCAATCTTCTGTTCGAACGAAGAAATGTATTACTTTTTTTCTCAGGCCCGGCCCTGAGTCAAACGGCGCCTGGAGCAGGTATTTTTTTGCTTGAACAGAAGATTGGTACCAACTCGTATCAAGTGTAAGACGAGAGGCGCGGGTTTTTATTCCGCGCCGTCCGGCCGGGAGCTTACGAGTTTCAATTGCCGTCCATGAGTGGTGAGGTTTTTTGTGACCACTCTGAAAGAACTACTTCTTTTGACAGCAGTTCCTACGTCATTCATTGTTCATTGAACCAATACTTCAATTGAAGTTGGTAGTTCATTTTAGCTTTCATTCATTTCATTAACTTCATTCAATTAATTTCATTGAACAAAAACTTCAATGGAAGTTAGATTATAAAGAACTACTTCAATTTGCAGCAGTTCAGTTGTGAAGTCGAACTTCAAAGCCTATAAAGAAGTACTTCATTACATGTACTTCAATTCAAGTTGGACTGTAAAGTACTTCGATCTAAAGGAACGTGATTTTTTGGGAGTTCTTTTCATTTTAAAATTTCTACCGACTAGTACTTTTTATTTATTTTGGCGAGGAATCGGTTCCAGTTCTTTTCAATTTGAAATTTCTACCGACTAGTACTTTTGTTTTGGCGAGAAACCAGTTCCAGTTCTTTTCGCTTTCAAATCCTTACCGACTTGGACGTATTTTTTTAACTGAACAAATAACCGGATAAATTCAAATCTCTTTTTTGCGAGTTCGACTTCAACTGAAGTGTTCATTGCGAAGGGTTCATTTTAAAGAACTAGCAAATCGTGAAGCATTCACAAAACATTGAAGTTTTTCCCAACGCTAGTGGTTAGGTACTATCAGCGCCTTGGCGATTCGCCGCCTAGAGCGGACTGCTCCAAGTGCGCCTGCACAGGACCGGCCCTTTTGCTTTCGTACACATTTCAGGAACCAATTACGCACGAAAGTCGAGAACCGCCGGTACTCTGATTCAATGCACGTATTTGTAATCGTAAGGTGACATTCGCTTGTGCAGCTCTATCTGCTGCAATTTATACATCACTGATACGCAAATATGGAGATAGATTATAACATTATCGTTATTTACACACTGAATAGAAAATACGTGGTAATTTATTATGGAATATCGTCGAATTAGACTAATACGAAAACAAACACTCGTTTTATGAATTAACTATGCATTGTGTTTAATGCTCGCCACACTTATATTGAAAATTTGTAAAAATAAGTTTTCAGAATAAATTTATTTTTACTAAGTTTACGGCCACAATGAAATAATATTTACTGCGATGTTAATTAATGAAACAATTTTGATAATATTCACACATCACGTATTAGAAAAATACCCAGTAAAGAAAATATTCGGGTCCGTCCGAGAATCGATTCTTATAAAACAAATAGAACATTAATTTTCAAGTACGTGGAAAAATATGAGTTATATTTTGTTAATCTAATCGCGGGACAGATAGCTAATCTACTGATTGCTTTCCAGATTAGCACCATTTATCTCGCACCTATACGAAAATAAACTTTCCGTGAATAACTAGTTGAAAACAGACAAATCACCACAAATTAAGAACCTTTGTTGTGTGCACAGCGCATTATGGTCGCAACTGGAGCCAATTGGACTATGAAACCCCCGGTTGAGGTATGTTGTGATGCTGAAGAGAGTGGGGAAGGGATGAGATGGGAACAGGAAATTTGGGAAGTACCTGGCTATTCAAATCTGGCCACCGAGCAAGGCTATTGTCATTTCAAGCAGCATTTCGATTGTGAATGATGAGTTTCTCGCACTGTTGCTATCACGGGCACACACCACATATCAAAAAACCCTTTATCTGAAAAATTCTAAGTGAAAGGAAATTCTATCCGAAAGTGGACTAAGGAAAAATTGTCAAAAAAACAATTTTTCAGAATAATTTTATCTTCAGTACTCAAATATGGCGCTAAACGTCACTTTGTAGCATTCTAAAGGCTGATTCACACCAACATCCGGTTCCGTTCAGTGCCGATATTGTTCCGCAAGAAAACTTATTGATATGGTATGAATATCAATCAAGGAGTATGTGCCAAGACAAATTTGTGTGGTAGTATATCCTCTGCCCACCCTTGTGATATTTAACTACTTATTTAGTTAAATAATTATTTTGAAGTGTATAAATACTTACAACGCAGATTTTTTTTTTAAACCATTTTTTTATCACTAAATAATATTTTTTTAATTATTAAAAATATTATTTAGTGATAAAAAAAATGGTTAAAAAAAAATCTGCGTTTTAAGTATTTTTACACATCAAAATAATTATTTAACTAAAAAAGTAGTTAAATATCACAAGGGTGGGCAAAAGGATATACTGCCACACAACTTTGTCTTGGCACATACCCTTTGATTGATATTCATACCATATCAATAAGTTTTCTTGCGGAACAATATCGGCACTGAGCGGAACCGGACGTTGGTGTGAATCAACCATTATACAAGGAAAAGTTCTAAGGTTTCCGTTGAATTTTATACTGTAATCGTTTAAATTCTATGAAAAATATACTAAAATGCCAGTAAAAGTTACAGCTTGAAAACCGGCCAAGGCATTTTGAACGTTTTACCTAAAATTCCAGTTTGCATTTCATAAATAATTCAAAAGATTGCTGTTTAAGAAATGTATTTACTGGAAACCTTAGATGTTTTTCTAACAACCCGGATAGAATTAACAGATACATCATGTGTAGAATTGCTTGTATTAGAAAGCCAAAAAGGGTGTATTTTTGGATGTTTCAATGAATTACAAATATAGTCACTTGTAAACTGTTGTTGTTTCGTAGTTAGTTGTTTCGACACTCGCTGTTGGTTGCCCCCCACGCGACGCATTCAACAAGACTGGGTTGCGACTGTTGCGAGTCGTTGTGACAGTTTTGAAAGAACTGTTTCAAAGAAGTACTTCTTTTGACAGCAGTCCCAACTTCATTCATTTTTCATTGAACAAATACTTCAATTGAAGTTGGTTAAGTTGGTACTTCCGATTGAACAATCTATGGCATCTACTTCGAACTTCAATTTTTCATTCGTTCGAAAGACTGAAATATTGCATCATCTACAGTTCAATTGTTCATTCCTTCTTCCTTCGATTTTAGTTCGAAGAATGAATGAAGCAATGAAGTATCTTTTTAGTTATCCGTTCCCTCGCACGTACTCGTGACATTTGCTTATGATTTCTTTGCTTGTTTTGTCTATACGACACTAGTTTTTCCGAGTGTTTTTTGGTGATTTTGAATTGTGAACGAATTATTTTGTTGAACTTTTAAAATATCTCAGCTTACAAACATACCTTTCAATCTCTACCTAAAATTATGACTGGCCGTTCAACGAGAAAGAAAAGTGAAATATGGGTTTATTTTAAGGAAGATGAGGTTTACCAGGCCAAATGCAACTTTTGTTCTGAAGTTATATCCATAAAGGGGGGAAATGCCTTTAATATGAATCGTCATTTGCGCAATATTCAGCCTATTGCTAACCAAACTGTCAAACTGAGTACTGTACAGTAAGAATATTCAAATCGTATCTCAAGCCCTGAAAGAAGTTTATATCGCTCTTACAGAAACTGGAAATTTTGCTAGTACTTCATTTGCTTTTTGCAAGTTCCTTGTGCATACTCATTGTACATCATTCCTTATAAGTCATGAAACAATTTCAATTCAAACCTTGAACACTCTTAAGATTCAAACAATTTTGACAGCTGTCATCCCGTAAACCATAGAAGAGAAACCAGTAAAAGTAATTCATCTCGTTTTTTACAAGTTCCTTTTGCCATAGAATAATGCACATTGTACATCAATTTATGTTGTTGGGAGGTCCCCGAAAATAGAATTTCAAACGAAGGGAATGCTGTGATTAATATGTGGTTCACCATTTTTGAAGAAGCATCAATTCGTGAAGCATTCACAAATCTATGAAGCTTTTCCCATCGCTAGTTGCGAGTGGTAAGTCGTCGAGTAGTTGCTTAGCGATGGGAAAAGCTTCACAGATTTGTGAATACGAATTTTTTCAAAAATGAACCCTTCATCCCCTTCAACAACATATTAATCACAGATTTGTTGGGGGGGTTAAGGCGATAAATGTACCAAATAATAGTCACGTTTTTCTCAATAGTTTTATTCCCCCCAGCTCTCCAACCCCCGTATAACAAAATTAGAAACTACTTTCTATGTGTGTGTATCAATGAATTGTCTATTACTTGTCTATTGTTTCGATGACAGCTGCCCATATGTTTGAGTTGTTGTTGTTGGCGGTATAATGCCTTAAAAGGAATGATGTACAATAAGTTAGCCTTACAGAGAATTTGCAAAAAGCAAATGTAGTATTAAATTTCCAGTTTCTTTGCGAACATTTTTCAGGAAGCGAAGTACAATTTGAATATTTCTTACTGTACACACAGTTTAGCAATAGTGAATATTGAGGCATTGCCTCCTTTATGGATGGTATAATTTGGCCTGGTAAACTCTAACGAAATATATAGTCCTATAGACAAAACAAAGGGTTGTCACGGGTACATGCGAGGGAACGGATAACTAAAAGATGGATTGCTATCAGCTGGTTGTGTTGGAAGGTCATTGTTTGATGCATTCCGCTGTTCACAATAAGGCAGTGTTGGCACCAAACAAATATTTATTTTCATAACACGAATGGGCTCGGTGAAAAACAAAATCTATGCAAACCTTCGCAAGCCCATTCATTGCTTTATTTTATTTTAAATGTTGAACATTATCGCTCATTGTTATCATGTTATCTCGGTTAATATTGAAAATGCATTAATTTGGTTGTATATTTTATTAAATGAACATTCATTATCCGTATCAATATAACGGCCTCCATGGTCGAGTGGAAAGACGCTCGACTACGAATCCAAAGGTCGCGGGTTCAAACCCGGCGTGCGCTAATAACTTTTATTTAATTAACATGTGCCATTACACATTTAATTCATATAAAAATAAATATATTTGCGGTACGTACCAGAATGTAAGATACTCTAAGTATCGCCCTGGTGAAAGACCACCATTTGGAATCGAAACGTTGCTTGAAATGGCTTTAGCCGTGTTTGGTGACCAAATCTGAATAGCCAGGTACTTCCCAACCTTCCTCTTCCCAATCTCCTTCCCCTCCCCACTACCTTCAGACTCACAACATACCCTATTGGGGATGCCATAATCTCACTGGCTCTAGACGGTCGGGAGCAGTTGAGACTATTGTGCGGTATTCATATAAAAAATATTAAAAACAATTTTTGAGTTCCTTTACATTACATGGTATACTATAAACAAATAAGAAAATAAATCAAAATATTTAGAAAAGTTTCGCTGATCGTCAAAATGAGACGGGATTTTAAACATCCCAACCTTAGTCATCTGATAATATAGAGGCTTGAAAAGTTGAACAAGCTATTGCTGGCTCCACACGTCATCTCTGAAGTTATGAAACACACCTTTTTAGAGAGCTTTGTTTTTGTCGTTTTACAAAAACGACAAAACAAATTTAAATGCGTGTTTGCCAATTCGAGAACTTTAAAAAATCGACATAACTAGCGCTATAGAAATTATGTGATTTTTATACAGTCGAACTTGGTTATAACGAGCGCGAAGGGACCAAACAAATTTGCTCCTTATGGCCATTACTCGTTATAAACGTAGGTAGATAACAAAAAGTACCTACCTACTAATATCGATATTCAAGGCAGGGTATGAAAGCTGGCATATTATTAAATTTATTGTTTTTAACAAATAGGGAAAACCAGATACAAATTAGACATAGAGTACAAACGAATTTGTAAAAAAATGTAAAAAGAGAACAGAATTGCGAAGAAAAAAAATCGTATGACTTTGATTTTAAACGACACTTTTACATAGTGTCCGATAGTACTGGATAGAAATGTTTTTTAGAGCGACAACTATCAGGGATTATAAACCCTCCTCAACGTGATTTACGAAAAGTCCGCCGCCGTGCCGGACGGGCGGCTCTCTTTGTCTTGTTTATGAGATTATTCGACTGTTTCGAGAATTGGGTTTTTTTCTCATACCCGGGTGCATTGAGTTGACAATGTTATTTGGACGTTATATCAGTGAAGCGACTTCGTTATAACCCCACATTGTATGAAAATAAGCTCGAACTAACATACCATTAAGTAATTGCTTAATTTAGCAGTGACCTCGCTATTACCGTGATCATTTTAACCAAATTCGATTGTATTTTTACTGCAGTTAAATCCACACAGTCTAGTACGAGTAAATAGCTTAATGTCATTTTTTTCATCTCTCGCATGGAAAAAAGGAAATCATTAGCGTTGTAACCGCTTTGAAAGAACTACTTCAAAGAACTACTTCTTTTGGCAACAGATCCTACTTCATTCATTGTTCATTGAACAAATACTGCAATTGAAGTTGGTAGTTCATTTTAGCGTTCATTCATTTCATTGAACAAATACGAGGAACCGGTTCCAAAAAGAACTGAACAAATAACCGGATAAATTCAAATCTCTTTTTGCGAGTTCGCTTCAATTGAAGTGTTGACTTCGAAGGGTTCATTTTAAAGAACTAACAATTCGTGAAGCATTCACAAAACATTGAAGTTTTTCCCAACGCTAGAAATCATTGTATAATTAATTATAATAAAATTTCCATTCATGTCTAATTTAAGAACTTTTTATTTTATGAATTTAACCCTTTTAGTGTCAAATATTTTCTTTAAATATTTGATAAAGTATGAAGGAATTTTTTACTTTTTTATGTCACTTACTGTTAATTTTTTTTCTAAAAATCATCCGATTTTCAAAATTTTTTCAACGTTCTTTTCACCAAGCTTTGAATAATGATAATAAAACACAAACACATAGCTAAATAAGTGATTACAAATGAAAATTAACGTAAAAAAAGGAAATTGTGCTTAACACAAATGTTTTCCCACACACACTCCATGCATTCCCTTTTTACACTGCAGAAAAATCAAACTGTATCTCTTTACTGCGCTGCCATCCTTATTGCTGCGCACTAGCGTTGGGAAAAACTTCAATATTTTGTGAATGCTTCAAGAATTGTTAGTTCTTTAAAATGAACCCTTCGAAGTGAACCCTTCAATTGATGTCGAACTCGCGAAAAAAGAGATTTAGATTTATCCGCTTGTTTGTTCAGTTCTTTTTGGAACCGGTTCCTCGCCGAAAAAACACGTACTAGTCGGTAGAGCTTAGAAAGTAAAAAGAACTGGATCCGGTTCCTTGCCAAATTACATAGTACTAGTCGGTAGAGTTTTGAAAACCATAAGAACTGGAACTGATTCCTCGCCGAAGACTAGCGCGTACTAGTCGGTAGCGATTTGAAAACGAAAAGCACTGGAACTGGTTCCTCGCCAACAAAATCACGTACTAGTCGGTAGCTCTGTGAAACTGGAAACACTGGAACCGGTTCCTCGCCACAAAAATCACGTACTAGTCACAACGGTACTGCTTCAAATTGAAGTACTTCTTTCAGTGGAATGACTACCAACTTCAATTGAAGTTCAATGAAATGAAGTTAATGAAATGACTAAAGGCTAAAATGAACTACCACCTTCAATTGAAATATTTGTTCAATGAAATGAAGTTATTAAAATGAATGAACGCTATAATGAACTACCGACTTCAATTGAAGTATTTGTTCAATGAACAATGAATGAAGTACGAACTGTTGCCAAAAGAAGTAGTTCTTTGAAGCAGTTCTTTCAAAGCGGTCACAACGCTACTGCACACCTTGCATTGTCGTAAATTACAACCTTTTCATTTTTGGTTAGTGTGAAGGGCTGTCGTGTCGTTGGCACTTTTGACATGAGCATATAGCAGCGCTGTGACGATTTTCGGAACTATATCAGTATAAGCCAACATTTTTTCTACTAATAATAAACCCCCCTCCCCCATATCAAAAATAGATGTCATATCGGTGGCAATCACTGCAGCGATAAACCAAAAGAAGGGTGCTACAGGCGTGACTGTGTGGCAGATGTGAGGTCAACTATTCCTTACTTCGAGTGTTATACTTTGGATATTTTCACGTATCGAAATTCTTTCTTGAATAGATAGTCTACTTTATTGGCACATGTAAATTGATGACATCGGTATAGATCAGAGTGGTAGATACTCTCAGTATTGCCCTGGTTAAATATCACCATTCGGAATCGAAACGTTGCTTGAAATGGCTTTTGCCGCATTCGGTGACCAGATTTGAATAGCTTCCCTAACCTTCCTCTTCTCCATCTCCTTCCCCTCCCCACTACCTTCAGCCTCACAACATACCACGATCGGGATGCCATTCCCACTGGCTCCAGACGGTTGGGACTCTAGTGCGGTTTTCACTATAAAAATGCAGCGAGATTTCGTGAACTGTGATTCCTGGAGTCATGAAATTTGCACAGATTTTCCGACTGAAGTTTGTGGGTCACAACAACCATTTTCAGCTAGCAACGTCAACATAGGGACCTTTGAAATATGAACTAGATAAAAATGCTACATTTTTTCTTCCCAATGATAAGGTAAACTAAACTTTCGTTAGTGATGTTTACCATCACTTTAAAATCACGAATTTTTGTTTAAATTTTTCGCTAAGACCAGGCGCGCACGGGTGACTTTTGTCATGGCAACATTTCCGTCACCATCTCCAAATCTATTGGAGTGTATGGAGGTGCGCGCACGCAGCGGCGTGACATTAGGGTGACTTTTTAGTTCCCCTAGCCGGCGACTTTTGAGTGACGAAACTGTCATCGTGTCTGTAAAGTACTTTTGTATGGGCACTCGCGCGCGGGTGACAAAATGTCATTCGGTGACTCATCCGCCTGTTCGAAATCTATTGCCGGAATAAAAGGGTGACGGGGGACAGTCACTCATCGTGTGCGTGCTCGATTGGAAGACAGTGACAGTGAAACTGTTGCCGTGACAAGTCACCCGTGCGTGCTTGGCCTAATACTGTTGCTTTGATAAGGAAATAAAACTGTCTATGTAGCCCCACTTTCCCCTACAAATTCTTTTCACTTTCTTTGTTAAATATTAAAAGTTAAATTACTATCAAAAATTATTTATCAATAAATTTGAACTTCATAGAGGCCACAAAATAATGTTATTTTAAAAATGACAATAATATGGGATAATTGCATCGTCGCTAGAAATATAAAAAGGGCTTAAGAGACACTTTGGTCAAAAATGGGTCAAATATGCAGTTTTGATCAGTTTTTTATTTTTATTGAATGCCCTGACTCTTGTTTGATTCTGAAGACTTTTGTGGCCCTTCAGCCATCTAAAATATATTTACCATTTGGGAGAAGGCTTGATTCAAGCGACACAAGTTTGAGACTTTTTAAAATCTTTTTGTCGCTTCAGGTAACTCAGTGAGAGCATTAAGTTACCTGAGTTAACATTGTTTTTCAAATTCCAACAGGTATTGAAGACGTGAATTTATTGACTGAAAAAAATAGGACACATTGAGGAAAAAAGTATATTTTTAATTTAGTGCATTTACAAAAATATATATATCCCATAAAACATGTATATCATATTAAAGACACAATATTGCATTTTTTTAACACATTCTTAAGTTTTTTTTTTACTGGCAACACTTCTAATAAGAATGATCATCAATAGCTCGGTGAGTACGACACTGACATTTGTCATTAATTCAATTTTGCTTTGATTCCCGTGAGAACTGTTATCAGGTCAAGATTACACCTATACTATTCATAATGATATTTATATTTACAAATATTCCTGGCCCTAAAAAAGTAAAAAAATATAATTTACAAAGTATTTAAAGAACTATTCTCTTCAACATTCATCTTTCTGGATGTATTCCTTGATCAGGGCTTGTCCGATGACCATCATCTGGACGTCTGTGGCACCTCCGTATATTTGTGTGACTCTGGCATCCCTGAAAAGATACATCAGTAAATACAATAGTTTTTGTACCCAACCGTGGAGTAAGAATATATATGGAGAGAGAGCTAAATATTTTTACTCAACCTATACAAATTAGTGATAAATCACTTTCTCCGGGTTTTTACGTCGTATACCATGAGAAAGAAAGAGATAAAAAAAGTTGACACATAATATTGCAGCACTTCAAAGTATGTGAGAATATTCTCCGTCCGGACGAACTTCACATCATCGAGTCGTATAATTTATGTCAACGGATTTTGAGGTTATTTCCTATATTTCTGGTGATTAAAAAACTTGCAGTGGTTATACAAATAAATCAAATATGATGGTTATATGTGCTATGCGTGAATGTTCAAATAAGACCAAAAAAGATTATAAAACATCACTTTTCAGAGGTATTTCAACAGTTTTAAATATTTTTGACCGAACTTTAGAATTTTCACATTTTTAATGATATAACGACATAAAATCATCAAAAAGCTTCCATTATTATTTAAGTAAACTTTCTGTTATTTGTGTTTGTGTGATATTTTGACTTTATAAATCATTTTAATGGTTTTGTTTAATGTGTTCAAATATGTTTATTAAAAATGTCTTAATTCCATGTGGGCAGTAACTAATAGGCTATCCGACATCCTTTGATATATCTTTGTCTCTTTCTGTCCGAGTCAGTATAAAGTCAACAATACTGACTACACTGTTTCGTAAAGGTACCTCTCCATATCCTCCAAGTACCCATATTACATGCAAATACTTTAATAAAAAACAAATAAACTTATTTTAAAAACTTTCCCTCACTTAAATGTCTAAAATTACGGCAAACGTGAAAACTTAGGGTCGGAAGGTTGGTAATTTAACTACCTGTAGAGTCTTTCAGCGGGCAGTCCCCGCACGAGGCCCATGCCTCCGAGGACCTGCACACAGCTGTGGGTGGCGAGGGAGGCGCAGGTGCTGGCCGCCACCTTGGCCGTGCAACTGTGGCGCGTGAAGGGGCCCCCAGCGTCGCACTCCCACGCCGCTCTTCGCACCAGCAGGCGAGCCCCCTCCAGCCGGATGGACATCTCTGCCAGCCTGTTCTGCGGGTGGTATTAAGGAAGCAGAGTTAGGAGATATAGCGAAGTAAGTCTGATGTGGATGATGTGCTTATTTATATATTTTTTTAGTTGATATCGCTCAAGAGTCCCAACTGCTCCCAACCGTCTAGGGCCAGTGAGAATATGGCATCCCCAATTGGGGTATGTTATGAGGCGGTAGCGGGGAGAAGGAGATGGAGAAGAGGAAGGTTGGCAAGTACCTGGCTATTCAAATCTTGTCATCATACACGGTTTCGATTCTGAATGGTGGTTTTTCACCAGGGCAATACTTAAGAGTATCTAGTTTATCTATACAACTGTGGTTTCTTTCGAGCAATGTGTTTGTTTTGAAGAAATCAATACAAAATCAAACTTAAAACAGTGTAATAGTAACTTATTGTTGCAATTCAGATGTCAGTGCGGCCAAATACAACAAACATTTTCTTTAGTCAATCGATGAAATTATCATATTGCCAAAAAATATTTAAGGGCCCTTGAGTTGATGTTTATCAATAAACTAGTTGTTACCGTGAAAACTCTAGGGATGTAACTTGGCTTGAATATACATAATCTGACACAGTGATCAAAACTAAAGATCTGACAGGTAAATGTTTTTTTTTTCTATTATTTTTACTTTGCGTTTCATGGCGAATTTCACTTTTGAACTCAATTTGTATTATAATTATTATTATTAAATGTCACTCAATCGTCTGTAAAAAATGTTAAAGTGGGTACCTATTTTGTCATTTTTTAAATTTGTAAATTAACATCAGTTCCAAATTTGAAAAAATTTCACTTATATTACTTATTAAAGCTTTCTGTTTTTTTATTCACCAAATATTTTTGTCTTTTTCCAATACAGATCTGAGTGTTTTGAAACATATTCAAACATACCAGGACAACGTAGAAACAATGTTTTCCTAATAAGATTTTGAATTTGTTTCTTGTTGATTTCCTTGAAAGTTTTGTTTTCGTAACAGGCACAATTTTCTATCATTTGACTTATTTGCTATGGCAAACACAGTCTCCGGTAAAAGTGTCAAATGAATTAGCAGAAAAATAGGCAAACCTGAACAGCTGAGATCTGAGCTAAAGGTGCCCCGAAGGCTTGCCTTTGCAGCGAGTAGTCTATGGCGCAGTCCAAAGCCGCCTGGGATATACCTGAGGGAAGATATCAATACTTCACATTAATAGAGCGTTAATAATCAGTATGATACATAAATGTTCATATTATGTTGCGTGACTGATGGCTGCTTTGGTCAATTAAAATGCTCAGTTAAGTAAAAAACTTACCCCTTGCGAGTAAGACTTAGGTTGGGGTGTTTTAAACCCCATCACATTTGATGACCATCAAATCGACGATCAGCGCTATTTTGAATTTTTAATAATTGAATGCTCCCCGTTAAACATGGTCACATTTGACATCTTCACAATTTAACGTATGGTGCCATTTTGTTTTTTTTTAACATTTTAATGCTCCCCGTTAAACGTTGATTCTCGGGCCGTATCAGCTTTTGATCAAATTATGATCAGCTGTCAAGGAAAACAGTTATGTTTTTATGCCTGTCGGCAAATCACAATTTGTTCAAAAGCTGAAACAGGTCTAGAATCGACGTTTAAAGGGAACCATTCAAATGTCAAAAAAACAAAATGGCGCCAATCGTTGAATTGTGACGAAATTTGACATGGTTACAATTTGATCAAAAGCTAAAGCGGCGACGATGGTTGGAAACACCCAAAGTTTAGCAAAGTATTAGTCAGTTACATTTCATCAACATTTTTTCAGTGAGCATCATAAATGTAAGGAATAAAATTGGTGTTGCTCTTGCTCCCAAAGGCGACATTATATAGCCTGGTGTCTGATTCAATAGCATGTTCACTATTTTATTTAGAATCCCCCCCACGGAGGGGAGGGCCCTGTACGCACCTAGGGCCTGAGAAGAGATGCCAATGCGGGCTTGGTCTAGTTGAGCCATGGCCATCTTGAAGCCCTCGCCCACTGCGCCCAGTACCTGATCCTGATGGACCCTCACTTCCTCGAGGGTCACGTTGCACGATGAGAGTGCCCTGGAATCAAATCAGACTACATACTGAAATAATCTTTGATAAAACTTATTGATCAATCAATTGTAATCGGAAATAAGAACATATTTATTTAAACAGCTTTGTTGAACTTAAGTAATACAAATACCAAATGCATCTTTTTTAAAGTGCAGTGTTTGTGAAAGACCACCTAGTGAGGGCTGTAAAAATAGTCAACGACACAAAGAAATTGAAAAATTAAAACCTTAGTAGGTACATATTACTAGTAACTTAAAACTAATGACAAACATAACTTAATCTCTAGTTTGCCGGAGGTGCTAATAGTCACTCGGCATTCATCATTATCTTTTCAGTCGTTTTTATCCTTTGAAACCTGCTGTTTGCATATTTAAATGAGCTGTAATCGCTTTTCAACAAAATAATTAATCCATAGAGATGTTTTACATTGCATTATGTTGGGTACAAGTCGAGTGATAAATATTTGAAGTTTGCCTGGATGAGTACGGTTGAAAAACGTCGATTTTCAAAGTGACATTACTAATTGTATTTACGGGATAACCTCGAGCAATTTTATTTTTATTTAGAAGGAAATTTATTGAGCCAATCGAAAACACAATAAAGCAACAAAAATATCTTCACATTCTTAATCAAACTTTTTACAGTGACATGTGGGAGAAAAACCCCATTTCCCTGAATATAAGTAGTTTTTCAGAAAAACCACTTACACCATTAGCATGCAAATTGGAAAAAAATACATAATTTGAGAAGGTGACATAATTGACAAAAACATCATTTTGTAAAACACAAATGAGTTATTACAATTAAAAATTACAGTCAGAAAGGTACGACGGAAGTTGTGCCATGCGGGAATCCGGCATTCCAGAGGTAAATTCTTGCACTTGTCGACTAACGTACATTAATCATCAGTTCAAGAAAAAAACATGTTTGATCAATTTCACCAAAATAAGACAAAATTGACCTTACTTCGGACACACAGACATGCCCACAACACTCTTCCATCAGTTTATCTTTTCAGTGAACTGACCTTATTCCCATGAGGTCATCTTTTGGTCCCAGCGAGACCCCCGGCGTATCCAGGGACAGGATAAAAGCTGCAACAATCAAACAAACAAACCATCAGAATACAACACAATATTATATAAAAACACATCAAGTGTATAAATAATGCGTACCCGTGATGCCCCAGTGCTTCTTGGTCTTATCCACGTTGGCAAACACGATGATGGCCTTCCCGTCTCGAGCCGAGGTGACCCACGACTTGGTCCCGTTCAGGACCCAGAAGTCTCCGTCTTTCCTCGCCACGGTCTGGATGTTGGCCACGTCGCTGCCGGCATCTGGAATCATAATGATAACAAAATCAAAACCATGAAAAAGTATTTTATTTAAGATAATGATGAATTTCCTACAAACTAATTTTTTAAGCGGTTAAAATTCACAGGCTGTTGCAAAACACAATGTTTTACAAAAACAAACTTTTGACAAATATTGTTTTCTCACACTTTACACGTGTGGTGGATTATTGGATGTGTTGGATCTCTGATGTGCCGATTAATGAGATGCTATTGTATGTAATTATGAAGGACTGCAAAAAAAAACTTAAGCTGGAATGCTGAAATGAAATAAATATCAAAATAACATCTAGAGCAAATTGATTATTTAGTCAAAGTAACACTATTTGTTCAAAAGCAAAGAAATCTTTTAGGTCTTTGCCTTACACTGAAGTGACGTATGTTGAGAGTGACACGGCAACAGGTGTCTGCATAGGCAAATGGCACTATTTAACGCAGAAATAAAAGGGAACTGTAGATAATGAATGAAGCAGGACAATAATTACGTTACCAACTAGGTTCACTGGAAGAAGGAAAGGGCATAAAGGAAAGCATAGATGATGAATGAAGTATGAAAGGTAGCAAGTATGTTACCAACTAGGTTCACTGAGAGCGAAGCAGCCCACGGTCCCTTGGGTAAACGGAAGAAGAAACTCCTCCTTCTGCCTTGCAGTACCCCTGCGGTCTAACAGGTTGGCGTACAGACAGTTGTGGATAGAGAGGATGACCCCAGTGCTGGAGCAGTGCGAGGATAGCTCTTCCACGGCCACGGAGAGGGTCAGGGTGTCCAGCCCGAGACCGGAGTAGGTCGGAGACACGCACATGCCCATCAGGCCCAGCGCACCGAGCTGCTTTATCTAACAACAAATCAAAATGATAATCATTACAAGTCAGAAATCGAGAAACTTGCTATTCTCAATGTTTGAGATGAGAGCCAGATAAATAAGAATGCTCAATTGGGCTATTATTGAACACATCAGCCAATAACAATCATGATTACCAAAGTGATTTAAGATTAGGTTGAATAAGTATTATATGAAAGCAAAAAAACATATTATAAATAACACCACAAACACCCAAGTAACCGGCAATGAAATTAATTGAAAATACATTAATACTAATGAGAAATTGCTCGTGCAAATGATGAATTGGGTCCAATATTTCTTATTGGATAAATATTAATTGAGATACATACTTTAACAGCAATTGTTAAAGAAGGTACGGATAACAACCTCCGTGACAGAATCAAAACGTTGCTTCAAATGACTATATGAACATGTTAACGGACAATTGGTCATAGGTGCGAATCCTCGAATTTCCAACCAGCCATTGGGGCTTCAATACACTGCTAGCTAAGTCCTCCATCATTGTACAAGCAACATTATCCACTTATAACGGTGATAGTATGAAGAATTAAAAAATTATCAGGTTATTCGTAACCTGGAAATATTTGTGTTCTTTTTAATAAGAGGTTTACCTGTTTGTCAGGATAGACGGCGTCCCTATCCAGCTGGGCCGCAACGGGCTGCAGCTCCCTCCGCCCAAAGTCTCGACATGTCTTCTGGACCATCAGCTGCTCGGGGCTCAGGGGGGAGTTGAAATGGCGCATCGGAACTTGAAGAGGCGCAACCCTACAGCCCAGCGACGCTGCAATATGAAAATAATAGATTGATAATGGGTAAAGGCCTTATTACAATATACTTTTGGATTCAGATTCAGATGAGCCAGTAAGGGTTCAAACTGCCTGGAGACAGTGGAACTGTGGCATCGCTGGGGAATGCCATGAGGCTGAAGGAAGTGGGGGAAGGGAAGGAGAATGGGAAGAAGAAGATTGCAAAGTACTCAGATTTAGTCACTAAGCTTAATTTATAATATGTGAGTCCGTACAAGAGTCCTAACTTAACTCATTCAGTGGAACTATGGCAATTCCGATCGGGGTAAGGCTGAAGGTAGTAGGAGGGGAATGAGATGCAGAAAAGGACGGCTTGTAAGTACCTGGCTATTACTTATTATTAGTACTTCTGGTCTCTAAACACAGCTCAAATAATTTCAAGCAATGTTTTGATTCTGTACAATAGAAACTTAAATCATATCTGAAATAGATAGGTCTGGTAGAAATCTAATATAAATTTAGTAGCACATATTTTCAACTAGATTCTTATTAGAATAGTACAATAAAACTTCATAAATGATAATATTCTGTAACATGTAATTATTAAGGTAAGTTATGTATTTGATAACAATCAGAGAAACTAAAATAAATTTGAGAAAGAAAATATTTTGTATTTTAAACTCACCGGCAATGCTCTTCAACATCGTTGCCGAGGTCATCTTGCTGCTAATGATACTTGATAAATGTACAAAAATACAATACGCAACTTAAATCTACGCAAAAAACAAACAAATTACGATAAGATAAGGTGATGTTTCTGCAGATATAACAAAAAAACAGTAGGCACAAATATTATTCTGCCTACAGAACGCTACTTCGTGAAATGAAAATGAATTTTGAGTTCTGCAAACCTAAATAGAACACATTCAGATTTTGATAACTGAAATAAGTGCTAAATCATCCGGTCTGTTATCAAGTTCAAACAGTTCAGCCATTATTATTCATGTGACATTTGAAATGTCATTTATATCTGTCAAAAATCAAAATACATCGCGTTTATAGCTTTATCTATGATTAACGCTAGAAGCTACAATCTTGGTACGCCTAGAATCAACCTTGAATGCATCAGAGTGATCAGAGAGATATTGTATTATACAGCTATAGGAGCAATAGCTGCGGTCAGGGAACACAGTTGATAATTTATAACATTTATGTTCTGTGGCATAGATTTCAACACAGACTCAGTCGGCCGGAATGGAAAACAAAACAAATGTCGTTTAATTCGAAAATGTTTGTACATGGTAAATTTGTTATAACTAATTAAATGATTTAACAAACAAAAAAATCGTCTTTTAGCTATTTTTTTAACTACCCACATAATAGTTATTATTTTTATTTTTTACTATATAATACCGCACAAAAGTTCCAACTGCTCCCAACCGTCTAGAGCCAGTGAGACAATGGCATCCCGATTAGGGTATGTTGTGAGGCTGAAGATACTGGAGGGGAGGAGAAGAAAGTTAGGAGTACCTGGCTATTAAGATCTGGTCACCAAACACGGCTAAAGCTATTTCAACGTGCCGCAAATATATTATGAGTGATTTCACAAAATATTTTCCGAAGTTCCTACCCGTAAATAAAAGACAGTTGTGGCAACACTGGAAAAACAGCTTCATCATCTGAAACTTCAGTGCACTGTGCAGTAGAAATTTTCAATTGCGATCGTTCTAGAAGTGTCCCGTGCGGTGCGTGTGAAATTTTGTGAGTTATAGTGCAGTTGTCAAAAGTATTGTTTCTTTTCGTGCTATTTGAGATAGAATAAGAAATAAGGGTCAACCCAGTTTGTGTAACAAGTATTATGCCATTTAGGAGGACCGTAAGTATTGTTTGCTGTGTAGACTTGATCCATTTTTATAACTATTTTTATTTTTCGCTTATCAGTTTCTGAATTAACCCGATTCTAACATTTTCCCATATTTAACCTTAACAACATAAATAAATTTGCCTATCTTTCGGTATTTACTTAAATCTACGCTTCCGCTTTCGGGGTTAATATATGCCTTTTTCACTTATTGTCGAGAATGTGCTCATCAATGTGTCTAATAATGTAAAATCTACATGTTTCATAATGTCAAGAGTTTCTTTTTAAGTCTCGTTGATCACCCGAGCCTCATAGCTCTCCAAATAAAAAGAGTTGCACACAAGCTGGAATTGGCACTGGTCCAATTTTTTAGAAATTCATCTCGCATCAGATTAATCTCTGTAAATGTTTCAAATCTATGGGCCGGAAGAGTTCAAATTATAAAGATTGTCCATTTTCTCTCGAATGTATTTGAAAATACCACCAGCTTCGCATTGTAAAATAATACTTCATTTTACCTGAATACCAAACATCCATTACTTATCATTGAAAGAATAATGATTTGGTTCATCTGCACAACATTGTGTTTGAAAATAGACTGTTTTTTTCAGTTCATCTAAACAATTATGTGTTGAAAATAGTTGATTCTTTGCTCCAAATAAAGAATTGTCCATTTAATTAGAATGTCCCATGTATTTGAGTGTAGTGGAGCATCCCGGCACTGTTCACATTTTAAGACTTGTCCATCTTTCGCAGGAAAGAGTGCGAAAGTACTTAACAGCGGAAACTTACCAATTCTGTCGAGTGCGTTTTTGAGTGTTGCCTGTTGTAACAGCCTGTCTGCAAGGTTAGTGTTCTTTGTTTACAACCCCTATTGCACTGTTCCTCATACATACGTTACCTACACGTTATTATTTTTATTTTTACCATGTGTGTTTCTTTACTGTCAATACTGTACCATACCATACTTAGTGAAATATCTCCACATGCTATATCAGCAGCACCGTCTGTATTAACTACACACACCACTCAAAGCATAGGAAGGCCTAGAAAATCATATTTTAAGAGCAGTGATATGAAATATACTAAATATGGACTCTTCGCTGTAGAGAATTCTATAAAATTTTGACATCTGATATATTTTTCGAAAGCAGTGCTGTTTGTTAGTTTTTGTAGTTTGGTTTTGATAACTAACACAATACATTTATAACTTATCTTATAGAAAATAAAACAATACATCAGAATCGCACAGTTGGTGCAGAGTGAATAATGGAATAGTTGTTTCAGTAAATTATTTGTTTAAAATTGTGTTAATGTTATTTTAGGAATCTTCTTAAATTCTAGGCCTTCCTATGCTTTTGTATTTTGATATTGGTTGATCCTAGGGTTTATAAACCCAAATATATCTTAACATGGAGCCACCTGTTGCCAACTGTCACAACAATAATATTGACAGAGCCAAGGAATATTTTGATTCCTGGAAGTAACCAATAAAATACCGCTACACTATTTGGGGTTATGTTTTCTAAATTACCTACAAACCAAATTTTAGATACGAAGCCTTTCTTTGTTTAAAATATGTACCCCCTGCCCTATCTTCTTATTTAATTTGATGATAAAAAGACAATTGGTACAGATATACAAACTAATCTGTGCAGTCGGGGCCGTTGCTACTTTGGAAATTGTTGATGCAAAAAAATACATGAATGTGGTTCTTTAATAATAATAATATTTGGATAATTTGAATAGCGCCGTTTTTTGTGAAAAATCACCTCAAGGGCGCTGTACAAATCTTAATTTCTACTTAATATTAATTATTAGTTTATATAAATATACAGCCACATACTTACCTGGCAAATATTAATTATTAGTTTATATAAAAATACATCAACATACTTACTTGGCAGGTTAGTTCCTCTTTTGGCCGCCTGCGTAGATAAGTTTATAGATCTGAATTTTTCTATGTTATAAAATATGTCATTTTGGAATTTGTTGTGTTAATATAGGAGTAATCGTAGAACTAACCCATATCAGAGTAGAAGGTTTGGTTCTGTAGAATTTAGGTCAAGGCTTGTGTGAAAAGGTTCACTCGCTGTATATATTTGTTTGGGCGGGTGCTTGTTTGCTTTGTTGTTATATTATGAATATAAATATAAGGTGTTTCTGGAATTCTTGTCTTTTTTGTACTGTTTCTATAGGAGAATAAACTGATTTATACCATTTTATTATCATTTGTATCACCGTTCTACCCATTTGTAAGAAAACTGACATCCTTAACGCCCCAATCGGGCCAAAATAAAATTGATAATACATTCAATAAAAGCATTCTGATATTTCAAAAGTTAAATCGATTTTATCCGAAGTAAGGGAACATTGAGCTTACTTCGGGCACGCCAGACAAATGACTCTTCAGTGGGGTAAATCGGTTTCGGGTGAAATGTGGTCAATCTTTTCCAAATATCGACGGTTTTTTGTGTTTCAATGTTTGTGTGGAGATATTTATTAAAAAAAATAACAAAGATCACTTGGATCCTTATGATTTTAAAAGTCTTCATAAAGTGGTACTTATACCTGTTTGATTTTAAATAAAGGTTTTGCAAATTCTTTTATTATCAATCATTATCTTTGTACTTTTTATGATTGTTGTATTTATTTTTTGAAGTTTAGGATTGAAGAGGCGTACATTGTGTTAAATAAAGTTGGTCTGAGCTACCCAGCTTCCCAATTATCTATTTTCCAATATTCCCTATGAATAAGCTGTTACATTTATAATGTGGATAGTTCTCTACAAGTTTTCTTAGAACATTTCTTGCCTTTCGCAGATTTATATTCTTGTCCTGAATTTTTTAAATATTTTTCTTTGTGCTGCTTTTCGTTCTTCTGGATTTTGACGTTTTCTTGATTTTTTTTACGCGTTTCTCTTTCCTCAGGAATTAATTAATTTCTTAGGTTAGCTGTAGCTATCGTATATATCGCGGCTGTGGATCTTCCACCTTCATTGCTCGAGCCACTGGCTGATCTTTCAATCTCCGGAATGTAATTACCATCTAAAAGTTAAAAATAATATTAAAAACCAAAGGGGTCCAGGTAGCGTGTTAGTTTAAAGTAACCAAGTGATATAATGTATTTTTGTTTCGTTGCGTTTATGTTATAATTTGGTACAGTATACATGTAAGATTAGTAAAATGATTTTTTTGTCTAATTAATAAGACACTTAGGCCATCAAACACAAGTTACAAAGTGACGTTCCGTTCTCATACAAAATGTAAGGAAAGTGAGATTATAAAAATTTCACATTGAATATTTTTGATTTTGTAATTTATCAACAATGTAAAAACTTAACTTGCATAAGTATTAAGACTAAGGGATATTTTTTCACTTACCATCATCGGAATCGCTATTAAACAACTCATCTGCAACGGTTTTATCCAAATTTTCTCTTAACATCTCGTCAGTCAACCATTGTCACTTGAACCTGTCACTACCATGAAATATTTTATGTAAACTTTCTATAATCTCACTTTCCTTACATTTTGTATGAGATTGGAACTTCACTTTGTAAGATCTTCACTTTGTGGATCGGATAGAGGAATATGCACTGGTTCCTCGGAGCACCTTCCATTGAAATACCAGTAGAACAGGGACAGGATTCTCACCTGACGTCTTTGCTCCAAAGATAGCAATCCGTTTGTTAAGATAGGAGAATCTATCAAACGGACCGCCCGTTTCTGCACAGAGTCGAGGGTTTTTCAGGTATTTAGGGTCTCCAGACCAGAGGTGGCTGCCAAATTCAACAGTGGGGCGCACTTGCGATTTGTACAAGGTCAGCAATTGTGTACTGTCAAAGTATCTGCGGGCCCTGTACAGTACGCCCAACTTGTGAGAGATGACACTTCTAGGCATTATCTGTCCAGTGGCGGTGAAGCTGGCGTAATTTGAGTATCGCAACGCGGCGGACGGCGACAGGACAGGTTCCTTAAATCACGACCGAAGTACTTGCGTTTTCGCCAAACTGTTTCCACGAATGCAACGCATACCAACGGTAGAATGCATTTTATCGAGAAGAGTATCGCGCTGCATTTAAACACGATTGTGCAATAATAGAGGTCGTTTTAAATAGCTGTAATCGTGCGAGGCGTCGCATGTTGTTTTATACGTCAAAGAGGAGATCAAATGAGGCGATCCAACCAGTCAATGGAGCTGCATCGACCTTAGATATCTTTAGGTCTACCTTGGAGTAACAATGTATGGAGAGAGAGCTAATTATTTTTACCCAACCTATACAAACTTGCGATAAATCACTTTCTCCGGGTTTTTACGTCCTACACCATAAGAGAGAAAGAGACAACAAATATAACACACCGCTTCTATGTACTGTCACGACGATCTTGGGCTCCTGGGTCACCGCGGTACTCCGCCCACATTTTTTATTATAATAATATTTGGATAATTTGTATAGCGCCGTTTATGTGAAAAATCACCTCAAGGGCGCTGTACAAATCTTAATATCTACTTAATATTAATTTTTAGTTTATATACTAAACTTGACACAACTAAACGGTTTTTTTTAGGTTATATGCTATATTTTTGTTGATGACAATACTGTGAAAAAGTGGTTGTACGTATCTTTAGGTGTACATATACACAATTCAACGAATATCTCTCAACGTGGGTACAAGAGTTAGCGTAATACCAGCACACGTGTATTATCCTTCGCATTACTTCTTACTTTATATCCATATAACTCCTTCTGATATATCTTATCTTATTGTATGAGGGATGTAAATAAATACATTCAGTTTCTTTTGTTGCACTATGCATGTAACTACACGATTTTTTACCTTACCTTATTTAATGTATAAGATTTACATGCATCTATTTTATTATCATCTAGTCTCTTTTGTTATACTAGATTAATTGTTATGTTTATCTACATGCATTTCTACTGTACCACTATTATTCATCTCTTAAATTATTTGGTGAATAACTATATTTTTGAGATCTTTTAAAATAAATAAATTTACCAACCAGCAGCTGAGGTTCGTGAACATTCATAGATAAGTTCTCCTTAAAATCGTAAACATGCAGAGGATAGAAAGAATTAAGAAACTTACTACTTTGAAGTCCTGCGCCTGCCAGAGTCCGGTCCATGTTTGCCCTACCTTTGAAGATAGTTGAAGGAACGTCTCGATGCCATTTCGTGATAGTATTACATCAATACCACCACGCCTCGGTGAATTGACATAAACTTTTACGCTATTAATCCACTGTCACCACAAAGTATTTTAGTTTTTTTTCAAAATACACTTGTTTAATCACTACACAATTGATTTACGAAAAAAACTGTAGTGTATGTTAATAATTCGCACTGAATACGCACGGAAAAACGAATCATTTTGATCAAATTTAACCGGTTTTGACACACAGTATTGTCGTTTTTTTTTTTTAAACACACTTGTTTAATCACTGAAAAATTGATTTACGATAAAACTGTAGTGTATGTCAATCATCCACACTGAATACGCACGGAAAAACGAATCATTTTGATCAAATTTAACCGGTTTTAAAGAAATACAAACAACAGCGGGCACGTGCCCGCCCCACGTCGGCAAGGGAAAACGTAAACTGAAGAATATTTCTCTTTTTTTTCCGATAGGGGTGTGTTATGACGGTGAATACTTCAGTAAAGTGCCATCTATGGCCAATATACGTTACCGGCCGACTTGGACAGTAAAGTGCCATCTATGGTCAATATAGTAAAGTAACATCTATAAGGTAAAGTAACCTCAACTGTTGGTTGGTAAATTGATATATTTATTTAAAAATAGAGTTATTCACCAAATAATTGAAGAGATGAATAATAGTTATACAGTAGAAATGAATGTAGACAAACATATTAATTAATCTAGTATATAGAGACTAGATGGTAATACAACAGATGACGGCCTCCATGGCCGAGTGGTAAGACGCTCGACTGCGAATCCAAAGGTCGCGGGTTCAAACCCGGCGTGCTCAAATAATTTTTATTTCATTACATTATTACACACATTTAATTTTTATAAAATAATATAAATTATATTTGCGGCACGTTCCAATCCAAATATTGCAATCATATCCGTTTGTCAAGATGGATGAATCTATCAAACATTCCCGGGTCATGAATAACGTGACAATATTTGAAAAACTCCTACTGCCATCACAATAAGCGGAAGATGCTGCTTGTGCAATGATGGAGGACTTAGCTAGCAGGGGAATTAAACTCACGACGCCCGGGTGGGAATCCGATGCGTTTGTCCACTCAACCACTAACCGGTAACGGTTCAATTATTTCTCTAAACCGGGACTGGATAATTCACAATACACAAGTGTTCTGATTCGTCGCAAAATTATCCTTGGAACAAATTGCACGCAAACAAAACTTTCTGAAATAATTCCTACGCTGACAAGATTATTCTTGGAAGATATAAAATCAGCTCGGTAGGAGTAGCTAGCTTCCCAAGGCAGTGTAGTCAGTTTTTGATGATTTTTGCCGGACTCGGCAGACCTGGGCGTGGCTAGGACTAGGGCTAGGGTATTTATACATCCATTCATAGCACATGTCGACATAATGTTTTTGTTTATTCGTACAACCACTTTTTCACAGTATTGTTATCAACAAAAATACAGCATATAACCTAAAAAACCGTCTAGTTGTGTCCAGTTTAGTCGCAAATCAAAACGTGTGGGCGGAGTCCCCGGAGACGCGGGAGACCAAGATCATCCTCACAGTACATATAAGCGGTGTGTTATTTTTTGTCTCTTTCCCTCTCATGGTGTGCGACGTAAAAACCCGGGGAAAGCGATTTATCGCAAGTTTGTATAGGTTGGGTAAAAAGAATTAGCTCGCTCTCCATACATTGTTACTCCAAGGTATAATCATTGTTCTTTGTCTCTGAAAAATAACTAAAATACTTGTTAGGGGAGTATCAGTATTTTGCGCAGCATCTTAAAGAATACAACTGGACCAAATAGACGCCTTTAGAATTCTGTTTTCGCTTCGTGGTTTAGTTCATATGTCATTGGTAAACATTCCTTATAAGCGGCTTATTCTTGCAGAGCAGTTGGACCGCGGCCAGCCCTTCTTCAGATCCGTCCACACGCGAATTCGTCGCACCAAACTGCGTTTCTTCTGTGAAACGTCTCTTGGCATCCGAACTAGTGATTCATCTTCAATTCATTATTATCGGGGCTGATCTCAAATGGACCATCAGTTCTCGTTAAATGATGTCGGAACTTTATTTATTTATTTATCTTAAGTTAGATCACATCATTGTGTGTTCTAATATAAAAGATTTAATGCATACTCGTATACACAGACATGATTTTTTAAAACATATTTTTCTGATGACATTTTTTAAACTTAAAATTTAAAAAATATATATATCGGGTTACAACAAAATGAACATTCAATATGCCAACATTAATGGTTATGGAAAACAAATTTTCTCAATTCTTTTTTAAATTGACGAACATTGTCTATTGTAGTGATTTTTGATGGAATTTGAATTTTACTACTATATAGTTGGACGGCCATGTACCGACATGAGAGATTTCTGTGTGCTTGATTTTTTTCTTGTTGGCAATGTAATTAATTTTGCATTTCTCGTCCCATGTCTTTGTGCTTATTTGTTTCGTCAATCTATAGATCGGCCAGTTGGTCGAGCGGTCCAAAGCGTCGGGCTCCCACACAGACGTCGCTAATTCAATCCTTTGTTTAGTTGACGGCCTCCGTGGTCTAGTGGTTAAGAGGCTCGACTACGACGAATCCAGAGGTCGGGGGTTCAAATTCCAGCGTGCGCAATTACATTTCAACTAATCGAAATGTGTTATTTCACATTTAATTAATATATTGTATAATAATAATGAATATATTTGCGGCACGTTCCAGAGTGGTAGATACTCTAAGTATCGCCCTGGTGAAAGACCACCATTCAGAATCTAAACGTTGCTTGAAATGGCTTTAGCCGTGTTTGGTGACGAGATCTCGATAACCCAACCTTCATCTTTCCCATCTCCTTCCATTACCCACTACCTTCAGACTCACAATATCTACGACTATGGCATCCCCAATTGGAATATGTTGTGAGACTAAAGGTAACGGGTAGGGGAAGAAGATGGAGAAAGAGAAGGTTTGGAAGTACCCGGCTATTCAGATCTGGTCACCAAACACGGCTAAAGCCATTTCAAGCCACGTTTCGATTTTGAATGATTCTTTAACCCAAAAAAAAAAAAAATAATAATTTTAAATAAAAATATGAGATCGATTAAAATGCCACTTTTTAATAAGGTCCTAATGAACGAATTGGTTAAGGCTTTACTCCCGGATAGAGTAGAGGGTTCGAGTCTCGATTGTGACAGTTGTCTTTTTATTTTCTGTCTTTTTCTGTTTCATATTTGTGTTTTAGACTATTGATATTATTTAAATATTAAAAAAAACAAGCAT
The DNA here is from genome assembly GCA_022651775.1 of Drusus annulatus. Lineage (NCBI taxonomy): Eukaryota > Metazoa > Arthropoda > Insecta > Trichoptera > Limnephilidae > Drusus > Drusus annulatus. Next base: position 515,925 of record JAGWCC010000400.1, on the reverse strand, counting down.
TAATGCTTTAAAGATAATTCTAATTTCAATGATAGTATATAGTACAAAAAAAAGTTTTACTCTATTATTCTTAAGGAGTTCATTCCGGGAAGGACTAAATAAAGTATAAAACAAAGCGCCCTTGAGGTGATTTTCCCACAAAAACGGCGCTACAAAAGTTATCCATTTATTATTATTTATTATAAAAAGGAATAATAATTTTACAAAGACATACAAATTTTGAAGGGGATTTACAAAAGAAAAGGGAACAAACGAGTAAATACATTCAAAAGAGACCTATAAGGTTTTCCAGAAAGGATGTTTCTAGCGTTGTGACCGCTCTGTGCGAACTACTACAAAGAACTACTTCATTTTGTGGCAGTTTACATTTCAATTGAAGTTGGACTTCAAAGACTACAAAGAAGTGCTTCATTTTAAGTACTTCAATTGATGTTCGATTTCAAAGACTACAAAAAACTACTGCATTTTGCGGCAGCGCACACAGCGCACAATTGAAGTCGACTACAAAGATTCTCGGGGAGAAACTTTTGTTGATTTGATAGTACTTTTCGATTTTAGATCTCTACCGACTAGTACTATTTTTTGGCGAGTTCGACTTCAATTGAAGTGTTCACCGCGAAGGGTTCATCTTAAAGAACTAGCAGTCCGTAAAACATTCACAAAACTTTGAAGTTTTTCCCAACGCTAGATATATCACTGATTTATTATTGTTGAGAAAATATCCTTCAAGTGCTTTTACCAATATTTTTTGTTCGCAACTGGGAGGTTTAATTCATTGGTCAATTCGTTGTGTTGTAAGATACGCACATGTATCAGATAGTTTTAGCTAGGCGCTGGTAGCTATGTGCGGGCTGTTGTGTTTTAGTTCGGGTGGTTATATATAGATGTCGGCACCTGTCTTGACCGAGGCGGGTATTTCCCCTTACTCCCGCAACTGCCCAGGCCTCAGTGGCCAGTATAGTTTAGTATGGTCACAGCTAGCGTTGGGAAAAACTTCAAAGTTTTGTGAACGCTTCAGGAACTGCTAGTTCTGTAAAATGAACCCTTCACGGTGAACCTTCAATTGAAGTGCCACAGAAATTCTGATTTCAAGGCAGCCCAAGCTTTATATAAACCCGTTAGAAGCGGCCGTATGAAATTTGCAAACTATAGTAGCGCCATCTAAGAGGGAAATGTAAAAGTATAACAATTATTGTTAGTAAATAATTTTAATATTGTTATAAAAGTTTAAATTGAAAATGAACAGTTATTATTAAATAAAATAAATAATTAAATGTTATATTATGATCAAAACAACACATGAAAAAACTAGTGTCCCACGCCAGACAAAACAAGCAAAGAAATCGAAGTTTGTAATTCTTTTAGAAAATTAAAAGAAACTGTCACCAAAGTCCAACAAAAAATATCACAACAATATCCCCGTATAAAATCATGAACAAATAAAACACACCAAAACACGTCGAACTGCGGATTGTGCGATCGTGTGAACGAATAACTACAATTGAAGTGAACTAAAATTGAACTGTGGATGGTGCGATACTACAAACGTTCGAACGAACAAAGAACTATAATTGAAGTTTTCGAAGTAAACTGCAAATGAGCATAGATGGCGCGATCTTGCGAGTGGAACTACCAACTTCAATTGAAGTCTTTGTTCAATGAAAAATGAATGAAGTTTGAACTGCCGTAAAATGAAGTAGTTCTTTGTAGTAGTTCGCACGGAGCGGTCACAACGCTAGTCACAGCCACTGGAGTCAGGAAATAACAGAGATGCCGTAGCATCTGGATTTCGCTAGTGCGAGACGAAGCAGTGTTTCGTCTGTGTAAAATCTAAAATTGTATGGAAAATCTCATGATAGGTTATTTCTTGCAGTCAATCGTTTTCGACTTGTTTATTTATGTATTCTTATTGTATACGCCCGAGAGGGCTTTTACATTAAAGGTTTACAGTTGACAGTGAAAAAATAAGAATTATATGCACAAGCAAAATAAGGAATAGTTGTAGAGTAGTAAAAAATAGTATTTGAATACATAAAAATATTATTGATTGAAGAAATATGATGTTATAGCCTTCTTGTATCTACATTCCGTGCAGTTAAATACATCAGCCACCTCTGCGTATGTATTACCAACTACGTGCAATCTAGGTACAAGCAAGTATCTGAAAGACTCAGTCCTGATGTTATTGTTACAGCTAAATAAAATTTTGGATCCTGTAGTTCTCGTTGGTGTGTGAAAGGAAATAAGGTTCAATAAATCAGGGCTGTCTATAATACCACTGACAATTTTATAAATAATAGTCAAGTCAAAAATAATTCTTCGATCTGAAAGTTTTAATGAATGTAATTCTTTCATCAAGTAGTTATAGTTAATATTTTCAATGGGAAAATTAAGTTTATAGTTTATATATCTAAGAAATTTACGTTGAATTTTCTCGATGGAGTCAGAGTGGATTTTATAGTTAGGGGACCAGATAGAAGAATTATATTCCACTTGACTACGAACTAAAGATGAATACAGTATTTTGAGTGTAGAAATATTCCTAAAGTCTCTGGCATTTCTGAGAATGAAGTCAAGCATTTTTAATCCTTTGGTTATAATTGAGTTGATATGTAAAATAAAGTTGAATTTAGTATTTAAAATTATGCCAATATCATTGATTTCATTGACAGGATAAAGGAGAGTATTGTTGAGATATTATTATTATTGAGATGTTACAAGACAGCATTTTGTCGTGTTCCTCTCTTGCTGGAGGTCGAAATCAACCATGGATAATAATATCTGTGTGCGCAAGGAAGAACGGAATTAGTCGATAAACGCAGATGTTCAGGAGATCCAAAACAAAATTTAGGAGTTTTTTTGTTGTTGTATATAATCATGTCATATGTCACATGTCCTTTTTCAATAAATAATGACACATTATTTTATTTTCTGACTCATCTTATTTTTCCTTGCTAGATGTGTATCTAAGGAACAATTCTGCATACTCGGAACTTGAATTTTTTTTACTCATTTCGTTCTTATTTGAAAATCTAAGGAAATGAAGTAACGCGGATATTTTTTTCTATTAACAATCCCGTTTCGAAGGGGGGTTCTAATGTCACCCCGAACGACAGTTTTGTGCGACATCTTAGATAAAAAAATACTGAAATATTATGAATATACTTACCATACCAAAAACAAATTACCTAAGATTATGTCACGATAACGCTTTAATAAGCAAGATCGAATCCTTCGGAGCGTACGTTCGATTTTTACTTTCAGATACGGAAAGGTTAAGAGGAACACACTCGGGTCTTGTTTTATAAAAAAAATGTATTGGATTCACTGCAAAAAAAACTCATAATTTGACGTAAAAAAATATTAACCAACTAACCATCACGCCGTTTGCCGCAGGGGTAGACAGAGAGGACGGACCGTCATATAACTCTGTCTTGGCACACACTAATTGCTTCATTCACATTCATTAATCGTCTCATACATACTTTTCTGTTATTCTGGCTCTTCACATGACCCGATTCAAGTATTTGATTTACTTGATCGTGCCATCTGTTCCTCGGGCGTCTTCGACTTCTTCTTCCATTCATTTTCGCATCATATATTCTTTTAACACTCCTTTCTTTGTTTATTCGCTCTACATGCCCAAACCATCTGAGCGTCCCTTTGTTGATCCTATTCATTACGCTTACATCAGCCTTACATTCTTTCCCGATATCCACATTTTTAATACGGTCACATATGGTTTTACCGCACATATGTCTTAGGGATCTCATTTCCACAGCATTAAGTCTACTTTTATCCTTCCTCTGCCAGTTCCATGCCTCACTGCTATACATCAGGGTTGTTGTAAGCACTCCATTGTGGATTGCTAAGTTTGCTTCTTTGGACATTTTTTTATTGGCGCCAACAGCGTTCACTCCTGCATTAATGGAGTTTCCTGCATTCACCCTTCTTTCAATATCCTTATCAGCCTTTCCATCTCTCTAGAACATACTTCCTAAATACACAAACTCATCCACTTGCTCCAAGTATTCATCATTCACAACTATATTGCACGCTGTTTGCGTACTCTCTCTTCCCGCACTGTTTAATCGTTATTAGTTATTCTTGAGTGCATCGCGTTGCAGTCAGGAAGTGCACTTTAAACCTGAGTTTACGTTTACCCAGCCCGTTGCTTGTAAATTCAACTAACAACATCGCATGACATAATCTCCGGCGGATGACTGCACCGCTGCATTTGTTCAATGAATGTTTGTGGAACTCTCGTACACGGCACGTTATAAAGTCGCTTGGAATTGGTTTATTAATCTATCTAATTGAATTATTTTATACCAAACTTATCAGCGACATTTATAGAAAAACATTATGAAATATTCCGACACGAGGCGAAAAAAATAAAATGCACGAAATCGTCGCAAGGAAAAAAATGAACATACAAACATCGGTCGCCAGATTACGAAACTTTAATAATATTAAAGTAAATGACGTTTACAATTGACTAAAAATAATTTCCTTTGTCATCAGTTACAAATTTTCAAATTTGTAACTGATGTTAATTGCAATCAACAATTTTAAAATATAAAGTTTTCAAATTCCTACCAACCTAATAAAGTACCTACCCATAATGTATTTTAACAGACATTATCCTACATTTGAAAAGGAACTATTTTTTTTCCTGGCAAGTCAAGTTGCATCCTTAGATGAATTAAATAATGTAGATACGTTACCGAGACAACGCGCGTGAATGTACTAAACCAAGTCAGAGAGACATACCTGAGATTTACTGCGTTGAGTATCACACAAACATTCGTTCGACAGACAAGCTGTCACGGGAAAACGGGAGCTCTTCAACCGAAGTAATGTGAGATAGCGCATGCAGATATACATAGGTGTGTGGAAGACAACCGTTTCCGTACGTCGTACTCTACGTGGCTAGTCGCTCAGTAAGTTCGTCGGGGAAGAGAGATTATAACAGTAACGCGGGACGTTCACATAGTTATCTCATCCGTACACACACCTTCTGTTTAGTATTGCTATCCTTTTCATAAGCGTTATGAGCCTTGAAACTTAAATCAAGACCGTGCCACATTTATCGTTCGATTAGTATGAATATGACGCGTCCCGTATTTTATGTCTGGATTTTTCACGGGTTATAAAATAAATACCTAACACATTTTTTTGATGTATATGTATTAACCCTTGTTTAAAATATGAGAGAATTTTGGTGCAGATTTCGGGTTATTCCTTTCTACCTTTTCACGTTCGATGTATTTACTATGGAAGATTTTATTAGTTATCTAGGTAAGGCAAAATAAATATTCAATACATCGCATATACTACACAATACAACGAATTACCCAAATAATCAAAACTCCCAGTTGCGAACTAAAAAATATTGACAAAAGCACTTAAAGGATATTTTCTCGACAACTTTATGATTCAGTGATATCCTTTCTGTAAAACATTAATGCGTAGAATATCTCTCCTATTGTATTTATGATGTTTATTCAATCTTTAATCTTATGCATCTCTTTTTAATGTATTTGCTCGTTTGTTCCCCTTTCTTTTGTGCTACATTTGAAATTTTTATGTCTTTGCAAAAATATTATTTATTTTTTTATTAAATAATTTTGCCCTTCCCGGAAATAGTTTTTTTTTAACTCCTTGGGAATAATATACCTAGAAATGTTTTTTTTATACTATATTAACATTTTGATAAAAAAGAATGAATATAAATTCTTGAAGTTATAATGTAAAGTAACGTGTTTGAAGAAAGGAAAATTTGTAGAACCTTAAGGCAGTCACACATAAAATTCTTTAATACCCCAGCCTATAAAACCGCTTACGGACAAAAAAGTTTTAAGGACAACGCCGTTAAGCTATTCAATTCTCTGCCCAGCACCATCAGAAACATACAAACCAAAAGCTCATTTAAAAGCAATATCATTACTCACCTTAAAAACCAAGTTTAATTTAGTTCTTGATATGTAGATTCTATATCTTCAAATTTGTCAAGTAAAAAAAGCATCGTTGAACAGTAATGCAAATGTGGAGCAATAATAAAAAGGCAATGAAGTAATAATAATGAAATCTTATGTGTAAGTCAGTAGTTATAAGTTATACTCAGTAGTAATTTACAAGCTATAAGTCCTTATTGTAAGTCACTAGTTGAAAATATTAGTTGTAAGCCATTAGTAATACATCTTAACTGTAAGATATTAGTTATAAGCTTAAGTGATAAATTATAGGTTAGATAAATTAATTTGTAAAGCGCCCTTGAGGTGATTTTCCACAAAAACGGCGCTATAAAAGTTATCTATTATTATTGTCATTTACTTATATTATTTTTATTATGTATGTACTATATTTTCGATATTAACATGTTACTATGTAGCTAAAAAACCACTTTTGCAAATTGCCATCCCAACACAGGCTTATGCCTAGTGGAATGGGCAATTATACCAACCAACAACAAAAATGTATTGTTAAGTAAAATAATAAATAAAAATAAATAAAACATTCGTGGTTAGAAGCGAGTGTTAGGCGCTTGAAAGACCGACATGTTTATTTAATGACTGTAAACAATAATAATTTGGAACCGTCCACTAATGCAGTGTCGATACTTTGGTGTTAAATGGATTTAGCTGTAGGTATGTTTGGTACTCAGCTGGAAAATGAGCTCTTCCAGTAAGTCCCGGCGCATGCATTGCCCAAACAAAATAATATTCCGATTCTAATTATACTCCTACCGGACTGTATGACTGGAGTATGGACTCCTCCTGACTCAACAACTTCGTGTGAAGATGTTTTACTCTCGACTTTCTGCAATTTACATCACTTTAGTAACACAAAGTATTTATTAGCAAAGGTAAATCGACAGGTGTGTGTCTTAGATGAATTAAATGATGTAGATACGTTACTGAGACAACGCCCGTGAATGTACTAAACCGAGTCCGCGAGACATACCTGAGATTCACTGCGTTTAGTATCACACAAACATTTGTTTGACAGACAAGCTGTCACGGGAAAACGGGAGCTCTTCAACCGAAATAATGTGAGATAGCGAATGCAGATATACTCGTACATAGGTGTGTGGAAGACAACCGTTTCCGTACGTCGTACTCTACTTGGCTAGTCGCTCAGTAAGTTCGTCGGGGAAGAGATATTATAAGATGTAAAACTCGATTTTGGCAAATTGTGGGTTAGACGCTTTCTGCATAACAACGTCAATTTGATATTGCTTATGAAAGCGTTTTCATGAAATAATCTCAGGTAAATTGTGTTTGGTAATACTTAGAGAGAAGTATATTCATAATATTTCAGTCAATCGATAGTTCAATCTAAGAGATATCGCCCAAAACTCTCTTTTGGGGTGACATGAAAATCCCCTTCTGAAGAGTGTTAATAAGAATATAATACAGGGTAATAAAGATATATATATATATATATATATATAAATATATATATTTAAAGAAAAGCCGATGCGTGGGTATTATTGAGATTATGTCGCACTTTTTTAGGGTTTAAATCAGAGGTTCTCAAACTTTTTTGTCCCGTAGACCACTTGCTGATTTTTTCTATTTTGTATAGACCCCCTGCTTGAAGTCGAACTCGCCAAAAAATAGTACTAGTCGGTAGAGATTTCAAATCGAAAAGTGCTAGCAAATCAACAAAAATTACTCTCCGAAAAAAAAGCACTAGTCGGTAGAGATTTGAAATCGAAAAGTACTAGCAAATCGACAAAATATCCTCCCTAAAAAAGTTCTAGCAAACCAGCAAAATTTACCCTTCGAAAAAAAGCTCTAGTCTGTAGTCTGTGTACAAGTACTTCATTGAAGTCCGATTTCAATTGAAATATATCAACTGCCGCAAAATGAAGTAGTTCTTTGAATTTTGCGGGAAGCCAACATTTTGGTGACGGCCTGCCTAAATGGAATCCACTCTCGTGGACCCCCATTTACATCTCATGCACCCCCAATTTTATTTTTCATTGACGTGGACCCCCTGCAGATCGGAATTGATCCCTAGGGGTCGATATAGACCACTTTGGGAATGACTGGTTTAAATGATAGTTTTAAACTCAGAAAAATTACACTACTGTTTAAAAAATGGATAAATTTAAATAATAAAAAATAATTTCAAATAAAAAAGGATAAATAAATTATAATCAACAGAAAAATTACACTAATGTTTAAAAAGGGATAAATTATAGAAATGTGGTTAGTGGATTTTTTTTCATTACTTTGTTTTGATCTTAATGGCGTGAGAGCGTTAGTCTTCCTCAAAAAATAGTGACATAAAATATATATTTGCCCACGCCGGGTTTGAACCCGCGACCTTCGGATTTGTAGTCGAGCGTCTTACGTAATTACGTGTTTGGGTGGGAAGAAACACAATAAGACAAGATAAGAGCTAGGATTGCTAAGCTTATTAACCCCTTCAAACCCAGTGTTGATTTAAATTAACACGGGATTTTTTCCTCGTAACCCACCGCGATTTCACAAAGTTCCGAATATCTACCGCTTATGCCCACCCTTGGAGTAACAATGTATGGAGAGAGAGCTAATTATTTTTACCCAACCTCTACAAACTTGCGATAAATAACTTTCTCCGGGTTTTTACGTCGTACACCATGAGAGAGAAAGAGACAACAAATATAATACACCGCTTCTATGTACTGTCGCGATGATCTTGGGCTCCTGGATCACCGCGGGTCTCCCCTCACATTTTTTTATTATTATGCCACTAAAATTGACACAACTAAACGGTTTTTTAGATTATATGCTATATTTTTGTTGATAACAATGCTGTGAAAAAGTGGTTATACGAATAAACAAAAACATTATGTCGATATGTGATTTGAATGCATGTATAAATACCCTAACCTTAGTCTTAGCCACGCCCAGGTCCGCCGAGTCAGGTAAAAATCATCAAAAACTGACTACGCTGCCTTGGATAGATACCACTCTACATACTCTAAGTGCCCACCCCTGAATAGCGCGACGGTTGGTTGATTGATTATAAGTTATACTGATAAGTAATTTGCTCATTTAGCGATGTTTTCATGCACCCCTGGCCACCGTGGGCAGTGTGAACTGTACAATGTGTGATTCTCTACGGAAATGTCGCTAATCAGTTGGTAAGGTCACCCCGTCAGGCGGTAGGTCTCTCCACTGCGGCAGAGCATTGTGTGAAGCAATTAACTCTGCGTGAATTACGTGCATCGTTACATCATTTATCAGCCACATACTTGTAGTATATGGAACTGATTGTTAACCGTGAAATATCACGGGATGTAACTTTACTTGCCATTAAAAAATATCAGGTACTTCAATCCACCCATTTCAAATATAAAATATTGCTGAAATAATAATAATAATAATAATATTTGGACGATTTGTATAGCGCCGTTTTTGTGAAAAATCACCTCAAGGGCGCTGTGAAGATCTTATTTTCTATCGTTACATATTAATTCCTACACTATGGGTAGGTACTTTATTAGGTAGGTAGGAATTTGAATTTAAATATGATAATTTAAACTTTGTGGTAAGACATAATTAAATTTTAAGTAAAAGTAACTTTGTTTTGACACCACTTTATTAGATACATATACCAACCGGTTTCGGCTCTACCTGAAACTTCTTCAGGGTTGAACAAATATGTATTGCAAATATGTAACTAATACATATTTGTTCAACCCTTAAGAAGGTTTAGGTAGACCCGAAACCGGTTGGTATATGTATCTAATAAAGTGGTGTCGGAATTAAAATTTAATGATAATTTCAATTGACATCAGTTACAAATTTGAAAAGTTCACACTCGTGCAGTCGTATGTAGTCGCAAAAGGAAATTATTATATTGTCCGATAGATATTATGTAATTTATATATATAAGTCTCCATAGTATAGCAAGTACGATGTTTCGCTACATTATGTGTCTATATTTATACGGCCTCAGTGGTCGGGTGGTAAGACGCTCTACTACGAATCCAGAGGTCGCGGGTTCACGTCCGGCGTGCGAAAATAAATTGTATTTAATTAATATGTGTCATATCACATGTGATTATTATAAAATAATATATAGTATATTTGCGGCCAAAGTTATTTTTAAATGTAACAAAAATATCAGGACTGAGTCATTTAGATACTCGCTTTAGATTGCATACAGTGGGTAATTCTTTCGCTGAGATAGTAGATATATTCAACTGCACTGAATCTAGTTACAAGAAGGCTATAGTAGCATACCTCTTTCGAAATTATTAATGTTAATTTATTGCATTATAATATTTCTATAAAATTTATGTTTTTGGGTGCTAATCATTTACTCTATGTTATTTTTATGTCACTATTATTTTATATTGTGTATAAAATAAAAGCCGATAAGGGCGTATATAATCAAATAAATAAATACATGTTGAGACCGTATCGTCACCAGGGTCAATCAAACGATATCCCAATCGTAATTGACAGATGAATTTGACTGTCGATTCTAAGCAGATAGACTCCTGAATTAGACCGGCTAGTTCTCGATACTTTGTTTCTATGCTAGCTTTGCCAAGCGCCTTGTCGCTTTGAATGATCACTGATCACTGTGTTAAGAGGAAGCTGTCAATATGGTCCCTTTTTGGCTTTATATTACAAGAAATACCACAAATGATTTATCTGTAAATTCTACACGGGTAGTTAGTAAAATATCTAAGGCTCCCTGTGAACATTTTTTTTTAACTGTAATATTTTAAATTCTATATGAAATGCAAACTACAATTTTACGAAGAACGTTCGAAAATGCCTTTTCTGGCTTTCTACCTACGCCTATTACAAACATTTTTACTTAAAATCCTTCCATAATCTCAGAGTAAATAAAGTAAAGTATTCTGTAAATAAATTTAAAACACTCCAGAGTAACTAGATTTTTACTGTAATTAGCTCAAACTCTCTGCATTTTTTAATTCTCGTCCGCCATACTAAATTTGTATGGAATTCTAACGCCGCCTAATCTCTCTTATAAACAATGGAATATCGCAATTCTCTTCAGTCTCGAGCTAGCTTCGGCACGGAGAGGGTGTACTTGATTTTTCGACATTTTAATTCGTTTTCGAACGACGAAAAAGCAAGGAAACTGGGGTTATTAAAAAAAAACCAGCTAAAGGATATGTAGAAATTAAATTATTATATATATTGAATAAATTCAAATCTTTCTGTAGGTACTGTCTTTATTTTTTTTCAGTTATTAAAAATGAGAAAGAACAAAGGTAATATTGTGTACAGTGCGCAAAACAAAAAGACGAACAAGGTAATAATAATATCAAAATACATAATTTGGGCGGTGCGATTTTTTTAGTTTTCTACCGATTAGGTTGACGGCCTCCATGGTCGAGTGGTAAGACGCTCGACTAAGAATCCAAAGGTCGCGGGTTCAAACCCGGCGTGCGCCAATAACTTGTATTCAATTAATATGTGTCATAACACATTTAATTCATATGAACATAGTACAAAGTATATTTGCGGAACGTTCCAGAGTGGTAGATACTCTAAGTATCGCCCTGGTGAAAGACCACCATTCAGAATCGAAACGTTGCTTGAAATGGTTTGAGCCGTGTTTGGTGACCAGATCTGAATAGCCAGGTACTTCCCAACCTTCCTCTTCCCAATCTCCTTCCCCTCCCCACTACCTTCAATCCCACGACATACCCCGATTGGGGATGGCAGTCTCACTGGCTCTAGACGGTTGGGAGCAGTTGAGACTCTTGTGCGGTATTCATATTTTAAAAAAAAGGTTCAAATTCGGGATTACGGAGTTTGAAGGTGCGCTGAACTCAAATCTAATGTCAAAATGCATAATTTCGGCGGCCATCTTGGATTTTTTGAGTTTTCCACCGTTTAGGTTAAAATTCGGAATTAGGAGTTTGAAAATGCGCTGAACTCGAATCCAATGTCAAAATGTATAATTTCGGCAGCCATCTTGATTTTTTGAGTTTTCTACCGTTTAGGTTCAAATTCAGAATTAGGGAGTTTGAAGGTGCGCTGAACTCGAATCTAATGTCAAAATGCATAATTTCGGCGGCCATCTTGAATTTTTTGAGTTTTCCATCGTTTAGGTTAAAATTCGGGATTAGGGAGTTTGAAAGTGCGCTGAACTCGAATCCAATGTCAAAATGTATAATTTCGGCAGCCATCTTGATTTTTTTGAGTTTTCTACCGTTTAGGTTGAAATTCAGAATTAGGGAGTTTGAAGGTGCGCTGAACTCGAATCTAATGTCAAAATGCATAATTTCGGCGGCCATCTTGAAATTTATTAGTTTTCTACCGATTAGGTTTAATTTCGGAATTAGGGAGATTGAAGGTGCGCTGAACTCGAATCTAATGTCAAAATGCATAATTTCGGCGGCCATCTTGAATTTCTTGAGTTTTCTACCGATTCGCTTCAAAATCGGGATTAGGGAATTTGAATGTGCGTTGAACTTGAATATTATGTCAAAATGCGCAATTTCGGAAGCCATCTTGAATTTATTGAGTTCCCTACCGATTTGTTTCAAAATCGAGATTAAGGATTCTTGAATGCTATTGTAATTTAGTCACAGAAGCTATCGGCAAACACGTACGTTATTTTTCTAGTAAATAGACAGATTAAATTAGAAGTTGATTTGTGGAATTTTTAAAACCCACATAAGTATATATTAAAATATATAAGCCTTATGCATATACTTGCTTTAGTGACCTGGTATTCTTTTTTGATGTCAACGTTTTTTTGCACAGGACGAACATGTATTTTTGGTGGAAAATTCAACGGAAAACCAAGTTCCAGCCGAAACGAAAATCAAGGATCGACGACTTGTGGAGTTGATGTATTTTATGCAGCAATTACAGAGTATAAGTGACCATGCCCCACAATCCGGATGTAATTTCAACTGTCTTGAAATTATTTCCGAAGTTCGAAAAGGACTGGACTCAAAACTGATCATTAAATGCAGAATGTGCGAGCGGAAGTTTAAAGAAAGTTTGATTGAAGAGAAAAAGGATATAATAGATGTAAATAGTGAAATAGTTTCCACTGTAATGTCATGTAGATCGGGCAATACACATTTAAGAACCATTACAGCCGCCGTTGATTTACCCGGAATTTACCTTTCATTATATTTATCTATCCAAAACCGAGTTTGTTTTTGCTCATGTTTGGGCTCATATTAAATAAAGAAGTTATAATTTCGGAAATGTTTTATATTTATTTATTAGAGCATATGTTTTAAAACTAAAAAAGCAAAAAAAATATATGAATGCACACTTATAAAAAAATAAAAAAATTTTGCCGGGTCAGGCATAACACTTACTATAATTGCATCAGGCATGCGGAGGGTTAACTAAAATAAATATATTTCAATTGTAAAATGTACTATGTATAGTCAATTAATATCAAACTGTATTATATGTATTACTCTTCAAATACCTGCCTATTCTCATTAGAGCCCTACATTATACCTACAGAACGACATACTTTACTTTGCAGTCGGCGGCATCACCTTTTCCATCAGACTTTGTGGATATTTAAATTTATGCATTTAAAAAACGTTTTTTCGTTCGCTTGTTCCTACTTTAGCCGCCTGCAAAGTTAAGTCGGTCAAGCTGTATCCATTTATTTTCATACAGCGAATAAATTAAAATGTTATAAAGCAAGTGTATTTTTATTTCGTATTTGATCGAAATGCTGCGTCCTTTTTAAATCCATCATCGTCCCAAGCAAAGTTAGCGAGGCGAGCGGGCGCCGGCTAGCGGCGATCCACGTTTGTCTATAAGTACCAAAAATAACGGTCCAACGATTTCTACAAGTCTACAACGATTGAATTTCATTTAATATTCAGATCATTGTTAATATAAATTTGGAATGATCCGATGAATTAAACGAACAAAAAAATATTGGCAAAAGCACTTGAAAGATATTTTCTCAACAACTTTATAAATCAGATGTATATTCTTTCTGTGAAACCTTAATTTGTGTGAATATCTTTCTTAATTCATTAATTTTACTGTATACGCCCTTGTGGGCTTGTGCAATAGATACTATTAAATAATAGTGACACAGAATTAACATGGAGTAAATGATTAGCAATAAAATCATTAATAAGTTACTAGAGATATTACAATGGAATAAATTAACATTAGTGTTTTTGGAAGAGGTATGCTATTACCATAGACATAAAACACAAGACACGTCATATTCATACAAATCTTACGAAAAATGAAGCACAACTGGTACTGTCTTGTTTTACGTTTCACCCGCGTATGAAAAGGATAGCCATTCAAAGAATATGTGTGTACGGATGAGATAGCTATATGAACGTCTTACGCTACTGTTATAATCGGGTATCGCGCCACTAGCCGTGGTTGTCTCCCACACACTTATGTATTTCTGCATTCGCTATCTCACACCGTTCGAGTACCTAAAAACCTTGTGAAAAATCGTATTTATTGAATTGAAATAATAAGTGATTTGTGGGTAATTATGAATGGAAATGGTTTTTTGCTCCCGAATGATTTTTACATCTCGCAAGGCATTGTTTGTCAGAAAGGAGCCCGACGCGTGTGTGACAGCTTGTCTGTCGAACGAATGTTTGTGTGATACTAAACGCAGTAAATCTCAGGTATGTCTGGCGGACTCGGTTTAGTGCATTCACGCGCGTTGTCTCAGTAACGTATCTACATTATTTATTTCATCTAAGCATAATATGCTTGTTTGTCGCAGCTAAAACCCTCGAATAGCGAGTTCTGCAGTTATCAAATTTGTTCAGTTTTTTTTTCTATATACACTTTCTAGGCAAACGTAACTTTTTCTGTAGCACATCAACGTCAGGTGGGAATGCGGTGTTTATTTGCTTGTTCTATCGGCGCCCCAAAAAACTAGCGTCATTGATACCTTCGGCACCGGTGCATAGCCGGGAGACGACTCCCCGTCGAACATTTGCACACCTCAGCCATTTGTCACCGATAACGAGATATGCACCGGCTACTAAACTAGTTTTCTCATTTTAAAAATGTGTACAGAGTGTGACAAGACGTACTCGGCAGAGTGATAGATACGCTGAGTACCGCCTTGATGAAAGACCACCATTCAGAATCGAAACGTCGCTTGAAATGGCACTATCCGTGTTTAGTGACCAGATCTGAATAGCCCAATATTTCCTTCCCCACTACTTTCAGCCGCACAACATACCCCGATTGTAAATGCCATAGTCCCACTGGCTCTAGACGGTTGGCAGCAGTTGGAACTCTAGTGCGGTATTCACAAAAAAAACTTTCACAAACGATTTAATTAATATCCGCTCTTTCTACCTTCCCCTACTGTCTAATGTCGAAGGAACGGGACGGTGCGTACCACGTGGTGCAAGTGGGTTGGCTTTGCGGGGGTGACATTTCAAAGAGATGTGTATTTTTTGTTTTAATTGAAAATAAACTGTCGCCGGAAACCAAAATGACGTCCATATATTTTTTTACTTGGAATAAGCTCAGGAATTGCTGGTTTATGTCTGTTGAGTACGTCTTGTTACACACTGTTTATATAAAATTCAAACTTTTAGGTGAGTACCTAAATTTGGGTGAATATTTCGCCCTTGGAGTATTCTTATGTGACTCACTCTAGAGTGACTCAGTCTCACAGCTTTTCTCACTCATTCTTCCCGCACTCCCGAGGCCGAGGTCTGAGCCTCAGAGCAATAATACGTATACAGAAGAGAGCGCTTTTGTAGTCAGTATTGATGATATTGATGACTCGGGCGTGGCTAGGACTAGGGTATTTATACATCCATTAATAGCACATGTTGACGTAATGTTTTTGTTTATTTGTATAACCACTTTTTTCACAGTATTGTCATAAACGAAAAATATATTATATAACCTAAAAAAACCGTTGAGTTATGTCAAGTTATGGCGCATATCAAAACGTAGTGGGCGTAGTCGCCGGAGACACCGGAGACAAAGATCATGCTTACTTACCGAATGGTGGGGCTATATTGCGTGATAACTTGTCTTGTCTCTTTTTCTCTCGCGGTTTGCGACGTAAAAACCAAGAGAAAGTGATTTATCGCAAATTTGTAAATGTTGGGTAAAAAAATTCAGCTATATCTCCATATATTCTTGCTCTGAGGTCTGAGCCGTCCCAGGAATGTGCGGTGATTAGCTGGACCCGGGAGCCGGGACCCTCGACAGCTGGGAATTTACGAGCCCGGGGCCCCTAGCACAAACACATCGATATTTTTTATCGACAATATCGGTTAACTGTTTTAACACTCCCGAGAATGACTGCAGATCGTCAACATCTGCTTAACCCTTGGAATGTCGGATTCCCGCAAGGTACAACTTCCGTCGTACCTTGCTGATTGTAATTCCGTAGTAACTCACTTGTGTTTTACAATATGTATTTTTGAAAGTTTGTGTCAATGGTATGTCCAGAATGTCAAGACTTGTTAACTCAAGTCATGGTCTTGAAATTTTTGGTAGCAGTGTAAATGATTTTTGTCATTCTTTACGACTCTACCAAAACTTTGACTAGACCATGATTTGAATGTTCTCTCTTATGTTTATTTTGTCTTTTTTTTTGTCATCGCTTCATTTATTATTATGTATGTGCTATTCCTTCTCTGTTGCTCTTTTTTCCATTTCCTATTTTATATGTATTTTTTGTAATTGGACTCCGTTAATTTAAAAATAAACAAATAAGTGGTTTTTCTGGAATGGCTACTTATATTCGGTGCATTCTTTTTTCTCCTTCATTTCACCAAAAAAAAAAAATTGAAGAAATGTGAATATTTTTTTGTCGTTTTGTTGTATTTTCGTGTGTCTGAATGAATTTTCTTTAAAATACAAGTAAAATTTGTATGAGGTTTTCCTGTGAATATAAACAGTAATTTCACTCTGAAAATAGTTTTTTTTTCTGCCGCACTGACGAAAGCAAACTTCAAATATTTATTACTCCACTTGTACCGAACCTAATGCCATGCAAAATATATTTATGGATTGATTTTTTTAGATAGAAGATTACGGTTAATTTGAATATTCGAACAACAGGTTTTAAAGGATAAAAAAAAACTCATTAGAAGATAATGATGAATGTACGATGCCTATAGGCACCGCCGGCACACGACGAGTTAATTTAGCCAACGTGAACTGTTGTTTGCTCGTTGGCGATCTGCGGTCGTATTAAACAAATAACTTATATTGATAAAACGTTATCGATGTGTTTGTGCTGGATGTCCAATTGTGTCGTAATTTGGAATCGTTCCCGAGCCCGACTGCAGATCGCCAACGAAGAAACAACAACTTCCCTCACGTCAAACTAATTCACCCTCCACTGCAGTTTAAATTCGTCATCGCCTAGGTATTTGGCTCAGATCAAGAATATATATGGAGATAGAGCTAAACATTTTTACCCAACCTATACAAATTTACGTCAAATCACTTTCTCCGGGTTTTTACGTCGTAAACCGTGTGAGAGAAAGAGAAGACAAGTTCTCACACAATATAACTCCGCTTTTAGGTATGTAAGCATGTACTCCGTCTCCCGCGTCTCCGGCGACTCCGCCCACGACAGAACTCAACGATTTTTCAGGTTATATCCTATATTTTTGTTTATAACAATACTGTGAAAAAGTGGTCATACAAATAAACAAAAACATTATGTCGACATGTGCTATGAATGGATGTATAAATACCCTACTCACGCCCCAGTCAGGCAAAAGTCATCAATACTGACTACACTAGCGCTCCCTCCTGTATATTATTACTCTGAGGTATTTGGTATAGCCAAGATCGATTGATTTCTTCGAACACGAAAAGCTGACATTTGTTTAGCCCTGAAATACAACTGTAACCCCAGCGTATCGTGATTTTAAAAATATTTTTTTTATGTTTTACCATCTGATGTTCAATCTATTTACTCTCCGTAAATGAAATTCCCCAGAAAACAAGTAAGTTTACAAAATCCCGCGCGGATTTGTTGGATTTATTTAGCGTTACGAACCTCGGCCAAAAATATAAAAGCCGAGTTTTTAGCGCAATTCCAACGTCGTAATTATTTTAGATTTGTTTACACAACACGTTACAGTTTTCTTCAGCTTTACCTTTGCACGATTCATTTTTACGACACTTTTGTGTATAATTTATGTGTCACTTGCGAGCGATAACCATTTGATTTAGAATATGTCACGATGGGAAATGGGTCGACATTATAACTCTTATTGCGGTGGGTGATGGAATATAATGTGTTATTTATATATTCGTGTTCAGGCTTCGGTTGCCCACCAAACCGTAATAATATGTAATGTCGCTGCCACTGAAAACTGCATTGTGACCTCTCTTTCGCGTTGTTAACGATAAAAAGGGAGAGGTTACAGCGAATCTATAAAAAGTATACGAAAGCAGGTTATTTTGACCCTAAAACGGATATGGAAATGTTTGATGTGCCGATGGTTTTTTTGGTCCTAAGGGGGGGGGAAGGAAGGAAGGAAGGAAGGAAGGAAGGAAGGAAGGAAGGAAGGAAGGAAGGAAGGAAGGAAGGAAGGAAGGAAGGAAGAAGGAAGGAAGGAAGGAAGGAAGGAAGGAAGGGAAGGAAGGAAGGAAGGAAGGAAGGAAGGAAGGAAGGGAAGGAAGGAAGGAAGGAAGGAAGGAAGGGAAGGAAGGAAGGAAGGGAAGGAAGGGAAGGGAAGGGAAGGAAGGAAGGGAAGGAAGGAAGGGAAGGAAGGGAAGGGAAGGAAAGGAAGGAAGGAAGGAAGGGGAAGGAAGGAAGGGAAGGAAGGAAGGAAGGAAGGAAGGAAGGAAGGAAGAAGGGAAGGAAGGGAAGGAAGGAAGGAAGGAAGGAAGGGAAGGGAAGGGAAGGGAAAGGGAAGGGAAGGGGGGAGAGAAGTTGCAGGGAGGAGGGAAGTTTTGTTAGTTAGTCTTATTAGCATAATTAATTTAGTATGAAGCGCACTTGAGGCGAAATGTTACAAAACTGCGCTATATAAGTTCACTGTTATTATTATTACAGTGATCTAAACAAACTTCAAATTACTCTATTCAACAATCGGGATTTGAAGATACGATAGTTTACGTAGGAGGGGTCGACATATTAATCAAATTCAGTTTATTTGTGCACGCCGGTATTTGAACCCGCGACCCCTGTATTCGTAGTCGAGCGTCTTAACCACTCGACCACGGAGGCCTCCAAGTCGTCACGTTAGACGCGCGCGTACCTCATATTCCGTCGTAATATTTTCTGCTTTAAGAATCAAAATAATACTGGACCATTATTTGATCGAGACCTACTTTACGCCTTATTTATTTAATGGGACGAAAGATTTACCTTAGATCGTATCTATCCTTACCTCAGAGCAATAATATACAGGAGGGAGCGTTTCTGTAGTCAGTATCGATGATTTTTGCCTGACTCGAGCGTGGCTAGGACTAGGGTATTTATACATCCATTCATAGCGCATTTCGACATAATGTTATTGTTTATTTGTATAACCAATTTTCCGCAGTATTGTTATAAACAAAAATATAGGATATAACCTAAAAAACCATCGTTTTATGTCTTGTTATGTCGCATAACAAAACGTAGTAGGCGGAGTCTCCGGAGACGCGGGAGACAGAAAACATGCTTACATACGGAATGGTGGTGCTATATTATGTGACAACTTGTCTCGTCTCTTTCTCTCTCACGATTGAGAAATCAGAAAGTGATTTATCGTAAATTTGTATAGTTTGGGTAAAAATATTTAGCTATCTCTTCATATATATATTCTTGGTCTGAGATCCTTATTTTGTGCAGCATCCAACAAGGCTGCATTAATTTGTGTAATTTGACGCAGTAAGTAATTGTATGTTATGTTGTTCTTCCAAGCCTGCATTCTCTGCATGCTCCGCTGGACAATACCCGCCGAGGTGTGCACGTACCTCCCACCTCCCACCTCCACCTCCACCTCCCACCTCCCACCTCCCACCTCCCACCTCCCACCTCCCTCCTTATTGATGGTTATTATTGTTACACGGTCCTCCGAGGACAATACGTTGC
Organism: Drusus annulatus; assembly: GCA_022651775.1. NCBI lineage: Eukaryota > Metazoa > Arthropoda > Insecta > Trichoptera > Limnephilidae > Drusus > Drusus annulatus. Next base: position 495,888 of record JAGWCC010000400.1, on the reverse strand, counting down.
GACGATTACATTACCTAAGTCATTATTATGTACATATGCACATATTATTGCGCGGTAGTTTGGATCTCTTTGTGCTTCATGTCAGTATAAGTGTGTTTTGATTACATTTTATGTAATATCGCACAATAATGCAACTGTCTGAAGCTGTTAGATCTATGACATCCCCATTTGGGGAAAGGTATGACTTTATGAGTCTGACGAAAAGGGGGAAGAGGAAGATTTTAAGAAAGGGACGCTTTTACCAGTCCACAATGGAGGGCTTATACCGACCCCGATGTATGGCAGTGCGGCATGGAACTGGCAGAGGAAGGATGAAAGTAGACTGAATGCTGTGGAAATGAGATCCAGGAGACGTATGTGCGGTAAAACCATGTATGACCGTGTTAAGAATGTGGATATCCGGAAAGAATGCAAGGCTGATGTAAGCGTAATGAATAGGATCAAGAAAGGGACGCTTTGATGGTTTGGGCATGTCGAGCGAATGAACGAAGAAAAGAGTGAAAGTGAATGGAAGAAGAAGTCGAGGACGCCCGAGGAAGACATGGCACGATCGAGTAAATCAAATACTTGAATCGGGTCATGTGAAGAGTCAGAATAACAGAGGGGTATGTATGAGACGATATATGAATGTGAATGAAGCAAGGAGTGTGTGTCAAGACAGTTGTATGGCGGTCCGTCTTCTCTGTCTACCTCTGCGGCGAAACGGCGTGATGGTTAGGTAGTTAGGAGCGCCCTTGAGGTGATTTTTCACAAAAACGGCGCTATACAAATTATCCAAATATTATTATTATTAGGAAGGTTTGGAAGTAATTATAACATTAACAGCGAATTTATATAGCACAGTTTTGTGATAGTTCACCTCAAGTGCGCTTTACACCAAGTTACCAAATCTAATATTATAACGAGAAAATAGATATATATATATAACAGAAATGTATGCAAATTTAAACTATCTGAAATCATGATCGTTATCATAAATCATGAAAAAATGTTCAGATATGGGTATAACAGTGTGTGTCCATCGATGGGTGTTGAAGTACCCAGCCGTTCGAGTCTAGTATAAAAATGACGTGAACAGTTGACCGCTGTTAGCTTCGAGCTCGATCCATCCGACCGGTAGCAGATTTCCATATTGCTAATTTCTCCATTAAATACGTTTAAGGAAGGACGCTAGTGTTTGATTATCTAGATAGAGTTTGACTAGTGAAAAAAGATTTCCATAAATTAATTGATACATGTACGTACACCTTTACCGTACTGCTGTAGTACTAGCAGTCCGGGACTTGAACCCTTGACCTTTGGGTTGGCGCCGGTAAACTTGGCACTGTCCACGGGGGGACACAGCATCTCTGACATCTCTCTTGTAGCCAATAATTAGTAGTCGGCAGTTAGTAGGTACCACACTATACCTGGCCTTGGCCCGAGACAACAACTAGTGTTTGCGCTGAACAGCGGCTGATCAATAATTATTATCTGACCATCGTCGGGAGTGTGTGCGATGGGTCTTATGTGACCTACTTCACACTGATCGACTGTTTTAGGAATGGAAATGATATTATTTAGTAGTTCAAATATTACATATTCTTTCAAGATGTTAAATAAATCCGTTGATTCAGTCTATAGTCGTTGTTTTTCCTTACCGACCCCCCCCTCTTTGAGGTCTCCTTTATATCCCCGTCAATTTATTTTTACAATTCGCCGACGTCTTTTCACAACCCTCCCCCAATTTATTTCCATAACCCACCCCCCCCTGAAGTTCTTACACGACCCCCTAATAAAGTTTTTACAAAACCCCCCTGTGGCTTCTTTCCACGACCCCGAGATTTTTTTCTCGACCTCCCCTGATGTCTTTTCACAACCCCCCTCCCATTTCTTTCCACGACTCCCCCTAAAGTTTTTACACGACCCCCCCCCACTAAAGTTTTTACACGACCCCCCCCCTGGCTTCTTTCCACGACCCCGAGGTTTTTTCTTGACCCCCCCCAACGTCTTTTCACTACTCCCCCCCTCCCATTTCTTTCCATGACCCCCTCCAAAAGTTTTTACACGACCCACCCCTTAAGGTTTTTACACGACCCCCCCCCCTGGCTTCTTTTTACGACCTCGAGGTTTTTTTGCAGACCTCCCCCCCCGACGTCTTTTCAAAACCCTCCCCCTCCCATTTCATTCCATGACCCCCTCCTAAAGTTTGTACACAACCCCCCCCCCAGAAGTTTTTACATGACCCCCCTCCCCGGCTTCTTTCCACGACCCCGACGTTTTTTCTCGCCTCCCATCGACGTTTTTTCACGACCTTTCTGACGTCTTTCCACGACCCCAACCCTGACGTCTTTACGCAACCCTCTGGCTTCTCTCCAAGACCCCGATGTTTTTTTCTCGATCCCCCCGAAGTTTTTTCACAACCTTCCCCCTGACGCCTTTACACGACCCCCCTTACGTCTCTCCATGCCCCCCCCCACCGACGTCTACCCCACGCTTCACGTTCGAGACTGGTAATTCCAATTACGTAAAGCGCTCAAAGGTTTACCTTTGTATATAGCTACAATATTAATCTCCTTGAACTTTAAAAATACGTGTAAATTATTTATATTTAAGGGGATGCACACGTCAAAACGGACGTGGTGAGTAAATCGCAAAGTAGCGTAATCGGAATAAAATTTCAAACTTTTTTACGTGTGAGCGAAAATTACCAGTATTTTTTTGCAGAATTAGCGCCCCACGCGGCGATCTAACGAATCGTATACAGAAGACGGCTTAGCGTATTAATACTATCAAATTATTGTTGTCTAGTCTCACAATTGCGATTATAGTCGTATGTACCCAATGTATACGTGAATAAAACATCTGACTGACAGTTATTTGATAAATTAAATCCGACAGCAGTCACATCAGAGTGATTACTCGATGGAATAACCGGCGGCTCGGTTCACCCACCTGCCCATCCTCTAGCCCTTCTCCACCCCTTTCCGGTGACCTGGGTAGGACCTGTGACAAGCTCCGTGGCAAAGCGGTGAGCTCCTTGGCTCCGAAGCCAGAGTTTACGATTTCAGCGTCAGCGCATAAAACATCGTATCAGACCTGGCTTTATTCACACGAACACGCTGACCGGTTTCGCCACAACCGTGCCTCTGTCATTGCAGATGTAAACTAGTTTATTAAGATATGTACATATTATTTTTATTAATAGACGGCCTCCATGGTCGAGTGGTAAGACGCTCGACTACGAATCCGAAGGTCGCGGGTTCAAACCCAGCGTGCGCCAATAACTTTTATTTAATTAATATGTGTCATAACACATTTAATTCATATAAAAATAATAAAAAGTATATTTGTGGCACGTTCTCTACTCTAAGTATCGCCCTGGTGAAAAACCACCGTTCAGAATCGAAACGTTGCTTGAAATGGCTCTAGCCGTGTTTGGTGACCAGATCTGAATAGCCAAGTACTTCCCAACCTTCATCTTGCCCATCTCCTTCCCCTCCCCGCTTCCTTCAGCTTCACAACATACCCCAATCGGGGATGCCAAGTCTCACTGGCTCTAGACAGTCTAGACGGGGTTGGGAGCAGTTGAGACTCTTGTGCGGCATTCAATATAAAAATAAACACAATTAAGAACCTCTAATCATAGTGAATACCGAACAAGAGTCCCAAACTGCTCCCAATCGTCTAGAGTCAGCGAGACTATGGCTTCCCCAATTGGGGTATGTTGTGAGGCTGAAGATAGTGGGGAGCGAAATGAGATGGGGAAGAAGAAGGTTGAGTTAGGTTAGGTTTATCGCTCCCAGTGTCTTCCGTTCTATCCTCTTGACCCCCTCATCAGTACCACCCACCCCACCTGCCACCCCTTCACCCGACATTGGAATAGACTAATAGAGCATCGCGTGCGGGTGATGTGCCAGTGGCGTGGGGCGGTTATAGCAACTCCGGGGCCTTCTAATGACCTAGATCTAATTTGAAATGTCCAGGTGAGGAATTATCTTCACACCCATTTCGTCAATATTTTTGTTGTTTGGAAATATAAATTTCAATTCAATTTTCACTGTCGACAACCCGGGCGTTTACTATGAATAATAAAGTCTGTTAAAGAAAGCTAGGGGAGTACCTGTCTTATTTAGATCTGGTCACCAAATACGGCTAAAGCAATTTCAAGCAACGTTCAATTCGGAACGTTGGTCTCTCACCAGGGCGATACTTAACAGTATCTAAAACTCCGAAACGTGCGGCAAATATATTATATTGTCGCCGGAAAGGCAAAAGGGCCGAAGCGCCATTTTGGGAAGTTTACACCAGACAACTTTAAGTATTTTTTTGTGATACAATTAAATTCATAAGTTTTCGGTACCATGTTGGATTATGAAAAAAAAGTTAACTTAGGTAACTCAATGCTCTCACTTTTTATTTTATTTTACTTTTTTATATGAATACCGCACTAGAGTCTCAACTGCTCCCAACTGTCTAGAGCCAGTGAGACTATGGCATCCCCAATTGAGGTATGTTGTGAGGAAAAAGTTAGTGGGGGGGGGAAGGAGATGAGAAAGGGGAAGGTGATGAGAAAGGGGAAGGAGATGAGGAAGGGGAAGGTTATGAGGAAGGGGAAGGTTAGGAAGTACCTGGCTATTCAGATCTGGTCACCAAACACGGCTAGAGCCATTTCAAGCAACGTTTCAATTCTGAATCGGCACATTTGACTCATTTTTGACCAAAGTTTCGCATAAGTCTTTTTGCCTTTCCAGCGACAATATATTAATTTCTATAAATGAAATGTGAAATAACACATTTTAATAAATTTTATTTGCGCACGCCGGGATTTGAACCCGTGACCTCTGGGTTCGTAGTCGAGCGTCTTAACCACTCGACCACGGAGGCTGGCACAATAAGGAATTTGAGTCCATTTTTATTTATTTTTTATCAATATCCACCTTCAAACTTAAATACCAGTATTTTTTTATTATTCATTTTTTAAAGTTCGTTTTCATAGTTAAATTAATTCTCAAAGTTTGAATTTTTTAAACGAGCCAAAGCGACAGTTTCTCAGAGGTAGGGAGCGGGTCGTGGCGTGACGTCATCCGTACCGTCAGAAGGGCATTACACGGTATTTATCTTTGACATCGCAAACTGTCGTTATCCAGCTGTCAGTCGCGTTTTTGATAGTTTGTGTTTATTCTTCAATTTTACCGCTTTTAATTTAACAAAACCTTCAAAAAAAATGTCAGGAGATAATACGTATTACTATTGCATCGTACTGATGTGTAAAAATACAAGCATTACTGCAATTTATCATCATTCCAAGAAATGAAGTTTAATGGTGCAACGCCATGAAGGCGGCATTAGATCGTACGTAAACGGTACATTTGTCGTAGGAGTTCGTTCGACTAATCATGAAGAGTTTCTATTTTATGGCGTTTTAACCAATTGTCAAGAAGCATTTATTAATTCTAAGAATAATAATATGGAAATATTATTATTTATTCAGAATCGGTGTTTTTCGATCTACATGCGCATATATTTTTTAAGTCATATTTTTCACTCAACTTCCTTATTACGCCACTGGCAAATCCAATTGTCTAAATATAAAATTATGAACAGAATACATCAGAAGTTGTCTAACTTTTTACGTAATATTATCTTGCAAGTGCCAGGCACCAAAACTAGACGCGTTTTAATTATGTTGTACTTAAATGTTCGTTTTCTACTCATTTTACTTTCATCATTTTTCTAAGCAATGAACATATAAACCGATACAAGTGTGTTGCAGGCGTGTCCGTGTGGCCGAAGTAAGGTCGCTTTTATTTTACTTGAAATTGTTATCTAAATTCTTGCTTCGACTGATAATCGATTTCATTGGTCCGCGAGGTAGAACTGGGAGTAGAAAGGTCTTGTGTGTAAACTGGCTACATCGGTTTTATTTCAAATCGTTAGGTATAGATAACAACCTCAGAGCAAGAATATATATGGAGGGAGAGATAAATATTTTTACCAAACCTATAAATTGTTTTATTTAATTTAATTTATTTATTTTTTTTCTTATGAATTTCTGTTCATTTTTATTTGTTAATATTAATATAACAGGTTTTATTGCGCCTACTATACCTTCTGGAAAAAAAAAAAAAATATATATATACAAATTTAAGATAAATTGAACTAAACTTTCTCGGAACATGAAAGAAAAAAAGACAAGTTGTCACGTAATATAGCACCACCATTCGGTACGTGTTTTCCGTCTCCCGCGTCTCCGGCGACTCCGTACGTTTTGTTATGCGACAACTCAACGGTGTTTTAGGTTATATCCTATATTTTTGTTTGTAGCAATACTGTAAAAAGTGGTTATACGAATAAACAAAAACATAATGTCGACATGTGCTATGAATGGATGTATAAATAACATAGCCCTAGTCCTAGCCACGCCCGAGTCATGCAAACATCGGCAATACTGACTACAGAAACGCTCCCTCTTGTATATTATACTTTTTACTTGTATGCACAGCCTAAACAATATCTATAAAATGCAACCTCCTTGTAATAACTTTGTTGTAATTTTCATTTAATTTCATCTTTCATTTCTTTTTCTTCTTTTTCCTTTTTATTATTTTTTTTTTTAACTAATATTCACATTTAATATTATATAATTTATGTACTCTACGTCTGTCTAGACACAGGAATATCCTAGTGAGACAGACATGGACCAAACCCATGTTTTTTTAAATATTTTAACAAGAATAAATAAAAACAAATTATTGCTCTGAGGTTACACCTCTTGGGATAATCTGTTCGGTGGGTAGATATGGTGTATGACTTCCGTAGGTGTTGTTTTATATTCATTTATAGCCAGTTTGATTATAATGATTTGTTTTAAGAGCTATATAAATTATTACATTTTGCGCAATGATCGTCGTGGGGCAATTATTGAATGCCGATCTAATTTACAACACTATATGGCGTGCAGTATTGAAACTAGAATTATTTTGTTATTTATGGTAAGACCTAGTGATGTGTATCCCATTATCGATATATCTATTTCGAAATAATCGATCCGACCACTGGTTACTAGCTGAGTGGACAAATGCGTCGGATTCACACCCAGGCGTCGCGGGTTGCTAGCTAAGTCCTTCATCATTGCATGAGCAATATCTTCCGCTTATTATGTTGGCAGTAGGAGTTTTTCAAATATTGTCAGGTTATTCGTAACCCGGGAATGTTTGTCTTTCTTAAAAATAATTCATTTGAATTTGAAGTGGTCATGCATACTGCCTTTATTTAGGGAGAAGTGAAATAGCTTACCTAGATTTTAGTCGATGTAAACTGTCAAACGTCGTTGCAGATTGCGGGCGTGCTCGCGGAAGTCGATTAATAATCGATAATGTTGATAAATATGAAACACGTCAATGTCGACAATTTTCAGGCGGTCATCCAAGCGTCCCTGGGGCCCTAGCACGAAACATCGATATAGATTTTATCGACAATGTCGGTTATTCGTAATCGTTCCCGTGCCCGACTGCAAATCGCCAACGAACGAACGGCAGTTCACATCGACTAAATTAAGCATGTTTTGTAGAATCGAAACGTTCCTTGAAATGGATTTAGTCGTGTTGGGTGACCAGATCGGAATAGGCAGACTCCTCCCAATCTTCCTCTTTCCCATCTTCTTTCCCCCTCTACCTTCAGCCCCACAACATACCCCAATTGGGGATGTTATAGTCTCACTTGCTTCAGAAAGTTGGCAATTAGAACTCTTGTGCAGCATTTATTTATTTATAAATTAACGGACTAAAGTCAAATTAGAAAAAAAGACATAAAACACGAAATGGAAAAAAGAGCAACAGAGAAAGAATAGCACATACATAATAATAAATGAAGCGATGACAAAAAAAAGACAAAATAAACCTAAGAGAGAACATTCAAACCATGGTCCAGTCAAAGTTTTGGTAGAGTCATAAAGAATGACAAAAATCATTTAGACTGCTACCAAAAATTTCAAGACCTAGGCTTGAGTTGACAAGTCTTGACATTCTGGACATTGGAGAATTATACCCATAGTTAGTATAGTGATGATTGAGGAACAGCAATTCATTGTTTCTGAGTCTACGGCAAGGAATGTTGAACTGGATCAGTTGCAACAGAGAAGGTGAGTCAATAAAACAATTAATAATTTTGTAAATGAAAATTAAATCAAAGTCTTTCCTGCGCTTTTCTAATGAAGACATTTTCAATAATTGTTCAATTTCATCATATGAATGATCGCCTCTTTCTCGCCCCAATCTCGATGCAATACCGCGTAAGAAGCGATGCTGCACAAAGTATTAGTATTCCCAAAGGATGATCAGAAAATATTCGTCGAGAAGTATATTTAACGCATTGTGCGCAATTCGTGCAATTTGTTTGTATTGCATCTGCGCAAATATTCTCGTGATTCATGACGGATGTTATTACTTTTAATCGCGCCGTAAAAGATTCGCAATCTCAGAAATTGAAAAGGGTTTTTCCTCCATTCGACGAAACGACACTTTCTCGCCGTACAAAATACCTGTGAGTAATTTCAGATTGGTGTTTCACGCTAATACTGCAAATATTCAGGGGCCTATGGTAATTCACAACATCGAAGAAAAACATAGTTTTCCAAACAATTAAATCAATAATATATGTATTTCTCAAAAAAAAAATGTGGTGTGGTCCTGGGTTTATTTTTTGCTTACTAAGGTTACGCGCATTAATCGTACCAGCACGCGTTTGCATAACATTTGGAAGTACGTTTATTATTTCTCAACAAACTTAACCGTATCTCCTTTAATGATGAAAACAAATATCACCATTCAGAATCGAAACGTTGCATAAAATGGCATTAGCCGCGTTTGGTGACCAGTTCTGAATAGCAAGGCATTTCCCAACCTCCCTAATAAGAATAATAATAACTTACACATTATGGACTTCACGCCGTTTCCCCGCAGTGGTAGGAAGAGTGGACGGACCGCCATACAACTCCGTCTTGACACACACTCCTTGCTTTGTTCACATTCATACATCGTCTCATACATACTCTTCTGTTATTCTGACACTTCACGTGGCCCGATTCAAGTATTTGATTCACTCGATCGTGCCATGTCTTGCTCGGGCGTCCCCGACTTCGTCTTCCATTCACTTTCGCATCATATATTATTTTCACACTCCTTTCTTCGTTTATTAGCTCTACATAGCCAAACCATCTAAGCGTCCCTTTCTTGATCCTATTCATTACGCTTACATCAGCCTTGCATTCTTTCCGGATATTCACATTTTTAATTCGATCATACATGGTTTTACCGCACATGCGTCTCAGGGATCTCATTTCCACAGCATTCAGTCTACTTTCATCCTTCCTCGCCAGTTCCATGCCTCAATGCCATAAATCGGGGATGGTATAAGCACTCCATTGTGGACTGCTAATTTCCCTTTTTTGGACAATTTCTTATTAGCGCCAACAGCGTTCAGTCCTCCATTAATGGAGTTTCCTGCATTCACCCTTCTTTCAATATCCTTATCGGCCTTTCCATCTCTCCAGAACATACTTCCCAAATACACAAACTCATGCACTTGCTCCCAGTATTCGTCATTCACAACTATATTGCACGCTGTTCTCGTACTCTCTCTTTCAAACACCATGACTTTGGACTTACTTACCTTCATCATCAATCTATTGCATATTAATATTTATTTATATTATGTACAAAGATAAAATACAGCAGCATACTCACCTTTACCTGGCAGGTCACTTCAGATTAACAGTATTAATCATCCGTCGAAGTTTTGCGGTATGAACCACTTGGTGTAATGTGTATCGGCGAACACCTCAGCACGGCGATGATGACAATATGCACATTTTTCCAATACCTTCTCGACGCGTATGAAATAATAATAGTAATATTTCATAAAACATAAAGCCGTAGCAGGGTAGTCTGGTTGTCAGTTGAATCATGACGCTCGGTTGCTTTCTCGTAACGCGACACGTTGACAGTTCGGTATGTCGTATATTTAGTATATATATGTAGTTTAATATAGAGTATATAGAGTGGTATCTATCTAAGGCAGTGAGGTCAGTTTTTGACGATTTTTACCGGACTCGGCGGACTTGGGCGTGGCTAAGACTAAGGTCAGGGTATTTATACATCCATTCATAGCACATAATGTTTTTGTTTATTCGTATAACCACTTTTTCACAGCATTGTTATCGACAAAAATAAAGCATATAACCTAAAAAACCGTTTAGTTGTGTCAAGTTTAGTGGCATAATAAAAAATGTGGGCGGAGTCCTGCGGTGACCCAGGAGCCCAAGATCATCGCGACAGTACATAGAAGCGGTGTATTATATTTGTTGTCTCTTTCTCTCTCATGGTGTATGACGTAAAAACTCGGAGAGAGTGATTTATCGCAAGTTTGTATCAGTTGGGTAAAAATAATTAGCTGTCTCTCCATACATTATTACTCCAAGATAATATATATATATATATGTTCACTAAGCGTCCATTCCTGACCTAATAGTATGTATGCTGTTGATTTACTTAAAACTGTACCAGTCTGAAGATGCCCGTCATAAGGTGAAACCTGTCAGGTCTTTAAATTAAAAATAGTGGAATAAAGTTTAAAATTTGGTATCATTAAAATCACCGCTGAATTCGTTTAAAGCAACATTTGTATTCTGAACTGCGGCCTCTCGCCGGGGCGATTGAATAGTATCCACTATCTATTTCTTAAGAAGTTTATATTCCCAACCTCCCTTCCCCATCTTCTCCCACTACCACCACTACAGCCTCACAACGGACTTGAAATGGGGATGCCACAGGTCAGTCAGAAGCGACAGACATTCTGTAAAATAATGCCAACAGAGTAAAGTGGTTAGATCAGTCGCTGCGGTGGTGTCGGCAGTGAGTCGCGAGCGGGTTGCGACATCGGAGGCCTTGGCTCGACTCCCGGCCCGGCGTCTCCTTATACGGATTCTCTGGCGATATTGTCCGCTTGCTGCGTGCCTTATCTCGCCAATCGGGTCGAGGACGTGCGGCTCTGTAGCTCGCGGCTGCCGAGTGCTCGAGCCGCTCGATTATTAGCGGCCGTTGTCTACTGTCGGACCATAACGGTATTATAGCGCTAACGCTAGTTGAGGGGAAGAGTGTAAAAATATTTTAAAAATTATAATATAGTACAGAAAAGCACAATTTTTGATAAATCAAGAATATACAAAAAAAGTTTTCAAAATATCATTCCGGAAATGACAAAATTATAAAACAAAAAGGAACAATATTTTTACAAAAACATACACATTTTAAAAGGAAACAAACTGGTGAAAACATTAACAAGATGGCGTCCACGGTCGAGTGGTAATCAAAAAGTCGCGGTTTCAAACCCGGCGTGCGCTAATAACTTTTGTTTAAAAACAATTAATATGTGTCAATAATCTATGGACAGTGAATTTTGTAATTCATATAAAAATAATAGCGTGGTTTCTGCTGCGGCAGTAGTTGTTTCCAGGCACTAACAAGCAGTAGCATGCCAAAAGGTATGGGCAATCGATTAAATAATTTATAATTTCAAAGCCTATTGTCATGAGACCAGCATTGCGCCTAGTCTCTAAGCTTTGATAATTTGTCTCCTCGAGTAGTTCCATGTGATGCATGAACATAGGGTATGTTCCGTGCGAACGCATGTACATTATTCACAAACCTAAGGATTTGACGGCCCGCATGGCAGAGTGGTAAGACGCTCGATTACGAATCCAGAGGTCGCGGGTTCAAACCCAGCGTACGCCAATTGAAACAGATTAGTAGATACTCCCATGTATCGCCCTGGTGAAAGGCCACCGTTCAGAATGAAACGTTACTTGAGATGACTTTAGCTGTGTTTTGTGACCAGATCCGAAAAGCCAGGTATTTCTTATTCTTCCTCTTCTACTTCCCCTCCCCACTTCATTCAACCTCACAAGATGCCATAGTCCCACTAGCTCTAGACGGTTCTGACTCTTGTGTGGTATTCACTACAATTTTTTATTTAAATCTGTACTCCAACTTGCATCTGATCACTCCATTGAACAGAGCCATCATTGCATTTATGCTACTAACAATAACAAAGAGATCTCAGGTTTATTCATTCGTCTGTCTATCTATCTGTTTGTCTGTATGTCTGTCTGTCTATCTATCTATCTATCTATATATATGATATGTATATATATCTATATATCTCTTTGTCCGTCGTCTGTCTATCTATCTATCTCTTTGTCTGTCGTCTGTCTATCTCTTTGTCTGTCGTCTGCCTATCTCTTTGTCTGTCGTCTGTCTATCTGTCTGTTTGTCTAGACCTTCTGGACTTGTCTGGACGAGACCTTCGCCCGCCGTATAAGCCCGACTGACCGTTGGCCACGCAGTACTGTACCATCTGAGAAACCTGGCCGCTGATATCTGGTCCATGTTAGGGCACGTCAACAACCTTTGTTTAAATGTTTTTTAAATACATCCAAGTAGTGTTTTGCGTTTCCAATCAGGTTGTATTTCCGAAGCGTGACTCATCTCCCTTCGGGCAACTGAATGTGTACGACCTTTGGTCTGTTTGCTTATGAATATTTGCGCCAAATGTTGAGGTTAGGTCAGGGTAAGCCGATATAACAACACTACTTACAAAAGGTGAATACCTCACAAGAGTCTCAACCTCAGAGCAATAATATACCAGGAGGGATAGCTTTGCGAAACAGTGTAGTTAGGATTGTTGATTTTTTCCCGACTCGGGCTTGGCTAGGGTTTTCATGGACACACCTTTTATATCCATTCATAGCACATGTCGACATAATGTTTTGTATATTTGTAAAACCACTTTTTCACAGTATTGTTATAAAAAAAATAGGATATAGCCTCAAAAAGCGTTCAGTTATATCGCATAACAAAGCGTAGTAGGCGGAGACGCGAAAGACGAAAAACATGCTTACATACCTAAAAGTGGTTCGATATTATGTGACAACTTGTCTTGTCTCTTTCTCTCTCTCACGGTTTACGACGTACAAACCCGGAGAAAGTGATTTATCGTAAATTGTTATCGTAAATTTATCGGTTTGGGTAAAAATGTTTAGTTCTCTTTTAAGGACTCCATTGTGGACTGCTAGCTTCGCTTCTTTGGACAATTTCTTATTAGTGCCAACAACGTTCAGTCCTCCATTAATGCAGTTTCCTGCATTCACCCTTCTTTCAATATCCTTATCGGCCTTTCGATCTCTCGTAAACATACTTAAAGGTATCACGTAGATTGAACAAAATCGGTATAGATCACACTTCTAGGGATTATCTGTTCAGTGAGTACACCCAACAACATCTAATTTAGCCCGCGTTTAATAATATTCCTGATAAAATATGTTTTAGTTGCGATTTCAATATTCGCGGGTACAATGTCACACGTTACTGTCACACTGTCACTGGTTACCGGAGGTGTTGAGTATTTTATTCGCCGGCCTATACCTAAAAGTGTCACCGGGTACAGCGGTGACGTGAATAGAATAGAATAGAATTAATAAATCTGGATAATTTTCCTTTCATCGCGTACTGAGTAACAAGTGTCCTAGTCATGATCTTGGAAACGGTGCCAATAAAATATATCTCGACTATAAAGGATCAGACGGTGGGCTCTGACGTCATGAAACTTGCGCAGATTTTTCTTTCTCGCGTTAAATTTTTATTTAAAAAATATATGTATATATATTTTTTTTTAAAAAGCAGGTTACGAATAACCTGACAATATTTGAAAAACTTTTACTGCCAACATAAGCGGAAGATGTTGCTTATTCAATGATGGAGGACTTAGCCAGCAGAGGAATTGAACGCACGACATACTAAGAAGAATACCGCACAAGAGTCCAAACTGCTCCCAACCGTCTGGAGGCAGTGAGACTATGACATCCCCGATTGGGGTATTTTGTGAGGTTGAAAGTAGTTAAGAGGGTAAGGAGATGAGAAATAGGAAGTTTGGAAGGTACCTGGCTATTCAAATCTGATCACCAAACACGGCTAAAGCCATTTCAAGCAACGTTTAGATTCTGAATGGTGGTCTTTCACCAGGGCAATACGAGTATCTTGCACTCTGGAACGTGCCGCAAATATACTATACATTGTTTTGTATGAATCAAATGTGTTACGACTAGCGTTGTGACCGCTCTGAAAGAACTACTTCTTTTGGCAGCAGTTCCTACTTCATTCATTGTTCATTGAACAAATACTTCAATTGAAGTTGGTAGTTCATTTTAGCCTTCATTAACTTCATTCAATTCATTTCATTGAACAAATACTTCAATGGAAGTTAGATTACAAAGAACTACTTCAATTTGCAGCAGTTCAGTTGTGAAGTTGAACTTCAAAACCTATAAAGAAGTACTTCATTACAAGTACTTCAATTGAAGTTCGACTTATCTAATCGATCTAAAGCAGAGGTTCCTAAACTTTTTTTCCCGTAGACCACTTGTCGATTTTTTCTGTTTTGTATAGACCCCCTGCTTTCCTAATATTGTTTTTTTTAGCCACTCAACTTCAATGTTTTGTGAACGCTTCAGGAACTGCTAGTTCTTTGAAATGAACCCTTCGCGGTAAACACTTCAATTGAAGTGGAACTCGCCAAAAAATAGTACTAGTCGGTAGAGATCTCAAATCGAAAAGTACTAGCAAATCAACAAAAAATCCTCTCTGAAAAAAGGCACTAGTCGGTAGAGATTTGAAATCGAAAATTACTAGCAAATCGACAAAAAGATGAAACTGAGGAAGAACCAGTTCCTCGCCAAATCTTTGTAGTTCTTTAGTTCTTTGTAGTCTTTGAAGTCGAACTTCCATTGAAGTCCAACTTCAATTGAAATAAATGAACTCAAATGAACTAAATTGAAGTATTTGCTCAATGAGAATTGAATGAAGTTGGAACTGCCGCAAAAGGAAGTAGTTCTTTGAAGTTTGCGGGAAGCCAACATTTTGGTGACGGCCTGCCTAAATGGAATCTACTCTCGTGGAGCCCCATTTACGTCTCATGCACCCCAAATTTTTTTTGCATTGATGTGGACCGCTTGCAGGTCGGAATCGACCTCTGGGGGTCGATATAGACCACTTTGGGAATGACTAATCCAAAAGAACGTGATTTTTTGGGAGTTCTTTTCGTTTTAAAATTTCTACCGACTAGTAGGTGTTTTTTTCGGCGAGGAACCAGTTCCAGTTCTTTTCACTTTCAAATCCTTACCGACTAGGACGTGTTTTGGTTCCAAAAAGAACTGAACAAATAACGGGATAAATTCAAATCTCTTTTTTGCGAGTTCGACTTCAATTGAAGTGTTCACTGCGATGGGTTCGTTTTAAAGAACTAGCAATTCGTAAAGCATTTACAAAACATTGAAGTTTTTCCCAACGCTAGTTATGACACACATTAATTAATTTTTTTTTTGCGATCGACGGGTTTGAACCCGCGATCTCTGGAGTCGTAGTGGAGCGTCTCATCACTAGACCACGGAGGCCGTCTGCTACCAAATCAAGATTAAAAGTGATATCGACCCGGTTATACCCCTTCTCAGAGACAAGGTCGTTGGTAACTTGTTTTGCAAATCCACCGCGTCATCGTAATTACATGCATATATATGTGGTGATCGTACGCCACTTTCTCCCTGGTGGACAGCAGTTAGCGGTCTTTATGTAGTGGTGTGTTGCGTCGTAGACTTAGAATAACAATGTATGGAGAGAGAGCTAATTATTTTTACAAACCTATACAAACTTGCGATAGATCACTTTCTCCGGGTTCTTACGCCGTACACCATGAGAGAGAAAGAGACTACAAATATAATACACCGCTTCTATGTGCTGTCGCGATGATCTTGGGCTCCTGGGTCACCGCGGGACTCCGCCCACATTGTTTATTATGCCACTAAACTTGACACAACTAAACGGTTTTTTAGGTTAGATGCTATATTTTTTTTGACAACAATACTGTGAAAACGTGGTTATACGAATAAACAAAAACATTATATCGATATGTGCTATGAATGGATGTATAAATACCCTAACCTTAGTCTTAGCCACGCCCAAGTCCGCCGAGTCCGGTAAACATCATTAAAAACTGACTACACTGCCTTGGATAGATACCACTCTATATACTCTAAGACCTAAGACCACATAATTTCTTTATAAAATAACCTTTACAACGTTTATCTATAGATGCAACTTTCCTACTCCATAGTATAATAAAATACCCTGGGCAGTTAGTCTTAAACGAATTGCCACAAAACACAATCATCAAAAACTGACTACACTGCCTTGGATAGATACCACTCTATATACTCTAAGGGATCAACAAATACATCTCTAGGTCATTTATAAGGCAATATGAAAAATTCACTTTATTCGCGAATTAAAATGATATCGCTAACTGTGTATCTCTATTTTCGTAGCGTTATATCTGGAATAATAAGCAAAATACCTACGCGTCGTAGGTTGCCGAGGTAAATTTAGATCCGTCTTCAGTCCGTCAGTGGAACCGTCAGCTTCCTCGCTTCCAGTTGGTCGCTTGACGGACATTCTACTCGCCAACCCGCCTCTTGGAGAGGTGTCAAAACTATGTCAGCATCAGCCGCCGTCTGGTTAGTTTGATAAACATGCCAAAACTATCGTAATTGGTTGCCCAAAATTAAAAGAAAATATTTTATTTTTCATCGAACGCGATGCAAATGAACACTTTTTAGCTTTCTAATACAAGCGATATTGCACATGATGTATCTGTTCATTCTATGCGGGTAGTTAGTATGTATAGTTCTAGTGAATACAATTCTACTGTAATCTTTTTAATTCTTTATGAAATGCATACTGGAATTTTAGGTTAAACGTTCAAAAATGTCTTCTCCGGTTTTCAAACCGCACCTTTTACTTACATTTTAGTATGTTTTTTATAGAATTTCAAAGATAACAGTTTAAAAAATATATTCACTGGAAACATTTAATTTGAGTTAAATTTAAAAAAAATATTTTGGCGTTGATCGTTGATGACTTCTTTTGGCAGCAGTTCCTACTTCATTCATTGTTTATTGAACAAATACTTCAATTGAAGTTGGTAGTTCATTTTAGCGTTCATTAACTTCATTCAATTGAACAAATACTTCAATGGAATTTAGATTACAAAGAACTACTTCAATTTGCAGCGGTACTGTTGTGAAGTTGTACTTCAAAGCCTATAATAATAATATTAATAATAATATTTTTTTATTAAATTTCTTACACATGACAAACTTTTTGAATTTAATGCATATAAGAAATAAATTAATTTTTTTACAAAATAAATACAAATTATAGTACTATATAGATACACAAGAAAAATAAAATTTCAAAAAAATAAAATTTCAGGCAGTGGTGATGATCAGGTCAATGAGGAGAAACTCTTTCAAGAATCAATAGGATTTCACTTCTGAATCCCTCCTCACTGACATGAAATAAGTCGATATCGGAAGAGATTTTGTTCAGGAGCAAAATACTTCTCCCCACCGGCAGAACCATTGGCAGGTTGGTCCTACAGGCAGGAAGATAGAATAATCTATGAAGTACTTCATTACAAGTACTTCAATTGAAGTCCGACTTCAGAGTACTTCGATCTAAAGGAACGTGATCTTTTGGGTGTTCTTTTCGTTAAAATTTCTATCGAGTAGTACTTTTTATTTTGGCGAGGAACCGGTTTCAGTTCTTTTCAATTTCCGGATAAATTCAAATCTCTTTTTTGCTAGTTCCACTTCAACTGAAGAGTTCACTGCGAAGGGCTCATTTTAAAGAACTAGCAATTCGTGAAGCATTCACAAAACATTGAAGTTTTTCTTAACGCTAGTTGATACCGTACACGAGTCCCAACTGCTCCCCGCCATCTGGAGCCAGTGGGACTACGGCATCCCCAGTTGGGGTATGTTGTGAGGCTGAAGGTAGTGGAGAGGGGAAGGAGATGGGTAAGACGAAGGTTTGGAAGTACCTGGCTATTCAGATCTGATTATCAAACACGACTACAGAAATGAGATCCCTAAGGCGTATGCGCGGTAAAACCATGAATGACCGTGTTAAAAGTGTGGATATCCGGAAAGAATGCTAGACCGATGTAAGCGTAATGAATAAGTTAAAAAAAGGAACGCTTAGATGGTTTGGGCATGTAGAGCGAATGAAGAAAGAAAAGTGTGTGGAAAGAATATATGAGGTGAAAGTGAATGGGAGAAGAAGTCGGGGACGTCCGAGAACGATATGGCACGATCAAGTGAATCAAATACTTGTGTCGGGCCATGTCAAGTGTCAGAATAACATATAGAGTAGGTATGAGACGATGTATGAATGTGAATGAAGCGAGGAGTGTGTGCCAAGACAGAGTTGTATGGAGGCCTATCCTCTCTGCCCTGTGTTTTTGTATTCCTTAAACCACACTTTTTATCATGAAGGGTTTAACATGTTCGGGTTTTAAACAACAATGTTTATTATCACTTGCCCCACGTTGGGCGCCAATTTTCCCGCACAAATTGAATGTTTTATTTTAATTTTAAATAAATATTGTTTATCTTTTATTGTTTTTAATAAGTATTGTTTAGTCAGAATAACAGAAGAGTATATATGAATTTTTGTTAACTTATTCATTCATATTATTATTATTATGTGGAAATGTAAATCAGGAAGCGTTTATGGCAAGGCTTTTGAATTACCGGTGGGAGGTGCGTTTCCATATTAAGTTTAATCCGACGCGGAAGAAATGCATATTTCAATTAATTTATTACACTTTCCCACTCTTGAAATAATTGCACCGTTTGTCGCCTTTTCGTGCTCCTTTTTATTTGCATATGTAAATATGTTTTTATTGATGGATAATCATAATGCATTCCTATGCATGATTCACCGCTAGACACGAAACGCGAAGTTAACTCATTTCATAAACGAGAGGAAACACCAATGGCGAATCACATTTTAAAACAATTAAGTCAAACTTGCCTTTAGTAAAGCAATGGTTTGTAATCATTGAATGAGGGGAAACAGATTTTAAAGTTGTCTCACAGAGTAAAAAAATCAAAATAATTTTGATTTTATCGAAATTAGTACATAATCAAAAAGTGAACTAAAATCATACAAATAAGTCGTTTCCAGTTTGATAATGACCTTGAACGCCGAAACAGCTGTCACTAAAATTTAATAAAAATAATAATAGTAATATAAAATTATATTATATTATAAAAAGTGTTGCATACGTCTTACAAGCCCGGAATCGTTAACTAGCCTACGATACGATAGACTGTATAATGATTTGCCAGCTTTTGTGCTTACTCCCTCCTATAATCATAGATCGCTTCAAGACGCCGATTATTTTTTTAAAGTAAATACCGCACAAGAGTTCCAACTGCTCCCAACCGTCTAGAGCCAGTGAGACTAAGGCAACCCCAATCGGAGTATGTTAATAATAATTAACTAATTTATATAGCGCTGTTTTCGTGACAGAAATATCACCTCAAGGGCGCTCGTGAGGCTGAAATCAGTTGAGAGAAGAAGAGGAAGGTTGGGAAGTGCCCGACTATTCAGATCTGGTCACCAAACACGGCTTAAGCTATTACAAGCAACGTTTCGATTCTGAATGTTGGTCTTTCGCCAGGGCGATACTTAGAGTATCTACCACTCTGGAACGTGCTGCAAATATACTATGTATTATTTATGTGTGAACTTCGGCACCGGTGCATAGTGGGGAAACTCGCCAAACGCGCGCCCAACATTTGTACACGGTTGACATTCGAACGGGTCGCTTCTACGACTCGTTCTTGTGTTCAACAGCTCGGCTGTGAAATGGTTTGCCGGCCTCTGTGTTTCCTCCCTCCTGCAACATGAGTATCTTCAAGACTCGGCTTCACTCATTCCTTGCCTCGAAACTACCCTCCACGCAGCATACCCAAAGATGAGATAGGCCCTAAAGGAAATTAACTCTAGCAAACAATTTACCAAACCTGCAGCGATGACTTCTATGTTCAACTGCATTATAAGGTCCAAACTAGAGTACACCTCTGCTGTATGGGCCCCATACCAAAATAAATATATACAATTATTGGAATAGAACCAAACAAAGTTTCTCAGGTATTTGTATATGAGAATCCACGGCGAGTACCCAAAATTTATGCATCACAAAGATTTGCTCTCCGATACGCTTTATCAAAGTCTCCAGTCTAGAAAGGAGTGGGGCCCTTGCAGTAACAGCGTAAAAAATATTAAATAATTTGATTGACAATCCATACCTCCTGCAATGCTAAAAGTTGTTTGTGCCAAACAACTACTGCCAGGGGCGACATCACGATCTGCTGTGCGTTCCACATGGCAGAACAGACGTGTTGGCTCAGCACAGCATGACACGGGGTATGGTACTACTAAATAACATGTCTCTTGATATCTTCAACGTAAACCTTGAAGATTTCAAGAGACATGTTAAAAATATCTCTTAATTACTTTTACGTTACTTTCTTGTGTTTTGTAAATGGACATACAGAGCCTGTTCAAAAGAAAAGCTGAATATTGAATTTTCGCGGGCTGAGTACATTCGATTATCGTTTTTTTTGTTGTTATGTTGGTACACGTATGTTTATCATATGTTAGCATTGTCAGCCATTTTGGATTAGTGGTTTGTTTTTGATAACTGGAAAAGTTAGTCACTTTTTTGTGTGTTCTTCGATTTTTTACTTTTGAAAAAAAAGGATCAAAGAATAAAATTCATGATTTGTTTTTCCACAACTCCAGGACGCTCATCGTCATTAACATCTTCTCGGCCTTCTGTAAAGCGCTTGTACCATTTATAAACACTTTTTTGAGACAAAGTAGACTCGCAGAATGCCACAGTCAACATTTTAAGTGCGTCGGAGCACTTATTCCATTTTTAACGCAAAATTTAATACATATTCTTCAAAATTCATTTTTTTTTCAAAAGTAAAAAATCGAAGAACACACAAAAACGTGACTAACCTAACCTTTCCAGTTGTCAAAAACAAACCACCAATCCAAAATGGCTGATAACGCTAACATATGATAAACATACGTGTACCAACATAACAACAACAAAAAAACGATAATCGAATGTACACGGCCAGCGAACATTCAAAATTCACCTTTTCTTTTGAACAGGCCATGTACAGTCTGTAATTTACAAAAAAAAAATAACCCCTAGGGTCTTCTGTGTAGGGTTGGCGTAAAACGTCTCGAGTCAGAGCCAAGGTTTGAAGATCATCTCGGCTGTGACTATGACTAACAACTTATACACGTGGACTCTCTGTACCATCTTTCAGTCCTGTCCGCGCACTATTCTGGTCGCGTCTAGCGGATTTGTTTGCGTGGGGAGCGCCCTGAATTAAGCGTCCATTATTATTATTGTCATCATCACGGTCTTCGAACTGAGAGCTCTGCTTCAGTGATCATTATCTTCCTCGTATGGACGCAATCATCTCGGTGGGATGACGGAGTAAGAATATATCCGGAGAGAGAGCTAAATATTTTTACCCGACCTATACGAACGTGCGATAAATCACTTTCTCCGGGATTTTACGTCGTATACTGTGAGAGAGAAAGAGACAAGAAAAGTCGTCACATAATATTGCAACGTTGGAGTAAGAATATACATGAACCTTTGCGGAACGGCGTAGTCAGTATTGTTGACTTTATACTGACTTGATACAAAGAGACAAAGATATATTTAAGGATGTTGGATAGCCTATTAGTAACCGCCCACATGGAATTCGGACATTTTTAATAAACATATTCGAACACATTAAACAAAACAATATCAATACACCATTAAAATAATTTATTGAATCAAAAAATCCAAATATTGATGGAAGATTTTTGTCGATTTTATGTCTTTATATGGTATCATTAAAAATGTGAAAATTCCAAAGTTCGGTCAAAAATATTTAAAACTTCTGAAAAGTGATGTTTTATAATCTTTGTTTGGTCTTATTTCAACATTCACGCATAGCTCATGTTTGATTTATTTGTATAACCACTGCAAGTTTTTTAATCAAAACAAATATAGGAAACAACCTCACAAAATCCGTTGACGTAAGTTAATGATGTGAAGTCAGTGCGGACGGAGAACATTCGTACATACTTAGAAGTGCTGCAATATTATGTGACGACTTATTTATCTCTTTCTATCTTATGGTATACGACGTAAAAACCCGGAGAAAGTGATTTATCGCAAATTTGTATTGGTTGGGTAAAAATAATTAGCTCTCCCCATATGTATTCTTCCTCCAAGGGTAGGTCTTAAGTCCTCCCCTAATTGTATTAAAAAAAAAAAAAAAAAAATTGGCGGTTGTCTGTTGCTATCGTCACTCAATTTTAAATAAAACTGATTTCACATCACTTTCGTGAATACTTCCTTAAAAAGCGGTTCGTAGTAAAAGCGAGAAGGTGTGTCATTGTGCATTAGCATATTATGTTATTAATAATGATACTGTTTTGGACGCTCTCGCTTCTTGTTTGTTGTTTCCCTCCGACCTTGTCCCTAGAAGGACGCTATTCCCAGGCCGCCCACCGCCCACCACCCACCACCCACCTCACTGGATTATTCACGACTAGCGATCCTATTATGTGCAGTTTCGTATTAGGAGTTGTATTTGTTATATCACCCGACATACTGCTCATCCCTGCGCAGGGTTGGTCGAGCGGGCGGGCCGCGGTACCCATGATACTGACTGGTTATATTTTTGTATGCCAGGAGTACTCCTGTCCCGGTGCGACCGGTACACAAATGTGTCATAACACATTTAATTTATATAAAATAATAAAAATGTATATTTGCGGCACGTTCCAGAGGAGTAGATACTCATAGTATCACCCTGATAAAAGAACACCATTCAGATGGAAACGTTGCTTGAAATGGCTTTAGCCGTCTTTGGTGACCAGATCTGAACAGCCAGGTACTTCCCAACCTTCCCCTTACTCATCTCCTTCCCCTTCTTCCTACCTTTCGCCTCACGACAAACCCCTTTTTGGGATGCTTTAGTCTCACTGGCTCTAGACGGTTGGGAGCAGTTGAGACTCTTGGGCGGTATTCACTATAAAAAAGAATAATAGATGGTCAATAGCTAGGTGGGTAGGACGCTCGACTGGCAGTTGGACTATCCGGGTTCGATACTCGCAGCGGGTATTCTACGTATCGACTCCCCTTTCTACACAAGTTATGCTTAGTGAAAAGGTCTGTACTATAAATCTTTGCGTTTGTTGCTATTTTTTTTTATTTATTTATTGATGTCGGAATGTAAGATAGATAGACATTATAGGGTGGAGCAATGGTTGAATTGAAACAAGCATGACGTTGCGAGCTGAAAATAATTGCGTCAATTTAAAAATTCCAGATAGAAAAAAAGCTGTCGCTGCCGAGTGTGTTGCCCTATGCGACAGTTGCATATAAGCTTGGAGTAACACTGTATGGAGAGAGAGAATTATTTTTACCCAACCTATACAAACTTGCGATAAATCACTTTCTCCGGGTTCTTACGTCGTACACCATGAGAGAGAAAGAGACAACAAATATAATACACCGCTTCTATGTATTGTCACGATGATCTTGGGTTCCTGGGTCACCGCGGGACTCCGCCCACATTTTGTATTATGCCACTAAATTTGACACAACTAAACGGTTTTTTAGGTTATATGCTAAATTTTTGTTGATATCAATACTGTGAAAAAGTGGTTGTACGAATAAACAAAACATTATGTCGATATGTGATATGAATGGATGTATAAATACCCTAGCCTTAGTCTTAGCCACGCCCAGGTCCGCCGAGTCCGGTAAAAATCATCAAAACCACAACTAATGAGGTTGGTGTTTAAAAAAAATGTTAACATTTCTATAAAAGCCTATAAATGGCGTAAATAAAAAAAATAACAAAACGTAGTGAGCGGAGTCGCCGTAGACGCGGGAGACGGAAAGCATGCTTACCTTAGCCTTAGAGTATACTAGAGGTAGCCCAAGCCAAGGCAGTGAAGTCAGTTTTGGACTTGTTTTTGATGATTTTAACATGACTCGGCGCAAATGGGCGTGGCTAAGACTAAGGCTACGGTATTTATACATCCATTCATATCACATATCGACATAATGTTTTTGTGTATTCGTATAGCCACTTTTTCACAGTATTTTTATCAACAAAAATATAGCATCTAACCTAAAAACCGTTTAGCTGTGTCAAGTTTAGTGGCAAAATAAAAAAATGTGGGCGGAGTCCCGCCGTTAACCAGCGAAGATAGCCAGCTTAAGATCATTGCGACAGTATATAGAAGCGCTCCAAGAAATTCGTTGTCTCTTTCTCTCTCGTGGTGTACGATGTAAAAACTCGGAAAAAGTGATTTATTACAATTCCGGATGGGTTGGGTAAAACAAATTAGCTATCCCTCCACATATTGTTACTTCAAGATGCTTACATACCGAAAAGTGATGCAATAAAATGTGACAACTTGTCTTATCTCTTTCTCTCAGGGCTGACGACGTAAAAACCCGGAGAAAGTGATTTATCGTAAATTTGTATAGGTTGGGTAAAAATATTTTTCTCTCTCTCTTTGTAATATACATATAATCTTGCTCTGAGATCATATCCTCATAATGAAAATACGCAAATCGCCGATGTGAACAGAGTAATTCGCGCTATTTACCTAGGCAAATGATAGTGTTTCAGTTCGGCCTGACTTATGACTGACGGAATAACGATATAGGCGTGCGCTTGTTTGATCAACTGGAGGTAAATATTGTGGAGCCATTCGGCGGCCGGCGGACGGATCGGTAGACGGGCGAGGGTGACGTGTCGCCTCTCCAGGAATAGGTCCGCAAAGGTCGCGCAGATGTTATGCTCGTTAACCAACACACTCCTGCGCTCCTGGACCTTTATTTTCTTCTTTATGATCTCAAACGCATTCAATAATTGACTCCGCTCTAAGCTTAGAGTACATAGAGTGGTATCCACCCAAGGCGATGTAGTCAGTTTTTGATGATTTTTACCGGACTCGGCGGGCCTGGGCGTGGCTAAGACTAAGGCTACGGTATTTATTATTATTTTTTTATATGTATACCGCACAAAAGTCTCAACTGCTCACAACCGTCTAGAGCCAGTGAGTCTATGGCGTCCCCAAACAGGGTATGTTGTGTGGCTGAAGGTAGTGGGGGAGGAAAGGAGAATGGGAAGAGGATGGTTGGGAAGTATCTGGCTATTCAGATCTGGTCACCAAACACGGCTAAAGCCATTTCAAGCAACGTTTCGATTCTGAATGGTGGTCTTTCACCAGGGCGATACTTAGAGTATCTACCACTCTGGAGCGTGCCGCAAATATACTGTTTATTATTTTTATATAAATCAAATGTGTTATGACGCATATTAGTTAAATAAAAGTTATTAGCGCACGCCGGGTTTGAACCAGCGACCTTTGGATTCGTAGTCGAGCGTCTTACCACTCGACCATTGAGGGCGTCAGACTTACATACATCCATTCATATCACATACTGACTACAGAAGCGCTCCCTCCCGTATAGTATTGCTCTGAAAGCGTGATTGATCCTTTCTGCACCGATTTACAGTCGGCAGACATGTCAAACGCGTGTTCAACATTATTTGTACACGGTTGACGTTTTGGTGCTTGAAAAGGGCTCGTCCCTGTTTTCAACAACTCGACTGTTTTTCCTTCTTCCTGCAATATGGGTCTTCAAAATTCAGGTTCATCCTTCATTCCCTACAAGATCCTCCTCACCTCTACCGTCTACGGCATCCCCAGGGCTTCCTGTGTGGAGTTGATGTATAGATTAATTTATTGAGTCAGCGGAGCAGATCTGTCTTTTCCGAGAATCAGAGACATTCCTAATTAGCTCACGCGATTTGATCTTCTTTGGAAAATAAGAGTTGTAATGAATTGTTTGTTTCGTGGAAGTGTTTCTCTTGTCAGATTTGACATCACATCCAACCTCGAAAGTCGGAAGACCAGCCTGATGGATCTCTCTCGGGTCTTGGCAATCAGCTCTCCAACAATCCAACCCAGTTCGCGACACTGGGAGTTGGAAGTTGGAAATTGGACAGGTGCCAAACGGCCGAGCCGAGCAAAAAACAAACTGAACATCTTAACTTCTTTCTCACCTGTTCCATCATCATGATGTGATAACTCCCTTTGTTTTGTTTTGATTCTGACGATTTTGCATTGGCGTTGTTTCTTTTCTTTCGATTTGGAAATCCACACTCGTGTGTGTGTGTTTGTTTGTCGATTACGTGACGTCGCAATCGAATGCTCGTTCCGCCCTACCCCCGCTGGCTTTGTATTCCTTAAGCGGAAAATCGGTCGCTCTAGTCTCCGCCTAGAAGTGCAGACTGCGGACTGCAGACTACACTGCGCCCACTCGGTGTGGCGTTTCTAGACTCTGGTGGAAGCTTCTAGAACGTTCCGCGCGTCATCGCGAATTTTCCGCGGCGTTCCTCGGAGCGGCGAGCGGAGGCAGCGGCGAGCGGCGACCCACGCGGCCCGAGATATTTATAAAAGTAATAGCGAACGCGTCTTGGCAGCTAGTCGCGTTTTGAGAGTCGAGTTGCGGTCGCTAGAAGCTGGTCTCCGTCCCGCCGCCGATTTGAAAGTGTAAACAAGGCAGCGTGGTGTGTTCGCTTCCCACCTTCGCCCGCCGATCGCAGGTGTGCCGGCTACCTATTAAGGACATTTCGCCCAAAGTTTTACCCGACTAGGATACGTGACTATGTTCTGAGAGGCTTGCCTACTCCAGTACAACGACATTAAATGACGATGGAATCTCCAGTAACGGTGGCGCCCAATGTGCCCAATTTCGTGTTGTGTGACAAAGTTGACGCGGAACCAGACGTAAGACTTATGCATTTATTTCATTGAGAGACGTTTTTTTGTTTGTTTCGGTTGCCCTGAAGCTGTCAAAGATCGTGCCAAGTGTTTGGAATTTATCTGTCTTCGTTTGATTGCTTTTGTTTGTTGTTGTAAACACCTGCCGGGCCGAGGAGCCGGCGGTCGCTTCCCCCCAACTCGGTGTTTTGACAGTTGGCTGCAGCCGATGTTTTCCCAATTAACTAGATGTTGCGACTCGCTGCGGTGTTCGATTAAGTATCGGACCGTCCTCGTGATCGTGACGCCCGCCAACTTGCGACTTTTAGATATTGTTGGACAAAAATTAACTTACAAGTTTGGAGCATAATTTATTTTATGGTAACACTCGTATTAAAGTCATTAAAGAGTTTAATTACAGAATTAATTTATTGTTTTATCTTAAGACAAATAACATCGTCATCCCTTCATTTATTGAAAGAATAAACATTTTAAGCGAATTTTTCACAAATAATGAGATAGACGTCTTCTTTGATTTTTTAGTAATCAATAGCAATCATTATCAACATTTAAAAAAAAAAATTGTAATTGTGTAATATTTTATTTGTTTCATCAAAGTTTTTGCCGGGGACCTAGCACGAAACACCGATATAGATTTTATCGACAGTGTCGGTAAATTGGAATCGTTTCCGAGCCCGACTGCAGATCGCCAACGAACAAACTACATTTCCATCGACTTAATTAAGCATGTTTATTCGACGTGAGTTGTCGTTTGTTCGTCGGCGAATACACATGCTTAATTTAGTCGATGTGAACTGTCGTTTGCTCGTTGGCGATCTGCAGTCGGGCTCGGGAACGATTCCAATTTACCGACATTGTCGATAAAATCAATATCGATGTTTCTTGCTAGGGCCCCCGAACCACTTAAAATTGTTATTATTGTAAAAGCCCTCCCGGGCTTATACAATAAAATAGTAAATATATATTTTCTTTTGTAAATTTAAATGAATAAGATTTTTTTTTCGTTTTAAGATCAAATTTAAAAAAAATATGTTATAAAGTTTTTTTTTTTCACTAATTGTTTTTCCAGCAGTTTAAATGTTGAAAAAATAGATGCTTCAAACCTTAAAGTAACAATATATGGAAGGAGAGCTAATTATTTTTACCCAACCTACACAAACTTAGGATAAATCACTTTCTCCGGGTTTTTACGTCGTACACCATGAGAGAGAAAGAGACAGCAAATTTCATAGACCGCTTCTCTATACTGTCGCAATGATCTTAAGCTCCTGGTTCACCGCGGGACTCCGCCCACGTTTTTTATTATGCCACTAAACTTGACACAACTAAACGGTTTTTTAGGTTATATGCTATATATTTGTTGATAAAAATACTGTGAAAAAGTGGCTATACGAATAAACAAAAACATTATGTCGATATGTGATATGAATGGATGTATAAATACCGTAGCCTTAGTCTTAGCCACGCCCAGGTGCGCCGAGTCAGGTTAAAATCATCAAAAACAAGTCAAAAACTGACTTCACTGCCTTGGATAGATACTACTCTATGTACTCTAAGCTTCAAACATATCACTAGAAATACGTCGATACGAATAACATCGTCAAATCATTTTCAATAACAAAGCGATAATTCACTATTTTCATTTGCAGTTAGCACGGATGACGGAATCTGTTTATAGTTTGCGGCTATTTTAGTTTAGTTTTGTAAAGGTGTCTCCGCCGACTTGTGGCAAAGACCGCGGCTGTCACCTATCGACTTATTGCCGCTGTTGAGATAGATCAAATATGACGTTTGTTTGCTCAGTTTCTCGTGCGGTGGAGCGGATGACATCACCCTTCCATCGAATAATAATAAATAATAACACAACACGCTGTGACTTAAAACATCGTGGTAAATTAGAACTGCATCCATATTGGGAGTAAGGTTATTTTTTCCCGATTACATCTTATTTGTGTTATTCTTATAATATTAAATTGACATTTAAATTGTGTTCGACTTTTGGTATATTAAACCGTATCCGTTACTTCTCCACTCGACGTTTCGGACAATCTTGCAATGTACATCATCGAGGCAGCTATCTGTAGACGAGGTAATTGTTATTTTTATAACCGTTATACCCTGTCTTTTAAATTTTATTTTCACTCGTCCATTAATAATATTTCAGTAATCTTTAGCTTATGGGATCCCTGAGACGTATGTGCGGTAAAACCATTTATGACCGTGTGAAGATCCATTTTTTTCAAAAGTAAAAAATCGAAGAGCACCCAAAAAACGTGACTAACCTTTCCAGTCGTCAAAAACAAACCACTAATCCAAAATGGCTGATAATGCTAACATATGATAAACATATGTGCACCAACATAACAACAACAAAAAATCGATAATCGAATGTACACAGCCCGCAAAAATTCAAAATTCACCTTTCATTTTGAACAGGCCATGTATGATTTAATAAAACAAATATATAACTTTATTCCACTTTTATTTTATGACTGGACCGGTTTCGGCCTATGACGGCCATCTTCAGACTAGTCTGAAGATGGCCGTCATAGGCTGAAACCGGTCCAGTCATAAAATAAAAGTGGAATAAAGTTATATATTTGTTTTATTAAATCATTAAAATGGAATTCCACCACGAATTAACAGTTTCAAAATTAGAAATAATAAAAAGGCCATGTATATTCTTGCTCTGAGGTTCCGACAGATCGTAGCCAGTGGGACTATGGCACCCTTATTGGGGTGCATTTTGAGGCTGGAGGGAGTGGGGAGGGAAAAGGGGTGGGAAATACGGCTAAAGTAATTTCAAGTAACGTTTCGATTTTGAAAGGCGATATTGACAATATCTACCATTCGTTTCTGTTCACTGTGTACGAGTACATGTTATATGTGCACTTTGACTCAATCCTCTCGACAACGGTTTCCCCAGAACATTGCCTTTTATGTAGAGGCTATCCATCTTTAGATCGCCCAATATGTCCTCACCTACTTGCGGCGGCAGCACTTTCTCATCTCGTAATGTGTCTGTGGTTACATCATTATTTTTTTTCCGTAATTCACAGCGAATTGTTTCGCATTGAATGGATTATTTATATTTCTTGATTTTTATCTAATTGCGAATTATGACAATTCAATATTTGTTTGTTTGTTTACTATGGCTAAACAGTAAAAAATCATTCGAAGTTGGTTGAATGAAAATTGTCTTAATTTTATTATTACATAATTGTGTTATTATCAATCTATGGTCGAGTGGTTGAGACGCTCGACTAGGAATCCAGAGATCGCGGGTTCAAACCCAGCGCGCGCAAAGAAATTTGAATTAATTCATAATTTTCAAAACACATTAACTTCATATAAATAATATATAGTATATTTGCGGCACGTTCCAGAGTGGTAGGTACTCTAAGTATCGCCCTGGTGAAAGACCACCATTCAGAATCGAAACTTTGCTTTTAAAGCTTTGCTTTTAGCCGTGTTTGGTGACCAGATTTTAATAGCCAGGTACTTCCCAACCTTCCTCTTCCCCTCCCCACTACCTTCAGCATCACAACATACCCCAATTGGGGATGCCATGGTCTCGCTGGCTCTAGATGGTTGGGGGCAGTTGGGACCTTGAAGTAACAATAAATGGAGAGAGAGCTAATTATTTTTACCCAACCTATACAGATTTGGGATAAATCACTTTCTCCGGGTTTTTACGTCGTACACCATGAGAAAGAAAGAGACAACAAATTTTCCCGAATTATCACACCGCTCTAAAGTATCGTTAGAATGTTCTTCGTGTCCCGCGTCTCCGTTGACTCCGCCCACACGTTATGATACGCGAAATAAATTGACATAACTCAACGGTTTATTAGGTTACATGTTATTTAAAAATAATAAAAAAACTGTGAAAAAGTGGTTGTACGAATAAACAAAAACATTATGTCGATATGTCCTATGAATGG
Source organism: Drusus annulatus (assembly GCA_022651775.1). Lineage (NCBI taxonomy): Eukaryota > Metazoa > Arthropoda > Insecta > Trichoptera > Limnephilidae > Drusus > Drusus annulatus. Next base: position 465,110 of record JAGWCC010000400.1, on the reverse strand, counting down.
ATATATAAATTCCCGCCCAGGTCTACCCGAATCAGGTAAACCTCGTATAAACCGACTACAGCTCTATCTACAGCACTACCTCTTGTATATTATTGCTCCGAGGTTGGGACTCTTGTGCGGTATTCACAATAAAAGTAAATTGATCAAGTATCAATCTTAACTTATAATCTTAACAATCACATTAATAATGTAGTTAATAAATCATTAAAACTTCTTGGCTTCATCAATAGAATTGCATGTGACTTTAAGAATATAAAGACTCTAAAAACCCTTTACTGCTCATTAGTTCGCCCTCATTTAGAATATGCTAGTGTAATTTGGTCCCCTTTCTATACCGTTCATATTCATCATATTGAATCCGTACAACGTCGCTTCTTACGCGGTATTGCATGGAGATTGGGGCGAGAAAGAGGCGATTATTCATATGATGAAATCGAACAATTATTGAAAATGTCTTCATTGGAAAAGCGCAGGAAAGACTTCGATTTAATTTTCATTTACAAAATTATTAATTGTTTTATTGACTCACCTTCTCTGTTGCAACTTATCCAGTTCAACATTCCTTGCCGTAGACTCAGAAACAATGAATTGCTGTTCCTCAATCATCACAATACTAATTACGGGTATTACTCTCCAATGTCCAGAATGTCAAGACTTGTTAACTCAAGCCATGGTCTTGAAATTTTTGTAGCAGTCTAAATGATTTTCGTCATGCTTTACGACTCTACCAAAACTTTGACTAAGACCATGGCTTGAATGTTCTCTCTTATGTTTATTTTGCCTTATTTTTGTCATCGCTTCATTTATTTCAATTTATATGCTATTTCTTCTCTGTTACTCTTTTTTATATTTCGTGTTTTATATGTATGTTTGTAATTGGACTTTAGTCCGTTAATTTATAAATAAATAAATAAATTAACTTCATATAAACATCAAACAATACTCTCACCGGGTAAATATATTAAAATACCCAGGTTAACCCATATTCACTGATATCCTTTGTTTAGATGTTAACCTTGACGATGAATGAATAAATAAATAAATGGCGATTTTTTACACTGAATAATTCAGCGGAATTGCTGGAAATAATTCCACTTGCTTTAGATAACAATTACGACATATCTCCGTTTGTATTAAAGTGATATTTCTGCAACCAATAAGTTGATATACTACTTAATGTCAATACTACATATTACACAACTCTTATTCATATATCAGAGTGAACGTTCCGGTCTAGCTAGCAGTCCACAATGGAGTGCTTATACCAAGCCTAATTTATGGCAGTGAGGCATGGAACTGGGAGATGAAGAATGAAATTAGACTGAATGCTGTAGAAATGAGATCCCTGAGGCGTATGTGTGGTAAAACCACGGCCGTGTTAAAGATGTGGATATCTGGAAAGAATAAACGTAATGAATTGGCTTAGGAAAGGGACGCTTAGATGGTTTGGGCATGAAGATCGGATGAACGAAGAAAGGAGTGTGAACAAAATATATGACACGAAAGTGAATGGAAGAAGAATTCAGCGACGCCCGAAGAAGACATGGCACGATCAAGTGGATCAAATACGTGATTCGGTCCATGTCAAGAGTCAGAATAACAAAATAGTAGGTATGAGACGATGTATGAATGTGAATGAAGCAAGGAGTGTGTGCCAAGACAGAGTTGTATGGTAGTCTATCCTCTCTGACCACACCTGCGGGGAAACGGCGTGATGGTTCTGGTCGTTTTTTTGTATTCCTTAAATCATATTTTTATTATTAAGGGTTTAACAAGTTTAGGTCCTAAACAACGTTTATTATCACTAGTTTCCACGTTGGGCGCCAATACAAATTGAATGTTTTACTTTGATTTTAAATAAATGTTGTTAAGCATTGTACTTTATGCATGTAGTATAACCCCTCGTCGGGCGCCAGTTGATTCATACACATGTTTTGTTAGATGTAGCCCCACGTTGGGCGCCAGTTTTCCATACAATTTGCAGTTTCTTACCGGGAAATTTGACGTTTCAGGGCAGGTTCCGAGGCTCCCCGGAGCCGGACGAGGACGCCGAGCTGCAGGGCACCTGGGAGCAGCTGGCGGCGCGGCACCCCGAACTAGCGGGGCTCGCGGCGGGGCGCGGGGGCACTTGGGGCGCGCAGAGGAAGCGCAGGGGCTCCACTGACAGGCCTAACGCAGGTACATGCTTCTCGTTTGATGTGTTCACCGGACGAGGAGACCAGAGCTGCAGGGTGTACTTAGGAGTGCACCACTGGCAAGCACCCACCCATCATATCGTTGATTTGTTTAGTTGACTGACTTGAGTCTTTCTTCTTTCCGTCCACCCATTATCAGCTCCCTTTCTGTGTCCTCTTGGGGCATTATGTTTTTTAGAAAATACAATATTTTCTTATCTATAAGCATTTTTGAACCTAGTGTATTTAATTAAAATTTCTATGAAAAAAAATCTTGCCATCAAATAATCTTAATTTTTTAACATAAACATAAAAAAAATTAGAATTTTAAAATTTCTTTTCAGAGTTTGCACGTGAGGCTCGTGGCAGAGACGTTCCCTTCAGAGATCTGTTCTTCGACGTGCCGCCAGAGTTTAGAGAGCAAATCCCCTCCCGGTGGAACCACCACTTTGACCCCGAGGGGGACTTTCCAGAAGCCCGCTCCCCTCCACGGCCCGCCCCCCCGGCCGGCCACAGTGCGCAACCCCCCCACCCACCCTCTCCGCCACAGCCCGCCACCGTCGATACGGCCACACAGACCTTCCTACCGGAGCCCCCCTCTGCGCCTTTAAAGGAGAAGAACCCCAACTTGCCCCAGTACGGCCTCAGGAACACCGTAGACCTCGGCCAGAAGACAGCCGCAGAGGGAGAGGAGGCCGAGCGCGGCCAGAGGTCCATGTCGGCCCCCCCGGAGAGCCGCTTCCCCCCGCGGCAGGGGAATGCCCCTCAGCCGCCCCCCCCCCCGCAGCAGCCTGCCCAACAGCCGGGCCAACCCGCCCAGGGCACCCAGCCCACCGTCAGACACATCCCCATCTTCGTGGAGGGGCGGGACGAGCCGGTCATTAATATTAACAAAGACCCTGCGGCCAGCTTCGCCGAGACCAGAGCCACCCCTCCCAAAGAGGAGTTCTACCAAAACCACGAAATGCCCCAACCCTTCCATCCCACCCCGCACTTCAACCGGGCGTTTGGCTCTCCGCTCAAAGGTTTCGGCGGAAGGCCCAACGCCAGCGCATTCACCCCCAACAAGGCCTTCACCCAGGCGAGAGAGCCGCCGTCGCAGCACACCTTCAAGCCGTGCGCCCCCCAGCCGCAGCAGGAGTACCACCAGCAGCAGCAGGCCCCTCCCCAGCAGCAGGCCCCCCCGCAGCACAAGCAGGAACAGGGCCAGCAGACACAGGCGCCCCCGGAGCCGCAGCGCCCCCTTCCACAGCAGCCCTATCCCAACGATCCCATCCTCAAAATTCAGCTCATCCAAAAAGATGTTCTGGAGCTCATGACCTCTGTAGAGAACTTCCTGGGGCAGTCCAAGAAAGATAAAGAATACATTTACCTAGACGAAATGCTGACGAGAAACCTGATCAAGTTGGACGACATTGAGACCGAGGGCAAAGAGAACATCCGCCTGGCGAGGAAGGAAGCCATTAAGTGCATACAGAAGTGCATCGCTGTGCTGGAAGCCACAGCCGAGAGCAACGCCGAGAAGGAAGCCGCCAAGGCCGCCGCCGGGGAAGCCAAGATGGAGCAAGAGCCGGCGCCGCCGCTGGCCAACGGAGACTTGAAGGCCTCGGCCAGCGGGGAGAAGGTGGCGGAAGACAAGACTGTCGAGGCGTCTTGCGACAAGAGCAAAGAGAAGTCTCCGGGGGCCGAGGCGCATGCGGCCCCCATGGAGGTGGAGCCCTCGTAGTGGTTACAGCTGCAGCCAACCAACCTACCACCTCCGTTAGCTTTAAGTATTATGTTTGTACAGAGTTTGATGTATGTTCTCTTTCTTCTCTTGTAAAAATGCAAATACATGCCTTGTTTTCATTAGAGCAACACTTGTTATTCATAATTATGCCATTGCCACAGAGCGTGGGAAGGTCTAGACAGGTCCTCAGTTTCGTACTAACCCGAAACACCTAGACGTAGTTGGCCTCTCATGTAGAGCAGGTGGACACAGTTAACTGACCGCTAGATCTTCCCGTGCCCGATGGCCTGGTAGTTATTTATCGTCTTGTGTAGAACCTCCTCCCACCGTGTGGAAAGAAAGGTCACTTGTGTGTTGGGTGTGGTACAGAACGGAATACGCTCCATGTTAGTAAATGATTGTAATTACTGATGGATTGCCTTAGGACTTCTGTCCCCCGCTGATTGATATACCTTACACTGTAGTAACAATGTGCCCACAGATGTCCTGCACAGTCGGATAGCCTATCTAGTGTGCGTACACCGATGCACAATACAGATTAGCTTTATTATCTGTTTGCCTATTTCATAAAACTATTGCTAAGTAGTTTAAACCTTTTTGTAATTGTACAAAAAATATATATAATGGTGCTAGGATCACTCGCTCCACGAACTTGGTTGCTATTGGAGTTTAGTTTTGAAAATTCATTGCAATGAAAGTTTCATTGGATTTCTTGTAAATTCATTAAAATCGTAGTAATTATGCAAAATGTAGAGTACCGCTGTGTGTAGGTGTACAGTGAATCTCTCTTTTAAGGTTTTTCAAGGAACGGGAAAAAAACTAATGCGGGATTATTTGGGCCATTTCCTTTCTAAGCGTGAAAACTTCATATGTGGGAACTTTAAAAGCGGGTTTCACTGCATTTTACTCGGCACAGTTGAAATTAGTTCAATCATTGCTACGGTAATTAGTGTCACAATTGCATACTTTGTTCAATAAAATCCTAATTTATTTATTTTTAATGTAAAAGTTGTTACAATTGAAATAACCTTTTGAGATTTTGTGCCTAACTAGTTCATATTGAGTCCATTCTTCCTAAGGTTTCTTATACAAATTCTTTTGACTTTAAGTAATCCGCTATGAAGCAGGTTTTGGAAACAGATCGTCCAATTTGAACTAGAAAGAAAAAATGTCCATCAATTCGTCGATCAGCGCCATTTTTAATCTATCTCGGTGCGTTTTATCTTTTGAACAAATTATGGTCAGCTAAGAAGCATAACATAACCGCTACGCTTGTCAGCTGAAACGTGTTGAAAATCGACGTTTAACGGACTGTTCATATTTGAAAATGGCGTTGATCGATGATTTAACGTATGTAAATCAAATGTGAAGAAAGTTTTAAACAACCCGACTTAAGCAAATTTTACAGATCTGTTTCCGTATTAACAAATATGCTTTTTGGTTGATTGTTTTTTGCACTAAAAATAGTACGCAGCGTTTGCTGTCAAACATTCGAGATAATCTCACCATCTCATCTTCTTCCCCTTGTCCTATTCCGGCTGGGGAACCATCGCTTCTATCGCGTTCCTATCATAGGTTACTTCAGCGGCCCCCGTCCATTGCAGGCCCAGCCTCCAGAGTTGCTTTTACCAACGTTTTCTGGGGCGGCCCCAATTCGACGTCTTCTCTCTGGAATTGTCGCCAGTATTTTATGCGGAAGTCTGTTTTCGGGCATTCCTAATACACACCCAAGCAACTTCATTTATGACTTTTCTATGAAGAGCTATAATTTTAGTTTTTTTCATAAATCAATATTATGCTGTTTTTAATAACACTTAATCCATAGAACGCCAAGCATTTTAAGGTGACTCATCCCAAAAATGCATCCATTTAAATAGCTATATGTATATAATGTCTGATGTAAAAAGAGTCTGGAATCTCGGAACTGGAGTGAATTTAATTTTCTACCTGATTCACCAACCCTCAGCGCCAATGTTGTTTGCAGGTCAAAACAATCAATTTTATCTATAAAGCAGAAAATCCTCCCAAACAGTGAAATGTTACATCGTGAAATTTGCAAAGCTTTGTCTGTCTGGAATTTCTAGGTAAATGCAACATTATGTCCATCATGATCTTTGGAGTCTTGAAATATACATTCAACTGTCAAAAAATAAGACGAGATGTCATAATTTTGAACTGTTCAAAAGAAATAAAGTGTCGACAGGAAAGGGTTTGTGGCGTTCTGTTCTTTCTGTCTACCATTTTCATATTCTTCTTGTTTACCAGTTAATTCAAACAATTTCATTGAAATTTATTCTCACAAATTACAATTATTCATTTGCTGATATCTAAACATAGTCAGTTTACAAATAAAATCTAGTGCATAAAAATTAACTGTTCAATTTAAAAAGATGCCATTTCTTTCGACCGTTCTAAATTTTGCCAACTAATTCCGTCGAGCGCACTACTAGTTGAATTATTTTATTCATCGTAGGTACCTATATTGTTTCTGATAACATACGCACAGTGGATTTATTTATTGCAGCATTATTACGCACTCGGTGCATAGTGCAATTTATCCGTACGTTGAGTATTATTTTCTGCACTTGGTGGTAATTTTTGAGCAATTTTAGTTGTAAGCGAACTAAAGTCACCAACTTCCCCATAATGTATTTCTTGTTTATCTTTGGAGATTTCATAACATTAATAATAACCGGAGATGCCTGCATGAACCAGGTGCGTGAACGCCTATAGAGTGATATATGTAGTTTTAAAACACACTTAAGTATTCTTGTGTTTATTTTACACACTTAAGCTTTTTAAACTTGCCAACCAACATCCAACAGCCATAACTAAGCCATGAGAAGTAATTCAAACATTTTTATTTTTAATCGTTGATATAAAAATACCCTAAATGAAATTTTAAAAAATAATCAACTACACTTAAAACTTGTTTGACATTAATACAATTAAAATATTGAATATTTCTAAATTTGAAGGAATTGTGGAAAGAATTTATTTTGTATTTTATACCCAATGATTTTAGTAGACCATTTTTTTGGTACATTCAAAAGATTTGTATTTCTTCATTCTATGTTTTTTATAGAAACTCTGCGTTTTCGGCAGCTGTTGAAATCAATTTATTTATTTATTTTCAATTGATGTTTATTAATTATCACTATTATTTTTATTTGTCAATTTGAACTTATTGAAATAAAATTAAAAAAATGGAAATTTAAATATCACTTTGTTTTATTATGTTTTGTACAATTGATTAATTCAAGTTGTTTTTATCGTATTATGTATCATGCATTCATTCAGTCGGCATCTCTCAATCAATGCAAACATTTTCAGTTTTCAGTGTTAGTTCCATCATGAAAATTGACACAATTTTGATTTTCATTGGTGGATGATACTCTCAGTTTTGGTAAAAAAACTGAAATCTGGAGATATTTTTAATTTCAGGGGGTGCATACAGAGTGGATCACACGTTTTTCAGTTCAATTTCGAAGAATAAAATGGCTGAAATATGCATTAATGACGAAAAAGGGCTCAAATACGCACCATCGACCAAAAGCCACATATGCAAATGCATGTACTTTTTGTTCAATTTTTAAATATTAACAGATTTATAAAGTAAGTCATTTAACTTAGGATATATTATGCAATAAGAAATTAACATTGATGCCCCACGAATATATAGAACAATATTTACATAAAAACCAATACATAATACGTACGTGGAGAATTCATTCTCTCTCTCTCTCAAGATTCTCTTAGCTCTTCATATCTATTATCGGAGAAATTAAATAATGAAGAATTTTCCATTCCACTAGTAGACACCTTGGTTAGAGATATAGCACGCCACATACAGATTTTCGTATGTATTACCAGATACATTTTTCTCTTATATAATAGACAAGCTTAGTTTACGATAGTCTTTGGGTGCGACGCTATCCAGTAGAAATACGCTGTGTCACAAGTTAACTGGAAGTGTATAAAAACATCAGACATTCATGAACGTTGTGTCGTATTTCAAGTGCCAAGTAACAGGCGTCTATGGACTTTGTCTCGTGGAATCGGACAGTAGTTAGAGGTCACAAAGAAGCGGGTATCTATTCCCACTCCTTCATGACCCTGTCCCAGTCTCCATCGGGGATGAAGGGAGTGTCGATGGCCTGGATCATGTGCTCTCCGCAGTAGAGGCACTCCGAGGCCAAGATGCCGTCGATCTCTCCCCGGATATGCTCCTTGGAGCTGAGGCTGCTGGGGAAGCCTCCGCTGGGCTCCGAGGAGTGATACACGGAGCTGAGTTGGCGCTGCAGGTCGGCCAGCTTGTTCTTCTTTGCGGGTCCTGGCCAGCAAAATAATGAATTAATGAAAATTGTGAATCTGAAGCGATTCTTTTCGGCAATAATATGCCACCAATAAAACAATTGGTAGTTGGATCCTGCAAGCAGCAAGATGAAACAATGCGTGCAGACGTTGTATTTAATAGTCAAAAAGGCACCATACTCGATACAACTCCACCGCAGTCTGAACAAGTGGGTGGCGGCATACACCTCCCTTCCGAGCTGCAGGGAGTGAAACGGGAGTATGCTCAACAGGAGGTTAGTTAGGAAGAGTGGATGGTTAAAATTTGGGGCTAAGGTTAGTTGGTTTGTTGCGGATTGTCTGGATCATTACACGAAAAGACTAAAAAGTAACATTCCACTTCAAGACGACACGACATTGCAAATCTCTCGGTCAACTGCCTCACATCCAGGAATCCTTTTGGACTGAACTGCTTCAGTCACGATACTTTCCTCGATTGTGAAAAACAAGCAACTTGTTGTGGACCCAACTATTAGACTGCCAGGGTTATCTTTCCCCCTTGAAGACATAAGCCTCACTAAACCATTTCCGCGCAGTCACAGTTGCTGGGGCCTAAAGGATTCTTGTAGCGTTGGTAAAAACTTCAAAGTTTTGTGAATGCTTCAGGAACCGCTAGTTCTTTAAAATGAACCCTTCAATTGAAGTACCACTGAAATTCTGAATTGAAGTCAGCTCAAGCTTTATATAAACCCGTTAGAAGCGGCCGTATGAGATTTACAAATTATAGTAGCGTCATTTTAGAGGAAAATGTAAAAGTATAACAATTATTATTAATAAATAATTTTATTATTGTTGCAAAAGTTAAAAAAAAATAAAAATGGACAATCAATATTAAAACAAAAATAAATTAAATATTATATATTCGTAAAAAGCATTTACTTTGTGGCTTGCCATATTTATAAATAAAACACATAAACTTTGTTTATAACCAATATATTTAATATATTTTTTTTAATATTGTCCTGATGATGAAAGGGTACTTTCGAAACCGGTAGACGTGATATTAAATAATAAAGTGGTTATAAACAAAGTTTATGTGTTTTATTTATAAATATTATATTATTATCAAAACAACACTCGGAAAAACTAGTGTCCCATGCCTGACAAAACAAGCAAAGAAATCAAAGTTTGTAATTCTTTTAGAAAATTAAAAGCAACTGTCACCAAAGTACAACAAAAAATATCACAACAATGGTCCTGTATAAAATCATGAATAAAAAAAACACACCAAAACACGTCGAACTGTGGATTGTGAGATTGTGCGAACGTGGGAGCGAACGAATAACTATAATTGAATTAAACTAAAATTGAACTGTGGATGGTGCGATACTACAATCGAGCGGAACTACCAACTTCAATTGAAGTATTCGCACAGTGAAAAATGAATGAAGTTTGAACTGCTGCAAAATGAAGTAGTTGGTACGGAGTGGTCACAACACTAGATTCCTGAATTGTGTGAATGTGAACAAATACAAACTACAGAACACATTGTAGAAAGATGTCTTCTATAGACATATGTATGTAGGTATATATGTATGTATGTTACCTAACAGAGGCTGCAGCTCGGCCAGCAGGCAGTCGCTGTGGAACTTGTGTCCGCAGGGGAAGAGGTAGAAGGGGCGCAGTAGCAGCGTGATGTCGCACAGCACGCACGCCTCCGCCATGCTGATCACCGTGCAGCGGTTGCGGAAAGTCTGGATCTCTCCTCGTACCTATGCATTACAATTATAATAAAGATTTACAAAGTCATAAAAATAACTCACTCACAGCTAAGTAATAATAACATTTTATCTAAAGTAAAAAAAAATAATTTAAAGGATTAACGTAGCGAAATATTCACATAGGCAAAAAAGTGAAATTAAACTTTTTAATGTTTAACTAATTTAAACTTTATGCTGTTGCAGTTATTGTGAAAATGCAAATGGTCGTCTCTCACCAGGACAATAAAACACGTTAATACATGAAACGAGAACTCACTTGATCGGCAGATTTTGTAGCATCCTCCATTTCTTCCCTCAAATCCTGAATCTGTTGATTGTACTCCTAGAAACGCAAACAATAAATGACACATTAGAAAGTGTAGCAAGTAGCTACTGTAACGAGTACCTACCGCAAAAAATCTTTTATACGCTAGCCACACTATTACCCGATCGTTGGCAACACTTGTGGCTAACTTCCCAGCTGACAGTTCAAATATTTGAATAAAATTCACTAACAGGAACTCCACGACATGCCAATCAATTTTTGTCCTAATCACAAGTACATCGATGGTCTGACGGCAATCTCCTATCAGGTCAAAAACCTCTAGAACGAGGTTGATTGTCAAAAAACATTTCGTCTTATTCGTGGTTGAGTGGTAGTTGAGTGGTAAGACGCTCAACTTCAAATCCTGAGGTTGCGGGTTCGAACCCGGCGTGCGCCAATAGCGTTTTATTTGATTAATATGTGTCATAACACATTCGATTCATATAAATTAATATACTCGCATAGTATATTTGCGGTACGTTCTACAGTGGTAGATACGCTAAGTATCGCCCTGGTGAAAGACCACCATTCAGAATCGAAACGTTGCTTGAAATGGCTTTAGCTGTGTTTGGTCACCAGATCTGAATATACAGGTACTTTCCAATTTTCCTCTTCCCCACCTCCTTCCCCTCCCCACTACCTTCAGTCTCACATCATACCCCGATCGAGGATGCCACAGTCCCACTGGCTTTAAACGGTTGGGAGCAGTTGGGACTCTTGTGCGGTATTCACAATAAAATTAAAAAAAAATAAAAAAAATCATTGGTAAACTTTGGTTTTACTCAAAGCAGCTCCTTTGTAAGCTGTCTGTACCATTACAACCGTTTTTACCCCAACGGAAAGCAAATTTACACTGCCGAAAATCAATAAAAATAAATTACTGAAGCGGTATGCGGCCTCTCACAACAATATCTACTGGTATGCTGATGCAGAAAGGTTCACAGAACTCTCACTAAGAAGGTGTCAGTTTGTTCTAGAAAGGGCCTGCTTTCCAGAAGAGAATTCTGGTTACTTTTGGGCCCCCCTCGTATGCATAATAGTTTCTTCTAACCTGAAGTGAGTTGCAAATGGGTTCCCGGAAGTGGTCGATAGTGACGAAGTCCGAGAAGAAGGGGAGGATGTCCTCGATCCGGATGAGGTCGCACTGCTGCAGGAACTGCATGGCCTGCTGGATCTCCTCTTTGCCGCTTATCACAAATTGTGCTGAAACAAATAGCACGCAGAACTTCAGATCTACTTCCGCACGCTTCTTTCGGCAATTACACAAACGAAGGTAACTGCCCTTATAATGCTGATTGGCATTCAAACAAACATGAGTAAGTTCCATGGAGAGATAGCTAAATATTTTTATCCAACCTATACAAATTTGCGATAAATTACTTTCTCCAGGTGTTTACGTCGTATACCATGAGAGAGAAAGAGACAAGAAAAGTCTTTATAGAATATTGTAGCACTTCTAAGTATGTAAGAAGGTTCTCCGTCCGCGCTAACTTCACACCATCGAGTCGTATAATTTATGTCAACGGATTTTGAGGTTATTTCCTATATTTGTGTTGATTAAAAAACTTGCAGTGGTTATACAAATATATCAAACATGATGATGAGATGTGCTATGCGCGAATGTTCAAATAAGACCAAACAAAGATAGTAAAACATCACTTTTCAGAGGTATTTCAACAGTTTTAAATATTTTTACCGTACTTCAGAATTTTCACATTTTTAATGATATAAAGACATAAAATCAACAAAAGGCTTCCATCATTATTTAGTTTGTGTGATATTTTGACTTTATAAATCATTATAATGGTGTATTGATATTGTTTTGTTTAACGTGTTCAAATATGTTCATTAAAGATGTCCGCATTCCTTGTGGGCGGTAACTAATAGGCTATCTGACATCCTTTAATATATCTTTATCTCTTTCTAGCGAGTCAGTATAAAGTCAACAATACTGACTACACTGTTTCACCAAGGTACCTTTCCGTGCATATTCTTACTCCAAGGTAAGTTCACTTGCAGATATTTTATCAATCAAACAAACGTGAGTGTGTTTCAAACTCCATCACATTTGGTGACCATCAAATCTTCGTTAAACACCGGTTCATCGATTCGGTGGTCATCAAATGTCATCCAAAAGGGTTCCTGGATGTGAGGCAGTTGGCCGAGAGGTTTGTGAGGTCGTCTAGAAGTGGAATGTTACTATTCACAGCCTTTTCGTATTTCCTGAGGGATTTTGTCTTTCGTCTTACAGTGGGGGGGCGGGTTTTTTAAATAAAAGGTAATTACCGATCTTAAGCCAGAGCTTCTTCCGGAGGTCTTGGTCTTCCGGCATGTCGGCAATCTTCTTGGCCAGCTCCAGGTTGAGGGTCAGGGCCAGCTCTACCGCTGACTCCCACAGCCCCAGCAGCGAGGACAGCTGCACACACGCCTCCGTCAACTTCTTCTCCCGACACAGCCTGCAGGTAACACGTATCATCAATCACATAGCATCGTTTATGACTTTATGATTCTGCTATCTATTTAATTGTATACACTCAAGTGGGCCTTTACATATAAGGTACATCCAACAGTGATACAAATAAAAATTATTTGCTCGTACGAAAAGTAAGAATGAGTAGTAAACATAAGTATTCCATACATTGTATTTGTTTGTTTACATTAAATTAATATTGATTGAAGATATTTGATATTATAGCCTTCTTGTATCTACATTCCGTGCAGTTAATACATCAGTCACCTCTGCGTACGTATTACCAACTACATGCAATCTAGGTACAAGCGAGTATCTGAAAGACTCAGTCCTGATATTATTGTTACAACTAAATAGAATTTTGGATCGAGTAGTTCTCGTTGGTATATGAAAGGCATTAAGGTTCAGTAAACCAGGGCTGTCTATAATAGCTATGTACCATTGTCAATTTTAAAAGTCAAGTTGAAATTGACTAGATTTCCAATATGTATCCAAATTCAATAATACGTAAAACAGCATAATGGTTTCATATTGCAATATCAAACATAGAATATATGTATTCAAACAGTCCTATATGTAGAACAATAATAATTTTCAAATCGAATCAAAATCATTATTCAATCATCATTAGAATAACTGAACCAGTAAATCCAAGAAGAACTTGTGTTCGTAATAAAGTGATACATGCAGTGTAGATAATAAGACAGTAAAGTTACCTCAGCGCGTAGTGGATATCATAATTGACCGTGGAGGCGGTCTGTCCCTGGCAGGCCAGGAAGGCCATGAGCGCCGCCGGGTCGTGGCCGGTGTAGAGGGACAGCAGGTAGTTGTGGATGGCCGGCTCTGTACAGCCCAGCTTCTGCACGCAGAACTCCAGGTAGCGGATCATCTCCTTCACGTGCGCCTCGTCCGGGTCGCACGAGATCAGCGCCGGCAGCAACCTCGCCGGGCTCAGGCCCTTCCCCTGCTCTATCAGCGCTGTCACCGTCTGTCGCGGGATCTCTTGTATCAGTATCGGGGTGAACTGGTAGAACAGTTCCCTCTTCCCTTGCGTTTTCAGCACGTTTAACGCTTCCGTGTACGCTTTCATGTAAATGTTTTGCCGAACCACATTCTCGAAATCTTTGTTGATAACCGTCAGCTTTATCAGGTTTTCCTTGTCTCCGTGGGACGCCATCAGATCGTAAATAACGGCTTTGTTCCTTTTGATGCACTCCGTCACCTTGGGCGTTGCGAGAAACAGCTCGAACTCTGTTTGTAAGTTTGTGTGCTTGGAAGACTCCTGCCTATGACTGTTTATACTTAAATAACTAATTTGAGACAGGTACAACTCGACGATCCAGACAACCAGCATAGTTGTTTGAATTTTATCGTGACCTTTTAGCGTGTCCAGTTTCATTTTCAAAAAGAGCATTAACGCTTCTACCTTCTCAGCTTGCAGGAACTTCAGACAGATGGCCTCGAAGCTGGTTTGGGTGTTTGCGTAAACCTCCGCACTCTTCTCATAATTGCCCCTGTTGAAGAGGAGTTCCGCGTGCTTGACGTTGATCTTGTCCACGTACAGTGGATTATTGTCACAATATTTCTTAGCGAGATCGAACTGGTCTTTATCGGCGTATATTTGCCAGACGTTTCTCTCTTCCCTGAAAATTTTGTATCTGAAGACAGCTTTGGTGGTGATGGCCCAGATGGTCTTTTTGACAGGATCTTTGACAATGTTAAGGAGTTTCCCGAAGGATTCGGAGAAGTAATCTTCGTAGACCATTTCCTGGTTGAGCAGGCAGATGGCCTTGCAGTGGTCATCGTAGAGGAGGATGGCGTGGAACTCGGTAAGTACAAAGGAGAGGGGGGCGTTGGCCTTACGAGGGGAGGAGGGCTCCTTGGAGAAAGGGGGGTACACCAGAAGTTCTCCGTGCGTTACGGAAGAGTTACTGTTTTCTTGGGAAAGGGAGTCCAACTGCAAGAATAACAAAAATACTTATTAAATCGAGACAGAATCACTTCACGATTGTTGTCAGTACCTTCTGACACTTCAACAGAGTGTTTACCAGCTGCCTGAAGGTGGCACATACTCGTACGCATTCAGATTGCAATAGCCATAACGAAGGTAAGTTATTGAAATGGCTCTCTCAGCAAGGATAGAAAAAGAGAAGAAATAGAGTTTCTTTACCTGTCCATGAAAAATGCCAGGTTCCGTCAGCCACGCAAACAGCGTCGGAGTCTTGGTGGCTTTATCCTGATAAAACTGAAGCTTGGAGTAGTTGAGGGAGGAGGGGATCTCCTGGAAGCCGGTCTCGGGCACGTTCAGGTAGGAGTTGAAGATAGGCTGCAGCAGGGGGCGCTCCTCGGAGCCGGAGTGGCCCATGAACTGGTACAGCCGCTTGGGTGTGGTCACGAAGATCACGTACTTGCTGGAGCGGCCCAGCCGGTGGAACTCCAGCCCGGTGATGGGCGTCTGGGTGCCTTTTCCAATATCGAAAACCTGCAATTTCAAGGCGATATGCTCACATTTTGCTACAGAATTCGAAGGGTATTACAATAATTGAGAAATTATTTATTTTACTATATACGCTCTTATGGACTTTCACATAACTGGGAAATGATAATATAAAATAATAGTGACACAGACATAACATGGAGTAAATGATTAGCACACAAAAACATAACTAAGTTAATAGAGATATTACAATGGAATAAATTAACACTAGTATTTTTCAAAGAGGTATGCTACTATAGCCTTCTTGTAACTAGATATAGCGCAGTTGAATATATCTACTATTTCTGCGAAGGAATTACCAACTGCGTGCAGTCTAGGTGCAAGCGAGTATCTAAATGACTCAGTCCTGATATTGGTAGGCTAATTTGAGAAGGTAATTCAAGAGAGCACGATTAATTAGAGTATGTATTTATTTATTAAGATAGTACATTTTACAATCCATGCAAGCTTGATGAAAGGTATTCTGTCGAACTTACCAATCCATCCACATCTCTATTGCCATAGAGAGGCAAATAGTTGGGCAGCTTGCGGACCAAACAATACAAGGTAAGTTAGCTACAAGGAGGGATTTAACAACAGTCATACGAGTCACATTGGTTAGTGGGGACGAATGACATTGGGCATAGTGGGTCACTAAAATTTAGCAACGAATCTTCAGCGAGATACGAGGGCACTACTTGCAAAGTCGGTAACCTACATAAATGTCTATTTTGAGCGGAAAATCTTGATTGTGTGATGATGGAGAACTTAGCTAGCAGAGGAATTGAACCCACGACGCCAAGGTGGGAATCCAACGCGTTTATCCACTTAGCTACGAACTGGTCATGGATGATATATTTTTATTGTTCTAATATCGACTGTGTTTAGGTCAAAAGCGTTACTCCACATTTTTTGCAAGGAAATTTAGGCCTTATCAATAACATAACGGTCATGCTGTTATGCTTTATACCTAATCATAATTTGATCAGATGCTGAAACTGGCCGAGAATACATATACTCATATACAACATTAGTCTTAGTGATTAAGTGGTAGGTTATGTTAATTATATTGTAAAGCGCCCTTAAGGTGATATTTCTTCCATGAAAACGGCGCTATAGAAATCAGCCAATTATTATTGTTATTATTATACAACGAGTGTACCTGTTTCCAATATTGCTCTATACCGGATTGAAACATTTTATCGCCGTCCGGCCCGATCTCCGTCTCCAAGATCAGACCTTTAGAAGTCCCCAGCAGAATGGCTCCGCTCGAAGACTCGGACTTGTTCTCGAAGTTCCAGGCGACTTCCGTGACCTCGTAACTCTTGGACTTGTTCACCGACTTGAGTTTGGCGGACTTGCGGTGGACGTAGAGCAGCTCGGGGTAGGCGTCCGGTCCCTTGGGGACAAAGGAGAGAAGCAGGTGGAAGCCAAGAGGGTCCATGAAGATTCCACTCAGTTTTGTGTTGGCTTGGACGTACTTTGTGACGGAGATTTCTGAAAAATAATTATTTGATGGTTAATTTTAGCACAAACAAAGGTTGTTTTTCTACTCATAAAAATGCATAAATACATTTTTTGCTTTTTATTTATTTATTATATATATTTTTTTGTTTAATAGTGGATTCCGCACAAGCGGTAAGACGCTCGACTACGAATCTAGAGGTTGCGGGTTCAGTCCCGGTGTGCGCAAATAAATTTTATTTGATTAATATGTGTCAACACATTTAATTCATACAAAATAATATATAGTATATTTGCAGCACGTTCCAGAGTGGTAGATACTCTAAATGTCACCTTGGTGAAAGACCACCATTCAGAATAAAAACTTTGCTTTAAATGGCTTTAGTCGTGTTTGGTGACCAGATCTGAATAGCCAGGCACTCCCCAACCTTCCTCTTCCCCATCTTATTCCCCTCTCCACTACTTTATATCTCAAAACATACCCCGATTGGGGATGCCATAGTCTGACTGGCTCTAGACGGTTGGGAGCAGTTGGGACCAGTGGCGGCTCGTGACTTTTTAGTGTGCTAGAGTGCTAAGATTGAAAAAAAACGTCATGATTGATGTTGTTGTGGCCGAAAATGAATTTAAAAAAATACATATGTAAATATATATTGTATGAAGATTTTCAAGATTTTTCAGTTTGGGGGGTCATTGACCCACCAAAACTGAAAAATCTTCATACAAAATATGTATTTTTTTTTAATAAAATAAAAATCATTTTCGTCTACAACAACATCAAAAACGTCGTATTTTTCAATCTCAGCACTCTAGCAACCTAAAAAGTCACGAGCCGCCCCTGGTTGGGACTCTTGCGATTAACGATTAAAAAAAATATAGTATATTAGATCTCACCCTCGTGTTTGTCGGGGTTCTTCAGGTCTATCCGGAACACCTTGCTGTTGGCCATGGCCAGCACCAGGTAGTCGCTCGCCACGGCGATGTGCGTGATGATGTCGGAGGGGCTGAAGTTCATCTTCTGCTTGCTGAAGATGGGTGTGTCCGTGACGTCGGGCGACAGGGACACGTACCCGGAGGAGGTGAGCGGGGCGCGCACCGCTGTGGGCCCCCGCGCTCCCTGCTGGGAGGCTTGCTCGTGCTGGTCCAGCATGGACGTCATGGCTGGAATTCATTATTGAAATTTTTACAAATCTCTATACCTTATTTACTCAATTAAACAATACTAAAACATACTGAATCCACTGAACAGATAACTGAAAACGTAAGCCTCACAACTACCCCGGTTGGAGATGCTATAGTTCCACTGGTTTCGGACAGTTGGAGCTCTAGTGCGGTATTCAAATAAAATTCTTTGAAAAGAAAAATAAGATACCTAATGTGAGTATTTTCACTACGATAATAACTTTTAATGTGCTGTCAACATTCTGTCCAATGTAAAGCAGTCTTGTGTAATATTTGCATTAAGAAATTACACAAGATGTTTCAACTCCTAGGCCTCAAACATTGTTAAAAAAATCTGGCGTGGCAATGATAAATGCTTAGTTATGAAGCGATAGATAGAAAATTGACCATTGCCTAGGTATATTAAAAAATAATCATATGGAAAAACAAACCAGTAGTAAGCAAATTATATTTTTTGCACTTGAAATAAAACACTGCAAAATAAATAATCCAGTGAAAACTTTGACAAATCCGTCTATTTAAATTTGATGATTACCAAGTTCGTATGGGTAATTTGTATGTTTATGGATCTATTCAGAGAATTAGTTGAGTCACACTCAAAAACATGTCAAAATCTGATGAAATAAGAAGTAAAATACAGCCAAGTGGTTCAAAGCTAAGTCGGGGTTCAATCCTCTGTTAACTAAGTTCTCCATCATTGCTCAAGCAATACTTTCCGCTTATAATGATGGTAGTATGAGGGATTCAAATATTGTCATACTATTCGTAGCCTGTGAATATTCGCGTTTCTTTTAAAAGGAAGAAGAAGATAAGCAAACAATGTAATAATGAACTCACCTGATTATGATGGCCAAATGTACACCAAAATAAAATCTCACAATACAATAATATTGTGTACGCCCACTGAGAGTCCAGTATGGGCCGAAAAGTTATTTCACGTAACAAAAATCACACATTATAAAATACAGGCTAGATTACATTATTCTAACATAAAAATCTTAAAAAACAGAAAACAAACTAGCAATCTAATTGAGAATGACTCCCGCAACTGACGTTTGACAGTACAGTGACAGCACTGACAGCTCTCCGTATTGCTGTTTCTATGGTAGAAATGGGAAGGGATAGATAGTGAGGTGCAAATTGACAACATCGAAATTTATATTTTAAGTTCTCAATCTTTCTGACATAAACGAATTTTCATTTCTATAAATCAAGGAATGAATTAAAACTTAAATTAACAACGCTGAAAAACGATAATTTAAAAACAATGACAGTTAGAAATAATTGCGTTCTTACAACAAAAAAAAAAACATTTTTTTTTTTCGATAATAAAGTTCCTAACTAATTTCAGTCAATTAAAATCACAAATTTACTGGATTTCTATTAAATTAAGTATTTAATGTCATATTGGTCGAATGAATTAAAAAAAAATGTAATCGATATTTTAAGATTTTTTAAATTTATACCATGATTCCATCACTAGGGTAAGTCTAGAATGTTTAGTTGGGCGCCTCAATAATATTGTGAAATAAGTGTAAAATAGAAATAAAATCATTTGCCTAAAATTAATAGGAGTGATGTGTTTAAACTTGGAAAAAATAAGAAACACGACTGCCAATGATGTGATTAAAGTTTAAAAAATGTGTTTTCAGTCAGGTATAAAAATGTAAATACTAATTCAATTTTGTTCTAACAGTCGAAACTTGTCTTCAAATAAAATAGGAACAATATTTTTTTGTGATTTTGTTTTGCAAATCGAAACTTTTTTGTGTATTAAATTTGTTGTCAATTACTCTTATTTTTTATTAAAAGAATTTATGAAATTATTTTGTGAAAATGTCAACCCAATCGCAACAATCTCAGCATTCAAACCAATCGCAGCATACAAACCAATCGCAGCATACAAACCGATCCGATAAATTGATTGAGGGATCAAATATATCCGTACCCCCGGTCTGCGTTCATGTCTGTCAGCTTATTGACTTGGCCATTGGAACTCCTGATGTATGTAAAATGCTAGCTTTTATTTTGTTTTAAACCGTGCCTCACACAAAATTCGTTACCCGTTATTAATGAACCAAAATTTACAACATTTCGGAATGCAATTATATTTCTGAGGATTAAGGGTTGTTTTGCAGAAATGTTTCACTCCCTGCCATGAAACAAGGGTCTATATAAAATGTACAAGTACCATTGAAAATAATATGAAGTATATTATTATTGATGCGAAAACGGTCTGCATAGCTCCCATGAGCACATGGCCCCATAGCCCCATTATGCTTTCTCCCATGATTCTTTGACTATATCTGTAATGTTATAATATTATTTAACCATTTTTTTTTGAGTACTTAAACGCTATTGAATGAAGCAAGGAGTGTGGGCCAAGACAGAGTTATATGGCGGTCCGTCCTCTCTGCATACCCCTACGGAGAAACGGCGTGATAATTAGTTAGTTAAACGCTTTTTAAGATTACTTGATGTGAGATTCCCATAGCCAACAGTATTACCTCTTCAAGTCCCACGGAATGGATTGACTGTCACACTCTGGAAGTTCGCTGTTATTATGTTTGCAGGCAGGCACCATCAGCCTGACGCTGCTGCACTCCCTGCTGCATGTGATCTGCAAACAGGTGAAGATAGACCGCGCCAGGGTGGAGTTCCGCGGAGACGATGGAGCCATGATCAGGACCATGATGGAGTGTTCCCCCAAGGGCCCGGCTGTCACACTCTCGGAGTATACCGTCGAAAAGGTATGCATTATCATTTTTTAAGTGCAATGGTTTAAAAATTACTAAGTAAGGAGTGCCAAATTCAGTCGAAATGGTGTCGTAATAAAATAAAGTGATGTACACAAGTTTAATTTAAGAATTAAATTATTTTGCTGTAGGGATCAGTGCTACTTGAGGGAGAGTTAGAAGAAAGAGTGACTTCCAAACATTCAGGGGTAAGTTATTTGATTCTTACAAATTTAACGGTTATTGAGGCTTTAAAACGCCCCGGTTCAGCGTTGGTTTAGTAACATCAGATGTAGGCTATGAAATTAGACGCATAAGTGGTTATAAGGCAAGTTTTTCGCTATTCTAACCTAACACTATGTGTAACATTTACACCTCGTTATAAGAAAGAGGGATAAAAAATAACAAAAATACATGAAAAATAAATCAAATATCGCCTCTGGGTGAAAGTAAAAAAAGTAGAAACATATTTTAAAATACACAATATTATTATTTTTAAACACTTAAAATACAGTTTAGCAACAGTCGAATTTGACAAATACGTTGTTTGTTCATGTATCATCTGATAATAAGTTTGGGATATGTTGAGTAGCGCCATTTTGTATTTTTTAAATTTTTAATCGGTCCCTGTTACGTGCCGATTCTTGGCCTGTTCCAGCGTTTTAAATCACAGTATGACACGGGGTACGGTTCCACTAAATAACATCTCTCAGGCTATTGAATATAAACCTTAAAGGTTTTAAGAGCCACATGAATGTACTTTAAGTATTGTTTTTGAGAATATGTATTGTAAATGGATGCCGTCAGTAATTCACAAAAAAATCATAGTTTTTTTAACATTTTAACACATGTACTTTCAAAACGTCGTTACATTTCAGCAAGGGGAAGGGGGGGAGGAAGAGGAAGGGGAAGAAGCAGAGGGTGAGGGAGGGGAAGCAGGTGAGGGAGGAGAAGGAGGCATTTCGGAACACGATGTGACTGGATGTGAGTTGTGTCCAAAAACTTGCATTGATTAATATCTTTGATGAAGAGTGCAAAAGTGAATGACGTTACATATATATAGACACGTTGTAGCGCTCTCAAAGTGGCAAGCAATAATACACATATATTCTATGAATGTCTATCTTTGTCATACATGACCGATATTTGAATGATGAATTTACTGGTAACATGTGTGTTTTGCTTGCCACATTTTGTGTTAATATTCTAAGGCTATAACGTGTTTATATATATATATATATATATATATATATATATATATATATATATATATATATATATATATGTAACGTCATTGGCAACATTGGCTTATATTATAATATTATATAGAAAATTGAGATCTTATTGGTTTTCATTTTCTTTTTAGCTCAAAAAAGCAAAATGTCCGAAACAATTACTGTGGGTAAGTTGGTAACCTTTTTCCTTTTCTGTGTATTTAAGATGTTAGAGAGAACATAATTGTATATTTATTTGACCCTCCTGTAAAATGGATTAAAATCATGTAAAATAAAACTCGGTTGATAACTGCTTGGACACCTGATTACTTGAAATGAATTCCTCACCACGAGGAATCAAGCGACATGTTATAAATTGACACTGTATTAAATAAATAAATATACATTCAATAAATAAATGAGTAAAATATGTTTATTAATTATATTTATTTCCTCAGTGGAACACGTTGGAGAGGAAGGAGAAGAAGTTAAAGAAGGTACAATAAAATATGTCATCTGTAATAAATATATTCAAATTTATTTTTTTTACTCTCACTTTCTGACTGCATCCGGTGGAATGTTAAAATGAATGCATATATGTGACTAGGAACGGCCAGCAAGACGTCTTCCAAGCGCCTGTCCGTGGTGACCTCCTCGCAGTACAACATCCTGGAGCAGAAGGTCAGCCAGCTCGAGGGACAGCTCAGCGACACGGTGCCCAAGAATAAGGATCTCCTCTCCAAGTTTGTTGTCCACCATTATTTTAATATTAAATTTTACTAATCCATTATTGGATATATGCCCCCTTATTTTTATCTGTCCATTGTTAGATATAAGCATTCTTACTTTTATCTGTCCATTGTTGGATATAAGCATTCTTACTTCTGTCTGGCCATTGTTGGATATAAGCATTCTTACTTCTATCTGGCCGTTGTTGAATATATGCTTCCTTATTTTTATCTGTCCATTGTTGGATATAAGCATTCTTACTTTTATCTGTCCATTGTTGGATATAAGCATTCTTACTTCTATCTGGCCGTTGTTGAATATATGCTTCCTTATTTTTATCTCATTGTTGAATATAAGCATTCTTACTTTTATCTGTCCATTGTTGGATATAAGCATTCTTACTTCTATCTGGCCATTGTTGAATATATGCCCCCTTATTTTTATCTTTCCATTGTTGAATATAAGCATTCTTACTTCTATCTGGCCATTGTTGAATATATGCCCCCTTATTTTTATCTGTCCATTGTTGAATATAAGCATTCTTACTTCTATCTGGCCATTGTTGAATATATGCCCCCTTATTTTTATCTGTCCATTGTTGAATATAAGCATTCTTACTTCTATCTGGCCATTGCTGGATAAAAGCCTCCTTACTTTTTGTTTTCGGCTGCGATCATAATCCTTTTGTGGCTTTGATATCATTGACTGTCTTGTCTGAGGTTTCTTTCTCTTCTTTTTTTTTGTCCCACAGTCGCCAGCTGAGTTAGTAAGCTCCTTGGCTCTGGACCAAGAAGACCTAAGTTCAAGCATACTTGCTGTGTGTTACCATTCAATCATTCTTTATCATAATCTGCCTATCTGTGGCAGAAATGAACATTGAGAAATTCTCTGCTTACCTCTGGCGTAGATGGGCAATGATAAGCTCTCCAGCTTCATAATCTGCCCATCTCTGGCAGAGATGAATATTGAGAAGCATATTGAGCACCATGATCTGTTGTCTCAGTGCGATGTTATTCCAGGACCCAGCGCGGCTCCAAGTCCGTGTCGGAGATGTGGCAGATGATGAATATGGTGGCACGCATGGAGGCGGCGGAGGCGGGCATGGAGAAGCTCTCCAGCATCATCGAGGACGTCTCCCACGAGTGTAACCGGATCATGCACGAGCTTGGCATGCCGAGCGACGCCGCCTCACAGATCAGCGCCACCTCTAACACTGGTGACTCAATAACTACTTAACCAACTAACAATCACACTTTTCAGAGGGTGGACCGCCACACAACCTCCTTGCTTCATTCACATTCATACACATTCTCATACATAGACACTCTTCTGTTATTTTAACTCTTGACATGACACGACTCAAGTATTTGATATTATAGCTTTAGCCGTGTTTGGTGACCAGATCTGAATAGCCAGGTACTTCCCAACCTTCCTCTTCCCAATCTCCTTCCCCTCCCCACTACCTTCAGCCTCACAACATACCCTATTTGGGGATGCCATAGTCTCACTGGCTCTTGACGGTTGGGAGCAGTTGAGACTCTTGTGAGGTATTCATATAAAAAAAATTTAAAAAAACTTGATTAACTTGATCGTGCCATGTCTTCCTCGGGCGTCCCCGATTTCTTCTACCATCCTCATTTGCATCATTTATTCGAGGCGATTTGAAAGAAAACTGACGTCGCCAATTCACATAGGCCCCAGACTGGCCAGTGAAAATTTTTTTTTCTTCGAGAAAGATATTTGAAAATGTTTGATCAATTTCACCAGAAGTAAGCAATAATTGAGCTTACTTGGGACATACAGACACACCCACAACACTCTTCTATGGGTTCAACCTGTCAGTGGTTGTTGTTAGAAATAAATCCTTACACAACAATGAATATTTTTTATGATTATTATATCATGTTTATTTTAAAGGTTCTTATGCTTGATATCCACAGAAATCGGAGGTCACGGTGCGGGAGGTCATGGTGCGAAAGGTCACGGTGGGGGAGGTCACGGTGCAGGAGGTCATAGTGGGGGAGGTCGTGGAGGTCATGAGGTCCAGGACGAAACCAGGGAAAGAAGGGGATCAGGAGGGTAAAAAATAATATATTATCGTAGAATATAAATATCTTGACCAGTAATTACCGGAACAAACGAAATGGCATTGGCGGTCTCCGTGGTCGAGTGGTAAGACGCTCGACTACGAATTAAATAAATAAATTTTATTCAATTAATATGCGTCATAACACATTTGATTTATATGAAATAATATGTAGTATATTTGCGACACGTTCCAAAGTGATAGATACTGTTAGTATCGCCCTGGTGAAAGACCACCATTCAGAATCGAAACATTGCTTGAAATGGCTTAAGCCGTGTTTGGTGACCATATCTAAATAGCCAGGTACTTTCCAACCTTCCTCTTCCCCATCTCCTTCCCCTCCCCACTACCTTCAGCCTCACAACATACCCCGATTGGGGATGCCATAGTTTCACTGGCTCTAGGCAATAGGGAGCAGTTGGGACTCCTGTACGGTATTAACTATTCAAAGAATAAATCTCATCATATTTTTGACAATTTAATGTTAATTTCAAAGGTACATGACAGGCAGTGCATGATGAAATTTTGCTGGAAAGCTGGAAATAGTTGCATTGACCTTGCTCTGGCGTAATTAAATGGATACGGAAAAATCTGTGTCCATTTCATTACGCCAGAGCTTACCTTGTTGAGTGTTTTTAGTGGGAACAAACAGATTGTCCGTTTTATGGTTAAAATTGTTTACCCATCAATTTAAATTATGTTTTAATTTACAACTGTTACATTCGTCAATTGCCTCTGCCTGTGGGAGATAAGAATTAATTGTTATATGGCTAAATGAGTCCCCTATAACATTGCCAAAATATAGAACCTAGCAGAGTTTAAACGGGTCTTAAAAACCAAATTGTTTAAAAATCCTACATACAAAAAGTATCTTATTAAAATTTAATTTCTTGAAAAACATCCTCAATTTGCTTTGTTTTGGTTTTCTCCTTACTTGTATCCTTACAACTCAATGTCCTTACTGTCTACTGAAAACCATATACTCATTGTCATAAAATATTTACTGTTCTTTTGTTACTTGTTATATTTACACTGTTTGCATCTTTAGAATCATTTACTTATAAAACTTGAATATTAATGTTTTTAAGTAGCAACATGTTAACTGTCCTCAATTCAATTTTCTTTTCTTTGATTTGACAAATATGTCAAAATGAATTCATACGTTTTATCTGGATTTTTATGCCCTTAGCTTCTTGTAAATTGTATTTTAATCTGTTGACGTACACACGCACTGTTATATCCATGTCTGAACCTTTTTTTCTCATGATTTATGATAAAGACCATGATTTAAGATAGTTTTAATTTGTATACATACTTTATATTATTTTCTCCTTGTTAGTTAGTCTTATTAGCATAATTAATTTAGTATGAAGCGCTCTTGAGGTGAAATATCACAAAACTGCACTATATAAGTTCACTGTTATTGTTATTATTATTCAAGGTTTTTTGACAATACTATTGAGCGCGTGTGTGAGTAATAATTAATTATAATAATTTAATTAATTAATAATAATAATTTATTGACCATAGCATGATTTTGAAGATATTCCCACGGATTTAAAATGTTTCTGTTCCTTTCCCAGGAGGTTGGAAGGGTCTACCAGCATACTCGGTCTGATTGACGGACTTCTCATAGACTTTGATGTCTTAAAGGGAGAGGTGAAGGAACTCAGCAATGTCTTTGTAACCTTCAAGTCCAGCATGCCAGGTACTATGCAAACTCTTTTCACGACATTTTAAATTAATTTAACTCTCTTTTACACCTCAGGTCGGGGCGTTTCAAACACTGTCACATTTGATCACCATCAAATCCCCATTCGGCGCCATTTTTAATTTTTGACATTTGAATGAAAAAAGCCAATTCGCCGCCCGTTTTAAGCTTTCGGTCAAATTGTAATCAGCCGAAGAGCATAGCAATCATGCTATTAAACTTGTCAGTTGATCACGATTTGATTAAAAGTTGAAACGGGCCGAGAATCGGCGTTTTACGGGGACAATGCAAATGTCAAAATTTAAAATGGCGCTGAAAGTGGATTTGATAATCATGATCATAAGAATATAAAAAAAAAAATTAACCTTAAAATTACTAAACTAACCATCACGCCGCTTCTCCGCAGGGGTAGGCAAAGAGGACGGACCGCCATATAACTCTGTATTGGCACACACTCCTTGCTTCATTCACATTCATACATCATCTCATACATACCTTTCTGTTATTCTGACTCTTCACATGACCCGATTCAAGTATTTGATTTACTTGATCGTGCCATGTCTTTCTCGGGCGTCCTCGACTTCTTCTTCCATTCACTTTCGCATCATGTATTCTTTTCACACTCCTTTCTTTGTTCATTTGCTCTACATGCCCAAACCTAAAAATTGCTCTTCTGAAAAATGAGACTTAATACCTTCTTCCTTGGAGCAATCGAAATACGATGGAGTTTAAAACACCCCACCTTAGAGAAGCAGTGCTGCAAAAGTTTCATTCAAAACTATGCTCCAATGTAGGAATTTTTGTATTTGACAGAGGAACTAACGGACGGCAATGGCTCTGGCCTGAACATGAACCACATCAGCGGGATGGACGCCAAGTTCTGTGAAATAGACGAGCTTATAACTCGGCTGGACAACGCCTTCAACAATCAGGTTAGTATTCAAAAACATATTTTCAGTAAAAAATTTCAAAATCACTATTTAACTAGTAGGTATCTCATCAAATTTAATTTCATAATTAGGTACTTATTTTTTCCTTCATATTTGAATGTGTTCTATTTTCAAGGTGTAGAAAACAAAAGCAAAGAAGCTGGTTTTTGACAGATGGGTAATTGGAGGGAAAACAGATTATATGTTGGGAAAATTAGGGGTTATAGAAATATGAGTGATTAGTTGTGGTTAGAGTAATGTGCTATTGAAATGTCTAAATAAGAGAGATAAAGACAGTTTCACATTTTGATTTTAGTCTAAACAACTGTGTTTACGAATATGCATCCAAATATATACATAAGTACAAGTCTAGCTTTGAATCGAACATATTTTTTTAAAGCAAATCTGTTAACAAAAACAATAGATGAGAGCGATGGAAGGGAAGTTTCAATTACCTCGCTCAATAATACTGGCAATACATATTCAAAAATTCATTAAGTATTTTGCCAATTAGTCACAATTGGAGCGCATACAAGTCTTGTCAATACTAAAAATACACCTAAAATAAGAAACCTTTTAAATACAAGTATATAAATTGATGTACAACTTTTTGGTTCTGACAGTGGACTAATTATTATTATTAATTGGACTAATCCCAACCTGAGTGATTATTATATTTGTCAATGAATAGATTCAGGAATTAATGTGTACTTTTCTCTGGACAGATGAACATCTTCCAGGACCAAGTGACGGACATTGAAAAGGAGGTGATGGGAATCTGGGAGAACATCAATAACAAGGCCGAGGCAGAGGCCAGGGCTTCAGGTTACTTTACATTCAGCTCACCTACATCTGCGGCGTGTCTCTGCAATGCATACATTATATGTGTGTCTAACAAATATATTTATATATTACTGTTGGTTGGTTCCAGGTGCTGGAGAGTTTCTGTCTAAGATCCTGGTAGTTCAGGAGGAGATGGAGGGCCTCAACGGGAAGGTGCACCGACTCAACGAGGACAAGGACGAGAAAACTCTCAAAATCAATGTGAGTTAGACAATATTCACCTTTTTTGTAAAGTTGTGATGGATTTAGTAAAACGCCGTAACTTTTTTGTCTGCTCTATCCTGAACTTTGCAACTTTCATACGAGAGGGTTAAAACAGTCTGTTCGACTCATCAGGTTTGTCCGACCTGAGCATAAGTTGCCTCCGACTAAATTTGTCCCTCTCACAGAGATCAGTTAGGTATGATGGTGCCAGCCTGTTCAGTGCCTTATACACCATAAGATACATTTTAAACCGAACTCTTTTGGTATAATCAATCATCCAATTTAAGACCTCATCAATACAGTGCACAACAGATAACCTACATTCACTTCGCAAGGATCACAAATTGAAAAAATAAAGTAATCATCAGCATAGCTGTAACAATTTAGTCCAAGTGAAGAAATTAATGGTTTCAGATCACTGGTATACAATATAAACAGAAGAGTACCCATAGCAGACCCCTGCAACTCCAACTAGTTTCAGCGCAACTGTGCCTTGTTAGGATAGACAAACTGTTATTATGAAACTGACTTCATATCTGCCCTGACCAAGGCATAGTTGTGCCGAAAATAGTTGGTGTGCTGTTATAAATTAAAGTTAAGGAGGTTTTCTGTCTCCTGAGATGCCAGTGACCTATTGTTAGGACTGCTCGCTTGGTGTTTGGCTGTTTACAAGTACTTTGGACTGTCCAGGTGCTGAACGAGGAGCTGGAGATCCTGAAGACAGTGAAGGCAGACATGCAGGAGGTGGAGTGCCTGCTGGAGGAGAAGACCGACGTGGCCCTGACCAACACCAAGCTGTCCATTGCGCAGTTTGACATTGCTTACGCCAACATGACAGAGTCTCTCAATGAGGCACATGTTAAACTCACCAACCAGGTAATATTATTTATTTACAATTGAATGTTCCTAACAGAAACATCATTTAATAGAGATGCTCATGGTCACTGGCAAAGTGGAAGGCGGAGGAAGATCGCCGATGTGTTGGACTGATCAAGTATCACAGGCATCTGGAACGTCAGTGTCCTCGGCCCTCCGTGGAGCGCAGGACTGTCGGGAGTGGAGAAGTTTGATTTATCAGGGCAATTGGAGTGGAGGTCACGATCCTCAGGAATGAGGCAACAACTCAAGGAGAATAACATTTGCACAATCAACAATAGAACAGCGTGTATTGATGTGTAATTTACAAAAAAAAAATTATAACGATAATATTTTTTTTTTATATTCACAGTGTTTCACTCTCATACTGCATCGCTTCACGGGGTGATTATTCAAGATAATTCAATGTTGGGTTGTTTCAAACTTTTGTCACATTTGACATTTTCACAATTCAATGATAAACGCCATTTTGTTTTTTTGACATTTAAAAGGTCCCCGTTAAACGCCGATTGTCCCTCCGTTTCAGCTTTCAAACAAATTGTGATCAGCCGAAAAGTATAACGGTTTTGTTATTATGCTTGTCAGCTGATCATATTTTGTTCAAAAGTTGAAACAAGCCTCGAATCGACGTTTAATGAATACCATTAAAATGTAAAAAAAACAAAATGGCAGAATTGTTGAATTTTAAGATGGAATGATTAAGCCAATTTTCAAATATCATAAAATTTATGTACATTTTGTTTTCCCAGGAGATTACTTTGCGCAATACCCTGGAGGAGATGGAGCGCGAGATGGAACAGAAGTTGTTCCGCGAGGAGTTGGCTCCGGTGCGCGACTCGCTCACCGACAAGATACGCAAATTGCACGAGCGGCTGAAGGTCATCGAGAACATGAAGAAAGAAGCCGAGGCTGCTGGCACAAAGTCTAAATACCTCAAGTGAGATATCTACAACTTCACCTTTAAGCAATATACCTTCAAGTCTGTATTATATGTATCACAGCAGTTGGTACAATACTATATCTTAATGTTGATAAAACCAACAACACCTTCCAGTATTCCCAACAGAATGCCAGAAGACTTCCGTATTAAATTCCTAAGGTAAAACGTCCAGTTGGTGCCGCCCCAGACAACGTTGATGACAATGACGATAACAATGACGAAGATGACAGTGACAATGACGATACCAATGATGGCAATGACGATGATGACAATGTCGATGATTATCGATGACGGTGATAATGACGATAACGATGATGGCGATGATGGTGATCATGATGACGGTGACAATGGCGATAACAATGATGGCGATGATGATATTGACGTTATTAATGATGATGATGGTGACGGTGAAGATGATGCCGATGATGCCGACGATGACGATAATGACAATGACAATGGCGACAATGACAATGACGTTAATGATGATGACGATGACATTGATGATCACGAGGATGATGATGGTGAAAATTACGAAAACGATGATGATGATGATGAAGATAATTATGACGATGACGATGATTACAATGAAATACCTACAGCAACAAGCAGTACACTGTTATATTCACATGTTTTTTAAATGATTATATGAATGTATTTTTGTTTCCCCCAGAGACGTGAACTGCATCTCCTGCGACAACAAGGTGGTGATGTTGCGCGGGGAGGAGGTGCCCCAGTTCCCGGGCTTCAAGCCGCTGCCCACACATCCGCGCTAAGCTCAGCCCGGCACAGGGCCCGGGCAGCAGGGCCTGGCCAAGGACATGCAGCAGTAAGTCTTTCTCTTGGCTCCCCAGCTAAACTGACGGCCGCGGCCTCTTTGATGACCGTAACATTAGCTCAGAACATTGCTTACTTAACAATAATAATTGGTGGACTTTATAAAGCGCCGTTTAGTGATTCAAATCAAATCACCTCAAGAGTACTTATAAGGTAACCTTCTCTAAGTTTTTTCTCTTCTGTTTTAATTATTGAAATTAAAATTTTTAATGTTTCTGATCTCGGACTAAATGGCAGGTTGAATGCCCTGTCTCCAAACTTTGCAGCACCCCAAGCGTGTGTTGCCTTTGGGTAAGAATGTCTCTCACGCAAAGATCGATCAAGTATGATTGATGGCGGTCGGTTCAGTGCCTTATAAGCTTAGGTAATCACATAGAAGATGAACGATTTGCCAGTGTCTGGTGGCAACACATATTAGACAAGCTGCTGGGTTGAATACACCTTGTGGTCTGTTCAAATAATATACACTAGGCAGACCAGCATACAAACCACTGCGGTAGTTCAATCTGGAGACTTCCAGAGTCTTAGTAGAATCTGTTGGCAGACACCTTTTAATGGATTTCAGTTGTCTTAAGTCATTTAATTGATCAAGTGGTGTTATTTTATCATTACTTAAAATAAATTCCATTAATGGAGGACTGAACACTGTTGGCGCAAATAAAAAATTGTCCAAAGAAGCAAAGCTAGCAGTCCACAATGGAGTGCTTATACCAACCCTGATGATATATACTTAAAATAAAATTATATATAGTATATTTGCGGGACGTTCCAGAGTGTTAGACACACTCAGTGTCACCCTGGTGGAAAATCACCTTGCATAATAGAAACGGTGCTTAAAATGGTAATTGCCGTGCTTAGTGAATTTGAATAGTCAAGTACTTCCAACCTTCATCTTCTCCCCCCCTCTCCAATCCCTACAGCCTCACACATAGTTCCACTGGCTCTAGACACTTGGGATTATTGTGCGGTCTGTGTCTGAGAATGTATACAATAGTGCAGTTTCTGTCGAGTGAAACCTTCTATAGCGCCCTTGGGGTGATTTTCCACAAAAATGGCGCTATACAAATTATCCAAATATTATTATTATTATAGGCCGATACTTGAAAGTGTGTGCATGCATATTGTAAGCGTGTTTGTTTGCAGGGTCAACGAGAGCGCGTGCAACCGCTACTGCGGCGGCGCGCACACCATGACCACGGCGCAGCAGAGGGTGCAGCGCGGAGGAAACTTCGCCACGCAGTTTGGCCTGACAGCCGTGGCCATTGAAAAGCCGGGTGCAGGCAGGAGGGTAACTATGGCTCTGTTGTTTTTATTTTTTTATTCATTTCACTCCTAGTGGTGTAATTTACACCGGTTTTAAAGAAAAGTGGTGTTACATAAGACCGTTCAACTCCTAGGTCCCAGAAAGGCAGTGATAAAATGTTTGATCCATAGTGAAGTTTCACCTGAAGTTAGATAAAATTGATCTTACCTCGATAGATAGAAAAAAATAAAAATAGGGGCCTGAAATACTTTAATTCAAAATACTACTAAATATTTAAATGCTTCAAGAAGAAGCCTTAACTATTCACAACATTGATCTTTCCAAAGAACATGCAACAAATACGACAACATTTTCTCAAGACACCGATGCATTCTACTCGACGCGGCATATCGACAACCAAGCAGAATAGATACGACAAACTAAGCTGTCAACGTTTAGTTTATATCGCTAGCACATCCGCGCTGCTAATTTATCGATAATTTTTTCAATGTCAGTAAAGGAGTTGCCCTACGACGGCAACACTGACACATTTTATTTCTGGAATAGTCAGCTGTCCATCATTGTGAAACTTCAAATTTAAAGGAGTTCGTTTTGCAAAGCTTTTTTTCCCTTTTTTTTACGTGAATACCACCCAAAAGTCTCAACTGCTCCCAAACGTCTAGAGCCAGTGAGGCTATGGCAACCCCAATAGGGGTATGTTGTGAGGCTGAAGGTAATGGGGGGGGAGTAGATGAGGAAGGGGAAGGTTGGGAAGTATCTGGCTATTCAGATCTGGTCACCAAACACGGCTGGCTAAAGCCATTTCAAACAACGTTTCAATTCTGAATGGTGGTCTTTCGCCAGGGCAATACTTAGTATCTACCACTCTGGATGATTTTTATCAATTATTTTCGGCATTTGCTGATTGTTTTTGGCTAATAGCTAAAATAATATACTTGTCGGAACTCCGCTACGTCCAGTTCAAATCTGTCTTCGTTCATCTGACATAAGCTGATAATGTTGATTTCTGAGCAAAATTTGTGTTACTGACGTTAATCGACTTTTAGACAATCTTATCTAGGGAGCAAACAAGCTCCATAAACTAACAAAATTAGTCATGGGTAATTGCGGTCGTACTAGCGAGTGTCGACTAATCACCGATAGCGTTGATAAAAACCTTTTTTTTTTGTCAATGTTGACAATTTAAGGTGTTCATGATAGTTGTTGTTTGTTGTGAAACTAACATTTCAATGTGCCGATATAATTGTTGAGTGCTAATTGATTGATTGGTTGATTGCAGCCATCTTCCGCTCCGGTGATGCGCGACCAGGCCGTGACGGCTCGCCTGAGCGCTGAGATGAGGGAGGAAGAACTGCTGCGCAAGAAGTCCCTCTCCCCCTCGCAAGGTAAATAAACCCCCCCCCCTGACAACTAACACGACCAGTAAACTTCAATAAAGACAAGGTCTTACATCTTATCATTTCTAGAGGTTTTGGCACTTCTACTCCATGTGAGCATTGAGGTACCTGGGTTAACTTTTTTTTCCAAAATCACTAGAAAATGCTCTACTTCCCAAAATGGCTCTTCAGCCATTATCAATATACACAACCATAATACCTAAATTGTAACTTGCAAGAATGCAAGGCTGATGTGAGCGTAATGAATAGGATCAAGAAAGGGACGCTTAGATGGTTTGGGCATGTAGAGCGAATAAACAAAAAAAGGAGTGTGAAAAGAATATATGATGCGAAAGTGAATGGAAGAAGAAGTCGAGGACGCCCGAGAAAGACATGGCGCGATCAAGTAAATCAAATACTTGAATCGGGTCATGTGAAGAGTCAGAATAACAGAAGAGTATGTATGAGACGATGTATGAATGTAAATGAAGCAAGGAGTGTGTGCCAAGACAGAGTTATATGGCGGTCCGTCCTCTCTGCCTACTCCTGCGGAGAAACGGCGTGATGGTTAGTTAGTTAGTAACTTGCTTGTCCTTATTATAATTGACGTCATACCGTTTTGAGTAGTAATCAAAAGGTAGTTTTAATCTTTTAAAAGAACATTCCTGGGCTACGAATAACCTGACAATATATGAATTCTTCCTACTTCCGCCACTATAGTGGGAAAATGTTGCCCCTGCAATGATGAAGGACTTAGCTAGTGAAGGATTGAACCCTCGATGCCTGGATGACCGATTGACTAACTGATATTGAATATTGATTTTTTGCAAATTATTTCAACGAGTGTTTCATGTAATTACTTATTACTCTTCTTTTGACAAGTATTTATTAGCCTTCCTCCTGTCAAAAATTTAAGTGTTTTTTTTGAGGTTATGTTTTTGTACCAACATAATTTGCTTAAAAGAAAGTCATTTTTAGTAGTTACATCTTCAGTTTTTGGGGAGCGTTGTGAGCTTGGAGAAACAATGTATGGAGAGAGAGCTAATTATTTTTACCTAACCGATACAATCTTGCGATAAATCACTTTCTCCGGGTTTTTACGTCGTACACCATGAGAGAGAAAGAGACAACAAATATAATACTCCACTTCTATGTACTGTCACAATGATCTTGGGGCCCTGGGTCACCGTGGGACTCAGCCCACATTTTATATTATGCCACTAAACTTGACACAACTAAACGGTTTTTTAGGTTAGATGCTATATTTTTTTTGATATCAATACTGTGAAAAAGTGGTTATACGAATAAACAAAAACATTATGTCGATATGTGATTTGAATGGATGTATAAAT
Source organism: Drusus annulatus (assembly GCA_022651775.1). Lineage (NCBI taxonomy): Eukaryota > Metazoa > Arthropoda > Insecta > Trichoptera > Limnephilidae > Drusus > Drusus annulatus. The sequence continues at coordinate 430,144 of JAGWCC010000400.1, read as the reverse complement.
ACCCTAGCTTTAGTCTTAGCCACGCCCAGGTCTGCCGAGTCAGGTAAAAATCATCAAAAACTGACTTCACTGCCTTGGGTAGATACCACTCTATATACTCTAAGGTTGTGAGGCTGACGAATGCGTAAAGGGGATGGGAAAGACGACGGTTGAGAAGTATCTGGCTATTCAGAACTGGTCACTAAACGCGGTTAAATCCGTTCCTAGAAACATTTGTAATCTGAATGGTGGTCTATCACCAGGGCGATACTGAGAGTATCTACCAGTCCGGAAGATAATTCATTCTAATTCTCCTGCCCTATAATTAATTGATGGGTTTTTTTTCTGTTGCAGTTGGACCACTCGCAGAGAAGCCTAGAGGAAGCAAGGCTTCCATTGCTGAAACGGTAAAACCGACTGTAAGTTCCCCTTTCTTAATATTAAATCTGCACGAGACGCCCTGTGGGAAATTCTTTCTCGGTTGTGTCATTTTTGGGGATGCTGTGTGAAATGTATTCCCTAATCTAATTCAACCTACAGTTTTTCCCCTAATCCGTTCAAGTCTTGGCCGAAACCTTACTAATCGTTTGTTTACTGATGGTCAGTAAATATTAATTCAATTATGAATTTTACCCTAAGGAAAAATTTACCTTACTTTGGTCACACAGACACCTTCACACTTGGAGTAAAATGCTCAAATAAGACCAAACAAAGATTGTAAAAATTACGATTCAGAGGTATTTCAGCAGTTTTAAATATTTTTGACCGAACTTTAGAATTTTTACATTTTTAATGATATAAAGACATTAAACCAACAAAAAGCTTCCATCATTATTTAGGCAAACCTTCTCTTTTAGTGTTTGTGTGATATTTTGAATTTATAAATCATTTTAATGGTGTATTGATATTGTTTTATTTAATGTGTTCAAATATTTTTATTTAAACTGTCAGAATTCCATGTGGGCGGTAACTAATAGACTATCCAACATCCTTTAATATATCTTTGTCTCTTTCTATCGAGTCAGTATAAAGTCAACAATACTGACTTCACTGTTTCGCTAAGGTACCTCTCCGTATACATATATTCTTACCTCAAGCCTCCACAACACATTTCTATTGGTTTTTTTGTTCAGTGCTTTTAAGAGAATTTCACTGTATTTATGTATTGTTTTTGATACTTGTTGTAATGAAGAAACTATTTGTAGAGTGCGGCATCGCTGAAGGAAGGAGCACGAACCAAGTCCAAATCTGGCAGCAGGCACGGCTCTGCCCAGAGTAAGTACTATGCTCACTTCCTTATTGATCGTACATTATTCATGTAATAAATATCAGGGGTGATCGGAGAGTTTCTGAGCTCGCTCTTGATTCATGGTTGATTGTATTTTAAACAACCTAAATTAAATGCTTAGTATTTTAACAACATATTTACGTTTTCAATTATTTATAAAGAGCGTTTTCTATATTATATTCTAAACTCTTTCATAACCGTAATCGAAAACTATATTTCTGGGGATTAGCGCTTGAAGTGCCTATGTTAAATGTGTGAATTGTTTAGGAAAGCAATCACTTTCGAGTTGATTTCTTGGCATACAATATGGCGAAATATTATCTAAACATCCACATCAGACAGGCCACAATTTCATTAAACTGAGTGGCTGACATAGGTGTTTGTAACATTAAAAGAAAGGACGTTTTGTAGGGCTTTCTGACACCTAACTCTAATAATAGAAATCTGACAATGGCAGTTCTAGATTTATGAATCATGGTGATTCGTAGTTATGATTTTTTCTGTGCTTCTGTATGGAATTGATATCAAGTATTGACACATTCTTGATATCAATAAAAGATACTATTAAAAAGTTTTATATATTATAGATGGTCGATATTCCTGTCACAGTTTTCTGTCTCTGGATTGCCCAATATTACTTTTCTGAGCAACCGGTTCCTTTTGGATTTTTTATAATGCTAAAACTTTTGAACTATGCCTATAATAACTATGCAAAAACTTACGGAGGAACCTGTTCCTTCCCTTTAGAATTTCACTGACTACCCTTCCCCCTCCTCATGAAATCCCAAATTTCCCAAATCTGTACATATTAAGCATAGCGATCAACCTTCCCGCCAAGAGTAGCTGTGCAAGGATTTGTCAAATCAATTCTCAAAAATGTTCTGCAATTCTTTCTCCCAAACACAACATGTTTAATTAATAGTAATTATGTTGCATTCTGATTGACTGTTTTTTGTTTTACAGAAGTGGCTGAGGAAGTTGCTGCAGAAGGCGAAGACCAGGTTTGAATTGCATTATTTATTATTTTTGTTTAGAAGACGGCCACGGGACCAACTGCTAGCTGTTGCATTCCTCTCTGCTCCAAACTAAACGCGCATTAGGTCAAGCAGTCACACGGGCCTGAGGAAAAACGTTTCAGGTGTTCTGTAGGACTTTCATATGAAAAACATCTTTATTCAGTTTACTTTGAAATGAGACTAAATTATATTTTCAAACTTTGTACTGAGATGTCAGTATGTTATATCTGCCCTTGACGAACGTGGTTATAACGATCACGGTAATAGCGAGGTCACGGCTATAATGAGCAATTACTTAATGATATGTTAGTTCGGGCTTATTTTCATACAATCGTGTGGGGTTATAACGAGGTCGCTTCACTGATATAACGTCCAAATAATATTGTCAACTCAATGCGCGCGGGTATGAGAAAAAAACTCAATTCTCGAAACAGTCGAATAATGTCATAGACAATACAAAGAAAGCAGCCCTTCCGGCACGGCGGCGGACTTTCTGCAAATCACGTTAAGGAGGGTTTATAATCCCCGATAGTTGTCGCTCTGAGAAACATTTCTATCCAGTACTCTGCGTACAGTTTATTATTATTAGTTAAGCATGATTTCCGTAATTAAATGTTGCTTTATAATATGGAAACTTTCATACCCTGGTGTAAATATCGATATTAGTAGGTAGGCAGAAACAAAAACGGCTCGGAGGGCTTTGAAGCAGAGAATGGACGAGTACCTTGAGAGAATCTCCTCTTGGGGTAAGAATAATCTCGTCGAATTTAATGTTTCAAAGACCCAATCATGTCTGATTACGACTAAAAGGGATCCAAATGATAATTTAGTCTCCTTCAACGGAAGTAATCTTCCCAACAAACCTTCCATTGAGATGCTTGGTGTAACCTTAAGTGACCAGTTAAGGCACCGGGGCTCCATCGAAGCCAGAGTAAAGTTAGCCTCTCAGAAGTTGGGCGTGTTGTACAGGGCCCGCAGATACTTCAATAGTACACAACTGCTGACCTTGTACAAATCGCAAGTACGCCCCACTGTTGAATTTGGCAGCCACCTCTGGTCTGGAGCCCCTAAATACCTGAAAAAAACCCTTGACTCTGTGCAGAAAGGGACGGCCCGTTTGATAGATTCTCCTATCTTAACAAACGGATTGCAAACTTTGGAGCACAGACGTCAGGTGGGAATGCTGTCCTTGTTCTACAGGTATTTCAATGGAAGATGCTCCGAGGAACTTGCGTCATTGATCCCTTCGGCACCGGTGCATAGTCGGAAAACTCGCCAAACGCGCGCCCAACATTTGTACACGGTTGACATTCAATACTTGAGAACGGGTCGCTTTTACGACTCGTTCTTATGTTCAACAGCTCGGCTATGGAACGATTTGCCGGCCTCTGTGTTTCCTCCCTCCTTCAACATGGGCCTCTTCAAGACCCAAGTTCACTCCTTCCTTTCCTCAAAAAAACCCTCCACACAGCATCCCCAAAGATGACATAGGCCCTGAGGGAAATTGTTTTCCTCAAGGCCTCCTGTGTGGAGTTATTGTAAAAAAAAAAAAGGCACTTTTTTTACCTACCTACGTTTATAATGAATAATGGCTATAAGGAGCAAATTTGGTTAGTCCCTTCGCGCTCGTTATAACCAAGTTTGACTGTATAAGCCTTTTTTTTCAAAAATTTTTGATGTTGTGTTTTTATAAATTGAGAAGATATTTCTTTTTGTCCTATTAACTTTCTTAATCCTTTTATAGCATGTTTCTATAAATGCCTCAACTCTTTTCTTTTCCCCGTCATATACCCAACTGGTAACTGTGTAACATGGTTGCAAATTTCAAAGTGGTAGATACTCTGAGTATCGCCTCGGTGAAAGACCACCGTTCAGAATCGAAACGTTGTGTGAAACGGCTTTAGACGTGTTTGGTAACCAGATCTGAATTACCAAGTACTTTCTAACCTTGCTCTTCCCCATCTCCTTCTCATCCCCACTCCCTTCAGCCTCACTAAATACCCCAATGGGAGGAAATTCCGTAGTCTCACTGGCTCCAGACGGTCAGGACCAGTTGGGACTATTATGCGGTAGAGGCTTAAGTAGATTTTCAACATTTAGTCAACGCATACCAAATATAAAATTTTGGCGCAGTTTCTCCAAGGAAATTTTCTAAATGCTCTTTGATATGGCAAAGTACACAGAGGAAACAGTTACCATCTCAATACAGAACCGTGTCACACAAAGGTATTTTAGTTTTTGCAATACTAAGCCAATCGATTATGAGCCTTCCCCGTGAGTATTGTGTTTGTATCTGATTTGAAGGTGCCGAGTCAACAGGCGAGCGCCACGAAGCAAGCCAGCGCCACTAGTGCCGCCAAGGCGGGCGGACCCTCCCAGCAGCCCAGCGGGGAGGCCCTGGGCGAGGGGGCGGAGGCCCCGCCCCCTGCGGATGGCGAGGAGGCCCCTGCCCCCGCCGATGGAGAGGAGGCCCCTCCCGAAGAGGCCCCCGCTGAAGAAGCCCCTGGCAGAAGAGGCCCCAGCAGAAGAAGCACCAGCGAAAGAGGAGCCTGCCGCTGAAGAATGATAAAATAAACACATTTTTTTAGCAAGTTATTACCAGCCATTTTTCAGGAGTAGAAAAAAAACTTAAGTGTAAAATGTTTTTTTTTTTTTTACTTTATAGTAAGGACCTACGTCCTTCTTTAAAAAAAAGATTATAGGTAAGCGATTTAGCTGCGGAAGTGACTGCCCAATTTTCCCTTTCTATGACTTTAAATATTTGACATTTGTCTGCTTGAAAATGTGATTAAAGTCTGCTAGGTTGAAATTTTATAATTACAAATTATGATGTTTGTAGAAAATCTTTGTGATATGTTTTTATCGTTGTATTTACGTTTTATTTTAAATGTTTATAAATTGTTATTCATCAATATTTTCTAGTACTCTTTGTTATGTGTTTAATTTAATTGCAGAACTACATACTTACTGGTTTTTACAATTAAATTCAATTTACTCATTTTATTGTTCCTTGATGAGCCATTTCAACAAAGTTTGAAAAAATTATGAATCGATTGTTGTTTTCACTAGTAGGCTGATATTCTCTCAATAGCACTTTGAAATAGCCACAGAGGTGGGTGTGGTATTAATACCCTACACAACTGATTTCAAGTTCAATCTAATTATAACTGAATCGAATAGCTGAAAGTGTTTGCATTCCAAGCAGCAGCTAGTGGTACCTACTTAATGACTGTTATGTTTATAATAACTAGTTATAACCTATTCATAAATGCAATAAGTGCTCTAGCTAAGGCTGTAAGTGAAAGTGAATTTATCAATCAACTGCTTTGGCATACAATAACTGCAGCTGTAACTACTCGGTTACTACTGTTTTTATTGATGTGTCAAACAATAAAGTTGTAACATTTTGAGGTTACTGTTTTCGTATCATTCACTGTGGTTGTTGAAGCAACATTGTTTACTCTTCATTTATATTAATTAAAATGTCTGGAAAAAGTGAATTGTCAAGTGTAGAGGGCATTATAAACAAACTGAGCAAGGAGGATCAGTGTGAACTGAAGAGGATTCTCTATGGCAGAAGCGATGAGTATGTAGAATTCAGAATACAATGATATTACAAATTTAATACTGCTAACCTATTTTTCATTTCCTCGTCTATCTATTATACCGCCTTTATCGTTGATCCCGTCTGTTTGATTTCCTCGCAAGCTGCGAGCTGCCGATATCAGAAGCGACCCGGCAGTTTGCCGACGCCCACGATACGGACATATCCGCCTACAGCTTCACAGCGGTCGGCGAGGAGATGCGCCCGCCGAGGGTGGTGAAGGTGGCGGCGGTGCAGAACTCCGTCGTGCTCCCCACCAGCGCCGGTATCGTCCAACAGAGGGAGGCCATCTTCCAGAAGATCGGGGCCCTGATAGAGGTGGCTGCTTCGGAAGGGGTCAATATTCTGTGTCTTCAGGAGGCCTGGAGTAAGTTAAAAATAGTATTGCTGTTAATTCATTTTATTGTGTATTTTTGTGATAATGTGATGTGGCACCGTCCGCACAAGACACCGAAGAGATGAACCGATATAAGCGTATTGGGGGCGTGTCCATGTTCCCGAAGTAAGCTCAATTTTCCTTACTTCTGGTAAAATTGATCAAACATTTTCAAATATTTCATTGGCCTGTCTGGGGCCTAGGAGTCGAAAAGTCTTTTGTAAATTGGCGACAACCGTTTTATTTAATACCGGTATAAATCACACTTCTAGGTATTATCTGATCAGTGGCACAAAAATTCTAGTATGGTATATTTGTGGCACGTTCCAAGTTATCTCAGTATCGTCCTGGTGAAAGACCACCATTCAGAATCGAAACATCGCTTGAAATGGCTTCAGCTGTGTTTAGTGACCAGATCTGAATATCCAGGTGCTTCCCAATACTCCCAGCCTCACAACATTAAGCATATACTCGTGCACCATAATTTAACTGTCTTCGGATTACCTTTGAGATCTTCTAGGTACCCACATTAGAAAATAGTTTTAATGGAACCATGGCATACCTCATTTAGGGAATGCTGCGCTGAAGAAAGTAGGGATGGGGTAGAGGAAGGGTGGAAATTACCCCACCATTCAGATGTAGTCCAGTCGCGTTGACTCAATATTGCCAAGCAGGACATAGTTCTTCTCCAATATCTCCTTTGTTAATGCGTGTTTCCTAATTCTAGCGATGCCCTTTGCATTCTGCACCCGCGAGAAGCACCCCTGGTGTCAGTTTGCCGAGTCGGCAGAGGATGGACCTGCTACCGTGTTTCTGCGGGAGGTGAGTTTACTTCTTATGAATTCTTTCGAAGGTCGGCAACCCATGCTGACGTGCTAAGCGTAAAGGGGGCATTTCCTCGATAGGGCTTTTTGTGAATCTTACAGACCACAATTTATTGCAACATACAATAGACAAAAATGAAATTTTAAATGACATATCTTAACCTTTTAACCGCTAAATAAATATACCTAAGCAGTTGTCTTTACGCGGCACATTTTTGTTTACGCATTTTTGGTTAAATGTTATTTTTAAAACGACTCTTTTAGGAAAACAAAATAATAATAGAAATATATGATTTATGAACTATCCTAAAATCATCCTCCATCATCAAAGTATCAATAAACATTCGGTTGAAATAAACCCAAATTAAGATAACGCCATAATTGTGTTAATATAAACAAGCGCGCTAAATTTCAACAAGACAAGGCCATCTATATGGACGCTCTATAGAGTTCCCATCAAACACGCGCGCGTGACTCAAAACTCTTACTGAAGGCTGTCCCCGGGCTCTTCTTTTTATTATATTATAAGATAAACAATGAAGTAGTTGATAAAGATTTTCAGAGATGTCAATCCACAAATGAATATTCTTATTTTTAAAACAAGTTTTGACTGAATACAGCATTCATGTGCTCGGAAAACGAAGTCGAAACATGAAAATGACTTTAGTCAGCCGCCGTGTAGTGGAAACATTTTGTAGAAATGACTAATGTCACTCGCCGCGGTGAAAGAGTTAAAAATGCACCATTATGACAAGGAATGTAAAAGTGTTTGAAAGAGAGAGTACGCAAACAGCGTGCAATATGGTTGTGAATGATGAATACTTGGAGCAAGTGGATGAGTTTGTGTATTTAGGAAGTATGTTTACGAGAGACGGAAAGGCTGATAAGTATATTGAAAGAAGGGTGAATGCAGGAAACTCCATTAATGGAGGACTGAATGCTGTTGGCGCAAATAATAAATTGTCCAAAGAAGGGAAGCTAGCAGTCCACAACGGAGTGCTTATACCAACCCTGATGTATGGCAGTGAGGCATGGAACTGGCAGAGGAAGGATGAAAGTAGACTGAATGCTGTGGAAATGAGATCCCTGAGACGTATGTGCGGTAAAACCATGTATGACCGTATTAAAAATGTAGATATCTGGAAAGAATGCAAGGCTGATGTGAGGGTAATGAGTAAGATCAAGAAAAGGACCCTTAGATGATTTGGGCATGTAGAGCGAATGAACGAAGAAAGGATTATGAAAAGAATATATGTTGCGAAAGTGAATGGAAGAAGAAGTCGAGGACGCCCGAGGAAGACATGGCACGATCAAGTAAATCAAATACTTGAATTGGGTCACATGAAAAGTCCATAACAGAAAAGTATGTATGAGATGATGTATGGATGTGAATGAAGCAAGGAGTGTGTGCCAAGACAGAGTTATATGAAGGTCCGTCCTCTCTGCTTACCCCTGCGGAGAAACGGCGTGATGGTTAGTTAATTAACATGTACATTAACTTCGATCGTTCAAATGTCTGGTCATCGATTTGATGTTGCCCAACTTTATTTAGTTATGTTATATTTGGTCATAAAATGAATGCTTTTCCGGAATATTAAAATCGCCGTATCGGTCAACGTTAAGATGATTATTTTTTTTCGCAGTACTGCAAGAAGTACGACATGGTGATCATATCCCCCATTCTGGAGCGCGACGCTGCGCACGGCGACACCATCTGGAACACGGCCGTGGTCATCGGCCCCTCGGGCGCCGTGCTCGGCAAGCACCGCAAGAACCACATCCCGCTGCCGTAGGCGACTTCAACGAGGCCACCTACTACCTCGAGGGCGCCACCGGCCACCCCGTCTTCGGCACCAAGTTCGGCAACATCGCCGTGAACATCTGCTACGGCCGCCACCACCCGCAGAACTGGATGATGTTTGGCGTCAATGGGGCGGAGATAGTGTTCAATCCCTCTGCAACGGTAAATTATTTTATTTTATGTACCTACCTACATACATATTTATTTTTTATTTAATTTCATATTCCCCAGACGGTTACAATAATTACTTCCATCGCAGAGGTTTAGAATTTAGTTTTTTTATTTTAATGTGAATATCGCACAAGAGCTCCAACTGTCCGGAGCCGGTGAGGCCTTAGCATCCTTACTGTGGTATATTTTATGGCTGAAAAGAGCGGGGAAGGAAAATAAATGGGGAAGAGGAAGGTTGGGAAGTACCTGGTTATTCAGATCTGATCACCAAACATGCTACAGTCATTTTCAGCAGCGTTTCGAGAGTATCTGCTACTCTGAATCTAATGTTTTAAACGTCAAGACAAATAAAAATAAAATAATAAAAAACATTGAAATTGTTGTGTAAAAAATGTCCATATCAGTTTTATATTCGTCTACTAAAGTATGTAAGCGAGGAATCGGCGAGTTAGCTTGATAATTTTTTATGTGAACGGTGATGTTTAAAAACGTCAGTTTTAGTCAAGTGTACATGGCCTGTTCAAAAGAAAAGGTGAATTTTGAATTTTCGCGGGCTGTTTACATTCGATTATCGTTTTTTTTTTTTTGTTATGTTGGTACACATATGTTTATCATATGTTAGCATCATCAGCCATTTTGGATTAGTGGTTTGTTTTTGACAACTGGAAAGGTTAGTCACGTTTTTGTGTGTTCTTCAATTTTTTACTTTTGAAAAAAATGGATCACTGTTTTTTTTCTTCTTATTCCACAAAATTTGTGTCATCATTATGTACTAATATTTATTACCATAACTAATTTTACACAAATACTTTTATTTTTACTTCTATTTTTCTCTGCTGTATTAACTAAACACTATTTTATTATTTTATCGTAAATTCCCTCACCAAACACAAGAGCCTTGTTCTTTATGGGGAGGAACAGCTTATTTTGAAATACACTGTGCAAAAATTGTAATAATTACCTTAAATATTATTGCAAAAAAAACTTAAATTAAATTTAAAAAAATTGGCTTTAGCCGTGTTTGGTGACCAGATCTGAATAGCCAGGTACTTTCCAACCTTCCTCTTTCCCATCTCCTTCCCATCCCCACTACTTTTAGCCTCACGACATACCCCAATTGGGGATGCCGTAGTCTCACTGGCTCTAGACGGTTGGGAGCAGTTGGGACTCTTGTGCAGTATTCACTATAAAAAATAAATGAAATACCTGGGAGATTGAAAACAATGTTTTATAACCAGGAAACTTACCAAATATCTAATGACAGCCTTGAATAGTCGTCTCTCACAAGGATGATATTAAACCTAGTGCGCCATCGGCTGCTTCGCGGTGGCCTTCAACCAACACCCATGGATGTAGTAACAACAATGCGTTTTGTGCCCCAGGTGGGCGCCCTGTCGGAGCCGCTGTGGGGCGTGGAGGCGCGCAACGCTGCCATCGCCAACAGCTACTTCACGGTGGCCATCAACCGCGTGGGCAGCGAGGACTTCCCCAACCCCTTCACCTCGGGCGACGGCGCGCCAGCCCACCACACCTTCGGACACTTCTACGGCAGCTCCTACGTTGCCGCCCCTGACGGCTCCAGAACCTTGGTCAGTACACCACCACTTCATCGATAGTCGAGAGTTTTGAATCTCTTCTCCGCTAATGCAAGACATCGTTCAGATGGCCGGTACCGAGCAACGCGCCACAACACAACCGTATGAAATTTAAGCAAAAATTTTCCATCTTAACCTCTAGTGTGCCGGCAGTGCCCATAGGCACCGGACATTCATCATTATCTTTTCAGGAGTTTTTATCCTTTAACACTAGCGTTGTGACCGCTCCGTAAGAACTATTTCTTTTGGCGGCAGTTCCTACTTCCTTCATTGTTCATTGAACAAATACTTCAATTGAAGTTGGCAGTTCAATTTAGCGTTGTGACCGCTCCGTGTGAACTACTTCAGTTTGCGGCAGTTCAAACTTCAATCATTTCATTTAAAAAATACTTCAGTTCAGTAGAGAAGTTGAACTTCAAAGCCTATAAAGAAGTACTTCAATTGAAGTTTGACTTCAAAGTACATCGATCTAAAAGAACGTGTTTTTTTGGGCGAGTAACCGGTTCCAGTTCTTTTCGTATACAAATCTCTACCGACTAGTACTTTTGTTTTGGCGAGGAACTTTTGTCGATTTGCTAGTACTTTTCGTGGAACCGGTTCCAAAAAGAACAATGGACAAATAACCAGTTCGTTGCTAAATTAAATTTAAATCTCTTTTTGGCGAGTTCGACTTCAATTGAAGTGTCCACTGCGAAGGGTTCATTTTAAAGAACTAGCAGTTCCTGAAGCATTCACAAAACATTGAAGTTTTTCCCAACGCTATTTAAAACCTGTCGTTCGCATATTTAAATGAACCGTAATCACCTGTCAACAAAACAATTAATCCATAGAGATATAATATTTTGCTTTGTGTTATGTTCTGTACAAGTTGAGTGGTAAATATTTGAAGTTTGCTTACGTCAGTACGGCTGAAAAAAAAAACGATTTTCGAAGTGTCTTTACTGTTTATGTTTACAAGAAGACACGGGTGACTTTTTTCACGGCAACAGTTTCGTCCCTTTCTTCCAATCGAGCACGCACACGGTGAGTGACTGTCACCCGTCACCCTTTCATTCCGGCAATGGATTTCGAACAGGCGGATGAGTCACCGAATGACATTTTGTCACCCGTGCGCGAGCGCCCATACAAAAGTACTCTCTACAGACACGGTGACAGTTTCGTCACTCAAAAGTCCCCTACCAGTGGAACTAAAAAGTCACCCTAATGGCACGTCGCTGCGTGCGGGCACCTTCTTACACTCCAATAGATTTGGAGATGGCGACGAAACTGTTGCCGGGACAAAAGTCACCCGTGCGCGCTAGGCCTAATACCGTCTTCATGTTTTTGCACGTGTTGTTTCTAGGTTAGATGTTTATCAATACTAATTATTAATAGGGAAGTTGCTTGTTATATTTCCTTAGGGCCTGTCGCGCGTGAAGGACGGCCTGTTGATGGCGCGCCTGGACCTGAACCTGTGTCGCCAGGTCAAGGACAAGTGGGGCTTCAGGATGACGCAGCGCCTCGAGCTGTATGCCCGCAGCCTCAGTGCGGCCGTCCAGCCCGATTACCAGCCGCAACTCATCAAGGAGAAATAGTCGACATAATAGTAATAACATTCAACTAATCCAACACCACTGAACAGAAAATACCAAAAAGTGTGATCTATGCCAATTTGAAAAAAAAACCGATGTTGCGCCAGTTTACATGAGTCCCTTAGGACCCTGATAGGCAATTGAAAATGATTATCTGCTAAAGAAAGAAATATTCTTAGGGCACACAGACACACCCACAACACGCTTCCATATAAAACCTGATCAGTGAATTGAAAATAATGCAAACATCCTGAAAACAAAATAAACAATTGTTCAATAATAGTTATGAGAAGGATTTGGTGTGGTTGGTTAATTTCACATTTATAATAGTCATTTAACTGGAATTACTGGAACTGCAGGAGTTTCGGGATCACTAAAATTGCCAAAATTTCAGAATCGCAGAAATTGTTGGAATGAGTTTTTTTCTCGCTATACGACTACTGTTGTTTTTACATAATTATTACATATATAATACAAATCTAATTTTACTTATAGTAAGTAAATTGATACATATTTATATTACAACAAAAAACATGTAAAACATTCTACTGGTATTTCAATGGAAGATGCTCCGAGGAACTTGCCTCATTAATCCCTTCGGCTGCGGTGCACAGCTGGAAAACCCGAGCCCAACATGTTGTAGCACATGGTTGACATTCGATACATGTGAACAGGTCTCTTCTACGACTCATTCTTGTGTTCAACAGCTCGGTTGTGAAACGATTTGCCAGCCTCTGTGTTTCCTCCCTCCTACAACATGGGTCTCTTCAAGACCGAGGTTCACTCCTTTCCTCAAAAAGACCCTCCACACAGCATCCCCAAAGATGACATACTCCTGTCAGTAAAAATATTCCGATGTCATTACCACATTAGTTGATTTTAAAATGCCTTCTGGATCTATCAAAAGTAAAAATGAATTGGTAATTGTTTGCTTCACCCAGTAGGTTTCTATAAAACTACACGAGGCAGAATTAGCCCAATAGATGATTCAGCGGGAAGTTGTTGGTTCCAAGTCCTACCTTCCCTACCACCTGCCACCTGCACCCGGGGGCAGCGGGGCTCTCGCCTGGTGTGCGCCCACTTTAAGAAGTCGTGAATTGTTTGCAGGAGAAAGGTCCACGAGAAAATCGAGCCTCACATCTGCTGCAAGGGGACCTTGACCTCTTCTCGCTCGAGGCGCACTTGAGGTTTGTACATTAAGGATCTTTTTGTTACACACTCGAGCCTAATAGCAATGCCCCATTTACATAGGCCACCAAATCTTATGTGTTGTCGTTGTTATAACGCCCGGCAGGACGCACACGGGGAGAGTGTTTGCGTGTTGGCAGAGCCCCCGAGACTTCTTTGCGCGCCCACCAACATTGTTGTAATGTTGGGAAGGTGCACGCAGACAGACTTACAAATATGATACCAGTAGTGCAATGATTACTGCCGGCCTTACAAATGTTAGTGTATCTGATATCACATCTGTCATGGTGTTAGTTAGCGTTGTGACCGCTCCGTGCATACTACTACAAAGAACTACTTCATTTTGCGGCAGTTCAAACTTCATTCATTTTTCACTGCGCAAATACTTCAATTGAGGTTGGACTACAAATAACTACTTTATTTTGCGGCAGTTCAGTTGCGAAGTTGGACTTCAAAGCCTACAAAAAAGTATTTCATTTTAAGTACTTCAATTGAAGTTCGACTTCAAAGACAACAAAAAACTACTCCATTTTGCGACAGCGCACACTTCAATTGAAGGTCGACTACAAAGATTTGGCGAGGAACTGGTTCTTGCCCAGTTTCATTTTTTGTTTGTTGATTTGCTAGTACTTTTGTCGATTTGTTAGTACTTTTCGATTTGAGATCTCTACCAACTAGTTCTATTCTTTGGCGAGTTCGACTTCAATTGAAGTGTTCACTGCGAATGGTTCATTTTAAAGAACTAGCAGTTTGTGAAGCATTCACAAAACTTTGAAGTTAGTGTATATGATATCACATCTGTCATGATGTTAATGTTTCTGATATCACGGCTGTGATAATGTCACCGTGGTTGCAGGTGGTTTAAAAAGTAATAAGTTACAAGTGCGGGGGAAGTCATCGCTTGACAGGGAAAACCACACAATGCTGCAGCTGCAAGTGGGCAAGCCTTCCGAAATATCTTTTGAAAATACTGCAGGAATACAACTCAATGTCAGCTGTTTAACTGAGGTCCATCATTTTAGGGAATCACAAATTATTTCCAGAGGTTTTTTTAGTGCATCTCTGGACTCCCAAACTGGCTCTGGATGAAAGAGTTGGGCCGAACCAAGAATGGGATAAATAATAAAACATTCTTCATTATTACTTTTAATCAAATAAGAAATGGTAATATAAAAACATTTTAAGAATCTAATATCATTTTAAGGAGACAATATTTTATTTTAAAATCATAACAGCGTAGCGACAGTTGAATATGACAAAGATATAGTTTGTTGGTGAAAGCCACATGGACTTGGCTTAGCACTCTCCTCTACAGCAGTGGCTCCCAACACGGGTTCTGCGGAGCCCTGAGCTTGGGGTCGCCTAGGGTTTTGCGACGGTTTCCCAAGACCGCAAAATGTGTAATTGCGTGACGAAGTAGAGGAATACTTGATAAACCAGTCTTGCAATGAGTCTTTGGGATGGAACTGGTGCTCCGCCAACATCCAATTAGTCCATTAGGGTGTCCGCGGCCCAAAAAATCAGGATCCGTTTCTCTACAGGGTAGAGTTTGGGGCAAAATCGCCATCTCCTATAAACATATCTTGTAATCTTATGAAACTAGATGAGAATAAGGCACTAGGGTGAACCACAATTCTGCTGAATTATTCTATTTAGTTATTTGTTGGTTTGTGAAACATTAGTTTTTTGGCTTTTATTACAATTGAAGATATTTTATTCTGTTTATCGATTTTCTTTGAAACGGGTAACTCCTGCAGATGCCATCATCTTCGATAAGTAAGGTATTTTTTGCAAAGATTGAATAATGAATTGGTTTCCCACCAAACCAATATGAAAAGATGCCAATATTATATCTCCTGTTAATTGATCGAACGCAAAAGCAGTGAACTTTGTGTTGCCTGTTTCCACTTTCTCTGCAGCTACTTCAATACTTCCCTTACCATCAGCAGCATATACAGGGTCAATGTCAGCTGCATATAAAGAGCCACCATCAGCAAATGAATTACTTGCGATAAAATAGATCTTTTCGGCAAAATGTTCCGCTACGATAAAGCTGCTGTACTGTTGATCAGTTGTGATGACCATTTCCTCCAGCGTCAAGCTTCGGGGCTCCGGGTAGGAAATTGTTGCGGAATAAAGGTAGCATGATGCATAAAATTCTGTGGCCGATATTCCTTCACCGTGTTTATTCATTTTATAAATGATACCAGGCTCGTTTTGAGCCTGGTAATAAATAATACCATTTTTAATGGCCACCTTTTCGATATATGAACTATTATATACATCACTTTTCCACAAACACTTCATCCGGTACGCTTGTCCAAGTATTGTCTGCGATTGGTTTGCTTCATTTTCCACTGACAATTTTATCTGAGCTTTATTTATACTTGAAGAAACAAAATCCATCTGTAAAAATAAATTGTTTTGATTATTGAAAAGAAAAGGAATATGAAAAAAGAAAATAAAAGATTAGGTTGGGACAGAGATTTAAACCGAACTTGGTCATTTAGTAACCACTTACCGCTGTGCAGTAAGTGTAACTAAATGACTGTCTTAAAAAAAACACTTATTGGCCAGTTTACACGAGGACAATTATTGTAAGTGGTAACTAAACTGTTAAGTGACTTGCGGCGTGTAAACAAACAGTGCACTTAAGCCAGGCGCGCACGGGTGTTTTGTCATGGCAACAGTTTCGTCACTGTCACTGTCTTTCAATCGAGCACGCACACGGTGAGTGACTGTCACCCGTCACCCTTTCATTCCGCCAATGTATTTCGAACAGGCGGATGAGTCACCGAATGACATTTTGTCACCCGTGCGCGAGCGCCCATACAAAAGTACTCTACAGACACGGTGACAGTTTAGAACAGCATTCTTACAAAGTCCTCTTCGGTTCATAACAGGCCGTGAGGGTAATTGGTTTCATTTCATATAATTTTGTCAAAATATGATTCGCCTTCAACTTACCCCGACAGAGTGCTTTATGTATTGTAAAAGGGCCAAGGTGTTCCTCCTTCTTAAGGTAAACAATAGAAGTTACTGTTTACTTCCTTTATTTCCGTACCACTTTAGTAATTCACTTTCCACGAGAAATTCGACTTTTCAGATTCACAACTTCAAGAAGATAACATAGGTCGCGATGGATTCGATGTTCGATCTAGATTAGAGATGGTCGATATTCCGGTGCCGGTTAAAAGGAACCGGTTCCAAACCGGTCACTGGAACCGTCGATATTTTTTCTCCGAGGAAACGGCTCCTTTTTTTGGAAAATAAAAAAGACGATATCCATTAAATGATTAAATGCTTTTCGCCGGAAAGGTGCGGCTCCTTTTGGCGAGGAAACCAGTGTGGCAAGAAACGAAGAACCGGTTACCGACAAACCTTCCCGTAATCGGGAAACGGATTCAAAAGCAACTGGATAAATAACCGAATCCTCGCTGGTCTTCGGTAACTGGAACCACGCAGTGAAGCCATGCCACAAAAATGAATGGCGGTAGGTAGGAATTGAAACATCCGGTTGATTGGCGACAAAAGTCGCCAAACATAACTGGAACCGATTTTCCGCCGCTCACTTCTGACTGAAAAGCACCGCGTGTTATGATTTTAAGGGGGGGGATAATCCTTCCATTACATTAGAACAAGATTATTTTTTTAAAGTGGTATTCTGAATTTAAATTGGACCAAAAAACCAGAGAAGTTCATGCTTGCACTACGCGATCGTTCAACTCCGAACCGGGTTTGAAGTTGAACGGTTGGACGATCGTGGATCGTGGGCAAGAACCAGTTCCTCGCCAAATCTTTGTAGTCGACCTTTAGTTACAGTGTGCGCTGCCGCAAAACGCAGTACTTCTTTGTTGTCTTCGAAGCCAAACTTCAATTGAAGTACTTAACATGAAATACTTCTTTGTAAAAGACTCTCATACTGGCTATAGATAGAAGAGTTGGGCCCAACCAAGGAACGGATAAATAATAAAACATTCTTCATTATTACTTTTAATCAAATAAGAAATGGTAATATAAATGATTTTTAGAATCTAGTATCATTTTAAGGAGACAATATATTATTTTTAAATCATAACAGCGTAGCAACAGTTGAATATGACAAACATATTGTTTGTTGGTGAAAGCCATATGGACTTGGCTTATCACTCTCCTCTACAGCAGTGGCTTTTAACACGGGTTCTGCGGAGCCCTGAGCTTGGGGTCGCCTAGGGTTCCGCAACGGTTTCCCAGGACTACAAAATGTGTAATTGCGTGACGAAGTAGAGAATACTTGATAAACCAGTCTTCCAATGAGTCTTTGGGATGGAACTGGTGCTCCGCCAACATCCAATTGGTCTATTAAGGTGTCCGCAGCGCCGGATCCACCATACGTTCAAACTGTGCAAAAAACATAGGCGCTATCTCTGAAGGGGCGCCGTGAAAATAAAGATCTTATTTAAATTTACTTCAAATATTCTCTAAATCATACCAAAATTTCTCCATATCATTAAAAAATTACACACATCATGGGGTAATTTTTTATTGCGCTGGCAGCATCGTTGTGCTTCGAACGACTAGCGGAAATGTATGGACAGTGGATTTTTGTCACGGATTTTTTTACGTATTGCATAGTGGTTATCTGGACGTAAAGTCTGTTTTTCTTTGGAGTGTTATACGTTGAAATTCTGAAAAGCAAAATCTACAACCATTCGCCGTGCCCGTTACTTTCATACAAGAGTGTAAATGTACGATTAGAGTTGGTGATTTTGCGCTTATTTGGTTTTTCAGAATTCGTTCACAGTAATATTTTTTTGGAGTTTATTTTTCAACCATTAGATAATTTGCTAATTTAAAAAAAATATGAATGAAATCCTACATCTCCGCTATTGGCTTTTTTCCATAGCTATTAGTAACTGGTTCCAAAAGTAGTTCCTCGTAGTGACAGTACATTTTAAAGATATTACATCCCTAATTCTCAACTGTTCTGACGTATCAACGTATGACAATAATCGTCTTGTTAAACGAAAATAAACTCTAAAGATTGCGACTTTACAGTTCGTTCTCGTATGAATTCATGAATAGGAATAAAATTCGGGGATTCCTAGGAATCTGGAATTTGTTTGGAGTGTTGATGTCGTGACGACTTGACAATTACAATTTTTTTTTGCTATTTCTCTAAATTTACTTACAAACTGTTAAAATATTTTACTGTTGTGTGCCTTTACGTTTTTCAAAGTTGCTTTGTTATTTTAGTGTCTACATACTGTATAAATTCATTAGTGTTAGTTTCAGTTTATTTAGTTCTCGTCGCAACCGTCAAACAAAAGTAGGTTTTGTAAATTCTATTGACTTCGATTTTATTTTATTATTGATCAATTAGTTACCATGAATCCACCTAAATTAAATAATAAACTTTTCGCGTCGCAGAACTTAAAACGCAAACTTCAAGAACATAATCATTTTATAAAAACTTGTATCAATTGGAACTTTTTTCAATTCTATTGCTCCGATAGTAAATAATGTTCCCGGCCCATCTGAACAAATATCTTTTACTCCTAGTCTAAAGAAGGGGGCGTTACTATAGGCATAGAATAATGAAATAATGTAGATACGTTACTGAGACAACGCGCGTGGATGTACTAAACAGAGTCCGCGAGACATACCTGAGATTCACCACGTTCAGTATCACACAAACATTCGTTCGACAGACAAGCTGTCACAAACGCGTCGCTGTAGGCTCCTTTCTGACAAAAAATCCTTGAGAGGTGTAAAAATCATTCGGGAGCAAAAAACATATCTCATTGAGTTTCTTTCTATTCATAATTACTCACAAATCACTTATTATTTCAATTCAATAAATGCAATTATTCATAAGGTTTTAATTACTCGAAAACGGTGTGAGATAGCGAATGCAGAAATACAAAAGTGTGTGGAAGACAACCACGGTTAGTGGCGCGATACCCGATTATAACAGTAGCGCGGGACGTTCATATATCTATCTCATCCGTACACACATATTCTTTGAATGACTATCTAACTATTTTATTATTTTAGCGTTAATTCCTTCACCTAACACAAGAACCTTGTGCTTTATGGTGAGGAACAGCTTATATGCTTATTTTGAAATACACCGTGCAAAAATTGTAATAATTACCTTAAATATTATTGCAAAAAAAACTTATATTAAATAAAAAAATTAGCTTTAGCCGTGTTAGGTGGACGATATTATCAAGATTTGCCAAAATAGTTATAATTTTTGTCGTGTGTGTCACTGTCGTCGTATTTTG
This sequence comes from Drusus annulatus, assembly GCA_022651775.1. Classification (NCBI taxonomy): domain Eukaryota; kingdom Metazoa; phylum Arthropoda; class Insecta; order Trichoptera; family Limnephilidae; genus Drusus; species Drusus annulatus. The sequence continues at coordinate 410,462 of JAGWCC010000400.1, read as the reverse complement.
TAAACTATTCCATCAAAAGTTCATTGTACATTGTTACTTACACACCATCCCACAATATCCCGCTCGTAAATACGAACATTCCCGAACCAATATTAACGGTCTTCGTGTTTCCACACAGTTTGCTTTTTCCCCATAATTTGGGGGGAATTTCCCTTGATATTCCTTATTTTGTCTAAAATATATATTTTATATTTTTATACAGGTGGATAAATTACATGCTTCAATGAGTTTGATTGGGGAGGTAAATTATAATGTTTTTTATGGAGTTAACACTAAAATCTATAGCAATGTTTAATTAAAAATAAATACATCTCAATAAAGTCAACAAAGTTTTAATAAAAACAATTTTAACTTTCTTCCACTTATTTGTAAATTTAAATAAGTGGAAGTAAGTTGAAAATTGTTTTTATTAAATCATTAAAATGGAATTCCACCACGAATTAACAGTTACAAAATTAGACATAGTCAACAAAGTTCTATAAAAAATCTGCTAACTTAATATGAAATGAAGACGTCTAATATTTTAATTTATTTCACGTATAAAAAGATACTACCAAAAAAAAAATAATTTGCAAAAAGAAATAATTAGAATTTTCCCAAGATATGGGATCTTTTTTATAAATCGGCAATACTACTGCGAGAACACGTGCGTGTGACCGCGTGACCGCCCGGGGTTTAACAGAAAAGTTTGTAGGTAGGGCTGGCACAAAAAATGTCAATATAAAACACCATTGATAATAAATTTATTTATTTTTATGTCTATGGAAGGTTTTTAAACAATAAGTGGATATAGAAAACAACAGTTTAATATAATATTATGAAAACACATAACTTATTGCTTACAATAAACCACATTATCATATTTAATATTCTTACAAATTTGATATGGCTACGATCATTACACAAATAATACAACAATATTATCTTCCTCTTTTCTTTAAATGAGTGAGGATTTATTTATTTATTGTGTGGTAGTTTGTTGACGGCCTCTGTTTTTCGAGGGGTAAAGACTACAAATCCAGAGTTGCCGGTTCAATTTTCGACCGGGTTTAATTTTAAAACTACAATGTTACGTCACAAAGTTACCGCTTCATATGAAAAAATAGTAACGTCTACTGATTTTTACATATTATATAATTTGACCAAGAACATACATTTAAATACATCAGGTATTGTAATAATAAACAAGCTATTTGCACAGCCCTATCAGCTTTGTTTTGAAATTTGATGTTTTACACGCGCTACATAGAAAGGAATATGTTAAAAGGTACAATCATAAATGTCCGACTGTGTCCTTTTGACATATTTCCTTTTAAATTGTTGGAAAAAATCAAAGGTCTGAATTCGTTTCTTCCGGGGTATACATATTCCATTTAAAGCACCAACACATACATCTTTATTCACACCACTTTACGCAACAGCGCGTCAGGAAACGACCACTCTCGGCGAGATATTCCCGCGTTATGAAATACATTATTTCATGCGAGCGCTTTTATATCTTTTTTAAATATTAAGTAAAATAGCAAATTACCAATTAAATACTTTTTTCTTCTTCAATTTATACAGCAAAAGTACTGTTATATTTAACTGTATTTTTTATTTACTTACTTTATAGTTTTTTGGCACTTAAAAATCTGTTCAAAGTTCATTGATTTACGTGTTTTTTGAAAAATAATATTTATCGTTCTTTAGTCATTTATAAAATTTAAAAAATATTTCGTGGTATAGATCAAAAGATGTTCTATTAGAAAATATTTTTTTTATGTTTTTTTAATATTCGCATTTAACCACAGAAGAAGAATGTTTGGAGGTCGATTAACGATTCATTGAAAACAGCTCTTTTTATGAAGAGTTATAAAGTAAGAAAATATATTTTTAAATATTTTTTATATACTTGGTGGTATAAAGCATACATACATCTAATGTGTGTTATAGTAAAACTTTTTTTGAAGTGCTTTTGTAGATACAGGCGACTTTTAAAATGCGCAAAAAAAAACATAAAAACTGAAAAATCTCTCGTATCCTCTTAAGAAGTCGTGGATTGTTTGCAGGAGAAAGGTCCACGAGAAAATTGAGCCTCACATCTGCTGCAAGGGGACCTTGACCTCTTCTCGCTCGAGGCGCACTTGAGGTTTGTACTTTAAGGATCTTTTTGTTACACACTCGAGCCTAATAGCAATGCCCCATTTACATAGGCCACCAAATCTTATGTGTTGTCGTTGTTATAACGCCCGGCAGGACGCACACGGGGAGAGTGTTTGCGTGTTGGCAGAGCCCCCGAGACTTCTTTGCGCGCCCACCAACATTGTTGTAATGTTGGGAAGGTGCACGCAGACAGACTTACAAATATGATACCAGTAGTGCAATGATTACTGCCGGCCTTACAAATGTTAGTGTATCTGATATCACATCTGTCATGGTGTTAGTTAGCGTTGTGACCGCTCCGTGCAAACTACTACAAAGAACTACTTCATTTTGCGGCAGTTCAAACTTCATTCATTTTTCACTGCGCAAATACTTCAATTGAAGTTGGACTACAAAGAACTACTTCATTTTGCGGCAGTTTAGTTGCGAAGTTGGACTTCAAAGCCTACAAAGAAGTATTTCATTTTAAGTACTTCAATTGAAGTTCGACTTCAAAGACAACAAAAAACTACTCCATTTTGCAACAGCGCACACTTCAATTGAAGGTCGACTACAAAGATTTGGCGAGGAACTGGTTCTTGCCCAGTTTCATTTTTTGTTTGTTCATTTACTAGTACTTTTGTCGATTTGTTAGTACTTTTCGATTTGAGATCTCTACCAACTAGTACTATTCTTTGGCGAGTTCGACTTCAATTGAAGTGTTCACTGCGAAGGGTTCATTTTAAAGAACTAGCAGTTTGTGAAGCATTCACAAAACTTTGAAGTTAGTGTATCTGATATCACATCTGTCATGATGTTAATGTTTCTGATATCACGGCTGTGATAATGTCACCGTGGTTGCAGGTGGTTTAAAAAGTAACAAGTTACAAGTGCGGGGGAAGTCATCGCTTGACAGGGAAAACCACACAATGCTGCAGCTGCAAGTGGGCAAGCCTTCCGAAATATCTTTTGAAAATACTGCAGGAATACAACTCAATGTCAGCTGTTTAACTGAGGTCCATCATTTTAGGGAATCACAAATTATTTCCAGCGGTTTTTTTAGTGCATCTCTGGACTCCCAAACTGGCCCTGGATGAAAGAGTTGAGCCGAACCAAGAATGGGATAAATAATAAAACATTCTTTTCATTATTACTTTTAATCAAATAAGAAATGGTAATATAAAAACATTTTAAGAATCTAGTATTATTTTAAGGAGACAATATTTTATTTTAAAATCATAACAGCGTAGCGACAGTTGAATATGACAAAGATATAGTTTGTTGGTGAAAGCCACATGGACTTGGTTTAACACTCTCCTCTACAGCAGTGGCTCCCAACACGGGTTCTGCGGAGCCCTGAGCTTGGGGTCGCCTAGGTTTCCGCAACGGTTTCCGAGGACCGCAAAATGTGTAGTTGCGTGACGAAGTAGAAAAATACTTGAAAAACCAGTCTTGCAATGAGTCTTTGGGATGGAACTGGTGCTCTCCTGACATCCAACTGGTACATTAGGGTGTTTGTGGCCCAAAAAATCAGGATCCGCTTCTCTACAGGGTAGAGTTTGGAGCAAAATCGCCATCTCCTATAAACATATCTTATTATCTAGATAAGAGAATAAGGCACTAGGGTGAACCATAATTTTGCTGAATTATTCTATTTAGTTATTTGTTAGTTTGTGAAACATTTGTCATTTTTGTCTATTATTACAATTGTAGATATTTTATTCTGTTTATCGATTTTATTATGAACGGGTAACTCCTACAGATGCCATCATCGTTGATAAGTAAGGTATTCTTTGCAAAGATTGAATCACGAATTGTTTTCCCCTTTCGTCAGTTTGGGAAGAGGCCAATATTATATCTCCAGTCAATTGGTCGACCGCAAAAGCAGTGAACTTTGTGTTGCCTGTGTCCACCTTCTCTGCGACGACTTCTTTACCTTCCTTGCTAATACCAGCTGCGTATAAGGAGCCACCTTCAGCAAATGAATTGCTCCCAATAAAAAAATCTTTTTTGGCAAACTGTTCAGCGACGATAAAGCTGTTGTACTGTTGATCAACCGTGATGACCGTTTCCCCCAGCGTCAAGCTCCGGGGCTCCGGGTAGGAAATTGTTACGGAATAAAGGTGGCATGATGCATAAAACTCTGTGGCTGATATTCCCCCACCATGTTTATTCATTTTGGAAATGATGCCAGGCTCGTTTTGAGCCTGGTAATAAATTTCACCATTTTGAATGGCCACCTTTTCAATATATGAACGCGTCGATTCATCACTTTTCCACAAATACTTCATCCGGTACGTTTCTCCAAGTATTGCCTTAGATTGGTTTGCTTCATTTTCCACTGACAATTTCAGCTGAGCTTTATTTATAATACTTGAAGAAACAAAATCCATCTGTAAAAATAAATTGTTTTGATTATTGAATAGATAAAGAATATGAAAACAGAAAAAGAAAATAAAAGATTAGGTTGTGACCGAATAAATATAGGAAATAACCTCAAAATACGTTGACGTAATTTATGCGGTTCGATGATGTGAAGTTAGCGCGGACGGAGAACATTCTTACATACTTCACTTAATATTATGTGAAGACTTTTCTTGTCTCTTTCTCTCTCTTGGTGTACGACGTAAAAACCCGGAGAAAGTGATTTATCGCAAATTTGTATAGGTTGAGTAAAAATATTTAGCTCCTTTTCCAAATATATTTTTACTCCAAGTATCCAATAATATATACATTTATGCATACACCCAAAGAAGTATGAACATTTTTTTCTTAAAAAAATACTCTAAAACATCACTTTGCAAAGATGAATTTAGTGAAAAATGAATGTAAGTGGCTTAAGGCTGATTCACACCAACGTCCGGTTCCGCTCAGTGCCGATATTGTTCCGCAAGAAAACTTATTGATATGGTATGAATATCAATCAAGGAGTATGTGCCAAGACAAATTTGTGTGGTAGTATATCCTCTGCCCACCCTTGTGATATTTAACTGCTTATTTAGTTAAATAATTATTTAGTTAAACAATAAATGCAATATTTTAAACAATCAAATTAATTTATCTTATAGTCCTATCCTAGATATTTTTCCAATAAACCGCTCGGTTATTCCCATAATCCCCTCAATTACCCCTTCTCCTTCTCACTCCAACTCATAAATATGTATATATATCTCAGCATTTTGTATTTCAGGTTAATTTTAATATTGTCCTGATGATGGAAGGGTACTTCCGAAACCGGTAGACATAATATTAAATAATAAAGTGGTTATGAACAAAGTGTATGTGTTCTATTTATAAATATGGCAAGCCACAAAGTAAATGCTTTTTACAAATATACAAAATAAATTCTTGAAATGTGTTGATTAACGAATTTGACGTAATCTTAATTAGCGAGACGTGGTTTGTTGGCAGCTTATCCGATGACGATCTTTTTGATTGCGGATAACGTTTATAGAGATACTAATTTCACAGGTAAATCTAAAGGGAGGCGCTGCTATAGGCATGCGAAAAGAACTATACGGGTACTTGCCCAGGGTACGACATTTCTCGGGTGGCTCTGCCTGCCAGTTTGTTGGGTTTAAAGACACAAAAAGATGTAGTTTATAGTAAAACATTCAAATTATTTGATAACAAACAGATTATTACTTACTTGTGATACTTAATAGAATCAGTGAGTACCGAAAAAAATACTTTTATATTTTTATTTGAAAAAAAGAACGATCACTGTTCAGCAACGCGATGACTTATCAACTGACAAACACACTGATCTCATGCGACGGAAATGATAATCAGTAGATAAGAGTTGAGAAATTCGGTAGATTGGCGGTTATCAAATCAAGGTTTTATCAAAATGCACGAAGTCTTCGATAAATTTGAAGGGGAAGGAGAACAGGTAAATCTAAAGGGGAGGAGGGGGGTGGGGCTGCCATAATAATAAATCTTTATTTAAATACAGTTTACAGTAAAAACAGCAAAATAATAAAAATAAAAGCAGAATAATCATATAAAATACATAGGGTGCATAAAGGTGTAGGTACATTTAAATATTTTAACAAGAGATCTATACATTGTAAACAGTATATATATATATATTACAGAAACATTAATTAAATAGAAATATAGACCATTATCCGTATTTGCTTAGTACATATAAACTTAGTTTTTGTATATTTGTATACAGTTATTACTTTTGTTTTCTCGTAATCTGCCTCACTAGGCAAGGCTGTGTTAAGGCTTTAATTTTCGCCGATTGTTTTGGTTACTTCAAATTAAATTAATCTATGGTTTATGTTATTTGAAAGTGTGAATTTAATATTAATATAGAAATAGTATAGGCTTAGACGAATTAAATAACGTAGATACGTTACTGAGACAACGCGCGTGAATGCCCTAAACCGAGTCCGCGAGACATACCTAAGATTTACTGCGTTTAGTATCACACAAACATTCGTTCGACAGACAAGCTGTCACCAGCTGTCACAAACGCGTCGCTGTAGGCTCCTTTCTGACAAAAAATGCCTTGAGAGGTGTAAAAAACATTCGGGAGCAAAAAACATATCCCATTGAGTTTCTTTCCATTCATAATTACACACAAATAACGTATTATTTCAATTCAATAAATACAATTATTCACAAGGTTTTTAGACACTCGAAAACGGTGTGAGATAGCGAATGGAGAAATACATAAGTGTGTGGAATACAACCACGGTTAGTGGCGCGATACCCGATTATAACAGTAGCGCGGGACGTTCATATAGCTATCTCTTCCGCACACACATATTCTTTGAATGGCTATCCTTTTCACATGCGGGTGAAACATTTAGTGGTGCAACATTAGTGGTGCCACATTTTTCGTAAGATTTGTATGAATATGACGTGTCTTATATTTTATGTCTATGGCTTTAGGGATACAAAAAGAATTTGAAGCACTTTTGCAAATATCACGGACACCGGAAACGGAGAATATTTGGATTTAACCAAGGGGTAGCAATATAGGGAGGGAGAGTCAATATTTTACCCAATCTATACAAATTTGCTTAAAATCACTTTCTCCGGGTTTTTATGTCGTATACCATGAGAAAGATAGAGATAAAACAAGATGTCACACCGCGTCGACGCTGCTAAGCATGTCCGGCATACGCGCGAACTTCACATCATTCATCGGAATAACTAATGTCCAACAGTTTGTGAGGGTATTCCCCATATTTACGTTTATTGAAATATTTGTGGTGGTTTTATATAAGAAAAAACATTATGGCGATATGTTATATGCGTATATGTGTACTAGTAAAACCAAAAAGTAGCAAAAATAACCACTTTTCACAAGTGTTTCAACAGTTTTTAATAGTGCGTTTGGAGATTCGTGTTTTGAGGAATAAAAAGACATACTGTTAACAATGAACATCCATCGTTATAAGTCAACCTCATGTCATCATCATTTACGTGGTGTTTATAATATTGTTTTGTTATGGCAAACATATTTTTATTAAAAAAACCGAAACAATACAAAATACACAATCTTACAAACAATCGTCATTAGATATAGCTCTCTCTATTTACTTACACGGGCGGGAAAATGTTGTTGTTAGAAAGAGACGTGCACTATTGTATGTTAAACTGAAATCCCAGTACTTTAGAGTCAGAACAATGTCAAAGAATTCACTACGATCGTTCGCAATTCTATACCTCCATATATAGTTCCTCCGAAGATTTAACTTATACTAAGAAATTTAAAACATCGTAGTCAATCGGTACTTGTATGGGGCGCGAGAAGTCGTGGAACCGGCCCTGCCTCTTAGATGAATTAAATAATGTAGATACGTTACTGAGACAACGCGCCTGGTTGCACTAAACCAAGTCAACGAGGAATACCTTCGAAATGCGTTTCCTATAGCTATCTCTTCCGCGCTTACATATTCTTTGAATGGCTATCCTTTTCACACGCGGGTGAAACATTTAGTGGTGCAACATTAGTGGTGCTACATTTTTCGTAAGATTTGTATGAATAAGACGTGTCTTGTATTTTATGTCCTGCCTGAGAGTTTTGTAATAAGTAGTAAATTCTAGCGTTGGGAAAAACTTCAATATTTTTTTAATGCTTCACGAATTGCTAATTCTTTGAAATGAACCCTTCGCAGTGAACACTTCAATTGAAGTCGAACTCGCAAAAAAGAGATTTGAATTTATCCGGTTATTAGTTCAGTTCTTTTTGGAACTTTTGGAAGATTTGGAAACAAAAAGAACTGGAACTGGTTCCTCGCCGAAAACCCCGTGCTAGTCGGTAGAGCTTTAAAAGTGAAAAGAACTGGAACCGGTTCCTTGCCAAAATAAAAAGTACTAGTCGGTAGGGATTTGAAAACGAAAAGAACTGAAACTGGTTCCTCGCCGAAAGACGACACTTGCTAGTCGCTAGAGATTTGAAAGTGAAAAGCACTAGAACCGGCGAAAAGAACTCCCGAAGTTCCCGTTCCTTTAGATCGAAGTACTTTTTTGTAGTCGAACTTCATTTGAAGTACTTGTAGTGAAGTACTTCTTTATACGCTTTGAAGTTCAACTTCACAACTAAACTGCTGAAAATTGAAGTAGTTCTTTGTAATCCGTTGAAGTATTTGTTCAATGAAATGAATTGAATGTAGTAAATGAAATGAATGAACGCTAAAATGAACTACCAACTTCAATTGAAGTATTTGTTCAATGAACAATGAATGAAGTAGGAACTGCTGCTAAAAGAAATAGTACTTTGAAGTAGTTCTTTCAAAGCGGTCATAACGCTAGTAAATTCCAAATTGTAAGTTGGGTTTAAAGATATAAAAAAGATGTAAGATAATATATAGTACAACATTCAAACTATATGACGTATATTTTTTTATCAAATAGATCATTACTTACTTGTGATATACCAAAAATATATATTTTTTTATCTTTTTTCTTGAAAAAAAGCGATTACTGATCAACAACGCGATGACTTATCAACTGACAAATAATGATATCTTGCCACGAAAATGAAGATTGGTAGATGAAAATAATAAAAAATCGGTAGAAAACTAACTAACCACTACCCCGTTTCTCCGCAGGGGTAGGCAGAGAGGACGGGCCGCTTACAACTCTGTCTTGGCACACACTCCTTGCTTCATTCACATTCGTGCATCGTCTCATACATACTTTTCTGTTATTCAGACTCTTCACATGACCTGCATCGAGTATTAGATTCACTTGATCGAGCCATGTTTTCCTCAGGCGTCCCCGACTTTTGCTTCCATTCACTTTCACGTCATATATTTTTTCACACTCCTTTATTCGTACATTCGCTCTACATGCTCAAAAAATCGGTAGATTGACGGTCAAAGTCGATAGGTCGCCGAATGTAACTGGAACCGGTTCCACGCCGCTCACCTGACTGAAAAACACTGTCATGGTTTTATAGAAGAGAGCACTGCCAAAGAAATTTAAATAAAAAAGAACCGGAACCGCTTCGTCAGGTACAACGGAGCAGCGTAAAAAAATAACCGGTCCCCGGGGACTTAATAAACTTTGGTAGATTTTTTACCGCATTGCTGTTGCCATCTAGTGGGAACATTTTTAAACTGCACACCTCTAAGTGCGGGAAATTCAAATCTGTTTCAAGGTACGACAGCTATACATAGTTACTAAAAAATGGTAATCAATATTTATATGCGTAATATTACACACCTCCAGAAATAAAATTCACTCTATGAAGCTATCTAATTCAATCAAACACAACAATGTCTATAACTTTGTTATTGAACAATGGTAGATAAACCGGTTAAATATGCAACACCAACAATGGATCTTTCCAATGGGATTAGAACCGAGAAGCCGGATACACAAATCGCGAATGGACTTGTGGCCAGGCCAAGAACTTCACCAATCCGACCATTCTAGGGATGCAGGGTAAACTTGTTAGTTGCCTCACAAGCCATCTGAGTGAAAGAAAACTATTTGTAAATGTGAAAAGGATCAAATCTCTTGCCTTCTACGCCTGTAGCGGCGTACCACAAGGTAGCCATTTTAGGACCTGTACTATTTCTAGTCTTTATTAATGACATGGCTACCTTTTTAGTTAATACAAATACTACTTTTTTGCCAATGACATAAAAATATGATATAAATCATCCATAATCCATATAGCTTCAATCAAATTGTAATAATTTGTGTGCAGCAAACGATTTCAATTTTTTAAACGTTTAAGAGTTTGTGCGATTCAGAAAAAACGGACATTCAGAGACTTTGGCTATCGAAATGGAAACAGTAGGCATTCCAAATAAATTCGTAGAAGGGATTTATCCCAATCGACATTATTTTTCGATGATTCACGGCGGACGTCTGGTCGGGTCGACTATGTGGGCGTACCTCTGTCTACTGATAGCTCCGCTGTAACCTTTCCCCTTTCTCCCAAACGACGCATGATTGGTTACAATGGAGCTCTTGGCGGCAGAATTATAGACGCGCGCCAGTAAGCCACTTTCACACCAGAGCAAACATGAGTGAGTTTTCTCTAGAAAAAAGGTGACACTATGGCGATCGATTTTTGAAGTATTAAGCCGTGTTGTGGTTCTTCCTCCTTTAGCCAACACTTCAGACAGCCTTGCAGGGTCTATCATCAGAACAAAAGCCCCGCCATGATAGTCTGCCCTGACGATGGACTCCACAAAGGCTGTCTGAAACATTGCCTGAAGGTAGAAGAAGCGCAACACGACTCAAAATGAATTACCGCAGTGTTTTGTCCGCGAGAAGCTTCAATAATACCCAAAAGTGACACATATTGTTACATGCAGCACGTGATATTATAATTTAGACTGTTTCGGTAGAGTGTCTGTCAAGTTGAAGGATCCGAATATGTTCTTGGGGTCGACTTCTTCCTTGATGGCCCTCAAGATGTGTTTACCCGTGGTGGAGACCGCCTGCTCGTACCACTTCTTGCGCAGCTTACCGACCCCGTGGTGGTGAGACAAGGACCCTGCAACAGCAACACACCCTTTCAACAACCCAACGTCATTCAATAATCGGACTCGGGCGGGGAATGGGGAAAATAAACCTATGGTAGAACAGTGCCAGCGACTCTGAAAGCTTTCCAAAAAGAGCGACGGGTTTAAATTGTCAATCCGTTAGGTTAGCAGCATCAAACGTGTAACCCGTAGTCAGTGGCAGCGTTGCCGATGCTAGGGATTTCTCCCAAGTTCTAGGAAGAACGAGAGTTTTTTTACCAAATCAGGGGGGATTTTGGAATCGCCTGAAATTCACCGACAATATTTTTCTAAGCGCCGCTCGCTGTAATCGGCTAAACTGGATAAATACGCATAATGACAGTATGTGTGATGTACTGGGACATTTTCCCTGACGATGAATCTTGCGAGTTGTCTAAAACGTTGGCCAAAGAAGTGGGAAGCGCAACACAACTAAATACCACAAAAATCAATCACCCTAACGAAGGAATACGTTTACCTCCGAGGGCGACGATCTCATCTCTGGCAATGGCCTCCAGGTGATGGACGATCTTCAGTGGATCCTCGAGGCCGCGGGAGTTGAATATGAAGTAGAAGTAAATGCAGCAGCCGGAATCGTAGGTCTGCGTTATCCTGCACATGGTGGAGAAGCGACTCACGCGGAGCCGCTCGCACTCCCCCGCGATGATCTCCCTCACGCGCCGCACCACGCGCAGCGCGCGGTCCCACGGCACCGACGTCTCCACGGTCTCTCCGAGGATTTCGTAGGAGAGCGCCACGTCCTGCAATCAACCAACCAGGCGATCTGTCTTTCGTTTCTACTCAATGAGTCAATTGCAACTTGCGATAGGTAACAGAAAACGACAAAAGTGTCGTAAGATTATTCTGCTCTAGCCAGAGAATCTATATATTTTGTCAAAAATGAAAATAAAAGCTAACGTGTGGTGATTATCTGTTACTTACCCTGATGTAAGCTATTATATACGTCATCTGATAGCCGCGTTGTCCATTTTTCTCTCCCGCTGGCACAGCTCCAAAATGTAAAGCGATCTTATTCAATTTATTTTCATGAGATATGACGCCTTCCTTGTCACCTAGATACAGCAAGGTCGCTAAACACATGTTTTTGGCGTCAAATCCTTTAATCTTCGTAATATAAAGCTTCTGCAAGCCCTGCAGGACCAGCCCGGCCCGGGAGCAGCCCGCGCGCAAGGACATGCCCAGCTGGTACTGCTCGTTGTCCATGAGGCGGACACTCGCCGGCTGCAGGCGCTGGCGGGCCATCTCCCGTAAGCACCGCACGCCGCTCTCCAGGTCCGGGAACACGAGGGACCCGTATCGCGTATATGCGGGAACAGGTCTGACTTTGATGGCGACCTCCGTTATAACGCCCAAACACCCCTCAGAGCCTAGCACTATGTTGTTGAAGTCTGGGCCGCAGGACATCCGCGGGACTCTGCAGCCGTTCTCGAGCACTCCTCTCGGAGACACCATCCTCACGTGGACTAAAATGTCTTCGATATTTCCATACGCGTTCTTCATCATTCCACTCGCCCTCGTGGCCACCCAGCCGCCGAGAGTCGAGAACTCTATCGAGTCAGGCTCGTGTCCCGTCGTGTACCCTTCCTTCTGCAGTTCCCTCTCCAAGTCTTGTCCTATGATCCCGGCCTCGCAGCACACGACCAAGCTCTCGCGGTCAATCCACATGATTCTGTTCATGTCGGACATGTCCAAGGAGACGATCGGCCTGTCTTCGTGCGGCGGACACTCTATGGAGCCGGACACCGTCGTGCCGCCGCCGAAGGGAATCACGACAACGTCCAGCCTGTCTGCCAGCTCGACTAGGTCCACCACTTTGCCGTGTCCGTTGGGCCAGACGACAATATCCGGGAACCTCTCGATGGTGTTCTTCCTTACGTTAATTATTTCATGCAGGGCCTGCCCGTGCGCGTGGAACAGCCTGTCCGCTCCGTCGGTAGACGTCCTGACTCGCAGAGCCTCCAGCTCCTGCAGCTGGTGGGCGGAGAGCTTGGAGGGCGGGTACTTGTAATCTGCAGGGACATCCATAGCGGGCCCGTGCCGGTAATGCTCTGTGTCCACTCCAAATCTGTTTTTCACGTAGTCTTCAAAGTATGGAAGGTCGCTGCTGCAGACGGGGTACCTAAAAGGAAAACACGTGTCTTTATGGATCTGATGTCAATACCAGTAATAGACCTATCCCAGTCACTACTGGAGCTAACTACAAAAAAAGCACCGCAACATTGAGAGGTAGTTTGTGAATGAACTGGTTCCATTCACTGGTTGTGAACGATTAACCCTCGTAAAGCCCATGCAGAAAATAAAAGTATTCATGATGGTCCACCATAGAGACTGGTGATATTTCTTTATTCGGTCACTTCATACAATAGCGCCAGGCTTCTGCCGGCTGTCACCACCACTAGACTGGGCAAATATCCATATTATGGCGGTCGAAGGTACTGTACAAGTATATACAGATCTGCACACTTATCTGTGCAGACAGGAGCATCTCTATTATTATGTATTATTATATTGTGAATACAAACAAAATAAATGGTTTTTAAAAGGTCATTGCTTCCTCTTTTGACAGTCTGCACGGGCTTTGAAAAATAAACTTCCCTAGTAAATAGGGTGTACTTAAAGCGGGTGCGATTTTTCAGTTTTACTTTTTGTTCTTTGTTCCTCTTAGAGAACCCCTAAACCGCGTTCATATCAAGTCAGAGTTCAGCCTCGTTATTAGGAGCAAAGGCTTTAGAGTTACATATTTATTTATGACACGGAAAACCCGTGGTCTCGCTAGGGGGGGTCGGATTGAACTGACTAGAATCGCCCTGGTGAAAGATCACCATTCAGAATCGTAACGTTCCTTGAAATGGCTTTAGCTGTGTTTGGTGGCCAGCTCGGAATAGCCAGATACTGCCCGAGCTTTCTCTTTCCCACCTCCTTCCCCTTCCTACCACCTTCAACCTCACAACATACCCCGATTGGGAATGCTTTAGTCCCACTGGCTCCAGACGATTGAAGCAGTTAGGATTCTCGTGGGGTATGCGCTGTAAAGAAAAACAATGCCTAATAAACATAGTTTGAGTGGTCCAAACTGGCTATAGGGCAACTCAATGTCCAGTGGACACGAAATACTCGGGGTCTCACTAGTGTTGGTGGGGTTGAACTTTATGGCAACACAATGCCTAATGGACATGGGATGTCCGGAACCTCACTAGGGTGGGTGGGATTGAACTGACTTTAGGAAAACACAATGCCTAATGGACATGGAATGTTTGGGGGTCTCGCTAGTGTTGAGTGAGTGAAAACTGGCTAGAGGTTAACTCAACGTCCAGGGGTCATGGAGTGTCCGGGGTCTAACCTGTCCCCCGTGAACTTGACGCCATGTTTGTGGCGGGTAAAGCCGGAGTCCTTGTAGCCCCAGCCGTCCCACCTCAGCAGGTCGCCCCTGGAATTAAAAAGAACGCCATCTTTATTAATTAATTCAAAACATAACACATAAAAGGAAGACGCATACTCAATTTCACTATCGCAGGAAACACCTCTGGAAAGGACATCTTCTAGAAGAAGGGAAGTAAAAATCAAACATAAGATCCAAAGAGGGTGACGTAGTTGCCCCATTTGACCTTGCTTAAGAAAAGGTTTTCATTACATAATCTTAGGTAACTTTTTTGGTAATATTTAAGTATATTCATAGTATTTCAGTAATCTTTATCTAGGATATCGCACAAAACTCTTGTTTGGGGTAACATTAGAACCCCTTTCGGAACGGGAGGGTTAAAAATACATCAAATAAATCCGTCGTCAAAAGTAACAGGTAGTTCTTATTTATTTAAAATATAGTTTAGTGAAATCATTTATAAAAGCTGTTCATTTTATTTATTAAAAGTTAAGAATGGCATCACCGTTAGTAGATACCACAGATGTTTGTATTACGCATACTACTGAAGAGATAATCCGATAGAAGCGTGCTGTGGGCGTGTCCGTGCGCTCGAAGTAAGCTCAATTTTACCTTACTTCCGCTGAAATAAAATAAACATTTTTCGAACATAGAATTTCTTGAAAAGAAAATCTATAATATTGACCCGTCTTGGGCCCACGAGGCGAAAGGTCTCGTGTAAATTGATGAATTCAGTTTCGTAAAATCGGTATAGATGTTGTAGAGTGGTAGATACTTGGAGAGATTGGGAAGAGGAAGGTTGGGAAGTACCTGGCTATTCAGATCTGGCCACCAAAACGGCTAAAGCCATTTCAAGCAACGTTTCGATTCTGAATGGTGGTCTTTCACCAGGGCGACCTTAGAGTATCTACCACTCTGAAACGTGCCGCAAATATACTTTTTTTTATTATTTTTACATGAATTAAATGTGTTATGACACATATCAATTAAATAAAAGTTATTGGCGCACGTCGGGTTTGAACCCGCGACCTTTGGATTCGTAGTCGAGCGTCTTACCACTCGACCGTGGAGGCCGTCAGAGATACTATCAGTATCGCCCTGGTGAAAAGACTACCAGTCGGGATCGAAACTTTGCTTGAAACTGCCTTAGTCGTAATTGATGGCCAGATTTGAATAGTCAGGTACTTCCCCCACCTTAATCTTTCTCATCTGCCCCCCTCTCTACTCCATTCAGCTTTAAAACATACCTCAAATGGGGATGCCATAATCCTACTGGCTCTGAGCAGTTGGGACTCTTTTGCGGCATTCAAATGATGTGTGCTCAAGTCGATGTCTAATTTGTTCTTATAGCATTGTGTACAAAATCGCTTGAAACTGTTTTAAATTCCGGGAGTTTTAGTGATCTGGTCCAATCTTCTGGAAGAATTATTTTGAGTTCCTTCCACGGGCAGCAACTTAACAATAATATCGTCCTTCGCCACAAATATCTAACCCCGTGTATTATAATAATTTGATAACTTTACTGTCACTGTTTTGAAACCCTTTTTACAAGTCTTTTCGCTTGCAAGTGAGTGTTCGAAACCTTAAATTAAAAAAATAAATAACCAATGACGTTACACATATATAGACACGTTGTAGCAAGCAATAATCACGCTAGTTGGTGTGATCTGTGTTTAAGCCGATTTAGTACTAAACGGTCACGCGTCACTTGAGGTCGTTTCAAGCAAGTATGGAACGCGGTCCGAACTTCGGATCTGTTTCGTTCATACACATATATTCTACGAATATCTATCTTTGTCATACATGACCGATATTTGAATGATGAATTTACTGGTAACGTGTGTGTTTTGCTTGCCAAATTTTGTGTTAATATTCTAAGGCTATAACGTGTCTATATATATATAACCTCATTGTAAATAACACAAATTTCTCCCTCACGTCACTAAAAAAAGTTTGATCAAGAAATGTGAAGATTTTTTGTCGTTTTATTGTATTTTCGTGTAGCTGAATAAATATCCTTTCAAATTAAAAATAAATTTTTACGAGGTTCTCCCGTGAGAATACAAACAGCATTGTCACATTGAAAATCGTTTTTTTTTCACCGTACTGACGCCAGGAAACTTCAAATACTTATTACTCGACTTGTACCGAACTTGACGCAATGCAAAATATATATCTATGCATTTATTATTTTATTGACAAGCGATTACGGTTCATTTAAATATACGAAAACATGGTTTGAAAGGATAAAAACGAGTGAAAAGGTGATGCTAAATGTGCGGGTCCCCGAGGACACGCCGGCACAGGACGGGTACTAATGGTGTGTGTCCTGCGAGACACATTAGGAATTAAGGGTTATGGTAATAATGGTGTCTGCCGTAAGCTTAGAGTGCATAGAGTGGTACCTATCCAAGGCAGTGTAGTCAGTTTTTTGATGATTTTTGCCGGACTCAACATCCATTCATAGCACATGTCGACATAATGTTTTTGTTTATTCGTATAACCACTTTTTCACAGTATTGTTTTCAACAAAAATATAGCATATAACCTAAAAAACCGTTTAGTTGTGTCAGTTTAGTCGCAAATCAAAACATGTGGGCGGAGTCCCCGGAGACGAAGGAGACCAAGATCATCCTTACAGTACATAAAAGCGGTGTGTTATTTTTGTTGTCTCTTTCTCTCTCACGGTGTACGACGTAAAACCCGGAGAAAGCGATTTATCGCAGAGTTTGTATTGGTTGGGTAAAAGAAATAATTTAGCTCGGATGTCCGGAACCTCACTAGGGGTGGGTGGGATTGAACTGACTTTAGGGAAAACACAATGCCTAATGGACATGGAATGTTTGGGGGGTCTCGCTAGTGTTGAGTGAGTGAAAACTGGCTAGAGGTTAACTCAACGTCCAGGGGTCATGGAGTGTCCGGGGTCTAACCTGTCCCCGTGAACTTGACGCCATGTTTGTGGCGGGTAAAGCCGGAGTCCTTGTAGCCCCAGCCGTCCCCACCTCAGCAGGTCGCCCCTGGAATTAAAAAGAACGCCATCTTTATTAATTAATTCAAAACATAACACATAAAAGGAAGACGCATACTCAATTTCACTATCGCAGGAAACACCTCTGGAAAGGACATCTTCTAGAAGAAGGGAAGTAAAAATCAAACATAAGATCCAAAGAGGGTGACGTAGTTTGCCCCATTTGACCCTTGCTTAAGAAAAGGTTTTCATTACATAATCTTAGGTAACTTTTTTTGGTAATATTTAAGTATATTCATAGTATTTCAGTAATCTTTATCTAGGATATCGCACAAAACTCTTGTTTGGGGTAACATTAGAACCCCTTTCGGAACGGGAGGGTTAAAAATACATCAAATAAATCCCGTCGTCAAAAGTAACAGGTAGTTCTTATTTATTTAAAATATAGTTTAGTGAAATCATTTATAAAAGCTGTTCATTTTATTTATTAAAAGTTAAGAATGGCATCACCGTTAGTAGATAC
This sequence comes from Drusus annulatus, assembly GCA_022651775.1. Taxonomy (NCBI): domain Eukaryota; kingdom Metazoa; phylum Arthropoda; class Insecta; order Trichoptera; family Limnephilidae; genus Drusus; species Drusus annulatus. The sequence continues at coordinate 392,463 of JAGWCC010000400.1, read as the reverse complement.
CACAGATGTTTGTATTACGCATACTACTGAAGAGATAATCCGATAGAAGCGTGCTTTGTGGGCGTGTCCGTGCGCTCGAAGTAAGCTCAATTTTACCTTACTTCCGCTGAAATAAAATAAACATTTTTCGAACATAGAATTTCTTGAAAAGAAAATCTATAATATTGACCGTCTTGGGCCCACGAGGCGAAAGGTCTCGTGTAAATTGATGAATTCAGTTTCGTAAAATCGGTATAGATGTTGTAGAGTGGTAGATACTTGGAGATTGGGAAGAGGGAAGGTTGGGAAGTACCTGGCTATTCAGATCTGGCCACCAAAACGGCTAAAGCCATTTCAAGCAACGTTTCGATTCTGAATGGTGGTCTTTCACCAGGGCGACCTTAGAGTATCTACCACTCTGAAACGTGCCGCAAATATACTTTTTTATTATTTTTACATGAATTAAATGTGTTATGACACATATCAATTAAAATAAAAGTTATTGGCGCACGTCGGGTTTGAACCCGCGACCTTTGGATTCGTAGTCGAGAGCGTCTTACCACTCGACCGTGGAGGCCGTCAGAGATACTATCAGTATCGCCCTGGTGAAAGACTTACCAGTCGGGATCGAAACTTTGCTTGAAACTGCCTTAGTCGTAATTGATGGCCAGATTTGAATAGTCAGGTACTTCCCCCACCTTAATCTTTCTCATCTGCCCCCCCTCTCTACTCCATTCAGCTTTAAAACATACCTCAAATGGGGATGCCATAATCCTACTGGCTCTGAGCAGTTGGGACTCTTTTGCGGCATTCAAATGATGTGTGCTCAAGTCGATGTCTAATTTGTTCTTATAGCATTGTGTACAAAAATCGCTTGAAACTGTTTTTAAATTCCGGGAGTTTTAGTGATCTGGTCCAATCTTCTGGAAGAATTATTTTGAGTTCCTTCCACGGGCAGCAACTTAACAATAACATCGTCCTTCGCCACAAATATCTAACCCCGTGTATTATAATAATTTGATAACTTTTACTGTCACTGTTTTGAAACCCTTTTTACAAGTCTTTTTTCGCTTGCAAGTGAGTGTTCAAGAAACCTTAAATTAAAAAAAAATAAATAACCAATGACGTTACACATATATAGACACGTTGTAGCAAGCAATAATCACGCTAGTTGGTGTGATCTGTGTTTAAGCCGATTTAGTACTAAACGGTCACGCGTCACTTGAGGTCGTTTCAAGCAAGTATGGAACGCGGTCCGAACTTCGGATCTGTTTCGTTCATACACATATATTCTACGAATATCTATCTTTGTCATACATGACCGATATTTGAATGATGAATTTACTGGTAACGTGTGTGTTTTGCTTGCCAAAAATTTTGTGTTAATATTCTAAAGGCTATAACGTGTCTATATATATATAACCTCATTGTAAATAACACAAATTTCTCCCTCACGTCACTAAAAAAGTTTGATCAAGAAATGTGAAGATTTTTTGTCGTTTTATTGTATTTTCGTGTAGCTGAATAAATTCCTTTCAAATAAAAAATAAATTTTTACGAGGTTCTCCCGTGAGAATACAAACAGCATTGTCACATTGAAAATCGTTTTTTTTTTCACCGTACTGACGCCAGGAAACTTATTACTCGACTTGTACCGAACTTGACGCAATGCAAAATATATCTATGCATTTATTATTTTATTGACAAGCGATTACGGTTCATTTAAATATACGAAAACATGGTTTGAAAGGATAAAAACGAGTGAAAAGGTGATGCTAAATGTGCGGGTCCCCGAGGACACGCCGGCACAGGACGGGTACTAATGGTGTGTGTCCTGCGAGACACATTAGGAATTAAGGGTTATGGTAATAATGGTGTCTGCCGTAAGCTTAGAGTGCATAGAGTGGTACCTATCCAAGGCAGTGTAGTCAGTTTTTGATGATTTTTGCCGGACTCAACATCCATTCATAGCACATGTCGACATAATGTTTTTGTTTATTCGTATAACCACTTTTTCACAGTATTGTTTTCAACAAAAATATAGCATATAACCTAAAAAACCGTTTAGTTGTGTCCATTTTAGTCGCAAATCAAAACATGTGGGTGGAGTCCCCGGAGACGAAGGAGACCAAGATCATCCTTACAGTACATAAAAGCGGTGTGTTATTTTTGTTGTCTCTTTCTCTCTCACGGTGTACGACGTAAAAACCCGGAGAAAGCGATTTATCGCAAGTTTGTATTGGTTGGGTAAAAATAATTAGCTCTCTCTCCATACATTGTTACTCCAAGGTCGCAAGTCTCGCCGGCTTACCGTTTGTGTGGAACTGTGCTGGTGACCAGTTTGGGCGCCGGAACCTCCCCGCTTTCGGTATTCGGCAATATCCTCCAGTTAGTCTCTCCGCTTCCTTTCACTCCCTCCTCCATTGGAAGTGATACGTTTCCCTGAAACGAAGCATCGAATTACACCATGGCCGAATCGTCCTCGTCAGCCGCACTTGCACACTGGACACCCACTCTTTCATTATCACATGACGTTTATTTGTTACTTTCTTGAGAAAAATGAAGAAAACTTATATTTGCTTACCGTAGGTTGGATACCCACTGTGTTTGGATTATTCTAACGTATTCAACAAATACAGTGTGACATAACAATTTTGTATCAACATTTTTAAAAACGATTTATTAAGTTCAATAATAACAGAATATAACATAATAACAACGCTCAGCTAGGCTGGTACTTTTGGTTCCTTAACAGGTAATCTTAAAGAAAGAACTTGGGATGAAGTACTCGTACATGTAAAGGCTGAGCATACTATGAAAATAATTAAATCACGGCTTGACCGTAACCTTCTTACCTTAAATGCAAGTAAAACCAAATATTTAAACTTTAGTATGAACATGAGAGGTCAGCCAAGGTCCTACCCTGATATTGTTATGCACGCATGTGACGCTACCAGAGAAAACCATTGCAACTGTGTGGCAATCAAACATGCACATACTATTAAGTATCTAGGCATAACAATAATCGCACATAGAAATTTTAACGGAACGTGTTAAAAAATATATTTACTGTTTTAAAATACTAAAGAATGTACTTGAACTGAAAGAGTTGCGTAGTGTATACTTTGACTTATGTCAAAACCATATAGGATATGGAATAGCTGGTTGGGGGGGAGTTGCTATTACCTTGCTAGGTCCTCTTACAAAAATTCAAAAAGTAATTTTACGAATTATATTTAGAAAGCCCTTCAGACACCCAACAACGCCACTCTTTCAACTTTTATGAATCCTCAATATCAGACAGTTATGTCTTAAAATAGTGTTAAAAATAACTCATTCTTCAAAATCTTTAATGTATATCACATATCATAAAAACGCAAGCGCCAAACAACAAGAAAGACTTTTAGTACCTAAATACAATACAGCTTTTGCACAAAGACACCATATGTACATCGCGCCTCACACTTACAACAAACTCCCACCACAGACTGTAGCCATCACCAATATGTATTCCTTTAATCAAAACATTACTAAATGGCTAATGAGTAAGGACCGCAAGGAAATTGAACACCTCCTAAAATAGCACTTGAAATTCTTCACCATGACAAACTAGAACATTGTGTAACATATGTAATTTTTTTTTAAATTATTCTACTTGTACGTACTGTCACCTACCTCAGAACAGGTTCTTATGACCTAGTGAGGAAGGTAATGTAAAAAAAATAATGTAAGAAACAAAATGTTAATAAATAAAAAAAATAAAAATAAAATCTGCCGCTGGGAAGTAATAATGGAACCAAGTGACCGGGGTTTCCTGAAGTTTGCTGGACCACTTTTATGACGTGATATATTTTGACTCAGTTCAAGACTTGGGGAAGTGAATAGGAATTTCGCCCAGTACCATCTTTTTCTTTGGGGTTTTTAATTCAGAAGGTAATAAAAAACAGTATCAAGGTAATAGTTGATATACTTTGAAAACAACAGAACATCATATTTATCATTTAAAATAAGATAAAATGATTAATAAAGACAGACAAGCTTCAAATTCCATATAAAACACATGAGGGTACCCGGGTACTCTTTCAGTCATCAGAAGTTGTAAATTATACTAACATACCCAATGACGTTACATATATAGACCCGTTATAGCCTTAGAATATTAACACAAAATGTGGCAAGCAAAACACACACGTTACCAGTAAATTCATCATTCAAACATCGGTCATGTATGACAAAGATAGACATTCATAGAATATATGTGTATGAACGAAACAGATCCGAAGTTCGGACCGCGTTCCATACTTGCTTGAAACGACCTCAAGCGACGCGTGACCGTTTAGTACTAAATCGGCTTAAACACAGATCACACCAACTAGCGTGATTGTTGCTTGCTACACCCTGTCTATATATATATATATGTAAGGTCATTGAACATACCACCCTCCACATATCCAGCGGTTATGTTTAATTGTTCATTTTCATTATTGTGGAGAAGTCGGGAAGTTTCAGCCGATTAGACTTTCCAGAAAATTAAAAAAATCTATGTTGAAACCCGGCGAGTGTACCCGGGTACCCTTTCAGTCACATGAAGGTTAAAAAAGGAAATAAAAAATTAAAAAGATTTATTAAAAAACGATGATTAACCGCCCTATGAATAAATTACCAACTTTCCCTGTGTTGGCATATATTTAAACGCAGGAACTGATTTTAACATCATTCAACATTTCGAAGTAATTAGTTTAGTTAATATTTAAAATAGTTCCAAACCAAAATGGCATAAAAGCAATTAAAAAAAATAATCACGTAAATAATTCATTTTCTTCCTTTATGGTTTTTTTTAATGATTATTTGCAGAAAATATCTCAGTCAGAGTAGACTTGGAAAGGAACGGGATGTATCAACAATGAGTTGACTATTTTCAATTGGTTTTGCAATGAAAATTCGTCGAATAGAACTCACCTGCTGAAGAGAGTTGATAATTGGACCGTACACTTCTGGGCGCGTCAGAAACTACACGGAACGTCCTCTCCTCGAGGTGATCTTCAGAAGTGTGATGGCCCTGGACCCTGGCTGCTGGGCACGGGGATAATGAGGTTGCACCGCTGTCGTTACGTGCTCAGCCGGTGGTAACTCCCCCCCCTCCGCCCTCCACCCACTGCCACAAGCAACGAAGAGACAATGCGGTAGAAGTGTGTTTGTCAATTTCTCAATTTTTCCTTACTTCTGGTGAAGTTGATCAAAACCTTCGATTACCGATATTCTTTCTCGAGCAGATGAGCAATTTCCTTGGCCTGTCTGGGCCCTAGGAGCGAAAGGACGTTTTTAAACTAGCAGTTAGTAAATGGGCAAATCAGTTTCCTTTCAAATTGGTGCAGGTCAGGCTTCTCGATGTTATCTGCTCAGTGCCCACAACGGCCTCCGTGGGCGAGTGGTTAAGACGATCGACTACGAATCCAGAGGTCGCGGGCTCAATCCCAGCGTGCGCAAATTGAGTATGTTGAATCAATATGTGTTATTTTTCATTTAATTCATGTAAAATAATATATTGTATATTTGCGGCACTTTCTAGAGTGATATATTCTAATTGTAAGTATCGCCCTAGTGAAAAACCATTATTCTAAATCGAAACGTTGCTTGAAATGGTTTTAGCTGTGCTCGGTGACCAGATGTGATTAGCCAGGTACTAAATCTCCAACTTTTCTTTTCCCCATCTCCTTCCCTTCACAATTAGCTTTAGCCTCACAACATACCCCCAATTGAGAGCAGTTGGGACTCTCGTGCCGTATTTGCTAAAAAAAAAGTCGCATCATTGCCATTGTCATTTCCGTAAATCAACATTGACATGCTTAAAATTAAACTTTTATAACACAATTAGTTGTTACCAGTGAAAAATCACGCGATGTAACTTGATTTGCCAAGAAAAACTGTCCATTTAGATGACTTCTTGATCCACAATTCTCAGTACCTAGTTGGATTTTGAAAATAAAAAGTGAAAACTGAGGTATCTCAATGCTCTCGCTGAGTTACTAAAAAAAGGCTCACAATTGTGAAGCCTTCTCCCAAACGATAAATATGTTTAAGATGGATGAAAGGCCACAAAAGTCTTCAGAATCAAACGAGAGTCAGAGCATACTATGCAGAAAAAAAACTTGATCAAAACTATTTTTAACTCATTTCACAGCGACGAGTAACAATACATGAAGAGAGAGCTAATTATTTTTATTCAACCTATTGAAATTTGGGATAAATCACTTTCTCCGGGTTTTTACGTCGTACACCATGAGAAAGAAAGAGACAGCAAATTTTCCCAAATTATCACACCGCTTTAAAGTATTGTTAGAATATTTGACTCATTTTGGACCAAAGTGTCGCTTAAGACCTCTTGCCTTTCCAGCGACGATATTTAAACAAAACTAGAAAATGGAGCGTACCTCGAAGTAACAACAAATGGAGAGAGAGCTAATTATTTTTACCCAACCTATACAGATTTGGGATAAATCACTTTTTCCGGGTTTTTACGTCGTACACCATGATAAAGAAAGAGACAACAAATTTTCCCGAATTATCACACCGCTTTAAAGTATTGTTAGAATGTTCTTCGTGTCCCGCGTCTCCGTTGACTCCGTTCACACGTTATGATACGCGAAATAAATTGAGATAACTTAACGGTTTATTAGGTTTAAAAAAAAAAAAAAACAATTCTGTGAAAAAGTGGTTATACGAACAAACAAAAACATTATGTCGATATGTGCCATGAATGGATGTAAAAATACCCTAACCCTTGTCCTAGCCACGCCCAGGTCTAGCCGAGTCCGGCCAACCTCCTTTGAACTGACCACAGCTCTCTCTACAGCGCTATCTCCTGTATATCAGGGATGTAGTGCCGTGGTAATGATGGTATGATTTCCACTTACTCCCCAACCTTCCTCTTTCCCATCTCCTTCCCCTCCCCACTACATTTCAGCCTCACTACATACCCCAATTAGAGATGCCATAGTCTCACTGGCTCTAGACGGTTGGGAGCAGTTAGGACTCTTGTGTGGTATTCACCATTATTTTTTTCAAATTAATGATCTCGATAGGAAACTAGTAGGAAAGTAAAAAATGTCTAAAAAAAGCTGATAAAGTAATCTGACACCATTTTTCCGGAATCATCTTGACCCTGGGCCTGGCCCCGAACCAAAGGGCGCCTGGCGCAGGCCAAAACCTAAATTTAAACTGTTTTTCTACGTCTCGTGGACCTCACGAGTATCACTTTGACAACCTGCATGGTCGAATATTATACGTATCTACGGGTTCGAACCCGGCGTGCGCAAGTTAATTTATAAAAAATTAGCGTTTAATTGATCTAAAATTATATATATATAGCACATTTGCGGCACGTTCCGGAGTGGTAGATACTCTAAGTATCGCCCTGGTGAAAGACCGCCATTCAGAATTGAAACACTGCTTAAAATGGCTTTAGCCGTGTTTGGTGACTAGATCTGAATAGCTAAGGCCACCTTCCCCTTACTTTGGAATGCCATAGTCTCACTGGCTCTAGACGGTAGGAAGCAGTTGAGCTGTATTCACAGTAAAAAAAAAACTCTTATACAAAATGTCATCACTGTTAACCACTCGTCTTGATCCAAAAATCTACACGCTTAAAGTGTGTTTTTTTTGTTATGTTTAATTTACAGAGTAATATTATGACTATTGCTTAAAAAATAAACGCCTTGGCAATTCGCCGCCTAGAGCCGACTGCTCCAATTGCGCCTGCACAGGACCGGCCCTGTCCCTAAAGTAAGTAGGTACTTAAGGTCAGGAAAACTTTTTCTGTTGACTAGTGTAATCTGCGATGTTACTACGAGTATATAATATAATTAGTAAACACAAAATACTACGACAATTAAGTTCAAGGTTCATTCGCAGCCTTTCATAGTACAGACGATAACATTAGAACGGTTTGTTTTACGAATCACGCATCACTTAGTTCGTAGGTTGGGTGCAGAAACCACCTAAGTCAGAAAACTAAATAAATTTATTTATTCATCAAATTTAATTTATACCAGTTTTATATGGTCATTATAGCTACCGAGACCCTTATAAGAAACTGGCATTTTAATATAGATCTCATACTATCTTGAAAATTATTGATATTTTTTATTTTTTCAACTCAATTGCTAGAGAAGTTACTCCCGGGTGGAGTATAGGTTCCGAGTTAGAGTCTCGGTCGCGTACGTACATTATGTAGAACTAAGGAACTATAGTGAATAAACGTAGTATATAATTGTCAAATTATAATCTTTAAGGTTAGGTAGAAACACCTTTCCCGCTAGAAACACCTTCCTCTGCTAAGCTGCCAGGTGCGCCCCGTTGCTGGCCATGTAAATACATAATATAATACGCCTAAATAGGCGTTATAATATGGCTTAAAACCAAGACTACAGAGAACCTAAAGTTGTATGTGCAAAATATGGCAACTCTGACTCAACCATTCCAAAGTTTTTACAAAGGTCACGGGTTCAAACCCGGCATGCGCCAATAACTTTTATTTAATTAATATGTGTCATTATTCATAAAAAAATACTAAAAAGTATATTTGCGGCACGTTCCAGAGTGGTAGATAACTCTTAGTATCGCCCTGGTGAAAGACCACCATTCAGAATCGAAACGTTGCTTGAAATGGCTTTAGCCGTGTTTGGGAGCAGTTGAGACTCTTGTGCGGTATTCATATAAAAAAAAAATAATAATATACAAGAGAGAGCGCTGCTTTGTCAATTTTGATGAGTTTTGCCGGACTCAGTTAGACCTGGGCGTAGGTAGGACTAGGGCTAGGGTATTTATACATCCATTCATAGCACATGTGTTTTTCTTTCTCGTGGTGTACTGGTACGACGTTTTTACACATTTAAAAGAGTTAAAATATATTTTTTTACTTTGTTAATCTTGAAACAATGGTTCATGGATATTCAATATCTTTTCTTTAAGCCATCAATATTAATAATAGACTTTCGTTGTTATATTCAAACCTCAGAGCAATAACATACAAGAGAGAGCGCTGCTGTAGTCAATTTTGATGAGATTTACCCGACTGATAGCACATGTCGACATAACGTTTTTGTTTATTCGTAAAACCACTTTTTCACTGTATTGTTACAAACAAAAATATATCATATAACCTAAAAAAACCGTTGACCTATGTCCATTCATGTCGCATATAAAAACGTGTGGGCGGAGTCAACGGAGACGCGGGACACGAAGAACATCCTTACAATACTTCAAAGTGGTGTGATAATTTGGGAAAATTTGCTGTCTCTTTCTTTCTCATGGTGTACGACGTAAAACTCCCGGAGAAAGTGATTTATCCCAAATTTCAATAGGTTGGATAAAAATAAATAGCTTTCTCTTCATATGTTGTTACTTCAAGGTACGCTCCGTTTTCTAGTTTTGTTTAAATATCGTCGCTGGAAAGGCAAAAGGTCTTATGCGACACTTTGGTCGAAGATGAGTCAAATATGCAGTTTTGATCAGTTTCTTTTTCTGCATCGAATGCTCTGACTCTCGTTTGATTCTAAAGACTTTTGTGGCACTTCATCCATCTATAATATATTTACCATAAGGCTTAACTCAAGTGATACAAGTTTGGGACTTTTATAGATTTTTGTCTTTTTAGGTAACTCAGTGAAAGCATTGAGTTAAGTTTTTTTCAAAAATCCAACCAGGTACTGAAGACTCTTGAATTTTATTGTAAAACAAATAAAACTCTAAAGTGCTCTGGCGTAAACTTCTCAAAATGGCGCTTCAGCCCTTTTGCCTTTCCGGTGGCGATATTTTTTACCAAGGCGATTTCGGTTTTTTACTTTCTGGACTAATTATTTATGCTGGTGGTTTGTTTTTTTTTTTATCCACATTTTAATTTATTTAAATACCGGCGGTTGACCGGTTAGTAGGTGAGTGGACAATCGCGTCGGATTCCCATCCGAGCGTCGTGAGTTCGATTCCTCTGCTAGGTAAGTCCTCCATCATAACATAAGCTACATCTTCCGCTTATTATGATGGCAGTAAGATTTTTTAAAAATATTGCCAGGTTATTCGTAACCCGGGAATGTACGCCTGTCTTAAAAAAAAATAATTATAACCTTGGAGGAACGATATAAAGAGGTATAGCTTATATTTTTACCCAACCTATACAAATTTGGGATAAATCATTTTCTCCAGGTGTTATACGTCGTATTCCATGAGCGAGAAAGAGACGAGAAAAATCGTCACATAATATTTCAGCACTTCTAAGTATGTAATAATGTTCTCCGTCCGCGCCAACTTCACATCGTCGAGTCGCATAACTTACGTCGACGGATTTTGAGATTATTTCCTACATTTTTATTGATTAAAATGATTGCAGTGGTTATACAAATAAATCAAACATGATGGTGATATGTGCCATGCGTGAATGTTCAAATAAGACCAAACAAAGATTATAAAACATCACTTTTCAGAGGTATTTCAATATTTTTAAATATTTTTGACCGAACTTTAGAATTCTCACATTTTTAATGATACACATGTAAAGACATAAAATCAACAAAAATCTTCTATCATTATTTGGGCAAACCTTTTGTTATTAGTGTTTGTGGTGATTTTTTTACTTTAAAAATCATTTTAATGGTGTATTGATATTGTTTTGTTTAATGTGTTCAAATATATTAATTTAAAATATCAGAATTCCATGTGGGCGGTAACTAATAGGCTATCTTATATATTTTCTATCGGGTCAGTAAAAAGTCAACCGTCCTAACTTCACTGTTTCGCAAAGGTACCTCTAAATGTCCTCCAAGATTAAAACATATTTATGCTGTAATACCAATATTAGTTTCTTTACACCAATGAAACCTTTATTGGCATCAGCCAGTATAATAATGTTATGAACATTTAAATTTGACTGTTCTTAAACTTGAAATTCGTCCTATTTAGACAAGACCTTACTTTGAAACCATCGATTATGTTTTTATTTGCTAAGTAAATAAATCAAACTCGCACTTAGGAGTAAAAATAGTAATATTTATTTTAAAGTTTTTTACGATTACGAGATATTTTTTAAAATATTTTTATACGAAACCGCCCGAGGGATTTACCTGCCAGGAGCTAGTGGGACTATGGCATCTCTATTCGGTGTACACCCTTTCCCCTTTCCCCCTCGTGTAACAAAGAGACTCAGGTATACACATGTTTAATACCACATCAACAGAGTTATATAATTAGTATTTTATAACAATTTAATTATAAGTCATTCAGAATGGGGTTGTGGCCTGACTACCCGGATGCAGGTGAACTATGGCACCCCTATTATTTGGAAAATGTTGCCAGGCTGTATAAAGTTGTAGGGAGAGGGTTAGGAAAGGAAATACCTCGTTGTTTTATAAATGGTGACTGTACTGACTATTATTATTATTAAGTTCTGCTATTTTAAGTTTTTATTTTAGTTTTTAGTGACAGCTGTTTCATGAGGCCATTGTCAAACTGTAGTTTGAATTACTTCGAATTGGAGCTCTAAAAATGAAAACAAATTCGCTAAAATATGTGGGACTGTACTAACTAAATAACCATCACGCCATTTTCCCCAGGGGATACTGAGGCATGAGAGGACGGACCATCATTACAACTTGAGCCTCGGCACAACTAAATAACCATCCCCGTTTTCCCGTTTAGTTCACATTCATACACACTCTTCTGTTATTCTGACTCTCCACGTGGCCAGATTTAAGTATTTGATTCACTTGATCGCGCCTTGTCTTCCTCGGGCGTCCCCGACTTCTGATGATATATGTCTTACTATGCGAAAATGAATGGAAGAAGAAATTATTCTAGATTCTTAAATTAACTTTAATTTCCCCTCTCAAGTACTGACTTTATAATTTATTTTAATTTTTAATACTCAATACCGCACAATAATCCCAACTGCTCCCAAGTTGGAATAATTTCACGCGATTGAATTTTCACAATATTGCGCTTTAAAAAAGACATAAAAAGTAAAATTGATTCGTCATCAAATGAAAAAACATCATTTTGAAGTTCGCGAAGCAAATCAATGAAGCATCAATCGAAATTGAACAATTGTTGAAAATGTCTTCATTAGAAAAGCGCAGGAAAGACTTTGATTTAATTTTTATTTCCAAAATTATTAATTGTTTTATTGACTCACCTTCTCTGTTGCAACTTATCCAGTTCAACGTTCCTTGCCGTAGACTCAGAAACAATGAATTGCTGTTCCTCAATCATCAGAAAACTAATTATGGGTATAATTCTCCAATGTCCAGAATGTCAAGACTTGTTGACTCAAGCCATGGTCTTGAAATTATTGGTAGCAGTCTAAATGATTTTCGTCATCCTTTATGACTCTACCAAAACTTTGACTAGCCCATGGCTTGAATGTTCTCTCTTATGTTTATTTTGTCCTATTTGTGTCATCGCTTCATTTGTTATTATGTATGTGCTCTTCCTTCTCTGTTGCTCTTAAGGAATTGGACTTTAGTCCGTTAATTTATAAAATAAATCAATACATCAATCGAAAAAGATTATAGTATATGCGACCCAGAAGCCTTCACAAGACGGACACTTTGAGAGGAAGGGTAGGATTATTTGCGGAAATCATCAAGTGTTTGGTGAAACGGAATGTGCTAAGTGCAGTCATTCAAACGGACATTTCCTTGGAGATGTAATTGAAAGAACCAACAGTCTCTTGGTCGGCGAGCAAACACCTTGTGATCGTGTACCTCCACTCGGCCGCACGCAGGGCCAAGTGCCACAAGTCTCGATAATATATTACTACTTGAAGTAACAATATATGGAGGGAGAGCTAATTATTTTTACCCGACCTACACAAACTTGCGACAAATCACTTTCTCCGGGTTTTTACATCGTACACCATGAGAGAGAAAGAGACAACAAATTTAATAGACCGCTTCTATGTACTGTCGCAATGATCTTAAACTCCTGGGTCGCCGCAGGACTCCGCCCACATTTTTATAATGCCACTAAGCTTGACACAACTAAACGGTTTTTTAGGTTATGTGCTATATTTTTGTTGATGAAAATACTGTGAAAAAGTGGCTATACGAATAAACAAAAACATTATGTCGATATGTGATATGAAAGGATGTATAAATACTCTAGCCTTAGTCTTAGCCACGCCCGGGTGCGCCGAGTCAGGTTAAAATCACCAAAAACTGACTTCACTGCCTTGGATAGGTACCACTCTATGTACTCTTAGTATTATTACGTATAATCTTTTTCGTCCTAAATTATTTCTTGAAAGTTGGCAAAGCGCTTGGGGTAACGATATAAGGAAGTTATAGCCTTAGATGAATTGAATAATGTAGATACGTTACTGAGACAACGCGCCTGGTTGCACTAAACCAAGTCAAAGAGACATACCTTCGAAACACGCTTCATATAGCTATCTCTTCCGCACACACATATTCTTTGAATGGCTATCCTTTTCGTACGCGGGTGAAACATTTAGTGGTGCAACATTAGTGGTGTTATATTTTTCGCAAGATTCGTGTGAATATGAAGTGTCTTGTATTTTATCTCTATTGGTATAGCTAATATTTTTACCCTACCTATACAAATTTGCGATAAATCACTTTCTCCAGGTGTTATACGTCGTATTCCATGAGAGAGAAAGACACAAGAAAAATTTTTCACATAATATTGCTGCACTTCTAAGTATGTGAGGATGTTCTCCGTCCGCGCTAACTTCACGTCGACAGGTTTCGAGGTTATTTCCTATATTTGTGTTGATTAAAATACTTGCAGTGGTTTTACAAATAAATCAAGCACGATAGTGAAATGTGCTATGCGTGAATGTTCAAATAAGACCAAACAAAGATTAAAAAACATCACTTTTCAGAGGTATTTCAACAGTTTTAAATATTTTTACCGACCTTTAGAATTCCCACATTTTTAATGAAATAATGACATAAAATCAACAAAAAGCTTCCATTATCATTTGGGCAAACCTTATTTTATTAGTGTGTGTGTGATATTTTGTCTTTATAAATCATTTAATGGTGTATTGATATTGTTTTGTTTAATGTATTCAAATATGTTTATTAAAAATGTCAGAATTCTATGTAGGCGGTAACTAATAGGCTATCCGACATCCTTTAATACATCTTTGTCTCTTTCTATCGAGTCAGTATAAAGTCAACGCTACTGACTACACTGTTGCGCAAAGGTACCTCTTCATGTCCTCTAAGGTAAAGCTTTTCATACACTTTTATTTCATGAATATGTTGATAGAATACATTTAGAGATAATTGTTTCAAATGGTTCCTAGTTCCTAGTACCCAAACATTTTGATACACAAAATTCTCTGTGTCTTTATTTTTATAGTGAATACTACACTAGAGTCCCAACTGCTCCCAACCGTCTAGAGCCAGTGAGACTATGGCATCCCCAATTGGGGTATGTTGTGAGGCTGAAGGCAGTCAGACGGCCTGCGTAGTCGAGTGGTAAGACGCTCGACTACGAATCCAAAGGTTGCGGGTTCGGACCCGGCGTTCGCAAACAAATTTTATTTAATCAATATGTGTCATAACACATTTAATTGACATAAAATAATATACAGTGTATTTGCGGCACGTTCCAGAGTGGTAGATACTCGCCCTGGCGAAAGACCATTATTCAGAATTGATACGTTGCTTGATATGGCTTTAGCCGCGTTTAGAGAACAGATCTGAATAGCCAGGTACTTTCTAACCTTTCTCTTTCCATCTCCTTTCCCTTTTCAGTATTTTAAACCTCACAACATACCCCAATTGGGGATACTATGCGGTAGAGAGCAGTTGGTACTGTTATTTGGGATTTACTATAAAAAAATGGGGAGGGGATGGAGGTGGGGAAGAGCAGGAAGATACTCTGAGTATTGCCCTGGTAAAAGACCACCATTCAGAATCAAAACGTTGCTTGAAATGGCTTTAGCCGTGTTTGGTGATCAGATGTGAATAGCCAGGTACTTCCCAACCTTCCTTTTCCCCATATCCTTCCCCTCCCCACTACCTTCAGCCTCACAACATACCCCAATTGGGGATGCCATCTCACTGGCTCTACACGGTTGGAAGCAGTTGGGACTCTTGTGTGGTATACTTAAGTAAAATATATAGATGATATATAGCTACAATAAGTATACCTTAAACTTTAGCAGTCTGAAGATGCCCGTTGAAAGGTGCAACTGGCTAGTACAAAGATAATTAAGGGGAAATTTGTATTAAAGATTTTTTTAATCATAAATTCATATTACAATAAAATATCACCTCGAATTATCAGGATCGAAAGAAGAAAAGACTTTGTTGTGTAGGGGTTTTCAAGAATAGCCTATTCTAAGAATACCCATGTCCAAATTGTAAACACAAACATAAAAAAGGTATTGACGACATTGACAGGCAAAGAAGAGCACTCAGTGCGAAATCAAACATGCTCAATATAAGATTTCGGCTCTGTAGTCCACCAGTGAAAAGGACACTCTTCCTGGTGTTCTGTACTACCCTATACACGTGCGAACTCTGGACTAATTTTAAGAAGAGTAGCATGGAAAGGCTTCGGGTCCAGTACTACAACGCCTACCGCATGGTGTTCAGTCTTCCCAGGCTCTGCAGTGCTTCCGGTATGTTCGCCGAGGGGCGAGTTCCAGGATTTGCAGCCCTTACGAGAACCAGGGTAGCAGGAATGCGGGAAAGGATTACCAACTCCAGAAATGACCTCCTCACGAAATTCCGTCAGATCCCGAACTCAAACATAGAAGCGTATTGGAGTAAATTATTGCCCCCCACAATCCCCTCTAGCTGCCAGGATGGACTCCCTCTTGGTGGTGTTTTGCAGAAATGAGGCCTAATATCCTCCATTAATATTTTTTTTATTTTTATCATTTTTTTTTTTCTTATGAATTTCTGTTCATTTGTATTTGTTAATATTATTATAACTATGTATTATTATCAATTATGGAAGGTATTGCATTGCACTACTCCTGCATACCTTCTGGAATAAAACTTTATTTATTTATATATTTTTGTTGTAATATTCCTTATTCAGCGTAAAGATTGATGTGTAAAATGTACCATGGATTTATGGTGTACGTATATAACAATGATCTTTGCCACCAATTAGGAAAGTACCTACTTCTATGAGATTAATCACGAACAAATAGAATTGATATTCTTTTCCAGGCGCTAGTGTTAGTTTTAACAACATTCTGCAAAATCAATATGTTTATTTTTAGACTCATCATATTAACAAATACATACAGGAATGTTTTGTTTGTTCGCTAACTAACTAACTAACTAACCATCATGCCGTTTCCCCGCAACGGTAGGCAGCGAGGACGGACCGCCATACAACTCTGTCTTGGCACACACCTCTGCTTCGTTCACATTCATACATCGTCTCATACATACTCTTCTGTTATTCTGAACCTTCACGTGGCCCGATTCAAGTATTTGATTCGCGTGATCGTGCCATGTCTTCCTCGGGCGTCCCCGACTTCTTGTTCCATTTACTTTCGCATCATATATTATTTTCACATTCCTTTCTTCGTTCATTCGCTCTACATGCCAAAACCATCTAAGCGTCCCTTTCTTGATCCTATTCATTACGCTTACATCAGCCTTGCATTCTTTCCGGATATTCACATTTTTACCACGGTCATACATGGTTTTACCCTTGGAGTAACAACGTATGGATAGAGAGTTAATTATTTTTACCCAACCTATACAAATTTGGGATAAATCACTTTCTCCGGGTTTTTACGTCGTACGAGTACACCACGAGAAAGAAAGAGACAGCAAATATTTCCAAATTATCACACCGCTTTAAAGTACTGTAAGGATGTTCTTCGTGTCCCGCTTCTCCGTTAACTCCGACTAGACGTTTTCATATGCGACATAAATGGTCATAAGTCAACGGTTTTTAGGTTATATACTATATTTTTTTTAATAACAATACTGTGGAAAAGTGGTTATACAAATAAACAAAAACATTATGTCGACATGTGCCATGAATGGATTTATAAATACCCTAGTCCTAGTCCTAGCTACGCCCAGATCTAACCGAGTCCGGCAAAACTCATCAAAATTAACTACAGCAGCGCTCTCTCTTGTATATTATTTTTTTTTTTATATGAATACCGCACAAGAGTCTTAACTGCTCCCAACCGTCTAGAGCCAGTGAGACTATGGCATCCCCCATCGGGGTATGTTGTGAGGCTGAAGGTAGTGGGGAGGGAAAGGAGATTGGGAAGGTCGGGAAGGTCGGGAAGTACCTGGCTATTCAGATCTGGTCACCAAACAAGGCTTAAGCCATTTCAAGCAACGTTTCGATTCTGAGTGGTGGTCTTTCACCAGGGCGATACTTTGAGTATCTACCACTCTGGAACGTGCCGCAAATATTCTTATTGTTATTTTTATATGAATTAAATTTGTTATGACACGTATTAAATAAATAAAAGTTATTAGCGCACGCCGGGTTTGAACCCGCGACCTTTGGATTCGTCGTCGAGCGTCTTACCACTCGACCATGGATGCCGTCAAGGTTCAAAGTGTTATCGCTGTATGGGTAGGTACATGACAAAAATACAATGCATTCCTTTACTGCCTGCCGGTAGCTGAGTGGACAAACCAGTCGGACTCCCACCCGGGCGTTGTGGGTTCAATTCCTCTGCTAGCCAAGTCCTCCATCATGTCGACACAATGTTTTGGTTTATTCGTATAACCATTTTTTCACAGTATTCTTATAAAAATAAATATGCAATATAACCTAAAAAACCGCTTAGTTGTGTCAAGTTTAGTGGCATGATAAAAAATGTGGGCGGAGTCCCGCCGTGAACCAGGACCTTAAGATCATCCTTACAGTATATAGAAGCGGTCTAGGAAATTTGTTGTCTCATTCTCTTTCGTGGTGTACGACGTAAAAACCCGGAGAAAGTGAATTATCGCAAGTTTGTGTAGGTTGGGTAAAAATAATTAGCTCGTCCTCCATATATTGTTACTTCAAGGTAAAACCTAGTAAAAACTGTCTACAGATCGATCTACAGCGTTACCTCTTGTATATTATTGCTCTAAGGTTATCCACCCATAAACAATTTAGGTTATGATGAACAATTATTTAATAATTATTTGGGTATTAATCTATAGGAAATGTTATGTTAAATTTACCTTAACTGATATTGACATACCTTGTAGACATTGATTATTCTACCACTATATAAACTTTAAGTATCCTATATGAGACGTCCATTCTGAAGATTCAACTAAACTCGGACACAGTTAATATCAGTTGGAGTGACACTACGCTTCTGATGTAGACATTACTCTGTAAAAAATCATACTACACAATAAATACAAAGAAAGTGCAAAAGTGTTTTAGTACCAAAGAATCCATAACACTCTCTTTTTTCCCTTTCGTATAGTGGGGGTCATTGTGGATATTAAATCGACGCTGGAAAGGCAAAAGGGCTGAAGCTCCATTTCGGGAAGCTTACACCAGAGCTTTGTTTTGAGTCTCTTTTTCTTAAGTCACCTGAAGCGACAAAAACTAAAAAATCCCCAACTTGTGTCGCTAGAGTCAAGCCTTCTCCCAAATGATCCATATATTTTGGATGGCTGAAGGGCCACAAAAGTCTTCAGAATCAAACGAGAGCCAGATCTTTCGATGTAGAAGAAAGAACTGATCGAAACTGCATATTCAACTCATGTTTGATCAAAGTGTCTCTTAAGCCTCTTCGATATTTAATTTAATAATTAAAAACAACTTTTTTTATGAAATGATGTGAAATAAACTGAGGTGATATAGAATACCTACCTACTGGCATCGGACAAGTGCTAGTGACGCGTAGTATTTTGATTTACATATTTTATACTGGTGCGTCACAATCCGATCATTGTTTTGGTGAAACTGACCTTCCTCTGTGACTTCACTGTCGCTAGAATGTGTCAACATAAAAGGATAAAAAAGAGAAAAATAAGTTTATTGTGTAAATTCTCCGAATTGACCATTATTGAATATTATTGAAGATAAACAGACGATTAAATTTCCATTAAATTGATTTAATTACACACCTCCATACGGTTGTTTGTGCTAAATTAGTCCTCGGCTATCTGACACTTAACTTAATTTATTAAAGAAATGCTCAAGAAATTAAATTAGCATTATTATTGCCAGGACTACCTCGAGGGCACGACGGCCTGCTAAAATATCTCTTTGGATATGTCTTGATAATCAAAATACTTAAAAAAACTTATTTACAAGATATCTGGGGGTAAAGTGCAAAACTTTCGGAACTTTTTTCGAAATTCCGTTGTTTTCAGGTACTTTTTAAGCAAAAAAGTTAAATTTTTGACGGCCTCTGTGGTCGAGTGGTTAAGACAATGAATCCAGAGGTTCCGGGTTCGAAACCCGGCGGGCTCAAATATATAATATATAGTACATTTAACGTTCCAGAGTGGTAGGTACTCTGAGTATTGCCCTGGTGAAAGATCGCCATTTAGAAACGAAACACGTGGCTAGAAATGACTTTAGCCGTGTTTGGTGACCAGATCTGTATGGCCGGGTACTTCTCAACCTTCTTCTTCTCCATCTCCTTTTTTCTATCCGCTACCTTCAGCCTCACAACACGGTCCAGTTGTGGTATGCACATTAGTAAAAGCGGCGTATGGTTAAAATGTTAATTTTAACTTATTGTTTAAAGTGAAGAGTGTACACGCTTTTGAAATAAAACTCATTTACTAAATAATAAAAACAATGTATTCCATAAGCTATGTACAAAAGAGAAGAAAATTTAAGATATCTGCAAAACAAAACAAAAATAACTAATAATATTTAAACAAACTATGTAGGAGAAAGCGATAAATGCGTAGTGAGCAATATTGGTGGAGAAATATGGCTACACTAGCTAGGCCTGCTTGTAGACTTCGGACGTGGTGGTACATTTCAGTAGCACTGCAGCAAAGTTATGTCACACACTAAAACTATGCAAGTCCTAAGGTGTTTCGCAATATTGTAACCAAACTTCTAAGCCGACTTTTTCTACCGTTTACTTTCACGTCATATGTTCTTCTCAAACTCTTTTCATCGTTCATCCGCTCTACATGCGCAAACCAGCTAAGCGTCCCTTTCCTTATTCTTTACACTACGCTCATATCATATATATGTGTGTGGAAGACAACCTAGCGACAGTACACTGAGTACGTCGCATGCTACTTCGCTTGTAAGTTCGGTAGGGAAGAGAGGGCTTGTAATGCGGAGAATGTAACGCGGGACGTTCATATAGCTATCTCATTCATACACACATATTCTGCTTGGTATGGCCATCCTTTTCATGCGTTATGAGTTGTCAAACAGATATCAGAGCGTGCCAAATGTATCGTTCAGTTTGTATGAATATGACGTGTCTTGTATTTTATGTCTATGCTAAATACACAAACTTATCCACTTGCTCCAAGTAGTCATCATTCACAACTATTGAACGCTTTTCTCGTACTTTTTCCGGATATACACATTTTTAACACGGTCACACGTGGTTTTACGCACATACGCCTCAGGGATCTTATTTCTACGGCATTCAGTCTACTTTCATCCTTCCTTTGCCAGTCGTAATGTCAAAATTGAGTATCAATAAAAAAGGTGTAGAGTTTTCTTAAATTGTACAGTGGAGGGATAAGTTTTTAAAAATAAGTTTGAAAACTCTACTCTATCTTGTCCTTTACCCATCTCCCACGTCTTCTGCCTCACAACATACCCTTTCGTTGGAAGTGTCACGCCCCACTGCCTCTCCAGCATCCGTGCTCCTCAGATTAGATTACAGTTTGCTCCGAGGCGTGCAGAGGTCTTCGCCTTCGTCGTCGAGGAAATTCCCGGCTCCGAAGACGTTGTTCGGGTCCAGCTGGGCCTTGGTGGCCCTGAAGAGTTCCACGCCCACGGCTGACACGGCCGTCTGGTAGAACTTCTTTTTGTGCTTGCCGACCCCGTGGTGGTGCGAAATGGATCCTGAATCAATCATAATAAAGAAGTCACGATGAAATAATATTAATAAATAAGTGAATCCAACGCAATGCGAAAATTGTTGTTGGAGAACTGACCTTTTGGTTTCGTCATTATATGGTGCCCATGAAATATGTAAATTAGGCATAACATACAAATATTATTATTGATTGTTTGCAAATGTATAGGTAATATTTTGATGATAAAACAACATATTTTGTCTTCATTAACCTTTGGAACGCCCAATTCCCGCTAGATAAAACTTCACACCTGTGTTTTACAAAATGATGTTTTCGCCAATTATGCTATCTTCGCAGATAATGTGTTTATGTATTTTTGTTTATGTTAATCTCACAAGTAGTTTTTCTGGAATAGCTACTTATATTTCGGTTTTTTCTCCATCATGTCACTAAAAAAAGTTTAATTAAGAACTGTAAGGACTCTGTTGTCTTTTTATTGTATTTTTTCGTGTGGCTGAATAAATTTGCTTCCAAATAACAATTAAATTGCACGAGATTTTCCTGTAAATAAAAACAGTACTGACGGAAGAAAACTTCAAATATTTGTTACTCGGCTTGTACCGAGCTTAACGTAATGCAAAATATATCAACGAACTAATTATTTTGATGACAAGCGAGTGTGGTTCATTTGAATATGCAAACAACAGGTTTTAAGAAATAAAAACTCCTGAAAAGATAGGATGAATGCTTGGGTCCTATAGCACCCTCCGGCACACTAGAGGTTACAGAGGTGACTCTTTACACCGTACATAACAATAATTGGAGAGTGGTTTGAATATTGATTTGGTTTTATAATGGAATCTGTTGGGTTTCAAATAGATGATTTATTAGGGTATCACCTTCTTGTTTTTCATCCAGTTCATACCTATCCCGCCATTTCGCTATTTGATTTCTTACTCAACAACACTTTGTTTAAAAAACAATTGACAATCAAGAAACAGAACAGTTATGTGAAAAATGTGTTGCTCGTTGGTGTCTCGCTTGGTCGTCATTTAATTGTTATCTTCAAGTAAAATTAAGTTCAGGGTTCGTAAATTCTTTGTGTAAGAAGAATCAAGAGCTCAAACATCAACTTCATCGGTGAGTGAATTGGTTTTCCTTACTTTATTCACTCCTTAATCTGTCCACATCCATAATTAGACACTTCCATCAAGTAGTATAGTTTGATCGTTTTACAGTGCACTATTTTCAAAATTCATCTGAAGCTGAAAACACTTTCGGTATTTATCGCAGCTTCGGATGCAACAGAATCAACGCCATTAGACAGAACTCACCTCCAAATGACAAGATATCCTCTCTGACGGCATCGTGGACGTGGCTCGCCATGCGGATGACGTCGCAGCCCATGTGCACGCGGAAGGCGAAGTACACGTACAGGCAGCAGCCGGCGTCGTAGGTCTGCGCGATCCTCATCATGCACAGCGACCTGATGGACCCGATCCGGATGCACTCCTCGGCGATGGTGCTTCGGATCCGATTGCTGGCTGCCGCGACAGTCTGCCAAGGGATGGACGTCTCCACGGAGTCCGAGACCACGTTGAACTCTAGGGCAATATCCTGGAGAGAAATCGGGCATTTTCCATAAATGTTCACGCAACTGCGCATAACGGACAGTAACTAAAATTACACCAGCTTAAATAAAGCACCGAGGTTGTGGTGTTTCAAACTATCGTGCTCCATTTTGCTTTTTAGACATTTGATTCGCGTTAAACGCCAATTCCATGCCCATTTTAGCTCTTTATCAAATTGTAGAAAAGGTCATGCTGTTGTGCTCTTCAGCTGATCATAATTTGATTAAAAGCTGAGACGGGTATAGAATCAGCGTTTAATGGGGAGCATCAAATGTAAAAAAAGCAAAATGGCGCAAATCGATGAATTGGGACGATGTCAAATGTTTGAAACACCTCAACCTAAGTATATAACAAATAAAATTGTTGAATCTACTCACCCTAATATAGGCTACAACGAATGTCATCATGTACCCTCTCTGTCCGTTGGTTCCCCCAGAAGGGATTCCCCGCATTTCCAGAGCTAACTTGTGCAATCTTTTCTCTTGTTCCGATACTTCTCTTTTGTCCCCTTCGTAAACTATCGTTGTGAGGCACATTTTCTTCAGGTTGAAGCCTTTGATCTTTTGTATATAGGCAAACTTTAGCCCGTCGAGGAAACTTGCTAAGAAGGAAGCCTTAGTCCGGAGAGAAAGTCCAATCTGGAACTGTTCGTGGTCCATAAGGCGGATGCTGGCCGGCTGCCAGCGGCGTTTCGCCACTTCCCTCAAATACTTGATTCCCGTTTCAAAGTCCGGAAACACCAAAGACCCGTAATGTTGGCATGCCGGCAAAGGTCGAATCTTAAGAGCGACTTCGGTGATCAGGCCCCAGGATCCTTCGGAGCCCATGATGAGGTGGTCAAAGTCTGGCCCGGCTGAAAGCCGAGGAGCCTTGGTTCCCTTCTCCAGGGTACCTCGAGGAGTCACCATCCTCAAGTGGACTAGGAGATCTTCGATGTTTCCGTACCTGTTCTTCTTCATGCCGCTCGCCCTGGTGGACACCCACCCCCCGAGGGTGGAGAACTCTATGGAGTCGGGCTCGTGGCCCGTCGTGTAACCTAATTTTTTGAGTTCTCTTTCAAGATCTTGTCCCACTATCCCACTCTCTGCGCAGACGACCAAACTTTCGTGGTCCACCCATAGAATTTCATTCATAGCGGTCGTGTCTACGGATAGAATGGGCCTGTTCTCGAGGTGGGGGCATTCCACCGCACCGGCCACTGAAGTCCCCCCTCCGTATGGAATAATGACGAAGTTCCTCTCGCCGGCCAGCTTCACCAGCTCCACAGCCTCCTCGTGGCAGGCGGGCCAGCACACGGCGTCAGGTATCCTGATCATCTGTTTCGTCCTCAGCCTCCATACATCGTCCATGGCCTGTCCCTGGGACCTGGTCAGCCTCAGGACTCCCTCTGTCGAGACCTCGATGCCGAGGGATTCGATGGCTTCGAGGTCTTCTCGACAGAATCTAGTTTGAGGGTAGTCGCCGTCCTCCGGCAGCTTCGGACTTTTTCCGGACATATTTCCGTCCAACAACACGTCGAACTTTTCCTTAATGTAGTCGCAAAGGTATGGAAGCTCCTGGTCGCAAATCAGGTATCTGCGAAAGAAAGAATAAGAAAGATAGAGACTAGGCGTACGCGAGGAGGTAAGGAGGTGGGTGGTATCAGTGTGCAGGACACTCACTTGTCGCCCGTGAGCCGCGCGATGCCGTCGGTCATCTCGAAGCCCGTGTCCGTGTACCCCCAGCCATACCAGCGGCTCACTTTCTCCCTGCAACAAACATATTTCTCACCAAACATTCTTATCTTACGGCCCCAACGCCGGATCCACCATACGTTCAAACGGTGCAAAAAACAGAGGCGCCATCTCTGAAGGGAGCCGTGAAAATAAAGATCTTATTCAAATTTACTTAAAATATTCCCTAAATCATATTTAAATTTCCCCAAATCATTTATAAATTACCCACATCATGAGATAATTATGTTTTTCATTGCGCTGGCAGCATCACTGTGCATCAATGCACAAATGAATAGCGAAAATGTATGGGGAATAGCTTTTTTCCACGGATTTTTTTACGTATTGCATAGTGGTTATTTGGACTTAAAGTCTGTTTTTCTATAAAGTGTTATACGTCAAAATTATGATAAGCAAAGTCTATAACCAATCACTGTGCCCGTTATTTTCATACAACAGTCAAAATGAATTGTTAGAGATGGTACATATTGTGCACTCAGTACTTACTGCACAGGGCGCTAAATGTCGTGGGACCAGCCCTGTAATGCCCTGTATACATGAAGATGGTTAAATACAAAAGTAGAAATAAGAATAAGGAAACATTGTGTATTAAACCCGTACAACGTTTAGAAGCTTTCAAAATCATAGATGAGTGTAAATTTATTTTTCAAGAGTTACAACTGCCCGAAGCCAATGGAAGTATGACTTTATAATTTTCTTCGTTCGGGGAATGTTGCGAGGCTGAGAGGGAAAAACGAAGGGGAAGATTAAGGTCGACGAGACTTGGAAATCCTAGGTTCAAACCGTGCGTGGTATTTTTCATTGATTATTTTGACTTTTCACTTATTTTATATTTATTTTTGAATGTTTGAAATTTTAAGATTTGCAAGCGGTGATCTCCTCGACGCACCACTGTTTGTGTGTTTCGTGGATATATGTAATAAAAAAACAATAAATTCATGTTGGCATTGAAGTGAGTAGCCTAAACTCGTTTGAAATTCCAAAAGCTAAACAAGATGAGCCGAGGAATCCTTCTCTGAAAGCAAATCTCCATAAAAGTGCAAAAAAAAATATCGAATTAGACATGCAGTATCCACTAACTAACTAACTAACCATCACGCCGTTTCCCCACAGGGGTAGGCAGCGAGGACAGACCGCCATATAACTCTGTCTTGGCACACACTCCTTGCTTTTTTACATTCATACATCGTCTCGTACATACTCTTCTGTTATTTTGATTTTTCACATGACCCGATTCAAGTATTTGATATACTTGATCGTGCCATGTCTTCCTCGGGCGTCCTCGACTTCTTCTTCCATTCACTTTCGCATCATATATTCTTTTCACACTTCTTTCTTCGTTCATTCGCTCTACATGCCCAAACTATCTAAGCGTCCCTTTCTTGATCCTATTAATTACGCTCACATCAGCCTTGCATTCTTTCCGGATATCCACATTTTTAATACGGTCATACATGGTTTTACCGCACATACGTCTCAAAGATCTCATTTCCACAGCATTCAGTCTACTTTCATCCTTCCTCTGCCAGTTCCACGCCTTTCTGCCATTCATCAGGGTTGGTATAAGCACTCCATTGTGGACTGCTAGCTTCGCTTCTATGGACTCCGCTTCTTTGAAGCCCGCTTAATCCTTAATATAAACCATACAATTATATAATAAGGTTGTTTATTTATAGGTTTTTAACAACTCTATTTGGTCCATTTTTTTCAAAAGAAAAAAATCGAAGAACACACAAAAACGTAACTAACCTTTCCAGTTGTCAAAAACAAACCAATAATCCAAAATGGCTGATAATGCTAACATATGATAAACATATGTGTACCAACATTACAAACAAAAAATCGATAATCGAATGTACACAGCCCGCGAAAATTGAAATTCACCTTTTCTTTTAAACAGGCCTCGTACTCGTATTGCTCTTGAACACAATCTCTTTCGATATTAACATATTCTGCGTTAGATAATAAGTTTTATATGCCTTAATTTGTGTTTATTTTGAAAATATCATGTCTTATTTTTATACGTATTAAATCAACATTAGTTTGTTTTATAAAAGAAATTATTATTATTACGTAAAATTGTAGAAAAACCTGTTCTTTTCAACATTGTCAGTTCTAACTTCGCGGCACTCAAATGAAACAAAGCCCGTTCCATAGTCGTGTGGCTGACATTTAGTTTAATTTAATTAAAGTGACAAAACCTTGGAGTAAGAATATTCTCGTATATGGAGAGAGAGCTAAATTTTTTTACCCAACCTATACAAATTTGCGATAAATCACTTTCTCCGGGTTTTTACGTCGTATACCATCACAGAGAAAAAGAGCCAAGAAATGTCTTCATACAATATTGCAGCACTTCTAAGTATGTAAGGATGTTCTCCGTCCGCGCTAACTTCACATCATCGAGTCGTATTTCTTATGTTAACGGATTTTTAGATTATTTCCTATATTTGTGTTGGTTAAAAATTTGCTATGGTTATACAAATAAATCAAACATGATGGTGATATGTGCCATGCGTTAATGTCCAAATACGACCAAATAAAGATTTTTAAACATGACTTTTCAGAGGTATTTCAACAATTTTAAATATTTTTGACTGAACTTAAGAATTTTCACATTTTTAATGATATAAAGACATAAAATAAACAAAAAAACTTCCATCATTATTTAGGCAAACCTTCTCTTATAAGTGTTTGTGTGATATTTTGACTTTATAAATCATTTTAATTGTGTATTGATTTTGTTTTGTTTAATGCGTTCAAAAATGTTTATTAAAAATGTTCGAATTCCATGTGGGCGGTAACTAATAGGCTATCCAACTTCCTTTAACATACTTTTGTCTCTTTCTATCGAGTCAGTATAAAGTCAACAATCCTGACTACACTGTTTTGCAAAGCTACCTCTCCATATATATTCTTACTCGAAGGACAAAACTTTAATATTCGAGATTTTAACAAATGTATAGGTAGGTACCTACGTACTATGAAAAAAAAAAGTGTCTTGAAAACAAGTTTTAACCTAATGGCATATTTGCGTATTGTAACATTTGCACGTGTTAACAAAGGTGTCTGTATCAGATTAGTAGTCGAGTGGTAAAAGGCGTCGAGTTCCCACCCGTTAGCTAAGTCCTCCATCATTGCACAAGTAACATTTCCGCTGATAATGATGGTAGTAGGAGGAATGTAAATATAGCCTGTTTATTTGTGACCAGGGAATGTTTGTCTCTTAAATTTAAAAAAAAACCTGATGAACTCCTAGCGAGAGACCATTTAGAATCTAGACGCTGCTTAAACGACTTTAACTGCGTTATTTGACTAGATCCAAATAGCCGGGTACCTCCTAAACTTCGTCTTTCTCATTTCTTCCTGCTTCATTCAGCCCCATACAGCGTTTTGAAGATACCGTAATCCTACTGGCTGCGGGCAGTTGGAATTTTCGTGCGGTGTTTACGAGAAGGTATTTGACGGAATAAACGATCTACGCGGCAGAGCCTCCGCGGTCGAGTGGTTAAGACGCGCGACTGCGGATTCAGAGGTCGCGGGTTCATATCCCGGCATGCGCAAATAAATTAAACGCGCACATTTAATTCATATAAAACAAATACGAGTATAGAATATTTGCAGCACGCTCCGGAGTAGTAGATACTCTAAGTATCGCCCTGGTGAAAGACCACCATTCAGAATCGAAACGGCGCTTGAAATGGCTTTAGCCGTGTTTGGTGATCAGATCTGAATAGCTAAGTACTTCCCAACCCTCCTCTTTCTTATCTCCTTCCCCTCCCAACTACCGTCAGCCTCACAACATACGTTTATTGGAGATGCCATAGACCCACTTGCTCAAATGGAAAAATGGCACTATATTTTTATTTGGATGATTTACTCGACACATAATTGAAATAAAATAACTTACAACAGATACTTGGAGTAACAATATATGGAGAGAGAGCTAGTTTTGTTAACCCAACCTATACAAACTTAGGATAAATCACTTTCTCCAGGTTTTTACGTCGAGAGTAGATATGTTTGCGTCTCGTTTAAGAGTGGTAGATACTTTCAGTGTGGCCCTGGTGAGGCACCGCCCGCGCCATTAATAATCGAAACGTAATTTCAAATATCAAAACATACCCACAAATTAATAAGGCAATCTAACTACCCAATGAACCTGCAATTTAACGAATATCTCTCAACACGTGTCTTGTACACGTGTTGAGAGATATTCGAGAGTAATACCAGCACACGTGTATTATCCTCTCTTGTATTTAATTTTCGGTCGTTTCTCACGTTATTCGTATTATAATGTTACACTCCTTCTTACTTCATATCCACACAACTCCTTGTCTTACTATACAGGTCTGTGGGGTGGAAATAAATACTTCTGCATTTACTTTTTCTTTCTTTATTTTTTCTTTATTCTTTCCTTAATCTTTCTTTATTATTTTATTTTTTATTATTTCTTTGTTCTTTCTCTTTTCTTTCTTTATTCTTTATTTGTTCTTTCCTTATTTTTTCTTTAATCTTTCATTTTTTTTTCTTTTTTTTCCCATCCTTTCCTTATTTTTTCTTCAATCTTTCTTTATTCTTTCTTTTTTTCCTAGTCTTTCATTTATTTTTCTTTAATCATTCTTTTTTTTCCTATTATTTATTTTATTATTTCTTGATTCTTTATTTATTAAATCCTTGTCTAAGACATACATGCGTCTGTTTTATTACCTTCTATTCTATTTTGTTATATTAGATTATTTATAATGTTAGTCTACATTCATTTCTACTATTCCACCATTGGTGAATAACCGTATTTTAGAATCTTTTGAAAAAAATAAATAAATTAATAAATAGTTTTCAGCGTGTTTAGTGAGCAGGACTAAATAGCCAGGTACCTTCTTCCCAACATTTATTTTCCCCATCTCGATCCCGTCCCCATTTCCTCGAGCCTCACAACATACCCCGAATACGTGAATAGTCCCGCTGCGCGACGATCATATAAAAAAAGGTTTAGCTACGCACCTGTGTTTTGGGGTTGAGCCGACCACTTTAATGGCGGAACTTCTCCTGGACAGTTTGCGAGGGAAATTCTTTTTCACTATTTTGTTGGTAACTCCCTCTACTTTAGCACCCATTTCCGGCCCTTTATTTTCGCTTCCCGACAAATCCTCACTTCCTGTTTCCATATTGATTTGAATTAACCGCAATTTTTTAAGTTATATATTTGTGACAATTGGATGTTCGCTCTAGGACCGTTTTCGCAATACTAAAGTAAGACCACCATGGATTGGTGGTGATACTATAATATATATATCTGATAAGTTTTATATTTTCCTTGATCATTAATACTAATTTACGCTGGAAAACATAGAGTGGAAAGAGCAAGTAGAGTATGAATGACGAACTAACCGAGAAGACGATGTTTGTTTTTGAATCCCAAATCACACAACTGGTCAAAGCCAAGCCTATTTTATTAAAATAATAGTACCTACCGTGCCTGCGTGGGTGTAATAAGCACCAGACTTTACGGAAACTAATAAAAAACACATATTAACATATCGTCGCTGGAAAGGCAAGAGGGCTTAAGTGACACTATGGTCTAAAATGAGTTAAACGTGCAGTTTTGATCAGTTTTTATTCTGCATCGAATGCTCTGACTCTCGTTTGATTCTGAAGACTTTTGTGGCCCTTCAGCCATCTAAAATATTTATAAATATCAGGAAAATATTAAAAAATAGAAAAGGGTACTCCCGAAACCGGTAGAGTTTATGTGTTTTATTTATAAATATGGCAAGCCACAAAGTAAATGCTTTTTACGAATACATCAAAAATAAATTTACCGTTTGGGAGAAGGCTCGACTCAAGCGACACAAGTTTGGTACTTTTTTAGCTTTTGTCGTTTCAGGTAACTCGGTGAGAGCATCGAGTTACCTCAATTAACTTTTTTTTCAAAATCCAACCAGCCACTGAAGACTTATGAGTTTTATTGTGCTCTGGTGTACACTTCCCAAAATGGTGCTTCAGTGATTTTGCCTTTCCGGCGACGATACGTAATACATGCGTCCTTGTAACCTCTGTCCACTGCTGTAAATCCTTGAAGTAACAATATACGGAGGGATAGCTAATTTGTTTTACCCAACCCATCCGAAATTGTAATAAATCACTTTTTCCGAGTTTTTACATCGTACACCATGAGAGAGAAAGAGACAACAAATTTCTTAGAGCGCTTCTATATACTGTCGCAATGATCTTAAGCTGGTTATTTTCGCTGGTTAACGGCGGGACTCCGCCCACATTTTTTATTTTGCCACTAAACTTGACACAACTAAACGGTTTTTTAGGTTAGATGCTATATTTTTGTTGATAAAAATACTGTGAAAAAGTGGCTATACGAATACACAAAAACATTATGTCGATATGTGATATGAATGGATGTATAAATACCGTAGCCTTAGTCATAGCCACGCCCATTTGCGCCGAGTCATGTTAAAATCATCAAAAACAAGTCCAAAACTGACTTCACTGCCTTGGCTTGGGCTATCTCTTGTATACTCTAAGTGTAAATCGTATTATTTCCCAATACGTCAATTTTATATTCAAAATTTCTTATGATTTATTATTAACTATCACAAATTAATAACTTAATTTAACTTGTCATAACTAAAAAAAAAAAACTAACTAACCATCACGCCGTTTCCCCGCAGGGGTAGGCAGAGAGGACGGACCGCCATTTAACTCTGTCTTGGCACACACTCCTTGCTTCATTCATATTCATACATCGTCTTATACCTACTATTTTGTTATTCTGACTCTTGACATGGACCGACTCACGTATTTGATTTAGTTGATCGCGCCATGTCTTTCTCGGGCGTCCTCGACTTCTTCTTCCATTGACTTTCGCATGATATATTCTTTTCACACTCCTTTCTTCGTTTATTCGCTGTACATGCCCAAACCATATAAGCGTCCCTTTCTTGATCCTATTCGTTACGCTCACATCAGCCTTGCAATCTTTCCGGATATCCACATTTTTAATACGGTCATACATGGTTTTACCGCACATACGTCTCATTTCCGAAGCATTCATTCGATCTCATTTCCACAGCATTCAGTCTACTTTCATCCTTCCTCTGCCAGTTCCATGCCTTTCTGCCATACATCAGGGTTGGTATAAGCACTCCATTGTGGACTGCTAGCTTCGCTTAGTTCTGCATTATTAGTAATTAATTACTAATTACATAAGAATGACAACTTTTAGCTCATTAGGTTCCCTTTCAAACCAATGCAGAACACTTGTATCGAGCATAATTTTCTTTTTGTTTCTTTGATTTTTGTTTTCAATAAACTGTCATGTTTTATTTTTATGTTTTGTTATCACAATTCAAGCTTCGTGAAAAGAACGTTGGAATAATTTTGTTAATTTGTCAATTTTTGAAGATTT
Organism: Drusus annulatus; assembly: GCA_022651775.1. Lineage (NCBI taxonomy): Eukaryota > Metazoa > Arthropoda > Insecta > Trichoptera > Limnephilidae > Drusus > Drusus annulatus. The sequence goes on along the minus strand of JAGWCC010000400.1, from coordinate 360,725 downwards.
ATTTTTTAACAGTGGTGACATAAAAAATGTATTTATTATTTAATTATATACGCCCTTATGGGCTTTTACATAACTGTGTCATACATAATATAAAATAATAGTCACTTAAAAATAACACTGAGTAAATGATTAGCACCCAAAAACATAAATAAGTTAATAGAAATATTATAATGCAATAAATTAACAATAATGTTTTTGAAAGAGGTATACTATTATAGCCTTCTTGGAACTAGTTCAGTGTAGTTGAATATACGAGTATCTATTATTCAGCGAAAGAATTACCCACTGTATGCAATTTAGGTACAAGCGAGTATCTAAATGACTCAGTCCTGATATTTTTGTAACATTTAAAAAGAATTTTGGATTGAATGATTCTGTTAGGTACATGGAAGGTAATTGAGCTAAGTAAACCAGGGCTGTCTATAATACCATTAACAATTTTAAAATAAAAGTCAAATCGGAAACAAGCCTTAATTATTTTATTAAATAATTGTAATGTATGATTTCAATAGGTAGACCAAATTTTATCAAATATTCGAAGAAAATATTTGGCACTAAAAGAGTTTATGATATTTAAGTGTATTATACTGATTGCTTGAATTTAAATTGGTCTTTGATTTTTTTTTTTTTTTTTTTAATAGTTTATTCCAGATCTCAGGGAGGGTGGTGCAATCCCATGAGTTCCATATAATACATAGAAAGATAAGGAAAAAAATACAAAGATAATAAATAAAAATAGAAAACATGATAACATGGTAATAAATAATAGCAATAAAGAAATAAAATTAAACTTCGTTTCAAGACATCAGGAAATGACTCCATTGTTTATAAACGGGGCCCTACAAGAAGTCCAGTGCTGCCATCACAAGAGTGTTTTCGCTCGTGCCTATTCTTATTCGATAGTTGGCGATACGTCTTCTTATTAAGGCTCTGAAACCGGGAACTCGTCCTTCTGCGAACATTTCTGAAGCGCTGCAGTACCATGACAGCCCGAAAAGCATCCGGTACGAGTTGTTGTATTGTACCTCCATTCTTTTTAAAGTTGCACCGTTGAAATTTGTCCACAGCTCCGATGTATACAGGCTTGTACAATATGTATTAAATAGTTGCCGTTTTGCTTCTCGGCTGCATTTGTTGAATCTTCGAGCAATCATGTTTCCTCTAATGCACAGTGCTCTTCTCTGTAGCTCGATATCATCATCATCTTTGAGCTCAGCTGTCAAAATATGTCTTAAATATTTGACCTCGGATTTCTCATTTATATTTGTTCCATTAAGGCTGACTGGTAATATTTTAGTAGGTCCTGCTCCCGACTTAAACACTAGTAACACTGATTTAGTGGGGTTGTAAATCATGTTGTGTTCAGCAGCATATTTTTCGCATATCCTTAGCAGCTTCCTCATGGCTTTGATAGATGGTGCTAGAATAACCATGTCATCTGTGTACGCTATGTTATTAATATTGGTATAAACTTTACGATATTGTATTCCATTAATTAATATTTGTCAATTAAAAGTGGGCAACTTTTAATGTAGGCTTATGAAATTGGATTAAATACAAAGTTTGCCATTTTTCTAGTCTTATCTATATTACGGTCAGTTAATAATGATAATAATAATTGGCTGATTTATATAGCGCCGTTTTCGTGACAGAAATATCACCTCAAGGGCGCCTTACAGCATAATTAACATAGTATTAAAACTAACACTTAATATAAACTAATAACTAGTGACTTACAACTTACATATTTACATTAACACATATATACAATGGTTGTTGCCCGTGTTGTCGGACCTAGGGTAGAAAAAAAATGAAGTAAGTGATAGTAAACTATATATATATAAACTATGTATAGCACTCGGACTGAGTGATCAAAACTCTAGTGAAGAAAATTGACGTTATTGTGGGTGTGATAATTTAAAAAGGTGTGTCTTTAGTTTTGCTTTTAACTCAGTTGAGCTGTCATTCTTTCGCAAATGTGAAGGGAGGTTATTCCAAGCTGTGGGGCCTGCTACAGCAAAAGCTCGCTCTCCGAAATTGGTGTTGGGATTGCGTTTAGGTACAGTGAGTCTACCTATGGCCGTTGAAGATGCTGATCGAAGAGTAAATTGTCTCGTGTTAGTATCGCTTGAAATGCACAGTTCCGACAAGTAAGGCGGCGTCATGTCATGTTTCGCTATTAAATGCTTTTAAATAAGATTTTGTAAGTTCGTGGTAGCATTTCTTCGGGCTTCTGTGGAGCTCCGATAACAGCTGACCCGAAATACTCATGTTATGTTCCTACTCTAAGATTCTCAAATGAGTATTTTTGGGGAGGCACCGTTGGATTTTTGAGACTGCGAAGCTGACCAGCTCCACCCTGTTGGTGGTCAACTTTCTGTCGAAACTCGGACGTTCAAAGTGCAGGGAGTATTCCAAAGATTTGAATTCATGTTTTGTAGAGGGCAACAATATCATAATAAAACAAGTGGTTTTCCTTATAGCGGGGCGCAGTCCGTAAACGCACATTCAAGAAGTGTTATTGTATAAGTTGTATATTGCTTCCGAGGTTCGAGATTATCCTCGTCTTGAATTCTTTCAATGAAATTTACATAATTATTTGTTTTATAATTTCCTGTTGACATTACTTCACGCCAAACCATAGACATAAAATACAAGACACGTCATATTCATACAAATTGAACGATAAATATGGCATGCTCTGAAAGCATGAAAAGAATAGCCATACCAAGCAGCATATGTGTTTATGAATGAGATAGCTATATGAACGTCCCGCGTTACATTCTCCGCGTTACAAGCCCTCTCTTCCCTAACGAACTTACGAGCGAAGTAGCATGCGACGTACTCGTGTACTGTCCCTAGGTTGTCTTCCACACACTTATGTATTTCTGCATTCGCTATCTCACTTATTTGAATAATTGTATTAATTGAAATAATAAGTGATTTGTGTGTACTTCGCATGAAAAGAAACTCCATGAGATTTGTTTTTTGTTCCCGAATGATTTTTACACTTGTCAAAAGCACAGGAAGGCATTTTATCTCAGAAAAGAGCTTACAGCGATGCGTTTGTGGCAGATGGTGACAGCTTGTTCGTCAAACGAATGTTTGTGCGAGACTAAACGCAGTAAATCTCAGGTATGCCGCGTTGGCTTAGCTTCGTACAGTCACGCGCGGTGTCTCAGTAACGTATCTACATTATTTAATTCATCTAAGCGCCAAACTAAGTTTGGTAATGCTATTTTAACACTACTTCTCGTTTCAAAGTGAAAGACGCTGTCGGTATCGCCCTGGTGAAATACCACCATTAAGAATCAATACGTTGCTTGCAACGGATTTAGTGTGCGGTCGCACATATGTTAAAAATTGTCCGCACACTTGTTTCCATCTTCTGCACACTTCTCGAAGGAAGAGAAATGTAACCATATTTTTTTGTGCAAGTGTAAACAAAAATTACCGATGTTTTATGATAGTTTCTCAGGTTCCTTTCTTTGATATGTGAGCGGACCATGGAAACACCACATAACTACAGGTATTGTGTTACATATTTCGAATAAAGACTTCATAAATTATCCTTTGTTCGTAGGTCTTCGCGTTATTAAAAAAAAAATCTTGTATAACGCCTATTTAGGCTTATTATAATATATATTTACATGGCCAGCAACCGGGCGCACCTAACAGCCTAGCAGAGAAAGGTGTTTCCGGCGGGAAAGGATGAATTGGCCCGCGGACACTGCGGTTTTAACTTGGCGTGACGGAAGACACCGCTTCTCTTGTGTTTACTTACGTCAGCGTGTTTGAATTCGTAAATAAACGTGATCTACCTAACCTTAAAGACCATCATTTGACAATTACCTACTTCGATTATTCATTAAAGTTCCTTAGTTTTACACTTGTATAGAAAAAGTGGTATATCTAATGACATATATTTGTTGTCATTGGGTATACCTACTATCTCTTTTTATTGTGACTGTTTAATTGTTGTGTGACTGAGAAGTAGTGCACATCCTTACGCGGCGATACATAATTTTAAGAAAAAAATGTCAGTCCAAATTTGATGGCCTTATTTTGAAAACCTTTGGGTATACATTCATTTTAGTTGCTAGTTTTTACTCAGTTTGTGGGTTTTCTTGCTAAAAATTAGCGTTGTGACCGCTCTGAAGGAACTACTTCTTTTGGCAGCAGTTCCTACTTCATTCGTTGTTCATTGAACAAATACTTCAATTGAAGTTGGCAGTTCATTTTAGCGTTTATTCATTTCATTAACTTCATTCAATTCATTTCATTGAACAGATACTTCAATGGAAGCTAGATTACAAAGAACTACTTCAATTTGCAGCAGTTCAGTTGTGAAGTTGAACTTCAAAGCCTATAAAGAAGTACCTCATTACAAGTACTTCCGGTTCCAAGAAGAACTTAACAAATAACCGGATAAATTCAAATCTTTTTTTGCGAGTTCGACTTCAATTGAAGTGTTCACTGCGAAGGGTTCATTTTAAAGAACTAACAATTCCTGAAGTATTCACAAAACATTGAAGATTTTCCCAACGGTACTAAAAATCATTTTTCCGCCACCGTATTAATTACGTATTTTTTCTCGTTATTAGTTAGTGTACATTATCCAGTGTATATGATAATAGTAGATACTTAAATTCGCTAATTACATTTTATTAAATAAAATTCATTCCATAAAAATGTCTAAACGAAGTGGTAGCGATATTTCAATATTTTTCACTGAGAAAAAAATCTGCGATCGATTAAAAATTAAATGGCTTTCCGCAATTTTTGAAACTGATATGCTATCATCAATACCACAGAAAGTGAAACTTAGTGATATATTTGAATATTTGGACGCCGACGATAGTGTTAAATGCAAAATATACTCTAAAGCAAACTTTTAAGGATTTTTTTTTCAATACGTTGTATTTTTTTAAAGAGGCATTTATATAAAAAGGTGCGTCTGGACGCTGTCACAAAATTAAGAAATCTGAATACAGGTAGACTACCTACAGGGTGGAAAATGATAACGGTAACACCAGAAGGTCGAAAGAATAGGATTGAGCGATCAAATAAAAGTATTGATTGGCAACGTACCGTTGGTAATCAAAACTGCTTATGTATAGAAATACACAATGATTTCTGAGAGCTGGGTAACTAAAAGTCTGCGTTTGAATTTGTTGAGTGTATTAATTTCAACATTATCGGATTAGAAAATAGTTTTTTTTAATATATAACCTACATATTTGAAAAATATGATAATGATTCACTAAAAGAATCTCAACATAATCTGTCACCTTTAGATATACAAATTTTAACCAAATCTTCTACTGTACGACAAATTCAGAAAGTAATTTTTTTTTATTTCGCTCCCATACCCTAAATCGGAAAAAATAGCTTAAAAAATCGTAATTATAATTTTAATTTAATAAGTGTGTCTATCTGATGGGACCTGTCAGGTAAGCGTGTTCCAGTATATTTTCTTATTTAAACTAGTAATTAATATGTAATAATAGAAAATAAGATCTGTACAGCGCCCTTGAGGTGATTTTTCACAAAAACGGCGCCATACAAATCATCCAAATATTATTATTATGGTAGACTATCGGGATTATTTAATTTTATCTATGCATGAATATGCATATTTGCGCACCCGCCTTTTTTTCTTGCACAGATAAGTTGATGGGCCGCACACACCATGAAAAAACTAGAGGGAACGTTGCTTAACAGCCAGGTACTTCCACCTTCATATTTCCCATCTCCTTGTCTTATCTTCTTCTTGCAACCTCGCACTACACCTTGGTTGGGATGCCGTTATTCTACTGGCTCCGGGCAGTTGCCAGTCTTGTGCGGTATTCACATCTGGTTCACGAGATTCTGTGTTAGTCACTAGATGTTTTTGCAAACGATAGCGCCCCACGCTGCGATAGATCGAACCGTGTACGACAGACTTTTCACGGTATTAATACTTTCAGATATAGGTAGGTACTATACACGGCCATAGAGCTTTTACATGGTTGTTTAATAATTATTAAAAATAAACTATTTTAGTTAGTTCTTTTTACTGATTTGTTTACATAAATTTTATGAAGAACAAAGATTTTAAAATAAGCCTTTTTATAAACAGAAAGTTTAAAAAAAACCTAATACTGAAAAAAAAAATAGAGAAATATTGAAAATTAAAAATAAATGTATTGTAGAACTAAGGAACTATAATTTATAAACGTGGTAGGTAATTGTCAAATGATAGTCTTTAAGGTTAGGTAGATCACGTTTATTTACGAATTAAAACGCTGACGTAAGTAATCACGAAACAAGAGGTGTTTTCCGTCACGAAGGTAAACCGAAGTGTCAGCGGGCAATTTCCCGCTGAAACATCTTTCCCGCGGGAAATACTTTCCTCTGCTAAGCTGTTAGGTGCTTCCCGTTGCTAGCCATGTAAATACATATTACAATACCCCTAAATAGGCGTTATTGTATAAAATAAATAAATATATACAGTTATGTATTTTGTAAATATAACAAAACATCCCACATAGCCAAAGCCAGTTCGTGGGTATACTTGAAATATACCCAAAAGAAACCGAACTTTTTTTAAAAGTATTAATTTTTAACAAAAAACTTCTAATCCCCTTCAAAGTACTCTTCGCTAGTACTGATACACTTTATTCCATTTTTCAAAACATGCTTTAAATTCGTCTTCTGTGATCTCCTCTAATTCTTTTTTTTTTTAATCTATTTCGGCGATGTTCTGTAAACGTTAATTACTGGAACCGGTTCCTCACTGTTTCCGAATGTTTTGTTTCGTGGGGGGTTCCAAGCGATTCTCTAGGATTGGATTGTTCACCGTTCCAGTGGAAAATTACCGCTTACTTCCTATTATTCGCATTTTGTGCATCGGCCGATTGAATCTGCTCTACATTTTTATTTGTCAAAAATAGAAGCCGGCTTAAAAAATAACAGGTTCCTCAGAGAAATAAGATCGACGGTTCCAGTGACCGCCTTGTAGCCGGGACAGGAATATCGACCATCTACAGAGAGAAACAGACTAAGTTTCTATTAATTTGATTTAATTACACGCCTCTACCCGGTTGTTTGTGCCAAATGAGTCCTCGGCTATTGGAGGCTACGAATTAACTTAATTTATTACTGCTAACGAAATTAACTTAATTTACTACCGCTAACGAAATAAATTAGCATTATTATTGCGTGGACCACCTCGAGAGTACAACGGCCAGCTAAAAAAACCTTTAAGGATATATCTTAACGTCAAAATATTATTTTAAAAATACTTATCAATCTTATAAGGTGGAGTGTTGTAACACCGGAAGGCGATTCTATGCGATACTACGATTTAGTAATATAAAATAACTCTTTTCGAAATTCCGTTGTTTCAAGGTACTTTTCAAGTGTTGTAATGCGACAAAGCGCACGGCTCCGAATACTTTCTCACTCCCGTCTAAAGCACTGTCCTTCTCTAGCAATGTCGAGCTGTGTGGATCCAGGGCCGGACTCCAATTAAGCAATCGCTGACGCAATTCTAGGAATTTTATCTACTACTCCCACCACGTGCTGAAGGCCGCTGCCCGCCGGCCTATAAAAGGCGCTGCTCGTTCTTGAAACAGCAGAGATCCAGAACCTAGTCTCAAGACCTGATACTGATTGCGTGTTGTTCCCCTTCAGCAAGGTCTTTGAGTTCTAAGTACGAAATATCTGTAAGTGTTAGATTGAATTGTGCGCCGTCGGCCTTTCAGTTTGTTTTGTTTGTAAAATATTGTTTGAAGTTTTAAAGTTATAAGGGAAAACCCTTTTAAGTCTCTTTTCATTTATTCTTGTTTAAATATAAAATAAATACTGCGTCTCTGTACCGAACTCCACTCACTCTTTTAATATAACAAATTAGTTCCATTATAAATTGTCGCCAAACGTGAGACAGCTAACGGAAAAAATGGTGTTTAATATTTGACGGTCTCCGGGTGGTGTTCGCCCTAGAACCGCCTTGGCAACACTAAAGACGGATCAACATAGACTGAACCTGATATGATTATATATTATACAAATTCGACAACTTCCTCCATCATAAAAACTGATGGTAAAAAAAATTACGACGGAAAATAAATTATCAAGTAAAAAATCAATGATGATTAAATTATTGAGAAATAAATGCATGTCACCGGGCATTCATCATTATTTTTTCAAGGTATTCTAGCTGTTAAAACAACAAATTTATTTAGCCACACATAAATAACTAAACGACAAAAAAATCTGCTCGTTTCAAGCAAACTTTTTTAGCGACATGAAGGAGAAAAAACCATTTATCCGAATGTATGTAGCTTTTCCAGAAAAACCACTTATCCCGTTAATATTCAATTTTAAAAATTCACAAACATAGAGAAGACAGCGCAATTGGAAAAATCATCACGAGTTATACGAAATTACATTCAGCAAGGTACGACGGAAATTGAATCCGGCTTCCAGAGGTGAAATAATGAAGTGCGAGAGTGAATGATAAGTGCTGGTAAAGTGTGAATTAGCGTTAGGAAAAACTTAAATGTGTTGTGAATGCTTCACGAATTGCTAGTTCTTTTAAATGAACCCTTCGCAGTGAACAATTGAAGTCAAACTCGCAAAAAAGAGATTTGAATTTATCCGGTTATTTGTTCAGTTCTTTTTGGAACCGGTTCCTCGCCGAAAAAAACACGTTCTAGTAGGTAGGGATTTCAAATTGAAAAGAGGTAGAAATTTTAAAACGAAAAGAACTCCCAAAAAAATCACGTTCCTTTAGATCGAAGTACTTTGAAGTCGGACTTCAATAGAAGTACTTCTTTATAGGCTTTGAAGTTCAACATCACCTCTGAACTGCTGCAAATTGAAGTACTTCTTTGTAATCTAACTTTAACTGAAGTATTTGTTCAATTAAATGAATTGAACGAAGTTAATGAAACGAATGAACGCTAAAATGAACAACCAACTTCAATTGAAGTATTTGTTCAATGAACAATGAATGAAGTAGGAACTGCTGCCAAAAGAAGTAGTTCTTTCAGTGGGCAGTGGGCTAAAATACGCACTAACGCCCAAAAAAGACTCAAATATGCTTTAATTATGCATAATGTGGTAATTAATAATTATGAATAATAAAATATAATTTATATTTAGATGTATATAAATATTTCAGGGTTTTTTATATATATTTTTTAATAGTGAATACCGCACAAGAGTCCCAACTGCTTCTAACGGTCTAGAGCCAGTGAGACTATGGCATCCCCATTTAGGGTATGTTGTGAGGCTGAATGTAGTGAGAAGGGGAAGAGAAAGATCGGGAAGTAGCTGGCTACTCAGATCTGGTCACCAAACACGGCTAAAGCCATTTCAAGCAACGTTCCGATTCTGAATGGTGGTCTTTCACCAGGGCGATACTTAGAGTATCTACCACTCTGGAACGTGCCGCAAACATACTTTTTATTATTTTATATGAATTAAATGTGTTATGACACATATAAATTATATAAAAGTTTTTTGCGCACGCCGGGCTTGAACCCGGTTGTCTTGGACGCTGGGATCTGCAACAGTGGCACAAGTGTACTGGACTCGACTCCCGGAGTAGAGATTGACATACTTATTTCTGCAGGCGGCCAAAACAAGAACTAACGAACAAACCCCCCACCCTCTTCCCGACTGCACAGGTAAGTATTTCGATCTGTATTCTAGATGCAAGTATCTCTCACCCTTAAAAGGACCCGGTGGTCCTTCACCAGGGCGATGCTGAGAGCATCTACCACTCTGGAACGTGCCGCAAATATATAATTTTATACGGATATAATGTGAATTAACGCATTTTAATTAAATAGATATTCTTTGCTCACGCCGGGATTCGAAGCCGCGACCTCTGGACTCGTAGTCGAGTGTTTCACAACTCGACCGCGGAGGCTGTACTGCACGTCGGACTGTCAAAACAACTGACTGCAGTTTTTTGTCAATTTGCGAAACATGTTGACCTGACCTCATAATATGCTGTGGACTGTGGACCGTCAGCCTTTTTTAGCTGTTTGTTTTCATTCCAATCAAATCTATCAGTACCTTGGAAGACACGAAGAGGTACCTTTGCGCAACAGTGAAGTCAGCATTGTTGAATTTATACTGACTCGATAGAAAGAGACAAATATGTAAATTAAAAGATGTCGATAACCTATAAGTTACCGCCCACATGAAATACGAACATTTTTAATAAACATACTTGAACACATTAAACAATACAATATCAATACGTCAATACACCATTAAAATGATTTATTAAGTCTCAATATCACACAAACACTAATAACAGAAGGTTTGCCATAATAATTATTAAAGCTTTTTGTTGATTTTATGTCTTTATATCATTAAAAATGTGAGAATTCTAGAGTTCAGTCAAAAATATTTAAAACTGTTGACATACCTCTGAAAAATGGTGTTTTAATCTTTTTTTGATCTTATTTGAACATTCACGCATAGCACATATCACCATCATGTTTGATTTATTTGTATAACCACTGCAAGTATTTTAATCAACACAGTTATAGGATATAACCTCAAAATCGACGTAAGTTATGCGACTCGGTGATGTGAAGTTAGCGCGGACGTAGAACATCCTTACATATTTAGAAGTGCTGCAATATTATGTGACGATTTTTCTTGTCTCTTTCTCTCTCATGATATACGACGTTAAAGAAGGTTGGGTAAAAAATATTAGCTAAACCTCCTTATATTGGTACTCCAAGAGCAGTACCTTCCTACTCTGGTGTAGACTTTCGGGAGTCTCCAAACGTAGGAGTGCCATAGTCCAATCTTCATAGCCTAATTATTTGACTAAATACATACAAAACTTCTTGTAAATCACATTTAATCGTATGAAGGTAATTTCAAACAGAATTTCATCACTCGCTTTTGGAAGGTTTCCCTTCGGAAAATTACTGAATACCTGCAGATTTATAACTTTAAAGTGTTGATGTTTTGTGACAAGAAAACATTACACGAGTGATCAAATTTATTCATTTTACACAAATATAGTCATTAATATTATATATGAGAGAAAAAAAGGTTATTTAACTCATTTTTAACCAAAGTGTCGCTTAAGCCCTTTTGCCTTATCATCATTTTTTAGAGAATTCCAAAGGTTCACATCATTCGGTCCCACACAGCCTGAGAAAACGGCATCTAATTTCCGACCCCAAGGCTCGCATTTTGCCCACAAATTGGTATGTTTTTGACAAATGTTACATTTGGAGGATTTTTTCATTTGATTGTATTTAGTTCATGAATTTCAAAGTTTCACTTCATTCTGTCTCATAGATCCTGAAAAACGGCATCTAATTTCCGACCCGAAGCATTGCATTTTGTCTATAAAATTGATGATTTTTTCACAAACTTTACTTTTGGAGGACTTTTTCATTTGACTATATTTAGTCTATCATTCGTAACAGAATTCCAAAGATTCACTTCATTTTATCTCACAGAGCCTGAGTAAACGGCATCTAATTTTCGACCCCAAGCATTGAATTTTGCCCATAAAATAAATGATTTTTGTTACAAAAATCATCTATTTTTGTAACAAATGTTACTTTTTGAGGATTTTTTCATTCAATCATCTTAAGTCCATAACTCTTTACAGAATTCCAAAGGTTCACTTTATTTGGTCCCACAGAGCCTGAGATAACGACATCTAATTTCCGACCCCAAGGCTCGCATTTTGCCCGCAAATTGTTATTTTTTTTTGACAAATGTTACTTTTGGAAGATTTTTTCATTTTATTATTTTAAGTATATCATTCTTAATAGAATTCTAACGATTCACTTCATTTGGTTTAATACAGTCTGAGAAAACGGCATATAATTTTCGACCCCAAGCAGTGCATTTTGTCCATAAAATTGATGATTATCTTAACAAATGTTACTTTCATAAGATTTTTTCATTTAATCGTATTTAGTCCATCGTTCTTAGCAGAATTCCAAAGATTTACTTCATTCTGTCTCATAGATCCTGAGAAAACAACATCTAATATCCGACCCCAAGGCTCGCATTTTGCCCGAAATATTGATATTTTTTTACAAATTTTACTTTTGGTGGATGTTTTCATTCAATCGTCTTTAGTTCATCATTTTTAACAAAATTTAAAAGTTTTGCTTCATTCTGTCTCATAGAGCCTGAAAAACGGCATCTAATTTCCGACCCGGAGCATTGCATTTTGTCTATATAATTGATGATTTTTTCACAAATGTTACTTTCGGATGATTTTTTAAATGAATTGGTTAAATTAAGTTCATCATTCTTAATATAATTTCAAAAGTTCTTTTCATTCAGTCGCACAAAGTCTGAGAAAACGACATCTGATGTCCGACCCCAAGGCTCGCATTTTGCCCGCAAATTGATATTTTTTTGACAAATTTTACTTTTGGTGGATTTTTTCATTCAGCGTCTTTAGTTCATCATTTTTTACAGAATTCTTAAGAATCTTAAGATTTTACTTCATTCGGATAAAACGGCATCTAATTTTCGACCTTTAGCTTTGTATTTAGTCCAAATTGATGATTTTTTCAAAAAAATTTACTAATGTTGGATTTTTCTTTGAATCTGAATTATCTTTGATGTTTTAATTCTGGGCAAATTTCTTTAAAAAACTGTTTTCAATTTATTATAAATTTGAAGACTCACTGCAGCTGGATACATTACTTTATTTCCCTGCCTTGATGCGTGTAACAATAAAATAATTCATGATGTCCAAGCAAAAAAAAACAGTGTTAGAGTCAAATATACCATCGGGAGAATTTAAATAATCTACTATTACACAGGAATATATAACCAGCGCCCTATTATTAACAGAAAAACTATAAATAAGAACCTGCGCCACTCGTCTTATATTTGATATTGTGTGTTAAAGAGGTAAAATTACGCAGAAACAAGCAGTTCAAATAAGAGAGCATTTGTGTAAATTTAGTTTAATGAGACAGCGCTATATGAATTATAATGAAGTTGCACCCTTCTAGCAATTTTATTCATTTCGATATTCACGTTTTTTCACAATGTGAATGCACACGAATTTGAAATGTGTTCAAAGCAACGTAAAGATTGTTTTTTGCACACTGACATAAATATTAAGTTAAAATATAGAAACAATGTAATATAAACTTCTATCTGCTTGCGCGTTATCGTTTTTATTGTGTTTTGTTATTTTTCGATATTTTTAGAAGGGAAATCTGCCAAATACGAGTGGTTAACAGTGATGATATTTCTATGAATGTTATAATTTTTTTGTACTGTACTCATGGGCTCATGCGAAAAATAGAGAAGATACGTACTATAATTACACAATAAGTTATTTTATTGGACGTGAAAAAAAGTTTTTCGATACTTTATGGTGTTTAAATTTAGGTTCTGCCCCTTGGGCGCCAAAAAAATTACCCGCGCCAGGCGCCGATTGGCTCAGGGCCAGGCCTGAACTCAGTGATAGCATTGAGTTACCTGAGTTGATTTTTTTTTAATCCAACCAGGTATTACTGAAGACTTAAGAAATTTATTGTAAAAAAAAAACTTCTCTTGTGTACCTCGTAAATCGACGTTATAGTGACCCCGTCGTAACAGAAATTGTCTAGTGAAACGGATAAAGTGCATGTATTTGTAACAACCTCAAATCAAGAATACACATGAAGAAAGAGCTACATATTTTTACCCAACCAATACGAATTTACGGGTTTTTACGTCGTAAACCGCGAGAGAGAAAGAGACAAGACAAGTTTTCACATAATATAGCACAACCATTCGGTGTGTAAGCATTTTTCAGTCTCCCGCGTCTCCGGCGACTCTGTGCGACATAACAGAACATAACTCGACGGTTTTTTTAGGTTGTATCCTATAGTTTATAACAATAATGTGAAAAAGTGGTTATATAAATAAACAAAAAACATTATGTTGACATGTGCTATGAATGGATGTATAAATACCCTAGCTAGTTCTAGCCACACCCAGGTCTAGCCGAGTCAGGCAAAAATCATCAATACTGACTACAGAAGCGCTCCCTCCTGTATACTATTGCTCTGAGGTAACAACCAATTTATTTGCAATAATCGCCCGGGTTGCCGGCAATGAAATTAAATGAACTTCGACTGAATCTAAAAACGGTCCAAACTTGTAAATAACTTTTTTATTTATAAGAAATTTGCTTACAAAAAATTATAACGTAGTAGTTCCAAAGTTTACCTTAAACATTTTAAATTCACAACTGTTTAAAAAATAATTAGTTTTTTGTTTTTCCTGTAGAGTTAGTTGCCAAAATGGATCGAATGAAGATTTACTAGTTGAGATGACGATTTGTGTGGTTTGTTCAATATTTTAAAGTCTAATTCACGGCCAAAGCCGGGCATTAAAGCCAATTATAGTATAATAAAAATGTTGATTAAACTTTTCATTTTATCTTTAAATTATTCGGCTCTAGAGAATATTATCGTTTATTTAATTATTTTATAGTAAAATACATGCTTTTGGTTTTCCCTGCCACAGTTTTCCTGTTGACCAAGTAAGAAATACTTCGGCGTAAACAAAGTGAACTATACAAATGACACAGTAATAAACTTGATAATAATAATAATAATAACATAGTTATCTCATAAATGCATTAATTTATTAATCGAGAATAAAAAAATAAATTAAATAATGCAGTCGGTCAAAAGTGCAATAATTTGACGGCCTACATGGTCGACTACAAATCCAGAGGTCGCGGGATCAAACCCGGCGTGCGCTTATAAAAATTGATTAAATTAATATGTGTCGTTCATAACCCAAATTTGATTCATACAAAATAATATAAAGTATATTTGCGACACGTTCCAGAGTGGTAGATACTCCAAGGTATCGCCCTGGCAAAAGATCACCATTCAGAATTGAAACGTTGCTAGAAATGGCTTTAGCCGTGCTTGGTGACCAGATCTGAATAGCCAGGTACTTCCCAACCTTCCTCGTTTCTTTTCCCTCTCCACTGCCTTCAGACTCACAACATGCCCTACTTGAGAATGTATCCAGACGGTTGGGAGCAGTTGGGACTCTGGTGTGGTATTCACTGTAAAAATATATAATTTAAGGATGCCATAGTCCTACTGGCTCCGGGCGTTTGGAACTCTTGTGTGGTAAGTGAAATAAAAAAAAAATCAAAAAAAGCAGGCCCAAGACAGATTATTTTTTAATTTATTGAGGTAGGTGGCTAACAGCTGCTAGGAATTTATACCAGGAGCACAGGTGTGAGAGAAGGTGACTCATCAAAATTATTTTTCGAATTATTTAATATCATTTTCTAGATTTTTTTGTTTCTTAGGTTCTGGTATCCGGAGCGCAGAAGTCGGCGGAGTAAAATATCGGGAAAACAGCGTTTAATTTGAACTAAATTCCATAGCGGCGGTCCCAATAAAAATATTAATCTTTCACGTAGTCAAACATCATAAATAAACTAGCACCTACTCGGAGATTATACCAGGAGCACAGGCGTGCGAGAAGGTGGAAAACTTTGCTAGTCGCCACTTTGAACAATATTTGAAATATCATTGAATTTTATTATATTCACGTAGTCTTCATTATTACAAGAACAAAATACCAGGAGCACAGAAAAGTGATCGGGTGTTTTTCTTTGGTTATTTTTTTGTTAAACATTGTCTATTACTCATTCATTAGAAAGTTGATTTTGAATATCACGTTATCCCGAAACCTTAAGGTACAGCGTACAGCTTGACATAAATAACTTTGCGTGCGGTTAAAAAAGCAATTAACGAACGAAATGACTATTTATTAAATTAAATGTTTTTGTGTATTCAAAATATCTAAAGGTGCCGAGTTCTGGCACCCTTTCGCACGCCTGTGCTCCTGGTATAATCTTCCTCATAGGTAGGTTTTTATTTTTATTTTCCACGTCACTACCGCACTAGAATTCCAACTGCCTAGAGCCAGTGGGGATATGGCACCCCGAATGTAGTATGTTGTGTGTTTGAAGAGATTTATAAAAGGGAGGGGAAGGTTGGGGAGTGCCCGGCTTTTCAGATCTGGTCACCAAACATGACTGAAGCCTTTTAAACCATCGTTTCGATTTCGCATAGTGGTAATTCACTAGGCATATCAGTCGATTGGTACAGTAAACTATAAATTCAAAACTAAAACCACTCACCTATCAATATGTTGTAACAAATATTTTTTACTGAAACCTTTTTTGACAATTCAATTCGATCACCATTACTTTAAGGCGTTTTAAAATTGAATAAGTACCTAGTAGTTTTAAAATAACAATGTACACTAGTCATAAATATGTTTCTGTTTTCGCCCACAGGCAGCGGCACCTATTGTGGCGCACAAAGGTTGAAGGCTCGGAGTAACAATGTATGGACATAGAGTGGTACCTATCCAAGGCAGTGTAGTCAGTTTTTTATGATTTTTGCCGGACCAAGATCATCCTTACAGTACATAAAAGCGGTGTGTTATTTTTGTTGTCTCTTTCTCTCTCATGGTGTACGACGTAAAAACCCGGAGAAAGTGATATATCACAAGTTTGTATAGGGTGGGTAAAAATAATTAGCTCTCTCTTCATACACTGTTACTCCAAGGCTTAAACTTTATCCAGGCACGGCCCTGGGCCAAAAGGCGCCTGGCACAGGTAAATTTTTGGGCGCCCTTTGTCAAAACCTAAATTTAAACACCAACATTTTCGAAAAACTTTTTTTCTACGTCTAATGAAATAGCTTATTGTGAAATTGTAACAATCGGTATCTTCGCTACATTCCACGTGGGCCGCGAGAATTATATAAAAAACCATTACTTTTATACAAAATGTCATCATTATATAATTAACCACTCGTTTTTGGCCAGTTTCTCCTCTAAAAATATAAACTAAATATAAACTCACAGAGCCAACAAATTACACGTGTAATGTGTAAATGTTTTATATTTTCGTAGAAAGCAATAGCTCTGTGGTTTGACATATTTAATGAAAATTAAATAATAACTTTGCCAAGCGAAACCGGTCGGTCATAAAAATTTAAATAAAATCTGTGGTCTTACACAAAGTTATTGTTTCATGTTCATGTTAATGTAATGTCCTGTTAAATTTGCAAGATAATATTATGATTCGTGCATTGTTAAAAAAAAAATGGGGTGCGTATTTTAAAAGGCGGCTCTAGGGTGTCATGGAATGAGTGAAGAATCTCTAGTGCTATTTTAGGAGGTCTTCAATTTCCTTGCGGTCCTTACTCATTAGCCATTTAGTAATGTGTTTATTAAAGGAATACACATGGTGGGAGTTTGTTGTAAGTGTGAGGTGCAATGTACACATCGTCGCCGGAAAGGAAAACAGGGTGAAGCGCCATTTTGGAAAGTTTACAGCAGAGCACTGTAAAGCTTTTTTTGTTTCACAATAAAATTCCCAAGTCTTCAACACCTGGTTAGATTTTGAAAAAAAGTTTACTCAGGTAACTGAGTTACCTCAAGCGACAAAAAGCTAAAAATTATTCATCTTTTATTTATTAACTTTTTGTTCCTTACATTATTTTTTTACATTACCTTCCTTACTAGGTCATAAGAACCTGTTCTGAGGTAAGTGACAGTGAGTACAAGTAGAATAATTTTTTAAAAAATGATGATATTTGTTACACAATGTTCTAGTTTGTCATGGTGAAGAATTTCAAGTGCTATTTTAGGAGGTCTTCAATTTCCTTGCGGTCCTTACTCATTAGCCATTTAGTAATGTTTTGATTAAAGACATACATATTGGTGATGGCTACAGTCTGTGGTGGGAGTTTGTTGTAAGTGTGAGGCGCGATGTACATAAAATGGTGTTTTTGTGTAAAAGCTGTATTGTATTTAGGTACTAAAAGTCTTTCTTGTTGTTTGGCCCTTGTATTTTTATAATGTGTGATATACAAGAATGAGATATTTTTAACACTATTTTTAAATATAACTGTCTGATATTGAGGATTCCTAAAAGTTGAAAGAGTGGCGTTGTTGGGTGTCTGAAGGGCTTTCTAAATATAATTCGTAAAATTACTTTTTGTATTTTTCATAAGAGGACCTAGCAAGGTAATAGCAACTCCCCCAAAAGTTCCAAACTTGTTTCGCTTGAGTCGAGCCTTCTCCCAAACGGTAAATATATTTTAGATGGCTGAAGGGCCACACAAGTCTTCAGAATCAAACGAGAGTCAGATCATTCGATGAGGATTTTTTGTTGTTGTTAAAAACTACATATTCAACTCATTTTTGACAAAAATGTCGCTTGAGTCCTTTTTCCTTTCCAGCGACGATATGGTGCCTTTGTGCAGAGGTTGTGTTGTATTAAGGTACTAAAAGTCTTTCTTGTTGTTTGAACAGTTAACTGTTTATACTTGCAGGAAGAAAGAAACAGTGTATTATGTCGTGCTTACTGTAAAAATTATTTTCTAAACGAGTGGATTTAAAATGTATTTTTTTGTAGCTTTTATGAAGCCATAGACATGGTGGATTTAGCAATGTATTAAGGTTTTCTCATCTCGTCTACCGTTATACACACGAGCCTAACGGTTGGTTAGCTATTGAGAATTGTGAATCGAGAAGTTATACGAGTATAAGGTCAAAATGGACCTCAATTTTCACAGAACACCGACGATGTTTTCTTGGCAAGTCAAATTATAAGTCAGATTTTTCACTGGCAACAACTAGTTGTTATTAAGTTGAAATTTAAACATGCCAATGATAATTAACTGAAATACGGAAGTGATAAAAAATATATAACAATTGCAACGATGACTTTTGTAGTAAATACGGCACAAGAGTCCCAACTGCTCCCAACCGGCTGGAGCCAGTAAGACTAGGGCACCCCCAGGTAGGGTATGTTGTGAGGCTGGAGAGAGTGGGCAAGAGAAGGAGACGGGGAAAAGGAAGGTTGGAAAGTACCTGACTTTTCAGATCTAGACACCAAATACAGATAAAGCCATTTCAAGCAGCTTTTAGATTCTGAATGGTGGTCTTTCACCAGGGCGATACTTAGAGTAGCTATCACTCTGGAACGTTCTACAAATATACAATATATGATTTTATATTAATTAAATGTGAAATAAAATATATTAATTCAACGTAATTTATTTGCGCATGTTGGGATTTGAGTCCGCTCCCTCTGGATTCGTAGTCGAGCGTCTTAACCACTCGCCCACGGTGACTGTTGTGGGCACTGAGTAACTGCTAATTTACATACGACCTTTTGCTCTTGGGTTATCGATATTTGAAATTTTTTATCAACTTTACCAGAAGTAAGAAAAAATTGAGAAATTGAAAACACACTTCTACCGCATTGTCTCTTCGTTGCTTGTGGCGGTAGGTGGAGGGCGGAGGGGGGCCACCCCCGTCTGAGCACGTTACGACAGCGGTGCAACCTCATTGTCCCACTGCCCAGTGCCCAGCAGCCAGGGTCCAGGGCATCACACTTCAGAAGATCACCTCGAGGAGAGAACGTTCCGTGTAGTTTCTGTCGCGCCCAGAAGTGTACGGTCTAATTATCACCTCTCTACAGCAGGTGAGTTCTATTCGACGAGTTTTCATTGCGAAATCAATCAAAAATAGTCAACTCATTGTCAATACATCTCGTTCATTTCCAAGTCGACTCTGACTGAGATATTTTGAACTACTTTTAATATTAATTAAAATAATTACTTCGACATGTTGGGTGGTGTTAAAATCAGTTCCTACGCAGGAATAAGTCAACATAGGGAAAGTTGAAGTTTTTTTTCAAAGGGTAGGTTATCATACGTTTAAAAAAATATATATACGAGTATATTAAAATTATTTTTTATTTCCTTTTTTTAAGTCGATATTGGTTCTCAGCTAGACAGATTGCCTGTCCTAAGGAACCAAATGTACCAGCTAAGCGATGTTATTATTGTATTTGAAAAATTGTTTTTAAGATAGTTTAAAATTATCGGACTTCGGTAAATTTTCGCCTTCGGAATTAAATATTAAAAATAACATATTCAAAATAAAATTAAAAATAAAATTATTTCGTTGACGGGATTTGAACCCGTCACCTATGAATTCGTTGTCGAGCGCCTTGACCATTTGACCACCCATACCGATGGGGACGGGTACCTATTTTTTGGTCAATTATTTTATTTTTAAGTTGCTAACATTGTAGAGTTTTAACTGCCCAGAGTCAGTGGAACTATTGCATCCCCACTCGGGGTATTTTCAACCAGTCTGTGCAAGTGCGGCTGACGAGGACGATTCGGCCATGGTGTAATTCGATGCTTTGTTTCAGGGAAACGTATTAATTCCAATGGAGGAGGATGTGAAAGGAAGGGGAGAGACCAACTGGAGGATATTGCCGAATACCGAAAGCGGAGAAGTTCCGGCGCCCAAACTGGTCACCAGCACAGTTCCACACAAACGGTAAGTCAGCGAAACTTGCGACAGACGCCGTTATTTAATATAACCCTTAACTCCCGGTATCTCTCGGAGGACACGCCACATTAGTGCCCGTCGTGTGCCGGCGTGTCCTCGGGGACCCGCGAATTCATCGTCGTCTTTTCAGGAGGTTTTATCCTTTCAAACCTTCTTTTCGTATATTTAAACGAACCGTAATCGCTTTTCGACAATATAATCAATCGACAGATGTATTTCGTAGTGCGTTTAAGTTTGGTGCAAGTCGAGATATTTGAAGTTTGCCTACGTCAGTATGGCTGAAAAAAAAAGTTTTCAAAGTGACATTACTGTTTGTGTTTACGGGAAAACCTCGTGTAATTTTTTTATTTTTATTTAGATGGAAAAAAAGGAGTGGTAGATACTCTAAGTATCGCCATGGCGTAAGACCACCATTTAGAATCAAAAAGTTGCTTGTAATGGCTTTAGCCGTGCTTGTTGACCAGATCTGAGTAGCCAGGTACTTCCCCACCTTCCTATTCCCCATCTCCTTTCCCTCCCCACTACCTTCAGCTTTACAACATACCCCATGTGATAGACGGTTGGGAGCAGTTGGGACTCTTGTGCGGTATTCACTATGAAAAATACATTTTAAAAAGTATTCAGCTTCACGAAAATACAATACAAAAAAATATTCACGTTTCAAAATCAAACTTTTTTTAGTGACACGAGGGATAAAAAAACCATCTCTCCGAATATAAGTAGCTATTCCAGAAAAACCGCTTATACCATTAACATACAATTTGAAAACATAGCTTAATTGAAAAAAACATCATTTTGCAAAACACAAGCGAGTTATTAGGAAATTACAAGTCAGCAATCGCACGACGGCGCACAGATGGACTTTCAACGAAGTTGTACCTTGCGGGATCCGCCATTCCAAAGGTTAAATGCAATACCTATTACATGTGTCAAAGTATAATTGTTTACTATGTATTCGTATATCTAAAATATCAGCACGAAACTCTGATAGAAAACCGACCATCTCCACTAAGATCTGGAGATTTTTTTTATTTTTGCGAGGGTGGGGCAGTTCAAATCGATTATTCTCGCGGAACCCTGGGGACCCCTTTGCGGAGCCCCAAAAACACGACACGGGAGCCGCTGGTCTGGGTGACAGGAAGAATAATGTTATAAATCTCACGTAGCTTAAAATATATGTTTTTGAATATGTCGGGTTAGCACCCAAAAATACACACTTTTTGGCTTTCTAATACAAGCAATATTGCAAATGATTTGTCTGTTGATTCCTCAGAACAATAATATACAGGAGGGAGCGCTAGTGTAGTCAATATTTATTTATTTGTTTACGCCCTTTAAGGCTTTTACATAAATTATCATTTAAAAAAAAAACAATAAATTCATAAGCAGTGCATAAAATATTGTAAAAGAAAGTAAATAGTAATGGATATTCCGGAATATAAAACGGTTTCAAGCGACTTCGTAGATGATGCTATAAGAACAAACTAGGCATCGACTTGAGCACACATCATTTGAATGCCGCAACAGAGTCCCGACTGTCCAGAACCAGTGGGACTATGGCATCCCCATTAAAAAAGAAGATTAATAAGAGAAAGGTGGAGGTACCTGACTATTCAAATCTGGTCATAATCACGGCTGAAGCCGTTTCAATGAAAGTTTCGATCAACGGTGGTCTTTCACCAGGGTGATATCGATAGTATCTATCTAGATTTGTTGTGATTTATTTGACGTATTTTTAACACTCCCGTTCCGAAAGGGGTTCTAATGTTACCCCAAACGAGAGTTTAGTGCGATACCTTAGATAAAGATTACTGAAATATTATAAATATACTTCTCTCTAAGTTTTACATTACCAAAAACCCGGGATTATATCGTGAAAACGCTTTAATAAGCAAAGTCAAATAGATCTTATGTTTGATTTTTACTTCCCTTCTTCCAGAAGATGTCTTTTCCAGAGCCCATTTCCTGCGATAGTGAAATTGAGTATGCGTTATTCCCTTAAGCCTGATTCACACCAGCGTCCGGATCCGCTCCGTGACGATGTTGTTCCGCAAGAGAGCTCATTGATATGGTATGAATATCAATCAAGGAGTATGTACCAAGACAAATTTGTTTGACCGTATATCCTTCTGCCCACCCTTGCGATATTTAACTACTTAGTTAGTTAAATAATTATTTTGAAGTGTAAAAATACTAACATCGCAGATTTTTTTTTTAAACAATTTTTTATCACTAAATAATATTTTTAATAATTAATAATTACTTAAAATATTATTTAGTGATAAAAAAATGATTTTTTATTAAAAAAAATCTGCGATGTAAGTATTTTTACACTTCAAAATAATTATTTAACTAACTAAGTAGTTAAATATCACAAGGGTGGGCAGAAGGATATACTGCCATACAATTTTGTCTTGGTACATACTCCTTAATTGATATTCATACCATATCAATAAGCTCACTTGCGGAACAACATCGTCACGGAGCGGATCCGGACGCTGGTGTGAATCAAGCTTTATCTGTTGTATTTTGAATTAATAAATAAAGATGGCGTTCTTTTCAATTCCAGAGGCGACCTGCTGAGGTGGGACGGCTGGGGCTACAAGGACTCCGGCTTTATCCATCTCGTTAATGACCGAGCCAGGTTCACGGGGGGCAGGTTAGACCCCGGACACTCCATGTTCCCTAGACGTTGAATGACCCTATTACCAGTTTTCACTTACCCAACACTAGCGAGACCTCGAGCATTCCATGTCCATTAAGCATTGTGTTACCCTAAAGCCAGTTCAATCCCACTTAGCCTAGTGAGGCTCCGGACATTCTATGTCCATAAAGCATTGTGTTTCCTTAAAGCCAGTTCAATCCCCCCCCTCTAGTGAGACCCTGGGCTTTCCGGGTCACAAATAAATATGTGACTCTAAAGCATTTGCACCTAATAACGAGATTTAACTTTTTCTTGAATAAGAAAGCGGTTGAGGGTTTTTCTAAGATGGTACAGAGAACGAAAAATAAATATTTACTGGGCAATTTCATTTTTCAAATAGTACAGATCTACAAACTTACCAAGCACGGTTAAAGTCATTTCAAGTAACGTTAAGATTCTGAATGGTGATCTTTCACCAGGGCGATTCTAGTCAGTTCAATCCGACCCCCCCAAGTGAGACCCCGGGTTTTCCGTGTCACAAATAAATATGCAACTCTAAAGCATTTGCTCCTAATAACGAGCGTAACTTTGATTTAATATGAGCGCGGTTCGGGGGTTTTCTACGAGGAACTGAGAACAAAAAGTAAAACTGAAAAATCCCACCCGCTTTAAGTACACCCTATTTACTAGGGAAGTTTATTTTTCAAAGCCCGTGCAGACTGTCAAAAGAGGAAGGAATGACCTGTTTTAAAACCATTTATTTTGTTTGTATCCACAATATAATAATAAATAATAATAGAGACGCTCCTGTCTGCACAGATAAGAGTGCAGTTCTGTGTATACTTGTACGGTACCTTCGACCGCCATAATATGAATATTTGCCCAGTCTGGTGGTGGTGCCAGCTGGCAGAAGCCTGGCGCTATTGCATGAAGTGACCGAATAAAGAAATATTAAAATAAAAACGAATATCGCCACTCTCTATGGTGGACCATCATGAATATAATTATTTTTTGCATGGGCTTTACGAGGGTTAATCGCTCACAAAAGAATAGGACCAGTAAATTCACGAACTAAGTCTCAATTACCTCCAGTAGTGACTGGGATAGGTCTATTACTGGTATTGACATCAGATCCATAAAGACACGTGTTTCCCTTTAGGTACCCCGTCTGCAGCAGCGACCTTCCATACTTTGAAGACTACGTGGAAAAGAGGTTTGGAGTGGACACAAAGAATTTCCGGCACGGACCCGCCGAGGACCTCCCTGCAGATTACAAATACCCGCCCTCCAAGCTCTCCGCCCACCAGCTGCAGGAGCTGGAGGCTCTGCGAGTCAGGACGTCTACCGACGGAGCGGACAGGCTGTTCCACGCGCACGGGCAGGCCCTGCATGAAATAATTAACGTAAGGAAGAACACCATCGAGAGGTTCCCGGATATTGTCGTCTGGCCCAACGGACACGGCAAAGTGGTGGACCTAGTGGAGCTGGCAGACAGGCTGGACGTTGTCGTGATTCCCTTCGGCGGCGGCACGACGGTGTCCGGCTCCATAGAGTGTCCGCCGCACGAAGACAGGCCGATCGTCTCCTTGGACATGTCCGACATGAACAGAATCATGTGGATTGACCGCGAGAGCTTGGTCGTGTGCTGCGAGGCCGGGATCATAGGACAAGACTTGGAGAGGGAACTGCAGAAGGAAGGGTACACGACGGGACACGAACCTGACTCGATAGAGTTCTCGACTCTCGGCGGCTGGGTGGCCACGAGGGCGAGTGGAATGAAGAAGAACGCGTATGGAAATATCGAAGACATTTTAGTCCACGTGAGGATGGTGTCTCCGAGAGGAGTGCTCGAGAACGGCTGCAGAGTCCCGCGGATGTCCTGCGGCCCAGACTTCAACAACATAGTGCTAGGCTCTGAGGGGTGTTTGGGCGTTATAACGGAGGTCGCCATCAAAATCAGACCTGTTCCCGCATATACGCGATACGGGTCCCTCGTGTTCCCGGACCTGGAGAGCGGCGTGCGGTGCTTACGGGAGATGGCCCGCCAGCGCCTGCAGCCGGCGAGTGTCCGCCTCATGGACAACGAGCAGTACCAGCTGGGCATGTCCTTGCGCGCGGGCTGCTCCCGGGCCGGGCTCGTCCTGCAGGGCTTGCAGAAGCTTTATATTACGAAGATTAAAGGATTTGACGCCAACAACATGTGTTTAGCGACCTTGCTGTATCTAGGTGACAAGGAAGGCGTCGTATCTCATGAAAATAAATTGAATAAGATCGCTTTACACTTTGGAGCTGTGCCAGCAGGAGAGAAAAATGGACAACGCGGCTATCAGATGACGTATATAATAGCTTACATCAGGGTAAGTAACAGATAATCACCACACGTTAGCTTTTATTTTCATTTTTGACAAAATATATAGATTCTCTGGCTAGAGCAGAATAATCTTTATTTATTTATTTATTTATTTATTTATTTATTTATTTATTTATAAATTAACGGACTAAAGTCCAATTACAAAAATACATTTAAAACACGAAATATAAAAAAAAAGAGCAGAGAAGAAATAGCATATAAATTGAGATAAACGAAGCGATGACAAAAATAAGGCAAAATAAATAAATAAATCTTGCGACACTTTTGTCGTTTTCTGTTACCTATCGCAAGTTGCAATTGACTCATTGAGTAGAAACGAAAGACAGATCGGCTGGTTGGTTGATTGCAGGACGTGGCGCTCACCTACGAAATCCTCGGAGAGACCGTGGAGACGTCGGTGCCGTGGGACCGCGCGCTGCGCGTGGTGCGGCGCGTGAAGGAGACTCATCGCAGGGGAGTGCGAGCGGCTCCGCGTGAATCACTTCTCCACCATGTGCAGGGTGGCGCAGACCTACGATTCCGGCTGCTGCATTTACTTCTACTTCATCTTCAACTCCCGCGGCCTCGAGAATCCACTGAAGATCGTCCATCACCTGGAGACCAGCGCCAGAGATGAGATCGTCGCCCTCGGAGGTAAACTTGTTTAGGCGTATTGCGCTTTCTGCTTCTTTAGCCAACATTTTAGACAACTTGCAATGTTCATCGCCGGGAAAATGTCACACTACATCACACTTACTGCTACATACATAATATCTCAGAGCAATAATACACAGGAGGGAGCGCTTCTGTACTATCTGCAGTCAGTTTTGATGAGCTTTGCCGGACTCGGCTAGACCTGGGCTTGGCTAGGACAAGGGCCAGGGTATTTATACATCCATTCATAGCGCTTGTCGACATAATGTTTTTGTTTATTTGTATAACCACTTTTTCACAGTATTTTTATAAAGAAAAATATAGCATATAACTTAAAAAACCGTTGAGTTATGTCCAGTTTAGTCGCATATTAAAACGTGTGGGCGGAGTCTCCGGAGACGCGAGAGACGGAGGACATTGTTACATACCTAAAAGCGGTGTGATATTTTGCGAACATTTTTTTGTCTCTTTCTCTCTTATGGTCTACAACGTAAAAACCCGGAGAAAGTGATTTATCCCAAGTTTGTATAGGTTGTGTAAAAATAATTAACTCTCTCTCCATATATTGTTACTCCAAGCATAATATCGTAATGCGTATTAATTCAGTTCAGCCGCTTGCGGCGCTAAGAAAAAGGTTGTTGGTGAATTTTGGCCGATAACAAAATCTTCCCTGATTTCTTTCGATTCGGCCAAAAATCCCTTTCTCCCTACAGCTTGGGAGAAATCCCTAGCATCGGCAACGCTGCCACTGACTACGGGTTACATGTTTGATGCTGCTAGCCTAACGGATTGACAATTTAAACCCGTCGCTCTTTTTGTAAAGCTTCCAGAGTCGCTGGCACTGTTCTACCATAGGTTTATTTTCCCCATTCCCCGCCCGAGTCCGATTATTGGGTGGCGTTGTGTTGTTGAAAGGGTGTGTTGCTGTTGCAGGGTCCTTGTCCCACCACCACGGGGTCGGTAAGCTGCGCAAGAAGTGGTACGAGCAGGCGGTCTCCGCCACGGGCAAACACATCTTGAGGGCCATCAAGGAAGAAGTCGACCCCAAGAACATATTCGGATCCTTCAACTTGACAGACACTCCACCGAAACAGTCTAAATTATAATATCGCGTGCTGCATGTAACAATACGTCGCCTTTGTGTATTATTGAAGCTCCTCGCGGATAAAGCACTGCGGTAATTCATTTTGGGGCATCGAGTCGTGTTGCGCTTCTTCTACCTTTAAGCAATGTTTCGAGACAGCCTTGTGGAGTCCATCGTCAGGGCGGACTATCATGGCGGGGCTTGGCCCTGATGAAGGACACTGCAAGGCCGTCCGAAGTGTTGGCTAGAGGAGGAAGAAGGACAGCACGGCTTATCACCTCAAAAATCAATCGTCATATTTTTTATTTAAGTGGGATTTTACATCAAATGTATACAATACAGTTATGTTGAAATCATGTTATATAGTACGTGGTACATTGAGTGAAAAAACAAAAAAGTACACTCTTCTTGAAAAAATAAATTAGCAAATTAAATATATATACGGCCTCCTCGGTCGAGTGGTAAGACGGTCGACTACGAGTCCAAAGGTCGCGGGTTCAAACCCGGCGTGCGCCAATAACTTTTAATTAATTAATACGTGTCATAACACATTTAATTCATTTAAAAATAATAAAAAGTATATTTGCGGCAGGTTCCAGAGTGGTAGATACTCTAAGTATCGCTCTGGTGAAACACCACCATTCAAAATCGGAACGTTTCTTGAAATGGCTTTAGCCGTGTTTGGTGACCAGATCTGAATAGCCAGGTACTTCCCAACCTTCCTCTTCCCCATCTCCAATCTCACTGGCTCTAGACGGTAGGGAGCAGTTGAGACTCTTGTGCGGTACGTCAAATATGGACATATATATATAAAAATGTAAAACAATGTTTTAAAAAATAAAAATACAGATAGATGTTTAGAAGAGAAAAAAATAATATATCCATAATAAATTCACTATGGTGTGGTTAACTCGTATATTATAGTAAAGTATTTATGAAGAGTTCGTTTTATTACTAATACTGAATCTCCAAATATGTGAACATTCCCAAATTTAATGTTTCTAAGACTCAATCATGTCTGATTACGACTAAAGGGGATGGTAATGACAAGTTAGTCTCCTTCAACGGAGGCAATCTTTCCGACAAGCCTTCCATTGACATGCTCGGTGTAACCTTGAGCGACCAGCTGAGGCACGGGGGCTCCATCGAAGCCAGAGTAATGTTAGCCTCTCAGAAGCTGGGCGTGCTGTACAGGGCCCGCAGATACTTCAAATAGTACACAACTGCTGACCTTGTGCAAATCCCAAGTTCGTCCTACTGTTGAATTTGGCAGCCACCTCTGGCCAGGAGCCCCTAAATACCTGAAAAAACCCTTGACTCTGTGCAGAAACGGGCGGTCTATTATGTAATAACGTATGTACGTCAGGTGGGAATGCTGTCCTTGTTCTACCGATATTTCAATGGAAGATGCTTCGAGAACCTTGCGTCATTGATCCCTTCGACACCGGTGCATAGTCGGGAAACTCGCCAAACGCGCACCCAACATTTGTACACAGTTGTCTTTCGATACATGAGATACGATAGCTCGGCTGTGGAGCGATTTGCCGGCCTCTGTGTTTCCTCCCTCCTTCAACATGGGTCTCTTCTAGACCCAGGTTCACTCCTTTCTTTTCTCAAAAAAACTCCCCCCACAGCATCCCCAAAGATGACATTTTTATTTATTTTTTATACATGAATACCGCACAATTCTCAACTGCTCCCAACCGCCTAGAGCCAGTGAGACTATGGCATCCCTAAATAGGGTATGCTGTGAGGCTGAATGTAGTGAGGAGGAGAAGGAGATTGGGAAGAGGAAGGTTGAGAAGTACCTGGCTATTCATATCTGGTCACCAAACACAGATATAAAACCAAGCAATTTTAAATGTTTTTTATTATTTCATTTACGAGCAGATAAAATGTTAACTTTAGATTATTTAGAGAGTATTGATAAATTACATGACTTGACTTGATTTCCTCATGACTTTATTAAAAAAATAAAGTGCATCCTTTGGATTCATTATGATAGTTTTAAAAGAAAAAAATGCCAAGTAATTGAAACTGGTTGGTACCTGCAGCGCCAATAGCTGTCTAGTGAGTGCGAGGGAGAATGCGATGTCACACGTATCCTGGCACTGACGAGCGAGACGTGAGAACTTGGAGAAACAATGTATGGAGAGAGAGCTAATTATTTTTACCCAACCTATACAAACTGTACTGTCACAACGATCTTGGGCTCCTGGATCACCGCGGGACTCCGCCCACATTTTTTAATATGCCACTAAACTTGACACAATTAAACGGTTTTTAGGTTAGATGCTATATTTTTGTTGATAACAATACTGTGAAAACTTGGTTTTACGAATAAACAAAAACATTATGTCCACATGTGCTATGAACGGATGTATAAATACCTAAGCCCTAGTCCTAACCACGCCCAGGTCTGCCGAGTCAGGTAAAAATCATCAAAAACTGACTACACTGCCTTGGGTAGGTATCACTTTATCTACTCTAAGCGTGAGAATCACTGAAAACAATAATAGCCTCAGAGCAATAATATACCAGGAGGGAGCGCTAGTGTAGTCAAGATTATTGATTTTCACCTGACTGGGGTGTGGCTAAGGCTAGGGTATTAAATTTATACATCCATTGTCCATATCAACACAATGTTTTTGTTTATTTGTAAGCTGTTTATTTGTTGTTTTAATAAACAAAAAATGTAGGATATAACCTTAGAGTATACTAGAGGTAGCCCAAGCCAAGGCAGTGAAGTCAGTTTTGGACTTGTTTTTGATGATTTTAACATGACTCGGCGCAAATGGGCGTGGCTAAGACTAAGGCTACGGTATTTATATATCCATTCATATCACATATCGACATAATGTTTTTGTGTATTCGTATAGCCACTTTTTCACAGTATTTTTATCAACAAAAATATAGCATCTAACCTAAAAAACCGTTTAGTTGTGTCAAGTTTAGTGGCAAAATAAAAAATGTGGGCGGAGTCCCGCCGTTAACCAGCGAAGATAGCCAGCTTCTTCCGGTTCAAATCTCATTGGAAAGATCCATTGTTGGTGTTGCATATTTAACCGGTAGTATCTTCCATTTTACAACAACAAAGTTATGGACATTGTTGTGCTTGATTGAATTAGATAACTTCATAGAGTGGATTTTATTTCTGGAGGTGTGTAATATTACGCATAAAATATTGATTACCATTTTTTAATCACTATGTAAAACTGTCGTACCTTGAAACAGATTTGAATTTCCCGCACTTAGAGGTGTGCAGTTTAAAAGTGTTCCCACTAGATGGCAACAGCAATGCGGTAGAAAATCTACCGAAGTTTATAAAATCCCCGAGGAACCTGTTATTTCTTGACGCTGCTCCATTGTACCTGACGAAGCGGTTCCGGTTCTTTTTTATCTGAATTTCTTTGGCAGTCCTCTCTTCTATAAAACCATGACAGTGTTTTTCAGTCAGGTGAGCGGCGAGGAACCGGTTCCAATTATATTTGGCCACGTATTGATTTTAATCGCCAATCTACTGAATTTTTCAACTCTTATCTACCGATTAACATTTCCGTGGCATGAGATCACTGTGTTTTTCAGTTGATAAATCATCGCTTTGCTGAACAGTAATCGTTTTTTTTCAAGTAAAAATATAAAAGTTTTTTTTCGGTACTCATTGAATCTACTCAAGTAAGTAATAATCTGTTGTTTTAATTTATATATCATATAATTTGAATGTTTTACTATTAACTACATATTTTTGGGTTCTTAAACCCAACTTAAAATTTGGAATTTTAAATTTATCCAAAACTGGCAGGCAGGGCCGGTTTCACGACATCTCGCGCCCTGGGCAAGTACCCGTATTGTTCTTTTCGTATGCCTATAGCAGCACCTCCCTTTAGATTTACCTGTGAAAGTAGTATCTCTATAAACGTTATCCGCTTGAAGTAACAATATATGGAGGGATAGCTAATTTGTTTTACCCAACCCATCCGAAATTGTAATAAATCACTTTTTCCGAGTTTTTACATCGTACACCATGAGAGAGAAAGAGACAACAAATTTCTTGGACCGCTTCTATATACTGTCGCAATGATCTTAAGCTGGCTATCTTCGCTGGTTAACGGCGGGACTCCGCCCACAGTTTTTATTATGCCACTAAACTTGACACAACTAAACGGTTTTTTAGGTTAGATGCTATATTTTTGTTGATAAAAATACTGTGAAAAAGTGGCTATACGAATACACAAAAACATTATGTCGATATGTGATATGAATGGATGTATAAATACCGTAGCATTAGTCTTAGCCACGCCCAGGTGCGCCGAATCACGTTAAAATCATCAAAAACAAGTCCAAAACTGACTTCACTGCCTTGGCTTGGGCTACCTCTAGTATACTCTAAGGTTATCCGCAATCAAAAATATCGTCATCGACGATAAAATCCATATCGATGTTTCGTGCTAGGGCCCCCGATATTTTACATGCGCTTATTACAAACGACACGTCCAAAACATAATGATAAATAAATACAAAGTTAAATAATGATAAATGTTACAAAGATGTTGAGTTACCCTCCAGCGTGCCGTGGGCGCCAACAGTCACCGAGCATTTATCATTTTTTTTCAGCAGGTTTTATCCTTTAAAACTTGTTGTTCACATATTTAAACTAACCAAAATCGCTTGCCAACAAAATAATCAATCCATAGAGATATTTCGCAATGCTTTGTTCGGTTCAAGTCGAGTAATAAATATTTGAAATTTGCTTACGTCAGTACGCTAAAAAAAATTCCGAGTGACATTAATGTTTGTATTTACAGGAAAACTTCTTGCAATTTTATTTTTATTTGTTCAGCTACACAAAATACAAGAAAACAACAACAAGAATCTTCACATTTTAATCAAACTTTTGTAAATGACACGAGGGAGAAAAAACCAACTCTCCGAATATAAGCAGCTATTTCAGAAAAACTATGATACTTATACCATTAACATACAATTTGAAAAAAAAACATAAACACATTATCTGAGGAGATACCAATGATACTTTTGAGCAGGCGGCTCGTAATCTCGACCATCAATTGCCTTAACTTATACTTTTGCCAGAAAACCATTTGAAAAGAAAGATAAGAGTGGAGTGGCTTAGTAAATTATATAATTATCTGCGAAAAGCAGCATAAGCGATGTAGGCAGATAGGGGGTATTAATACTATCAGATAATATAAGACCTAAATCTATAGTGAATATTAAGCCAAATGTTTCGCAAAAATCATGTGAATAGTTTTTTTTTACTATTGTTTGAAAAAATTTTTTTTTAACACACTTTTCTGAGTGTGTGCACAATTGTATAAATTAGATATGACACTGATGGCCGGTTTACACGAAGACAGTGGTAACTTAACGAATGTCCTAACAAAATACTAAGTGCACAGTGCACTGCTTGTTTATACGCGAGAAATCATTAAAAAGTTTAGTTACCACTTACAATTATTGTCTTCATGTAAACTGGCCAAATAATGTTTCTTTTAAAACGGTCATTTAATTACCACTGACTACACAGCGATAAGTGGAAACTAAACGACTGAGTTCGGTTCGAGTCTCGGTCACAACCCAATCCTTAATAATCTTTTGTTTTCATATTCTTTATCTTTTCAATAATCAAAACAATTTATTTTTACAGATGGATTTTATTTCTCTGAGTTTTATAAATAAAGATCAGCTAAAATTTTCAGTGGAAAATGAAGCAAATGAATCTAAGACAATACTTGGAGAAGCGTACCGGATGAAGTGTTTGTGGAAAAGTGATGAACATAGTAGTTCATATATTGAAAAGGTGGTCATTAAAAATGGTAATATTTATTACCAGTTTCAAAACGAGCCTGGTATCATTCATAAAATGAATAAACAAGGTGAAGAAATATCAGCCACAGAATTTTATGCATCATGCCACCTTTATTCCACAACAATTTTCTACCCGCAGCTCCAAAACTTAACGCTGGGGGAAACGGTCATCACAACTGATCAACCGTACAGAAGCTTCATGGTAGCTGAACATTTTACCCAGAAGATTTATTTTATTGCGAGCAATTCATTTTTTAAAAGTGGCTCCTTATATGCAGCTGACATTGGCCCTTTATATGCTGCTGATATTGGTAAGGTACCTAAAGAAGTCGTTGCAGAGAAGGTGGAAACAGGCTACACAAACTACACTGCTTTGACGGTTGATCAATTAACTGGAGATATAATATTGGCCTCTTACGAAGGGGTATTCAAACTTCAATCTTTGCAAAGAATACCTTACTTGTCAACGATGATGGCATCCGCAGGAGTTACCCGTTCAAAAGAAAATTGATAAACAGAAAAAAATATCTACAATTGTAATAATAGCCAAAAAACTAACGTTTCACAAACCAACAAATAACTAAATAGAATAATTCAGCAGAATTGAGGTTCACTCTAGTGCCTCATCTAGTTTCGTAAGATTGCAAAATATGTTTATAAGTGAGGGCGATTTTGCCCCAAACTCTACTCTGTAGAGCAGAGGATCCTGTATTGTTTGGCCCACGGACACCCTAAACGACCGATTGGATGTTGGCGGAGCACCAGTTCCATCCCAAAGACTCATAGGAAGACTGGTTTTTCAAGTATTCCTCTACTTCGTCACTCAATTACACATTTCGCGGTCCTGGGAAACCGTCGCGGAATCCTAGGCGACCCCAACCTCGGGGTTCCGCAGAACCCGTGTTGGGAGCCACCGCTGTAGAGGAGAGTGATAAGCCAAGTCCATATAGCTTTCATCAACAAACAATATTATATTTAACTATTTCTATCATTTTAAAGTAAAAGATTGTCTCTTTAAAGTTATACTAGATACTAAAATGTTTTTTTATATTACCATTTCTTATTTGATTAAAAGTAAAAATGAAGAATGTTTGTTTTGTTATTTATCCCTTCTTTGGTTCGGCCCAATATGTTGTAATATCAGATACACCGACAGATGTGAACCAGATTCACTAACATCTACTCTCCAGCGGTGATGCTCAATCGCACTCGAGCTGCTTGACATTTCAGTAGAACTTCACAAAGAAGACTAATTCACCGTAAGCCGGATGCACCCCTGCGTGCCTCTGGTAAGTATTCCTTCGTCACCTTTTCAAGGATTAGCATGGGGCGGTATTTCACGCACAAACGACTCCTACCTAGTGTATGAAATCAATTGCGACTATAATAGTAAATCCGGGCCTTTCCATTAATTTTCAGCTATTTATTGACTTATTTCGAGAACGGCTAGTGTTTCCGCTGTGGAATTTCTGGATAAAGCTAATGGATGACATTCAACATAAAAAATCAATTAAATAAAACAGATTATTAAATATCAGCACTTGAGCAAGTAAATACATAGTAATGAATACGGCGCAAGGGCATTAAATTCTCCCAACTGTCTGGAACTAGTGGGACTAGCATCCCCGAATGAGCATGTTGTGAGGATGAAGGTAGTGGGAAAGGAAAGGAGATGGGGAAAATGGAGGTTCGGAAGTACCTGGCTATTCAAATCTTCATTTCAAGCAATGTCTCCTTCAACGGAACTAATCTTCCCAACAAACCTTCCATTGAAATGCTTGGTGTAACCTTAAGTGACCAGTTAAGGCACCGGGGCTCCATCGAAGCCAGAGTAAAGTTAGCCTCTCAGATGTTGGGCGTGCTGTACAGGGCCCGCAGATACTTCAATAGTACACAGCTGCTGACCTTGTACAAATCCCAAGTATGCCCCACTGTTGAATTTGGCAGCCACCTCTGGTCTGGAGCCCCTAAATACCTGAAAAAACCCTTGTCTCTGTGGAACGTACTGCAAATGTACAATATATTACATATACAATATACACATTCCTTTAAAACACACTCAAAATCCACACCCTAGAAAACAGAAGGAAAATGGCCGACTTAACTTTTAACAATTATTATTATTTTATTTTTGCTATTCATTTCTCAAAACTTTTTACTTTTTACTGTATTATTTCATGTACATACGAGTACATCCTTTTTAAACTGTATTATTTTCTGTACTCATGCACTTATGTTAAATTATTATGTAAAAGCCCATCGGGGCGTTAATAAATAAATAAATATATTATATTAATTAAATGTGAAATAACATTAACTTTTAGATTGTCGTATTCCCAACTTCCGTCGAACCTTGCCGACAGTTACTTGTGTTTTACTAAAAGATGTTTTTGCCAATCATGCTATCTTCTCAGATAATGTGTTTGTGTATTTTTTTCAAATTGTATGTTAATGGTATAGGTGGTTTTTTGGAATAGCTTTTATTTTTATATGAATACCGCACAAGAGTCTCAACTGCTCCCAACCGTCTAGAGCCAGTGAGACTATGGCATCCCCAAACAGGGTATGTTGTGAGGCTGATGGTAGTGGGAAGGGGAAGGAGATTCGGAAGAGGAAGGTTGGGAAATACCTGGCTATTCAGATCTGGTCACCAAACACGGCTAAAGCCACTTCAAGCAACGTTTCGATTCTGAATGGTGGTCTTTCACCAGGGCGATACTAATAGTATCTACCACTCTGGAACGTGCCGCAAATATACTTTTTTATTATTTTTACATGAATTAAATGTGTTAAGACACATATTCATTAAATAAAAGTTATTGGCGCACGCCGGGATTGAACCCGCGACCTTTGGATTCGTAGTCGAGCGTCTTACCACACGACCATGGAGGCCGTCAAAGCTGCTTATATTCGGAGAGTTGGTTTTTTCTCCCTCGTGTCACTAAAAAAATTTTAATTAATAAATGTGAAGATTTTTTTATCGTTTTATTGAATTCGTGGTTTAAATAATGAAAAAATAAAATTGCATGAGGTTTTACTGTATATACAAAAAGTAATGTCACTTTGAAAATAGTTTTTTTTCAGCCATACTGACGTAAGCAAACTTCAAATATTTACTACTCGACTCGAACCGAACTTAGCGCAAAGCAAAATATTATATCTCTATGGACTGATTGTTTTGCTGACAGGCGATTGCGGTTCATTTAAATGTGCAAACAGCAGGTTTTAAAGGATAAAAACTCCTGAAAAGATAATGATGAATGCCCAGTGCCTATAGGCACCGCCAGCACACCACGAGTTGATTTAACAAAATTTATTTATCCACCCCGAGGTTTATACCCGCGATCTCCGGAGAGTCTGGGGAATAGAGCGGGATCGCCTAGTAGAACTTCAGTCTGTGCTCGTGGGCCGCCTTCTGGTGGCGGTCGCGGTGGTAGGTCCTGCCGAATTTAACCCCGCAATACTTGCAAGGGTGGCTCTTCTCCTTGGTGTGGGACAGCATGTGGATCTTCAAATTCCTGCAGTCAATCACACTTAGGTTAGTGTATTTCAAACTTTTGCCACATTTGACATTGTCAAATTTCAATGATTAGCGCCATTTTGTTTTTTTGACATTTGACCGGTCCCCGTTAAACGCCGATTGTCGGTCCGTTTCAGCTTTTGAACACATTGTGGTCAGCTGACAAGCGTAACAACACGGCTGTTATGCTTTCCAGCTGAACACGATTTGTTCAAAAGCTTTTAAAACGATTTGTTAAAATGGCGCTAATCTTGAAATGTAACAATGTCAAATGGCGCTAATCTTGAAATGTAACAATGTCAAATGGCGCTAATCTTGAAATGTAACAGTGTCAAATGTGACGAAAGTTTGAAACACACCAACCTCAATATTATTGCGTCTCCATCTCTCGCGCAACGAAGAGTGAATCATATAATATGCAAACGGACAAGACAGTGACAAGAAGGACGTAGAGCGCCAGAGAAGAGCACTGGACGTGCGAGCCGACATGCGAGCCAGGAGATTCAATAGGTGCAGTGCTCCGGTAGAGACAGCTATTCCAGACGTATTGCATAAGCCTGTACACTTGCAAACTCTCCGAGTGCGGTACAACCACGCGTACAGGGCGCTTTTCGGTCGTCCTTGGCGATGCAGCGTCTCATAGATGTGTGCAGAGGGAAGGGTGCACGGGTTCGCTGCTTTGATGCGCCACAGAGTGGCCGGAACGGGTCAGCACTACCGGAAATCCGAGGTGTTATCGCATTCATTGCGGTAAGGTCGGCAGGGATCATATTTGTAAGTCTGTCAGCAACAAACGCTCTTTCCCCGTGTGCACCTTGCCAGCATTACAACAATAACAGCACACGTGTAATATGAGATGTTTACCCCTTGCTGGTGCATTCCGTGGGGCACAGAGCACAGGGCAGGCACGCGGGGGCCGAGTGGCGCTGTTGGTGGGCGCGCAACACGCCCCGCGTGAAGAAGGCTCGGGGGCACTGCCGACATGCAAACACTCTCTCCCCCGTGTGTGACCTGCCGGGCATTACAACAATGACAACACATAAGTGTGCTAGTAACGAACTATTCCTTAATATTGAAAAATGTCAAACGATAACTTTCGCCCAAATTAAAAATCTTTGTAGCGTAATGTAGTTACAATTAGTTATGTTATTATAGAAGATTTGAAGAAAGAATATAGTACATGGCATTATTATATCATTACAACAAAAATAAATGATAATAACAATAGTAGCGTTGGGAAAAACTTCAATGTTTTGTGAATGCTTCACGAATTGTTAGTTCTTTAAAATGAATCCTTCGCAGTGAACACTTCAATTGAAGTCGAACTCGCAAAAAAGAGATTAAAATTTATCCGGTTATTTGTTCAGTTCTTTTTGGAACCGGTTCCTCACCGAAAAAAAGCGTGCTAGTCGGTAGAGATTTGAAATGGAAAAGAACTGGTACCGGTTCCTTGCCAAAATAAAAAGTACTTGTCGGTAGGGATTTGAAAACGAAAAGAACTGGAACTGGTTCCTCGCCAAAAAGCAAATACTAGTCGGTAGAGATTTGAAAGTGAATAGAACTGGAACCGGTTCCTCGCCAAAATAAAATCACGTTCCTTTATTTCTTCCTTTTACGAAGTACTTTGAAGTCGGACTGCAATTGAAGTACTTGTTGTGAAGTACTTCTTTAAAGGCTTTGAAGTTCACCTTCGCAACTGTACTGCTGCAAATTGAAGTACTTCTTTGTAATCTAACTTCCGTTGAAGTATTTGTTCAATGAAATGAAGTTAATGAAATTAATGAAGGCTAAAATGAACTACTAACTTCAATTGAAGTATTTGTTCAATGAAAGATGAATGAAGTAGGAACTGTTGCCAAAAGAAGTAGTTCTTTGAAAGCGGTCACAAAGCTAATTCTATCCATTTATTGTACTCCTTTATTTAACTAAAATGTATTTTATGTAAAAGCCTTTAAGGCGTTGATAAAATAAAAAAATAAAATAAGATTTGGTGGCCGCCTATGTAAATGGGGCATTGCTATTAAGCTCGAGTGTGTAACAAAAAGATCTTGAAAGTACGAACCTCAAGTGCTCCTTGAGCGAGAAGAGGTCAAAGAAAGCCTTGCAGCAGAAATGGCAGATGTGAGGCTTGATTTTCTCGTGGACCTTTCTCCTGCAAACAATCCACGACTTCTTTAAGTGGGCGCACACCAGGCGAGAGCCCCGCTGCCCCCGGGTGCAGGTGGCAGGTGGTAGGGAAGGTGGGACTTGGAACCAACAACTTTCCGCTGAATCATTTATTGGGCTGATTCTGCCTCGTGTAGTTTTATAGAAACCTACTGGGTGAAGTAAACAATTAACAATTCATTTTTGCTTTTGATAGATTCAGAAGGCATTCAAAATCAACTAATGTGGTAATGCCTTTCCTTTGTTTTTACATTAACTTCACACAGGAGTATGTCATCTTTGGATGGAGATGCTGTGTGGAGGGTCGTTTTGAAGAAAGGAAGATGTGAACCTGAGTCTTGAAGAGACCTATATTGTAGGAGAGAGGAAACACAGAGGCTGGCGAATCATTCTACAGCCGAGTTGTTGAACAGAAATTCTCATGTATCGAATGTCAACCGTGTACTAAAGTGGGGCGCGCGTTTGGCAAGTTTTCCCGCAGTGCACCGGTGCTGAAGGGATCAATGTCGTAAGTTCTTCGGAGCATCTTCCATTGAAATACCGGTAGAACAAGGACAGTATTCCCACCTGACGTCTGCGCTCCATAGATTGCAATCCGTTTGTTAAGATAGGAGAATCTATCTAACGGACCGCCCGTTTCTGCACAGAGTCAAGGGTTTTTTCAGGTATTCAGGGGCTCCTGGCCAGAGGTGGCTGCCAAATTTAACAGTGGGGCGTACTAAAGGAAGAATAGAAGGGCAGCATTTCATACTAGATATATTGTTTACTTGGTGCTATGAACTACGTCAAGTGGAAACATTGTATGTACCAGGGGTGTTAGTTGAAGTTTGCCAGTTTTGTCAATAAAGAAAACGCTTAATTCTCAAGGGAATCTCAAATTTTTTTTATTCAAAGTATTGACCATCGGATTTTATACATTTTGCCCATCTTTGAGGTAAATCATGGATAACATTCCAAAAGAAAAAATTCTCTTTCGCGGCAAACCATTCGACGAGCCATTTTTCGACTTTTTCAAAATTGGCGAAGCGCTGCTCTGCGAGTGAGTGTCCCATCGATGCGAAAAGGTGATAATCAGACGGGGCAAGGTCTGGAGAGTACGGCGGGTGTGATAATATTTCCCAATTCAATGCTTTGAGAGTGTTCTTCACTACGAGCATGTTCACCATAAGTTTCTACCAGCAACCGATGAGCTTCAACTGCTTTTTTCTTTTGATGAAATAAGAAAAGCAACGAATGCCGCAAATGCGATTTACTTGGAACGAAACTCGACATATTCACTGAGGTAAACAACTGTGACACTATTATTTTGGCAGAATGTAACTTGTGTATTTTTTAAGGTTAATGTCCATAGAAAAATATGACATAGATGCCAAATCATAGAAATGTATACATATCTCTAGCGACATCTATGAGTAAAACGGCAAACTTCAACTAATACCCCTGGTATACCTAGTGTGCAAATATGAACAAAATGAAATGACACTAGTTGCGGCGTGCTGATGATGCTGACCTGTGCTGCGTGCTCAGGGTGCTGGTGCGAAACAGCTTTCCACAGACGCTGCACGGGAAGCTCTTCTCCTGCGAGTGCACGGAGCCGTGGTTGGTCAGCTGAGACCGAATGAGGAAGGCCTTGCCGCACACTCCGCAGCCGAACATCTTGGGCCGCGACGAGTGCACCATGTTTCGGTGGCTATTCCCATTCTTCACGTCTAAACAGGTTATAGTCATCCTCATCATAATGGCACAGGCAACGTTGCAAACAGATTTACATTCTCGATTACCAGACACTGAAGCTACTGTACTGCTCAGTGGGGCATTGGCAAATATTTCTCTTCACAGTTAAGCTGGTATGGTCCTGCAGCTGATAGCTCAGTCAATCTCTTTTACAATAGTAAGAGCATATGCCTAGCTTTCTGTTATATATAGCCTCGAGAACAAACACCATTGGGTGAGAACACTCACGACAGTCGGAGGCATTTATAAACATTTTATAGTAGCTTCGTTGATAAAAAAACAAGTGGAGTGTACATGAAACTCGATAAAAGGACCCATCTGGTCAGGAAAGTGGTAGGTGCTCTCGACTGTTACATTTGTCATTAATTTTATTAAATTTCAAAAATGTACCTTGGATAAATATTGCATTGATTAGTCTTCATCTAGTTTAAATTGGTAAATAATAAATACAATTGTATTAATGAATGGAATAGAATTCATGCCTTTTAGGTCAGGCCCGGCCCTGAGCCAAACGGCGCTTGCGCAGGTAAAAGTTTAGTCGCCCCTTGTTAAATTTGAGTATAAAACGAGAGGCGCAAATTTCCATTCCGCGCCGTTAGGTCGGGAAGTTTGGTTGAAAGTTGTGGAAGTTTGGTTCATTTTTAGGCGCGTAAAAAAGCACCGTAATTAGGTACTATCAGCGCCTTAGAAATTTGCCGCCTGGAGCGGACTGCTCCAATTGTGCGTCCCATTTCAGATATCTCTTGAATATCTATTTTAAAGAAATATAAACATTCCCAGGTTACAAATAAAGAAAGAAGGACGAACATTCGCAGTTTATGAATAACTTGACAACATTTGAATTTCTCATACACCATCATTCTAGTGGGAAAATGTTGCTTGTGCAATGATGGAAGACTTAGCTAGCAAAGGATTGAACCCGCAACGCCCGGGTGAGAATCCGATGCGTTTGTCCATTCAGCTCCTGACCGGTCAACAGATTTCAGCATCAATGTAATTATTATTTACAAATTATAATATGAAAATAGCACTTCCGCTCATGACACAAGCTGCCGTGAGCACCAAAGCTATACAGAAGAGACAGGAGAGGAGAGAGAAAGGAAAGCAGTAAGACGCTTACGTTTATGGCACAAGCTGCAGTAGTAAGGGTCCCTGGGCGGGGGCCTCTTTGCAACGGCGGCAGTAGACTCTGTAAAGCATTCATGTTACATGTAGTGTCTCAGTATCTCCGCCGGAATATTACATAACTTTATATAGCTATAATTGAAGTTAGCGTGACCAATAATGAAGTTTAAAAAAATTAGTTACTAAATTAAATAAAGTTGTTGAAAATTTTTGGTGTAATTTTAGCCGCCTTGTTAGGTTTGTCCCCGTGCTATGACGGGCGAAATTGAACAGGTTGGAAATTCTTAGGTCCTGTCTATATTTAACAATAGTTTCGCAGGCACATAATTTAATACAGTTTAACTACTCTGATAAAATATTACGTTGTTAACAACAACTTTATAGTGATTTTAATAATACCAAATGTTTAACTTTATTATTTCTAATTTTAAAACTGTTAATTCGTGGTGGAACTCCATTTTAATGATTTCAATAATACTTATAACTATATATGCTCCTTTGGAAATATTCTTTACAGATTTGAATATATTTAAGTTCCACTTAATTTAATTTACGCTGGTCGGGGAATCGTAAAACTAATCACTGGGTCAACATGTTTAAAAAAGGCCAGAGAACGGCCTGCATGGTCGAGTGGTAAGACGCTCAACGACGTATCCAGAGGTCGCGGTTTCGAACCCGGCGTGCGCAAATAAATCAAATTTAATTAACATGTGTCATAACACATTTAATTAATATAAAATAAAGTATATTTGCAGCACTTTCCAGAGTGGTAGATACTCTGAGCATTGGCCTGGTGAAAGACCAACATTCAGAATTGAAACGTTGCTTGAAATGGCTTTAGTCATGTTTGATGACCAGATCTGAATAGCCAGGTACTTTTCAACCTTCCCCTCCTCACTACCTTCAGCCTCACAACATACCCCTATTGGGGATGCCATAGTCTCACTGGCTCTAGACGGTTGGGAACAGTTGAGACTCTTGTACGGTATTCACGTAAAAAGAGAAAATAAATACCATATGTCTAACATACTTTTTATTTTCTTGTCTACTTCAAAATCTGTAGTCTTTGTTGAGGAGATAAAGGCCAGAGGCAAGTTATCACGCTCAGATCCTGAAGATACAGAGCCTTCTTCATGGTTTGTATTGTCATCCAATAATACTTCATCTTCTATGTTGGTAGTGCTGCCCAAAACCTCAACAGATATGACTTCTATGTTTTGTAGTCCCTCCGTTTGAAATTGTCCTTTGAAGAAATGATCCCGCAGGATCTTCTCGGAACAATCGGCCTCGAGCTTCAGACGATAAGCGGCAGACAGGTCGGACAGGCAGATCTCGCAGATCTTGTCCGGGAGGCGGTCGCCTTCCTTGCCCTGAGGAAAATTTCACAATGTCTCGGATATGAAGCCTGTTATCTGTAGATTAGGATTAAATCGACAATGAACATTTAAAAGAAGATTCCCTTTAATTAGAATGAAAGAAACATCACAAACATCTCTTAGAACAAGAGGTTGCGGGTTCGCACCAAAGTGTGGGTTATAATTTTGTGATATTAATTATTCAAACAATATGAAATAGAAAAGGACACGGGAAAAGAAAAAAGATTAGGTTGCGACCGAGACTCGAACTCGGAACCTTCCTTCTATCTAGGAGGACTTACTAACTAACTATACCACTTCACCACTGTTACTTTCTGCCATTTTTATCAATCTAAAATAAATATAAATTTCTTGAAAATATGTTTTTTTTAAACCTGTTTTTTTCGTTATTGGCATCCAATTTTATATTTGTAAGCGAAGTTTTATGTTA
This sequence comes from Drusus annulatus, assembly GCA_022651775.1. NCBI lineage: Eukaryota > Metazoa > Arthropoda > Insecta > Trichoptera > Limnephilidae > Drusus > Drusus annulatus. The sequence continues at coordinate 317,398 of JAGWCC010000400.1, read as the reverse complement.
TTAAATTGGGTTACATATTGTATTTTCGAGCTGGTAGAGAATTGGCCTCAGATAACAAGAATGTACCCAAAAATGGTGTGCATTCACAACAACATCACATTGTAAGATTTTAAATATTTCAGAGGTTATAATCGGAATAGGTATTGCGCTTATACGCACCGTAAATGACAACACAGACTTCATCATTTCATAGCAGGTCGTCTTGGCAAACTTTAAACATTTATTAAGTTTGGATGCAAATATGCATCGAACCGCCATGTTCTTCAGACATATCCGACAAGTGGATTCGACGTTGATATCCATTTTTAAATTCAATCCGTATCTGGTTATTTTTTAATCGCGAACACAATATACGGTGATTGGTGTAAGGACGCCATAACAGCAACAGTGACAGGACATTTTTGTTCTAATTTTCATTCAGAGTACTATTACTATAAAAGTAATCTTGTTCTAAAGCAGAGGATTTCATGTGACAGGACATGACAGCGGACAGTTGTTTATATTATGCGTTCTGTTGTCTATGGATTACTATAGACAATTACGATAGAAAACTGAACTAGTGATGGGCATACTCGAAATATTTGATTCGAGCCTCAGATAGATGACGCCATTGACTTGAATGTTAAAAAAAGTCATTAGACTGCAAATAAAAAAAAAACGCTGGTTAAAACCACAACCACTTTTTTGACAACTTCTGGATTCGTAGTCGAGCGTCTTACCACTCGACTACGCAGGCCGTCATAATGTTGTTGACGACATCCGTGGCCGAGAGGTTAATATCCTCCGTTACGAATCCGGGGGTGGCATTATTTTAATATATATTTGAGTTATTTTAGCTAATAATTTAAATAAAATAATACAGGGTATATTTCCAGCACATTCCGGAGTGGTAGATATTCTTAGTGTCACCTTAGTGAAAGACCAACATTCAGAACTGAAAAGTTGCTTGAAGTGGCTTTAGCCGTGTTTAGCAACCAGATCTTAATAGTTAGGTGGGTCACGTCTTGTGCGTTATTGAAATAAGGGCAAGAAACCTGAGAGATAAAGAAAACATATCTGTAAAAATTTAGAGAAAATTGAATTTAAAGTAACAACAAAAATGAAAGAAACTGACTTGAGATGAATGAATATTAATTAAGCACAACTAGTTTTGTGTACTGGAACTGTGCTATTAAGATTGATGGGGCTAATATTTCTCAGTTGTGCTTCGATGGTGGAATCTGAACTCTGATGGGATATTTGAAGAGTTGTTTATCCTTTCCCATTTCTGACTCTCTAGTTCTCAAAGGATCGCACAGCCTCAGCCAAATTGAAAGCAGTCTAGCGTTGTGACCGCTTCGCAGGAACTCCTTCAAAGAACGACTTCTTTTTATGGCAGTCCCAACTTCATTCATTTTTCATTGAACAAATGCTTCAATTGAAGTTGGTTAAGTTGGTAATTCCCCTTGCCCGATGTATGGCATCTATTTCGAATTTCAATGTTAGCCTTTCATTCGTTCGAACGATTGAAGTATCGCATCATCTAAAATTCAATTGTTCTTTTACTTCTTTACTTCGATTGTAGTTCGTAGTATGAATGAATGAATGAAACAATGAAGTATATTTTTAGTTATCCGTTCCCTCGCACGTACACGTGACAGTTGCTTTTGATTTCTTCGCTTGTTTTGACATATGACACTAGTTTTTACGAGTGTTTTTTTGGCGATTTTGAATTGTGAACGAATTATTTTGTTGAACGTTTTACCTATACCTTTCAATCATTACCTTAAATTATGGCTGGCCGTTCAACGAGAAAGAAAAGTGAAATATGGGCTTATTTTAAAGAAGTTGGAGTTTACCAGGCCAAATGCAACTTTTGTTCTAAAGTTATATCCATAATGGGAGGCAATGCCTGTAATATGAATCGTCATTTGCGCAATATTCACCCTATTGCTAACCAAACTGTCAAACTGTGTACAGTGAGAAATATTCAAATTGTACCCCAAGCCCTGAAAAACGTTCACATCGCTCTTACAGAAACTGGAAATTTCGCAATTACTACATTTGCTTTTTGTAAGTTCTCTGTAAGGCTATGCACACTTATTGTACATCATTCCTTTTAAGGCATGATACCGCAAACAATTCAAACATATGGGCAGCTGTCATCTAGAAACAATAGACAAGAAACTAGTAATAGACAATTCATCAACACACACATAGAAAAAAGAAAGAAGTAGTTTCTACACGGTATAATTTTTGCTGTATAATAATGGAGGAGTGGGTTATGTGGTTGGGAGAGCTGTCCCGAATAAAACTATTAAGAAAAAAACGTCACTATTATCTGGTACATTTATCGCTAGCAACCCCCCCCCGACGAGGAATTCTGCGATTGATCTGTTACTTCGATTGAACTGTTCACCGTGAAGCTTTTCCCATCGCTAGAAAGCACTGCAGTGCCTTCGAAGACCAAACATTATGACGCAGGCGTTATTGTACTGCACTCAAAGTCTCTCCATGCTACTCTTCTTGAAATCGGTCCAGAGCAGATTAAGACTGTTTTCGTAACAGAAAAGTATGTATGAGATGATGTATGAATGTGAATGAAGCAAGGAAACTGATCAAAACTACATATTCAACTCATTAGAAAGTGTCGCTTAAGTCCTTTTGCCTTTCCAGCGACGATATTTCTTCTGTTGTACCGACTCTTGACATGACCTAACTCGAGTTTTGGTTCCCTCGATCATGCCGCGTCTTCCTCGGGTATCCCCGACTGCTTTTTCCATCCATTTAAAAATATATGTTGATTATTTATTAGGTTAATCACAAAAATAACAAGATAAAAGCTTTGTTTGATTAAAAAATTATTATTTACAATAATAATAACAAATAATAAATGGATAACTTTTATAGCGCCGTTTTTGTGGAAAAATCACCTCAAGGGCGTAATAATTTAAATGAATGTGGACAGCCAGGAATACTGCTCTATCCATTCCTGAAGAGCTAGGCATTCGAAATGGGCTGTCAACTGTCTGCCCGCAACGTATCATAAGATCCTTGGAACACGCCGCTCGCCAAACGGAGAACTTGAACCTGGAGAAACTCGCAGTCACCGGCATGGACAAGAGGAAGGCAGGAGAAGCGGAGGAAGATCCTCGATGTGGTGGATTGATCAAGTATCACGGGCGTCAGCACCAGGTCACAATCCTCGGCAGCGAGGCAACGATTCAAGAAGAAGAATTAGAAGTGGCTTTGCTTTCATGGGCAGTCCTCTGGTGTCGGTTGCGATGGTCGGAGCGGCCAAACTTCACCCCGCAATACTTGCAAGGGAAGGTTTTCTCCTTGGTGTGGGTCAGCATATGACTCCGTAAGTTCCTGAAAAATGACAGTTTGATTGATGGTCTTTTATTTTTTAAATGCCCCGACCGCCCAGAGCCAGTACAACTGTGGCATTTACAAATACGCGTACGCTAAGAGGCTGAAGGGAGTTGGAGGGGAAGGAGATAGGGGAGAGGAAGGTTGGAAAACAAATAGGCTAAAGCCTTTTCAAGCAACGTTTTGATTCTGAATGGTAGTCTTTTGACAGGGCGATAATAAGAGTGTATGCCACCACGGAAAATGCTGTAAATTGTGAACTGTAAATAATATCCTTTGTGAGGATGTGCGTACGACCGTACAAGTGTTAAATTTTCAAATTTTAAAAAGAATATTTTAATATCCCACCTACCTAATAAAGTACCTACCTGAAATGTATTTCAGCAGACATTATTTTATATTTGAAATGGGTGGATCAAAGCTACTAATATTTTTTCTTGTTCAAGGAATGCGTATATATATATATATATATATATATATATATATATATATATATATATATATATATACATATAGGAGTATGTAACTATCACACAACTCCTATGGTTTCCCATAGTTTTTCCATACTCCCACGGATAAACGGCATGATGATTAGTTAGTTAGTATTGTATGTTATTTATCGGTTTGTCACTATTACGGCAGTTTCATCATACAAGGCTGCGTTAAATATACCTTCGGAGCAGTGGCGGCTCGTGACTTTTTAGTGTGCTAGAGTGGTAAGATTAAACAAAAAAACGTCATCATTGATGTTTTTGTAGTCGAAAACATTTTTTTTTTTCGAAATTTCAACTTTTTATGAAGATTTTTCAAAATCCGTGCAGTGCACCACCACAACTGAAAAATTCTGAAAATATTCATACAAAAAATAAAATCTTCAAAAGAAATAAAAATCATTTTCGGCTACAACACTAACAATGTTGTATTTTTCAATCTTAGCACTCTAGCACACTAAAAACTCACGAGCCGCCACTGCTTCGGAGTAAAGTTGAATAAAAGAGGGGATAAATACAGCCTTGTCTTACACCACGGATTTGTTTGCGGAGTTGGTTATCTCATCTTCTTCCCCTTGTCTTATTCGGGTCGGGGACCCATCGCTTCGACAGGGTGCCTCCGGGTGTCCCTATCCTTGGCCACTTCAGCGACCTCCGTCCATTGAAGGCCCGGCCTCGCGGCCCTCTGAACACCCGCCAGTAATTTATGCAGATTGGTTATCTTATTACGGTTATAATAAAGAGTGCATTACCCTTTATTGATAAAAGTCTTGTGGCAGAGGGTGCAGGGGACATCTTTGAGGCCGGCGTGGCGCCTCTCGTGCATGCGCAGGCCCGAGCCGCTGTAGAAGCCCTTGCAGCACTCCTTGCACTGGTAGCTGCGCTCATCCGTGTGGGTCCTGCCAACCAAACTTCCAGCGTCAGTCAGGGGGCCAGTTGCGAGGGCAACGAGGGGACCTTTTGTCTACTGCAACCCACTGTCTCCAGTGTGCAGATTTTACAACGTCGTTGAATTTGACAATGTGGAGATATGAAATGATGACAAAATGTATTTTTATCCACTCATAAAGAAACAAAATCTGTATAAAATATATTACTCCCGACTCTGTTCACAAAATGAAAATGTTCGACCATAAAATGACATTTTATCAAGTTCTTGATAAAGATTTACACTGAAAACCCAAGTACAGTGTTATACATCACTTTCTCATGTTTTTTATTTGATAAAAAAGAATCATAATTAGGGCACGCAGTGTAAAAATAATTATAGATATGAAATACATTTTATTAACACTCCCGTTCCAAATAATTCCTGTTCTAATATAATCCGAACGAGAGTTTTGTGCGATATCTGGTATAAAAATTACTGAAATACATATTATGAATATACTTCTCCCCAAGTATTACCAAAAACGAATTACCTAAAATTATGTCATGAAAACGCTTTAATAAGCGAGATCAAATGGGGTATCTATGTCGCCCCCTTTCGAATCGTAAGTTTAATTTTTACTATCAGGTACGGGAAGGTCAATAGGAGCTTTATAAGAAAGGAATTTTACAAACTAATGAAAATTGATCAACCCAAAATAATAAAATGCAAAAGGCGCTTACATAGCTTTTTGTTACCTTAAATGCTCTTTCATTTTAGTTGAAGAGAAGAACGCCTTGGGGCAGTACTGACAGACGTACGATTTCTCTTTGTCGTGGACACTTCTCCTGGAAACAAAGAAATACCAAACGAAACTTCTGAATGGCGGAATGGTGGAACGTGGTATTTATTTGTTTTTATAGTAATGGACCATTGTCCAATTGCAAAAAATACATAACACGAAATGAGAAAAAAAGAGCAACAGAGAAAGAACAGCACATATATAATATTTGAATGAAGCAATGACAAAAATATACATTTGATAGAACATTCAAGTCGAAGCCTGAACAAGGTTTTGGTAGAGTCAATGACGTTAGACTTAATAAATTGTATTCTTCGAAGATTATTATCGTAAAGAATGACAAAAATCAGTCTGATACATAATTAGTAGAGTGATGATTGAGGAACAGCAATTCATTGTTTCTGAGTCTACGGCAAGGAATTTTGAACTGGATGAGTTGCTTAACTGTTAGTGGTTAGATGTATTGTTTAACATACTTTATATAAAATGTTATTATCCATTGTATGTATGCACCTCGTTCCAGATTGGAAGATACTTTCAGCAGTGGCGGCTCGTGACTTTTTAGTGTGCTAGAGTGCTAAGATTGAAAAATACGACGTTATTGATGTTTTTGTAGCCGAAAATGATTTTTATTTTTTTGAAAAAAAAAATTTTTTGTATGAAGTTTTTCAGGATTTTTCAGTTTTGGTGGTGCACTGCACGGTTTTCTGAAAAATCTTCATACAAAAAATTGAAATTTCGAAAAAAAATAAAAATCGTTTTCGGCTACAATAACATCAATAATGACGTTTTTTTCAATCTCAGCACTTTAGAACACTAAAAAGCCACGAGCTGCCACTGACTTTCAGTATCCCCATTTTGGAACATGAACAATCAGAATCAAGTAGTTTGGCTTTGGCTATGTTTAGTGACCAGATCGCCGGCCACGTACTTCCTTTCCTTCAGCCTCACGACATGCGGATGTACATAACATAGTCGCACCTAACCTAAGACAAGGTAGCACCTGTGGTAGTTGCTGTCCGCCTTGGTGCGGAAGGGCTTGGCGCATACGGGGCAGGGGAAGGCACGCTCCTTGGTGTGCACCGTGACGTGGTTGTTGAGCCGCGACTGCGTGAAGAAGCGCATGTCGCACATCACGCACTGGAAGTCCTTGGGCCGCGCCGAGTGCATGAAGCTCACGTGTCCCTCGCCGTGCTTGAAATCTGGAATCGCACCAACTTTGCTACAGTTTCAACAATTTTAGAGATATTTCAGAACACCAAAACTTTTTTCAAATGGGGCAAAGTCACCCCAACACATTAATGCCGGGGAACTTGTTAAATACATTGTTTACAACGAACTTAATTAATCTAATATTTTTCATGAGTAAGCTACCTACAAACACACTGGGAGAATAGAGATTCTGAGTAAGAAATCGGCGATGCAAAATATTAGCAAAACATCACTGAGAAAACCACCATTTAATTTCATTCAACCGAGTGGCGCGGATAGTTTTTGACATTAATTGATAAAGAGATATAGCTGGTTTGCCTCGCTAAACTTTCACAAAATGTCAGTGCATCTTTGACTTTGATTTATCGCCTTCAGTAATGTGTTAAGGGGCAAAGGAAAGTACTTAAATAACTAACTAACCATCATGCCGTTTCCCCGCAGGGGTAGGCAGAGAGGACGGACCGCCATACAACTCTGTCTTGGCACACACTCCTTGCTTCATTTACATTCATACATCGTCTCATACATACTCTTCTGTTATTCTGACTCTTCACATGACCCGATTCAAGTATTTGATTTACTTGAACGTGCCATGTCTTTCTCGGGCGTCCTCGACTTCTTCTTCCATTCGTATATTCTTTTCACACTCCTTTCTTCGTTCATTCGCTCTGCATGCCCAAACCATCTAAGCGTCCCTTTCTTGATCCTATTCATTACGCTCACATCAGCCTTGCATTCTTTCCGGATATCCACATTTTTAATACAGTCATACATGGTTTTACCGCACATACGTCTCAAAGACCTTATTTCCACAGCATTCAATCTACTTTAAGTTACATAATTCAGTCTACTTTAAGTTACATAATTACGTTTCTTGCAAATCTGGCAGTAATAGAGCTGGCCGAGGTGCTCCGTGGCACGGTGTCTCCGCCGACCCGAGGAGTCGTTAAAGACGCGCGGGCACTCTGCGCACGGGAAGGCCTTCCTCGCGCCGGAGTGTGTGCGCCGGTGTGTGGCCATGTTCCGCACCAGCTTGCCGCACTGCTCGCACACTTCCTTCAGCGCGCAACTCTTCATTTCCACTCCCGCTCCCCCGCCACTTGCTCTTTCAACTGAAACCTCGTTTAAATTAGCCAAATCCAATCCGATTATCTGAGAGCTGTGCGGCAATGTTATTCGGACAAATCGGTGATAGATCAGCATTTTAAGAAACTGGCCATATCTTTGGATTTGAGTCTTAATCTCTACTTCGCTACATATGTGTGCGAATATACCGTACCCTCAGCGCATATATATGTGCGTTCATTTTCATAGAAAATATTTGAATGTCACACAAAGTGCCCATACAATCGTTATCTTATAAATACTAGGAAAGCAGAAGTTTATTTATTTGACAAGATCTCATAAAAACAGTTGTTCACCAAATACATTTAGAGATGAATGATATAAAAATATTGTAGATACATGCATAGTGTAAAAAAAGAAATTAAACATTTATGTACATCTCACATATAGACAAGGTATTATATATCCAAAGGAGTTATATAAGTACAAACTGAAGTAGTGTGACGCACTATATATTATATAATAATGCAAATAAGGTTAGCAATGAAAAACAAAAAAACATAAGATATAAGAGAGGTTCATTCTTATACACATATTATGAGATAATCGTTGAATTGGCAAGTGTAAAAAGGTGTGTAAAAAAATATATTTATTTTATTTAAGATTATGTAGATCGTTATGTACCTAACGGTCACTTTTGTACGTATATCGAGAGATAGGGACAGAACTCTATATATGTGCATCTAAATATATCTAAGGTAGATACAGCTTCATTGAATAGTTCCATCACTTTATATATTGGCGTGTTTTTGTATGAGGAAGTTCTGACTTTCGGTGTGTAAAACTTCACATGATGTAAAAGTGTCTATGTCAGATTTTTATACTCCATCAGTCGTTTGATATACTTATCAGAGAGTATACTAAAGTATCCTTTACTTTAATACTATATATTAAATAAAACAATGTCACACCCCCAAGTTTTTGCTTCCTTCGAAAAAATTAATACTATAATTGCATATGTTAGCCCCTCGAGAAAAGTACAATTGTGGCCTGTCTAATGTGAATGTCACAATGCTGCCATTTCAGGATATTTTTACAGTTCATAGTTTGTTTTTACTTTAAACAACAATAAATATTATAAACAGTCCAAATAGGATGTTAACTAATAGTATAATACATTTGACCGGTTATTAGTGGATAAATGCATTAGATTCCCACTCAGGCTTCGAAGATTCAATCCTTTCTTATCTAAGTTCTCCATCAATGCACAAGCGAAATTTTCCACTTATAATGATGGTGGTGAGAGGAATTTAAATTGTGTCTGGGTATTCGTAACCTGAGAATGTCTTTCTTAAAAAAAAATGAATATAGGAACCTTTTGCAGCTAATAAGATTTGTGGTACAATTTTCTCTGTACAACAGTTATTCTCATCTTTCACCTCCAGGAGTGGGGATGTTTTGTCTGTTTCGAAGATCACCAGAGGAAGATTGTCCTCATCGTCAGCGTTATTATCATCATCAGGCCACACACCTTCATCCCCCCTCTCCGGTGGGCTCACCCCTACTTCCTTGATGTCTTGGGGGGGGATAACATCCAAAGTGAATGAAAAATCATTCCCTTCTTCATTAATGCTCCCCTGGATTTCTTCCTTAATATCCGTCTTGATTTCTTGCTTAAATCCTGGTGATTCGTCGGCCGGTTTCTTGCAAAGATGGCTAATCAGAGTGTTATGAGAGCTCTCCGCCAATTTCTTCAGTTTGTAAGCCGAGTACAACTTAGAATAACATTTTTGGCACACTTTTTCGGGGAGCCCATCGCCTTGCCTCACCTGTGGAAAATTAAAACACAAAATTACTGGTAGCTACTCATCTCGAAACAGTTACAGAATTTTAATTAGTAATGATCAATACAAAGTTACCAATCTCTAAGATAAGTCATTAATATGTCGATATGTTGATAGCGATAATACGAACCTCCAAAGAAAGCACAGAAGTAATCATTTCTTTAGAAGACACTTTTACAGAATCAAACTTTCTCTTAAATAGAAATACATTCCTGACGGCGCAGTTGCTTAGGCAAATTCGACAAGAAGCAGCACTTATGTACATTTTTGGTATATTCATGTTGTTGATATTTAAGTGTCATTCTGACAGTTCTAGACCATAGATGTAGATTAGATGGCCGAGACTAATGCAGTATTAGCGATGCAACTTCCACTAGTGATGGACGTTGGATTTTGGATCTATCAATATTCATAGAAAATCTACCGAAATTTATAAAATTTCATTTTTCATAACACCATTAATTTGTGTATTTCTACATGATCCATTGTTTTGAATCGGTTTCAAGATGATGTTTTAATCCTGGAAATAAAAAAAATAGTTATAACATAATTATAAGGGATCATCCATTCCGGCAAAGGCGAGTGGCAAATGGCAAGGAACCTTTTCCAGTTATTTTTCACCAGCAACCATCCGGGAAACCCCTTGACAATAATTCATACGAAGTTCGAAAGATAAATTCGAAGCAATTGAAACACCATCATTATAACAATTGTAATGTAACCAGGAACTGTTATTATGATGGATTGTCGGAAGGTTTTATTATTATGTTTCAAAATTTGAACAAAACGGACAAAACGATCCGAGAACGCGGAAAATAATTTTAAAAAATCATCAAAATAGTGCCAAAAAAATGTTGTCTCAATTATTTCATTATTTGTCGGACTCATGTTGGGCTGGTCTAAGACCCGAATCCTTACTTTTAATACGGCGTCATTTTGTATTCGACAAAAGTTTTGAATAGGGAGGAATTAAAAGGATAAAGCTCTTATAAATTACGTACCTACGAATATAACGTATGTAATCGACATTGCATCAGAACACTGCAATAATTCTTTGACCAACTTTAAAAACCGATAAGTTGATTTTAAACAAGTGCAATTTGCGATCGGCTTAGGAAACGGCGCGTTGACAACTAACGTTAACATTGGGTTGGTTTCGCTGCGCGCTACACTTGATTATTTATACAGGTTTCAACGCATGCGTAGAAACGAAAAAAGATTAGGGACCATTAATTATTTCAAATAATATTATTTTTTCCAATAAATGGACAGAGTAATATGGTGATCCGTCCTCTCTGCCTATTAGTTAAATAGAGAAATCAAACATTCAAACTAGGAATTAATATTTAATAATAGAAAATAAGATCTGTACAGCGCCTTTGAGGTGATTTTTTTTTTTACCAAAAACGGCGCTATACAGATCATCCAAATATTATTATTATTTGCAATTGCAATTGAATACGTATTTACATAAAATTATTTTATATTTGTTATGAACTTGTGATGATTGTTGATTAAAGAACTTAAATAAAGTTTTATTTTTTATTGTCTGAAGTTTTTAGAATGTATTATCAACTCACTAAAATTTAAGAATGGTTGATATTTAAGACCAGCGAAGAACCGGTTATTTGGTCTAAAAAGCGCCGGTTCCTCTCCAAATATTATGATTCTAAAGGTAAGGGGGTTTCTAGAGTAATTCTATTGAAAAATAACCGAAACCGGGCTCGTTTCGTCATGACGTTGCAACGAAAAACCACCGGTTACTGCCAAATATTTGCATTTTTTTTACAAAAATTGGAACCGGTTACAGAAATGGCCTATCCTCGAGAAAAAATATCGATGGCTCCAGCGATCGATACGGCACCGGGACCGGAATATCAAACATCTCTATTGGGTTCAATGTTCAACTTTAAACATCATTCCCTTCTCCCTTGTCTCATTCCTAAGTCCTTATCCGGTGATAGTGTTGGTTGTAGCCTTAGAGTAACGTAGAGACCTAACTTTGCGAAATTTTGTCCGCACTTTTTGACCAAGCAATGACCAAAGGGTGTGGCCTAAACTCAGAGTAAAATCACTAACAGGGTTGTCACAAATTAAGTAAATTAGGTATTTTGTTGTGAGTAGGTAGTTGTAAATCATTAAAAATAATGAATGTTGTATATTTTTTTGTTTATTCAAAGATACATTAATCAATAAGATTATTAAAATCTTATTTATAGATAAAAATATAAACGAATTAAATTATTAGTACAGAACATTTTATAATACATCTTATAAAATGAACTTCAGTTCCATCAACAAAATAGTTTACAAACAAAAGTAAAATAAAAAAAATGTACGGTGATAACAGATGTTAAATCATTTTCTTAACCTTGGAGTAAGAATATATGGAGAGAGATCATTTTTTTTTACCTATATAAATTTGCGATAAATCACTTTCTCTGCGTTTTCACGTCGTACACCATGAGAGAGAAAGAGGCACAAAAATTTTCACAAAACATGAAACCGCTTTTAAGTATTGTAGGGATGTTTTCCGTCCCGCGTTATTTTGTAAGGAAATTTCGAATGCAGATAATAATAACAGTGAACTTTGTGATATTTCACGTCAAGTGCGCTTCATACTTAATTAATTAAGCTAATAATTCTAACTAACAAGGAGAAAATAATATATAATATGTATACAAAATTAAAACTATCTAAATGCATATCGTTATCATAAATCATCAGAGAACAGGTTCAGAAATGGGTACAATAGTGCATGTGCACATCAATAGATATAAAAAAACAATTAACTAGAAGCTAAGGGTATAAAAATCCAGATGAAACGTATGAATTCATATTAACATATTTGTTAAATCAAAGAAAAATAAATTAGATTTTTCTCGTCTTTTTTTTCATCCTTTGGAAATCTAAAAATAATTAAATAAATAATAATATTCCAATTTTGGCATAGCCCTGAATCTGAGGACGTAACCGAAATTATAAATATAACTAAGAGATAAACACTATTCTGTCTTTATCTGTTTGCCAACAATTTAGCGTTAGTATCATGAGAAAGAAAGAGACCGGGATATTTTCAGAAGCCGTACAATATGGGGATTCCCCCATGTAATACTAGTTGTTTTGTAGGTTAGAATGTTAAATATTTGAGATCTAACTAAAAAAGACGATTTTTATGGTACATACGTGTGAAAACTGTTTGTTTTTGGTCCTTTTGTACTTCGATTGAAGCAACCAAGTATAGCACATATGGCCATGATGTTTTGCTAGATATCGGACAAAAAATAACTCAAGTTTTTAACTATTTACGCACTTTTGACAGTCCGTTCACTTGACACTCCAAACGTGAATGAAGTTCGTCCAGATCAATTAACCGCGGACATGGTATTCAGCACGCCCCAAATCGTGTATTGGTTTCAACAATTGTTTGTCTCTTTTTCTCATATGCGTATAGAACCGAGCATAAAGAGAGAGCTATATTTTGCGAGTTTGTCAACGATTTGTCACAAATTAGTACGGTCTCTTTATATTGTTACTCTAAGGTTGTAGCGTTGAGAAAAACTTCAATATTTTGTGAATGCTTCACGAATCGCTAGTTCTTCGAAATGAACCCTTCGCACGCAGTGAACACTTCAATTGAAGTCGAACTCACAAGAAAAAGATTTGAATTTATCCGGTTATTTGTTCAGTTCTTTTTGGAGCCGGTAGGAACTGTTGTCAAAAGAAGTAGTTCTTTCAAAGCGGTCACAACGCTAGTTGATTGGCGATGTCTAAATCGGCGAGTAAATCTTTCCAACGTAAATTAATTAAATGTTTGTAATGCGTAAAATATTATGTTCCGAACACTGTCATGACATGATGTTATAACTCCGAATAAAGAAGTTGCATTGCTATGCCCAATGACGTTACAATATATTTGTAACGTCATTGGCTATCTCCTTAACCTCAAATGTTAAATCGGTTCCAGTTCCTCCGAGGTAACACGTTTTGTTGGTTAATTTTCATATAAAGGCGCATTTTACAAAATTGGAACGTGGCTGCATTCGCAAACAAAGCAAGTTATATTGAATGTCTACAATTATTGCAAATAACAGTATAAAGCGAACAGAGTGGTTATGTCAGTGTTTGATCGAGTACCCCAAATTGCGAGTGTCAAATCACACTGCCAGAAATATTGTCGCCGAAAGAAGCCAATTCGCTGCCGAAAAATACCCACAGAGTGCAGTCGTCTGTCTTCACCGAAAATGAAGTGGAAATCTATCAACGAAAAATGAATATCGACGATTCCGATAGGAGCGTCATCCGCAGGACGGTTCTGAAACTACTCTGAATAAATAGAACAGGATAGGATATATTACGGTAGGAGAGTCTGTGGAAAAAAGTCCAAAACAAAATAAAAGTTTTGATAGAAAAGCGGGTCATAGTGTGCAAAAGAATATAATATTTGACAGATATGGCCACTTACCGGTCGCAAGGTCGCAATCAATTCGACATCGAAGTCAGTTGTGGTAATAGACGGCGCTTCATATCACAACGAAGTATGAACCTGGCACCAAACTTAATTTATAGGAGGCAAGACATGATTGGCCGGTTATTCCGTAAAAATATCGCACTTTCCGGAAACTTGTTAGGCCACAATTATACCAGAAAATAAGTTCACCCAAAGAGGGGTTTGAGAAATTCAAAATGACTTCATTTTGGAAGATCGTGAACATTTGGCTTGAACTAGTGGAACAAGATTATAGCAATGACGTTACATATATATAGACACATTGTAGCGCTCTCAAAGTGGCAAGCAATAATCACGCTAGTTGGTGTGATCGGTGTTTAAGCCGATTTAGTACTAAACGGTCACGCGTTGCTTGAGGTCGTTTCAAAAGAGGGTTTGAGAAATTCAAAATTGACTTCATTTTGGAAGATCGTGGACATTTGGCTCTCCAGTCACCGTCTTCCCCTCCTGAATTCAACCCAATAGAAAATATATGGGCAGCTAATAAGGACGTAGGAGCGATGAGAAACTGAAAATGGACAGCGTTTGTGGCGTTAGGAAAAGTTATTGCAAATATCTTCTAATGATTGGACCAAAGTTTGTCGGCAACCTGAACCAGTGGAACAAGATTATAGACGTTATTTTGGATACAGCAATTGAATAAAATACGTTTATTGTAAATTTAGAAAACGGCAGTTCTTTAGGTGGCTCTGATATAAATTCGCTGTCGGAATCAGATAGTGATTTGAGTATTACATAATGATCATTTTTTGATCTTTGCAAATGTATTTTTTTTAAAGCTAACACGCAGTCAGATGTTATATTGCCTATTTCTATATATTTTGTTTTGTTGATGTTCAGTTTTAATTTTGTTTTCAGCCCCACTGTTATATTTTGCAGGAATACGTTTTATTTTATTTACTGTATCTGTGTACTCTTCGCACGAGATGTAGATTAACGTATCATCCGCAAAGAGTTCAATTTTGCAATGTTATGTTTGTAATTACAGTCGAACTTGGTTATAACGATCACGGTAATAGCGAGGTCACGACTACAATGAGCAACTACTTAATGATATGTTAGTTCGACCTTTTTTTCATACAATCGTGTGGGGTTATAACGAGGTCGCTTCACTGATGTGACGTCCAAATAATATTGTCAACTCAATGCGCCCGGGTATGAGAAAAAAAACCCAATTCTCGAACAGTCAAATAATGTCATAAACAAGACAAAGAAAGCAGCCCGTCCGGCACGGCGGCGGATGTTTCGTAAATCACGTTAAGGAGGGTTTATAATCCCTGATAGTTGTCGCTCTAAAAAACATTTCTATCCGGTACTATCGGACACTATGTAAAAATGTAGTTTAAAATCAAAGTCATACGAATAATTTTCTTTGCAATTCTGTTCCCTTTTTACAAATTCGTTTGTACTGTATGTCTAATTTGTATCTGGCTTTCCATATTTCTTAAAAACAATTAATTTAATAATATGCCAGCTTTCATACCCTGGCGTAAATATCGATATTAGTAGGTAGGTACTTTTTTTACTTACCTACGTTTGTAACGAGTGATGGCTATAAGGAGCAAATTTGGTTGGTCCCTTCGCGCTCGTTATAACCAAGTTCGACTGTATATCATTTATGTAAATTATAAATACAATTGGGCCTAATACGGACCCTCGAGGAACTCTCCCGTTGTTTTCTATTGGTTCCGATACTTAGCTATCAACATTTGTTACCTGTTTTCTTTGAATATATTTTAAGAATACCACCTTTCCACGTGTTTGGAAATTTTCCACTTGGTAATGATTCATTTATTTTACTCGATAGATAAGGTTCTATCATTGGAACTCTCTCAACACTTTAATAGTGATTCCATCTGGAGTTTCCTTTGATTTAGTGCTGTGTAAAAATGAAGCTTCATCAATTTATTTAAACACAAGTTCTTCTCGATTAAGCCAAATATCTCTCATGCGGTTGTCTTCCTTCAGTATTGGTATATTTGTTGAAGCAGCGCTGCATGTTACCCTGCGTCTGGTTGTAGAAGTTTAATATCGTATTTCATTCCTTCCTCTTCGGTTTGCAGTTAATCCCTTTATGGTCTTCCATAAAGACTGCACCGAATGCGGCTTACTGAGGTCCACGTCTTCCGAGGGGGAGAGGACCTCGACAGTTTAATAGTTGGCTACACAACGAGGTGCTTGTTTTTCATATCTGAAATATGCAACTGAGTTCGCCACCACTCTTCGTTAGAGTGTCATGGCTGAAGCAGACTTTCGCCTTCAGTTCAAAAGGGTTTCCAGGATGTTATGTGATTTTTCTGAATACTTGATAGATAATTTAATACTTGCATTAAATATTGAGTGTATATAAATTGACCATGTACTTTCTTGTGGAAGTTTTAGGGCGTTAGGGTTGAGATATTTACTGTGATTAAATGAAGTCTATGTTAGATGAGGCTATTTAGAAAAGTAGGGAGTTGATTTCTTTAGAGTAAAAACGCATCTTGATAAGCTTATATTTGACAAAAAACTGCGTTTCATCTTTTAAAGGTATTTTTTAATAGCAGTTGGTCTAGAGACACGGAGTGCAAATGAGCCAATAATTCTGAGCACGCTGAGCTACTGAGGAGTGTGAAGAGCGTATCGAGGAGTTCCACATTGCTGGAGCAGATTGTATAGTTCATTGCATTGCGTGCTTTATCCTTAGAACTCCAGCATTCTCTCAAATTGACCGCCAGCTACGCACTTCAATACCTCATCTTTCTGTTTAGACAGCACGTGTAATGGTCTGTCTACCTTTTGACAGCCCGCGTGTACTGATCTGTCTACCTTTTGACAGCCCGCGTGTACTGATCTGTCTGCCAATTGACAGCCCGCGTGTACTGATCTGTCTACCTTTTGACAGCCCGCGTCTACTGATCTGTCTACCTTTTGACAGCCTGCGTGTACTGATCTGTCTACCTTTTGACAGCCCGCGTCTACTGATCTGTCTACCTTTTGACAGCCCGCGTGTACTGATCTGTCTACCTTTTGACAGCCCGCGTGTACTGATCTGTCTGCCTTCCTTTAGGCGGTCCGCGTCTACTGATCTGTCTGCCTATAGGTGGTCCGGGTGCACCAATCTGTCTGCCTTTAGATGGTCTGCGTGTACTGATCCATCTGCCTTTAGGGCGTCCGCGCGCACTGATCCGTCTGCCTTTAGGCGGTCCACGTGCACTGATCTGTCTGCCTTTTGACGGTCCACATGTACTGATCCGTCTGCCTTTAGGCGGTTCGCGTGCACTGATCTGTCTGCCTTTTGACGGCCCACGTGTACTGATCTGTCTGCCTTCCTTTAGGCGGTCCGCGTCTACTGATCTGTCTGCCTATAGGTGGTCCGGGTGCACCAATCTGTCTGCCTTTAGATGGTCTGCGTGTACTGATCCGTCTGCCTTTAGGCGGTCCACGTGCACTGATCTGTCTGCCTTTTGACGGTCCACATGTACTGATCCGTCTGCCTTTAGGCGGTTCGCGTGCACTGATCTGTCTGCCTTTTGACGGCCCACGTGTGTCTGCCTTTAGACTGATCTGTCTGCCTTTTGACGGTTCACATGTACTGATCTGTCTGCCTTTAGGCGGTCCGAGTGCACTGATCTGTCTACCTTTTGACAGCCCGCGTGTACTGATCTGTCTGCCTTTAGACGGTCCGCGTGTACGGATTGATTTTGATATTTTTATACTTAAAAATATATATGTATACCCATATTATTTCTAATTCAATTAAATTTTTTTTAACATTATTATAATTTTACAGATTAAAATTGCCTTTACACAGCCTGTTCAATACATAATATTATTTGAAGTTTTGCTAAACGTATGCATATTAACAAATGTGTATTTTGCTAATGTCTCATAATAGTAAAATAAGTACAGCTTGACAAAGTCAAATTTGCAGGCAGTCAAAACAGGAACTAATAATTATCCAACAAACTAACACATTCTGCTAATTTAAGATCTTCATTATATATTTTTAATTTACCAAACTTACTGAACCTTCAATTCAATTTCTTTATTAATTTTAATAACAATACAAAATAAAATTTTAAGGCGTTATTAAAGATATGTAGAAAAATATATATGGAGTGTACAAAAAACAGAGTACAATGCATATAATATACTAAAACAAGATTTTATTATATTTCTAATTTTGTAACTGTTAATTCATGGTGGAATTCCATTTTAATGATTAAATAAAAAAAAATTTATAACTTAATTCCACTTTTTTAATTTTTGACTGGACCGGTTTCAGCCTATAACGGCCATCTTCAGACTAGTACAGGTTGTTCTTATTCTATGGTTTATATACTTTTTTTTATTTTTTTAATAATAATTTTTTTAAATTTTGTTCTTATTCTATGGTTTATATACTATTTTATTTTTTATTTTTTTAATAATATATTTTTTTTCTTAAATAGTATATAAACCATAGAATATGAGGAGTCGTAAAGAAAACCCTATCGTTGACAACTTATTCAATAAGATGTCATGGTTAATGGTATCGAAAGGCTTTAGAAAAGTCACTGTATGAGCAATCTACTTGAAAGCCTTTATCTAAAGATTTGGAAACATAATCAGTGAGTACTAGTAGATTTGTTTCGGTTGATCGACCTTTTCTAAACCCATGCTGTTCCGATATTAAGAACGGCTCTACTTGAGACAGCATGTATTTATGGAGTATTGATTCGAAAAGTTTTGCCAGGGCAGATAGTATTGCTATCGGTCTTTCCACAGATGTCTTCGACCCGCTTTTAAAAATAGGACAAATTTTTGACACTTTCCAGGAATCAGGAAATATACCAGTTTCTAGAGAGAGACTGAATATGAAGGTTAGTGGCCGCTTTAAAAATTCAGCACACCCTTTTAGAAAAAATACTGGTATAAAGTCTGGACCATGTGAATGTGTGAAACAATTTACTAATGGAAGATTCTACATCTGATTCGTCTATATGACTTATATCAATGTTTTGGGCTCCCTTCACATTCAACTTGGCAGCAGTATTAGGATTTAGTAATGGAGGCTCATTACTATATACGGATTGGAAATGGGTCGCAAATGCATTGGCTACGTCCGCTCCTCTAACTTCCCGACCACCATGCATCATGATGTCCGTTATACCACCATCCTTGCGTAGTGATTTGACGTAGTTCCAAAATAACTTAGGATCATGTCTGATATCGCGCTCTATAGAATTGACGTACGTTCGAAATGCCACATGAACATTACGCCTAACGACTGTTCTGAGTTTACTGAACATTTCATACTCACATCGATTGCCAGTAGCTTTCCATTTCTTATGGTGAGCATGTTTTACTTCAATATTCGCGATGGTATCCCTAGAGAACCTACCGATTTATCACCAAGACACAGCGGTGTATTTATGATGAAGATTTAGTATGTCTCTTTAACATTACTAATGGCAGATTGGACGTCCTGGATCCAACGACAGATGGCTTGGTACACTGTCCTGCAAAGACTTTTTAAAAGTATTTTTCAATTGATGTTTACTGTTATAACATTTTCCAAATTAAAAATCAGTATATTTTAACATTTTTAATAGATTTTTCATGTGCACTTTTTTGCTCTATTCAAATGTTGTGTTCTGCAAAACACCTGGCCGGGCTTAATAAAGAATTGCTGTATTATAAATATGCTCTACAACTGTTTAGGTTTTATAAATGTATTGTAATAAACCTACTACTCATTACGCCGTAACTACTTTTATTATTCTAATGTTATTATATTATGCAATTTTCATACTCCTTTGTACCAAAAACTATTATATTGTAACTGCATGTAAATAGCCCACAAGGCGTCAATAAATAAATATGAAAAAAAAACTAAACCACCTAGAGTTTTTGTCTTTACCGCAAACACAATACGCTTATCTAAAATAAGTGTTTAACCCCTCGAGTAGTAAGATATTAATGACATTTCAAAATATCGTTTGTTCAGTCGGTAAAACATGTAACTAGCCGATAAATGATTTATGTAATTGTGTTGTATCATCAATAGATGGCGTTGGTAGTCCAAATCCCAACATAATCTGGAAATATTTGAGAAATAATCACTACGCCCCAAATGTGGGGCACACGCTATCTGACCTTGTATTTTATAGCCTCACGGTTGGGGCGGTACGCACGGAGAGGTTAATAGGATTCATTTTTAATGTTTATACATTTAATTATTTTTCCCTGGATCCTCTAATTTCTTTAACTATAGACTCCATAAAGATGGTGTAAATCTCTAAAGGTTTTCACTGATAAAATTGAAAAAAAATGTTTGATATTGTTGTTTTCGTAAGGTCGGTGATGCAGCATTCCTCGAAGGAGTACCTAGGCAGTCACGATTTCCTTCAAGCAGTTGACACCCATTCTGCAAGCTTTGACGCTGGCGATTTCTCGCAAATTTACAATTGTATCCTATCGAGAAGATTGTACGATGCCGGTGATTTATAAAATGCACCCAGAATTTTGTGAGATCAAACTGAGAAACGATTACATGCTACTAAAATATAAAGCTCATAATGAATTCAATATGGTATAAAACATTAAAGTTTGTTCTCGTGCGCAGTTTTGTGATGCTTGTTTCTGCTGTAGGCGCGGCCAAACTTCAGGCCGCAATATTTACACTCGTGGTTCTTCTCTTGGCTGTGGGAGATCATGTGGTTTTCAGTGCTCTGGAAATACCAGAATAATTTCATTGTAGGAATTTATTAATACTTATAATTATATCGAGAGTCAGTGGGACTATGATATTCCCGATTGGGGTAAGTTGCGAGGCTGAAGGGAGAGAGGGGTAGGAGACAGGGAAGAGGAAGGTTGGAAAGTACCTGGGTTATTCAGATCTGGTCACCAAACACGACTAAAGTCATGTTCAAGCTAGGTTTCGATTCTGAATGGTGGTCTTTCACCAAGGCGATACTGAGAGTATTTACCACTCTGGAACGTACCGTACCTATATATAATATTTTATTTATGATATGTGAAATAACACAAATTTATTTGCGCACGCCAAGATTCAAACCCGCAGCTTTGACTAAAAAATTGAGAGTAAGGTAAAGCGAAAAAATGTAGATGTGTTCAGTGCTCACCCCTTGTTGTAGAATCCCTTGCTGCAGAGGTCGCACTGGACATCCTTGATGCCCGAGTGCTTCTTCTCGTGCAGCCGCATGTTGGAGCTGCGTGCAAAGCTCTTGCCGCACTCCTTGCACTTGTAGTTCTTCTCATTGGTGTGGCACCTGTGGAGGGAGACACACACATGCGCATGTTGCATTACGTAGTAGTATAAGAGGTGGGCTTATTGCCAGCTGGAAATTTCTGCCAATCAATCCATTTTCTTAGTGGAAAAAAAAGGATGCAGCATTTTTCATATGGTGCGAATGTCATGATTGGAAACACAAATTAAAACAATAAGTCTTTTTAGTAGGGGAGGTAAATGAACGAAGGTGGGTGGAAATAAAGTAGTATGTTTAAACTTTTTATTTTAGTCTTGGAAATGGCTTTTGATAGAGCATTCCATTCATCAGAGGGCAGCTCGAGCCATCTTGGGATAGATACATAGATAGTGAAAATTAACCTCAAGGCTAACCGCGCGCTAGGCAGCCAGGCTGCCGCAGCCACAAAAAGGAGCAGCCAATTCTTGCAGCCAGTAGCTATAAAATCTCTCTGTTTCAAAAGACATCGTAAAATTTGTCATAGAAACGCCTGGCTGCCGAGCGGCAAGTGCGTTAAGATTGAGGCAGCCACGTAAATTTCGCATACATTCACCAGTCTTATTGGCTGCGCGCAGCCATGGGTGTCTGTGCGATTGGCATGTTTCAACTGGCTACCGCAGCCAATGATTTCTGGCTGCCTAGTGCGTTAGCTTGAATACATTTCAATACAAATCTGAAGATCGCGTTGGTTGCCGCAGCCTGGCTGCCTAGTTTTAAGCGTTGGAGCCTTTATTCCATTTAGGCCTTAGATTTTAACGTAAGCCTTTCAGTTGACATAGTTGGAGGTAATGCTAACATATGAAAGTAGTGTAGGTATTTTTGATTGTGTTTTGACGGGAAACCAGTGTAGTTGTGTGTGAAATATCAAAAAGAGATCTGATACATTTTTTGCAGTCACTCCAATTTTCTCATAAAAATACTGTTTATTATCAGCCTAATCAAGAATAGAAAACAACAAAGATTGTACCAATGTTGATTTGACATTGTTTGTAAGTCCTTCTGATGCTGGAAAGTATTATAAAGTAACGGGACAATGCTTTACCACAAGTGTTTCTTGAGCTCCTGGGAAGAGAAGAACCCCTGGGAGCAATACTGGCAGATGAAATTCCTCTCCTTCTCGTGGACACTTCTCCTGCAAAATCAGATTTTCATAAAACGTCAAGTATTATGTAGTACGAGTTAGAATAATTTCACACTGCAACCGGATTGGAGCCCAAAAGGACGAAAAGATCTTTTCAAAGACACATTTATGTAAACAAATCATTTATTGTATTTTTCCGTTGAGTCCCAGCAGCCTGGAGCCAGTGTGGGCATTTGTGCAACGATTTGGGGAATGTTGTGAGCTGAACAAATCAGAGTGTAAATTAGAGTCACCTGTGTATGTCCCTATTGGACTTGTTACGGAACAGCTTCTGGCATATGGGGCAGGAGTAGGGGCGCTCCTGGGCGTGGCAGGAGATGTGCAGGCGCAGGAGGGTGCGCGTGAGGAAGGCCTTGGGGCACAGGGCGCAGGTGAAGGGGCGCGGTGCGCTCGAGTGCATGAGGCGCAGGTGCTCGCGCCCCCGCTTATAGTCTGCAAGGACAACCATTTCTATATGCGAGTACATGTATGTTATACTGTTCAACCACTTTCCATACTTTTTCTTTGCATGGTGGAGGTAAAAGTGGGATGCTGAGATTAATCAGCCAGTTAACGGCATCAGAAGTCGCTAGATTCAGCACAGATGTGCCTCGGGGAAACTGGAACATTCTTCTACGATGTAATTTGTTAGAAATTCAAAACAGTGCTAAACGTCATTTTGTGGTCATCAAATGCGTCAAATTTTCGACTTGAGTAAAACAAAAGTCAAAGACTACATATAAAGAATATGTTTAAGCTCACGTTTGTTGCATATGTCGCAGAAGAACAGCTGTCCCAGGTGGTGAGTGGCCACGTGCTTCTTGCGGCCGGAGTAGCACGCAAACACCTTGGGGCACTCGGCACAAGGCAGGCGCCGGCCGTGCGAGGTCCGGTGCGTGCGCAAGTGCGTGCGCAGGTCACGCACGAGCTCGCCGCACTGCGCGCACACGGTGGGTTCACACTCCTCTTTCCTGTTACTCGTCTTTCCTGAAAAACGTCAATGTGGTCACGGTGACATGGGAATCGATAATTCCTATGGAACTACAGCCAGTCACCAGAGCTAACGATACTATAGACGAGTGTCATCATATCCAATGAAACTGTAGTGGAGTGCCACTACAGCCAACTATGAATATGGCCAAGTGTTACTAGAACCAACATCACTGTACCAAAACTTGGAGAATTTTATATATTTTCGATTTGACTTGATCTAGAAATCAATGAACAAATAAAATAATCTTACTATTCTGTAAATTAGGGAGGGCGCATTTCTCTTTTGAATAATTAGAGAATTTCAATGGAACATCATCGGCATCGCTGAAGAACCCATCAGACAATCTGGAAACATCATCATCACCAGCCTCCCTTCTCTCCGGGCCGGCGATGGGTGCAGTATTTGGTTCACTTTCCAATTCAGGACTGGCCGAGACATTTTTATTCAGGCGATCCAGACAAACTTCTTCTTTCTTTATATTGTTGATTGTATTTCCTAATTGTATGTCATTTTGGCATATTTTGTCGCTGTCATTGTGATTGCTTTCAGTAAGTATTTTACCGTAAAATCGGCTTTGTAACTCTCTAAGTGATTGTTCGGCAATCCTTTTGAATTTATAGGCAGAAGCGAGTTTTGTGAAGCACTTTTGGCAAATGCTTACGGGTAGTTTGTCTTCTTCGCGAGCCTAAAAAATATAAAAAAATAATATTTGATACACGAAATAATATTATTTTTAATTCAAGTTACGAGGACAATTATAATGCGGGTCTTAAATATTGAAATCATTCGTTTTTGTCAGTATGGAGCATAATACAATCAGAAAAATGCGTACTGGGAACGGGAAGGAGAGAACGGAGGACATCATGTCGAAGCAGGACACTTTTGGTAGGTTTTTGCGATTTGAATGTGGAAAAAATATTGTAAAAGCCGTTATTGCTGAGGCATGTGCGGCAAGTTGATAGCATCTCCATGGTCATGGGGGGAAATATTATGTCAACTACAATAACCGGTTGAAATCGAAAAAGTAAACAACATTTTCTCAATAATATTATTCTCAGTTTGACATTTCAAGTTGACGTTTGAAGTCATAGAAAAAATCAACTGTAAGATGATAAAGTGTTAAATAATATTTATGGATATTAAAAAAAGGTTTTTTTACTGGTTTTTTTTCGGCTTTTCACCCCATAGGAGTTTTAGGACTGGTGAAAATAAGATAAATATACCGTGAACTAAATTAAAAGAGAAATAAAAACTAACGCAGACTCATGCAGAGGTTTTTGTGGACCAGCACTGGTCTATAGATTAACTAACTAACCATCACGCCGTTTCTCCGCAGGGGTAGGCAGAGAGGACGGACCGTTATATAACTCTGTCTTGGCACATACTCCTTGATTCATTTACATTCATACATCGTCTCATACATACTCTTCTGTTATTCTGACTCTTCACATGACCCGATTCAAGTATTTGATTTACTTGATCGTGCCATGTCATTCTCGGGCGTCCTCGGCTTCTTCTTCCATTCACTTTCGCATCATATATTCTTTTCACACTCCTTTCTTCGTTCATTCGCTCTACATGCCCAAACCAGCTAAGCGTCCCTTTCTTGATCCTATTCATTACGCTCACATCAGCCTTGCATTCTTTCCGGATATCCACATTTTTAATACAGTCATACATGGTTTTACCGCACATACGCCTCAAAGATCTCATTTCCACAGCATTCAGTCTACTTTCATCCTTCCTCTGCCAGTTCCATGCTTCACTGCCATACATCAGGGTTGGTATAAGCACTCCATTGTGGACTGGTAGCTTCGCTTCTTTGGACAATTTCTTATTAGCGCCAACATCGTTCAGTCCTCCATTAATGGAGTTTCCTGCATTCACCCTTCTTCCAATATCCTTTCAATAGATTAACCCTTGAAAAACACTTTTCGCACGTGAAAAAGAGTAGAATATATTGAAAAGTTTGAATAGGGATGGGCATAGTGAGAAAATGTGTTTAAGACGAAAATCATCGAGATTGGCCTAATTTTTCACAAAAACGGCTGTATAAAAATGGTCCGAGTGTTATTTTTTCGATTTTCTACATTCATTTATGAAAAATAGCACAAATAAATTAAATAAAATCCATTACTCGTATAAAAAATTAATGTATTTCATGAGACTTAATAATATTATGCTATGCCATACAAGGCACTAAAAATATTGATAAAATAATTAGATCGCACAACTGATTAAAAAAAGGTGATGAAATTATTGATAAATCTCTAAAAAGATGACATAAATAAATACATTTTTTTTATTGCCAAAGTAAAAATTACAACTGAACATAATTAAGGTAAAATAAAAATAAGGTATTTGTGACATTCTGTCCACTGGTGTGATGGTAGGAAAAGTAAGTAACATAGTTCCAATCAATGACGTTACATAAATAGACACGTTGTAGCGCTCTCAAAGTGGCAAGCAAAAAATCACGCTAGTTGGTGTGATCGGTGTTTAAGGCGATTTAGTACTAAACGGTCACGCGTCGCTTGAGGTCGTTTCAAGCAAGTATGGAACGCGGTCCGAACTTCGGATCTGTTTCGTTCATACACATTCTCGTATATTCTATGAATGTCTATCTTTGTCATACATGACCGATATTTGAATGATGAATTTACTGGTAACGTGTGTGTTTTTGCTTGCCACATTTTGAGTTAATATTCTAAGGCTGTAACGTGTCTATATATGTAACGTCATTGGTTCCAATATATATTATTATATACTTAGGTATATATTTTTTTATAGTGAATACCGCACGAGTTCTTACTGTTCCCAACCATCTGAAGCCGTGGAAGTTGTGAGGCCAAAGGTATTGAGGAGGGGAAGATGAAGGTGGGGAAGTACCTGGTTATTCAGATCTGGTCACTAAACATGGCTAGAGCCATTTCAAGCAATGTATTGATTTTGAATGGTGTTCTTTCACCAGGGCGATACTGAGAGTATCTTCCACTTTATATTTATTGAGGGCAGTAATATATTACACATATCAGTTCATCAATGGGATGTTCAGCCGTCAGGTATAAAGGTTAAGTTGTTATGCTTATCAGCTTTGATAAAAAGTCAAAACGGGCCGAAAATCGGTGTTTAACAGGCATCATTCTGAAGTCAAAAAGATAGTGATCATCCATTTGATGTTTGAGACACCCCAATCTAAGATATTTTACACTTGTTTGTCACCAAATGATTAAGTGTGCAATTCACAATTGAGGGAAAAATTACCTTACTTCCGGCACACCAGACACGCCTACAAAGCATTTCTATCGGTTTATCTCTTCAGTGGGCTAATGTATGCTTGGGCCATTTCTAGACATTAATGCACTCTTTAGCCATTTTAATCCTTGATTAAACAGATCTTGATTTTCGACCACTAGAGATTGCCCAGTAAAACAGAATAATTCTTCACAATGCAGTTTTGCGCTACGAGCCAGGTGATGTATAAACGAGCTTTACCGAGGCTAGTAATTTGCCGGGACTCAACCAAAGGGTAGTTTTAGTTGTGTGTATGGGCGTGTACGAGGCCTGTTCAAAAGAAAAGGTGAATTTTGAATTTTCTCGGGCTGTGTACATTCGATTATCGTTTTTTTTTATTGTTGTTATGTTGGTACACATATGTTTATCATTTGTTAGCATTATCAGCCATTTTGGATTAGTGGTTTGTTTTTGACAACTGGAAAGGTTAGTCACGTTTTTGTGCGTTCTTTGATTTTTTACTTTTGAAAAAAATGGATTAAAGAATATGTATTAAATTTTGCGTTAAAAATGGAATAAAGTGCTCCAATGCACTTAAAATTTTGACTGTGGCATTTGGTGAGTCTACTTTGTCTCAAAAAAGTGTTTAAAAGTGGTACAAGCGCTTTACAGAAGGCCGAGAAGATGTTAATGACGATGAGCGTCCTGGAGTTGTGGAAAAACAAATCATGGATTTTATTCTTTGATCCATTTTTTTCAAAAGTAAAAAATCGAAGAACACAAAAACGTGACTAACCTTTCCAGTTGTCAAAAACAAACCACTAATCCAAAAAGGCTGATAATGCTAACACATGATAAACATATGTGTACCAACATAACAAAAAAAAAAAACGATTATCGAATGCACACAGCCCGCGAAAATTCAAAATTCACCTTTTCTTTTAAACAGGCCATGTGCGTACATCGGCGCTTGCGGTACTACTTTCCTTTTGTAGAAACTTGGAAGTTTGTAGTGTTAGTATTACAGATATTTTGCTCGTACTTAAATTTAAAGCTTAACAGTAATATAAAAAAAATATATTTTATGCAATTTATTGTTATTATTTCAAAATTTCATTTGAATTGAATTGCAGTTGAATTTCATGCGATTATTGGCAATCGGCGTGTTGTTCCGTGAATTCGGATTTGTGCGCACTCTTCTCGTGTTTGTTGCGGTGATCAGCGCGCGCAAAGAAAGTGCTGCAAAAACGGCACGCGTGCGAGCGCTCCTTCGTGTGCGTCAGGATGTGGTTCTTCAGGCCTCTGCAATATATAAAACATAACTTACAACCTTTAGAGTCTTGGCCGCCTCCCGGTAACACCTCTACAGGTCTCACCTTATCCCAAATAACAACCTGTATTCTACAATGCCGTGCTGTTTGGTTTCTATTTGTGATGATCCAGATGGATACTGGATATTAAATGATAATCTATTTTTGTTATTAAGTCATTCACTGACACTAGTGTTGTGACCGCTTTGAAAGAACTACTTCTTTTGGCAACAGTTCCTACTTCATTCATTGTTCATTGAACAAATACTTCAAAAGAAGTCGGTAGTTCATTTTAGCGTTCATTAATTTCAATAACTTCATTTCATTGAACAAATACTTCAATTGAAGTTGGTAGTTCCTTTTAGCGTTCATTCATTTCATTAACTTCATTTCGTTGAACAAATACTTCAATTGAAGTTGGTGTTCATGTTAGCTTTCATCAGCACAGCATGACACGGGGTATGGTACTACTAATAACATGTCTCTTGATATCTTCAAAGTAAACCTTGAAGATTTCAAGAGACATGTTAAAAATATCTCTTAATTTACTTTTGTTACTTTCTTGTGTTTTGTAAGTGGACATATACAGTCTGTAATACACAAAAAAAAAAAAATCATTTCATTGAACAAATACTTCAATTGAAGTTGGTAGTTCATTTTAGCGTTTATTCATCTCATAAACTTTATTTTATTGAAAGAACTACTTCAATTTGCAGCAGTATAGTTGCGAAAGTGAACTTTATTTTGGCGAGGAACTGGTTCCAGTTCTTTTCGTTTTTAAATCCCTACCGACTAGTACTTTTTATTTTGGCAAGGAACCGGTTCCAGTTCTTTTCACTTTCTAAACTCTACCAACTTCAATTGAAGTGTTCACTTCGAAGGGTTCAATTTAAAGAACTACGTGAAGCATTCACAAAACATTGAAGTTTTTCCCAAAGCTAGCTGCCACCAGTCCTGATCAGAACCGTTCAGGTTTAGTTACTCTGTCTCAGTCCTCCATTAAAGAAGTTTCCTGCATTCACCCTTCTTTCAAACCTCAGAGCAATAATAGACAGGAGGGAGCGCTTTTGTAGTCAATATTGATGATTTTTGCCTGACTCGGGCGTGGCTAGGACTAGGGCAAGGGTATTTATACATCCATTCATAGCACATGTCGACACAATGTTTTTGTTTGTTTGTATAACCACTTTTTCACAGTATTATTATAAATAAACATAAACCCCCTTACTTATAAACGAGGTGTAAATGTTACGCGTGTTATAAGGTCGGAATAGCGATAAACTTGCTTTAAAACTACGGCTTATCTGTCTAATTTAATGGCTTACGTCCGGTGTAACTAAACCAACGCTATGTCGGCGCGTAAAAATCTAATGAGTAAGACGGATAGAATATAACCTAAAAAACTGTTGAGTTATGTCGTATAACAAAACGTAGTGGGCAGAGTTGCTGAAGACGCGGGAGATGGAAAACGTGCTTACATACCGAATGGGGTGCTATATTATGTGAGAACTTGTCTTGTCTCTTTCTCTCTCACGGTTTACGACGTAAAAACCCGGAGAAAGTGATTTATCGCAAATTTGTATAGGTTGGGTAAAAATATGTAGCTCTCTCTCCATGTACATTCTTGCTCTGAGTTTCAAACAATTAACCTGTAGTGAAAATACGATAACACACAGACCATTCTACCACCATGTTAGACTAGAACACCTCGGTACAGGTTCCTCTAGTGAGGTGTGCATAAATACACAATTAAAGTAATACTCCACCCACACACTAACCTTACACTTCACAGCAATATTTTGTTGTAGGTAAAAATAAATATCTCACGCATTGTTGATGAAGCCTTTGTCGCAAATGATGCAGATGACCTCCTTGACCCCCGAGTGGCGCAGCTCGTGGGTGTTCAGCTGGCACTTGGTGGTGAAGGCCTTCTGGCAGAGCTTGCAGCCAAACAGCTTCTCCTTGGTGTGCGACCTGCAACAAACAAACGTCAACCAACAGGATACCAGTGATAGCCACTTCACAGAACTGTTCTATCCCGTCCCTCGTTCTGACACACTGTTTTAAGAACACGGGAGAGCCACTAAACATAACAACCTTGGAGTAAGAATATATATGGGGAGAGAGCAATTTTTTTTTACCCAACCTATACAAATTTGCGATAAATCACTTTCTCCGGGTTTTTACGTCGTACACCATGAGAGAGAAAGAGACAACAAAATTTTTCGCAAAATATCACACCGCTTTTATGTGTGTAAGCATGTTTTCCGGCTTCCGCGTCTCCAGCGACTCAGCCCACTTTTGTTATGCGACATAACTCACCGGTTTTTGAGGTTATTCCTTTATTGTTGTTGATAACAATACTGTGAAAAAGTTGTTAAATCAATAAACAAAACATCGTGTCGATATGTACTATGAATGCATGTAAAAATAAATCTAAAATGAGCTAAACACACACCACTTTTCACAGGTATTTAAATATTTTTGACAGCATATTAGGGTTATCGAATAATTAAGTATATAAAGACATTGTATTAACTATAAAGTTCTATTATTATTTAAGCAAACGTTATGCTATTCGTTTTGTAAGATATTCTGAATCTATAAATCATTTAATAGTATTTTTGATATCGTATTGTTATTCAAACGCTTTTTGAGGTTATGTCCTATATTTGTCCGTTTGTAAAAAAATGTGTGTCTATGAAAACCCTAGCCCCGCCTGTTCAGAGTAGTCAGGCAAAAGTCATCAAAACTGACCACACTGCCTTGGATAGGTACGTCTCTATGTATATTAATACTATAAGATAACAATAATTGCATCTTTTAGCAATGCTTACAAAGAAGACACCAAAGCAGGTAATGAGGAAAGCATAATGTGGGATTTTTTTTAACCTTAAGTGAACTTTGAAGTTCTGGCTGAAGAAGAATCCTTTTTGGCAGATTTCGCAGCAAAATTTCTTTTCTTTTTCATGAACGTTCCTCCCGAAACAAAATACAATATTAATAACAGTGAGAACCGTAGGAGACAGCGATAATGACAAGAAAGTACATACACAAGCTCAGCTAACCTCCAAAATGTAATTTTAGGTAGCCAGCTCGGGCAAGGGGGGCTAAGTTAGCCCTGCTGAAGCTGGGCGTACTGTACATACCTTCAACGTATCATAGTACATAATTCAATAGTACACAACTTCCCCTATATTAATGAATGGATTGTAATCATTGAAACACAGACGTCAGGTGAGAATGCTGTGAAGAAATGGCATCATTGATCTCTAACCTGTTGCTAACATGTGTACACAGTTGATATTTGCCACATAATAACGGAACATTTAACGACACATTCTGGTGCTAGATAGCTTGTATATTAGCGATGGGAAAAATTTCAATGTTTTGTGAAGCTTCACACACTTCAAGTTCTTTAAAATGAACCCTTCACGGTGAACGCTTCAATTGAAGTCGAACTGAAATCTCAAGATAGAGACGTCAAATCATAAAAGTACTAACAGATTGACAAAAGTTCCTCCACAAAAAAAAGTGCTAGTCGGTAGAGATTTCAAATCGAAAAGTACTAACAAATCGACAAATGTTCTCCCCCAAAAAAAATTGCTAGCAAATCAATAAAAAAAAGGAACTGGGAAAGAACCAGTTCCTCGCCAAATCTTTGTAGTCGACCTTCAATTGAAGTGTGCGCTGCCGCAAAATGAAGTACCTCTTTGTAGTCCAATTTCAGTTGAAGTGTGAACTGCTGTAAAATAAAGTAGTTCTTTGTAGCTTCATCTTTATTGAATCTTCAATTGAAGTATTCACACACTCAACAATGTGTGAAATGTGAACTGCCACAAAATGAAGTAGTTCTTTGTAGCAGTTCGCACAGAGCGGTTACAACGCTATTCTATATGGAATTATTTATCGGCTTCCGTGTTTCCTCTCTCATATAAGGTCTTGTCAAGGATGACATCGGCCCGAGGGAAATAATGAATAGTGATTTGGCTCTGGACATGTCTCACCTGTGGTACTCACTCTCGGCGCGGGAACGGAAGCCCTTGCCGCACACGGGGCAGGGGAAGGCGCGCTCCTGCGTGTGCGCCGTGACGTGGTGGCGCAGCTTGGCCTGCGTCAGGAAGCTTTTGCCACACATGACGCAGGGGAAGCTCCGGGGAACGGCCGAGTGGACCAGCCGCCGGTGCTCGTAGCCGCTCTTGTAGTCTACAGCAGGGCCGGGAGGGAAGCATATGTTAATTTTTCAATTTTGAAAAGTTCACACTCAAAGGAAATTATTTATGGTTTTTTTAATTTTTATTTATTAACTTTTTGTTTCTTACATTATTTTTTTACATTACCTACCTCACTAGGTCCGTAGAAGCTGTTCTGAGGTAAGGGACAGTGAGTACAAGTAGAATAATATAAAATATGTTGATATTTGTTACACAATGTTAGATGATGCAACAGATACTGACCGTAAAACTCTCTTGATACCATATAAGATACATTGACAGTAGGTAAAGTTGCAAGTCAATTTATAATTGAGTATAGATCGCTGGTCGGGAAAAAAACATCACCAATCGAAAAGTCACATTTTATATTCAGAAGAGGCAATGAAAGCTTTTTCTAAAGATTAAATTTCTGTAAGTTGCATACATTAGTATTTGGAGTAAGTGTGACTAACATTAAAAATTGGTGTTCTCCCTACTTACCTAGTAAAGTACCTATCTACAATGTATTTTGGCAGACATTATTCTATATTTGAAATGGGTGGATTAAAGCAACTCGTATAAGGCAGCGAACCCGGTAAATTCATTTATCAAACTTGACGAATGTTCCTCACCCTTGTTGCAGAGTTGGCAGTGGTAAAGCTGTCCGAGATGCACGACGCGGTGGTGTTTGGTACGCGCCGTGTAGGAGGTGAACAGTTTGGGACAGCAGGGGCACGGCAGACGAAGGCGGGGCTTGGCGTGCGCGGCGCGATGGGCGGGCAGGTCGCCTACCACCGCGCCGCAGACCTCGCACACACCGCTGGCGCCCCCCCGTGGGAGACGCTTGCGCAGCGGGGGCTTTAGAGGTGCTAGATTGGTAAAATAGAAATTGATAAAACATTAAGTTCACACAGAAGTTTCTTTGGTGTTATGTCGTAAAGAATTACTGAATGAACCTTAAGAAAAATTAAGCTATGTACTACAAAGCCCTGCACATATGCGTCAGAAGAACTTCTTAAAAAAGTGTAGCAAAACATATTGTACTTGGGTAAGAATGAACTAAATGAACAAATCCATATATGACAAGTTCACGAGTCTATCTGTTTTTAATATAAAGTTAGTCACATATATTTTAGCTTGAATTAAGATTAGTTAGGTTAATTTAGATATCAATAATTGAACCTGCAATATATATATTAATGATTAACACATTAATGTAAGCGTAATGAATAGGATTAAAAAAGGGATGATTGGATGATTTGGGCATGTAGAGCGAATGAACAAAGGAGTGTGAAAAGAATGTATGACGCGAAAGTGAGTGGAAGAAGAAGCAGGGGACGCCTGAGCAAGACATGCCACGATCAAGTGAATCAAATACTCGAGTCAAGCCATGTCAGAATAACAGAAGAGTATGCATGAGAAGATGTATGAATGTGAATGAAGCAAGGAGTGTGTGCCAAGACAGAGTTGTATGGCGGTCCGTCCTCTCTGCCTACACCTGCGAAGAAACGGCGTGATGGTTAGTTAGTTAGTTAATATATTTAAATGAGTACATAAATGAGTGTCAGGTCCTAAAGCCTGGAATGAACTACCACATGATCTAAGAGTAATAAAAGACTCGATAGAGTTCAGAGCCAAACTCAAAACCCATTTTTTCAGAAAATTATATCCATAATCAAGATGTAACACGCCCAATAGAATTTCTGTTCAAACCAAGAAAACTTTTCAGACTCTCATTCCTTAAATTCATTAGAAGATTATCACCATTATCTGTTCCTCACTACGAAAAATTAAAAAATACCTCCGATATACTTTATTTTAAATTTGCTCTCATGACCTAAAAATGAAAAAAAAAATATATATATATGTAAGAATCAGCTAAATTTTAAGTTATTATGATATATGATATGGTGATTGTGTCCTGCCAGAAGTGACCTGCCAGGTAAGTATGTTGCTGTATATTTATATAAACTAAGAATTAATATTAAGTAGAAATTAAGATTTGTACAGCGCCCTTGAGGTGATTTTTCACAAAAACGGCGCTATACAAATTATCCAACTATTATTATTATTATTGCAACGTTGTAGACAATAAAAAAGAGATTGTCTAACCTTTCTTTAATTTATGCACTTTTTTCAGCTTCCGTTTCTCGATAATCAAGTTTTCGATCTTCATATCATCTATTTGTATCTCCGAATATGGCGATTGTCCTCCCCCGACTTCCAGGATGATGAAATCATCATCATCTGGTCGCAACTGGAAGTCTTCCATGTTTAAATCTAAGTCTTTCTTTTCAAAGTTTGACGAAACCAGACGATCCTCAACATCGGAGGCCTCCTCTTCACTTGGCTCGTCATCCTTCACTTTAGCTGAGAGCTGGTTGAAGGATATTTCGGAGTCCTCCTTGTCACCCGGCTCCTCCTTCAACGTCAGTGCATTACTCTTTACTTTGGCAGATAGCTTCTCAAAGGATGCTTCAGCTAAGATCTTCAACTCGTATGCAGACCTCAGACGTGTGGAGCAGGACTGGCAGATCTTGGGCGGGAGGCCGTCGCCTTTGCGCGTCTGAAAATCAAAAAAAAAAACATCAATTTGACATGTTATATAATAAAACTGTCAGTGGCAGAATCATAGCAATAACTCTCAATTGTGTAGTTTGATTGAGGATGGAATCTGAAAAATAGGGGCTGCCAGTCGGAATGTTGCAATGCAGGTTGTTAAGTTGGTAGGACCTTACATAAATTACGGTTGTGAGGATTGATTATTGATTGACATTGAAATAAATAATAATGATTATGAATGTTTGATAAGGCTGATTTTATAAAATGCAGTTGAGCAGACGGGTTGAGGTATAGCTGGCGCAACGAGAGTTGAAACAAACAATACATGCATAGCGTTGGGTTTATTGTATATCGGTATACGCTCCAGTGGCGATGTATTTACGATGTGTCATATAGAAAGAGCCCTTTGTCTTGCTTACGCCTACTTATTGTCACTAGTGGAAAAGGGACAGCGAGTGTTTATGTTGATATTGTAAATGCGTGTCCTATTCATTCAGTTCGACACGCTGTACGTAAGCTATGCATCTGTGTGAGTATTGGCCGGCACCAACTCTCGTGGTGAAACCTATACCCAGTTCCGTTTTATGACATGATTCATTATAAACCTTTGACTTCACTATAAATACTTGTATCTTTGGAAAAATAGTTGGATTCTTCATTGCTTACTAGCACACTAGCTTAACAAGATTGTACATTGAAAGCAATACAATATAATACATAAAATCATTATTATCAGATAAAAATAGAATAAGAACTTCCATTGATACATTAAGAATTTCTTAAATCGAAGAAAAACGTACAAAAAAAGTAATGTTTACTAACCGCAAATGAAAACAAAACTGACATCATCGTATGGGAAGCCACTTTCAAAGACCGACGGGTCTCTTTGGGCTTCAAAAAGATGTTTATGTTGGCTCCATTTTCCAAGCAGATCCTGCAAGTGTATTTCGTATTTATACCCATTGCGAGGATGTTGTATTTTTAAGTTTAAAAGTCGAAAACATAATGGAGTTAAATAGCGCGGCACAAATTTCGAATTGCAAATAACCCAAATGTCAAAATTGACAGTTGCGGCCATAGATTTTTTCACATTATCGAGAATTGTATTATGAAATAGAGATGATCGATATACTACACCGATTACAAGGAACCGGTTTCAAGGCCGTCACTGGAACCGGTTATTTTTGGAGTCGATTCCTATTATTGGCAATAAAAATGTCAAGCAGGTACAATCTCAAAATGCGAATATCTGGTGCCCCTCACTGAATAAAAATAATCACAAGAACCCTTTATTGTAGCGTTGTGACAGTTTTGAAAGAACTGTTTCAAAGAAGTACTTCTTTTGACAGCAGTCCCAACTTCATTCATTTTTCATTGAACAAATACTTCAATTGAAGTTGGTTAAGTTGGTACTTCCGATTGAACAATCTATGGCATCTACTTCGAACTTCAATTTTTCATTCATTCGAAAGACTGAAATATTGCATCATCCACAGTTCAATTGTTCATTCCCTTCTTCCTTCGATTTTAGTTCGAAGAATGAATGAAGCAATGAAGTATCTTTTTAGTTATCCGTTCCCTCGCATGTACCCGTGACAGTTTCTTATGATTTCTGTGCTTGTTTTTGTCTATAGGACTATATAATCTCTACCTAAAATTATGGATGGCCGTTCAACGAGAAAGTGAAATATGGGCTTATTTTAAGGAAGTTGGGGTTTACCAGGCCAAATGCAACTTTTGTTCTAAAGTTATATCCATAAAGGGAGGCAATGCCTGTAATATGAATCGTCATTTGCGCAATATTCACCCTATTGCTAAGCAAACTGTACGGTAAGAAATATTCAAATTGTACTTCAAGCCCTGAAAAACGTTCACATCGCTCTTACAGAAACTGAAAATTTCGCAATTACTACATTTGCTTTTTGCAAATTCTCTGTAAGGCTATGCATACTTATTGTACATCATTCCTTTTAAGGCATGATACCGCCAACAACTCAAACATATGGGCAGCTGTCATCGAGAAACAATAGACAAGAAACTAGTAATAGACAATTCATTAATACACACATAGAAGAAAGAAAAGAAGTAGTTTTTTCTACGGTATAATTTTTGTTATACAATAATGGAGGAGTGGGTTATGTGGTTGGGAGAGCTGTCCCGAATAAAACGTGACTATTATTTGGTACATTTATCGCTAGCAACCCCCCGACGAGAAATGCTGTGATTAATATGTTACTTCAATTGAAGGGTTCATCGTGAAAGGTTCATTTTGAAGAAGTATCGATTCGTGAAGCATTCACAAATCTGTGAAGCTTTTCCCATCGCTACTTTATTGATATGGTGTACCAAGAGCCGATTCCAAAAATAACTGGATAAATAACCGGTTTCCCAGTCACCGGTAACGGGAACCGATGTGACATCCACTATTTGAGCCTGAAGATATTACCCCTCTATTTTAATATAGTTTTAACTATTTTTAATACATTTAAAGAGAGGTACTCTATCTACCTGTTAGTTAAGGAGTTATTTTTAATGAGTTCATATTATAATACAGAATTAATTTTAAAAGAATTAGACTGAATAAGTTAAGTTTTATAGGTATAAAAAAATGTAAAAAAATAAACACTTTAGTGCTCCTCAGGTTGGTGGTGTGGTGATTCATGAGAAGCCTAATATCTAAAATGGTATTTTGCTAATGTTTTATAGCATTTGCTTTCACAGCATTGAAGCATTTATCAATCATAAATTCATTTAAATTAAGAATTATATCTAGGATATATTAAATAATTAAAATAATGTTAGTAATCGTAAAACCAGTGACCCCAACGCAGCAATCTACAGTCCCCCTCGGAATAGAAATCCTTAGTGAAGAGGACCGAGAATAAAATATTATTGTTTTTCAACATGTTATATTGTAATTAATAAAAAATATAATGTGACAGTACTAACTCAAAAAATGGTGGGAAACAAATCTAGAGGAACAATAGAGATACATGAGTGGACAAACGCATCAGATTCCCACCCGGGCGACGTGCGTTCAATTCCTCTGCTGGCTAAGTCCTCCATCATTTTACAAGCAACATCTTCCGCTTCTTATGATGGCAGTAGGAGTTTTTCAAATATCGTCAGGTTTTTCGTAACCCGGAAATGTTTGTTTTTCTTTAAAAAAAATAAAAGAAAAAAAAGCATTTTTAAAGTGATAGATTCTCCTTCTGTAAAAGTATTAGATAGTGCACAGATGAGAAAAAACAGTAATTTGATCTTGTTTATTTTAAAAGCAATATAAATAATGTTGTCAACTCTTTTGATACAACCCTAAGAGTTTTATTTGTACAAATGTTTTATTGTTTATTTTATAAGGGACATAAATAATCATGTTGGGGTAAAAGGGAAAAATACTATTTTTATACAACTCTAAAAAACGTTTCATTTGTACAATCATTTAAAAAATCGACACTCACGAAATCTATAAAATTCACCTGTACGTAATCAAGAGACGAGTGAAGAATAAGGTCACACTTAGCGTTGTGACCGCTTTGAAAGAACTACTTCAAAGAATTACTTCTTTTGGCCACAGTTCCTACTTCATTCATTGTTCATTGAACAAATACTTCATTTTAGTGTTCATTCATTTCAATAACTTCGTTTCATTGAATAAATACTTCAAATGAAGTTGGTACTTCATTTTAGCGTTCATTCATTTCATTTAATTGAACAAATACTTCAATAAAAGTTAGATTACAAAGGAGTACTTCAATTTGCAGCAGTAATCAGTAGTTGTGAAGGTGAACTGCAAAGCCTATAAAGAAGTACTTCAAAGTATGGATCTAATAGCGAGGAACCAGTTCCAGTTCATTCCACTTTCAAAGCGCTACCGACTAGTACGTGATTTTCGGCGAGGAACCAGTTCCAGTTCTTTTTACTTTCAAATCTCTACTGACTAGTACGTGCTTTTTCAGCGAGGAACCGGTTCCAAAAAGAACTGAATAAATAACCGGATAAATTATCTCTTTTTTGCGGGTTCGACTTCAATTGAAGTGTTCATTTTAGAGAACTAACAATTCGTGAAGCATTCACAAAACATTGAAGTTTTTCCCAACGCTAGTCACACTAGAGTCTTCTTTAACCTCTTACCTGACCGGTCGAATTTGTTTTTATTTTTTATAATTCTCAACTTGTTGCCATTAAACAATACTCTCAGCAAGTTGGTCTGTTTAACAGTCACTGAAAGTCTGAAATCAGTGTAGAATAACATTAAAACTAGTAAGTCTCACATTTTTACAGTCACTAGACTTACATATTAGTACTGGGCTTGATGATAATTCAAAACAATGCCACTGCTGTTATCGTTGGCAATTGTCAACTGTTGAATATAACCGTCGACGTTCTCGCAACGATATTGATTTTAATAATATTAATCTGTGTGAAAATAGTGTGTTGAATAATATTTGTATGCAGCTATTAATATACAACTGTTGGTGCAAATTTTCGTTAATAGCGTTGGACGTTGACGGCATCCATGGTCGAGTGGTAAGACGCTCGACTACGAATCCAAAGGTCGCGGGTTCAAACCCGGCGTGCGCTAATTACTTTTATTTAATTAATATGTGTCATAACACATTTAATTCATGTAAAAATAATAAAAAGTATATTTGCAGCACGTTCCAGAGTGGTAGCTACTCTAAGTATCGCCCTGGTGAAAGACCACCATTCAGAATCGAAACGTTGCTTGAAATGGCTTTAGCCGTGTTTGGTGACCAGATCTGAATAGCCAGGTACTTCCCAACCTTCCCCTTCCCAATCTCCTTCCCCTCCCCACTACCTTCAGCCTCACAACATATCCTATTTGGGAATGCTATAGTCTCACTGGCTCTAGACGGTTGGGAGCAGTTGAGACTCTTGTCGCGGTATTCACGTAAAAAAAAAAAAAAAAATCTAGCTGTTATTTCCAACGGCTAGTTATATTTTAATACAGTACTAGTACATATATGGAAAACAATACGGTGAAAAGTAGGTACATATGTGCTGAGCTTTGAGTAAATAACATATATTCTTGATTTGTTTGGACGAGTTAACTCAACTGTGTTAGATAAGAGGTTCAATGATTGTGGATTCTGACACAACGTGGAAGGTCTCATATCTCAAGACACAAACACTAGTACATAAGAAGACCCTTTACCCGTCACATTTCATCGATTCTCGGCAAGTTTCAGTGTTTTATGAAAATTTTATTAGCCGTCAAGCATAATGGTCATGCTGTTATCCTTGACAGCCGATCGCAATATGATCAAAAGCTGAAGCAGGCCGAGAATCAGCGTTAAACGAGTACCGTTCAAATGTCGAAAATTCAAAATGGCGCTAATCGTTGATCAAATGTGACGGAGCTTGAAACAACCCAACTTCGATTCATTCATCTGCCGATCAGTTAGGGCAACAGATGAAGTGTTATTGTTGTAATTGTCGGTAGCATTCCTTCAATCTATGTGGTCAGCCTTTTCTGTGGTTGAGTCCTTGTCCATCTTGCTCTCGTGTGCGGTTCTCTGGTGGCGGTCTCTGTGGTGCGTGCGTCCAAACTTCACTCCATAATACTTGCACGGGTAGTTCTTCTCCTTGGTGTGGGATATCATGTGAGTTTGGAGGTTGCTGGAAAAATAATCATTATATAATAACTCATTATATGCTTAGTTGTGATACTATTTAGTAGCGTTGGGAAAAACTTCAATGTTTTGTGAATGCTTCACGAATTGCTAGTTCTTTAAAATTAACCCTTCGCAGTGAACACTTCAATTGAAGTCGAACTCGCAAAAAAGAGATTTGAATTTATCCGGTTGTTTGTTCACTTCTTTTTGGAACCGGTTCCTTGATATTCCTCGCCAAAAGAAAAGTACTGGTCGGTAGAGATTTTAAAACGAAAAGAAGTTCAACTTCACAACTGAACTGCTGCAAATTGAAGTAGTTCTTGGTAATCTAACTTCCATTGAAGTATTTGTTCAATGAAATGAATTAAGTTTGAACTGCCGCAAAATGAAATAGTTCACACGGAGCAGTCAGAACGCTAAAATGAACTACCAACTTCAATTGAAGTATTTGTTCAATGAAAAATGAATGAAGTAGGAACTGGTGCCAAAAGAAGTAGTTCTTTGAAGTAGTTCTTTAAGAGCGGTCACAACGCTACTATTTAGTGTAACAATATGAAACACAGAAAAGAAAAAAAGATAGGTTGCGACCGAGACTCCACCTCGGGGTCTTTCGTACTAACCAACTGTACCACCAATAGTAGTAACGAATAGTACGTCCTCCCGGATAGAGGGAAGGTCTCGAGTTCGAGTCTCGGTTGCAACCTAATCTTTTTGTATTTCATATTCTTTGAATGGTATGACTATTGTTTGAATAATTAATTATTTCTTTAAAACAAGACCAAATTTAAACAAAGAAAAACAATGATTCACATCCCAGAATTGATACTCTCACTTTTGCCCTGGTGAAAGACCACCATTCAGAATCGAAACATTGCTTGAAATGGCGTAAGCCATGCTTGCTGACCCCATCTGAATAGCCAGGTACTCCTCAACGTTCCTTCCCCATCTATTTCCCCTCACCAATCTCTTCAGCCTCGCAACATTCTCCGATTGGGGATGCCATAGTCTCACTGGCTTCGGCAAATCGCATCTCTTGAGTGGTGTTCGCATAAAATAAAAGATTCTTAAGGGTGAAACTAGAGTTTAACGTTAATTTTTTCCCACTAGACGCATTTTTTGTAAATCAGTAAATCTTAGCTATTTTATTGTTTTAAATAATTTGATTATAAACATTTTTCCAGTATTTGATATTTAACCTACTATGTAGTAGGTGTTGAAATAGTACCCGACAGTGTAGAAGGCCTTGTGGCACAGGGTGCACTGCACGTCTTTGATGCCTTGGTGCCTGCGCAGGTGGAGTTTGAGCTGGTTGGATCGGTAGAAACACTTCTCGCACTCCTTGCACTTGAACTTCCTCTCCTTGGTGTGGGTGCTGCAAGGAGATTCACAATTACCAACTGCATCAGAACTCCGAGTCAACTAAAGGAGCTAAACAAAAGGTTATATGTAGTTAAATGTTGTTGAAAATAGTAATTGATTGTCCTGAAACAGGAAAACTTCCTAGTTGCCATATGTAATGTTTTCTGTACTAAAGAATTGAAATCTGGATGGAAGGAGAGACTCCTCAAGGTTAGTTTGCATTCCAGAAGACAGGTGGGAACTCCGGTAACAATTTGAACTACCGTAACTCTACTATCATATAGTATCATGAGATGGCGTCTTTAGCTGGGAACAGTGGCGTGCACAGAATTTTTGATCAAGGTAGGCAGTAGGAAAACAGCGGATTAATTGATAAAAGATAGATACCAACAGATATCACTGATTGCAATTGCATTTGTTTTGTAAAAGCACTGCCTCAGCACTAACATAAACATGCCACTCAAACGCGCACACAGCTCACAGCATACATATTTTGTGTAGTCTAGTGAACATAGAATAATCTACTTTGAGGTTGCTGCTTTTGACACGTTATGTAGGACGGTCAATGGGGCACTATTATTGAAAGTGTAGATTTATTGTTTGCAATAATTTCATATTATTTGATGCAATATAATTAATATTTGTATGCGAGTACAGCAGGGGTAGGCAGTGCTTATGTGCCTATATGGAGTGCACACCTCTGGTTGGGAAAGAGTAGCAGAGGTCACCTAAGGATGAGATGGGCTGGCAATTTGAAGAAAACGGCAAACTTTGTATGGGTGAGAGCCGTCAACAACCGGTAAATCTGGAGAATTTGAGGTAGGCCCATAGCGTCCAAAGGCTCAACAAGAAGAGATAATGGTCTTGGTAGTTTTGCATCTTAACTATGTGTACATTCATAAAGAGATCTGATGCAACTGGTTAGAAATAAATAAGCGGAATAAAGTTACAAGATGTTTCAACCTAACAACTACACCAGTCCCAAAGGGGTAAAGAAATAACACATTACCATAGATGTTTATTCAAGTCGGCATTTGAGAAGAAACCCTTTGGACAGAACTGGCAGATAATGTTCCTTTCCTTGTCGTGTACACTCCTCCTGCAACAGATCATTATTATGCAGTTTTTTTTTGTAGGGTTTTCGGAGATTGTTCATATGTGCCTGAGAACAATCAAATTACAAAAGGTAAGTTAAAAGATACATAATATAAAAGAGATACGATAAATGAATTTCATTTTACCACTCTGAGATATTACGAATGAAGTAAGAAAAATTCAAAATTTATTTATTTATTCAACAAAGAAAAAACAGTTGAAGATTCCACGGCAAAAACCCGTTAACTAACTGTCGAGTCATTCTGAGATATTTAGACTTTTGCGTTTCATTAAAAGA
The DNA here is from genome assembly GCA_022651775.1 of Drusus annulatus. Taxonomy (NCBI): domain Eukaryota; kingdom Metazoa; phylum Arthropoda; class Insecta; order Trichoptera; family Limnephilidae; genus Drusus; species Drusus annulatus. Next base: position 274,219 of record JAGWCC010000400.1, on the reverse strand, counting down.
CAGTATGTACCATCACAAATCCACAAACTATTTTTCATGAATGTTATAACCTTGAAGTAACAATTTATGGAGGGAGAGCTAATTATTTTTACCCAACCTACACAAACTTGCGATAAATCACTTTCTCCGGGTTTTTACGTCGTACACCATGAGAGAGAAAGGGACAGCAAATTTCATAGACCGCTTCTATATACTGTAACGATGATCTTAAGGTCCTGGTTCACTGCGGGACTCCGTCCACATTTTTTATTATGCCACTAAACTTGGCACAACTAAACGGTTTTTTAGGTTATACGCTGTATTTTTGTTGATAAAAATACTGTGAAAAAGTGGCTATATGAATAAACAAAAACATTATGTCGATATGTGATATGAATGGATGTATAAATACCGTAGCCTTAGTCTTAGCCACGCTCAGGTGCGCCGAGTCAGGTTAAAATCATCAAAAACAAGTCAAAAACTGACTTCACTGCCTTGGATAGATACTACTCTACCAACTCTATGGTTATAACTAGCAATTTAATATATAATTTAGCATTTTAATTCATTTCTGCAATACATTGTTATTATTGTAGACAAATTTGCAGTTAACATGTTCAACTCTTTGATTTTCCAGGTTTGTGCCATTTTCATGATCTGAAAGTGTGTTCATTGGATAGAGCATACCAGAATTGGTTTAGTGAGAATACTAACTCGTTTTTGAAAAGAAAAAGAAACGTGTATGTGCATGCATAGTGTAATAAAAGAAACTGAAAGCATTTATTTACACCCCTCATACAATATGACAAACTGTAAGAACACACGAAACACAGAGCACACACAGCTTCATCGGGTATGTATGTACGAGTACAACTGTTATTAGAAATTTCTTTAAACTTACTTACTAAAGCCAGCAAAACTATGGCATCCCCGTTTTGGGAATGTTGCCAGGCTAAAGAGAGTGGGGGTGGAAAGTTAGATTAAATCAGAACTGGCCACAAGTAGCTGACGCAATTTCAAGCCATGTTTTGACTCTAAGTACTGGTCACCAGGGCGATATTGAGTTGGGTTGCCGACCTGTGGATCTCCGAGTCGGTGTGTGTGCGGAAGCCCTTGCCGCAGACGGAGCAGGGGAAGGCCCTCTCCTTGGTGTGTGAGGTTAGGTGGATGTCCAACGGGGCCTTGGTGAAGAACCTCTTGTCGCACAGTGGGCATCCCAGCGGTTTGGGGCGCACGGGGTGCACCATGCGCACATGCTGGTCCCCGTGCTTGAAGTCTGGAACATACAATATATTAAATTGCTTGGGACCTCAGAGTAACAATATAAAGAGACCGTACTAATTTGTGACAAATCGTTGACAAACTCGCAAAATATAGCTCTCTCTTTATGCTCGGTTCTATACGCATATGAGAAAAAGAGACAAACAATTGTTGAAACCAATACACGATTTGGGGCGGGCTAAATACCATGTCCGCGATATTTGATCTGTACGAACTTCATTCACGTTTGGAGTGTCAGGCGAACGGACTGTCAAAAGTGCGTAAATAGTTAAAAACTTGAGTTATTTTTTGTCCGATATCTAGCAAAACATCATGGCCATATGTGCTATACTTGGTTGCTTCAATCGAAGTACAAAAGGACCAAAAACAAACAGTTTTCACACGTATGTACCATAAAAATCGTCTTTTTTAGTTAGATCTCAAATATTTAACATTCTAACCTACAAAACAACTAGTAACTTACACCAATATGTAATTAATCTTTGGACTATTCGTTCCAATATAATAAACTACCGTTTGAAATGAGTTTTAGTGGATTCGTAATATTTTTAACTTAGAGATATTTACTAGCTGTCACATAAGAAACCATTACAAGGGGGAATCCCCATATTGTACGGCTTCTGAAAGTATCCCGGTCTCTTTCTTTCTCATGATACTAACGCTAAATTGTTGGCAAACAGATAAAGACAGAATAGTGTTTATCTCTTAGTTATATTTATAATTTCGGCTGCGTCCCCAGATTCAGGGCTATGCCAAAATTGGAATATTATTATTTATTTAATTATTTTTAGATTTCCAAAGGATGAAAAAAGACGAGAAAAATCTAATTTCTTTTTTCTTTGATTTAACAAATATGTTAATATGAATTCATACGTTTCATCTGGATTTTTATACCCTTAGCTTCTAGTTAATTGTTTTTTAAAATCTATTGATGTGCACATGCACTATTGTACCCATTTCTGAACCTGTTCTCTGATGATTTATGATAACGATATGCATCTAGATAGTTTTAATTTTGTATACATATTATATATTATTTTCTCCTTATTAGTTAGAATTATTAGCTTAATTAATTAAGTATGAAGCGCACTTGACGTGAAATATCACAAAACTGTGCTATATAAGTTCACTGTTATTATTATCTGCATTCGAAATTTCCTTACAAAATAACGGCCGGGACGGAAAACATCCCTACAATACATAAAAGCGGTGTCATGTTTTGTGAATTTTTTTGTGTCTCTTTCTCTCTCATGGTGTACGACGTAAAAACGCAGAGAAAGTGATTTATCGCAAATTTATATAGGTAAAAAAAAATTGATCTCTCTCCATATATTCTTACTCCAAGGTTAAGAAAATGATTTAACATCTGTTATCACCGTACATTTTTTTTTATTTTACTTTTTGTTTGTAAACTATTTTGTTGATGGAACTGAAGTTCATTTTATAATATGTATTATAAAATTTTCTGTACTAATTTAATTCGTTTATATTTTTATCTATAAATAAGATTTTAATAATCTTATTGATTAATGTATATTTGAATAAACAAAAAAATATACAACATTCATTCTTTTTAATGATTTACAACTACCTACTCACAACAAAATACCTAATTTACTTAATTTGTGACAACCCTGTTAGTGATTTTACTCAGAGTTTAGGCCACACCCTTTGGTCATTGCTTGGTCAAAAAGTGCGGACAAAATTTCGCAAAGTTAGGTCTCTAGATATTGTTACTCTAAGCTTGGGACACTCTAGTTAGGTTAAGTGATTGTGCTTGGAGTTTCTTACACGCAACACATTTAATAGGTAGATCTTGGGGCACAGTAGTTAGGTTAGGTAATTGTACTTGACGTCTGCAACGCATGATACATTCAATGGGAAGAGCTTGGGGCACTTTGTCTAGGTTAGGTGATCGTGCTTAAATTCTCCAACGCACAATAAATTCAATAGGAAAGGTTTGGGGCACTGTAGTAAAGTAAAGTGATTGTTCTTGAAGTCTGCAACACAATACATTCAAAGAGAAGAGCGTAGAGCACTGTTGGCATATCTACTTATTACATTCCAGAATGTAAATACTCAAAGTATCGCCTTGGTGAAAGACCACCATTCAGAATCGAAACGTTGGTTGTAATGTCAATACCCATGTTTAGTGACCAGATTTGAATTGCAAGATTGAACAAACTTTCTTTCCCTTCCCACTCTCTTCAGACTCACAACATAACACAATACAATCAATAGGAAGGGTTACGTTGCTCACTCTTGTTGCAGATCTGGCAGAAGTAGAGCTGGCCCAGGTGGTGCACCAGCACGTGGCGCCGCCTCGAGGACTGCGACACGAAGAGCTTGGAGCACTGCGGACACGACAGGCGCCGCTTCTCGCCGGGGGGCTTGTGCGTCTCGCTGTGCGTGTCCATGTCCACCACCTGCTTGCCGCACAGCGGGCACACCGCGCGCACTCGCTCCTTCTTCAGGGTCGCACCTATTTTTATCTTCACCGATTTATCTGTCAAACAAACAAGATTGAGATTACATTGAGGATTTCAAAACACAATATGGTTAAATGTATTTGAAGATGCTCAAATATTGCTTTTAATAATACCAAATTTTTAACATTATTCCACTATTCACAATTTTTTAAGTTTATTCAAGACCTGACCAGTTTCACCTTATAACGGGCATCCTCCACCAGTCTGAAGATGCCCGTCATAAGGCGAAACCGGTCAGGTCTTAAATAAAAAATAGTAGAATAAAGTTAAAAAAACTGTATTATTAAAATCATTTCAATGGAGTTCCACCACGAATTAACAGTTTCAAAATTAGAAATAATAAATAATGCTTAAATATGGTTAGATAATATGGTCAGATTTTTAAAAATATGTTTAAAATTTAAAAAAATATGGTAAAAGATGATGAGAAATGGTTAATAATAACAGTGAACTTATATAGCGCAGTTTTGTGATATTTTACCTCAAGTGCGCTTCATACTAAATTAAATATGCTAATAAGATTAACTAACAAGGAGAAAATAATACATAATATGCATACAAATTAAACTATCTAAAATCATGATCGTCATCATAAATCATGATAGAAAAAGGTTCAGATATGAGTATAACAGTGCATGTGTACATCAACAGATTAAAAAAACAATTTACCAGAAGCTAAGGGTATAAAAATTCAGATGAAACATATGAATTCATATTAACATATTTGTCACATCAAAGAAAAGGAAATAAGATTGAGGACAGTCAATATGTTGGTACTTAAAACATTAATGTTCAAGTATTATAAGTAAACAAAAAGTGTGAATACAGGATATCCATAAATGTAGTAAAAATTGGTGCATAGTTAACAATGGTTAAATATGGTACATTTTTACTAAATATGGCTAGTGGTAAATGGTAAATGAAAAATGGTGTTTTTTTTTCAATAGGAAGTGGATTGTAAATTGAATTTTGGGTTCCACCATACAAGAGATCAGGGAAGGAGGGGTAGAGGAAGACTTAAAATCACGTTGGTTGAGATTGATTCCGGCACTGGACGCGGCAACAATACCTTGTATAGAATTACTCCAGCTCTTGAAGGGGTTTGTTTTAAACTGGCCTGAATTTTCAGACGAAAAATGGGTGGCGGAGTTTTTGACAATAATTATAATAATAATAATAATAATAATAAAAAAGTTTTATTCCGGAAGGTATGCAGGAGTCAATGCACCATACATTAGAATAATAATAGTAACAAAATAATAATGAACAGAAATTCATAAGAAATAAATAAATAAGTAAATAAAAAAATAAAAATATATAGTAAAATAATAATAATGATGATAAAAAAGTAAAAAATAAATAAAGAATGTAAAAAGTAAGAAAATATTAATGGAGTATATTAGGCCTCATTTCTAAAAAACCATCAAGAGGGAGTCCATCCTGGTTGAGATTGATGGGGCCAATAATTTACTCAAATGCGCTTCTTGAGTTCGGGATCTGACGGGATTCCATGATGAGGTTACTGGAGATGTAAATCCTTTCCGCATTCCTGCTACCCCTGGTTCTCATAAGGGACCGGCCTTTCCATTTTCTTAAAATTGGTCCAGAGCTCGCACGCTGGGGTAGTGCAGAACGCCAGGAAGAGTGTCCTTTTCACTGGTGTGTTTGATTTCACACTGAGTGAATTATGAGGTTAGGCAAGGAATTACAGTGGCCCAACCAACTATAATTTACATTAGCTTACGCAAAGCGTCCTCGAGATGATTCAATTACTAAACGGTGCTATGTAAAATAAATTGTTCAATAATAATATATACTAACAAATTTCTATTGTTAATGAATTGTGATGTTGATTTCTAGGTTTGATGAACCCACAGCTGTTTTAAGGAACATTAATAAATAAATAATATAAGGAAATAAAAATAACAAACCAGTTTTAAACTTTTTCTTTCCCTTAATTAGAGACCTTCGTTTGTGTGGCTTCATTTCCTCGGCCATGTCTGAAAAATAAGGTTGATAAAAAAATTAGTTGAATAATTTTAATGTTTTTGGTACTTAGTAACTTCATATCTACCGCCATCTGCCGATTACAGGAAATATTAATTTTAACGGGCAATAGTCAATATAATAAACTAGGTTAGGTTAGGATAGTTTGTGTTGGCTAAACAATAATTATTTATTTTATATTTTTAACGCCTTAACGGCTTTTACATATAATACATTTTAGTGTATTTATGGTTGTTGGAAGGTGATTGTTCTACTTCATATCATTACACGCTTGCTACTAGTTACCAGCTACCGAAGACAAATTTAACATGAACCAACCTTCATCATTTTTGACCAAATTGCCCGGTTGCAAGTTTTCATCGACTTCCACAAACAGTGTGGCCGTCAGTGCTTAATCGTCAAACACAAAGTCAGCCGCCAGCGCATTGTCATCACTGCCGTCAGACTCGTCCACCAGATCATCTACGTCGTTCTTATATCCCGTCAGATTCCCCGTTAGGTGCAGCTTGTCTTCCAGCACCTCCTCCTTAACGTCGTACTCAACCTTGATTTCATCCTTCAGTATCTCTTGATACACTTTGTTGGCAGCCGCAGAGTTGTTCTTCGCGAAGTAATCGTACAGAGTTTTGTGAGAGTTTTCTGCGAGCTTTTTCAACTTGTAGGCGGAAGACAACTTGGAGAAGCATTTGCGACAGATTTTGCTGGGTAATTCGTCATCTTGAGTTACCTGCAAACGTAATATAAACATTAAAATTAGTAACTTACCGAAATTATACAAGAATGTAAGCTTCATCAAATTGGCATATTGATTTATTCCCCACCTTTATGCAGAACACGGCGATCATCATTTCATCACAAGCAACTTTAGCCGAATTGTGACTTCTTTTAGTTAAATAGATATTGAGAAGTGCGTTGTTGTCTAGGCAAATACGACACGAATATTCCAGATTGAAAGCCATTTTAATGGTTCCTAGTTTATTTTATAAAATGCGAATAGCTTCCATTCTTCGCGGAATCATTTTCGTTATTGTGACAGATGGATGACAGTAGCGTTGTGACAGTTTTGAAAGAACTGTTTCAAAGAAGTACTTCTTTTGACAGCAGTCCCAACTTCATTCATTTTTCATTGAACAAATACTTCAATTGAAGTTGGTTAAGTTGGTACTTCCGATTGAACAATCTATGGCATCTACTTCGAACTTCAATTTTTCATTCGTTCGAAAGACTGAAATATTGCATCATCCACAGTTCAATTGTTCATTCCCTTCTTCCTTCGATTTTAGTTCGAAGAATGAATGAAGCAATGAAGCAATGAAGTATCTTTTTAGTTATCCGTTCCCTCGCATGTACCCGTGACAGTTTCTTATGATTTCTGTGCTTGTTTTGTCTATGGGACTATATAATCTCTACCTAAAATTATGGATGGCCGTTCAACGAGAAAGTGAAATATGGGCTTATTTTAAGGAAGTTGGGTTTACCAGGCCAAATGCAACTTTTGTTCTAAAGTTATATCCATAAAGGGAGGCAATGCCTGTAATATGAATCGTCATTTGCGCAATATTCACCCTATTGCTAAGCAAACTGTCAAACTGTGTACAGTAAGAAATATTCAAATTGTACTTCAAGCCCTGAAAAACGTTCACATCGCTCTTACAGAAACTGGAAATTTCGCAATTACTACATTTGCTTTTTGCAAATTCTCTGTAAGGCTATGCATACTTATTGTACATCATTCCTTTTAAGGCATTATACCGCCAACAACAACAACTCAAACATATGGGCAGCTGTCATCGAGAAACAATAGACAAGAAACTAGTAATAGACAATTCATTGATACACACATAGAAGAAAGAAAGAAGTAGTTTTTCTACACGGTATAATTTTTGTTATACAATAATGGAGGAGTGGGTTATGTGGTTGGGAGAGCTGTCCCGAATAAAACTATTGAGAAAAAAACGTGACTATTATTTGGTACATTTATCGTTAGCAACCCCCCCCCCCCGACGGGGAATTCTGTGATTAATATGTTACTTCAATTGAAGGGTTCATCGTGAAGGGTTCATTTTGAAGAAGTATCAATTCGTGAAGCATTCACAAATCTGTGAAGCTTTTCCCATCGCTAGATGACAGTTAGTTGGCGCAATAGGAATAACCATAGATGAATTTACTAAAATTTATGGCTCTCTTTAGTGATGACAATCAAAATTTTTGTTTCCGATATTTTATGAAAAAAATAACGTACTTCAGTGCACTGTGGGGAAAAATACTGGTATTCCAGTCTAAAAACTTTTGTTTTTGGGTAATTTGAGCATATTTTAGAAATGAAAAAAATACAGAAATCGATTATTGTGAGAAATAAAATGCTTTCATTCTAAATTTTATAATCGATCCTTTCTAAATGAATGAGTCGATTACGCTCATCTCTAAACGAGACTCGGTGTTTTTCTATGACCAACAATAATGACAGCCAGACGTCAGATTACTGTTATGAAAACGTAATTATATTATTACGAAGAAAAATGGAAAAAGATAAGCGTAAAGTAGACGTCAAAGAATACACATGTCGCGTGTGCTTAAATAATAACGCCGCCAACAATAATATATATTATGTGAAAATATTTTACAATAAGATGAAAATATATTGCTATCAAATGATGACCGAAATGTTTTCTATGTCGGTATGTTGGTTTACTTTATTATTTATAAGATACTGCGATGCCTTAGTAATATTACCAGAGAGTTAATCTGTACCTCACATTGTTTCCTGGGACCGTTTTAACAGAACATACACCCCGCTTATATCCATAAACTGCTCATATAAAATAAATTGATCGTAATTTAACTGTATGAAATTGGTCAATTGTGTGTATTTGCAGGTTTACTCGGGAGATGGCTTACCCCACAATATTTGCAGAAAATGTCTCAGGATCCTTACTGCAGCATACAAGCTAAAGCTGCTGTCCAAGGAATCCAACAGACAGCTCCTCCTCTCCATCTCCAGCCACTCTATCAAAGGTAAAGAAGAAGCGAAGATAAAAGAAGAAACACCTCGAACGAAATATACAGTTTTTGAGAATGAAATCAAGGAAGAAGACGATTATGATTCACAACCCGTTGAAGATTATAATGAACACAATGCGGAGGCTAAAAATAAGACGAGTGTTCTAAGAGACGCGGTGAGCTCTCCTCCAGACACAGAGCCATATAGCAGTGAAGACGACACTAGACGGGGTGTAGAGTCTCCGGCGAAAGAAGAAACCCCGAGTTTGATGGCCGGCGCCCCCTCAGGCCCCCCAACACCGAGCCAAAGTGTTGTAAAGTGCCCCGACAGTAAGTATTTCAGGATGGTCGACTTGTTGTTTATCAATCAGTTATTAAATTCATTGGTAGTGTAACTACTGTCTAGAAAAGTCGCATATACAACGAATGGATTTCTCAATTAGCAACAAAACAATTTGGTTTATTTCAGTAAAATAAGTTGGAGTTTAGATTAACCACAAATGAGATCTTGAGAAATAAGTGTTAGGACCTTGAAGTAACAATATATGGAGGGAGAGCTAATTATTTTTACCCAACCCACACAAACTTGCGATAATTCACTTTCTCCGGGTTTTTACGTCGTACACCATTAGAGAGAAAGAGACAACAAATTTCATAGACCGCTTTTATATACTGTCGCAATGATCTTCAGCTCCTGGTTCACCGCGGGACTCCGTCCACATTTTTTATTATGCCACTAAACTTGACACAACTATACGGTTTGTTTATATGCTATATTTTTGTTGATAAAAATACTGTGAAAAAGTGGTCATACGAATAAACAAAAACATTATGTCGATATGTGATATGAATGGATGTATAAATACCCTAGCCTTAGTCTTAGCCACGCCCAGGTCCGCTGAGTCAGGTAAAAATCATCAAAAACTGACTTCACTGCCTTGGATAGATACTACTCTATGTACTCTAAGGTTCGGACGGACATGGCAAGGGGCGCCTTCTTAACCCCTGCATTCCGGCTGACTACAACAGCGGTCCAATGAAATCATAACTGTCTCGAGGTGCACTGTAATTTGTAGCGCTAGGTTTTAGAACTTTTAAACACATTTCGTTACTATCCATGAAAATTTCAAAGCAAAGAAGTCGATACTTTAAAAGCATATCGAAGCTGGAAAGGCAAAGGGGCTTATGCTTTTGACACTTTGGTCATGAGTTAAATATGCAGTTTTGATCAGTTTCATTTTCTGCGTCGAATGCTCTGACTCTCGTTTGATTCCGAAGACTTTTGTGGCCTTTCAGAGAAAGAAGGCTTGACTCAAGCGACGCAAGTTTGGGACTTTTAAAAAATCTTTTTCTCGCTTCAGGTAACTCAGTGAGAGCATTGAGTTACTAGAGTTTTTTTTCAAAATCCATCCAGGTACTGAAGACTTATGAATTAAACTTTCCAAAATAGCACTTCAGCCCTTTTGCCCTTCCGGCAACGACATGTATTCTTCTATATATTATATAATTTTCAATATTATATATGGCTATGAGATATTTTCAAAATATTACCCATTTTCTTTTCTTTGTCCTTTTTTATTACTTTTTGTTTTTTTGCGCAACCTCTTACTTCCAAACAATATCTATAAAATGTAACCTCCATGTGATAACTTTGTTCTTGTATTCATTTAATTTTATCTTTTCTTTTTTTTCTTTTTCCTTTTTATTACTTTCTATTTTTATTAATATTTACATTTAATATTATACCATTTATGTACACTACGTCTGTCTCAACACAGGAATCTCCTAGTGAGACAGACATGGACCAAACCCATGTTTTGTATTTCAACAAGATAACTAAATGAAAAAAAAAATTCTAGGGGTTAATTTTTTTTATTTTTTTTGTAATAAGGGTAGTAACTACTTGTTATATATTATCTGCTCTTCTGCATCATGTGGAAACCCAAACTCTAAACCAAGCATCGACACAGAAGATAGAAGCTTTTCTATAGTGGATCTATAGGCGATATTTTGTCAAAATTTTACCAAATTATTTAACCACTAGACCTCAATCCCAATGTCTATTTAAGCAGTATCAGACCCTTCACTCTTTTTGGTGGTCATACATTTAAGGCAATAAATAGATGAAGGTAGTGCTGGAAATACAAATGCCTCGAGCATTGTGTGACGCAGCTGGCTGTGAATAGGTTCAATGAATTGTCTTGTGTAAACTAAGCAAGAATAGTGTAATTACATTTCTGTTTCAGAACCCTTAAAACATGGAAAAGTCAAAGAGCATAAAAAAGTTAAGAGAAAAATGAAAACTGAGAGGACAAAACGCACAAGTGAGCTTTTGTGTTTTTAATAGAATAACAGAAAAATATTCTTGAAGCATAGATACTTACTATTTTTTCCGTTGCCATCATAAAAACTGAGATATTAAGCTGTGATGGGAGATTAGCCGAACTGGGGATAGAGCCTGCAGCCATTTTACACCATCAAATATGTCAAGGCCTGGTTGTTTTATTCGAGAACTGGCAGAGGAAGGATGAAAGTAGACTGAATGCTGTGGAAATGAGATCTTTGAGACGTATGTGCGGTAAAATCATGTATGACCGTATTAAAAATGTGGATATCCGGAAAGAATGCAAGGCTGATGTGAGCGTGGTGAATAGAATCAAGAAAGGGACGCTTAGATGGTTTGGGCATGTAGAGCGAATGAACGAAGAAAGGAGTATGAAAAGAATATATGATGCGAAAGTGAAAGAAGAAGTCGAGGATTCTTGAGAAAGACATGGCACGATCAAGTAAATCAAATACTTGAATCGGGTCAGGTGAAGAGTCAGAATAACAGAAGAGTATGTATGAGACGATGTATAAATGTAAATGTAGCAAGGAGTGTGTGCCAAGACAGAGTTATATGGCGGTCCGTCCTCTCTGCCTACCCCTGCGCGGAGAAACGGCGTGATGGTTAGTTAGTTAGTTAGTTAAGCTAAAGTTAAAGCGGTGGTTAAAATCTATGGTAATTTAGCCACAACTTCATATTTCAACTTAATTTCCCAGGTCGCCTGTCCGCCTCGCTGGTATGCGAGGAGTGTGGCGCCAGCTTCGGTTGCAGAAACCTGGCAGACAAACACAGGTAAAACCGATGGAATGCGTTTGGTTTTTCCACATTTCTTGTTTGCTTCGTTGGCCTGCGAAGAGGGTAGATCCACCTCCAGTTTACGCGGGTTATACTTATTTCTTTATTGAATGACATCTCTCATTCGAAAGATCTCGAAAAAAACACTGCCAGAAGTCAGGAAATCAGGAGAAACCAAGATTAATTTGAAACGTTTTATGATAATTGTTAATTTGTTCTTTCAGGAGGTTGGTGCACCTGAAGGAGAAGAGATACTTCTGTGATTATTGCAATAAAGGGTACTTTGAACGCCCTCGTCTTGTCCTACATATAAAGTGAGTTATCGAAATATGTAATTGTCAACATGCCCGCTATAACTGAAGAGTCACAATGTCTCACCGAAATATTGAAACAAGTATGAGCTGTGAGCTTGACTGAGGTCATACTAATTTCTATGGGATTTTCAATGTCATCTTTACAAATGCACGCAGGGTGAGAGTCCTATTCTTTTCAAAGGTCTTAATATTAGACAGTTTTTCTAGTCATTTCGAGGCGATGATTTGCTCAGTTAACGATTTCCTTATGGACATAGTAATTATTTGGCGGTGTGTCAGACATGCCAATGAGCCTGATGAGTGTGTTGTGCCAGAATGCACGAGGGCAGGAGGTCCTTCCAGTGCCCCAACTGCAGCAAGGCGTACTTCTCCCGGGTGGGCCTCTCCGCCCACATTCTGGCCGAGGCAGGCGTGCGCAAGTTCACTTGCCAGCTCTGCCCTAAGAAGTTCTGGTCCAAACAGTAAGTTATAAAATTTCATTCAGTAAATAATAAGTTTTCATTGAGCATTGAGCTTTTGACCACTGTGTATCAAAGTTTTTAAGGAGCTACTACGCAAGTTGCTCTTGTACATACTGTGGTTTTTAATGAATTCCTGTGCAAGTTACTCATTGTGCACATACTGTAGTTTTCAATGGTTCACTATGCAAGTTACTCCTGGAGTACATGTTGTAGTTTTTAATGGTTCGCTATGCAAGTTACTCCTGGAGTACATGTTGTAGTTTTTAATGGTTCGCTATGCAAGTTACTCCTGGAGTACATGTTGTAGTTTTTAATGGTTCACTATGCGAGTTACTCCTGGAGTACATGTTGTAGTTTTTAATGGTTCGCTATGCAAGTTACTCCTGGAGTACATGTTGTAGTTTTTAATGGTTCACTATGCAAGTTACTCCTGGAGAACATGTTATGGCTTTTAATGGTTCACTATGTAAACTACTCATAAGTAAATGTTATGTGCAGGATGTTGACGCACCACGCCATAACACACAGCGCGGTGCGACCCTTTCCGTGCCGCTACTGCGCTGTGGCATACACGAGGAAGGCGCACCGCCAACGCCACGAGCTCAACGTCCACGCCGCCCCGCACGCCGCGGAGGAGGAGAAGGGGTTAAAAAAAACACAAGTTCTAGTTAACAAACGCACTTTGTAATAATCCCGTAGTAAAACGTAATATTGTTTGGCAAAATAATATCATATTTATAAATAAATATATTTCTATACTATACAAAGGACACTTTTTGAAAAATTATACTTTATTATAACATTATACATATAAAACTCTTCTCTGTTCACTGAGAAGCAATCATTTTCATTAATGTACAAATAAATTTCATAAATGAGATGTGTGCACAGTTTTCATTTGATATGCATATTTCCAAGATTATTAATTTTACCACACATCCCCGATTGTTGGTTATAAAAAAATATTATTGTGTAAATTATTAGTGTTTATATCATTTGATTTGCAATATGTGCGCTTGTTCTTTGTTATATCTAAAAAATAAAATTAAAATCAAACAACACTCACACCTATTGATCTTATTATTAAAGATGTTTTGGCTCAGCATAGCATGACAAGAGGTATAATTGAACTCTGCAAATATCTGGAAGTCAAATGCGCATTGTGGACCACTGTTGTACGAAATAAAAAAAAAAAAAAACACCGTGGAGGCAGACAAAATTATTTTATTGTGTCCCCAATTTTAGGAGTTTTATCATGACGGAAAAGTGTTGTTGCATTTCTTCGCCATTCAAAATCATTATCAAAGTAGGTACATATTGTTATGGACTGTAAAATGGCTATTATTGGTTAATAGATACTGAACTAGCATTAGGTTATAAATAACTGCCTTTCGCACCATTTTACAAGAGGCTTAAAACCTTAGAGTAACCTAGAGAACTTTGCGAAATATTGTAGTGAGTTTATGACCAAGCTTGACCACAGGAGGTATGACGTATAAGCTACCAGCCAATGGAAGGCGAAGAAAACCGTAAAGATAAACATTTTTCCGTCTTTATCTGATCGCGAATAATTTTGCGTTGGTATCATGAGAAAGAAAGAGACATGGATACGTTCATATGTTGGACTAATCAGAGAATCCCCATTCTTACAAATTTACGTGAGAATCCCGTATATCTCTCTAAGTAAAACACACTAATAATGCATTAAAACATATTTTAAACGGAAGTTTATTATACGAAACAAATAATGCAAAGGTTGACTAAATATTGGTGTACGTAACTATGTAGTTGTTTTGTAGGTTAGCATGTTAAATATTTGAGGTCAAACTAAAAAATACGAATTCTTGGATAAATACCTGTGGAAACTGATTTTTTTGGTCCTTTTGTTACTTCAGTTGAAGCAACCAACTACTGCACATATAGCCATATCGTTTTTTTTTTTTAATATTGCACTAAATTCATTTAAGTAATTATATATTTTAAGCTTTTTGACTGTCAGTTCGACTGACAGAAATAAACTTGTGTGAAGTTTGTACATTGAAATATGGCTACACGGCTTTTAGCATGCCCGTAATCATATGTTCTTAATAACAATTGTTTGTCTCTTTTTCTCATATGTCTATAGAGCCGAGCATAAAGAGAGAGCTATATTTTGCGAGTATGAACGATTTGACTCATAATTAGGATGGTCTCTCTATATTGTTACTCTAAGCTAAAAACAAAGTTTTCAAATCCATTTGTAATCAAAAGTAATCTTGACATCTTAACACGGCTTCTTTTATTATTTTTAATATGAGTGTTTTATCGCTATAAATGATACATCTAAGAAGAGCAGTATGCAAGACTGCATCTATACCCTGTTGCCATCACAGTTCTTAAATGTAGATCACAGTTCCATACGTCACATCACACCACCACTAATATATATGCAAGTACGCACCAAGCCAGAGGTGTTACAAACTCCATCACATTTAGCGATATTTTGAATTTTTTACATTTTAGCTGTCCCCGCAAAACGCCGACTCTCGGGCCGTTTAATCTTTTATCAGCTGACAGGCATAATAACATGACCATAACCGCTATGCTTGAAATCTGATCAAAAGCTGACACGGGCCGAGAATATTGGCGTGTAATGGGGACTGTTCAAATGGTTGTCGTCAAAGTAAGAGTTTGAAATCCTCCAACCCCACCCTAAAGTGCATCTGCACTGGAGCGTCATTTATAGTCTTGGTTCAGTCTCGTGTGCAGTTTTCTGGTGCCTGTTCCGGTGGTCGGTGCGGCCGAACATGACCCCGCAGTACTTGCAGGGGTGCACCTTTTGCTTGGTGTGCGACACCATGTGTGTGGTGAGCGCCCTGGGAGAACAAGCCAGCGATTAGTTTTCTTCCGTCTATTTTATTGCACTTTCGCCAATTAAACCTGAGCAAACGCTAAGGGCCAATTGTTTGCCAACGCCGTTTTGCATTTTCTAACATTCAAATGGTCCCTGTTAACCGGTCGATTCTCGGCCCAACAGCTGTGTATCGAGGTTAGGTTATCTTTTGCTAAATATTTCACATTTGTGCATTTTTACTTGACAAAGGGCCAGTTGTTTGATCGACTGTCACATTTTTCAACCTTTTCTCCACTGTTTACAGAAATGTTAAACCAACTCTCGATGTGAATTCCACATTCCATACCAAACAAAATGGTTCTTCATTCGACCTGGCCAGTATTACAGTCAGAAGAGGATGTAAAGATGGAGCTATGAAATTTTAAGAAACCAAACTATTGGTTCTAACAATATTCCTAATATTATACTTAAAAAGATATTCTGATCTTTTAATATCGCCATTATGTCATATTTTTTATGTACATTCAAAAACAGGGTCTCTCCCTGACATCTAGAAATTAATAAAAAGTCACCCCTATTCACAAAAGGGGTGAAAAATGCGATACCCAAAACCTCTGCTCTATTGCGAAAATATTTGAGAAAATTTTACACAGATATGTATTTAACCACATTGAGCCACTTCTTGACGATTGTCAACATGGATTTAGACCCCAGATGTCAGTAACATCAAATTTTCCTATGATATAGGATTTAAATGGAGTTGCGCCCTAACTATGAAAACTTTTATTGGGACCCAAATTCGAGCTGAGCACATACCGAGGGTTAATTAAATATTATTGTGCTTACTGTGAACATGATTTATTTTAAAAGCTAGAATGCATTAATCAATATTGTTTATTTAAAAAAAAAAAAAATATTGATAAAGTTATAACCTCCACAACATGCAGTAGTGTGTGTACCCAGAATAAGCTCAATTTTTCCCTACTTCTAATGAAATTGATCAAAAATTTTCAAACACCGAAATTCATTCTTGAACCGATAATCAATTTCATTGGCGTGTCTGGGGCCTAGGAGTCGAAATGTCTTGTGTAAATTAATTGCGACATTGGTTTTCTTTCAAATCGGTGATCACACTTCTTGAGATTATCTGTTCAGTGCTTCTAATACATATGACTTGATGATTACTAACATTGTTTTAAAATTAAAATTAATAATATAATAATACTCGCCCCTGGTTGATGAAGCCCTTGTGACATACGGAGCACTTGACCTTCTTGATGCCGGCGTGTCTCATGACATGCGTGTGCAGGCTGGACAGAGTGGCAAAGTTCTTGCTGCACTGCTTGCACGGGTACTTCTTCTCTTTCGTATGAGTTCTGTAACGCGGAATATGATGGAAACACATATTAAATCATGCGTGAATTTTGGCAATGATAGAAACATTTACCAAACTTTGCGCGTGAGGGCAATGATGGAAACATTTATTTAATTTTGTTTTTAACAATGGTCATTGCTGGTTGGGTACCTTAAATGCATATTGAGATGGTGTCTGGAAAAGAATCCTTTGGAGCAATACTGGCAGATATTTTTCTTCTCTTGTTCGTGCACCCTCCTTCTGCAAACAGACACAGGTATGATTGAGACAGGATACATCGGGGAATGCGGTGAGCTAGTACCATTAGAAAGACCTCACTGTTCAGGTCTAGTTACAATACAGCTAAAGAAATTTCAGGCAACATTTTAATTTTGGTTTTTTAAGTGAATACTGCACCAGAGTCTCAACTGCTCCCAACCGTCTGGAGCCAGTATTACTGTGGCACCCCCGATTGGGGTATGTAGTGAGGCTGAAGACTAGAAAGTACCTGCTTATTCAGATCTGGTCACCAAACATGGCTAAAGCCATTTCAAGCAACGTTTCGATTCTGAATGTTGGTCTTTCACCAGGGCAATACTATACCCTGCCACTCTGAAACGCACAGCAAAAATACTATTTATTATTTTATATGAATCAAATGTGAATAAACACATTCATTAAATAAAATTTATTTGAACCTGCGACCTCTGGATTCGTAGTCGAGCATCTTAATCACTCGACTACGGAGGCCGCCTGATGAATGACATGCAAACAAGGGTCAATATACCTGTGCATATTGCAGCGAGGCTTGGTCTGGAAGCACTTTCCGCACTGGCTGCAGGGGAAAGGCCCTCTCTGCCGTGTGCAGGTGCGTGTGCTGGGTGAGCTGCGCGGCGGTGAGGAATCTGCGGTGGCACGACGCGCAGCGTAGAGGCGCGGCCGCTCCGAGTGGCGCTGCCGGTGCTCCCAACCACGCTTGTATCCTGCCAGGACAACAACTCAAAACTGTCGATAGTGTGTGGCACTGCGGTTGGGGTGTTTGATCACCACCATTTTGAATTATCGACATTTTCCGTTAAGCTCACAATCATAACAGCATGACCGTTATGCTCGAAAGCTGATCACAATTTGTTTAAAACGGGGACTAATGTTTATGGGTGAACCAATCTATCCATTCCGGAAGAGCTAGGCATCCGCAACAGACTATCAACTGGCTGCCCACAACGCATCGTAAGATACTTTGGACACGGTGCTCGCCAAACGGAGAACTCGAACCTGGAGGAGCTCACGGTCACTGACAAAGTGGAAGGCAGAGGAAGATCACCGATGCGTTGGACCGATCAAGTATCACAAAACTCGTGTGTACTCAAAACAGTGTGTTTTACAAAGGTCAAAAACTTTTTAATAGCCTTCCAAATGGCCTAAAAGAAGCCTCAAGTCTTGATATTTTTCCTAGGATTTGTGCTGAATATGTAAAGAAAAACCTATGATTTTTAAAGATTACTATTTATTTATAGATTTCAATTTATATCTACTTATATATATATAAATATACGTGTATAGTAAATAACCTTATGTGCTTTGTTCTACTATTGCGAAATGTATTAAAAAAATCTTACTAGATATGTGAAAAATAATTTGCATACATCTAAATAAAAATACATAAACAAACAAAACAGGCGTCTAGAACGTTGGTGTCCGCCGCTCTCCGCGAAACGCAGGGGCGTGAAGAGTGGAGGAGCCTGGTATACCAGGGCAATTGTGGTGGGGGTCACAATCCTCAACTGTGAGGCAATGACTCCAGACGAAGAAATAATAAATTATGCTTGAACAAGATGGGGGGGCCATCTTGGAAGTCAGCCTCTAAGCATTTCTACAGGAAGGTGTTGGTAGAACTCACTCTTATCGCATATGCTGCAGTAGTAGAGCTTGCCGAGGTGGTTGCAGGCGCGGTGGGCTGACAGTGCGGAGTGCGTGAGGAAGGTGCGCGAGCATTGGGCGCACGGCATGCGCGGTCGGTCGGGGTCGTGCGAGCGCCAGTGCTGCCGCAGGTCCCGCACGCTCTTGCCGCACACCTCGCAGATGCCCGCCAGCGACTTCTTCTCTTTGCGCTTTCTCCCTTCCACTGTGCACACACACACACATTTCTATATTGAATCCAAATTAGAGTAGGGACTCATTAGTAACTGCTGAACACACAAATCAAATGGCCTGACTTACGAGATATAATTATTTCTTTGAAAACTCGTTGAAAAAGGTCAGATGAAGAGATAGAAAAAAATTATACTTTTCACTATGTTTTTGAAACTGATTTCTGGTAATGTTTCTATGTATTATACTGTTGTCACTTTGGAATATTTTTAAATATTAGTAATTTTAAAAATTACACCAAATGAAAAAAGGAGTTGGCACAACCAAGCCTAGGATTCGAGACCTCAAGTGGGGCCGACATTATTTATAATTGATACTTTTGAATCATAACAGGATACAGAATTTTAAAGAAGTTCAGAAGTATGGATGAAACAGTGAATAGGTTAAGCAAGATTCAAACAGTCAAATGAACTAACCTTTGTACTTTCTTTTGGTGGCTTTAGATGACACATGTATTTTGATGGGTTGAATTAACACCAGCGGCAGGTTATCATCTTCATCATAATAGTCTGAGTCTCCCGGCCCGTGCTCCAAACCCTCCCCCTTCGGGGAGAAAGTATCCTCCTTCTTCACCTTCAGATCTAACAAGCAGCTCTCGAGCAGACTGTCTTCTATCTCGTCTTTGATTTTTACCTCGGTCTTCAATTCATCCTTCACATCCTGTGTCTCCGGACTCGAGTCCTTGGTCCCGATCTTGGCGAAGTAAGCCACGAGCTGCTGGTACGAATGTTCAGCTAGAATCTTCAGGTTGTACGCGGATGTCAACTTCGAGGAACATTTCTGGCAAATCTTTGAAGGCAGTCCGTCGCCTGCGACGACCTAAAATTAAAACAAACAAGTGGCAGTGGAACAGTTGGATAGTGGCTTTGATAGACCAAACGGCTGTGGGAATGTGATTAGTTAAAATTCCGGAAGGTCGCTTTTATAGTGTTTACTAATATTTTTGTACAATGAATTTCGACTTCTTTCGTACTAATTTTAGTAATAAACTGACGAACCGGTAGGGAGAACATTGTAGTCATCATTTCGTAGCAAGGAATTTGTTTCGTTTCGCGGAACTTTTGTGTTACAAATATATCGCTGACCGCGCAGTTCTTCAGGCACACGCGGCACGCTGTTTCAATGTTTATATCCATCTTGTGCGATCACAGTTGATAATCTATTTCATTAAAAGTGTTTATTAATCCAGTGAAAAAAACAAAACAAACATCCAACGTTATAGTGACAGCTCTGCTGACAGTGACAGGCTGACGGCGAGCAAGTAGCGAACAATTACAACTTCAGAGTAGAGACTAGAGATGTCTATATTCCGGTCCCGATTATATTATTATTATATCGATATTTTTCTTCAAGGAACACGCAATTTTTGGAACCGTTTCCTATTTTTGTAAAATTTAAAAAAAGCTAATATTTGGCAGTAACTGGCGGTTTTTCGTTGAAATGTCGTGAAATATACCCAGCCCCGGTTATTTTTCATTAGAATTACTCTGGTTAAACTCTCCACATAAAATTATACTATTTGAAAAGAAACTGGCTAACTAACTAACTAATCATCACGCCGTTTCCCCGCAAGGGTAGGCAGAGAGGACGGACCGCCATATAACTCTGTCTTGGCACACACTCCTTGCTTCATTTACATTCATACATCGTCTCATACATATTCTTCTGTTATTCTAACTCTTCACATGACTTGATTCAAGTATTTGATTTATTTGATCGTGCCATGTATTTCTCGGGCGTCCTCGACTTCTTCTTCCATTCACTTTCGCATCATATATTCTTAAGAAACCTATTCTTTAGAAACCGGTGCTTTTAGAAATAGGAGAACAGCAGAATAACTGAATAACCGGATCCTCGCTGGTCTTAGATATCAACCATCCTTAGATTTTGGAATGTTGGTAATGCAGTTTGAAAACTTTAAGACAATCAAAAAAAACTTATAAACATTTTAGTTCTTTAATCAATAATCATTGCAAGTTTATAAAAAATATGACAAATAAATAAATACATATAAAATTATCATAGGTCTGATTTCTCAATTTATTGGAAAAAATAATGTTGTAATTCAAAACTATGATTGTCCATCCCTACGTTTAGTTCCTAAATCTGGATGAATTGTTTGGCATGAAGTGCGCGCAGCGAGTTCGACCCAACACCCAACAATAATATTAGTCGTCAGTTGTCAACACGCCGTGGTCTTAGTCGGCGGCATATTGGCGGGTTCGATAAAAAAATTCGGTTAAAGTTTGTTAAATGATTATTTCAGTGTTTTGATGCAATGTCGATAAGTATCCGAACCGCGCCGTCGGGAAGATTTAACAATATGCCAAAAATTCGTTTATAAATATTTTCGTTTAAATGTTAGTAAGGATTATTACAGTGTATTGATGCAATTGCGATTAGAATTCAAATTGCACCATCGGCCGACATCGTGTTGAAAAAAATAACTTTTCGTAAATAATTTGATTAAATAATTATTTTCTCAATATTTTCGTTCAATCATAATAAACGTCCAATATCTTAAAGTGTAGTGATTTCTTTTCCTGTTACAAATGTTTTCATTTAAATTGAAAGTTGTGTATTAGATAAATCATTTATAAAAATAATTATGAAAGTGAAGTGGTTTTATAATAATAATAATTTGATTCGCTTTTGTAATTTGAATGTGATAAAAGTGTAACTGAGTGAATTGTTTTTATCGGATTATCAGTGCTTCGAGCTGAGAAATACGGTGTCTTCGAAAGGTAGGTCATTGCAGTCGAGCTGAATCAACATAAGTAGTGAGTGAATTTTTTCTGTAGTTAAAAGGTTTTCAGGAGCGCCTTGGAATTTCTTTAAATAGTCTCATCATAGGGAAAAAAGGTAATTAGGTTAGTAAGTTTTTATTTATTAATTTACCTTTAACAGGTTTTTAATATTTCAAAAATTATAAAAAAGTGAACTCGTACATTAATTTGTACAATTAGATGATTAAGTTTTAACAACGACAAAAAATCTCGCAGAAGTAAAAAACCTTTATCCTCCACTATCTCTATCTATCTAACATTATATCAAATTCAATATTATAAAAAAAGGATTGGTGTACAATGTTGCACCATATCCGTGTTATTCAGGCGCATATAAACGTAACAATCTTTTTTGTTTACCTATTGTTAATCACATGAAACATGTAAATAAGGTTTTTTGATCATTTGTGAATTTATTTTTCCTCGTGTTATGGCGGACGAGTTTTTAATATATCATTTTTTTCGTTGACATCAAATCCACATAATATTGTTGTTTGCCTCGGGCAGATTTCAACATCAAGTTGGGAGTTCAACTGATTTCAGTCGGAGCTGTTTCCCTTCCCTGACTACTAAAAGAGATGCGTGAAAGAACTTGCAAGAATAACAATGGCGATAAGATAGGTCGACCACAGGCAGATGGATTTTAGAGATTTTATTTATTTCGGGCAAATGGACTTTTTTCTTCTTTTTTCCGTCACTTAAAAGCAGAATGCAACCCCTTGCGATGAGGCCCCCGCCTCCATTCAACTGGATCACCATATTACGCAGATGTTATCTGGACATGAGTCCCAACTGCTGCAAACCGTCTAGAGCCAGTGAGACTATGGCATCCCCAATCGAGGTATGCTGTGAAGATGAAGGTGGTTGGAAGGAGTAGGAGATGGAGAAGAGGATCGTTGGGAAACACCTGGATATTCAGATCTGGTCACCAAACACGGCTAAAAGTCATTTCAAGCAACATTTTGATTATGAATGGAGATACTTAAAAGTATCTACCACTCTGGAACGTGCATGGGAAGGCTGTATAGTCCTCTCTCTGAAAAAAAAAGTAATGAGATGTTCAAGCTGAGTCGAAGTAAAACTTATGAATTATAAATTACAGTGCCTTTGAGGTGATTTTTCACAAAAACGGCGCTATACAAATTATCTAAATATTATTATTATTATTATGGACAAATGCACAGACTATTTTTTATTTACAAAAATCTATGGTTTGTACGTCAGAAATCAACTGACGTTTCAGAGTTTGGTTTGTTTTGATGATGTTTCGTTAGTTATTTCGCGTATTACAATAAAATATGACTACCAACATCGACTCGCCTTGTAGAATATGCCTGGCAAACTGTGCAGTCATTAGTATATTTAAACGCAGTGGGATGTCCAAAAGGAGAACCTGCCACGAAATGATGAATATTTTGTTTACATTTTCGGTTTGTTTGATATATTTATATATTTCAATTTCTAAATGGAAAACGCTTTTTTACGAATTGGCTGACAATTTAAAATTAAGTGTATATGCCGAAGTCTCCCACACCGCAAATATAAATTGATTATTATTTTTTAAGTGAACTTTGGCAGTTTTACTTAAACTTTTTCGGTCTGTGGACCAGTGTATATTGTTCACTGTTTTCTAGGTTCTAGAGATCCGCAGTCAGTCTATGTGTATTATTTGATGTAGCTGAGTACGTACGCGCCGCTGTATAGCGATGATTCGTAACCTTTTTTACAAAACTCAACTGATTTTTTTACAGGAAACTTTGGAATAAACGTGGAATTGTCCAAGATTATACTTAAAATCAAAGATATGTATGAAAATCGCTTAAATTCGATTTTTAAAAAGTGACCACCATCGAATGAGATATGTTTTGACCCTCCGAGCTTTACGTGTTGACAATAGAGTATTCTTATTTTGAACAATATGTTTACTTTGTTGACCAGTACCGGTCCACGAACCAGTATTTAATTAGTACTTTTTTTGTTTACGTGAATACCGCGCAAAAGTCTCAACTGCTCCCAACCGTCTAGAGCAAGTGAGACTATGGCATCCCCAAATAGGATATGTTGTGAGGCTGAAGGTAGTGGGGAGGGGAAGGAGAATGGGAAGAGGATGGTTGGGAAGTATCTGGCTATTCAGATCTGGTCACCAAACACGGCTAAAGCCATTTCAAGCAACGTTTAGATTCTGAATGGTGGTCTTTCACCAGGGCGATACTTAGAGTATCTACCACTCTGGAACGTGCCGCAAATAAACTTTTTATTATTTTTATATGAATTAAATGTGTTATGACACATGTTAATTAAATAAAAGTTATTGGAGCACGTCATGTTTGAACCTGCAACCTTTAGGTCTATGGGTAAACTCACCTATTTTTTATACGTAATATAAATCCACAGACTTTATAAAAATGGTTAGTTACAAATTTTTCGTTTTGTGTCTATGTTAGTAGAATCATACCTTTTGTCATGCTATGCTGCGCCAAAACATCTGTCCGACCAGGCAGTTTGCTAAGCATGGCATGGTTTCTACTGCGGCAGTATTTTTCAGGTACAAACAAGTGGTAGCATGCTAAGATGTTTGGAAAATCAATTAAATAATTTATTATTTTGAAGCCTACGTGTTAAATATAAGTGCACCCCACTGTTGAAATTGGCAGCCACCTCTGGTCTGGAGCCCCTAAACACCTGAAAAAAACCCTTGACTCTGTGCGGAAACGGGCGGTCGATTTGATAGATTCTCCTATCTTAACGGATTGCAATCTTTGGAGCGCAGACGTCAGGTGGGAATACTGTCCTTGTTCTGCCGGTATTTCGATGGAAGATGCTCCGAGGAACTTGTGTCATTGACTCTTTCGGCATCGGTGCATAGTCGGGAAACTTACTTGAACAGCATGGTTTCAGAAGAGGAAGATCCACTGAAACCAATCTGATGGTATTCACTGATTATGTTGCTAGATCCTTAGACAGTGGATACCAAGTAGACTGTTCATATAACGATTTTTCCAAAGCTTTCGATACCGTGAATCATGATATCTTGCTCGCCAAACTTGCCCAAATAGGCTTCTCCTTTCATATGCTTCAATTTTTCAGAAGTTACCTC
This sequence comes from Drusus annulatus, assembly GCA_022651775.1. Classification (NCBI taxonomy): domain Eukaryota; kingdom Metazoa; phylum Arthropoda; class Insecta; order Trichoptera; family Limnephilidae; genus Drusus; species Drusus annulatus. The sequence goes on along the minus strand of JAGWCC010000400.1, from coordinate 249,346 downwards.
GAAAACAGAAAACAATTTGTCACACACGGAATCTTCCAATCCGTTGAGTTTTCTGTTCTTTCTGGTGTTCCCCAAGGGTCAATCTTAGGTCCACTTCTCTTTTCTATTTTTATTAATGATATTGCCAAGTCATCCGTTTTTCTCGCTTTCTCCTTTTTGCAGATGACCTTAAAATATTTCTACAAATAAGAAGTATTAAGGATTGCCTGCTTCTTCAAGCTGACGTCGATAACATTTCTGAATGGAGTCGACAAAACCAGCTTCATTTCAATATCTCGAAATGTGTAGTCCTTTCTTTTACCAGAGCATTTAGTCTCACCTACCACAGGTACACTATGCTCGATCATAATCTCAAACGCGTTTCCACTATAAAGGATCTTGGGATTGTGTACGAAAGTAAGCTTGCATTTCGTGTTCATATCGAAGGGGTGTGCCAGTCGGCATTGAAAAATGTTAGGGTTTGTTCTCAGAACCGTCAGAGTTTTTAGGAATTGAGCTCTGAGAACACTCTATTTCTCTTTGGTCCGCAGTAGGCTGGAGAGTGGTTCAATTATTTGGAATCCTCATGAGGTGGGGGTACTCCCTCATCTTGGAAAGGGTCCAGAAAAAGTTCCTGAGATTTTTTATACATGAGGGAGTACGGCCACTACCCGTGGCTCTACCCAACGAACTTTCTCCTGGGCACGCTCGGACTTCACTCCTTACAGCTCAGGAGAGAGGGGGTATGCCGCCACTCACTTCTTCAGACTGCTGCGGGGCTATATTGTAAACCCTGCTATTTTGGAGCGCGTAAGTCTCTATGTTCCTGATGACTATCTAAGACAGCGTCTTCATAGATTATTCTATCTTCCTGCCTGTAGGACCAACCTGCCAATGGTTCTGCCGGTGGGGAGAAGTATTTTGCTCCTGAACAAAATCTCTTCCGATATCGACTTATTTCATGTCAGTGAGGAGAGATTCAGAAGTGAAATCCTATTGATTCTTGAAAGAGTTTCTCCTCATTGACCTGATCATCACCACTGCCTGAAATTTTATTTTTTTAATTTTATTTTTTTGTTACTATAATTTGTATTTATTTTGTAAAAAAAATAACTTATTTCTTATATGCATTAAATTCAAAAAATTTGTAATGTATAAGAAATTTAATAAAAATATTATTATTATTAACTTACCAAACGGGCGCCCAACATTTATTTGTACACGGTTGACATTCAATAAATGAAAACGGGTCGCTTTTACGACTCGTTATGTTCAACAGCTCGGCTGTGGAATGATTTGCCGGTCTCTGTGTTTCCTCCTTCCTTAAACATGGGTCTTTTTAAGGCCCAGATTCACTCCTTTCTTTCCTCAAAAAGACTCTCCACACAGCATCTCTAAAGATGACATAGGCCTTGAGAGAAATTATTTTCTTAAAGGCCTCCTGTGTGGAGTCAATGTAAGAAAAAATGAATATGCATACAATTTTATTTTTGTTTTCCCCTATTTCTGATCAGTTCAGTTCAGAACGAATTTGGCGGAATTTGGAATATTTACCACTATCTACTTTTTAAAGTATATTAAGTAACATTTAATAATATTACTGATTTTTTCGATTTTGTAAATACAGCTTATAATGTATTTATTTTTAAGGCAAGTCAAAGAGATGGTTTACCAGATAAAATATGCAAAAAATGTTTTTTGAAAGTATCATCAGCCTTCAAACTAAAAATCCTGGCTGAAAAAACACATTGCAAACTTTTGGCAGCCTTATTGAGTGTTGGGAAGGTTGGCAATGCTACAGAACATGCTATCAAGAGAGCCAACCTTCACGTCAGAACAACGAAACTTGATTGCAGTGGTACCTACCAAGATGGCTCTACCAACACTGATGTCATTAGTACCGGCATCGAAAGATGTTTTACCAAACATGATGGAAGAATCGCCTCCCTTGCAGAAGATTTTACCAACATTGATGCTAGCATCTCCGATGCCGATGCAAGTCTCGCCAAGTCTAAAGGAGGTTGCAACAAACTTGATGATAGTAGAGTTTTTGAAAATGAAATGGTCAAAATAGAATGTGACAATCTGAAAATAGAAAATGAAGATGAGATTTTGAGTCATATTGGCGGTAACAGTGAAACCAGCCCGGCGAAAGAAGTTAAAAGAAGTTAAAAAAAGAAGAAGATCTAGAGGAATTGCTGACCGAGTCTGATGATGAAAATGTACCCCTGGTGTCGATGAAAACTGTAGACAGACGCAGGAAAAGAAAGATTATGGAATTGGACAAAATTTCGGTATGGTAAGTGTTGATTTATCAATTAATAACTAACTGTCTTGGGGTTGGGGGAGGCCAGAGAAGAAGTAATGCTACCTACTTCTGTCCTGGGAGCGCACTTTCCTTCATTCACATTTATTTATCATCTCGTACATTATTTCGATTCTTGATATGAAAACTTCTCTGATAAATAATTAATTATTAAAAAGCCAAAAATGTTACTTACGAATTAATTAATGACTCAGATAGCAGGAAATTTAACCCGTGACACCTGGGTTAGAACCCGACACTTTGTACCACTCAGATACTAACAGGTTTTTTGATTCACCTGATTGATCGAAGTTTTCCTGGGACTATTTGCCATATTTGTTTTATTTTGATTGTGACCACTGGGTCAAGAGCCAAAGTTCTCAGAGGAGCTGCCATGCAGTTCACCACTTAACTTAGCTGTAACTTAGCTGTTAGTACTTCCACTTTTCCAGAATTATGGAAAGTTTCCAAAATTTGCCCTATTTTTAAGAATGGCTCCAAAAAATCTATTGAAAATTATAGACCAGTTGCCATACTATCCGCTCCTGCTAAATTATTTGAAAAATTAATTTATAAACTTATTTTGCCTCAAATTGACGCGTACATTATACCTGAACAGCATGGTTTCAGAAGAGGAAGATCCACTGAAACCAATCTGATGGTATTCACTGATTATGTTGCTAGATCCTTAGACAGTGGATACCAAGTAGACTGTTCATATAACGATTTTTCCAAAGCTTTCGATACCGTGAATCATGATATCTTGCTCGCCAAACTTGCCCAAATAGGCTTCTCCTTTCATATGCTTCAATTTTTCAGAAGTTACCTCGAAAACAGAAAACAATTTGTCACACACGGAATCTTCCAATCCGCTGAGTTTTCTGTTCTTTCTGGTGTTCCCCAAGGGTCAATCTTAGGTCCACTTCTCTTTTCTATTTTTATTAATGATATTGCCGAAGTCATCCGTTTTTTCTCGCTTTCTCCTTTTGCAGATGACCTTAAAATATTTCTACAAATAAGAAGTATTAAGGATTGCCTACTTCTTCAAGCTGACGTCGATAACATTTCTGAATGGAGTCGACAAAACCAGCTTCATTTCAATATCTCGAAATGTGTAGTCCTTTTCTTTTACCAGAGCATTTAGTCTCACCTACCACAGGTACACTATGCTCGATCATAATCTCAAACGCATTTCCACTATAAAGGATCTTGGGATTGTGTACGAAAGTAAGCTTGCATTTCGTGTTCATATCGAAGGGGTGTGCCAGTCGGCATTGAAAATGTTAGGGTTTGTTCTCAGAACCGTCAGAGTTTTAGGGATACCCGAGCTCTGAGAACACTCTATTTCTCTTTTGGTCCGCAGTAGGCTGGAGAGTGGTTCAATTATTTGGAATCCTCATGAGGTGGGGTACTCCCTCATCTTGGAGAGGGTCCAGAAAAAGTTCCTGAGATTTTTATACATGAGGGAGTACGGCCACTACCCGTGGCTCTACCCAACGAACTTTCTCCTGGGCACGCTCGGACTTCACTCCTTACAGCTCAGGAGAGAGGGGTATGCCGCCACTCACTTCTTCAGACTGCTGCGGGGCTATATTGTAAACCCTGCTATTTTGGAGCGCGTAAGTCTCTATGTTCCTGATGACTATCTAAGACAGCGTCTTCATAGATTATTCTATCTTCCTGCCTGTAGGACCAACCTGCCAATGGTTCTGCCGGTGGGGAGAAGTATTTTGCTCCTGAACAAAATCTCTTCCGATATCGACTTATTTCATGTCAGTGAGGAGAGATTCAGAAGTGAAATCCTATTGATTCTTGAAAGAGTTTCTCCTCATTGACCTGATCATCACCACTGCCTGAAATTTTATTTTTTGAAATTTTATTTTTGTTACTATAATTTGTATTTATTTTGTAAAAAAATAACTTATTTCTTATATGCATTAAATTCAAAAAATTTGTAATGTATAAGAAATTTAATAAAAATATTATTATTATTATTATTATTACCACAAATATTTAATTCCCTTTATGAACTCGAGAGTTCAGCGGGAAGAAAAGTGTGTGCGAACAGTGCGGCAAGTTGGTGTCAGACCTGGCCTGCGGAGACTGGCCCGAGCAGTTCATCACCCAGTCATTTATTCATTTCATTCCCTTTATGAACTCAAGAGTCCAGCGGGAAGAAGAGCATCTGCGAGCAGTGCGGCAAGCTGGTGGCGGACCTGGCGCTGCACCGGCGAGTGCACGGGGGCGAGAGGCGGCTGCTAGCCTGCGGAGACTGCCCCAAGCAGTTCACTAACCACAGCGGGCGCAGCCGACACCGAGCCGTCCACCATCTGGGGCACTCCTACTTCTGCCAGATCTGCAACAAGAGTGAGTTGACTCACGCCCTCAATTACACTTATGAGAGACAAACAAAACAATATGCGTTACCGACTACACTTGAGAGACAAACTAAACAAAACAATGTCCCCTTGACAAGCGCTTTCAATGTCACTGGCAGTCATTTTATGTGTGAGGGAGTGTATTCAGCGCATGTCGTATTTTAATTTAACTTAGATTGGTCTTGAGTAGTGTATATTTTGCATATTTCGATTTCCGACCACTAGAAATTGCTCTGCTAAACAGAATAATAGTAAGCTTGTCACCATGTCACAAAAAATTTCGCATCGGGTGATGTATGGTGGTCTGCCATAAAAAACTTCTTTAACCCTTGGTGTTTGCGCAGCTCAAATTAGAGTTCCAATAAAAGTCCCCGTAGTCAGCGCACAACTGGAATTCAAATCGTACAGATGTTTGTAGATTTCACTGATTTATTAAAATTAGGGACTAATTTACTGGTTATGATTGGTCCAGAGATGTGACTTATGAAATAGAGCTTACTTATTGGCTGATTGAAATTAAATTGATACTATGTATTTGGGTGTTGGATCTCAAAGAGATAATTTGTTAGGTTCTCACCTTCTTGTTTTTCATCCAGTTCCTATCTATCCTGCCATTTCGCCATTCGATTTCTTACTTAACAACACTGTGTTAAAAAACAATTGACAGTCAAGAAACAGAAGAGTTTGGTGAAAAATGTGTTCGGGCGTTGGTTTTTTTCGCTTTCATCGGTTTGTTGTTTTGATCTTCAAATAATATAAAATTAAGGTGTTTCGTCCATTGGTGTCTCGCTTGGTCATCGTTCAATTCTTATCTTCAAGTAAAATTGAGTTCAGTGTTGTGTTTCGTTGTGTAAGAAGAACGAAGAACTTAAACATCAACTTCATCGGTGAGTGAATTGGTTTCCTTACTTCCTTCACTCCATAATCTCTCCACATCCATAATAAGACACTTCTATCAAGTAGTATAGTTTATCGTTTACAGTCCACTATTTTCAAAATTCATCTGAAGCTGAAAACACATTCGGTGTTTTATCGCATCTTCGGATGCAACGATTGGTTTTAGAAAAGAATCTTTGGGTTAATGTATATTTTAGGTATTTTTAATACATATTAGTGGATATGATTCGATATACAAGACTTCATCGCAAAATAATACGGATTATTTCAGGCTTCAAGCGAGGTGCCGACCACCGGCGCGCGGTGCACCCGACGCGGCCCAAGAACTTCCCGTGCGCGCTGTGCGGCAGGAGGTTCTACACGCAGGGGGAGCTGGCGCGACACACGGCCTGCCACACTCAGGAGAGGCTCTTCCCCCGCCCCGTCTGCCACAAGGACTTCCGCACTCTCACGCTCTGCAACTATCACAGGTAGCAGCAGTATTATGTGGCAATAGGCCGCCGCATGGCAATTTCTGCCAACAAACCAACCCACAAGCATACAATTTATTACAGGTTATATTTGGAACTCACAACCACCACTAGGCCATGCCCGCATTGTGGCGGTCAGAATTCTTTAATGTAACTATAACGTACCCCATTTGGGATGTTGTGAGGCTGAAGGGTGTAAAGAGGGGAGGGATATGGGAAAGAAGAAAGCTTTGAAGTACCTAGCTATTCTGAACTGGTAAGTAACCATGTCTGAAGCCATTTCAAGGAATGTTTCCTTCACCTGAATTTTACTGAGAGTTTCTACCACTCTGGGACGAGGTGTAACCTTTTTATTTATTCAGCTACATATAGAAAACCTTACTTGAGATATGAGGCCAAAATTTAACTGTAGAATATACGAGGCCTGTTCAAAAGAAAAGGTGAATTTTGAATTTTCGCGGGCTGTGTACATTCGATTATCGATATATTTTGGTACACATATGTTAATCATATGTTAGCATTATCAGCCATTTTGGATTAGTGGTTTGTTTTTGACAACTGGAAAGGTTAGTCACGTTTTTGTGTGTTCTTCGATTTTTTACTTTTGAAAAAAATGGATCAAAGAAAATGTATTAAATTTTGCGTTAAAAATGGAATAAAGTGCTCCAACGCACTTAAAATGTTAACTGTGCCATTCGGCGAGTCTACTTTGTCTCAAAAAAGTGTTTATAAGTGGTACAAGCGCTTCACAGAAGGCCGAGAAGATGTTAATGACGATGAGGGTCCTGGAGTTGTGGAAAAACAAATCATGGATTTTATTCTTATTTTAAAGTTCCTGAGATTTTTATACATGAGGGAGTACGGCCACTACCCGTGGCTCTACCCAACGAACTTTCTCCTGGGCACGCTCGGACTTCACTCCTTACAGCTCAGGAGAGAGGGGTATGCCGCCACTCACTTCTTCAGACTGCTGCGGGGCTATATTGTAAACCCTGCTATTTTGGAGCGCGTAAGTCTCTATGTTCCTGATGACTATCTAAGACAGCGTCTTCATAGATTATTCTATCTTCCTGCCTGTAGGACCAACCTGCCAATGGTTCTGCCGGTGGGGAGAAGTATTTTGCTCCTGAACAAAATCTCTTCCGATATCGACTTATTTCATGTCAGTGAGGAGAGATTCAGAAGTGAAATCCTATTGATTCTTGAAAGAGTTTCTCCTCATTGACCTGATCATCACCACTGCCTGAAATTTTATTTTTTTGAAATTTTATTTTTTGTTACTATAATTTGTATTTATTTTGTAAAAAAAATAACTTATTTCTTATATGCATTAAATTCAAAAAATTTGTAATGTATAAGAAATTTAATAAAAATATTATTATTATTATTATTATCCATTTTTTTCAAAAGTAAAAAATCGAAGAACACACAAAAACGTGACTAACCTTTTCAGTTGTCAAAAACTAACCACTAATCCAAAATGGCTGATAATACTAACATTTGATAAACATATGTGTACCAACATAACAAAAAAAAAATCGATAATCGAATGTACACAGCCTGCGAAAATTCAAAATTCACCTTTTCTTTTGAACAGGCCATGTATGTCCATATGCATGTATGCTCTTTTTCAGTTTCATTTGAGTTTCAAATGTCTTATTGTATATAAGTGGCATACTTTGCATTACAGAAGGAGTGTCCACGAGAAGGAGCGAACGGCCAAGTGCGACCATTGCCCCAAAGTATTCTTCAACAAAGGTGAACTCAACAAACACAGAAGGTAAACGTCGAGGTGGTGGGAGAGTGGTGGGTAGGACGGTCAACTGTAGTTCAGATCTTACACTGGCTTACTACTCAACTCCCTTTTCAGTGATTTTGATACTTGCTAGGTGCAACACTAATTTTGATGCCCTTAATTCTTCCCAGGAAGACTTGCTAGGTTAGTTAACTGTTTGGGAGGAAATGCTGGTATTATCTACCTGACCCATATAGAGTTTTACTACAAACACTCTATTTAATTTTAAATATGTATGAGAACTACTGTTGATTTTCACTATTATTATCACTTTTACAATGTTTTGATAAAATAAAAATAAATAAATTACATCACTACCTTATTGGTTTTGGTCAAAACATTCTTTCAGAATGGTTGAAGACGATTGAATGCCTATTTAAAATAGAAGTTGCATAAAGCTTGTATTTTTTATGATTCCAATACTTCACCCACCTTCTTCCAATCAAAGGTGTATCATATTTTATGTAGTGGCAAATTAGAGATTACTGTATTGATTTTACTGGAAAAATTGAGTCAGTTTCATTTTCTCATTATAACCAAGTTTGTGTATCGTTTAGGGATGGTTAATATCGGAAATTGGGTGTACCTGCAGTTCCAGTTACCGGTGTCCGGTTATTTATCCAGTTCTTTTTGGAACCGATTCCTGGTGCCAAAAAGTTCCACACAGGATATTTTTATATTCAAATCGAAAAGTACAACAAATCAACAAACATTAATCTCCAAAAAAAAAAATACTAGTCGGTAGAGTAGAGATTTCAAATCAAAGAGTACTAGCAAATCGACAAAAGTTCCTCCCCTAAAAAAGTACCAGCGAATCAACAAAAAATGGAACTGTGGAACCGGTTCTTCGTCGAAGGGAACTTTCCGCCAAAAACCTATTGTGCCCGAAAAAGGAACCGGTTCCTCGGACAAATAATATCGATTTTTATTTGCCAAAAAAGGAACCAGCTCCTCAGAGAAATAATATCGACGGTTCCAGTGACCGGCTTGGAACAGGTTCCTCTTAACCGGTACAGGAATATCGACCATCTCTAGTATCGTTCGTAAAAGTTGGGATATTTGGACACATTATGTTTGACGCCTTTCAGATGCCACTTCACGCGGGAGAAAGAACTACATGTGCAATGAGTGCGGCAAGCGGTTCGGCACGGCCTCGCAGTTGAAGGTGCACGAGAAGCGACATTCGGCGCTCAAGGAGTTTGTCTGCCACATCTGCAGCAACGCCTTCAGGACTAACGGGTTATCTGTTTTTGATTTTTTGCTAGCCCTCGCAAGATTTTCTCTCGTTGTACACAGTACAGACAAAAAAATCAACCATAGGAGTTATAATAAGGAACTCCAGTCCATTTTCCATTAAAAAATAATATTCTCTTCCTGACTTAAATTGTATTTTTTTTAAAGTTCATTTTCATAGTAAAATTAATTAAGACATTGTGCAGGTCGAGGCGACATAATTTAACTCCACATTGTTTCGTTTGTATAGTCAGTTTAGGATTTTATATGGGAAATTCAATACATGTTTATTTTCTGAAATTTAACCGCTTTTAATTCAAGAAAACAGTGTAAAATGTCAGTGTCTGGTCACTATTGTTATTGCATTGTACCAAAGTGTAAAAATAAAACAATAACTGCATTCAATAAATAATTTATTGGCGTTCCTGAACGGTCCGTTCCACATTTTTGAGGTTATGGTGAATGTCAGATGAGAAATGAACTTTACCGCACACAATTATAGATTATATTGATGGTAAACTATAACTAAGCAACTAAAAGATGATGTACTTACATAATCAGTATAATATCCCTTGAGGTGATATCTCTGTCATGAAAACGGCGCTTTATAAATCAGCCTAATTATTATTATTATTATATATTATTTAAACTACTTTATGACCTGTCGGTGGCTGAGTGGACAAATGCGTCGGATTCCCACCCGGGCGTCATGGGTTCAATTCCTCTGCTGGCTAAGTCCTCCATCATTGCACAAAGCAACTGCAACTTCCGCTTCTTATGCTGGCAGTAGGAGTTTTTCAAATATTGTCATTCAGATAGGCGGGCGACTAGGAACAGTTCTGCGAATATATATTTTTTAAGCCACAATGTTTTTCACTGGAGTTCCTTATTAAAGAGCCAACATTAAAATCTGTAGATATTGACTGATAAACGAGCAAAAAGGACTCTAATTTTGTTTGCCAGTTGTTAAAGTTAACCCCATATTATTGTCGCATTCGTTGTGTGGGGCCTCGCAGAAAAAATGTGAGGCCCACATGTTTACGCACACCGAGGAGAAGACGCATCCATGTAACTAACACAGCCCTGTGTGTATTCGTTCTAGGGCCTTGAAGTCCCACATGCTCACACACACTAAAGAGAAGACGCATCCTTGCAAGCACTGTGGAGTGAAGTTTGGCAGAAAGGACCATCGCAACAATCACGAGAAGAGCGTTCACCAGACCAAACTAGTCAATCACGTCTAAAACACCACTGCCTTAGCCATCCCAAACCATCAGTCACCCGCACTGCACTTTATTTTTATACAACAAATAAATAATTTATTTTATATTAGTAGTTGTGTTTCAATGGATATATCCGGGTCATCTTAGGCCACAGGGCAAGGTTCCGACTTGATGGACGCACTTCTTCCATCAGCCCCCACCTCCTCTGCCACCCCGACTGCCTGAAGCCATTCGCAGATTGTTGTGAGACCATGGAAGAAGGATTGAGGAAGTGAGGATGGGAAGTTTGAGAAGTACCGGGCTATTCAAAAATTGTCACAAAACAAAGCTAAAGCCATTTCAATCATTGCTTCAATTGATTTCAGGGCGATAATGAGTATCTTTCATTTTGGAATGAGGTGTGAATATACCATTTTATTTACATTCTGTATGTGAATAAATATAATTTGCTCTTGCCAGGTTTTGAACCTGCAACCACTGGGTTCACAACCAAGGAACTTAAGAACAACAGATTTTATTGGCACTGTGACACTTTGATTAGTCATTTAAATATCTATCAAAAATATGTTTCCCATTTAGGCCAAGTTGTTTGAACCTCTGTCACATTTGACATTGTCAAAAATCGGCAAATAGGTTATCGGTAACAGTTTTCAAATAGCGTATTATTCCGATTCTCAAGGTTTGGTAATTTAATTGAAAAAAGTTGCCGTCGTATTCCTTGACATTAAATTAATTAAATAATACAAACAGTGTTATTTGTGTAAAAATACATAACAATTTTTATTATCTGCTTATTGATTTATAATACAAAACTTAATATGTATTGAGATAACGAGATTCATTGTCTGATAATATCATGTGGTGCATTTTTGCATCGTGCAACGATTCTCACTTACGATTATTCCATCAAAAAGTCACCAAATTAGGAGTAAGGCAAAATCAATATAGTATTTAAACTGGTAGTCAAAAGATAATATCTACATCATCAGATTGATTGCATATTCATAATTTTAATTCCCGTAGCAATAGATAACGGACATTTTTTAAGACAGTTTCAGTGAAACGATGGTTTTCCCTACCCAATGGGATTTTTAACCCTTTGCGCTATTCAAAACCAACGATTCCCTCCCTCACCCTTTTACAACTTTACGAATTGTGGGGATATCTTAATAATAAACGCTTACATGTGACAATGGACGAGATCCGACATCACATGTACCGTTTACAGGGCGTTATGGGTATGTGATGCAAAATGAATATCTGTGAAGATGATAAGCAAAGATTTCTCTGTGAATTACGATCATATTGCTGATTTATATCAATTGGTATTGTTGTAAATTTGATTTATTTATACCTCCTTGGCGGGGGTGGCGTGGTGTATCTACACCTTATGGTGGCTCTTGAATAAGGTGTAGGGGCAGAAACGGCACGCAGAGGGGCACTTCTTGGTGTGCGTGATGCCGTGGTTAGCCAACATCCTACGCAACAATCAAACACAAACCACGGGAGTTTACAACAAACACTCTTAGGCCGTGGCGGTCTAAAACCGCGCATGGTTGGACCATCACACAATTGGTGGGCGTGTTGGGTTTCCCATTACAAAAATTTTTATAGGGAATTTTCTTTCGGTTGCCATATATTAAATTTGATGTTAATGAAATTTCTGTCGATCCTCTGTCTTTCCTTCTTCATAGCTTTTTTTACATATAATATCTAATACAAGAAAAGTTTTCAATGAAATTGTGGTTTTCCCTACCCAATGGGATTTAACCCTATACGTTACACAAACAAATGTTTCCCCATCCCTTTTGTAAGACCAATACTGCACAGGTGCAATTTAAGAATCGTGGGAATGTCATAAGCATTGGGCGACTTCAGCAGATTTACACGTTAAACGGTAATGATTTTTTCCAGACTGGGTACTAGTTGATTTACGCGTCCAAAGTGTTAAGTACATATTCCTTCGTTAAAATACACCACTGTTATTGGTTTTACGTGAGTTGTGTAATGCATTTCATGTTGTGGTCTCAATATATACGTATGTGGTCGCCATCGATTGATAATATTATATGGGTCTGATATTCAGATATGAGATTCCTGAACATGGCAAAAATATTGGCATTCATCAAAATTTTAATAATTCAACAATTGAAAATATATCATCAATGACTTTGAATCATGATCTTTGCATCACTAATTTGAATGGTTTGGCATTTTTGCAAATGTATTCATTTATTGACTAATATTTGTGTCTTTTGGAAACGCATTTCCTCCTCCGTGGGGGTGGCCTGGTGCATCTGCACCTCGTGGCGCTTGCGGTTCTTCTTCCTGGAGAAGGCGGACGGGCAGTACCGGCACGGGAAGGCGCGCTCTCTGGTGTGCGTGATGCTGTGGTTAACCAGACCCCTGCGCACACAAACAAACAACATGAGTCTACAACAACAACGCTTAGGCTAATTTTGCACGGGGCCTGACTGTCTCAAACTGCAGCATGGTTGGACCGTTAAGCGATTGGTGACTAATTATTTTTTTAAGAATACCAAACCAGAGTTCCAACTGTCTGGAACCAGTGGAACCATGGCATCCAACTGCCTGGAGCCAGTGGAACTATGACATCATCAATTGAGTTATGTTGCGAGGCTGAAAGGAGTGAAGAGGGGAAGGAGATTGGGAAGAGGAAGCTTGGAAAGTACCTGACTATTCAGATCACTAAACATGGTTAAAGCCAGTTCAAGCAATGTTTCAACTCTGAATGCTAGTCTTTCACTACTTACGGCTGCCGTGAATTCTCTCATGCAGAATGTATGCTTCTGTGTGTGGTTTTCTTTGTCTAAACACAGGATTGGAAACAGGAGGAAGAAAGTGAGAAACTGAGATAGTGACATGAACTTACATTCTGCTCCAGAACTTCTTGGGGCACAGGGCGCAGCTGTGGTTGCGCACGCCCCTCTCGGTGACCAGGTGCGCACAGAGCCCCCCACGCGAGTAGTACATCTTGCCGCAGTTGGGGCACTTGTAGGTCTTCCTGCCTTCGTGCATCCTGGGAACACAACCACATAAAAACACCGGAGTCAGTGATGGCCAACAAACTAATGTAACATAATAAATGATGTTAAGTAATAGTAATTACCGCAATATACTTTTATATGCGTTCTATCCCTATTAAGCATAGCCATTTCTAATACGAAGCAGAAGTCCCGAATTTGGTCAGTGCGCAGGGTGTCGAAAAAACAAGCGAATGGCTCACGGAGGTGAGCGAGGACTATTAACGGGTTTGATCCAGTGGATTGGAACCCCAACATTTCCTCGAAGACTGAAGAGAGAGAGAAGTGTGTTCTCTTAAAAATTCTATGCCAAGTTGCCTGAATTGACCGGGTAATATCGCCGGGGACATTGAGAAGACCAGGATAATTCTCCGCTATTATGTACATCATACCATCTCCTACATTGCCAATTGCTGCAATATAAGCTGTTCTACGGCATGAGCCGGGGAGCCAACACCAGGGAAATGTTTCACATAACATCTCGGCTGTCCTTCATCATACAAGAGGACCTGTTGCATCCGGAGCTGCGATAAACACCGAATGCGTTTCAGCTTTGGATGAACTTTGAATTAGAATGGACTGTAAAACGAAATAACGAAGACTACTTGAAGAAAGGTTCGATTGTATATTGTGGGTAAAATGAGGATTTAAGCCAATTCACTCACCGATGAATTAGATGTTTTAGAATTCTTCTTGAACACTATGTTGGGATCAACAACACAACCTGCCACAATCGACGACGAAGCGAGAAAAAGGAAGGCACCAACATGCGACACGACAATCACCAACAACGTCTTCTTCTTCTTTTTTTTTGCAATGTTAAATAATAAACCGAATGGCAAATTGGCGGGATAGGTAAGGACTGGATGATAAACAAAAAGTTGAGAACCTAACAAGTTGTCTATTTGAAATCCAACAGGACCGATTATAAAAAAAGTGTTTTGACTGAACCAAACGTCATTAAACAGTGAATTAGTGTTCTATCCCTTTCACATTAAAAACTCTTTCCTTAATACTGTTAAATATATAATGTGTATTTTTGTTATTATTTACATCCAAGGATCCCTCCCAATATGACATCCCACTACCCGAGATCGAGAAGCTAGGCTATAGTTGACCCTAATATTTTATTTGGCATTACATTTGGCGCACAACAATACGTTTTTAAACCAGCCCACAAACTGCTAGAACACCCCAAATACATGACTGTATTAGCACTCACTTTATATGTAGGACCAGACTAGGGCGATCCAGGTATCCTTTATTGCAATAATCGCAGAAGAATCTCTTTTCCTTCAGGTGCACCAATCTCCTGAAAGAAGAAATTAAAGTTTGAACTTTGGAAATGCAAACACAGAGTTCTGTCCATTGAATTACTTGCGCGGGTGAAAGTAACAGCTGATCAACACTATAATATATTTCACTAAAGCATGGAAAATTATTTGGGCTATATGTATATATATATATATATAGGTTGAGGTGTTTCAAACAACACCACATTTGATGATCATCAAATTGACAAATTACATTTTTGAAAATTTTAAAACGGTTTCCGTTAAATGCCGATTCTCGGCCCGTTTTAGATTTTGATCAAATTGTGACAGCATGACCATTATGCTTGACAGCTGACGACGATTCAAAAGCTGAAACGAGATGAGAATCTGCGTTTAATGGAGACTGCTCAAATGTAAAAAATACAAAATGGTGCATCAAATTTAATGGAGTTAATTTGTAAAACACCTCAACCTAAGAAGATCTATCTGAGTACTAGCATTGGGAAAAACTTCAATGTTTTGTGAATGCTTCACGAATTGCTAGTTCTTTAAAATGAACCCTTCGCAGTGAACACTTCAATTGAAGTCGAACTCGCAAAAGAGAGATTTGAATTTATCCGGTTATTTGTTGTTCTTTTTGGAACCGGTTCCTTGATATTTTTCGAAAAGTACTAGCAAATCGACAAAAGTTCCTCGCCAAAACAAAAGTACTAGTCGGTAGAGATATAAAAAGGAAAAGAACTGGTTCCTCGCCGAAAAATACACGTACTAGTCGGTAGAGTAGTTCTTTGTAATCTAACTTCCATTGATGTATTTTTTCAATGAAATGAATGAAGTTTGCACTGCCGCAAAATGAAATAGTTCACAGGAGCAGTCACAACGCTAAAATGAACTACCAACTTCAATTGAAGTATTTGTTCAATGAACAATGAAGGAAGTAGGAACTGCTACCAAAAGAAGTAGTTCTTTCAGAGCGGTCACAACACTACTTAGCACAATTAAAGCCTTTCCGTGATTAGGGCGAGTGTTACAATAAAGGAAGAAGTCAAACCTGTGATGCTCTGCCACAGTCTTGCAGCTGAAGGTGACGCCACACTCTTCGCAGAGCAGCGAAGAGGATAGGCGACCTGATAACATTTATATTACTTTTCATTAATCTCAATGAACATTAAGGGGATGCTTAAATGGTTTGGACACATTGTACGGATAGACAGAGAAAGGAGTTGCAGGAGATTATATCATTGTGCTAGTTCAATAACAATAAATAACAAGTGTAGAACTAAGGAACTATAGTAAATAAATGTAGTAGGTAATTGTTAAATGATAGTCTTTAAGGTTAGATAGATCATGTTTGTTTACGAATTAAAACACGCTGACATAAGTAATCACAAACAAGAAGTGTTTTCCGTCACAAAGGGTAAACCGAAGTGACAGTGGGAAAATTCCACCTTTCCCGCCGGAAACATCTTCCTCTGCTAGGCTGTTAGGTGCGCCCCGTTGCTGGCCATGTAAATACATATTATCATACGCCTAAATAGGCGTTAAGCAAGTACTTTTTTTTGTTTTTTTGTTTTTTGATTTCTTAGAGTATTGAATTAGCAACAGCGATACGACTCGCAAGTGAATGGCATTATATTAAGGGCAGAGAAATGGCATTATATTTTTAGATAAAATAACCTAAATGATACTCACTGTTGTAGGGTTTCTTTTTGGCTTTGAGACAATATTTTCTCTTGACTTTCTTATGCTCGTTGCCTGTTGCAGTTCTCAGCTTTTCTGAAACACCAATTTATCTGTTCAAATTACCATTCGCTCACGAGGCTTCAAATATTTAATGCTGTTTTGAATTAAAGAATTAGTTTAT
Source organism: Drusus annulatus (assembly GCA_022651775.1). Lineage (NCBI taxonomy): Eukaryota > Metazoa > Arthropoda > Insecta > Trichoptera > Limnephilidae > Drusus > Drusus annulatus. The sequence goes on along the minus strand of JAGWCC010000400.1, from coordinate 232,884 downwards.
TATTTGGAACTTTGATAACCTCTCTTGAAGTAAGCAAGTTTCAATACTAGCATTTGACATAACCTTACAAGTGCTAATAACAATGTATTAAAAATGTAATTTTGTACATTTTCACTGTCACCTATCTCAGAGCAGGTTTCTCTTGACAAATGTGTACTGGTTTATTGTTATGTACGAAACTGCCAAAATAATCTTTCAATTAACAATTTAATTTTTATTTTTAAATTGTGTAATACTTACTGTCAGTGGACTTCACAACACCTTGGCTCGGTGCTGAGGGGGTGCTGTCCACCATGCTCGGGGCCTCCACCTTTTTAACCGGGGCTGTTTCGCCCCATCTAGAGCCATCTTCATTGCAACGTGGCTTTACGTCTGGAGGAGATCTCACCGCGTCTGTCACCGCATCCGTCTCATCCTTAGCCTCTGCATCGTGCTCATTATAATCATCATCGAGTTGCATCCAATCATTGGCCTCTTCTTTTTTGATTTCGTTCTCTATTAAAACTGTATATTCTGTTTGAGGTATTTCTTCTTTTATCTTGGCTACTTCTTTGCTTTTGAGAGAGTGGCTGGAGACGGTTTTCACTTCTTCTTTGGTTTTAATAGAGTTGCGTGAGATTGTCTTCGCTTCTTCTTTACCTTTGAGAGAATGGCTGGAGACTGTTTTCGCTGCTTTGCTTTTGAGAGAATCGCTCGAGACTGTATTTGTTTCTTCTTTACCTTTGAGAGAGTGGCTGGAGATGGAGAGGAGGAGCTGTCTGTTGGATTCCTTGGCCAGCAGCTTTAGCTTGTAGGCTGCTGTGAGGATGCTGAGGCATTTCTTACAGATCATGCAGGGCAAGCCGTCCCCCGAGTAGGTCTGAAAATAACGTACCATATTTATCATGGGCAGTCTGTTCTGAGCTAGGCAAGCAACTTTGAAAATGGTTGGAGAGAAGAGGGGGGGGGGGGTGTGAAAGAGTTTGTGCCATGTTTATGTCTATTTTGAGCATTGATGTGGCAGAAATAAATAAATAAATTTAATTTATAGTTTCACCACTCTTTAATTATCATGCGAAATTAACATTATATTTTAACATACATTTGAAACAGGCTTAAATCAATGTTTTCTAAAAATATTAATTTGTTTATAAAAACATCATTTTTCAAAAATTCATTTTGGAAAGCATAAACCAAGGCCATTGAGATGCATTAATTAATGGTTATCGATTTAAAATATGAATTTTAAGCTTTAAAGAAAAGATTTTCTCGCTGGCAGGGTAGGCAAGTAGTGCTTTCAATGCTGACATGGACCCACTGCCCCTGATAAATAGCAATAGTCAAACACATTTTTGTGGAGTGAGGTTAGCATGTGGATAAAATTAGTGAAAATGTATATTTACGTAGTTGTGTTTCGTAAACGCCTCACTAAGAGAACCTATACCGAGGTGTTAGAATGATGTGTTATTGTTTTGGAGAGCTAAACTGTGAGTTGTGAGCAGTTCTTTGTTTTCGTTGTTATGTTTGATTTGGTACAATCATGTTATGTCAACAGCAACTTTAAGGTGTACAAGTATCTGGTGGTCATTTGCGGAGATGCAATGGCCAGCAGCGTTCTGTAGATAAAACAGTACAAACTTTTCTTTCGACTTTTTGATAGAGCTGTTTTTGATCTGGAGGAAATGTGTGTCAAACGTAGATGAATTAAATAATGTAGATACGTTACTGAGACAATGCGCGTGAATGCACTAAACCCAGTCTGCGAGACATACCTGAGATTTACTGCCTTTAATATCACACAAACATTTGTTCGACAGACAAGCGGTCATAAACGCGTCGCTGTAGGCTCCTTTCTGAGAAAAATTGCCTTGAGAGGAGCAAAAAACATTTCTCATGGAATTTCTTTCCATTCATAATTACCCACAAATTACTTATTATTTCAATTCTATAAATACAATTATTCACAAGGTTTAAAGGTTCACGAAAACGGTGTGAGATAGTGAATGCAGAAATACATAAGTGCGAGAAAGACAACCACGTCTAGTGGCACTAACCCAATAGCAGTAGCTCGGGACGTTCATATAGCTATCTCATCCGTACACACATATTCTTTTAATGGCTATCCTTTTCATTAGCGGGTGACGCGGGAAACAAGACGGTTCTAGTGGTGCTACATTTTTCGTAAGATTTGTATGGATATGACGTGTTTTGTATTTTATGTCTATGGTGTCAAATTAATTTGGCTAAATCGTTATATTTTCACCTAGGCAAATAGTTAATGTGATACCGCACAAGAGTCTTAATTGCCCAGAGTCTGGGAGATTATGGCATCACAAAATAAGGGATGAAGTGGAGTAGGGGAAGAAAAAGATTACGAAGCTCGCCTGTTCCAATCGGGTCACTTAACACACTTAAAGCGGGTAGTGGCGGAAACCAACTGCTCCCTGTAGCGGGCAAAAACAAAGGTCCGGTGTGAAAATATCGGTTCGGTTTGAAATGACCACATCTTCGACAAAAATTAATATTTTTTAGAGAAAATTTATTTGTATACTCTTCACACCCTAGACTATAAGAGTCTCAAAGAAGTTATATACATATTTGGTAAAGTTACGCAATAAACTTAGGTGAAAATCTATGTTTTGCTATAATATTATGTTGTTTGAAGTGTAGAGAGCTTTGAATTCGATGGAATGTCATATAATAATGATTTGACACTGGCCTAAGTCATAACAAAACCAATAACCACGTGTTACATCGTCGGTGGCATAAAAAAGTATAAGTTTCAGAGTATTTAGTGAACCTCGACACAAACAGCAATAAAACCCAGTGCGGAGGGTAGGGGACAAAAACCATTGGAACGGGGTAAAGAACAAATACAAGTCCAAAACAACTGTATAAGTTATTTTTCAATGAAATTAAAGATAATCACTTACCGCAATATGCTTTTCATATTTTTCTACGGAATTCCGTTGGCAAATTTTATAATTAAAGTTTTAGAATAAATATTTGAATGTACACCTAAACAGTTTTGATTATCATCTCGTATCATTTTTCACTTGTCCTATAAGCAAAATTATTCCTAACATTTTTTTTCAAACCTATAATGTCCATGGGCTTCCACTTAAGGGATTTCTTAGTTTGTCTATATCTTGATTCATTTTGGGTGTGGTAACGATTACTTTCTTCTACCATCATTTCCCATAAACAATTCTAGAACATCCATTATATTTTCAGAATGGATTGGTGTTACACAAACACCAGCATGACCTAGAAATGGTTCGATGTTTGGTGGATTGTCCATTTCACACCAGTCAACCACTTTTACTTCCGAATCACTTCCTTCCGAATCACTGAACTCTAATGGTATTACTGGCAATTTTCGCGTACAAGAAAATTCTATACTATCACTGGAATCTTCACTTTCACTACCAAATTCAGGCAAATAATCACTCGAATAAATTATCTGCGAATATTTCGTCATCACTTTCGTTATTTCCGGAATTCATTTTAAAATTGTTAAAATCTTTTTAAATATTCGACAAAACCACATTCAATATTCTCGAGCCGTTTCATATACACAACTTGTTGCAAATAAACTTTTTTTAAACTGAAATTCATTTGTAAATATTTATTGCAGTCCGTTTACCTGCGTTAGGTTATCGCTGTCTGTTTACAGGCGGAGAATAAAATGGCGCGCATTCGGAAATCTATATTTTTCTCACTCGCTTACGTTAGAGTCCTGCGCTGGCAAACAGAGACAGAAATATTTAATCAGCTTATTCCAAAACATGGGCCATTAAAATTCGTAAAAGTACTATCCTGTAGGGTATATTTCAGAGAATTCGGTGATGATTCCTCAACGAAAGCCCATTTCAATTTCGTTTACCTCAATTAGAAATAGTAAACAAAGCTGTATGTTGATTTGTGTTGAGATATCCATATACGCAAAAGATGTAAAGATTAAAGAATAAGAAAGACTTATAACATTTTTAAAAATATTCTACTTATACTTTGAACCTTTACGAACAGATTGGTATATAATGTTCATACTAAACATTGAGAAAGCAATACTTTTTCTGGCGTTGAAGTCGAAGCGGCCGAAAGGGTAGATCTACCCTTCCCGCTGTTAAGCGACAGTCGGCCGAGCGGGTAGAACTACTCTTCCCGCTTTAAGTGTGTTAACATTTCGATTTTGAGTGGTGATCTCTCATCGAGGTGATACGGAGAGCATGTTCCCCTCTAGAACTTGATGCAAATATGATATATTTTAGTTCAATTGAAGTTTTGTATGGATGCCATGTAAATTAAATACATTTTTATTCTCTCACACCGGGATTTGAACCTCGCGATCTCTAGGTTCAGAGCACCCCAGCATATTTCTCTGCCACGGAGGACGTCATCAACTAAAAAGAAATAAAGGCAACATACCGGCATGGATAACATATCGTCCATCATTTGATAGCAATACACTTTCATCTTATTGTAAAATATTTTGCCGCAATATATATTGTTAGTGGCGTTATTACTTAAGCACACGCGGCATGTGTTTTTATTGATATCTATCTGTATACTATGCTTTTCTTTTCCCATTTTATTATCGCTTTTCGGTACACATCAATAGTTTTATGTATTCATAATAGAAATCTAATGTCACTAAAGTGAAAGCATCTGACAGTAGCGTTGGCCATAGAAAAATTACATGTTTATTGTCCGTAACATTTTCAGTTTCCCATAGTGATGGGCATATTCGAAATATCTTGATAATCGAAATATCCGATTCTGGAGCATGATGATCGAGTGATGTTTCGAATATCACCGATATGTCAAACAAAACATATTGTAATAGGGACTGCAGTTACAAAATAGGTTCTTTTAAATTAAACTTACCGTCCTACAAAACAAACAAAAAAATCTTTACATACCTAATGGATACAAATAAAGTGATTCCTTCCGAACGAGTGGTAAAAATCTGGAAGACTTTTATTTGATAACCACCAAATTGATTATCAACGCCATTTTGATTTTGTTGTTAATTAAGGAAAGAGTTTGAATTAATTTGCATTTTCAAAATTATTAATAATGTTATTGACTTACGTTCTTTGTTGCGACTCATGTAGTTCAACATTCCTTGCCGCAGACTTAGAAACAATGAATTGCTGTTCCTCAATCATTACTCTACTAATGTTGTGTATCATTCTCCGCTGTCCAGAATGTCGAGATTTATTAATTCAAGCCATACGGTCTTGAAGTTTTTGATACCCGTCTAAATGATTTTTGTCATTCTTTACAACTCGAACGAAACCTTGACTTGACCTTGGCTTCGACTTGAATGTTCTTTTTAACATATTTTTTTGTTATTGCTTTGTTAAAATATTTTGTATGTGCTGTTCTTTCTCTGTTGCTCCATTTTCCTATTTCGTGTTATGTATTTTTTTTTGTAACGGACCATTGTCCGTTAGTATATAGATAAATAAGCTATTATCTTACAGTTTTTTCTGTCTTCAATGCTCCTGTATGAATTTTTAAAAACTTATTTGACTTGCGTGCCAAAGGCTCATTAGTCGATTGTCATTTTCGATTGAAGCTTTAACAAAGATTTCAATAATATGCACAGAATTTGAAATAAATTTTATTCTCGTTACAAAAATATATCTATCAACCGAAACAAGACAAATTTATTCATATATTTGATTCACTAGGAGAAAGTTGATCGAGAGATTCAGCAGTAGATACGACGGAGATAGGGGGCGTATGTTCCTGTGGAGGGCGGCAGTCGCAGTCCCTAGGGGGTGGGTCTCCGCCCTGCTCCGTCCCCCCTTCCTGGCCCAGTGTGGCCAGCACGCGGCGCAGGCGGGCGTGCTCGGGGCGGTGCTGCAGGAGCGCGGCGGCCAGGGCCGTCAGGGCGCGCCGCACGTGCGCCTGGCGTTCTAGCTCGCCCGCGCCGCCCCCGCCCCCGCCGCCCAGCGCTCCCCGCCCCGCGCCCGCCGCCCCCAGCGCGCTGCCGTGCGCTGCCAGCTCACCAGGCGCTCCAAGTTCTGAAACAAATGAGAGCTCATTAGGTTGTGTTTCACCATATCTGCTGGTGACTTTGGGAAACTGTTAGACGGTTAATTTAGAGGTAGGTAATGCGGATATGCTATGTGCGGGTTGAAAACGCAACACTCATTTACCCGGTAGAGGAGCTAGGAATCTAAAAAAGCTATCAACTGTCTGCCTACAACGTATTTTAAAATATTTTCGACACATAGACAGCGCCGGTTCTAGCCCTTGGTCAGGGTGGAGCGAGATTGTATTTTCGGCTTTATGGTCGACGCTTTCACATCACATAAATTGTATTTCAGTTTGATATTGGAGGCATTACTTGATCACGCTCCGTGTCAAGAAGAATTTCGCCTAAAATACGAAGACATCACAAAACCATGACATAGCTTAGGCAGATAAAACACGGGTATTTAAAGCATGGAGTTAAAGCTGGAGACGCGTACAAACCTTTTGCTTTGTCAGATGTGCCTCGTCCAACTCAAGTTTGATTTGGCTGATGCGACTGTCCGCGTCTGCAATGGCCATCAACTTTGCGTTCAGCTCATTCTGCAAGAAGTCTTCTTCCTTCGAGAGAGTTTGCAGCATACTCTTGTTCATCTCTATTTCCTGTAAAGTTATTCTAATTATTTTATGAACCTACATCGCACACTGATATTTATTAACGTTTGTATCATACCTTTTGGTTACATTCTTCTCACGAACTAAATATTTGCATGGCTAGATTAATTTTGGCCTCTTCGAATCCGGATGAGTTTGTCAGCACTCCCGGTCTGGAGTCTCGAGATACCTGATAAACCTAACCTAACCTAGCTTTGGGGAAACGAACAATTTATTTGATAGATTAACGGACGGGATGCAGCCATTATAACACGTGCGCTGTGTTTTCTCCACTGCAATTTCAATGGAAACTAATAGAAGTAGCTTCATTGATCTTTTTGTGATTGGTGTAAGAACTGAAGACATACCAAACGAGTGTCCAACTTTTGCACAAGGTTGGCACTATCCACATGGCTCAAATGACTCGTTTGTGTGGTCAACAGCTCGCCTGCGGAATTATGTGCCAGGTTAGGTGTTTCTATTAGAACAAATGAAGGTTTCTTGAAGACCCAGGTTTTCATTTCTTTCCTTAAGAAGACCCTCCACACAGTATCCACAAATATGACATAGGCCTTGTTAGGAGACATTGAATTCCTACCTTCACCTATGCAGTTGCGTATTAATGGTTGGTGTTGGTCTCGGTGGGATAATGGGGTAGCACGTGGCTCACCTGCAGCTTGGAGCGTATGTTGGCCTTGCGGTCGCGCAGCGCGTGGGGGAGCGCGAGGCGGCGGTGGCGCGGGTCGGCCTGCGCGCGCCCCGCGGCCGCCGCCCGCCGCGACACCCCGTGCGCCAGCTCTTCCGACAGCCGCGTGGCCAGCCGGGACAGCTGCGCCTGTCGCACCTGCAACAAGTGTGGGGCATCTTACTCACGGAACGCTATCAACATTGCGCACTGTATTTGTGATCGCTTTCTATACAAAAAAATACAACATTAAGTGATTGCTTCGCGCTAGAAAGCAATGTAAGGACATATTTTACTCCACCGACGTTTGACCGCTTAGCATCAGTACACCGAGTGCAGTCGTTTTCTGTCGTGTTTTAGGCTGAAAGTATCGCCTGCGGCTTTATCCATGTGTGTTTAGACACTTTATAGGTATATACGATGGCGATTGTGGGAATCTACAAGTGTCATTGTAACTTACCTGCATTCGATGGATTTCTAACTTCATCTTCTCTGTTTCGCTACCGGAGCCCTTTTCATCGATGATCTTTTGCTTTGTTTCCATGGCTAGAATCACCTGAAAAAAAAAAAAAGATTTTGCCATCAAGAAACTGTTCTACTATCCATAGACTGAAAATAAGTTCCATATATTATATAATACCATTTTCTGCCACGACAAGGCCTCCTTGCGGATGTGGTGCAGGTCCATCGCCAGCTGCTCCTTGTCATCCTCCAGTTCTGTGATGCTGTCTTCTATTCTGGTGGTTTCTTCTTCAGCGTCCTGTAATTATAATCCGCAATTGCAATTCAACTTGGTTAGAATGGATGACGACGACATTGACAGGCAAAGGCGAGCACTCAGTGTGAAATCAAATATGCTCAGTAGAAGATTTCGGCTCTGTAGTCCACCAGTGAAAAGGACACCCTTTCTGGAGTTCTGTACTACCCTATACACGTGCGAACTCTGGACTAATTTTAAGAAGAGTAGCATGGAAAGGCTTCGGGTCCAGTACAACAACGCCTACCGCATGATGTTCAGTCTTCCCAGGCACTGCAGCGCTTCCGGTATGTTCACCGAGGGGCGAGTTCCAGGATTTGCAGCCCTTATGAGAGCCAGGGTAGCAGGAATGCGGGAAAGGATTAACAACTCCAGAAATGACCTCATCACGAAATCCCGTCAGATCCCGAACTCAAACATAGAAGCGCATTGGAGTAAATTATTGCCCCCACAATCCCCTCAAGCTGCCAGGATGGACTCCCTCTTGGTGGCGTTTTGCAGAAATGAGGCCTAATATCCTCCATTAATATTTTTTTACTTTTATCATTATTTTTTTTTTCTTATGAATTTCTGTTCATTTGTATTTGTTAATATTATTATAACTATGTATTATTATCAATTGTGGAAGGTATTGCATTGCACTACTCCTGCATACCTTCTGGAATAAAACATTATTATTATTATAACGAGCCTACTTCACGCTTCACACATATAGGTACGATAGAAGTACAGTGCCTTCATCGTGGATATTCACAATCGGTCCTTCAGCCGTTCAGTGGCAGTTGTGTCATGTACATCGCTGGGTTCCTGGAAGAACGGTTTCAAGGGGGGCCATAGAGTAAAAATCAGCATCTGAGAAGCCAGTGGAAGTATATTGAAACCTATCGCTTCCAAGCCTAGCTTAAGGGAGTAACCCTGGCCTTAAGCTGTGCAAAGTAGTTCAGCGTGAGGTGGCGTGGATTGTGCCCCTGGTTGAAGTTCCTCAGCTAGTAGCTTTAAGGCTAAAGAGTTATCTGACAGCAGAGGAGTAACACTGACCTTGAGCTGCGCCATGTAGTCCAGCGTGAGGTGGCTGTAGGCCGCCTGCAGCTGGTCGTTGTGGCGCTGGTCGAGGCTCCGCTGCTGGTAGAGCTGGTCCACGCGGGCCTGGAGCGCGTCCACCGAGCGCTGGATGTCCGCCTCCTCGCGCGACAGCCGGCTGATCTCGTTCTCCAGCTTCATGTTCTTGCCCTCCAGCACCTGGATCTCTGCATGGCAAAATAATGAAATTATGTGAAAATGGTGATCGTTTTGTAAGGATTTTTAATATTTCAAACGTTGGCTACTTTTTTAGATAGGTATCAATGTACATCAAGGTTTCTATTGCACCAGTTTATTGTTGTTTCGTTTAGTTTTTTAGTGCACACGCGTTATATACCTATTAATTGAGGTGTGTGGGAGTCAAACAGAATAGGGAGTAAAATCAAAGACACGCCTGTTCCGGAGCTAGTGCATTTATTGACTGTCGAGTTAGTGCTTAGTTGCTTCAGACAATTTTGAAGTGGCAAGGGGAGCGAAGCGCAGCGTAACCGCTACAGTTTGATTAATAAGTGACGATACAGGTTAACGCTGGATTTGCTTATTGAAAATAAAGTTATACCGCGCAAGAATTCTCGATTTGGGGAATATTGTTCGGCTGGAGGAAGTGAAAAAGCAAAATAGATGGGAAAGATCAAGGTTTAAAAGTGTCTGGCTACTCAATTCTGGTCGCCAAATATGGTTCAACTCATTTCAAGTAACTTTGAGATGCTGAATGATAGTGTCTCACCAGAGTTTTGCAAAGAAATATTGGACCACACGGATCTGTTTTTTTCTTTATGATTCCAAATGTACCTCTCGTTGTTTCTCACAGGAAGCGCAGTGAGATAAGCTAATGGAGTGGAATAAAGAGAGGTAAGGGCAGTGTCAGGGAGGGACAGAGTGAGGTTAAAACAGGAAGAGGAAGGATGAGAGGCCTTACGCTTCCTGGTGAGGCTGATGTCTTGCGCCTGCTGCTGGCGCTGCTCGGACAGGAGCACCACGCGGGCCTGCGTGCGCAGCCACTCCTGCTGCAGCTCGCGCACCTGCTGGCTCGTGTCCGCCACGCTCTTCTCCAGATCCTCCACCCTGCGCTGGGCGGCCGTCTTCTCCACACCCTGCAAACATCATAATAACAACGTCGCATTCGTCACCAATTTATTGTCTGGATATCAACATGTAAGTGAGAACAATCCAATTAAAAAAAACACACACAAAAAAAACATCGTAATTTAATTTTTTTATATTACCAAAAAAAGTTACATAAACCATCTATAGGGAATATAGATGGTTTATGTAAATGATAATTCCATACTGAATTAAATTGTGGACTAATGCGTAATAAACTTTTTTTTAATTTTCTAACTTTAGAGTATTTCTTAATCTAATGAATATATAAATACATTTCCTGATTCGATTGACAAGTTCACATATATGTCTATTTCATTTATGTGTTGGTCAACAATTACACTCAGGTATTTTATTTCCGTCGTTTTGTTTATGATGGTACATGTCTTTTGAATGTTAATAAAAATACTTTTCAATATAATTAAGCGTGCGTTTTAATTCTTCTCATTGAAACATTCTTCTTTAAACTCAGAAATAGGACAGGAGTCATATCCTATCTTACGATTATAAAATATTACAGTGTAATTGCACGTTTAAATATAATCGTGGGAATAGCTGTTTCAGATTCGCTACAAATGGGAAGTGAAAAAAAATTAAGGAAGGGGGGGGGACTTTAGAAAAAACATATCTCAAAGTGGGCGGTCGGCAAAATAAGGTTAATAACCTATGATCTAGATCGATCACCCTTCATGTTCTTCCTTTTCCTCAACCCTTTAAACATACTGCTTTAAAAACTTAAAAAAATATTATATTTTTTTATTGTTGTATTTCTATTTTTTTTTTTTAAATTTAATTTGTATTTCTTTCAAATTAATTTATAAATTTAGATTCACTTATATAATTGACGGCCTCCATGGTCGAGTGGTAAGACGCTCGACTACGAATCCAAAGGTCGCGGGTTCAAACCCGGCGTGCGCCGATAACTTTTATTTAATTAATATGTATCATAACACATTTAATTCATATAAAAATAATAGTATATTTGAAGCACGTTCCAGAGTGGTAGATACTCTAAGTATCGCCCTGGTGAAAGACCACCATTCAGAATTGAAACGTTGCTTGAAATGGCTTTTGCCGTGTTTGGTGACTAGATCTGAATAGCCAGGTACTTCCTAAATTTCCCCTTCCCCTCCCCACTACCTTCAGCCTCACAACATACCCCACAATTGGGGTTGCCATAGTCTCACTGGCTTTAGACAGTTGGGAGCAGTTGAGATTCTTGTGCGGTATTCACGTAAAAAATAAATAAAAATAAAATAAGTATATTTGCGACGTTCCAGAGTGGTAGATACTCTAAGCATTTCCCTGATAAAGACCACCATTCCGTGTTTGGTGACCAGGTATTAATATCCCGGTACTGACCAATCCTCCTCTTTCTCTTCACGATATACTCCCGGATGTGGTGTTGCCACAGTTCCGCTGGCTGTAGACGGCTGGGAGCAGTTGGGGTCTCGTGCGGTATTCTCTGTAAAACAACCCACCTGCAGTTTCTCGAGCAGCGCGTTGAACTTGTTGTTGGCGGTCTCCAGGGAGACCTGCTTGCGCTCCACGCGCTGCAGCGTGTCGTCCAGCGCGGCCTGCGCGGCGCGCGCGCCCGCCTCGTGCTGCGCCGCCTCGCCGCGCGCCTCCCCCGCCAGCGCCCCCAGCCGCGCGTTCCTCTCGCGCTGCTGCTCGGCCCGCAGCGCCAGGCGCGCCTGTTGGTTCTCGCCGCTCAGCAGACTTATCTCCTGCGCACGACGACACTTATGTATTCGAGATATGTTTGAAAAAATCCTACACATTATTTATTTAGGGCACAATTACAGATCGAACCTTAGAGTATACTAGAGGTAGCCCAAGCCAAGTCAGTTTCGGACTTGTTTTTGATGATTTTAACATGACTCGGCGCACCTGGGCGTGGCTAAGACTAAGGCTACGGTATTTATACATCCATTCATATCACATATCGACATAATGTTTTTGTGTATTCGTATAGCCACTTTTTCACAGTATTTTTATCAACACAAATATAGCATCTAACCTAAAAAATCGTTTAGTTGTGTCAAGTTTAGTGGCATAATAAAAAATGTGGGCGGAGTCCCGCCGTTAACCAGCACCTTAAGATCATTGCGACAGTATATAGAAGCGGTCCAAGAAATTTGTTGTCTCTTTCTCTCTCATGGTGTACGATGTAAAAACTTGGAAACAGTGATTCATTACAATTTCGGATGGGTTGGGTAAAACAAATTAGCTATCCCTCCATTAGATTATTACTCTGAGGATCGAACACATATCTACATAATCAAGTTCAACAACATTGTGAAATCTGTACACCTGACAGTTAATTAGATTATTGGAGGCATGCAGATTAGGGATTTCTCAGAATAAGGGTAGTAGTAAGTAGCATTTACAATTTCGTACAACCACATTGCATCAGTAAACTTCCTACCTTGGAGTAACAATGTATGGAGAAAGAGCTAATTACTTTTACACAACCTGTACAAACTTGCGATAAATCACTTTCTCCGGGTTTTTACGTCGTACACCATGAGAGAGAAAGAGACAACAAATATAATACTCCGCTTCTATGTACTGTCGCGATGATCTTGGGCTCCTGGGTCACCGCGGGACTTCGCCCACATTTTTTATTATGCCACTAAACTTTACCCAACTAAACGGTTTTTTAGATTAAATGCTATATTTTTGTTGATAACAATACTGTGAAAAAAGTGGTTTTACGAATAAACAAAAACATTAAATCGATATGTGATATGATACGATGTTTAAATACCCTAGCCTTAGTCTTAACCATGCCCAGGTCCGCCGAGTCCGGTAAAAAACATCTAAAACTGACTACACTGCCTTGGATAGACACCACTCTATAAACCTTAAACTTCCTTCTCATTTTCAACAAGTTTCAATGAAAGGTTTGAATTAAACCCTACATGCGGCTACAAAATAAGGAAAACATAGAATTAAAAAAAAGAATGTAAATAGTACAAATAAGATATAGAAGAATAGTGCGTGATGAACCAGAATCCTCCACTCTGCATGGTCCTGGGCTGGATGGAGGGCCGCGGGAATTAACTTTCTGGGGGCCTGTAACACTTGGATCAGTCCAACTCTTCGATGATCTGCTTATGTTTCTCCTGCCTCCTTCTTTACCAGTGATCATGTATTTCTCCCCGTTAGAGTTCGCAGTTTGACGAGCGACGTGCCCATAGTATTTCAGGGTGCATTTTAGGCAAATAGCTTATTTTGAATGTCTAGGTCTTCCAGAATGGATAAAATGGTGCACCTTGCTGTCTATAAAGAATATAAAATAAAAAAAACGTGATGAAGTGATTCAATTCATGAATAAGAATGCTCCCCTCACCGGAAGCATCTCGAGCAAATTGGTCCCGTGGGCTGGGAGATAAAATAACCTATGCTGTCGATCCCGAAGAAATAGCGATAATTAATTTCCTTCTATGTACCTAACAGATCCACTCGATCCAAAATTCTTTTTAAATGTAACAATAATATCAGGACTGAGTCATTTAAATACTCGCTTGTACCTAGATTGCACACAGTGAGTAATTCTATCGCTGAAATAGTAGATATATTCAACTGCACTGAATCTAGTTACAAAAAGGCTATAATAGCATACCTCTTTCAAAAATACTAGTGTTAATTTGCATTACAATATTTCTATCAACTTAATTATGTTTTTGGATGCTAATCATTGTTATTTTTTATGTCACTTTTATTTTATGTTTTATATTATATGTTATGTAAAAGCCCATGAGGGCGTATATAATTAAATAAACAATGAACACAAAGAAACGAGTCTTTGAAACAAGAAAGGTGATACTTAGAAATAATATTTCGAAGTATTGTAACTCAATTTGGAAAAAAAGTGTTAACTGTTTGCCCAAAAACATTTTTCGACGAGCTTGCAGGGTGATAAGGTCGAGCATTCCAATGAAAACAACGAGGTGAATAAAACTGGGTGGTAATCTGGACTCGGGCATTGCATGATTTTCACAGTGCTAATTGAAGTCTACAATGTTACTGACCAGCTTTCTGGCGGCCTCCTTGAGCTTCCTGATGGCCGCGGCGGTGGCTTGCGTGGCCTTGTCGCAGACCACGCGCGTCTGCAGTTGCTCCAGCGTCTCCCACTCCAGCCTCAGCTTGGCCTCCGTCAGCCGCTCCACCTCGCGCACTATCACCTTCAGTGTATTGATCAGACCCACATTCTCCTGCAAAATATATACTTGTACATCAGTGGGTACTTATCTAACAGTAAATCAACATCGAACAACACTGTTAGGAATTTGGTAGAAGAAATCACCAACGTTGAAACTGATTATTGTTGATTTTTTTACTGATAACAGTGTGATTAAGCTAGTTTATGCAAATGGCACGAAAACTCATTAATGATTTTTGATTGTTTTGATTTGTTTTTCTTAGGTATCCTTTTCAAGGCGGAAATAACATTGTAAGCAATTACTTTAGGCTTAACTTTTTCAGTTGTATTATATTTCTAATCTGATCGTATTAATACCGTAAGCCGTCTTCTGCCACGTTGGATGGAAAAAAATACTCATTCATACAAAAGTTACAGAAATTTCTTCCGATTACGGTCCTTCACGATATACTCACTATGTTCCTTTTGATGTGTGTGTCGTGACTAAACCACGCGGGAGTGGGTTTTTATCTGCTAGTTATACATGATTAAAAGATAATACTTTTCGTTCGATATTATGTATTTTAGACTAAGATTGTTCACAGTCAACCATTGCAAGATTGAAATAATAATATTACCAATTTAGCTTGCTGTAGCTCTTTGTCAGTTATCTCTAGAGCTGTGTTGGTCTCTGCCATGGCCGTTTCTAGGTGATCTTTTTTCTTTTCCTCCATTTTTACTGAAATGATCAATCAACACATTTAGCCAACTAACATCTATGCCGGGCGGTTTTGCCAAAATAATAAATCAAGACGCCACCTTTCTTAGTTTTAATAATGGTTTGTAGATTGATGCAGTTACTAAGGTAAATTTTGAAATAAAGAACTAGACTGCTATGCATCTCTCTTGGGACATGGTAACATAGTCAGGTTTTGAATATTTTTACTTAGGAAAACGGGACTAAAAAATACTATTAATTTTTTTCTTGTTCCTTAAAAACATCACTAGCTTTTTAACACTTTCACCAAATCACGTTAAAGGTTTCCGTGGGTGTAAAAAACGAATGTCATTAACATTTTTTTTATCAAAGCTTGACTTAACCAACTAATTGTTTATAATAAAATAGGTTCACGTAATTTTTATCACTTGCGCCAAATTGCCAAACAGAATAACTAGAATCTTACAAGCCAACCATTATTTTTAATTGATAAACGCGCACGTGTTTGAAATGGGCTTAAGTTTTATTATTTTTCGAATATTATTAGAATTAATTGGATTCTTCTTAGACGAGGGGACCGATGGGCGGTCCGTGGCCACCCTTGTGGACGGCCGCCCGTGTGCCCCGCACACATCGCACATATACTCACTCGACCTCTGGCAGTTGGCCAGGTCGTAGGCTGCGCGGTCCCTCTGCACCGTCATGTCCTCGTGGCACTGCATGGCTTCTCCTATCTCCTTCTTGATCCCCTCCATGTTGGAGTTCAACACGCCGTAGTCGGACTGGAGGTCTCTGGAACAGTTTCAAAATTATCTCGCGTTTACCCTATACAAATCCCAATCGCTCCTAGCCAGTGGGATCACGGAATCTGCATTTGGAGCGAATTGCGAGTGAAAAGGTTTCCTCTGATAACAATGATAAAATATCTGCAGCATGTCATCCGCAACGACGAGGAGCCCTAGAAGCTGCTCTACGGCATGACCATCGCCAGGGAAGTGTTCTGACTAACGTCCCAGCCATTCTTCATCGTTCAAGAGGAGGGAATTTTTTGTTCTCTCCCCCTCACATAAAAAAAACTCCCGAATACTGAAAATATATTGTGTAATTTTTAGGAGGATTTTAATCGTTTTATTTAACCGAGGGGATCCCCCAAATACGATCGAGACGACAAACCACTTCCTGGGATAGAGAAGCTGTTCGAATTAAAGTTTAGTGGTGCATAAAGGTTACATTTGACGCCCAACTTTACATTTTGCATTATGGACACGAAAATGTAAATTTACGCCAAGTATACATAGACCTTGTCTGTGCCAGCGTCCGACTCACGTGTACTCCTGGGCGAGCTGCGTGTAGAGCTGGTCGCGGTGCTGCACGTGCGTGATGACGGAGCCCCAAGCCTGCAGCAGGCGGGCGTGCTCCGTCTGCAGCGCCGCCAGAGCCGCCCCATGGTCCGCCGTCTTCTCGCTCAGCACCTCTGGTCCTGCTCAGCAGACTCAGCAGGCCTCCAGGCTCCACTTCCGTCATCAACGAGTACATCATAACATCCTGGAACAATAACAACAGTGGAGTCAGCTCAGATATTCCGTTAATGTTGAGAGTCAGGATCTCGTCGTGATTTTATTTATTTATTTATAAATTAACGGACTAAAGTCCGATTACAAAAAAGACAAATAAAACACCAAATGGAAAAAAGAGCAACAGAAAAGGAATAGGACATACATAATAATAAATGAAACAATCACAATAATAGGGCAACATAAACATAAGAGAGAAAATTCAAGCCATGGTCTAGTCAAAGTTTTGGTATAGTCGTAAAGGATGACAAAAATCATTTAGACTGCAACCAAACATTTCAAGACCATGGCTTGTGTTAACAAGTCTTGACATTCTGGACATTGGAAAATGATACCCATAATTAGTATTGTGATGATTGAGGAACAGCAATTAATTGTTTCTGAGTCTACGGCAAGAAATGTTGAACTGGATAAGTTGCAACAGAGAAGGTGGGTCAATAAAATAATTAATAATTTTGTAAATGAAATTATATCAAAGTTAATTTTTTAAATTGTTTGTAATTGGACAATAGTCCGTTACTTTATAAATAAATACTTGAATATCGATGTTTTTAAGTACCAACACTTAACTGTCTTCAATATTATTTCCTTTTCTTTACCTTAAGAAATTTGTTAATATTTAAACACACTGGGAATTTAAGCCCTTAGCTTCTAGTAAATTGTTTTTAATCCGTTGATGTACACATTCACTGTTGTATCCATATCTGATTTTTTTCATGATTTATGATAACGATGATAATCATGATTTTGGATAGTTTTAATTTGCATACATATTACAAATTATTTTCTCGTTGTTGTATTAGCTTAGGTAATTTAGTCTAAAGTGCATTTACGCAGATGAACTATCACAAAACTGCGCTATGTAAATTCACTGTTATTACTATAACTTTTGTTTCTGTACCAGGGGGTCTAGCACGAAACATCAATGTAGATTTTATCGACAATGTCGGTAATTTAAAATCGTTCCCGAGCCCAACTGCAGATCGCGACTAATAAACGACAGCTCACATCGACTTAATTGAACATTTTTAGTCGACGTGAGCTGTCGTTCGTTAGTTGGCGATCTGCAGTCATGCTCGAGGAACACTCCTAATTACCGACATTGTCGATGTTTCGTGCTAGGGCCCCAGAGGCCAAAGATTTCAAGTTCAATAATAATTTACTGATAAAACTACATTTATAATTATACACGAGACACCCGAGATAACGATATTCCAAAAAGAAGATCTTCATGCATTATAACCCAGTCTAAATTGCAAATTATACGTATTTACGTATCATATGATCAGATATCATATGTCACAGAAGTCGGGGACGCCCGAGGAAGATATGACCCGATCAAGTGAATCAAATACTTGAGTTGGGTCATGTGAAGAGTCAGAATAACAGAAGAGTATCATAGTATTATATGATGTATGAGTGTGAATGAAGCAAAGTGTGCGTGCCGAGACAGAGTATAGTGGTCCGTCCTTCCTGCTTACCCCTGCGGAGAAACGGCGTAATGCTTAGTTAGTTGGGTACTTGAAGTGACAATATATGGAGAGAGAGCTAATTCTTTTTACCCAACCTATACACATTTGGGATTAAACACTTTCTCCGGGTTTTTACGTCGTACACCATGAGAAAGAAAGAGACAACAAATTTTAACGAATTATCACACCGCTTTAAAGTATTGTTAGAATGTTCTTCGTTTCCCGCGTCTCCGTTGACTCCGCCCAAGCGTTTTGATACGCGATATAAATTGAGATAACTTAACGGTTTATTAGGTTACATGTTATAAATATATTTTTTTACAATACTGTAAACAAAATGGTTATACGAATAAACAAAAACATTATGTCGACATGTGATATGAATGGATGTATAAATACCCTAGAGCCCGGCAAACCTCGTATAAACTGACTACAGCTCTTCTACATTATTGCTCTGAGGTTAGGTATCATATTTTTTTACATCCCTCATGTATTATGATAACATATTTTTTCGTTTAATATATTTTTCTCGAAACATAAAGAATATGTTGAAAAAAGGGTTATGGGTCTTTATGTTAAACAGTATGTAGTAATAGGGAATATCAGCGTTATGCCATAACGTTATAGCACAGTGTGTGCAATTGGTATAGGAGTATGTCTGACGATGGCGTCAGGGGGGAGGCGGAAGATGGGACCCACCAGCTGTTTCTGTTGCAGGGCCAGCTGCTGCTTGTCCACCTGCATCTTGTCAGCCGTGCGCTGGTTGACCGCCAGCTCGCAGTCCGTCTCGTTCTGCCACGACTCGTACTGCTTGCTCAGCAAGTTCAGCGCGTCCAACTCTCCCAGCAGCTCCATGTCTGGGGAACACGCCAAACACAAAGTCACATGAACACTTCAAAAACAAAGACCAGCAAAGACTATGGGAACTAGAGACTCTTGTGTGATCAAATGATTTATTGAAATACATGAACGTTGCACCTCGTACCCTCAGCCTTCTTGGCGGCGAGCTTCTCGCTGCGCTGCTTGCAGATGTCTCTGTTCTTCTTGACGGAGCTCTCCCTCTCCTCGCGGAGGCTCACCACGCTCTCCAGCGTCTCCTCGTATTGCTGAATGGTGTTCTGGAACATGGATCGTTCTTACAGTAGAGCCCTGCCTATAACCTACCTCGTTCGCAAAAACAGGAAAATGATGATTTGCTGATGTTATTGTTGGTAACTAACCCTTTGCGCTTGAACTTCCTGCTCCAAGGAGTACATCTCCTGGGACATTTGCATGGCGTAGTCTCGCTTGTTCTGCTTCAAGTTAGCTTTCTAAAATATATAATTTTACACAATTAGTTCATTTTTATAACACGCGATGAATTAGTTGTGTCTTGTAGTAAAAAAATGTAGTAAAGAATAAGGTTTTTACCAATTCCAGAAGCTCAGTGTTGACCCTTGTATTTTCCTTGAGCAGGTATTCCTTGAGGGCCTCCTGGAAGCGCTGCATGAGCGGGTGTCCGGGCTGCAGCACGGTGGGCGGCTCCGGGGTGTCGCGCGCCGCCATCCATCTGCACATCACATAGTCGGTTACTTTGTAGTGTCTTTGTGGACACATCAGCGTTATCTTCGCTTCGTCTGTCGCCATTGGTTCCGCTCGCTGTGCACTCCGTTTAGTAGTAACCAGAACATCAATGTAGATTTAAATCTGAAACCCCATTGACTAACCTCACCGTACCCAATATGGCAATGTACGCGACCTACCTTTTAAATATCTCTGCAAACTTACACAATACCAGCCTTAAATTTTAGTTCTCCCTTAAAATATATATTTTTACAACTGAATTCATCAAGTTCACCAATATATAATATGTCTAATGCTTACTAGCTATGAGCATAATTCATTTTTTAAATTATAAAAAGTAGGAGTACAAGTATACTACCTTGAGGTACACCAAAGTTAACTTCAAGTGAAGTTGTACCGTTGTTCAATTGTTGGGATCTGATAGGAAACTCTTTAGCTAATTACATGGCCCACGTGTAATTCCTATGTGCTGTATTCTTTTGACGTATCTTCTTGGTTGTCAATATTGACAAGTAAGAACGCATCTGTCGTTATGGTATTTGAATGAAATATTGTGAACTTTGATATACTCGTATATGCATATACATGGTAGATTGACAGTTCGTTGTTACGGTATGTGGTAATATTGGGAATGCAAGGTTTCTTTATGTGCACTGCGAGATAATTTATATGTATCCGGGCTTTAATTATTTATAATAGTAAGGAGTAGGTGAGTGTGAGGTGGGTTGGTTATTGACTCTTGAGCGCAGACAGTTTGGGTGCAGTAATGATAGTTAATAAATTAGATAAAAATGAGACTTAGAAGAGTCTATGCCACGATAAGGGCCGGAGGCACCTTGTCAAAGTGATGGCTCCCCAACCCGAATAGAACAAGGGGAAGATGATGACGAGAAATGAAACTTTACCTTGTGGTGGAAGAATTGATGACGGCGGCATCCCCTTCCCCAGCGGTTGTGCGCTGTAAGATTTCCTCCAGGAGGCTGGACACGTAGCCCCCCTCTCGCCCTCCCGGGCTCCTCTGACCCCCCATGTCCCCCGGCCCCCTCTGCTCTCCCCGGCCCCTCAGCTCGTCCCCCTCGTCGTCGGACTCCAGGTTTGACATGCTTCAGCCGGTGGGTTTACGCGCTATGTTGTTGAAGTTTTCTTTGACAGTGTCAACAGAACGAGGCTAACAAACCATGGCAACTGGTCGCTGAACCATTTCATTGATCACTAAGCTAACAAGTATGTAACTGTATTAGTGACTGCTGAGTGAGTCAATGCCAAGCACCTACAGATATATGCGTTTCTGTGCAGTCGGGGGCGTCGCTGTTGTAGAAATATTATGGATACACAAAATCGATGGTTTTTTGATTAATTAGTTTTCATTTTTTAAGATACTCATTCTAATAAAAAGTGTGAAATTCGCAAGAACACTTATTTTCGTAGGAAATTAGGGAATAAATTCAATTAAATCGTAGTATTATTTCAGGTAGGCAAATTATTCTCAGGGAATACAAAAACACATATTCTTTTCGAAAAAGTACAATATTAATATGAAATAAACTTTCCATAAAAGTTTGTTTAAACAAGATTATACACTGATGTGTAATTCATTCTAATACATTCAAATGAATATCTTGACAAATTATGATGTTTGCCGTTCTATCCCGTGGAAGTTACACCTGTAAAGACGGGGGTGTAATGCTGAATATATAAACGTATGGAAGTAAGTTTTGGGCGTGTCCTTGTGCCCGAAGTTAGCTCAATTTGACCTTACTTCTGGTAAAATCAATCAAAAATCGAAATTATAATAATATCTTGTTCAAAAGTTCGTATGTAAATCGAAGACATCGGTTTACATGCCACTTCTAGATGTTTTCAGTTCGGTGGGTGAAAGCTATTTACATGAGCATGTATAGGTGATCAATAAAACATGGCGTTTGTTTGTGTTTTTGAGCAGCTGTGTTTCCATGGCAACCGTTTGGCAATGACAAACAAAACATTGTGACAGTAGTTCGACTGAAACTTCTGAAATGGTGAGTTATTTAGCCCTATTTTAGTAAATAGTAAAACAAAAAAACTCATGGCTTATAAATAAGTTTAATTTAAATAAATTTCAAATCATTTTGCGAATTTAGATTTATTAATCGTAATAGCGAAGCTGGCAGTTCACAAAAGAGTGCTTATATTAAACCTGATGTATGGCAGTGAGGCTAAGAACTGTCAGAGGAAGGATGAAAGTATAATGAATGCTGTAGAAATGAGATCCCTAAGGCGTATGTGTAAAATCTTCAGACATCGTGTTTGAAATGTGGATATACGGAAAGAATGGGAGGCTAATGTAAGCATGATGAATATATGAACACTTAAATGGTTTAGGCATGTAGAGCAGATGAACGAATAAAGCTGGATTCACACCAACGTCCGGATCCGCTCAGTGACGATATTGTTCCACATGAGAGCTTATTGATATGGTATGAATATCAATCAAGGAGTATGTGCCAAGACAAAGTTGTGTTGCAGTATATATTTCTGCCCACCCTTGTGATATTTAACTATTTAGTTAGTTAAATAATTATTTTGAGGGGTAAAAATACTTACATCATAGATTTTTTTAATTAAAAACCCCTTTTTTATCACTAAATAATATTTTTATTAATTATTAATTATTTAAAACGACCTCGGCTTCTGCAAATATGAAGGTCGGATTTCGACTTTTTTAGAAAGTTTTAAAAAGTAAAAATAAAATACTCTAATTTAAAATTTCCTCAGAACATGCTGTAGTATAATCACCTTTCGGAAGGTATCATTCATTTCTGAACACCGTGTATAACAATGATAAGAAAAATATACATTTGAACCGTGGCACTTTTTTAGTTATTTAACTATTTAGGGTATGTTGTCAGGCTAAAAGGAATGACGAAGGGAAGGAGGTGAGGAAGATGAATGTTAGAAAATACCTGGCTATTCAGATCTAGTCTCAAAAAATGACTTAAGTTTTTTTTGAATATTTCACAGTTGGTTACATCTATTATGTCATTAGGAAGTTTGTTGAATGTCTTAATTGCCGAGTAAGACAGCTGTACTGTACGACAAATTCAGAAATTCCATTTTTTAATTTTGCTCCTATGCCCTAAATCGGTAAAAATAAATAAAATAAAAAACAAATAAATGTAAAATTAAAATTTAAATAAAAAATATTTTAGTTTTAAGCCACTTTATTTATACACATATAACATTCGACCGGTTTCGGTTAAACTTAACCTTCTTCAGGAAAGTATATATGTAAACTGTTTATATATATACTTTCCTGATGAAGGTTAAGTTTAACCGAAACCGGTCGAATGTTAAATGTGTATAAATAAAGTGGCTTAAAACTAAAATATTTTTTATTTAAATTATAATGTCAAGCTACAAAGTGATTGCTTCCTTCGATAAATTAAAATTAAAATCATAATTATAACTTAATAAGTGTGTCTATCTGATGGGACCTGTCAGGTAAGTATGTTCCTGGATGTTTTCTCATTTAAACTAGTAATTAATATGTAATAATAGAAAATAAGATCTGTAAGCGCCCTTGAGGTGATTTTTCACAAAAACGGCGCTATACAAATCATCAAAATATTATTATTATTAGGAATAGTGATTTTGTGCTGTTGTTGAGTTTCGGGGTAATTATTTGGCCTAACGTTCTTGGTCTGGTGCTCACTAAATCCAATTTGCTCTTTTCTTTGTGGATTTGAAGTAATGCATTTTTGACATATATTTAAAAAAAATCTAAAACATTGATTTTTTTAAATAATTCATCAATAATTGAGTAATGGCTTATTTAGGATTATTCTTATTAGTCTTCTTTGGACTATTTATATGTGTTTGCAGATTTTGTCTCGCTCCAAGCCCGCGACGGACAGCCTGCAGGGAGCCGGGCCGGGCAGGCTGCAGGCCAAGAGGAACGCCGTGCCCCAGTTCCACGACTTCATCGAGAGCAGGGACTACACGGGGGCCCTCACCTATCTGGAGGTCAGTAGCCGCGCCGCGGGGCGCAGGGACGAGGAGTAGGCGTCCAAGGCCTCGAGAGAAGCAGGCGTCTAAGCCCTCGCCCTTCTGCTTTCAGTTCCTGCAGAACGAGCGCGAGCACGAGGGCAGCCCGTGGGCGCTGCTGTGGAGCGGCTACTGCGCCTTCCACCTCGGGGACTACCGGCGCGCGCTGGAGGCCTACCGCCGCCTGCCCGACCTGGAGGACGTGCCCCTCAACATGGCCGTCTGCTACTTCTATCTAGGTCAGTGTACCGAGTACCTCTAGTAATGCCACCTGGAATTGATCTTTAAGTGCGTTGATGTTGATAGTTACCATATCCTGCTTTCCAGGAATGTACAGTGAATCCCAGGAGTCTGCCCTGAAGACCCCAGACAGCCCTTTGAAGGTAAGCTCTTTGGTACTATTAAATTATATTATATTTCATACTTTGCAGCAAAGCTGAACAATAACAATGTACTTCCATTTGACAGAACAGAAATTACTCAACCTATAAATATAAATAGGACACTGAGATTTGAATCACCTGCCAAAACAGAGGGATTTTTTTTTAAACTTCCCAACAATAATATTTGGGAAACCTTGCATAGTTTATGTAAATACTTAGGATAGTGCGGTTAAGGAGTGACTTTTAGACCTTTATGGAATTAGCTGTTCTATTCTATGCCCAGATGTCAATATTCCATAACACGTTGGTAGAACCGCTTGCTGTTCCACCTGGCGCACAAGCTGGGGGACGAGACGCTGCTGATGGAGCGGCACCGCGCGCTGCGCGACGTGCAACGAGACCAGCTGTGCCTGGCCTCCATCCACTACCTGCGCGCGCACTACCAGGAGGCCATCCACATCTACAAGAAGCTGCTCCTAGACAACAGGTCCTTTGTTCTTTCATTTCAATTAGCGTTGTGACCACTTTGAAAGAACTACTTTAAAGAACTACTTCAAAGAACTACTTCAAAAAACTACTACTAAGAACTACTTCAAAGAACTACTTCAAAGAACTACTACAAAGAACTACTTTAAAGAACTACTACAAAGAACTACTACAAAGAACTACTTCAAAGAACTAATACAAAGAACTACTTTAAAGAACTACTACAAAGAACTACTTCAAAGAACTACTTCAAAGAACTACTTCAAAGAACTACTTCAAAGAACTACTTCAAAGAACTACTACAAAGAACTACTTTAAAGAACTATTTCAAAGAATTACTTCAAAGAACTACTACAAAGAACTACTTTAAAGAACTATTTCAAAGAACTACTTTAAAGAACTTCTTCAAAGAACTATTTCAAAGAACTACTTCAAAGAACTACTTCAAAGAACTACTTCAAAGAACTACTTCAAAGAACTACTTCAAAGAACTACTTCAAAGAATTACTTCAAAGAACTACTACAAAGAACTACTTTAAAGAACTATTTCAAAGAATTACTTCAAAGAACTACTACAAATAACTACTTTAAAGAACTATTTCAAAGAACTACTTTAAAGAACTACTTCAAAGAACTACTTCAAAGAACTACTTCAAAGAACTACTTCAAAGAACTACTTCAAAGAACTACTTCAAAGAACTACTACAAAGAACTACTACAAAGAACTACTTCAAAGAACTACTTCAAAGAACTACTTCAAAGAACTACTTCAAAGAACTACTTCTTTTAAAAACAGTTCCTACTTCATTCATTGTTCATTGAACAAATACTTCAATTGAAGTCGGTAGTTCATTTTATGGTTCATTCATTTCGACAACTTCATTTAATTGAAAAAAATATTTCAATTGAAGTTGGTAGTTCATTTTAGCCTTCATTCATTTCATTGAACAAATACTTCAATTGAAGTCGGTGGTTTATTTTAGCGTTCATTCATTTCATTGAAAGAAATACTTCAATTTGCAGCAGTGCAGTTGCGAAGGTGAACTTTATTTTGGCGAGGAACCGGTTCCAGTTTTTTCACTTTCAAAGCGCTACCGACTAGTACGAGATTTTGTTGGCGGGGAACCAGTTCCAGTTCTTTTCGTTTCCAAATCTCTACCGACTAGTGCGTACTTTTTCGGCAAGGAACCGGTTTCAAAAAGAACTGAACAAATAACCGGTTAAATTGTGAAGCATTCACAAAACATTAAAGTTTTTCCCAACCCTAATTTCTAGCTTTGGGAAAAACTTCAATGTTTTGTGAATGCTTCACGAATTGTTAGTTCTTTAAAATGAACCCTTCGAAGTGAACCCTTCAATTGAAGTCGAATTCGCGAAAAAAGAGATTTGGATTTATCCACCTGTTTGTTCAGTTCTTTTTGGAACCGGTTCCTTGTCACAAAAATCACGTACTAGTCGGTAGACATTTCAAAACGAAAGGAACTGGAACTGGTTCCTTCATTTTGAAATGTCAATGCCTTCACAACGGTACTGCTTCAAATTGAAGTACTTCTTTCAATGGAATAAAGTTAATCAAATGAATGAAAGCTAAAATGAACTAACAACTTCAATTAAAGTGTTGGTTCAGTAAAATGAAGTTATTGACATGAAGTTAATGAAATGAATGAAGGCTAAAATGAACTACCACCTTCAATTGAAATATTTGTTCAATGAAATGAAATTATTAAAATGAATGAACGCTATAATGAACTACCGACTTCAATTGAAGTATTTGTTCAATGAACAAAGAATGAAGTACGAACTGTTGCCAAAAGAAGTAGTTCTTTGAAGCAGTTCTTTCAAAGCGGTCACAACGCTACTAATTTCAATGCGTTGGCACTTCATCTTTACCTATTGTTATTCGTGTCTTAGGATGCGCTAGAGCGAGCTTTAAAATGGAAGGTTTTCCATTCCAGAAATCTGCTAGCCCTTAACGTGTACGTGGCCCTGTGCTACTACAAGTTGGACTATTACGACGTGTCCCAGGAAGTGCTGGGCGTGTACCTGAACCAGCACCCCAACTCCACCGTCGCCATCAACTTGAAAGCTTGCAACATATTCAGGTAAACTACTATTTCTGGTGTCTAGTAGGCAGTTGATATTATCCGTTCTAATATGGGTTGGCTTTACACTTTCAGACTGTATAACGGTAAAGCGGCAGAGAACGAGCTGAAGAACATATCCACTGATCAGCACACGCTGGGACACGACCTGGTCAAACATAATTTGGTGGTCTTCAAAAATGGGGAGGGCGCCCTAAAGGTGAGGAAGAAAATGCATGAAAATATACTTCTGTTATCATTTACATACCGCCGTTTAGTGATTAAATCACCATAGCAAGGTATACTTCATACCTCGTCATTCCAACACAAAAAATACACTCCATCACCGCGGCGCTACATTTCAGTTTGGGATTTGGCTTTTTAAAAAAGTAGAGACCCCTGGCTATGGTCTCTCGCCATTTACTTCCAGTCTTCAGTTTTTCCACCTTCCTCTAATACTCGTTCACTCAGTTTATCCACCTATTCCTCGGCCTGCCTCTGGGTCACTTTTGCTAGGGCACCAAATTGGTCATTATTAAAACTCAATCAGAAGTACATAAATATAGGTCAATTTGAAGGTAGTAATTAAGTACCAAGGGGTTTCGTGTTTATTCCTCTTTTGTAATTTCCAGCCATTATTCAGGCCTTGTAACAGGTTTGAAATATGAAACTTTGCAGGTCCTACCCGGCTTGGTGGACGTGGTGGGTGAGGCGCGTTTGAACCTGGTCGGGCGGCGGCTGCGCGGGGGCGAGAGCGCCGAAGCCCTGGCGCTGCTGGTGGACTGGAGCCCGCCGTGCCGCTGCAGTATATCCTCAAGGGGGTGGTGCACGCGGCCCTGGGGCAGGAAACGGACTCGGCTAGTATACCTTTTATCTTTTACTGAACACACTTACTTATTGAGCTAACCGAGTGGTCTTTAAAAAAATGAAATCAAATTTGAAAAAAAAAACAATACTTTAACTTCTGTTGTGCTGCTACGTTATATCAATTTAGGTATTTCAAACTAGAGTAAAAATGTCCACATGATTCACTCTTAAGCTGAATAGAAAAAAAAATACAGTTTTCGACAGATGACCCCTTGTGGGAACCACGTAACTCCGCCTTTATATTGACAGCCCTCTTCTGCGTTGCTCTAAATTGTTACTGTGAGATGTTTTATTGGTTGCAAGAAGGGCATATGAAGACGGAGGAGTGTCTGCAGCTGGTGGTATAGACTATGCTCTTTCAGCTAAGGATATTGACGGCTGTCTGCTGCACTGCTTTCGGAATCATCGTGTATAGTTATCTGTTTGTAGGAGGAACACATCAGGACGGCGCAGCAGTGCCTGCAGCTGGTGGGCGGCTCGGCCAGCGAGTGTGACACCATCCCGGGCCGGCAGTGCATGGCCTCCTCCTACTTCCTCTACGGGCAGTTCGAGGAGGTGCTCGTCTACCTCAACTCCATCAAGAGCTTCTTCGTCAATGACGACACCTTCAACTATAACTATGGACAGGTAACTTTCACTGCGGACGCTTACGGCTTATTAAACATGGATACATTAATTTGGGTTATGTTTTTTCGTATACCTAGGTATCAATTTTAGCTTTGCGGTGATGACGTTTAGGAGTGGTGTCTCTTATATTAATGGTTGCAGGAAGAGTCGTTACACATCGTAAAAAGCAATCGGTAAAAAAGTAGATAAATAAATACACACTCCGAGGTAAACACTAGCTTGGGTGTCAAGTTTTCACGCGCACATTTGTATATGAGAAGTATCTTATTCCAATCCTTCTGAACAAACACGTGTACCTGAAAACTGTGGTAAAAATATAAACAAGCTACATGCATGTAATTATAATTGCGCTCAAATAACGCACAAACTATGTGTGCTTGCGAGTCACTGCAGTGCTTTGGCGATGTTTGTCAGTGGCCGCATTCAAACATCGCGGTCACTTGCCTCAGAAGACACTGTGATTGTCTGTTATCTCCGGTCTCAAAGACAGACTGTGATCAGCAGTCGAGGGGGACCCCGCTAATTTCCCACGCCGTTCTAAGGAACCGACGGTTCTTCCTATTGGCGTTCACGTCAGGAATTATTCAACGACTCTAGACCCTCGACTGTCCCTGCATGGCATATCGTAACAGAGTGTATTAGTTGCATACGTAATTAATTTAGAATATGCCTACAGTAAATGAAATAATAATGGGAAACTAACAACCAACTGGAAACTGGACAGTCAGTTGGAAAATGTACAACGCGTGGGTACAAGAACGGAAAAATGTCAGCCAGCGAGCAGGGCGTCCCCTTGGAAGAAAATGATGAGACAAGGAGGGAGATACTCCCGAAGACAAAAGGCGACTGTACTACTCCAACGTTTGAGCGTCCTTTCCACAAGTAACACGCGAATAATGAAATACATGTACGGTATGCTTTCAGGCCAAGTGCGCGACGGGCTACTACAAGGAGGGCGAGGAGGCCCTGCTGAGCGTGCGCGACGAGATGACCCGCAGCAGCTTCACCTACCTGGCCTGCCTGTGCCGCTGCCACGTCATGAACACGCACGCGCCCCTGGCCTGGGACCTCTGCCAGAAGGTGACACGCGCCCCCTGTTGTCGGTGGCCTCCCGGCCTCGTGCCCTCCTGGCTCCTGGCCTCCTCACCTTATCTCCCCTCTTGTTTCAGTCGGCCGGCAGCCCGGAGTACTTCAGCCTGCTGCAGATAGTGGGCAATGACGCCTACCGGATGGGGGAGTTTCTGGTTGCTGCCAGAGCCTTTCATATGCTGGACAGGTAAAAGGCGCTTTATACCATTTGATACGATATCGATCGTTTCACTATTATATGGAATAGAAGTGTGATATCCATTGATTTAAAAAAAACCGATGTCACCAACTTACGTTAGACCTTTTAGACTCCTAGGTCTTAAGCAGGCTAGTGAAATTGAATATATATTTAAGAAGTAATATTTGAAAATGCTATCTCAACTTTTTCCGGAGTAAAGAAAAAACCACCTTTCTTCAGGCACACAGCCACGACCACAACACATGTTCATGAATTTATCTTTTCATTGAATATACCATTGTATAAACACTCAAATATACTGTATTGATATCCAAAAGAACAACCGCAGGGGTGGGCAGAGAGGATGGCCCGCCACACAACTCTGTCTTGGCACACGCTCCTTACTTCATTCACATTAATTCATCGTCTCATACATACTATTCCATTATTCTGACTCTTGACATGGCCCGACTCGAGTATTTGTCTACCTCAGGCATCCCCGACTTCTTCTACCATTCACTTTCGCGTCATATATTCTTCTCACAATCATTTCTTCGTTCATTCGCTCTGCATGCCCGATTCATTACGCTTATATCAGCCTTGTATTCTTTCCGGATGTCCACATTTTTAACACGGTCATACATGGTCTTACGCACATACGCTTCAGGGATCTCATTATGTATTTTATGTACTTTTTATTTTTATTTATTAACTTTTTGTTTCTTACATTATTTTTTTTATATTACCTACCTCACTGGGTCATTAGAACCTGTTCTGAGGTAGGTGACAGTTAGTACAAGTAGAATAATATAAAATATGTTGATATTTGCTACACAATGCCAGACGATACAGCAGACACTGACCGTAAAACTCTCTTGATACATTAATTTTTCCATATAAGATACATTGACAGTAGGTAAAATTGCAAGGCACTAAATCCTATAATTAATGACAGTGGATACGATACAAATATACGTAAATTTTACATCGTAACAATCCTAAAATTATTTATAGTTAAAACAAAGAAAGAAAAAATGCAAATTTTAAACTAGAATACAATAATAGTGGGGTTAAAAAAAAAAATATATAGAATTATGAAGCAATATTTATAAAATATCGTGTTATTATGTAAGAGAAATGTATTTTTTTTAGGGTCGGGCATTTTATAAAGCTGCTCTAGTTTGTCATGGAATAAGTGAAGAATTTCGAGTGCTATTTTCGGAGGTCTTCAATTTCCTTGCGGTCCTTACTCATTAGCCATTTAGTAATGTTTTGATTAAAGGAATACATATTGGTGATGGCTACAGTCTGTGGTGGGAGTTTGTTGTAAGTGTGAGGCGCGATGTACATATGGTATGTATATATATATTTATGAATTATTTTGATGGCGTTGCAGGTTGGAGCCGAACCCGGAGTTCTGGGAGGGGATGCGCGGGGCGTGCGCCGGCGTGTGCCAGCAGGTGTCGGCGGGCGCGGCTGGGGGCGGCGGCGGCGCTGCGGGGGCCGTGTCCGAGGTGCTGGGCCTGCTGCGCGCCTCCCCGCACGCGCCCGCCGCCACGCTGCACACCACGCTCTCGCACTGGGCGCACGACATGCACCTCATACTCAACTGAACACGGTCACCCAAACCTGGTGGTGACAATTCGACGCTGGAAAGAAAAAAAGGCTCAAGCGACATTTTGGTCAAAAATGAGTTGAATATGCAGTTTTATGGTGGATTCACACCAACGTCCGGATCCGCTCAGTGACGATACTGTTCTGCATGAGAGCTTATTGATATGGTATGAATATCAATCAAGGAGTATGTGCCAAGACAAAGTTGTGTGGCAGTATATCCTCTCTGCCCGCCCTTAATAATAATAATATTTGGATGACTTGTATAGCGCCGTTATTGTGAAATATCACCTCAAGGGCGCTGTACAGATCTTATTTTCTATTATTACATATTAATTCCTAGTTTAAATAAGAAAATAAACAGGAACATACTTACCTGGCAGGTCCCATCAGATAGATACTTATTAAGTTAAAATTTTTGTTTTTAATTTTTTATTATTTTTTATTTTTTTTTATTTTTTTTAAATTTTTTTTTCCGAATCAGGGCATGGGAGCGAAATTAGACATGGACCTTCTGAATTTGTCGTACAGTACAGGATTTGGTTAAAACTTGAATATCTAAAGGTGATTAGTCGAGACACAGATTATGTGATATTTAACTACTTAGTTAAATTTTAAATTTAAAAAATATTATTTAGTGATAAAAAAATGGTTTTTAATAAAAAAAAATCTGCGATGTAAGTATTTTTACACTTCAAAATAACTATTTAACTAACTAAGTAGTTAAATATCACAAGGATGGGCAGAAGGCTATACTGCCAAACAACTTTGTATATGATATTCATACCATTTCAATAAGCTCTCATGCGGGACAATATCGTCACTGAGCGGATCCAGACGTTGGTGTGAATCCACCATTAGTCAGTTTTTTTTCTGCATCCAAAGCTCTGACTCTCGCTTGA
The DNA here is from genome assembly GCA_022651775.1 of Drusus annulatus. NCBI lineage: Eukaryota > Metazoa > Arthropoda > Insecta > Trichoptera > Limnephilidae > Drusus > Drusus annulatus. The sequence goes on along the minus strand of JAGWCC010000400.1, from coordinate 200,916 downwards.
TTCTGAAGACTTTTTTGTGACCCTTCAGCCATCTAAAATATGTTTACCATTTGGGAGAAGGCTCGGCTCAAGCGACATAAGTTTGAGACCTTTTCAGCTTTTTGACGCTTCGGTAACTCAATGTGAACATCGAGTCATTTTTTCTTTGAAAATCCAACCAGGTACCGAAAAATTATGAATTTTAGTGTGCAAAAAAATAGTGCTATGGTGTAAACTTTCCAAAATGGCGCTTCAGCCTTTTTGCCTTTCCGGCGTCGTATGTTGTTTTTTATTGAAAAATCAACGCATTCGTCATATACGAGTATAATGAAGTATTAACAGCGATCAACCACTAAAGTGTTGTCTGCCAGCTGGTATATTACACTAAAATGTTGTCTGCTGGCTGGTATATTACAATTAATTAATTATAACAATTTAACCATAACATTCATTTAAATAAAAGTTTTCAGTGATGGTATTAATTTATAAAAAAAATGCAAATTCATAAACAATAATATATATCAACTGCATTATTTATCAACTACTTATGTTATGAATCGATGCCAAGGAATATAATTTTAAGAGTTGTATTAGAACTTATTTATATATTTTGGGAAAATTAACAGCAAATAAACTTTCCTACATGTTTCCAACAAACCTTCCATTGAAAAGCTAAGTAACAGCTAAGTAAAGCTAAGTAAGCAAATGCTTGGTGTAACCTTAAGTGACCAGTTAAGGCACCGGGGCTCCATCGAAGCCAGAGTAATGTTAGCCTCTCGGAAGTTGGGCGTGTTGTACAGGGCCCGCAGATACTTCAATAGTACACAACTGCTGACCTTGTACAAATCGCAAGTACGCCCCACTGTTGAATTTGGCAGCCACCTCTGGTCTGGAGCCCCTAAATACCTGAAAAAACCCTCGACTCTGTGCAGAAACGGGCGGTCCGTTTGATAGATTCTCCTATCTTAACAAACGGATTGAAAACTTTGGAGCACAGACGTCAGGTGGGAATGCTGTCCTTGTTCTACAGGTATTTCAATGGAAGATGCTCCTAGGAACTTCCGTCATTGATCCCTTCGGCACCGGTGCGTAGTCGGGAAACTCGCCAAAAGCGCGCCCAACATTTGTACACGGTTGACATTCAATACGTGAGAACGGGTCGCTTTTACGACTCGTTCCTATGTTCAACAGCTCGGCTATGGAACGATTTGCCGGCCTCTGTGTTTCCTCCCTCCTTCAACATGGACCTCTTCAAGACCCAAGTTCACTCCTTCATTTCCTCGAAAAGACCCTCCACACAGCATCCCCAAAGATGACATAGGCCCTGTGGGAAATTATTTCCCTCAAGGCCTCCTGTGTGGAGTTATAGTAAAAAAAACATATATAATAATAAAACATGCCAATTACAAATTTTCCTCTGATGATGATAAATGTTATAAATAAAGTGTGACAATGTATATACAGTTAAATTAAGTGACTTAACTTTGATGGGGGGAGAGTAAGGTGGAACGGAACATGGAAATAGAATAAAGGAAGAAGGACGGGAGCAGATGGGAGGTTAGTTTTAATAATCTAGTTTAAGTGCAGTCGAGTCATGGAATTTTGTTTTACATTATGTATAGTTGAGTTAAAGATGTCGATGTGGTGAGAGTTAATGTCGAATGAATTTGTAGACCTATTATACGGGCCTGTTCAAAAGAAAAGGTGATTTTGAATTTTCGCGGGCTGTGTACATTCGATTTTTTTTGTTATGTTGATACACATATGTTTATCGTATGTTAGCATTATCAGCCATTTTGGATAAGTGGTTTGTTTTAGACAACTGGAAAGGTTAGTCACGTTTTTGTGTGTTCTTCGATTTTTTTCATCAAAGAATATGTATTAAATTTTGCGTTAATAATGGAATAAAGTGCTCCAACGCACTTAAAATGTTGACTATGGAATTCGGCGAGTCTACTTTGTCTCAAAAAAAGTGTTTATAAGTGGTACAAGCGCTTTACAGAAGGCCGAGAAGATGTTAGTGACGATGAGCGTCCTGGAGTTGTGGTAAATCATGGATTTTATTCTTTGATCCATTTTTTTCAAAAGTAAAAAATCGAAGAACACACAAAAACGTGACTAACCTTTCCAGTCGTCAAAAAGAAACCACTAATCCAAAATGGTTGATAATGCTAACATATGATAAACATATGTGTACCAACATAACAAAAAAAAAATCGATAATTGAATGTACACAGCCCGTGAGAATACAAAATTCACCTTTTCTTTTGAACAGGCCATATATCGCCTGTTTTTAGGTGAAAGGCGTTTTTCCACATTTGTTTGAAGTTAGGCCTAGTGGTCTGAACCACTGTCACATTCTACACTGTCGCAGATCGATGATTAGCGCCATTGTGATTTTTCTTACCGTTTCCACTTCAAATAACCGTCCCGTTAATTTGATCAAATATGACCAGGTGTCAAGTATAACGTCATGATCGTTATGTTTATTTATTTATTTATAAATTAATGGACAAAAACTCAATCAAAAAAAAAAGACATTTAAAACACGAAATAGAAAAAAGAAAAACAGAGAAGGAATAACACATAATAATAAATGAAGCGATGACAAAAATAAGACAAAATAAACATAAGATAGAACATTCAAGCCATGGTCTAGTCAAACTTTTGGTAGAGTCGTAAAGAATGACAAAAATCATTTAGACTGCTACCAAAAAATTTCAAGATTATGGCTTGAGTTAACAAGTCTTGACATTCTGGACATTGGAGAATTATACCCATAATTAGTATTGTGATGATTGAGAACAGCAATTCATTGTTTCTGATGTTATTATTAGGTTTAGTTTTAGCAAAACAATGAGGAATAACACCTTTCACCTAAACACAGTCGATATGTTCCAGTACAACACTTAAAATAATAATCCTTGGATAATAAATTCTTTACACGTTTTCTTAACTTGCTTTTTTTTCAAATATTTATTTATAATTTAATTTCATTTGGTAATTCGTCAAATATAATTATTGCTCTGAACATCGATGAGTTTTGACTTTGTGATATTTTTCTGAAAGGTAATTTTATTTGGTTCCATTCCTCGTCTCATATTTGCGCCTGCGCTGAAAGTTTTCAATTTTTCCCAAAAATGCAGGTGATGTATGGCTATTAATTTTTTGCACATCAAAAATATAGTGTTTATCTAAATGATTTATTTAAATGAAAATATTTTTAATTCCCATAACATTTCCTTGACTTTTGTATCTATTTTTCTTCGAAATGATTCTCAAACTTTTATTTTGTAGTTCTGTCGTTTGTTTCATATACCCGTGTAAAGGACCGAGATCTTTTTTACATCCTGTACCTGATGTTAAACACATCCCAGTATGAGTCTGAAGATGCTCGCGATAACCGCGAAACCGGTCTAGACTCATAGTCGGGAAGTCGCCAAACGCGCGTCCAACATTTGCTCTCGGTTGACATTCGATACATGAGAACTGGTCGCTTCTACGACTCGTTTTCGTGTTTAGCGGCTCGGCTGTGAAACGATTTGTTGGTGTCTGTATTTCCTCCTTCCAACAACATGGGCCTCTTCAAAACCCAGGTTTATCCCGTCCTTTCCTCAAAGAGGCACTCCATGCAGCATCCTCTAAGACGACATAGACCTCTGGGAAAAGAATTTCTCTCAGGGCCTCCTGTGTGGGGTTAATGTGAAAAAAAATAAAATGGAAGAGAGTCATAAAGGGGAAGAGGAAGGTTGGGAAGTAATATTAATAATAATATTTGGATAATTTGTATAGCGCCGTTTTTTGTGAAAAATCACCTCAAAGGCGCTGTACAGATCTTATTTTCCATTATTAGATATTAATTCCTAGTTTAAATAAGAAATATACAGGAACATAACTAACCTAATAATCTAACCTGGCAGTTCCCATCAGATAGACACACTTATTAACTTAAAATTATTATTTTTATTATTTTTTTCAGATTTAAGGCATGGGAGCGAAATAAAAAAAGGAATTTCTGAATTTGTTGTGCAGTACAGGATTTGGTTTAAAATTGTAAATCTAAAGGTGATCCGTCGAGGGACAGATTGTGACAAATCAGTGACAGAGAGAATTACCTAGCTATTCAGATCTAGTGTCCAAACATGACTTAAGCCATTTTAAGCAATGTTTTGATTCTGGACGGCAGTCTTTCATCAGGGCGATACTGAGAGTATCTACATCTGAGGATTAAAAAAGTTATTCTTTTCGTACCTGGAAGCAAAAACGAAGACCAACAGAAGTCGTCCAAGTAGTGCGGGGCTGGGACTAGGGGATGAAGATGACATAAAATGAGATAAGTTGTATTATTATTCCTGCTGCAGCTGCGACTTTTTTAACAAATTTCCAGTAGAAGCAGCTGCCCACCATTTTTTTTGAGGGATGCCCTCAATTTTAAGGCTCTTGAGTTGTATTCGATTTCATCAAGTCTGAGTTCCAGATTTTTAATCGTGGCATTTTTTTCCTTTTGATCTTTTTTTTAAAGTCTTAGTTTATTTTGAATTACTTTAATAATAATAATAATAAAGTTTTATTCCAGAAGGTATGCAGAAGTAGTGCAATGCAAATACCTTCCATAATTGATATCAATACAAAGTAATAATAATAATAACATAAAAGTTGTAATACACACAATTATAAAAATAAACATAAATTCAAAATAAAAAAAAAAAAAAAATGAAATTGAAATATTAATGGAGGATATTAGGTATATTTCTGCGAAACACCATCAAAAGGGAGTCCATCCTGACAGCGTTATGATTGATGTGGCCAATATCTTACTTTCCACGTGCTAAAAAGGGTTCGGATCCCGCTGTGGGATTCAAAGTCGATCCATCCAAACGCTAGCTGAATAAGTTGTTCCTCTTAGTAGTGAATTTGATTTTAATCGAGCGTGCTTCAAGGTCATCATCTGCATCCATCGTTCGTTGAGAGGAGAGCTGAGCCATTCAGATGCAGCCGTGACAATGAAGTTGGTTGAATTCCGTGTCCTCCCCAGAAGCTGGCTAGTCGGTGGCGAAGTAAGGCGGGGAATGAGTGCACCCTCCCTTCGGTTAACATTGTAGAGGCACTGCAGAATCTTGGAAGTTGCAGAAGTTGCCTATAGGCATTGTTGTAGCAAACCTCAATTTGTTCCATTGCGCTGTTGGGTATTGTGTCCACAGCTCAGATGTATATAGGACAGTGAAGTACGTCTTAAAAAACAGTTTCTTGACATCGTCACTACAGTGGTAGAACCGCCTTGAGAGCATTCCGGCCCGTATATTTATTGCTCTTCTTTGTCGTTCCATATCTTCAATTTCGCTTAAATCTTCCGTAAGGATATATCCCAGGTATTTAACCTGTGAGGCCACAAGCAGTTTGTTACCTTCTAGCCAGATGGGTGGAATATTTTGTGGCTCCTTATTGTGTTTGAATACGACGATTACGGACTTTTTAGGGTTATACAACAAGTTATGCGAGTTAGCGTGTAATTTGCATATTTGCACAAGTCGTCTCATCGCATTAATGAAGGGTGCCAGCAGCACCATGTCATCCGCGTACTTGATATTATTACTTTCTTGTCCACACATATTTTGTAAACAGATTTTATTTTGGTTGTTACTCGGATCCAACTTTTTTATTTATTTATCGTCGTATTGGGCGCTAGTGTATTTGATATTTTCATGGATTTTATAGTTTGAGATTCAATTTTATTAATGATTCAATTTTTTTATCGATATATTCAAATACTTTTTTAGTGTTAGATTTGTCCTCCTTTTCGAGGTTAGGTTTGTTGCTGCGTGTATTCGACATTTTCCAGTCCTCATAAAAAAAACGGTGCTCTATATTGCCCCCACACTACTCAGAATATATAAATCTGTATATTCAAAAGATCCGCAGCAAGACGTTTATTTTTCTTCTGGGTTCACAGGATTTAAATAAAACTGGTAAGTACAATTTTAAATGACATTTATTTCATGACAAAGTAGGTTTGATAAATTATATTTTATTGACATCTATTATTCCGATAGGTTCCTTTAGAAGAACACTTTTAGTAATGTTTAAAGAGATTCTAATACGAGTAACTAGATATCCATTGTTATTATTATTTTCTCAACGTGAGATTATTTTGAGAGTTTGTAAATTATTTATTCAATGTTTATTTAGTTTCTCTGATTAAAAAAAACATTTACAGTATTATTTCACAATATATTGTTGATTGTACACCTTTTAACTAAAGTAATTGTTGATTGAATGATGTTAAAATAACTGAGCTTCTTTCTTGATTCAAGAAGACGAAAAGTCATTATTGCACTTTTGAAGGTGTTGCAAAAACTATAAGGTATTTTAATTTCATAAATGTTATAAAATACATCCCACCCCTTGCTAAATAAAATTAATTATTGTTCACAGACTACAGAAAATGGATTTGTTTCTAGAATTTGTCATTCCTAAGATCACATAATTTTTAATTATTGTTTATAACTATCTATATTGATAATATTTTGACGCATGCATACTTTGAACATAGTTCAATGTAATGTTATGATTAAGTTAAGGTACGTTTAATTTTATACACAAACCGCTATAATTTGAAAAACATAACTACATATTTGATATGATATACATTTTTTGGTAAAAATATTTAACAATATGGGAAAATAATCAACGAAAACAAATTATTTTTAATAACTACTAGAAAAATATTAGATACACCAGATCTCGCACGATGAATGGAAGACCATGTTATTCCGAAACCTCAGAGCAAGAATATATGGAGAGATAGCTAATTTTTTTTTCCCAACCTATTCAAATTTACGATAAATCCCTTTCTCCGGGTTTTTACGTCGTAAACCGTGAGAGCGAAAGAGACAAGACAAGTTCTCGCATAATATAGCACCACCATTCGGTATGTAAGCATGTTCTCCGTCTCACGCGTCTCCGGCGACTCAGCCCACTAAGTTGTGATATGCGACATAACTCAACGGTTGTTTAGGTTATTTTATATCTCGTATTATTTTTGTGTTGATAACAATACTGTGAAAAAGTGGTTATACAAATAAACAAAAACAATGTGTCGACATGTGCTATGAATTGATGTATAAATACCATAGCCCTAGTCCTAGCCACGTCCAGGTCTAGCCGAGTAAGGCAAACATCATCAATACTGAGTACAGAAGTGCTCCCTCCTGTATATTATTGCTCTGAGCCTGAGACCAATGGAATATTTACTGGAACCAAAAACTGACAATGTATTCATCTTTAGAAACGAAACGATAGATGCGCGTTGTGGGTGTGTCCGTGTGCTCACAGTAAGGTCGATTTTACCTTAATTTTTACGAAATTGATGAAACATTTTCAATTATCGAAAATCTTTCTCGAACAGTTGAATTAATTTCAGTGGCCTCTCTCAGGTTAACGAGTCTAAATGAATTATGCGAATTGGTGACGGTATTTTTTTTTCAAATCGGTACACATTACGCTTCTAGGGATTATCTGTTCAGTGATGTATTTGAATCAATTTGAAACTACCATTATGATGGTAAGATAATGAGTCGATAATAAGAAAAAATGTTAATTGCACGGTATTTGTCCTATTTTTTTAATATATATACATTTTTTGTTTAAATCACTGTTACGAATATAAAAAAAAACAGAGCCAGTTAGTTTTCATTTAAAAAATGTATGACTTTTAGTTGCTTTGAACACAATGGTAAGTACCACAATATTACTTTGTTTACAACCGAATTATCCCTTTAAGATGGATTCACACCAACGTCCGGATTCGCTCAGTGACGATATTATTCCGCATGAGAACTTATTGATATGGTATGAATAAACAAAACAAAAGTGACAAGACAAAGTTGTGTGCCAGTATATGCTTCACCCTTGTGATATTTAACTACTTAGTTAGTTAAATAATTATTTTGATGTGTAAAAAATACTTACATCGCAGATTTTTTTATTAGAAACCATTTTTATCACTAAATAATATTTTTATTAATTAATAATTATTAAAAATATTATTTAGTGATAAAAAAATGTTTTTAGTAAAAAAAATCTGCGATGTAAGTATTTTTACACATCAAAATAATTATTTAACTAACTAAGTAGTTTAATATCACAAGGGTGGGCAGAAGGATATACTGCCACACAACTTTGTCTTGGCACATACTCCTTGATTGATATTCATACCATATCAATAAGCTCTCATGCGGAACAATATCGTCACTGAGCTGATCCGGACGTTGGTGTGAATCCAGCTTTATGCGTTTAGTTAAAGTAGGTCTGATATTATATTTGAAATGGGCACCCGTCGGCACTGACCAACGGCTACTACTCATTTGGTTCTGTTAGATATTTGGCAATTGTGTGATACATATTGATTATCTTCCGTCCCCGATGTGACCGGGCCACCTTCCTACGATAGTGATGATTCAGTCTTACGATTTACAACATAATTAGAGCCGACTTCTTTCTCCCTGTAACTTCCTCCAACTACATCTCCGTATCTGAAAAAAAAAACATAAAAATGCATTACGATTTATTTTATTTGACGAAATATGCCTCGAGGGAATCATTTTTTCTCAGGCCTCAGAAGGGAGGTTGATTGCAAGTTATGGCTGGCGCAACGAGAGTTGAAACAAACAATACATGCATAGCGTTGGGTTTATTGTGTATCGGTATACGCTCCAGTGGCGATGTATTTACGATGTGTCATATAGAAAGAGCCCTTTGTCTTGTTTACGTCTACTTATTGTCACTAGTGGAAAAGGGACAGCGAGTGTTTATGTTGATATTGTAAATGCGTGTCCTATTCATTCAGTTTGACACGCTGTACCTAAGATACGCATCTGTGTAAGTATTGGCCGGCACCAACTCTCGTGGTGAGACCTATACAACGACCCAGGCGTACTGCCCATAGAAGCAATATTCGATTGCGTATAGCTTTTGAAATTTCCAAATTGCTCAATTTCCAAACCTCGTAAGTTTAAAATGTTACTGTCTCTAGATCCTCATAGCAGGGAGATACGCACCGGTTTCATAACAATAAACGAGTATATATGGGCACATCACTGAGAGATTCTTAGTAACCTCTCCTCATAAACAAAGCCAATAGCACAAATACAGTTACCACGTCGCTCTCCAGTGTTTTTATGAATACTCAAATGACTTTAACATATAATAGATAAGAAATAATTTTCCTTGGGGAAAAAGTCATCTTTGGGGATGCTGTGAGGAGGGTCTTATTGAGAGAAAGAAGGAATAAACTCGGGTCTTGAAGAGGAAACACAGAAGCCGGCAAACCAACCGCTTACATATAGAGGTGGCGACGTTCCTCCGGTGCGGGCACTGCGCGGGGGGTGGGGGGCTGCCCTCGGACTCCTCGGAGCTGCCGCCCCCCGGGGCGCCCTGCCTGCTTGCTGGCGCTCCGCGACCCCCAGATGGCGCCCCGCGCGCCCCCCGCCGCCCCCGTCGAGCCCCGCCCGCGTCCGCCGTGCTCAGGGAGGACTCTTCTGGAACACACGACAAATGATAGATTATGTAATATCACTTCTCAGGGTTCCAACCGTCCGGAGCCAGTGGAAATATGGCATTCTCAAATCCCATGTTGACGTTGTGGCTGAAGGGAGCTAACGAGGGGGGGAGTTACATTCATTTATTTACAAATTAACGGACTAAAGTCCAATTACAAAAAAGACAGAAAACACGAATTGGAAAAAGGAGCAACAGAGAAGGAATAGCACATACATAATAATAAATGAAACGATGACAAAAATAGCACAAAATAAACATAAGAGAGAACATTAAAGCCATGGTCTAGTCAAAGTTTTGGTAGAGTCGTAAAGAATGACGAAAATCATTTAGAGTGCGACCAAAAATTTCAAGACCATGGCTTGAGTTAATAAGTCTTGACATTGGAGAATTATACCCATAATTAGTAAAGTGATGATTGAGGAACAGCAATTCATTGTTTCTGAGTCTGAGTCTCTCTTATTAATAATTTGAAAATGTTTGTCTGTCTTTAAAATAAAAGCTACAAGAGTGGTGTTGTCTCACCTTGCTTTGTGCGGTAGGTGTACCCCCGGTGTGACGTGGAGGCCTCGTTCTCCTGGTGCCCGAAAGTGCGGAACTGCAGCGTGTAGTCTAGCGTGGAGGCTGACACGCCCCGCGCGCGCCTGCCGGCTCCCTCCGCCGAGTGCTACCGACGCCCCCGCCGGCTGGGGGGCGCCGCCCACGCTGAACGTGGCGTACGGAGATATCTCGTACAGCTCTGCAAAATAGCCGTATCGTTACGGTGCGAAGGAGTGATGGTAATGGGCGAACTCGGCTATGTACAGACAAATATAATCCGTACAGCTATCGTACGATACGACAGTGAAGGGGCTGCAGGAAAAGTCTATCTAAGGGTATCGCCGCGTGTACAGAGTGGCCATCGTAATACGCAGGAGGCTACATGACGTACCTCACAGACTTTAACCGGTGGTTTGTAAGCTTGAGTGAAGCGTAAAGGGTGGATGCCATATTCCTGTTAAACGACATTTAAAAAAATTGAAAATAATAAACTTTAACATGAAGCATTCACTTTGTGGTAAGACGTTAAATTTCTTTACAAAATTATAAAAAACCACGTAGAATCTTCCCTTTTATCCACAATTAAATTCAATACTAATCCTCGTCATTTAAGAAACCCTTAATAAAATATTTAACATTCCTTTCTAAATAACCAATTTAACCTTCTTCCAACCTCTTGTGCGAATGTGTCGACTGTAGTGGCAAGATTAACGAACACAGTATGATCAACGAAATTGATATATTCTCCAACTAATCTTTTAGGTTTAATCATATCTTAAATACTATTTTTACCTTAAACATAAAACAGAAAAAGGTACACACATATGCAACTTTTAAAGGTAATTTTATGTTTTATAATGTTTTTTTCCCAAATTTAAACTTGTGTTGATATTTCTTTTTATAAACGGTTGTTTTCCTTATTTTTCTATTGTTTTTATTAGTGTAATACAGGGTATTTCTAATTGCATGATGTGAACATTTTGGAAATGCATTGATGATTTACCTTTTATTTTGTATCTGTCAGTATGTATGTAATGTTGTCACTCTGTCAAATGTTCCAAATAAATAAAAGACATAATTAAATTTGAAATTCTTCAGGGTTGAATAATATTGCATTTAATAATACACATTTATTCAATCCTGAAGAAGGTTCAGGTAGAGCTGAAAGCGGTTGATGTATGTATCCAATAAAGTGGTGTTAAAATAAATATAAAATAAAAAGTTTTGATTAGTGAAGGGTCGGTTACCTGAAGAGTCGTCTATGATCTTGTTGGGCTTGTGAGGGAGAGGGGTGTAGGCCTGTTGACAGTTCCGGCAGTTGTCTTCCTCGGACTTCTCCTCATTCGGCAAATCTTGTCTGTAATCATTGGCACTTTGTTATTTTGGAAGTTGGTCCCAACTGCTCCCAACCGTCTGGAGCCAGTGAGACTATGGCATCCCCAATTGGGGTGCTTTGTGGAGAAGGAGATGAGGAGAGGAATTCAGATCTGGTCATCAAACACGGCTAAAGCCATTTCAAGCAACGTTTCAATTCTGCATGGTGGTCTTTCACCAGGGTGATAATGATGGTCTACCCCTCTGGAATGTATATTATATGAATTGAATGTGTTATGTGTTATGACACATATCAATTGAATAAAATTCAATTGCGCCCGCCTGGTGACGAAGGCCAAATATAAAATAAAATATTGCCTATACCAAACAAATAAAACCTAACCTAACTTAGTCACGAGCAGCATGTTGGAACTAGCCGAATACAGCCTTAATAACCAATTTACTAGAAAAATAGTATTTTGGTTTCACTCAGAGCTACGGAAAGCAAGCTAAAAGAAGCCAACGACAAGTCTGAGATGAGGATGGGGTCGTAGCGAAGGTTTAAGCGATAGGGCGAGGGAGCGATGGACCCACCTGCGTTTCCTCAGCAGCAGGTAGGCCAGGATGACGGCGAAGACGGTGATGGAGGCGCACAGCACAGACACGATGATGGAGTCCAGGTAGTCTTCCTCCTGGTCGTCTTCCGGGTAGTTGGAGGGAGCCGCAATACGGGCTGAAAGGGAAACAACACAAATGTGTAAAAGGAAACCACGTTTTATGTAAAGGTTGAGCTGGAAACTACCGAAGTTAATACGATCAACTCCTTTTTGTAGAAATCTATGTACATTGTAAAGTTCTCCACTCAAGGACTCAAGAAAACACTGAACAGAAAAATTCCTAGAAGTGTAATCTATACCGATTTAAAAGAAAAAAAAAAAAAACTGTCGACTCATAGGCCCTCACTGACAGGCCAACGAAATTAATTATATATTCTAAAGATAATTTCGATATTTCTATCAATTTCACCCAGCAAATATGTCTACTTCGGCCACACAGACACGCCCATTTTACACTTCTTTCAGATCATCTCTTCAGCGTTTGGGACATTTGTTGTTTTGAATGTAACCGAACTTCGTAGTAGGGTCAAGAAAGCTGTTCGTTCAAACAGTTATCTGATAGTATTAAAACCGTAAGCCGTCTTCTGCCAACGGGATACACTGACAAATACGATACACTGAAAAAAAAACGCTCATGCATACAGAAGTTTGAAATTTTATACCGGTTACGGTCCTTCATGATTTACTCGCTATGTTTTAACTAAACCAGTAACTAGTACGAATTATTCTGATAATACGAGGCCTTTTCAAAAGAAAAGGTGAATTTTGAAATTTTGCGGGCTGTGTACATTCGATTATCGATTTTTTTTACTATGTTGGTAAACATATGTTTATCATGTGTAAGCATTATCAGCCATTTCGGATGTGTGGTTTGTTTTTGATAACTAAAAAGTTTAGTTACGTTTTTGTGTGTTCTTCGATTTTTTACTTTTGAAAAAATGGATCAAAGAATATGTATTAAATTTTGCGTTAAAAATGGAATAAAACGCACTTAAAATGTTGACTGTGGCATTCGGCGAGTCTAGTTTTTCTCAAAAAAGTGTTTATAAGCGGTACAAGCGCTTTACAGAAGGCCGAGAAGATGTTAATGACGATGAGCGTCCTGGAGTTGTGGAAAAACAAATCATGGATTTTATTCTTTGATCCATTTTTTTCAAAAGTAAAAAATCGAAAAACATACAAAAACGTGACTAACCTTTTCAGTTGTCAAAAACAAACCACTAATCCGAAATGGCTGATAATGATAAAATATGAAAAACATATGTGTGCCAACAAAACATAAAAATAAAATGATAATCGAACGTACACAGCCTGCGAAAATTCAAAATTCACCTTTTCTTTTGAACAGGCTATGTATTTTCATGTAAAGTGAATGGCGATGGCCTAGAAGGAGTAGACCCAGAATGGATGAATGTAACAGCAGGGTCTTCTACCTGAGCCCTTGGTGGACACGGACAGAACGCCGCTAGGGCTGCCCGTTTCTTCTTTCTTTTGCACCTTTTCTTTTGAACAGGCTATGTATGTTGACTAATGATATTGACCTCCTGTAAGGGTGGTGGTGGCGAAGTTGTAGGTCACGGAGGTGGTGCCCGCCTCGTTGGTGGCGCGCACCCGCAGCTGGTACCAGGTGGCGGGCGCCAGGCCGGCCAGCAGCGCGGCGGGGGCGGGCGGCGCGGGGCGGGCAGCGCGGCCCACGAGCCCCCGCCGCCCCGCCGCGCAGGCGCCGCCAGTGCAGCGCCACGGCCTGCAGCGGGCAGCCCGCGTCCTCCCAGCCCGCCAGCTGCACGCGCAGCACCGAGGAGTTGGTCTGCAGCAGCTCGGATTCCGGCGGCACGCGGGGCTCTGCAACGGACGATGTTATATAATACACATTTATACGCGAACGCAGTACCAGAAAATCGACATCCGGCAAGTATCCTCCACTCGCACTGTCTTCATATAGGGATCCTACTTTGGAGTTACAATGTATAGAAAGAGAGTTAATTATTTTTACCCAACCTATACAAACTTGCGATAAATCACTTTCTCCGGGTTTTTACGTCCTACATTATGAGAGAGAAAGAGACAGCAAAAATAACACACCGCTTTTATGTACTCTAAGGATGATCTTGGTCCCCCACGTCTCCGGGGACTCCGCCCACATGTTATGAAATGCGACTAAACTGGACACAACTAAACGGTTTTTTAGGTAATATGCTCTATTTTTGTTGAAAACAATACTGTGAAAAAGTGGTTTTACGAATAAACAAAAAATATGTCGACATATGCTATGAATGGATCTAAAAATACCCTAGCCCTAGTTCTAGCCACGCCCAGGTTTGTCGAGTCCGGCAAAAATCATCAAAAACTGACTACACTGCCTTGGATAGGTACCATTCCATGTACTCTAAGGATCCTACACTTTCCTTAGTTGCTGCGTACGCTTTACACGAAATGTATTTAATATCAGGCTGGCGAAATCTATTTCAGTGAGTGATCTCTCAGCTGCTGAAAATGTCATGCACATTATCGTCTAATACGTAAAATGGCTAGTTAGGTTAGGTTATCATGGAATATCTTGCCATGAAATATCATAAACACGTATTCTCAACTAATGATTTGTACATCATCTGTTAGTATTAATACCGTAAGCCGTCTTCTGCCACGTTCGATGGAAAAATTGCTCATACATACAAAAGTTAGAAACTTTCTTCCGATCACAGCCCTTCACGATTTACTCACTATGTTCCTTTTGATGTGTGTGTCGTGACTAAACCACGCGGGAGCGGGTTTTTTCTGCTAGTGTTATTGAATACACTATCTGTCTATCCGCCTGTTTTTAATGTTGCTTTGTGGCTCAGGCTACATAGAGAGCAGCGAACTGTAACAGCTGAATAGAAATCCCATTTGAAATAAAACTGATGTCGCAAAATTACACAAGACTTTTCGACTGTTAGGTCCCAGGTAGGCCTGCGAAATTGTTTGTCTGTTCAAGAAATAATTTTGATATTTGAAAAAGTTTTAATAATTGCTCCCGAAGTAGGTGAAAACTGACTTTTCTTTGGGCACACCAGATACGTCCACAGCACACACTGACCTTAATTGTTCAACGAGAGACATTCTTCAAATAATATCCTATCGATTATGAGAGCAAACCTCTATAGACGTTTATGGGAATTGGTATACCTGCTAACTCTATCAAACCCCCACAGTTAAAGGTGATGCCTTGAAGAATGGTCTCCAAGGTTGCGTAGAAGCTCGCTTATTCATCGAAGAAAGATACACGCCAAAAAAAAAAAACGCAATGAAAACTTTTGTGTTTCAAACCACTGACACTTCTTACTGCAGAAACATGTTTGGCGGCTACGTCACGCTCCGCTCCCCCCACCTTGGCATTGTCTGATACCTACTAACCACTATTAAACCAACCAGTAACCAGTCAATAAATGCACTAATATTACTCCCATTGTGTTTGGATCCCGCACACATACAAATAATGAATACATAACGTATACTCTAAACATGTAACCACACCAGAGCTTATACTCCGAGGCCTGTTTAAAAGAAAAGGTGAATTTTGAATTATCGCGGAAAGAATATGTATTAAATTTTGCGTTAAAAATGGAATAAAGTACTCCAACGCACTTAAAATGTGACTGCGGCATTCGGCGAGTCTACTTTGTCTCAAAAAAGTGTTTATAAGTGGTACAAGCCCTTTACGGAAAGCTGAGAAGATGTTAATGACGGTGAGCGTCCTGGAGTTGTGGGAAAACAAATCATGGGTTTTATTCTTTGATCCATTTTTTTTCAAAAGTAAAAAATCGAAGAACACACTAAAACGTGACTAACATTTCCAGTTGTCTAAAACAAACCACTAATCAAAAATGGCTGATAATGCTAACATATGATAAACATATGTGTACAAAAATAACAAAAAAAAAATCGATAATTGAATGTACACAGCCCGCGAAAATTCAAAATTCACCTTTTCTTTTGAACAGGCTATGTTTTTTCATGTAAAGTGAATGGCGATGGCCTAGAAGGAGTAGACCCAGAATGGATGAATGTAACAGCAGGGTCTTCTACCTGAGCCCTTAGTGGACACGGACAGAACGCCGCTAGGGCTGCCCGTCCCCACGCGGTTGTAGGCGGACAGGTAGAGGTGGTACAGCGACCCGCAGCGGAGCTCCTTGAGCGTGTAGCTTCTGGCGTCCGCGGGGACGTCGACCGTCTGCCACTCTTCGGACTCGCGCTTGTAGTTCAGGATGTACCCTGGGTCAGACAGGAGGCATTCTTATTAGTACTCAACAAACATTGAAAGGGATGATGGAAAGCTTTCAAATGTGGGTATATCGTATGCTATGTTATAATTATAAGAGCATCATCAAAGTTCTCCACCGAGTGAAGATTGCCCTGATGAAATACTTGATCCGATAGGAGAGTTATTCATTCCCTTACAATAGTAAGAGTTCCAAATAAATTCTAAAGATTTATTAACTTCAGAATGGGCATATTAAGGGAATGTATCAATTACGATGATCTTCTTTGTCACCTTACTTTATTGAGATTGTCTGAACGGAAAATAATTACCGACTTGATTTCCTTATACAAAATTATAAATTCAATGATTGACAGCCCTGCATTATTAAACTTGATTTCATTTCATGTTCCAAGCAGGACTGTTACAAGGCAGTACCTACCGTACTATTGTAGCAATTCTGCTTCAACCTCACAATTCAACACGCCTATGCGACGAATACAACATTTGGGAAACATATACTCCGATGTCGCTGATATATTTAACACGTCAATATAAAACTATAAGTTTAGTTTAGTACAGTATTAATTGTAAACTATTAATTATTTTTGTATCTGCTATTCAACACTCTTTTTTATTTTATTTTACATAATTTTTTACACTTATGAGGTTATTGTTTTAAAAAAAAAATAAAATGTATGTAACATGTATGTAAAAGCCTGTAACGGGCGTAAATAAATTTTAAAAAATCACGACAAAGGAAGATACCCAATCGATTGACAAAGCCTTAATTATGTTTTGGTGCTCGACTTTGATTCTGACGCACCAGTATTTCAAAAGCAGAAGAAATATCGGGAAAACTGAATCCCAGGTAATAGAGATGACGATAAGAAGGATGAGGCTAGAATACAGACCGCGAACAGGCGAGTCTTCGGCCTTGTGGGCCGGCGGCACAAACTGCAGCGCGAGGGAGTGTGTGGAGGGGGTGGCGGGGAGGCGCAGCAGCAGGTGGGGGGCGCGCGGAGGCAGCAGCACGCGCACGCTGTACGTCACCGAGTCCTCGCCGATGGAGTTGCGCGACACGCACGTGAAGTTGTCCGCCATGGAGGAGTCCAGTCCTGTTGAATGATAACTTGTTTCTGTACGTTCTCCTGATTCATTATTTTTATGCACAAAAAGCACGTTTCAATGTACGCGGGTTGTGTGTTATGTAAGTGCTCTTACAGGTAACAAGTTGGCAGCTCACATAAGTTGTAGTCATATGTTATTTGTCTATGTTGGGTAGTTAATAAATGGAAGCGGGACTTACTCGGAATGAGGAGGTCACCCTGCTGGGAGACGGTGAGCCCGCGCTGGTGCGTGACGGGGCTGCCCGAGGCGAGCCAGCGCGTGCGCGGGGGCGGCTGCCCCGTCACGTGACAAGGCAGCTGCAGCGCCGCGCCCGCGCCGGCAGACACCAGGCCGCCGAAGGACGCTATCCGGGCCCCGCCTTGCCGCCCACACAAATCGTCATTATGAAAGTTAATAGGAAACCAATAAAATATTTTTTAGGGCACAAGCCTAAAGGGTAAAATAACGGGCATGATGTTATGCTTGACACTTGACCGTCATTTGATTAAATGCTGAAACAGGTTGCGAAACGGTGGTTGAAAAGTAGTAACGGTACAAACTTCATAAAGGCGCCAATCACTGATTTCCGACATTGTAAAATGTGACAGTGGTTCAAACCCTTAAGCGTATATTTATCTGTAAAAAAATCTGGGACAACGCCTTTCACCTAAACATAGTCAATATAATATTAATACATGATGAAATTAGTTGCGAATTCAATTTATATAAAAATGACCACGACAACAACAATAGTATAGAGCGTGAAGTAATCGTGTTCATGAATTACTAATTAGTTAATAACAAATCAAATCTGTATATTTGTGTTTAGTGAACAACCCACTAAGAGAATGTCAGCCAATATATTCTGGCATCTGTGCTAAAATTACATGCGTGTCATAATATGTTTTGGAGAGTAGCTAAAAACAATATGAATAATAGTGAAAAAGGACGCACTCTTTGCAGAAGGCTCCTGCGTGAGGATTTCCGTGGCCTTGCCCTCCCCGAAGGCGGTGGTGGCGCTCAGCCAGAAGTCGTAGGGCAGCCCCTCGCGCAGCCCGGCCACGGCGTGGCGCAGCTCCCGGCCGGCGCTGTCGTTGGCCGCCAGCGTGTAGGCCTGCTGCGCCCCGGCCGGCGCCGCCTCGCGTACGTACACCGTGTAGTGCTGGATGCGCCCGTTGGGCCGGCCGGGCGGCAGCCAGCTCACCAGCACCGCGGAGGCGGACAGCGCGGAGGCCTTGATGCCCGCGGGGGGCCCCGGGGCTGCAAACAACCCGTAAAAAGGGGGTTTGTATGTATTAAACGTTGCTCGGCTCGTTAGACAATGTAAGAAAGAGGCCTCAGCTAGTAGCGGATTGAAATTGTAACGCTAATTATTACATTTATTGAAACTGTCGGTCGGTGTGGACCTGAATCCGAACATGTCGGACCAAAAGTTTAAAAAGTTTTTGCCCTGATGAAGGAAGGGTGCTCCGGAAATCGGTCGACAATTATGTACAGTGAAATAGTTGGTTAGTGCGCTCACCGTCTTCGTGCGTGGTGCAGGAGAGCGGCGCGCTGGGCACGCCTTCGCCCGCGCCGGTGTACGCGTGCACGCGCAGCGCGTAGGTGGTGTGCGGCAACAAGCCCTGCAGCTGCGTCTGCAGGTCCCCCGTGCGCTTCACGGAGCCCGCCGCCGCCGCGGCCTGGTCCGCTGGAAGGGCGAGGGTTTCAACTTGCAATACACTCTGAGGCAGCCGGCAAGCGATGTTCTTACTACCGCAGACATAGGTACTCAACTGCTAATTAATCATTTCTCCGCGGGGGAAGAGCACACACATTTCGTTTCTTCCAAATGTATGATTTTCAATGTGTTTGATATCATCTGGATAATTAACATTTAAAATAGCATAAAATCAACAAGTTTTAGTATGTTTGCACCTCGTTTCACTATCGCTTGGTGAAACATCTCCATTCTGCTATAGACGTACCAGTGACCACAAAGCCAGGTATTTTATAACCTTTCTCTTCCTCTTACCTTTCCACTCCCCGGTTTTTCAGCCTCACAAAAAAAAAAAAAAAACTTCTCCACGGTGGTAGGATACACACTCCTTGCGTCATACACATTCGTTTCAGCTCTTGTGTAATTCCATTCCATCATTAACATAACCTGAGTCAAGTATTTGATAAACCTTATCATGATGTGTCATCCTAAGACGCCCACGACATCTTCTCTCATGTACCATCCACTTGCATGCCATATATCTCCTGTATTCATTTCACTATCCATTCATTCGCTATACTTGTCTAAATTATCTAATTCTGTCGATGGACATATTGGTGCTCTTATCAATGAGTGCAGGTAACCGTGAACAGAAGCCACTGCGATGTCACTCACCGTCATCAGGCAGGTTGTAGGGCTGGTAGTGGAGGCGGTAGCCCTGCAGCACGCCGCCCAGCGAGGCAGGGGGTGGGGGCCGCCAGGACACGCGCAGGCTCTGCGAGGACAGCGCGGAGCACACCACGTCTTCGGGCGGGGACTCCGGCACTGAAATACACACAGAATTATGTAGATCCAATGCAAAACGCCTTCGGAAAAAACTTGGTATTGCTGCTAACTCCATCAGAACCCGCTCGATCCCATGGAAGCTTCTTGTTCGTCGAAGAAAGAGTAGAAATAATCACAACGTTAGGGTGTTCTCTCACCTCCCTCGGGCGTGGTGGCAGCGATGGGCGCGCTGGGCGGCCCCTGCGCCGCGGAGTTGAAGGCGGCCACGGTGAGCAGGAAGCGCGAGTGGCGGGGCAGGGCGCTTACGGTGTGCTGCAGGGCGGGCGGCACGACGCGCGCCTCGCCGCCCCCGCCCCCGCCCTCGCCCACCCAGCGCACCGCGTAGCCCAGCAGCTCGCCGTTCCACGTGTCGCGCGGTGGCGGCTGAAAACATAAACATGATTAGAAGAGAGGGATCAAACAGATGAGAGGCATACATTATTTTGTTGCTCTTATAAATAATAGTTTAAGCCGCAAATGAAAATAATTACGGAATTTTTACTCTGAGCAACATTTCATTGCTACTAGCGAATCTCAGCATCCTTGTATAAACACTAACACCTCTCCACTCATAGGAAGTAAAAGGAGTGGCTTTTAAAACACGAAATTGTTGTATATTTATCTGAACAATTCTTATTTTCTTGTTGTGTAATGTATTTGGCAGCCTCTGTGGTTGAGTGGTTAATACGTTTGACCACGAATCCAAAGGTCGGTGCTGTTTCACATTTAATTGATACAAAATAATACATAGGAAATTCGTGGTATCGCCCGAGTGAAAGACGAACATTCAGAATCAAACGTTGCTTGGAATGGTTGAGCCGTGTTTGGTGACCAGATCTGAATAGCAAGATACTTCTCAACCTCCCCCTTCTTAATTTCCTTCCTTTCCTAGTAGGGAGAGGAAGGAGATGAGGAAGAAGGGATTACCTTCAGCCTCACAACACCTCAATCGGAAAAGCCACAGTCCGTGGCTCCAGACGGTTAGGAGCAGTTGAGACTCTTTTGCGGTGTTCACTTGAAATTTACTAATTATAGGAATAGAAGCAAATACAAACCTGCCAGGAGACATGTAGCTCCCCCGGGCCGATTGCCCGGACTAGGATATTTCTCGGAGCTTCCAAGGGAGCTAAATTTGAAAGAAATCAGGTTTGAATCAAATATGGTGGACAAAAGCGAAGGACAAACAGGTTTATCATTAGAGGTTTAGCTACTTGGTAGATAAGAGCGATAAGTTAGCAGTAGATGTACCTAGATGGCTAGAAAAGACAACACGTCTGTATAGTAGAGCGTCCCCGACTGGTTGTGTTTGTTGTGATAAACATGCCGGATCCCAGTCAAACAATCGCTTGCAATCAGAATCACACCTTGTGTGGATCGTTGCTAAATTACAGCTTAACATACATCTGCAAATGTTCAAAGAGATACTAATAAATGATTTTATTTCTTCGTATTCATAAATAATGAAACCCCGATAATTTCAAAAATATATTTTCGTTTTCTTAAAGTACATTTTGAGACTTTTTTGTCTTCAGTGCATATTTTAGAAGATTATTCTATAGAATGAAATGCGAATTGAGAACTTTTAAAAAGTGTATATATCTGTGTGCGCAAGGAAGAACGGAACAAGTCAATAAACGCAGATGTTCAGGAGAGCCAAAACAAAGTTTAGGAATTTCTTTTTCGGTATAAAGTCATAATTAATACACACCATATTTTTCCTTGATAGATCTAAGGAACAATTCTGCATACTTAACTCCTTGAAGTAACAATATATGCAGGGAGAGCTAATTATTTTACCCAACCTACACAAACTTGCGATAAATCACTGTCTCCGGGTTTTTACGTCGTATACCATGAGAGAGAAAGAGACAACAAATTTCCTAGACCGCTTTTATATACTGTCGCAATGATCTTAAGCTCCTTGTTTACGGCGGGACTCCGCCCACATTTTTTACTATGCCACTAAACTTGACACAACTAAATGGTTTTTTAGGTTATATGCTATATTTTTGTTGATAAAAATACTTGAAAAAAGTGGCCATACGAATAAACAAAAACATTATATCGATGTGTGATATGAATGGATGTATAAATACCGTAGCCTTATTCTTAGCCACGCCCAGGTGCGCCGAGTCAGGTTAAAATCATCAAAAACAAGTCAAAAACTGACTTCACTGCCTTGGATAGATACTACTCTATGTACTCTAAGCTTAACTCAGAACTTGTTTTTTTTCTCATTCCGTTCTTCCTTGCAGACACAGATATATTCCAATTTTGATAATCAGTATGCCCGGAGAGAGGACAGATTCTGCATACCTTCTTCCTGTGTCTTGGCCATGATGGAGTCCGAGAAGGGGCTGCGGTCGATCTGGTTGATGGCGACCAGCCGGAACACGTAGGGGCTGGCGGGCTGCAGCCCCTCCACCAGCGCCTGCTCCCTCTGCTCGGGTCGCGCGGGGTACTCACTAGGGCACAGGTCACACAGGTAACAATCAGAGGGGAGAGAATCATACATTAACCTCCCACTATAGGGGCACTGTGTATGAATGCAACATAATAAATTATACAACAATTGTGCCGCAGTAAACAATTTTATACGCACAACCCTATTACGAACGGACGTCACTAATGAGAAGCGACGCAGGAGACAGAATCTGATCGGTGCGCAGCTAGCCAAAAACAGCTGAAAACAGCCTCGGCAGGGATTTTTCCCGAAATTTACCGAAGAAAGTTTGAAGAAAGGGAAGTGTGTTCTTTAGAAAAATCGGATAGCTGAAGAGTCGCAACTACGCCAAGGTGCTCGAGCTGCCCGGCAATACCACCAGGACAACAAGACGACCAGGATCATTCTCCGCCATATGCAGCATGCATTCTGCCACGGCAAGGAGCCCTAAAGATGTTGTCGGCATGACCATCGTCAGAGGGGTGTCCTGCCCAACGTCCCGGCCATTCTTAATCGCTAGGAAATATGTTGTAGGATTATTGTGAGTATTTTTATTATTTAAAACCAAGGATCTTCCCTAAATATCATCAAAACGACATCGCACTTTCTGGGATGAGTATAGGTCTCTCAATCAGAGTTGAGGCCGGGACAGTACTCACCAGCGTACGTACAGCCTGTTCCATTCGAAGCCTTATTTTTTAAAATCAATTACTGATTATTTAACACTTCAGAGGTCGAACCCACAGCGTGTTGAAGTTAATATATATATATATTTTTTTTTAATACCGACTGTTCTTAAAATACAGTTCTCAGTATAGGACGGAATATAAATAAGTATAAAAAAAATAATGCAAGGTATCTGAGTACGAGCATGGATGCTAATTACTGTTTCTTCAAAACAGATTACAATACTATTTTTAACAGCACCCGGTCGAACTGCATGAATAAGACACGCTGTAAGTGTACTTTTAATATACTAGAAGAATCATCGTAAATACTCGCTGTCCCTTTTCTACTAGTGAAAATAAGTAGGCGTAAACCAGACAAACGGCTCATTCTATATGACGCATTGTAAATACATCACCACTGGAGCGTATACCGATACACAAAACAATACTAAGCATGAATTGTTTGTTTCAACTCTGGTTGAGTCATCTATACCTGAAGCTGTGTCCGTCGGGCTGCGCGGGCAGCACGGTAAGGTTGCGCGCGGTGTGTGCGGCCCAGTCCGGCGCGTGCAGCGGCCGGTACTGCAGCACGTAGGCCTGCAGGGGGCTGTTGCCGGAGTAGGGCGCGGCCCAGCCCAGCCGCACGGCGCGCGACCGCACCTCCACCAGCTCCAAGCCCGAGGGGGCCGAGGGGCGCTCTGTGTTCGTACAAAATTAAATTATTTTATCATATTAACACAATTGGGTTTTCAAAATACGGTACTTACTTGAAATAACATAAGGTAAAAATAAGTGTGAATGGATAGAGGACACTAAAAATACATGCAATTTACATAAAAAGAGTCTCAAAAGAACCAAAGTGTGTATTTTTAGAAAGCGTAACAAAAGTTGTTAATTTTTCGCTGTATTTATTATTATTTTCATCAGCCGTCTTCTGCCACGTTCGATGGAAAAATTGCTCATACATACAAAAGTTTGAATTTTTTTCCGATCCACAGTCCTTCACGATTTACTCACTATGTTCCTTTTGATGTGTGTGTCGTGACTAAACCACGCAGGAGCGAGTTTTTATCCGCTAGTTATAATATAATATAGGTACATAAATAAACGTTTTCGAAGATATCTCGTAGTTGCTTGAATTTTATCGAGTGTAGGCAGGAAGTCTGGAGGTGAGAGGTGTTTATATCCAGCAAACTCGGCAACGCTTGTATATTTAAGTTTTGGTAACTTTATTACGTGAGCAGATTAATCCCAATGGACTTGACAAACTTTTGTTTAGTTCTATTCAACTTTGACCTACATTACTGTATACAGTATGGACTTATATGATTCTTGTTTTATTATTATATTATTTTTCCTGAAAACAAAGTGGAAACCTGCAACGGGTTAAAATTCTGTCATTCATTTCTTACTGTGTAACTGTTAGTTTCCGAAATGAAATAATAATATCTTACCCTGGCTCGATGGGGCCACGAGGTTTACAGTTCTACACTGATATTTGCTTAATACAATGTGAGCAGACACCTTTTTATAATTTTTGATCTGAATACCGCACAATAACGCTCCCAACCGTCTACAGCCAGTGGGACTATGGTGTTCCTAAGTTGGGTATGTTTTGAGGCTGAAGGTAATGGGAAGGAGGAAGGGGATGAGGAAGAAAAAGGTGGGGAGTACCTGGCTACTCAAATCTGGTCACCAACCACGGCTAAAGCCATTTCAAGCAATGATTTTATTATGAATGGTGGTCTTTCATCAGGGCAATACTGAGAATATCTTTCACTCCGGAACGTGTCGTAAATATACTTTATATCAATTAAATAAAAGGTAGTTGCGCACGACGGAGTCGAACCCGTGACTTCTGGATTCGAAGTCGATGATATTAACCACTCGACCACGGGGGCAGTCAAAATAATATCATTACAATCCAATAACTTTTAGTCCTTAGCCATTCTAATTTGATGTAATTAAAAAAAAAAAATAAACTTTGCAAAACACTACTTTATTTGAGTTAACCGCCAACCACGTTTCGCTTTTCTCAAGCTTCGTCAGGGCTTTTACATCAACTTGTTGATGGTAAAAATCAAATAAAGTGGTGTTTTTCAAAATGTATTGTTTTATTTAATATACAATGTCACACTCCCAAGTTATTGCTTCCTTAAAAAAAAAAGCATTTCCCTGCCAAGCAAATAATGTACTACACGCCCTCGTCAACGAAAAACAGACGTTTGTCATAAAAAGTGTCCGAAAGCCGCAATCCACAGTTGTTAACAATCTAAAACTCAAGTGTGTGTCTGCTTGTGACAATATCAAGATCTACAAATAATGACCAGTGTGGCTTTTTTGAAGTGAATTCCGCACAAGAGTCCCAACTGCTCCCAACCGTCTAGAGCCAGTGACACTATGGCATCACCAATCGGGGTATGTTGTGAGGCTGAAAGTAGTGGGGAGGGGAAGGAGATGCTGAAGAGGAAGGCTGAAAAGTACCCGGCTATTCAGATCTGGTCTCCAAACACGGCTAAAGTCATTTCAAGCAACGCATCCATTCTGAATGGTGGTCTTTTATCAGGACGATTCTCAAAGTATCTATCACTCTGGAACGTGCCAAAAATATACTTAAACATTTTTATACGAATCAAATGTGTTATGGTAGAACTTACTAACTTACTAACCATCACGCCGTTTCTCCGCAGGGGTAGGCAGAGAGGACGGACCGCCATATAACTCTATCTTGGCACACACTCCTTGGTTCATTCACATTCATACACCGTATCATACATACTCTTCTGTTATTCTGACTCTTTACATGACCCGATTCAAGTATTTGATTCACTTGATCGTGCCACGTCTTTCTCGGGCGTCCTCGACTTCTTCTTCCATTCACATTTGCATCATATATTCTTTTCACACTCCTTTCTTCGTTCGTTCGCTCTACATGCCCAAACCATCTAAGCGTCTTTTTCTTAATCCTATTCATTACGCTCACATCGAACCCGTGATCTTTGGATTTTTAGTCGAGCGTCTTACCACTCGACCATTAATAATATTCGTTAATGTAAAATAAAAAAAAATATTTGAAATATGTGTGGGTTATTCGTAGCCAGCTTCTTAAAAAAAATATACGTATTATAACGCAAAATAAATTACAGTTGCGGAATACTTTCCGACGGTGGTGAGAATTCAGTTTTTGTTGTGTCCCCCAGGGACAGTTTCTTATTGCGGCCAACTGCGAAGTTTGTTATTGGGTAGTAGCGGCCATTGAAAGGCTTTCTAAGAAACTTTTTACAATGCTCATATTGCAGATATTATCTCATCGGAATTCCTAGCAGGTTATTCTTCGCAGCTGTTGTCGGAACGAAGCAGCTGGAATAAAAGATGACAGAAAGAAAGTGTGACCTTGGACCGCCAGGTAGAGAAGCAGCTCGCTGCGGCCGAAGGAGTTGCCCGCCTGGCACTTGTACAGGCCGGAGTCCTGGCGCTCCGCCTGGCGCACGGACAGCTGCGAGCGCGCGCCCCCCTCCGTCTTAGCCTCCGATATTATTAGTCTGTAATCATTCGTTTAGCTTACATTTTGATTAATGCTTCACAGTAGCGTTGGGAAAAACTTCAATGTTTTGTGAATGTTTCATGAACTGCTAGTTCTTTAAAATGAACCCTTCGCAGTGAACACTTCAATTGAAGTCAAACCGCCGTATCTCGCCAAAAAGAGATTTCAAATTAGAGATAGTCGAGTTACCGGTGACCGGCGAGGAACCGGTTATTTATCCAGTTCTTTTTGGAACCTTGAAGTGTTCGCTACTTCAAAATGGAGTTGGTTCTTTGTAGCCTTTGCAGTCGAACTTCAATTGAAGTACTCAAAATGAAGTACTTCTTTGTAGGCTTTGAAGTTCAACTTCGCAATTGAACTGCCGCAAAATAAAGTAGTTCTTTGTAGCTTTGCAGTCCACTTCAATTGAAGATTTTTTCAATGAAATATAAATGAAGTTTGAACTGCCGTAAAATGAAGTGGTTCTTTGTAGTAGTTCGCATGGAACAGTCACAACGCTACTTCACAGATGATACCCGTCTACTAATGTACAAGAATAGCTTCATCCACATGTGCTGTGTGAACGTGTTCTATGTGAACATAACCCTATGTTCGTGTATCACATGGAACTACTCGAGGAGACAATAGACTCTAAGATTATAAACCACTTGATCGACTGTCCATACCTCTTGGCATGCTACTGCTTATTCGTGCCTGAGAAATACTGCCGCAGCAGAAATCATGCATGTTTAGCATACCCTATGGTCGGACCTCAGAGCAAAAATATACAAGAGAGAGCGCTGTAGAGAGATCTGTAGTCAGTTTATACGAGTTTTGCCGGACTCTAGGGTATTTATACATCCATTCATAGCACATGTCGACATAATGTTTTTGTTTATCCGTATAACCACTTCTTCACATTTTGTTTTATTTTTAAATACAACATGTAACCTAATAAACCGTTGTGTTATGTCAATTTATTTCGCGTATCATAACGTGTGGGCGGAGTCAACGGAGACGCGGGACACGAAGAACATTCTAACGATACTTTAAAGCGGTGTGATAATTCGGGAAAATGTGCTGTCTCTTTCTTTCTCATTGTGTACGACGAGAAAACCCGAAGAAAGTGATTTATCCCAAATCTGTATAGGTTGGGTTAGGTTAAGTTAGGTTAGGTTATAATTAGCTCTCTCTCCATTTATTGTTACTTCAAGGGTCGGACAGATGTTTTAGCACAGCATAGCATGACAAGAGATATAATTCTATTAAATAAATCATGTATTTACTCGTATATAGATATATTTATCGAAAGTTTATCTATGTTCAAAAACTTATTGATTTAAGTTGTAAAAAATCTATTTTTGTTGTTTTTCATTTTACTGTTATTAGATTTGATATCTGTTGTACAATAGTATAAAATAAAAATAAACATGTTAAAGCAAGGCGTGCGTTAATATAGGAAGTTACCTGTAATTGTTGGCGTCTAGTCGGTGCAGGTTGTGCGTCCAGACCACCTGGATGGGGTCGTCTCCAAACACCTCGCACACCAGGTTCACCGAGTCCCCCCGCCGGGTGGACACGTTCCTGGAGCCCTGCTCGAACCGCGGGGGCTCTGCGGGAACACAATATGTTGTCATCTAGTTGCACAAACTAGAGGTGTGATATCTCATAGCCATTACATTAACAATTCAGAAGAGAAGAGCGAGATATTAAGGCATTCATTCTGCTTTCGTGGGATTTCATCTAAAAAAATGATTCTTGTTCAAAGTCTCCTGTACAGTACCTGTGCAGAAATGGGCAATCCATCTCATAACCTAGTATACTTTTCTCCTACCCTATGGTGCCTGATAAATTGCATTCTTTAGAAAAGACTTAAGGCGGATATCGTCGTCAACGCAAAAATATCTCCCATATGTCAAAAACGTATTTGTTCAGGAGGAAATTAAAAATTGATTTTTGAGATTTGCAGATTATTTTTTGAGATGTCAAAAATATGCTTTGTAGTTTAAGATGCAATAATGTATTTTCACCAATAAAAACATTGAAATTTGAAGAACAAATTGAAACTCTACGCAATGTCATAGTTAGCTAATTTTTGTAAAGTTGACCACATGGGAGGTATTTTCCCGTTGACGACAATGTATTGGCATTTCAAAGGAATGTACTTTACGAAAGAATTATGTAGCGTTGTCAATCATTTGAGCCACGGTCCACAGCGAATAGACACCCTGAAGGCATGCCCAATATTTGCACGTGATTGAAATTAATTTTGAAAATGAGAATGGGCGATTGTTTTGACTTGTTCTTTTGCATAAAAGGTCGAATTGAAATGATTTGCCAGCTCTAGTATTGCCTCTTAAATATGACTACAGTCGCCCCCCTGTGCGCAATCGAGAAAATACCGGATAAGTTTGGTTTGCACGATAAGATAGTAATACCAGGGCGTTTGACGTACCGTTGACCCTGACGAAGACGGCCTTGCTGAGGCCGGGCCCGATGCTGTTGACGGCCTTGCAGAGGTAGAAGCCCTCGTCGCGCGCGCCCACGGCGCCCAGCCACAGGCTGCCGTTGTCGCCCACCGCGCCCGCCTCCAGCGCCTGGTAGTTCTGGGGCGATGGACCTGGGGTCATTCGTACATTCATTATTTCAGCAACTCAAACAGCTAATGAAATAAACTAACTTGATTAATATCAGATCATATCTCACCAGGTGTTGGATTTCAAATATACAACTTGTTGGGTTCTCACCTTTTGTTTACCAGGGGTGTTGGTGTTAGTTGAAGTTTGCCAGTTTTTTCAATAAAGAAAACGCTTAATTCTCAAGGGAATCTCAATTTTTTTAAATTCAAAGTATTGACCATCGGATTCTATACATTTTGCCCATCTTTGAGGCAAATCATGGATACCATTCCAAAAAAAAATTTCTCTTTCGAGGCAAACCATTCGACGAGCCATTTTTCGACTTTTTCAAAATTGGCGAAGCGCTGCTCTGCGAGTGAGTGTCCCATCGATGCGAAAAGGTGGTAGTCGGACGGGGCAAGGTCTGGAAAGTACGACGGGTGCGATAATATTTCCCAATTCAATGCTTTGAGAGTGTTCTTCACTACTTTAGCTGTACGAGGCGGTGCGTTGTCATTTTTCGATTTCAGATTTGTCTCTCGTTCATTTGGTGTGGTACCCGTTTTCCATACTTTTGGATCTTTCCCATGGCTTTTAAACGTTGGCAAATTGCTCCTCGGGTCACACTAAGTGTTTGGGCCAATTGTTGTTGCGATTGGGTTGGGTCTTCATCCAATAACGCCTGCAATTCCTCGTCTTCGAACTTTTTCGTTGCACCAGGATGTTCATTGTCTGTTAAATCGAAATCTCCACTTTTAAATTGACGAAACCATGTCTCACATGTTCTAATCACTACAACATGTTCACCATAAGTTTTTACCAGCAACCGATGAGCTTCAACTGCTTTTTTCTTTTGATGAAATAAGAAAAGCAACGAATGCCGCAAATGCGATTTACTTGGAACGAAACTCGACATATTCACTGAGGTAAACAACTATGACACTATTATTTTGGCAGAATGTAACTTGTGTATTTTTGAAGGTTAATGTCCATAGAAAAATATGACATACCATATCATCCAGTCCCTACCCATCCCGCCAATTTGCTATTCGATTTCACGGTGAACAGCCATATAGGAACACAGTCAGGTGCCGCTCCCTACCGACAGAAAAACTCGCAAACGGAATATCGTGGGACCTCGCTTCGGCGCTCGACAACATTCGTATTCCATCGTTCGTCGCAGTAAGTCGCCTCCGGAAGACATCGTCTCTTCTCGTATTTCATCACCCATCATCGCAAGCCGTCTCCGGAGGACACATCGGTGAGTAAATTGGCCTAAATCCTCATTTTCTCCATAATATACAATCGAAAATTCCATCAAGTAGTATTCGATTTACATTTCACTATAATTTCATAATTCATCCGAAACTAAAACGCTTTCGGCGTTTGTCGCAGTTTCCGAATCGAACACCAGGGGAAGATGGAAAAGATGAAACGTCAAACAATTTTATCCTGGAAATTATTTTTTGCTCCTTGCTCATTCATGTTTATCCTCACATCGTCGCCGGAAAGGCAATATGAATGAAGCGCCAATTTGTGAAATTTACACCAGAGTACTAGTAAGTTTTTTTGTTGTTTTACAATAAAATTCATAAGTTTTCGGTACCTGGTTGGATTTTGAAAAAAAGTTAACTCAGGTAACTCAATGCTCTCACTTAGAGAAGCGACAAAAAGCTAAAAAAGTCCCAAACTTGTGTCACTCAAGTCAAGCTTTCTCCCAAATGGTAAATATATTTTAGATGACTGAAGGACCACAAAGGTCTTCAGAATCAAACGAGAGTCAGAGTATTCGATGCAAAAAAAGGACTGACCAAAGCTGCATATTTAACTATTATTATTTTTTTACAAAAGTATCGCTTAAGCCCTTTTACCTTTCCAGCGAAGATGCGTGCTTTTATTTATGACATTTTCATTTGTTTTTACAACTTTCGGCATAACCTGAATCATGTATTTAATTATGTCTTCTTCTTCCATACACTTGCCCATCATATTTTTTGCTGATATTTAAAAACACATTAAATTATTCGGCATAACAAGATTCACAGTAGCAATGAAGATGTGTACTTAATGGGGGTCAAATAATATACGTACGGTATGTTAGCACCCACCTTGGCTTTTCATCCAAGTGACCTGCGGCTCTGGGAATCCTCTGGTGGAGCAAGGCAGCGACAGCGAGCTGCCGACCAGGGCGGACACGTCTTGCGGCTCCTGCATCCACTGTGGAGCCACTAGAACACACAACGTTTATAGCCACTTGTCAGGTGTGCTTCTTGGGGTGTTGATCCTAACTAAGCTTTGAGAGGCAGTGCCATCTCTCGCGACGAAGGCCACTGCTGGGGTTGTTTGTCTGCAACACTTGATCAAAAGAAGAGGAAGAAGCAACCGTCAACCGTGCAACACCTCAAGGAACATAAAGCGTTAACCAAAGGCGTGTTTATTTCGATCATCAAATTAAAATCACTGGAAGAAGTTTTAATATTATGTATTATAATGATAATGGAACAGTGTTGGTTGTGGGTTTGTTCTGTTGATATAAAATTGGTATAAATTTACCTCTGACAACGAGGGGAGCTGAATAGTTAGACTTGGCCGCGGAGTTGCTTGCCACGCAGCTGTAGGTGCCGCTGTGGAATGACATAACTTTCTTGATGATGAGGATACTAAAAAATTCCAAGTTCTTCATTTCGACCTGTAAAAAGTGCAGACATTAGAATTCATCGTGGGTAAAATTCATTCGTGAAATACGTAGTATTTTAGAAATTATGTTATATTACATACAACTACACCTTATCACTTTTGTATAAGATTTGCAGATGACCCATCGCTTTGGTAAGGCCACTTGTATATCTTCAGAGCAATAATATACAGAAAAGAGCGCTTCTGTAGTCAGTATTGATGATTTTTCCTGACTCGGGCTTGGCTGGAATTAGGGCTAGGGTATTTATACATCCATTCATAGCACATGTCGACATAATATTTTTATCTATTTGTATAACCACTTTTTCACAGTATTTTTTTAAACGAAAATGTAGGATATAATCTAAAAACCGTTGAGTTATGTCTTATTATGTCGCATAACAAAACGTAGTGGGCGGAGTCGCCGGAGACGCAGGAGAGGGAAAACATGCTTACATACCGAATGGTGGTGCTATATTATGTGAGAACTTGTCTCGTCTCTTTCTATCTCACGGTTTACCACGTGAAAACCCGAAGAAAGTGATTTATCGTAACTTTGTATAGGTTGGGTACAAATATTTAGCTCTCTCTCCTTATATATTCTTGCTCTGAGGCTACGAGTCTATCCAAGCTCCGGATTAGTCTCACTATGGCGGATTAAAAATGGTAAGGCAAATCTTAGGTAGGTTTTATACGACAGCATAGTGCGCTTTCTAGTACGCCAGCACATCGACATGAAGTGTTACAAAATAACGGATTTAACATTATAGAGAAACAAGGAAATAAGAGTAAAATTGCTCACATCGAGAGTGGTGGGGATGGGCAGGTTGTTCTTGAACCACGAGAAGTAGATGGGCTGGTCCCCGGACATGACGCTGCAGGTGGCCTGGATGTTGCTGCCCTCCTCCACGTTGGGCGGGAACTGGAAGGGGGCCAGCTGCGGAGGCTCTACAACAAAGCAGAGATAGTCTTGAGTAGGTGGTTTAAAAGCTATAAAGATTTTAAACTACTATAACGCGTATGTAGGCGTATTATAATATGTTTTTACATGGCCAGCAACAGGGCGCACTTAACAGCCTAGCAGAGGAAAGTATTTCCAGCGGGAAAGGTGTTTCTGACGGGAAAGTATTTCGTAAATAAATCATTTGACAATTACCTACTACGTTTATTTATAATAGTTCCTTAGTTCTACACTGCAAAGCTCTACATGTTTACAAGCAATTATTGATGACGAAAAATGAATATTTTTATATTTCGTTAGAACGATTATTTGTTATGTAAATCTTTTAGACAACTCATTTTTGTATTTAACAGCTCAGCATGGCTTTGTGGAATATGTTTATTTATTTAACTAACAGACTAAAATACAATTACAAAAAAAATACAAAACACCAAATGGGAAAAAGAGCAACAGAGAAAGAACAGCATATATATAATATTAAATGGTGCAATGACAAAAATAAGATATAATATATACATAAGAAAGAACATTTAAATCACAGCCAAGGTCTAGTCAAAGTTTTGGTAGAGTCGTAAAGAATGACAAAAATCATTTAGACTGCTACCAAAAATCGCAAGACTATGGCTTGAGTTAACAAGTCTCGACATTCTGGACATTGGAGAGTGATACCCATAATTAGTAGAGTGATGATTAAGGAACAGCAATTCATTGTTTCTCGGCAAAGAATGTTGAACTGGATGAGTTTCAAAAATGCGAATGATGAATGAAGAATGACGAAAGATGAATGACAAATGACGAATAACGAATGACGAATGACGAATGACGAATGATGAATGACGAATGATGAATGACGAATGATGAAATGAAAGTTAAGCGGGAGTGAACTCACTGAGCACCACGAGCTGAAGCTCGCGTCGGGCCATCTCCCCCTGCGGGCTGCCGGCCGAGCACGTGTAGGCGCCCGCGTCTGCCGCCAGCACGCCCCACACGCGGAGCCCGCCCTGCGCGTTGCGCCCGTGCCGCGGGTCCGCTCCCAGCTGCACGCCCTGCCGCTCCCACTTCACGCCGCTGGAAACACAAACAACAAACATATCACAACACACTTCTAGTATCGCCCCGGTGAAAGACCACCTTTCAGAATCTAAAAGTTGCTTGAAATGGCTTTAGCCGTGTTTAGTGACCAGATCTGAATAACCAAGTACTTTCCAACCTTCCTCTTCCTCTTCCTTATCTCTTTCCCTTTCCTACTACCTTAAGTCTCACAACATACCCCGATTGGGGATGCCACAGTCACTGGCTCTAGAGGTCGGGAGGGAACAGCTGGGACTCTTGTGCGGTATTAACTACAAAAAATAAACCTACAACAAAAAAACTGTTCTTGGCGATCTGCGGTCGTGCTAGTGAGTATCGACTAAGTGTCGATTCACACCAACGCCCGGATCCGCTCAGTGACGATATTGTTCCGCAAGAGAGCTTACTGATATGGTATGAATATCAATCAAGGAGTATGTGCCAAGACAAAGTTGTGTGGCAGTATATCCTTCTGCCCACCCTTGTGATATTTAACTACTTAGTTAGTCAAATAATTATTTTGAAGTGTAAAAATACTTGCATCGCAGAATTTTTTTTTTAAAACCATTTTTTTATTATTTATTGATAGAAAAATGATTTTTAATTTTAAAAAATCTGCGATGTAAAATATTTTTTACAACAAAAAAACCATTATTTAACTAACTAAGTAGTTAAATATCACAAAGGTGGGCAGAAGGATATACTGCCACACAACTTTGTCTTGGCACATAGCCCTTTGATTGATATTCATACCATATCAATAAGCTTTCTTGCGGAACAATATCGTCACTGAGCGGATCCGGACGTTGGTGTGAATCGACACTAAGGATTGATAATTTTGGTAAAAGCTCTTATTTTGTCAATGTTGATAATTTAATGAGCTAGACCTTTTGGCAGGAATAACACCTTGCCTTCCGCAATATAGTGCGCATTCGACAACATATACAGGAATCTACATACTCGTAGATATTCTTGAACACATATATTTCCATGTGCGTTTTGACTTCAGCCGCCATGGAGGTGAGCAACATAATGTGGTATGTATTGTTTTAAGGGTGTAGTTGGACCAATGGTGACTCACTTGATGGGATAGCCAGAGTACGGGCAGTAGATGGTGATGTTCTCTCCAGCCACTGCGCGGATGGGGGACACGAAGCGAATGTACGGAGGACCTGAAAAAATACTACAAGTTATTATTTTGTTCACCTTCATTATGCATGACTTATATAGATTAAAGATGTTACGATGAAAAAAAATATTATTGACCATAATTGAAGATGTAAATTTCTTTGATTTAATACATTAAAAAACTTTTAAAAATCTTTGACTGTCCAACGAGGAAAATTTTCCCATTTTAGGACAGTCAATATGACAGGTTTAGTTCTTATTACATGTTATTATTTATTTGTTTATGCCCGTTAAATGTTTTTTGCACAAAAATTACAATTTTTTTAAAACAATTAACTCATAAACAGGGCAAAAATTATGTAAAAGAAATTAATAAATAATATTGAAGAACACGTACAAAATAATTGTAAGTGAAAAGAAAAAAAATTTTCATCGCAAGAAACAATCACATGGTGGATAGAAATTATATTAATAATTTTATTTTTTTGTTTTATTTTATTTTATTAACGCCTTTAAGGCTTTTACATAAATACATTTATTTAAATAAAGGAGTACAATAGATGGGTAGAATATAACATTAGGAGAAAAGTAAGTATTTAACTGCAAGTATATAAATATAGCGTAGGTTTTATAATTATAACTATAAGTAACAATAACCTTTGAGTTCTATTGAAAACATTCAAGTAAGCTAGATTTTAATTTGGAAACAGTGTTGTAACGGTTAACATCTATTGAACCATATTAATATAATAAAATACCATATAATAAAAGAATACTTTGTTTTAAAAGCACAAAAATTATTGTGATGAAGGCCAACCGGTTTCGCTTAGATCAAGCTTCGTCAGGGTATACCATATATAATAACTAAAGAAAAATACAGAGTTAACAGGTACATAAAAATGTATCCCATAGCCCTATTTTAAATATGTTTCCTGTAAATCTACCTTCATCCCATCAATTGTCAACTTCACCCTCATTTGACGCTACGAATCCCTCTGTTTTATTCCCTAACTCACCCATTTAATTATTATAATGTATCCAAGTAGCTTCTTTTCCAAGAATAATGTAATATGTCACTTTCATATATAAATTCAACATAAGATCTTTGTCTGCCCCTAACATTACATCATTATCTTTGTACTATATACACTTGTTTATTTACCAATTCTTTGTAACATATATTTAGTACTTCCAATTGTTACCTCCCTCTAATATATGCTCGCTCTCTTCCTTCTTTGTATCATATACTGTCTCACTCTATCATTAATTTTTTATACCTATCATAATAAATTTTGGTGGTTTTAGAACAAAGTATTCTTTTGTTATTGAAAAAATAATACTGAATAACAGGTTCAAAAATATTATGTGAGACAATTATTTCTTAAAAAATCACGGGATGTAACTTAACTTGCCAAGAACAAATATTAGTAGCTTTAATCCACCCTCTTCAAGTATAGAATAACGTCTGCTAAAATACACTATAGGTAGGAATTGTATCAAGTAGGTAAGGATAAAAAAAAAGATTATTTTTAAAATTTGATAATATCAATTAACATCAGTTCCAAATTTGAAAAGTTCATACTCGTACGGACGTACTCACACACGATATTATTATATTGCGTAATGATTTATAATGTAATGATGCCATTTACAGATACATAATTAATGACACGCAATCAAGTTCTAAGTACTGAAGGTGATAAGGTTAATGACCCTTGAATTTGTAGCCTTCTGTACATTTTGGTGTTTGTTTATAACATAAAATTTAATTTCTACAATCTCTGCCATATTTTAAAGGTAGGTAAGATGTTCTTCTTACGACATCATTTCAATGGAAGGTGATCCGCCGGGTTACTTAACGAGCGCGTGCACAACGGTTCTATACCGTCGACATTTGCCGCAAGGGAAAGGGTCGTTATTACATTGCGAGGCAATGACGTTATATATATACTCGTAGACACGTTATAACCTTAGAATATTAACTCAAAATGTGGCAAGCAAAACACACACGTTAGCAGTAAATTCATCATTCAAATATCGGTCATGTATGACAAAGATAGACATTCATAGAATATATGTGTATGAATGAAACAGATCCGAAGTTCGGACCGCGTTCCATACTTGCTTGAAACGACCTCAAGCGACGCGTGACCGTTTAGTACTAAATCGGCTTAAACACCGATCACACCAACTAGCGTGATTATTGCTTGCCACTTTGAGAGCGCCACAACGTGTCTATAATATATGTAACGTCATTGTTGCGAGGCGTCCTTGTGCTTAACTCCTCGGCTGTGGGATGGTTTTGTGTTTCTTTGAATGAGCCTCTACACAGCATCCCCAAAGATAATGCTTATAGGCCATGGGGTTTTTTCCAGGTTGTAAGAGAACGCAGATAACATTTCCTGTTAATGTGAGATATTTTTTTACTGTTGGCACATTATCCATTTACTATTTACACACGCCATTGTGCGTGTGAGAGTTTCCAATGCGATATCTACATTAACATTTTTTACAGCGTTCGGTCGCTTAGAAACTCTTGGCTAGTAGGTACACCAAGACCAAGCTGTTTCCTGTCACGCTTTGTGTAATAATTATATTTTTTTAAAGAAATCTTTTTTTAAAAGTGATTACCGCAAAAGAGTCCCAACTGTACCTAACATCCTGGAGCTAATTAGGCTATGACTCCCAAACTTGGGTATGTTGTGAGGCTAAGGGTAAAGAGGATGAGGATAGCAATGGGGAAGAAGAAGATTGGGAAGTACCTGGCTATTCAGATCTGATCACTAAACACGGCTAAAGCCATTTTAAGCAACGTTTCGATTCTGAAAAGTGATTATTCACCAAGGCGATCCTTACAGTATCGACCACTCTGGAACTTTCCGCAATTTTTTTATATGTCATTGTGTTACGACACATTTCAATCAAACAAAATGTATTTGCACACGCCGGGTTTGATCCTGCGACCTCAAGATTCGTAGTCGAGTGTCGTATCACTCAACTACGTATGAATGTGAATGAAGCAAGGAGTGTGTGCTAAGGCAGAGTGTGTTGTAGTCTTGGAGTAAGAATATACATGGAGAGAGAGCCAAATATATTTACCCAACATTAACTGACATATTATCAACAAAAAGCTTCCATCATTATTTAGGCAAACCTTCTGTTATTAGTGTTTGTGTGATGTACGATTGGATCGAAATCTCGGAAATTTCTTCTGAACTTGTCTCTTTCTATCGAGTCAGTATAAGGCCATTTCCAAAATGTTCACATCATGCACTTAGAAATACACTGTATTACACTAATAAAAACAATAGAAAAATAAAGAAAACAACCGTTTATAAAAATAAATATCAACAAAAGTTTAAATTTAAGAAAAAACATTATAAAACATAAAATTATTTTAAAAATTTGTATATGTGTGTACCTTTTTCTGTTTTATGTTTTAAGTAAAAATGGTATTTAAGATTTGATTAAACCTAAAAGGTGAGTTGGAGAATATATCAATTTCGTTGATCATCCCATGTTCGTTAATCTTGCCACTACAGTGGATGTTATACAGTCGACACATTCGCATAAGAGGTTGGGAGAAGGTTAAATTAGTTTTTTAGAAAGGAATGTAAAAAGTTTCGGGGTTTCTTAAATGACGAGGATTAGTATTAATTAATTTATTTATTTATTTATAAATTAACGGACTAAAGTCCAATTACAAAAATACATATAAAACACGAAATATAAAAAAGAGTAACAGAGAAGAAATAGCATATAAATTGAGATAAATGAAGCGATGACAAAAATAAGGCAAAATAAACATAAGAGAGAACATTCAAGCCATGGTCTTAGTCAAAGTTTTGGTAGAGTCGTAAAGAATGACGAAAATCATTTAGACTGCTACCAAAAATTTCAAGACCATGGCTTGAGTTAACAAGTCTTGACATTCTGGACATTGGAGAATTATACCCGTAATTAGTATTGTGATGATTGAGGAACAGCAATTCATTGTTTCTGAGTCTACGGCAAGGAATGTTGAACTGGATAAGTTGCAACAGAGAAGGTGAGTCAATAAAACAATTAATAATTTTGTAAATGAAAATTAAATCGAAGTCTTTCCTGCGCTTTTCTAATGAAGACATTTTCAATAATTGTTCAATTTCATCATATGAATAATCGCCTCTTTCTCGCCCCAATCTCCATGCAATACCGCGTAAGAAGCGATGTTGTACGGATTCAATATGATGAATATGAACGGTATAGAAAGGGGACCAAATTACACTAGCATATTCTAAATGAGGGCGAACTAATGAGCAGTAAAGGGTTTTTAGAGTCTTTATATTCTTAAAGTCACATGCAATTCTATTGATGAAGCCAAGAAGTTTTAATGATTTATTAACTACATTATTAATGTGATCACGAAAAGAAAGATTATAGTCTATAGTGACACCAAGATCTTTTATAGATCAGACGGTAGATAAGGAGACACTATTTAATTTATAATTGAAGAGGATCGGTTTGAGAGTTCTATGAAATGACATAATTTTACATTTATCAATGTTTAATATTAAATTTAATTGTGGATAAAAGAGAAGATTCCACGTGGTTATTTATAATTTTGTAAAGAAATTTGACGTCATTTTTGTCTCGACGTTCTTTCAATGTTTCCATTTTAAAATATTCTGAACGCTTCTGATAGTCAGGAAGCAAAACTGGACAATCCAGCTCTATAAGACAATGCTCGGACTAGTTTCTTTTGAACCGATTCGATCCTCATTTTGTGAATTTCGTAAATTAAACTCCAAACTACGGAACCAAACTCAAGAATGCTGCGAATTATAGATGTGTATAAATATTTTCGAAACATTTGGTTTTTGAATGGTTTAGTGACTCGATACAGAAATCCAAGAAGACGATATGCCTTGGACACTATGTTTTCAACGTGAAAATTAAAGTTAAGTTTCCTGTCGAATTCAACTCCAGTATAAGGTCAACAAAACTGACTACACTGTTTAGCAAAGGTGCCTCTCTATTCATATTCTTACTACGAGGTTGTAGTTGTAAAGTTACCGTAGATGTTGAGGCGCGCGGTGTGCGTGGCCAGCCCCACCGAGTTGGCGGCGCGGCACTCGTACAGGCCCCCGTCCTCGGCGCGGCTGGCGCTCAGGTTGAGGTGCGCCACCACCTCGCCGCGCTCCGCCGCCTGCCCCATGGCGAGGCGCGGCGAGGGGGCGCCAGCTCCTGCCCGTCCAGCCGCCACGAGAAGGCGGGCGGGGGCGCGCCCGTGGCGGAGCAGCGCAGCGACACGGGGGGCCCGGGCCTCAGCGCCTGCTCGATGAACGTGTACTGCAGCTCGGGGGCGGTGTCTGGAATTAGAGGTCACACGTGCGTACTTAAGGTTGTAGTTGTTGTTCGTTCCCAAATGCGACGTTACTACGTGAAAAATATATCATCTGTCATTTTACAATCAAGGGTAGATTACGATTAAATAAGGTACCTCTAGTATTAGCCTGGTATTTTATGAAGGAATGTCTTATCGCTTACTGCAAATCGTAATTTTATATGTTTATGTTTACAGTTATATTTTAGTGTGATTTATGTTTTAGGATTAAGCAAATCTGAGTAATGTTCATTATGTCTATGAAATAATGTAGTGAATTCGTTATGAGAACTGTAATGGGCCATGCAGTTGCGCCCACGTGGGGGCTTATCCCCTGTAACCTACCCTCCAGACCAAGGTCCTTTGGCATTTCTTAATTGCCTCCCATAATGTTTACTGTGACTTAAATCCCCTGTGATCTACCCGTCAGACCAAGGTCCTTGGGTATTTCTTAATAGCTTTCTTTAATGTGTTTCTGTCCCTTGAATTGTATTGTTTACAATACCTTTAGATCGATTTTAAGATCCCTTTAAACATGCTTTGTTCCATACCGCATGTTAGAGTATGATCTTTGAGTTGACGATTTTTTCATCCAGCAGTCCTGTTCAGATCGCCACGGCGAGCGGTTCTTGAATATTGTGAGTGAGCAGTCCCATTCAGAGCGCCTTGCCGTGCGGTTCTTGAATGTCGTCAGTTGAAGGTTCAACTGTTGTACTTTAAAAAATCTTCCGATAAAATTGTTCAAATAAAATAAAGAAAAGAAGTTAAAGTGTTTTTCTGCTTCCATACGTTCTCGTACCACGAGAGCAAAAACAGTGGGGCCTCTTGCTAATGCCTACTTATTAATTATTTATTTAACCTCATAAAAACAGTTGTCACCAAATACATTAAGAGATGAATGATATAAAAATATTGTAGACACATGCATAGTGTAAAAAAAGAAACCAAACATTTATGTACACCTCACACATAGACAAGGTATTATGTATCCGAAGGAGTTATACGAGTACAAATTGAAGTAGTGTGACGCATTATATATTTATTTATTTTATTGTATATCATGTAATAACGCAAATAATGTTAGCAATGAAAAATAAAAACATAGGATATAAGAGAGGTTCATTCTAAAAAATGGAAAAAACAAATATATTTATAAAAAAAATTAAAATAATTAGCTACTTGTAAACTTGAATGTGCAGAGTAATTGATTAATATAAAATAAATGAATAAAAATTCCCATACACATGTTATGAGATAATCGTTGAATTAGTAAGTGCAAAAATGTGTGTAAGAATATATTTTATTTAAGATTATGTACATCGTAATGTACCTAGCGGCCACTCTTGTACGTGCATCGAGAGATAATGACATAACTCTATATATGTGCATCTAAACAGCTTACTATATAAAGGAATGAAATCGTATAATGCGCTGCCGGAAACCATCAAAATTATGCCTATCAATAAATTTAAAAAAGCCTGTAAAAATTATTTAAAATGCATGTAAATCAAAATAATAAGTAGTGTTTAAGTTCAAATATTATTAGTCAAAAAGAAAATAAAATAATTAGATACTTGTAAACTTAAATGTACAAAGTAACTATAAAATATAAAATAAATAAATAAATATACTCGTATCTAAGGTAGATGCATCTTCATTGAATTGTTCCATCGCTTAACATATTGGCGTGTTTTTGAATTATAGTCGTAAGCAAAATATGAACAGAAATCGTATGCATTTGTTTTAGATTCTTTTTTCATTGGAATTTTCTTTTCTGTCGAAGTCGAAATATAAGTTTGAAACATGCTGTATGCAAGCAAAGCATTTACAAGAGGACTGTGTTCGACTCGACATTCGAGTGATATTCACCCGTCTTGGGAGAGCCTTGACCAATTACCTAAGGATGAGA
The DNA here is from genome assembly GCA_022651775.1 of Drusus annulatus. Lineage (NCBI taxonomy): Eukaryota > Metazoa > Arthropoda > Insecta > Trichoptera > Limnephilidae > Drusus > Drusus annulatus. The sequence goes on along the minus strand of JAGWCC010000400.1, from coordinate 158,678 downwards.
ATGAAGCGAAAATAGTTAGTGAATAAACCTAGGTATGAATCCTTGGAAATGTTATACACCCTAAAAAGATAAATCGACAGAAGTATTTTGAAGGCATCTCTGTGTGCTTGACGTAATAAAAGAAATATGGAAATTTACGTGTCAGGAATTTATCGCCCTTATGGGAACCTGCTTGAGGATTGAAATCTTTCCCCCGGATGGAAGGGAGGCGTGCTCAAAATCATCCCCCAAGGTAATCACGAGCCAAGGTCGGATTCAGGAGCCTACAGGTCGATTACCTTATTACCGATTTTGGGAAACGTCTTAAAAAATGGTAAAAACTCCTCAAGGTCAGGCGCTATCGCCTCATTGCGATAGACAGTTTTGCTCTGTCCAGAAAGAGTCAGCTGACCACGTCGTTTTGTATCGTCGGCCATGCAAATTTTGGTGACACTGTCAGATCATGACGGATACTCGAGGAGAAATGCTTGAGGTTTCGAAATGTGTTACCACTAGGCCGGTTCGGGATACCGACTGGGTATCAGAAAAGGTGATTTTTTGACCATTTAAAGTTTAAATCTAGTGCAAAAACTATCGAACTTAAATATTACAAAAAAATATTATTTTTAACAGAAAATCAATTTCATTGGCCTGTCTGTGTCTAAGCATTTAGTTTTTTAAAAAATCTGCATTGAACACACTTCTAGGCGTTATCAGTTAACTCTAAGTTTATTTTTTATTTTTAAAGAAAGACAAACATTCTCGGGTTACGAATAACCTGACAATATTTGAAAAACTCCTACCGCCATCATAATAAGCGGAAAATGTTGCTTGTGCAATGACGGAGGACTTAGCCAGCAGAGGAGCTGAACGCACGACGCCCGGGTGGGAATCCGACGCGTTTATCCACTCAGCTACCGACCGGTCAGTTATGCTAAGTTTGTATTTTTAACTTGTTAGTAAGTAAGATTCTTTGAATCAGACGCAGCGGCAGCATCTTATGGGGTCCTGGCTCCGGGGATATTGTATTTTTTTCCGTTATTGGTATTACACTGTGGTAAGTTGAGCCAATGAGTGGATTTGTTTTATTTATACATTTTGTGGAACACCACACAGAGTTCTAACTATCTGATACCAGTTATGGTATGGGACTATATTTATCCACTTGGGATATGTTGTGACTGAGTGGAGAGGGAAAGAACACGTGGAAGTAGGTACTGGCTATTCAGATACCAAACACGGGAAAAGCGATTTCAAGCCACTTTTCGTTACTTAATGTTGGTCTTTCACCAAGGCGATACTGAAAGTATCCATCATTCTGGGAATCTAGAGCAACAGCCTCAGGTTACGGTTGGGGATAAGCCTTCGGGAAAGTTTTTCGTGTAGTAGCACAGACTGCGCGTACCTCCCAGGCGCAGTTCCGCTACGGCCTGCATGGAGTCCCCGCCCTCCACGCTCACCAGGCACTGGTAGAGGCCGGCGTCCTCGCGGCTGAAGTGCGGCAGGCGTAGAGAGGGCCCCTGGCCGCCGGCGCCCCTCGCCCCCAGCCCGCCACGCAGCGCCGCGCCCTCGCGCACCCACTGCACGCTGTAGCCCGAGCCCGACACGCTGCAGTTCAGAGTGGTTGTGTCGCCGGAGTTCACCACCTGGTTGGGGAGAGAAAAAATTACACTTACATTCCTGTAGGAAACGTAAAGTAGCGATAACTTCAACGGATAAAACAAACAGTGAAGCTTTGGAAAGGTATTTGAGAACAGCCACCGACCTGGAATTTTAAAAGGCTTGTTTGTTTGAACTTCATACTGACCTGCGACCTAGGAGTGTGACTCACGGCGAGAGCTTTCAGCAGCATGGCGGTGTTTGTATGGAGAGCCACTTGTAGTGAGGCTGACGGTGGTGTTGGGAGAGTTACCTGCGAAGTAGGAGGGAGGCTACCGGCGGTGTTGGGAGAGTTACCTGCGACCTAGGAGTGAAGCTGACGGTGGTAGAAGAGTTACTGCGACCTAGGAGTGAATATGACGGTGGTGTTGGGAGAGTTACCTGCGACCTAGGAGTGAGGCTGACGGCGAGCGGCTCCAGCAGCGTGACGGTGGTGTGCGCCTCCAGCTCGCCCAGCGGCGAGGCGAGGCGGCAAGCCCAGCGCCCCGCGTGCTCCGGCCCCGCTTGCCGAGCGGCCAGTCGCGCCCCCAGCCGCTCAGGGCCCGCGCCCCGGCGCCACGTGGTGGTCGGCGCGGGGGAGCCCTGCCCGGCGCACGTCACGTCAAGCGGCTGCCCGCGCACGACGATCACCTCCGCCGGCGGGCGCAGCACTAGGCGCGGTGGCACGCCGCCGTGGGACTCTATAGCGAGATATGTTTATTGGTTAGATATTGTTATCCAAAGTATATACTGTTCTATCAAAATTCAGCTCTATCCGAGCACAGTGTTGACACCATCTGGGTATACAACTGTCCTCAAACAGATCTTTGCACACCATTAACTTTCCCTTACTGTGCTAAACTATTCTTCACGTTCCGGTGCTGTGTAATCATTACAAATGTCAAAATATGCGATTTTAAATTAAAAAGAAATAAGAATATTCATAGCCAATCGCTTAAATTTATCATATTTGAAGTCAACAGTGATAATAATTGAAATTTAAAAGCTGAAAACAAGAAAAAAACCATCAGCTGATACTAACAATATGGGCAAGAGGACCACTTCCAAGGGATGCCCGAAAGCTACTGCCAGTAGCTCAAGCTCTAAGGCGCTGTGTATCAAGAAGGAAAAAGCACAACTGCGAACTGAGATTACGTTTCTATAGCGAAGTCAAATAAGAGTGAGATGTTAATATCGTCGTATCTCTCCGCACACCCTTTGCGTATCTTCGCATCCCATAGCGGTTTTTTTAAATTAATATATACCCACGTCACACACTAGCACACGTTTGATTGTATTGGTGAATTTATTTCAGATTTTCACAAAATATCTCATATGTGCCGATAAGTGCTAATTGATATAAACACTATTTTTCATTCAATGCGTTAATGTATTATGGAGGAATATCTAAAATCTGAAGCCAGTATGTATGATGGTTAAAGAGATATTAAAGTTATTACAAGCAATGTGTTGTCGTTACACATCTCAGTTAAAAATACGTTAAAAAGATGCCTACCTATATCGGAAGAAATTGGGAAAAAAAAAATCTTCGAGGAAGTATGAAATTGGTAATAATTACGCTTTACAAAAAGGTTTCGGTTGCTCAATTAGCAGAAGCATTACTTCCGGGTAAAGAAGAGGTGTTCCGAGCTTAAGTCTCGGTTGCTTATGAATTCTTTTTTATTTGCTGTGTCTCCTGTTTCATATTGCGTTGAAAATTATTCATATTATTTCAATAATTAAAACCAATATATTTATTTAAGAGCAACATTTTCGACTATTTTTTCAAATATTTATTTTTGTAAAAATTACAGTAAATGTATAATTGCTTTTTATATTACTCCCAAACACCTTTCTGTGAATCCATTAGTTTTTAAGAATAATTTACATAATGTTTGCAGGGTCATATACCAAACTATACCAATACCAGTTAAAACAAAGAAATAGAATATTAACAAATCCGGGAAAAGCATTTAAATTCAATTTGTTCGTAATTTCAATTATTAAAGAGAACAAAGAAATCAGCATGTATTACATTTTGCCACTTTGTAGCGCTTGGCGATAGCAGAAAACCGTATTCGGCAGGAACACTTTCACATTAAAAGTGAGTTCTACACTAATTAAAGCCTTCGTCGCCCGTAGAACTATTGAGTCGCCACTCAACTGTTACCAGCTTTATACTCGCATATCTCTTGCGGGAAGTGATTCGAGAGGGAGAACTAGCGCTCACAGCAATCTGTGTTAATGTGGAAATTTCCATACCCATATAATATGAATATTTGAACCGGAATTAATTGGGTGATCCAGCTATTTTTTTATTAAATTAAGGAAACAAGCTTAAAGTAACAATATATGAAGAGAGATAATTATTTTTACACAACCTATACAAACTTGCGATAAATCACTTTCTCCGGGTTTTCACGTCGTACACCATGAGAGAAAAAGAGATAACAAATATAATACACCGCTTCTACCATATGTACTGTCACAATGATCTTGGTCTCCTGAGTCACCGCGGGACTCCGCCTAAATTTTTTTATTATGCCACTAAACTTGACACAACTAAACGGTTTTTGAGGTTTTATGCTATATTTTTGTTGATAACAATACTGGGTAAAAGTGGTTGTACGAATAAACAAAAACATTATGTCGATATGTGCTATGAATGGATGTATAAATACCCTAGCCTTAGTCTTGGCCACGCCCAGGTCTGCCGAGTCAGGTAAAAATTATCAAAAACTGACTACGCTGCCTTGGATAGATACCACTCTTTATACTCTAAGGAAACAAGTATCTATGTTCATGTAGGTACATTCTTTACGAGATCATCAGTTAAAATTTCCAAAACTAAATGCAATACAAAGATAAACGCAAGCATAAAAATTATTCATAAACGATTGCTACTAATTATTTAAATCATCTACAAAAATTAAAATATATGAATGGATGAATGTTAAAATATAAAACGTACCAACAACTAGCTATCTCGTAAAACTTGAGAAAAAACATGATTGAAGACAGTCCAGGACCTGAGTCAAACGGCGCCTGGCAAAGATACAATTTTCATTCGAACAGATGATTGCTACCAACTCGTATCAAGTATAGAAAGTAGGGTTTTTATTTCGCGCCGTCCACGATAGGTATGTTTTTTTCATTTTATATCATACGTATAAAACACTGTGATTAGGTACTATAGGCGCCTCGGCAATTCGCCGCCTGGAGCGGGCTGCTCCAGTTGCGCCTGCACAGAACCGGTCCTGATTAGAGAGACGAAATCTACTGGTCTGCTTTATTTCAACCAATAAGATTATTATTAAGCGTATTAGGTACCTACCTACATTATATTTAAAATAGGAATAAAAACAGCTCAAGATACATGTGTTTTTTAAAAAGCAAACGCTACGCTACTGCAGATACCTAATTATCACAATTAATACATATTCTTTGATCCAATTTATTAATTTAAAAAAAAATGTGATCAAAGAATATGTGTTAAATTTAGCGTTAAAAATGGAATAAAGTGCTCCAACGCACTTAAAATGTTGACTGTGGTATTCGGCGAGTCTACTTTGTCTCAAAAAAGTGTTTATAAGTGGTACAAGCCCTTTACAGAAGACCGAGAAGATGTTAATGACGATGAGCGTCCTGGAGTTGTGGAAAAACAAATCAAGGATTTTATTCTTTGATCCATTTTTTCAAAAGTAAAAAATCGAGGAACACACAAAAACGTGACTTACCTTTCCAGTTGTCAAAAAGAAACCACTAATCCAAAATGGCTGATAATGTTAACATATGATAAACATATGAGTGCCAACATAACAAAAAAAAAATCGATAGTCGAATGTACACAGCCCGCGAAAATTCAAAATTCACCTTTTCTTTTGAACAGGCCTCGTATGTATATCCTTTATTATACCGCAACTTGGCTACACTTAAAGCTCCTATTATTGACATTTAATAATACGGCAGCTGTGGCATGTACGAGTAGTGTGGTCTTAGAGTGGTAGGTGTTATGGTGTGGTCTTATGGTGTTATGGTATTGTGTTATCAGACTGGGAGGAGGTGGGGGAGAGGGTCGACTGGCTATGGCTAACCTCACCGAGCTCGTCAGACGAAACCCCTCACCCGCCCCCGTTGTGGGCGACCTGGTTCTAGCCGTGGCTTTGCGAGATCAGATTTCAGACATCTCAGACAAATAGTAGAGCAAACATCTTCACCCAAATGTGTGATCGTGTTGAGAAGTAACTCGAGTATTATGTTGGTACACAAACTTACGAAGACTCGCTATTATTTTATAAGTACCTACCATATAAAATCTACTTTCTAAACGCAATTACTATCCATCTTATTGACTCGGGATGCTGTTTGGTTGATCTTTTTACGGAAAATATAAAGAAGAGCTGCGGTCTCTAAGAAACCTCTGTTGCGGAGGAGAGGAGCCACACACTCAGCAAAAGAAAGATAGACGCGCAAATCGCTGTGTTAAACGATAGTGATGTATTGGACAATACTTTAAATTTAATCAACTTCAAAAGCCGAATGAACGATTTCTTTCCTACCTGCTAATTTTACTCATATACATGTACATAAATATAACTAACTAACTAACCATCACACCGTTTCTCTGCAAGGGTAAGCAGAGAGGACGGACCGCCATATATCTCTGTCTTGGTACACACTCCTTGCTTCTTTCACATTCATACATCGTCTCATACATACTCTTCTGTTTTTCTGACTCTTCACATGATCCGATTCAAATATTTGATTTACTTGATCGTGCCATTTCTTTCTCGGGTGTCCTCGACTTTTTCTTCCACACACTTTCGCATCACATATTCTTTTCACACTCCTTTCTTCGTTCATTCGCTCTACATGCCCAAATCTTCTAAGCGTCCCTTTCTTGATCCTATTCATTACGCTCACATCAGCCTTGCATTCTTTCCGGATATTCACATTTTGGATACGGTCATACATGGTTTTACCGCATATACGTCTCAGGGATCTCATTCCCTCAGCATTCAGTCTACTTTCATCCTTCCTCTGCCAGTTCCGTGTCTCACTGCCATACATCAGGCTTGGTATAAGCACTCCATTGTGGACTGCTAGCTTCGCTTCTATGGACAATTTCTTACGTAAATAATACCTTCCACAGTTTGTTCCTATCAGTCGACTAATCAACGAACATCGTGCTACAGACTGTTACGGTTTGTTATAAGGTCTAGCAAACAATTTACCAAACCTGCAGCGATGACTTCTATGGTCAACTGCATTACAAGGTCCAAACTAGAGTACGCCTCTGCTGTATGGGCCCCATACCAAAATAAATATGCTCCGATATGCTTTATCAAAGTCTCCAGTTGAGAAGGAGTGGGGCCCTTGCAGTAACAATATATATATATATATATATATATATATATATATAAAAAAACCTTAATCATAACATATATATGTATGTATAAATATATATGTTATGATTAAGGTTTTCACGGGTGTAAGATGTAGAACAATTTTCTGGACCAAACAGACGTGCGAAAGCTATGAGTTTGAGACAGAAACTCAAGACATAAGGCCTCTGAAGATGGACAGTGTGATCTGTCCGAAACGTCAGGAGTTAAAAAGTCCTTTTAAGGACTACGTTACGCGGGTAAACCGAGAAAATCGTTCTTCATAAATATATATATTTATACATATACGAGTTTATATTAAAAAAAAACTAGCGAAAGGAACGATCAACCAAGTTTTTCACAGAAAAAAAACTCTTCTGTTCGATTATCAATCATTTCAAATTGTCGCCGTTTTATTCAAAACATTAGAAAATGGTTAGAAAGGTAGGAATTTGGATACAATCATGAAGGTTATAACCCAACAAACTATCACTTGGAAATACAACAATAATCAATCTGCGAACACTACAAAATAAGTGTAAGGCATGTCTAAACCAGTACCCGGTACACACTACCAGTGGCGGCTCGTGACTTTTTAGTGTGCTAGAGTGGTAAGATTGAAAAAAAATATCAGCATTGATGTTGTTGTAGCCGAAAACAATTTATTTATTTTTTCAAAATTACAATTTTTTGTATGATGATTTTTCAGAAATCCGTGCACCACCAAAACTGAAAAATCCTGAAAATCTTCATACAAAAAAATTAAAAAAAATTTCGGCTACAACAACATTAAAAATGTTGTATTTTTCAATCTTAGCACTCTAGCACATTAAAACTCACGAGCCGCCACTGCACACTACCCATGTAATGTTACTTTTCTTCGCAAGTAAATCTTTCGGGGGTTTTCAATGATTAAGTCGTAACATTTTCCTATTTCTTTTATTTTTCACCACAAGACGTAAAGCACAAGCCATACAGAAGTAGTGTGGCTTTCCCAGGTGTTAAATAATACAAGTAGTAAATTATCATCAGAGGCGCGGGTACGTGCGTAAGGCGCGCAGTGGCGGCGGGTGACATCAATTCCAGGGAGTGCGATAAAAAACATTTTTCGCAACTGTCAAATGATTGTGACGATCGAAATGATCTCGCTCGAAACAATCAATCGACTAATCAATGAGGTCGCTGACCTCTGCTGATACAAATATTAAATACAAAACTAAATCTAAACAATATGGCCGCTCTTTGTTTCGGCATCAATGTTGAAAGATTTTGAGAATTTAACAAAACGGGTATCAAATACGCTCTTTCGTCGGTCTCTTACTATTTTATTTATTTATTAATTGTTTTATTGACTCACCTTCTCTGTTGCAACTTATCCAGTTCAACATTCTTTGCCGTAGACTCAGAAACAATGAATTGCTGTTCCTCAATCATCACTATACTAATTATGGGTATAATTCTCCAATGTCCAGAATGTCAAGACTTGTTAACTCAAGCCATGATCTTGAAATTTTTGGTAGCAGTCTAAATGATTTTTGTCATTCTTTACGACTCTACCGAAACTTTGACTAGACCATGGCTTGAATGTCCTCTCTTATGTTTATTTTGCCTTATTTTTGTCATCGCTTCGTTTATAATAATGTATGTGCTATTCTTCCTCTGTTGCTCTTTTTTCCATTTCGTGTTTTACATGTATTTTTTGTAATTGGACTTTAGTCCGTTGATTTATAAATAAATAAATATAAAATGACTCAGGGTACAATTAGTCCAGGGTAGCGAGATTCGAAACTCACCACTAGAATGAGTCATTAAGGATTGAGCGGTGCGTTTTGCGAAATTCATATGATGCACTGAAAGAATAATCTCAAGACGTTTGATCTATTCCAATTCGACCAAGAAAATTGATTTCGGCAATTTGCACAAAATTGTTGGCTCCTAGGCCTTAGACGGGCAAATGAAATTGATTGTCCGTTCGAGAAATTATATTTAAAATGTTTGATAAATTTACCAGAAGTAAGAAAAAAATGGACTACTCAGGCTGACGTACGTAACGATAAAATGAAACGTCGGTAAATTATTGGCTGGTCATTGAATTTCCGCGGTGCGGCGTTCGACGGCTCCTTCGTTAGAGCCGTCCCTGGGCGCGCGAGGAGGGTGAGGAGTGCGAGGTGAGTGGGTGTGTGAGTAGTGCGCGGAGTGTTTTATAGCCCGCCCGACCTGTCCCCGGGGAGTAGTTCGCGCCGATACCATCTCCTCCCGTGCGGTGACAACGCGAACCCACCCGTCCCTCCCCCTCCTCCTCCCCCCCGCCCGACATACATCCGCCGTCCAGGGGTCTTGCGGTGGAACTTTTCAGGAAATCTAAGAAACGGGACAAAACCACTTGCTAAGCGGTGGCACCTCTCAAATGTAATTTCGCGCCATTGCCATTAGTTTGGCGATGGTTTCTATTTCAATGGTGCAAAGTAGTTTGTTGATTATAATTTTATTTATTTTATCTTATTTGTTTGGGAGACCAACAGTTTACATACATAGCCTGTTCAAAAGAAAAGGTGAATTTAAATTTTCGCGGGCTGTGTGCATTCGATTATCGATTTTTTTTTTTTGTTATGTTGGTACACATATGTTTAATCATATGTTAACATTATCAGCCATTTTGGATTAGTGGTTTGTTTTTGACAACTGGAAAGGTTAGTCACGTTTTTGTGTGTTTTTCGATTTTTTACTTTTGAAAAAAATGGATCAAAGAATAAAATCCATGATTTGTTTTTCCACAACTCCAGGACGCTCATCGTCATTAACATCTTCTCGGCCTTCTGAAAAGCGCTTGTACCACTTATAAACACTTTTTTGAGACAAAGTAGACTAGCCGAATGCCACAGTCAACATTTTAAGTGCGTTGTAGCACTTTATTCCATTTTAACCCGCAAAATTTGATACATATTCTTTGATCCATTTTTTTCAAAAGTAAAAATTCGAAGAACACACAAAAACGTGACTAACCTTTCCAGTTGTCAAAAACAAACCACTAATCCAAAATGGCTGATAATGCTAACATATGACAAACATACGTATACCAACATAACAACAAAAAAAATGATAATCGAATGTACACAGCCCGCGAAAATTCCAAATTCACCTTTTCTTTTGAACAGGCCTCGTACATACTAGGTAAAATATTATATTAGTAGTAGTATTAATATGACCATTTATAGGTTTTTACTCAAGTGTTTGTATATACTCGTACCGGTGAACTCATACTGTAAGTAAGTGAATCTAAGTTTTAAAATTAAACAATAAATTAACATATAATTTAAAAGAAATACAAATCAATCTTAGATTATATAGAGTGTTACCTATCCAAGGCAGTAGTCAGCTTTTGATGATTTTTACCTGACTCGGTGGACCTGGGCGTGGTTAAGACCGAGGCTAGGGTATTTATACATCCATTCATATCACATATCGACATAATGTTTTTGTTTATTCGTATAACCACTTTTACACAGCATTGCTATCATCAAAAATATATCATCTCACCTAAAAAACCGTTTAGTTGTGTCAAGTTTAGTGGAATAATAAAAAATATGGGCGGAGTCCCGCGGTGACCCAGGAGCCCAAGATCATTGTGGCAGTAGATAGAAGCGGTTTATTATATTTGCTGTCTCTTTCTCTCTCATGGTGTGTGACGTAAAAACCCGGAAAAAGTGATTTATCGCAAGTTTGTATAGGTTGGGTAAAAATAATTAGCTCTCTCTCCATACATTGTTACTCTAAGATTATAAAATAAGACATAGTACAAAACTGTGGAATAAGAATTATATGTGCATCGCATCGTAAGTAGTTGATGAGAAGTCGAAATGTATCTGGTAACCGTTTGATAGTGATCGGCTGTTAAGGTACTATTTTTAATTACAATGAAAATATACTTCTAAAACTGACGAAAAACTTAAAAAAATAAATATTCATAGTTATGTGTGTAGCTCGGTTCATTGAATTAGCATTTTGTGTAAAAAGTTGAATTATGGAGATAAATTTCATTGTGGAAATTTAAAAATTTATTTCTATTTAAAGAATATATGATGCGAAAGCGAATGGAAGAAGAATTCGGGGACGTCTTAATCCACCAGGACTCAGAATAACAGGAGAGTATATAGGAGACGATGTATGAATGTGAACGAAACAAGGAGTGTGGGCCAAGACAGAGTTGTATGGCAGTCCGTCCTCTCTGCCTAATCCTGCGGGAAACGGCTTGATGGTTAGTTAGTTAGTTTTATTTCTAACGATAAAGAATTATTTACTTTATTATTTTTTGCAACATAATTATTTTTACACGTGACAACTTTGTCTCCTTCCGAAGGAATAGTCAAGTTGTGGTGAATCCACTGACAGACGAACTATTTATTTCAATTCTAGATACCTCGAATAATGAAAAGTTTAATAATGTACGGTGAAAAGTTTTTAACGAACTGTTTAAATTACCAATTCTTTTTGCGAATGTTTATTTAGACTCCAGTCAGAAGGCCCCGAAGGAAATAATTTCACTTGAGGCCATGTCATCGTTCAGGATGTGGGTGTGGATGTGTGGAGGATCTTTTTGAGAAAATAAAGGAGTGAATCTGGGTCTTGATCAGAGGCTTGAGTTTTCAGCCATTTTCCCTCATATTTGGTGGCGGCGTTGGCAGTCTGGTAAGAGGCGGCGGACTGGATTTGTGAAAATTGCGACCCGTGGAGCTCGCTAGCGACTAGAACGTTTTTCTTCCACTCGGGCAGGCAGCAGTTCCCCGCCGGTCTGCAGGTCGTGCACAAATTCGTTGCAGTTAGTTGATTCTTCGCAAAATAGTCACACGCTGTTCTATTTTCCGATGTTCGAGACGTGCTGTGGGCTGTGTAAGCCGCGTGTTTAGCCTAACTGCATTTGAGCACCGTCGACTGAACCCGCACCAGTTTGTTCGACAGTTGATTGTGTGAAGCCATCCATTGCAAATGTAATGACTTCACCAATGTTTGGGCACATCTGGAACGATCCAAAGACTGAACATAGACAGCTGTTCACGGGAAAGCATTGAAGTATCCTCGTAGATCTTTAGAGTGGTAGATACTAAGTATCGCCCTGGTGAAAGATCACCATTCAGAATCGAAACCGTTTGACGATTAGATCTGAATAGCCAGATACTTCCCAACCTTTCCCTTCTTAATCTCTTTTCCCTCCCCACTACCTTCAGCCGCACGACATATTCCTATTTAAGATGTCATAGTCTCACTGGCTCTAGACGGTTGGGAGCAGTTGAGACTCTTGTGCGGTATTCGCGTAAAAATAAAGAAAGAGATCAAACCAATCTGCTGATCTATAATTGCATACATTCCTCTTCTTCATGCTCTCTTTGACTCAAATGTTTACATAGCTCAAATGCGTCTGATTCGATGGGTTTTGGTGAGCGGTTGAAACGCGTTATTGGATATTAGGTTGGTAAATAATAAAACAAGTTTGGATGTTTGAAATTCGTCAGACCAACATCTACTAAAGCTGCGAGGATCTATGTTAGAAGATATAAGTGACTCGCAGGTGGGTCGCTTTCTATAAACAATCGCCGCCCCCTGCAAATGGATTATCGAAGGCTGTAACAAGAAGTGTGGCAGTGCTCGCGAGGGTCAGGTTGGCGATCCACGAGCTGCGCGCTGCCCGAGCAGAGCTCTCTGGACAACCGTAAAGGGACGCACTAAAGAAAGCGCCCAGAAAACAACCCCTCCTCCGTTCCGCAATTGATTGAGCCAGCGCACTTTCACACTTTCACATCAAACATTCAACTAAACCGTTTTAAAGCTCGCCGGGAGAAATACCTAAACAGCGCTTTACGGCTCAATTGATCTCAGAGCAAACACCCTGCGGTTTTTGCGGAATACGCCAGTTGAAGCAAACAGCTAATTGAATCACAATTACACAAGTATTCACTTAGCCCCGCCTCGGAGGAGCTTGTCGCCAAGTTACCGCAGCAGGAGCGAAACTCAACTAATACTAACAGGGGCTCGAGTTGCGGCCGCGCCTTAACACGCTTCTCACGAAACTGTCGAAGATGAGGGATGAGGGATGAGCGAGAAAACTTTCGGCAAATTGCTTTTACAAAAGTAAAAACATCATCGAACTCAAATCGAATTGGCCGGGATAAAAGCGCTCAACGAATTATTCCGCGGCTCATTATTAGAGAAGAAAATAAATAAAGCACAAGGGGAAAGGGAAGGGGGGGGGGCATAAAGGAAAATAAGAAGCAAACAGAGAGGCGAAGGGAAGAGCACTTAATGTGAGACGTTTCCTTCAAAGGGATTTACTCCTCCGTAAGACGAAAGCGCTCTCGACTTATCTACGCATCTAAAGTCCGCACTCACTTTCTTGTATTGTGTTTGCTAAATATAAAAACCTTTCTTTTGTTGTGTGCTTTTATTTTATTTAAAACATCAAACGGAGGACCGAAACGCTGATTCACCAAGGAATTATCTCAGTTGACGGGCACTTACCCCCGCCTGCCTCAACCTGTACAAAGAAACAACCGCGGAGCTTCTCCTAAACAGGTACCTAAAAACATATTTTTTAAGCTCCTCTTTCAGTCTGATGTTATTGAAAATAATAATTTTGTTTTTTTTTTTAGAAGACACACATGTGTTACGAATAACCTGAAAATCCTTAAAAAACTCCAACTGCCATTATAATAAGCGAAAGCTGTGATTTGTGTAATGATGGAAGATTAAGCTGGCAGAAGAATTGAACCAACGACGCCTGGATGGGAATCCGACGCGTTTGTCCATTCGGCTACTAATCGGTCTAATAGCGTAGTAATTGTATCGGCTTATATCCAGGGATGATGAAAAATAGCAGGAATTCCGTGGCAGTAATGCAATCATAGCAGTTGTCTGTCTTCTAGGTAAGGTAGTCAGGTAGTCAAGTAGTCAAGTAGTCTGGTACTCTGGTAGTCAGGCAGTCAGGTAGTCAGGAAGTCAGGTAGTCAGGCAGGGCGGTAGCCATACAGGCCGCTCAGAGTTATATTATGATTGATATTGTTTTTTTCAGTGTTCACTTTTAGTAACTAGCTTTATTGGGAGGATTTATTTTATTTCAATTTAGTAAACGTAAGCGTTTTTATTAAATGAGGTTTTATTAAAAATATATTTCTTTGTGAGTACAAACGAACGCACAAGTGTGAACTTTTCAAATTTGGAACTGAAGTTAGTTGAAATTATCAAATTACAAAGTGATTTTTTCAAATTCTTACCTAGCTTTTATAGTTGATACCGCACAAGAGTTCCAACCATCTAGAGCCGGTGAAACTATGGCATCCCCAATTTGGGTACACTGTGAGGCAGAACATAGTGGGGAAAGGAAGAAGATGGGAAAGAAGAAGGTTGTGGAGTACCTGGCTATTCAAATATGGTCACCAAACATGACTAAAGTCATTTCAAGTTAGGTTTTGATTCTGAATGGTGGTCTTTCAGTAGGGCAATACTCGCATAAAGATACCTACCCAAAATGTATTTTAGCAGACATCATTCTATATTTGAAATGGGTAGATTGAAGAAAAAAAAAATCTTAGAAAGTCATGTTTCATCACGGGAACTTATTATATTTATATTTCTATCGTTTAAACGAATTTCGAGTTAATGCTACGCAGATAGTAGAACCGTGAACTTTCCGGCGACAAGACGAAAGCTCGATGTCACTGTCACTGTCGCCGCAGAGTGAAGTGTGAAGTTAGCAGTAAGCTGTGAGCCGTAAACAGGTCGGGCGTATGGAAATGAGGGCGTGAAATGGGGGTCGTTACCAATCAACTGGGAAGTGCTAATTAATTAAATAATTTACCTTCCTTGGGCACTAAAATGTGCCCGACAATTCCCATCACTCTCCAGCGTATTCCTAGAGGGAGAGACCCTCCCGCCGCCAGGGGGAGGCTTCCCCCGTCGGCCGGGGCGAGGAAGGCGCACAGGGGTAACTCACTTTGCATATTTTGAGCAACAATATCCTCCCGCATGACGGAGGTCCTACCTTCACTTTATGTGTTGAAAGTTGAAACGAATAATGTTTTGTATCAGGCGTCGCTAAATCCTTAGGATAGGGGGGGTAAAAATTTAGTTCATCTGACGAGAGTAATTTTATTTATGAGGCTGTTACAGATAATCTGGTACTCTCCCTAGATAAACGCGTGCGTTTATACTAAAGTATAAACATTAAACCCTGAGCTTCGGAAGGAGAGAAATCGAATGGATCGTAGTGCTATACACTTTATTCCTGCCTACTGCGTTTATCTTAATTTATAATAACAGAACTTAGCAGAGTTCAAACGGGTCTTAAAAACCAAATTATGTAAAAATCCTACATACAAAACGTAACTTATTAAAATTTAATTTGTTTAAAAACGTCCATTTGCTTTGTTTTTGTTTTCTCCTTCCTTCTATCATTATAACATAATGTCCTCACTATTTACTGAAAACCATATACGAGTATATTATTATTATATTATTTATATGTTATTATACTTATTGTCATAAAATATTTATTGTTCTTTTGTTACTCGTTATATTTACACTGTTCGACTTGTTTTTTTTTAGAATAGTTTACATATAATACTTGAATATTGATGTTTTAAGTACCAACAAATTAACTGTCTTCCATTTAATTTCATTTTCTTTGATTTGACAAATATTTTAATATGAATTCATCTGAATTTTTATACCCTTAGCTTCTGGTAAATTGTGTTTTTTTTTTAATCTGTTGATGTACACATGCACTGTTATACCCATATCTGAACCTTTTTCTCTCATGCTTTATGATAACGATCATGATTTTAGATAGTTTTGATTTGTGTACATGTTATGTATTATTTTTTCCTTGTTAGTTAATCTTATTAGCATAATTAATTTAGTATGAAGCGCACTTGAGGTGAAATATCACAAAACTGCGCTACATAAGTTCACTGTTATTATTAATCTGCCACCATCACTAAAGTAATTATGTAATTCAATTTAGCGAAGTTTTCGATTTTTGTTCATTTAGCAAGCAATTCCAGATTATATAAGATGATTTCTGTGTAATTTACGTGTAATAAACATAATTTAATTTCGACAGCCGTTTCGCCCTGCGGACTTGAACCACGAGCGATAGATTTCAGGAAAACACACAACTTACTCACTACTGAGCGAACCAACAGGGCGTAGTAAAAGTAAGACGGGAAACATCCTATATTGCGAGTGGCTGGAGAGAGTGTGATAATGATTCTGATGGTGAAGCGGCTGTCTGCCATACACATAATATAAATCAGCAAAATTACGCCTAGTAAACCTTTTTAAATCGACTAGTAGTGTCTGAGATATCTACTGGGTCAAATTTATTGACTTATTAGGAATGTACGTTCAGTTTTCTCGACTTTAAAAAGTTTTACCTTTATTGGGAGTATTGAGTGAGACAGTTGAGTTTTTGCGAAAGAAAATATTTCATCACATATGCTTATGGTGCATTGATTTATTTTGTTTAAAAATCAGCATCAAAAAGTCGTTGAAATTAAGTCTGAAATACCCTGATCACCAATATTATCGTTATTACTTGTGGAAATGAGTCAAGTATAATGTGGGTTTGCTGTGATACACGTGTACTAATTCGAGATGCATGGTTTTTATAGATATAGAAAAGTGCTTTTACAATATTATACAAAATAATGTAAATATAAGCCAAGTTCGGTATACCGCGCTAAGGTAAAAGTGTTGAAATTGTTGGCAATCCACTATTTACTACATAAAATAAGCATCAATCCGCAACGTAGGCATATTTACCCTAAAAACCTTCCCAACGATCTTTTGACCTTTGTTTCTTCGCATTTCTTAACCATGTTATTTTTTATGTATAAAAACTTACATTATTAATTATCGTGAATCAAATACAACTGGGAAATTACTCATAACCTTAGAGCTATTTATCATGATCAATCGTGTGATTGAAATTGCCGCTTTAAACAAGGATTTTATATTTGGAATGCATCAATAAAAGCCGCGAAAAACATTGCGCTTACTTGAGCGATAGTAGCTGCTTCTCATTTTTCTTTTAGCTATCCCCTTTAAAGATGAAAGAATCAGACCTGATTCCCACTTCAAAGAATGCGGAATCAGTTTGGCGTTCAAGGGTTGTTTTGTTTTTCGTCAAGAAATTCTGAGAAAATTTGTGGTTATTTATTGCTTGATTAATGTTCCATAGTTTACTAGGCAGAATTTTGCGATTAAATGAAACGAGAGTCAGAGAATTTGACTCTTTAATAGTGAAAAAGCGCACAAAGCTCCTAAGACGCTGTTGATATATTAGGTCTGAATAAGTTACCTACACGAAGTCGCTATGGCTCCGGCTAATATCCCGGTTACATCCACCGGCTCCTGCCCGGAATGCGGGGTATTTAGCCGCCCCGAAAGACAAACCCCCTTGTTAATAATGTACCGAGAGAAATACCTCATCAAGCAGTCGTTATTTCGAGATATATCACGAATATAATTCCTACCATCGATAATGCCTCTCGTATTGCTGAACAATCTTGTTAATAATTTTGACACATCCCACATGAAAAGTAAAGTGTAAAATGCTGCTATTTTTGGTATCGTTCATGCTCAGTGAGTTCACTCCCGCTTATCCGAACCAACCAGACAACCATATAAGAGGGAGGAAACACAGAAGCTGAAAAGTCATTCCACATAAATTCCACATCATTCCATTTCAACGTTCATTATTCTCATTTTTGCAACTCATCCAGTCCAACGTTCCTTGCCGAGAAACAATAAATTGGTGTTCCTCAATCATCACTCTACTAATTATGGGTAGCCAGTCTTGAAATTTTTGGTAGCAGTCTAAATGATTTTTGTCATTCTTTACGACTCTACCAAAACTTTGACTAGATCTTGGCTGTGATTCGAATTTTCTTTTCTTATGTATATATATTGTCCTATTTTGTCATTGCACTATTTAATATTATACGGCCTGTTCAGAAGAAAAGGTGGAGTTTTAATTTTCGCGGGCTGTCTACATTCGATTATCGATTTTTTTTTGTTATGTTGGTACACATACGAGGTATGCGACGCATAAAAAATAAGAAATCTTAGTTAAGTGCTATGCATTCTTTGAGTTCAAACTTAAGGTTTCAGCAATCAACTAATGGTGTACGCGTTTGAGTAGGGAGATTGTTGCTATCATTTTTAACGTTTAACCTTTGTTATAATATACAATGAGTGCCGCAAGTTTTGTCATATTTAAAGCTTTTTTTATAAACCTAACATATATAAATGGTTAGATTTCTAAAATAACGAAAATTTATTTCGCTACGCTTATAACTGAAAGCGCAAAGTGATTAGTTAATATTAAGAGCGCGGGGAAGCAAAAAACTGTCTCGATTCGAATACCGCCTTCCCGTGTCGATATATTATTCAGGTGTAGGTTTACCTGCCAGTCGTTAGGACTCCCAAGTCCCGAAACCCCTCACCTAATGATGATGTAATGTTTTGTTTTGGAAGAGGAAATGTCTGCTTTTCAGCTGTAATGAAGACCTATTGAATAAAGGTTGGGCTTTGGTTGCTTGTCCAAATCTCAATGTTTTTTTTCCAGATTATTAAAAAAAAATTATTATAAGTTTTTTTTTACAAAAAATATTTAAGGTAATTGTTACAATTTTTGCACAGTGTATTTAAAAATAAGCATATAAGCTGTTCCTCCCCATAATGAACGAGGTTCTTGTGTTTGGTGAGGGAATTTACGCTAAAATAATAAAATAGTGTTTAGTTAAAAAAAATAGAGAAAAATAGAAGTAAAAGTAAAAATAAAAGTAATTGTGTAAAATAAGTTAAAGTAATAAATATAAGTACATAATGATTACACAACTTTTGTGGAATAAGAAAAAAAATAGTGAAAAATCAAATAGAAAAATTATAATAACACACATAATAAAAACACAAGGGCCAAACAACAAGAAAGACTGTTAGTACCTAAATACAATACAGCTTTGCACAAAGACACCATATGTACATCGCGCCTCACACTTACAACAAACTCCCACCACAGACTGTAGCCATCACCAATATGTATTCCTTTAATCAAAACATTACTAAATGGCTAATGAGTAAGGACCGCAAGGAAATTGAAAACCTCCTAAAATAGCGTTTGAAATTCTTCGCTCATTCCATTACAAACTAAAACATTGTGTAACAAATATCATCATTTAAAAAAATATATTCTACTCGTAGTCACTGTCACTTACCGCAGGACAGGTTCTTATGACCTAGTGAGGTAGGTAATGATAAAAAATAATGTAAGAAACAAATATTTAATAAAAAATAAAAAAAAGTTAAACAACACTTTATTTTTTTCTCTACTTTAGATCTTTTAAAAATGTTTTGGTCTCTTATCCATCTGTCGTCTTGTCGAACGGTCTGAAAGTGAAGTGGGTGATACAAATTTACCGGTGAATTAATAGGTAACACAACACCGAATAATATTTTAACTGTTTAATATTCCCCGTGTGTTATTGTAATATTATTACATCATAATATAAACGTTACTATGACAATTTGAAGTAACAAGAGAACTTTTTACGAAAATGTCTATTTAATGTATTGATATCGTATTACCGGTTGACTAGTTGGATGTAACATCTTGTTTTTCAGTTGGACAATAACTAAAGGGTGTCTGATGTAGGGCGGGCAAAGTCGGTCGCCCGAACCAATCCGCGATAACTGACAATTTTTTACGGCCCTTTCTTCGGAGATGGCCTTAAGTACCAAGAATACTCAAAACCTCCTAGGGTCACCTAGTTACACCTTTTTTACAGATACACTTGTTCATGTTTGGAATATCAATCGAGCACTTAAAAATCAATTCAATCGCACGCTTAAATTTACTATAACGCCAAATATAGAAAAATACTGATTGAGACAAGTGCTAGTATTGCCCAAACCTACTTTACTCACAAGCCATAGTATAAATGTTAAAAAATAAATAATTAATCAATTGAAACCAACCCCAGAAACAAATAATTCTTGTAAGATAATCAGCTACGGCCTCCATGATCGAGTGGTAAGATGCTCGACTACGAATCCAAAGGTCGCGGGTTCAAACTCGGCGTGCGCCAATAACTTTTATTCAATTAATATGTGTCATAACACATTTAATTAATATAAAAATAATAAAAAGTATATTTGCGGCACATTCCAGAGTGGTAGATACTCGTATAACCCTGGTGAAAGACCACCATTCAGAATCGAAATGTTGCTTGAAATAGCTTTAGCCGTGTTTGGTGACCAGATCTGAATAGCCAGGTACTTCCCAACCTTCCTCTTCCCAATCTCCTTCCCCTCTCCACCTTCAGCCTCACAACACGCCCTATTTGGGGATGCCATAGTCTCACTGGCTCTAGACGGTTGGGAGCAGTTGAGAATCTTGTGCGGTATTCATATAAAACAAAAAACAAAGAGAACTTCCTGATTCATGAAATCAATTTTCTTTGTTTTCTTTAAACCGAAATAATTAAGTGCCTAGTCATATACTACTGTCATTTTAGCTGCCGTGGCTAGTGGCGTGGGCTCCTATAACCCAGGAACTCGTTTAATCAACCCAAGAGTGCTCAGTCATTTTAATTACTTAATGTTTTTTCAAGGGAAATCTTTAAATTAAACGTCATCAAATCATTTTATTGTTTTCGTATATTTATGGTAAATCGTTTTTTGTCTATATTTGTGTGGAATTATTTTTTAAGACATAATATTTTTCGCCGGATTCCACAACTGTTAGTTTTTGAAAATCTTGAAATAGGCCTCTGAACCAATCCACTAAGAAAAAAAATTTGTGTGAATACCGCACAAAAGTTCCAGATGCTCCCAGCTTCCTACTGCCAGGAGCCAGTGGGACTGTGGCGTCACTAATCAAAGTATGTTGTGAGGCTGAAAGAAGTAGGGAAGACAATAAATGAAGAAGAGGAGGGTTGGGAAGTACTTGGCGATTCAGCTCTAGTCGAAA
Source organism: Drusus annulatus (assembly GCA_022651775.1). Taxonomy (NCBI): domain Eukaryota; kingdom Metazoa; phylum Arthropoda; class Insecta; order Trichoptera; family Limnephilidae; genus Drusus; species Drusus annulatus. The sequence continues at coordinate 137,657 of JAGWCC010000400.1, read as the reverse complement.
AAGCCGGCTAAAGTCATTTCAAGCAACGTTTTGATTCTGAAAGGTGATCTTTCACAAGAGCGATTGTAAATTGTATCGGCTTCGTATCCGGCAGCTCGGTGCTATGTGAATTGCCTATCACCAGGAGCCAGTGAGGATGTCAATTGTCGCAAGTAAACAAATAACCTGTTTAGGTCATAAAACACAGAGGGTCCTTTTGAGGAAATGAAGGATTGAACCTGGGTCTTGAAGAAGCCCATGTTGAAGGAGGGAGGAAACACAGAGGCCGGCAAATCGTTCCCCAGCTGTGCTGTTGAACATAAGAACTAGTTGTAAATGTGACCCGTTCTCATGTATTAAATTTCAACCCGGTAAAATTGTTGGGCACGAGTTTCCTGACTATGCGCCGGTGCTGAAAGGGTCAATGACGCAAATTTCTCGGAGCATCTTCCATTGAAATAGCGGTAGAACAAGAACAACATTCCCACCTGACGTCTGTGCTCCAAAGATTGCAATCTGTTAATTGTTAATCACACGTTCCATTGCCTTGGATAGAATTGATGTGATCGCTATGGGGCGGTAGTTGGCCGGGTTGGAGCAGTCACCTTTTTCAGGGATAGGATGAATGACCGCTTTTTTCCAACCAGAGGGCGCAGATCCACATTTCAGGGACATTTTGAAGAGCTTTGTCGAAATTGGAGCGATTTCTGCAGCACACCTCTGCAATACCATTGCAGGTACTCCGTCAGGCCCACTAGCTTTATTAACTTGTAGCCCTCGTAAGACGTGGAGAACATCCCGATGCCGGACCCTCAGCTTTTTCAAAAAGAATCCGCAGTGAGGAACCAAAAATCTTGAAAATTTTAGTTATTTCCTTGTCACCCTTGTGTGTCACATTGCCAAAACAGATCTGTAATGTCACGCTGACAAAAGTTCCCTGGAAGTAGAAGCAAAACTGTTTCCTCTCTTCCCTGGAGATGAAAACACCTATCTCTATTTAAAGCGTATTTTGTAACGGTTTACCACCTAGTTTTTACACAATTCGTATGAAGTTTTTCGAGGCAAACTATATTATTTATTCCATTAGCCTCTCCCTCGAGCCCGAGTTCACTGAGACGTCCACGCTGCGGCCGAGCGGAGTACTGCGCCTGTGAGGGAAGGAATGGAAGGAAACAGCGCCAACGCCGGGAAGTGATCAAATCACTCCCCTTTTCGCTGTCATAATTCAGTGAATCGGCGCTCTTAACCCTCCTACCTGGAAATTTACGATAAAAACTTCCACGATATACTTTTTCTCTAGTGCTTTAAGCTAAAATTTCGTTACACTGTTTCCAGAGAAGCGCCGATATATCCCAACTTGGGTCGTTACTTTACTTCATTGTTCCGGGGAAGAGCTCCCCTCTCCCTCCCCTCGTCTCCCTCACACCCCCGCCCAGTGATAACACTCCGCCCCACAATAAACACTTTATGTAGGTACTTCACTTTATATGGGGCGAAAATTACTTTCCACTTTCAGCTGAAAGGAGAAGTTAAATTGAGCCAAGAGAATTGAGAGAAAACAATTATAACTAAAGTAGCGGAGGTATTGCAAAGTTAGAAGCGCAGCATAACGGATACTGTGCGGGGGCGGCGGCGGGGGCAGGGGGAGTTAGCTGGCCCCGTGGACTGACTGAGGACTGTGGATTGTGGACTGTGGACTGTGGACTGAGGACTGTGAACACGTTGCGCCCAAGGGACAGCACTCGGACCGAGTGGTCACAAATCGCATGTTAATTAAATTACACTTTGAAATAGAATCCTCCCTTGCTGGCTGGGCACTCCCCCCGCCCCCTCCGCACGCAATGAACTATTATCAGTTAACTGCGGTCCAGAAGGTAGCTTTTAATTTACGGCAGCGTTAATGGCGCCGTAAGAGTAACACTTGTAGGAGTATAGAGGCGGTAAAAGAAATGCCGCATAAAACAGCGCCAAAGGGTGAAAGGAAGCGAAGCAATAACCCGCTCCAAGTGGCTGCTGGCTCCATTATTCCGATTGAGAAGAGAAAAGTACCGGGTCACGCCGGGTGTAAGGATTAGGATGGCGTATGTCTGAGTCTGGCTGCGACAAATGCTTCGCGAGAGCAAAATAACGATGAATATTAAAAAATCCCCCTAATTATTATATCATGAATATTTAATTTTTCAATTAAGCCGAGCATGAAAATAAATTGTTGGAAACGACGAGCAGGAAAGGAATAATAAAATACTTATCGCGTTTAATTTATCTCACTTCCGGGAACACTTCGTTTCTACTTGAATTCTTTCTCTTTTATTGCTTTTGTCTAGATTCTAGTTAATTCAATTCTCCGCTGTTCAATTCGAATCACCGTCCGGCTCCAAGTTGCTGCTGATTACTGATATTATCGCGGACGCATTTTAATGTTTCTCTTTTACTGGCCCGCTCTCTCTATTCCCAGCTATTGTCCAACTATTAACTAACATTGTCATTTATACACTACACAACTTTTGATTACATTGAAACCATAAGGCGTTGAGGTTCAGTTTTTATATTCCTGTAAATACTTTACACTAAAAGTCAAAATATGCAGTTTTAAGATTAAATACATTTTTTCTTCTCAATAAATTTTGGTAAATGGTTTTAAGCAAACAAAGAGTGGGTAAAACTGAAGTTTTTTTCAATATTTTAAATATTAATAATTTAGACTTGTGAGTTATGATGGCAATGAATTCACACACCCATGTGTATTGGGGATCCTTACAACGCGTTCATAACTGTTTTAAGAGCCCGGCGATCCCTCTATCAGCTCCTATCTTTGTGATTCTAACATTGGGAATATTAAAATGCCAGCAACACTGCTCATGCGTCAAACTAGAGTAGCTTTGTAAAATGCTCGACCCTATAAAATTACATTCCTCTTACATAATAACGCGATGTTTTATAAATATTGCACCATTATTCTATAATATTTCTTTTAAGTCCACTATTATTGTATACTACTTTAAAATAAGCATTTTTGTTGTTGTTTTTTCTTTAGGTATTAAATTCAATGTGTTCACTATAAACAATTATCTTAAAAAACGGATTGCAAACTTTGGAGCACAGACGTCAGGTGGGAATGCTGTCCTTGTTCTACAGGTATTTCAATGGAAGATGCTCCGAAGAACTTGCGTCATTGATCCTTTCGGCACCGGTGCATAGTCGGGAAACATAAGTTACTACACTAGTTGTACTCGCCAAACGCGAACCTAACATTTTTACACGGTTGACATTCAATACATGAGAACGAATTGCTTTTACGACTCGTTCTTATGTTCAACAGCTCGGCTATGGAACGATTTGCCGGCCTCTGTGTTTCCTCCCTCCTTCAACTTGGGTCTCTTCAAGACCCAAGTTCACTCCTTCCTTTCCTCGAAAAGACCCTCCACACAGCATCCCAAAAGATGACATAGGCTCTGAGGGAAATTATTTCCCTCAAGGCCTCCTGTGTGGAGTTATTGTAAAAAAAAAAAAAGTAGGATTGTTACGATGTAAAATGTATGTATATTTGAATCGTATTAATTATAATATGTCATCAATTACAGGATTAAGTGCCTTGTAACTTTACCTACTGTCAATGTATCTTATATGGTATCAAGAGAGTTTTAAGGTCAGTATCTGTTTAATCATCTAACATTGTGTAACAAAAATCATCATTTTTTTAATATTATTCTAGTTGTACTCACTGTCACTTACCTCAGAACAGGTTCTTATGACCTAGTGAGGTAGATAATGTAAGAAACAAACAGTTAATAAATAATAAAAAATATATATTTAAAAAAAAACACTGCCAATACACAGATGGGTACTCACACTAAATTTGTGGGACAAAATATTAACAATCTTCTAGCAGAGTTAATTAACTATTCACGAAGCTAACGAGTGTCAGAGGCCATTGTCTGATCGACCGTCAATTGACGATACATTGATCAGCGACAGTTGAAATATTTTGAGATTTGAAAGGTTCGTGTATTTGGTTGTTTTGGATGACCATTATGCTTAACGGGTTTTATCAATACCTGACTAAACAACCCTAACGATGATGATCGTAGGTTTTCGATGATCCGGTGATGTGACGGTCATTCAAATAACTGGACTTTAGAGGGATATTCGTCTTGACGAGAGATCATATTTTGTCACGCACTTCCATCTGAGACAGACGCGGACCACTCCAGCCAGGTATGGGCGGTGGAGCGGTGGGCGGGGGGAGGGAGGGACGCGAGGTGGAGAGGATGAGGGGCGGCGGGGAAGTGAAGGGTGAATAAATCAATATAGAAATTTGTGTTGACAAAATAAATATTGGACCAATCAATGGATCAATCGGGAGAACAAATTGTATTCCCCGAGGAGCGAAAGTTGTTTTAAGAAAATCCAATTTCTACGGCAAACAGGGCGCCATCTTACGTTGGTTGATCCGCATCGGTTCTGGGTGAAGAGGAAATGAAGGAGAGAGGGTATTAGGGAGAAGGAGGGTTGGGTTAACGGTTCACGCATTTGCCTTTGAGCCGAGACGTTGTAGGTTCGTTTCTCGCAACACCGCAAAATACATCAACCTAGATTTGTCTCCTGGGTTCAAAGGCGATATTGGTATGGTTATTTCTTAAAAAAAACAATGTCAACATTTTGTTGATCTTTTTGGCATATCGCCTTGATGCTTCGATCTGGAAGCGTTGGCACCTCCAGTCCAACAGCCCGGGGGCAGGTCCACGCAAAAGAGAACTACTCCGGAGAGACGTATCGCTTGACACCTTAATATGACCCGAGTTCTTTATGGGATTCTCATCTTCCTTTATTCCTCCACCTCCCATATATTTTTATTTTTACAATAACCCCACACAGGAGACCTTGAGGGAAATAATTTCCCTCAAGGACTATGTTATCTTTGGGGATGCTGTGTGGAGGGTTTTTTTGAGGAAATGAAGGAGTGAACATGGGTCTTGAAGAGACCCATGTTGAAGGAGGGAGGAAACACAGAGGCCGGCAAATCGTTCCATAGCCGAGCTGTTGAACATAATAACGAGTCGTAAAAGCGACCCGTTCTCATGTATTGAATGTCAACCGTGTACAAATGTTGGGCGCGCGTTTGGCGAGTTTCCCGACTATACACCGGTGCCGAAGGGATCAATGACGCAAGTTCCTCGGAGCATCTTCCATTGAAAAACCTGTAGAACAAGGACAGCATTCCAACCTGACGTCTGTGCTCCAAAGTTTGTAATCCGTTTGTTAAGATGGAGAATCTATCAAACGGACCGCTCGTTTCTGTACAGAGTCAAGGGTTTTTTCAGGTATTTAGGGCCTCCAGACCAGAGGTGGCTGCCAAATTCAACAGTGGGGCGTACTTGCGATTTGTACAAGGTCAGCAGTTGTGTAGTATTGAAGTATCTGCGGGCCCTGTACAGCACGCCCAATTTCTGAGAGGCTAACTTTACTCTGGCTTCGATGGAGCCCGTTCTCTTCCTCCTCACGACATTCTTCAATTAGAAGTGCTACCGTCACTGGTGGATAAGTTTTACATCAGTGAAAACAAACCCCCCGTCAAGTAAATTTTCTCTATACCAGCTTGAAAACAGCAAGAACCGTGTAAATCGTAAAAAAATATTTTTGTTGTGCATCTAGTTATATTTTTGTTGAATTCCCTAGTTAAACATTGTGCTCTCCGAAACAAAAGGAAGACGTTCTGACATCGTAAATTATTTATCGTGAAGGATTCTGCTCATCCGTGAAATCATCCCTCTGTTTCCTATGAGAGCACTCTGCTGAGACTTGAATGACAAAAAGGAGGGAGTTTTTAACCCCTCCCACCCGGTTCCTCTCCAGTTGTCCGCTCGCCTCCCGCCCGCGGCCCGAGAGACGCCTCGCTAACAATGTTTCCCCGCAATCGTCACTCTATCTACAGCAGGATACAGGGTGAAGAGGCTCTACAGCGACTACAGTAGGTGTTGATGCGACGATCCACAAGAACGGAGATCGGAGACCAGTGTTCTTTAACAATCTTAAATAGTGTTTTCCCCAAATTAGTTAAAACACAAAGGTAACATTAAAATATAAAAGTTTTACACAAAGTTCAAGGGACTACTGAGAAGGAGCAAAAAATTAAAATAATAAAACTTAGTACCGGGAACATCTTAGATAACATTGTTAAATTAGTGACATTAATATTAATAGTGATATTAAAGTGTACATATAAAATAAATAAAAAATTGAGTAGATTACAAAAGTGTGTGTCATAAAGATAAGAGTTCGAATTGCTGGTTGGTGGGTAACGAAAATAATACAAAATAGGTATAATTTTACTAATAGTATAAATGTAAACATTATCGAATTGGTAATCTTAATCGACATTTAACATAGAATAGAGTATTTAAGTTAGGCTTGTCTATAGATAATTTGTGCAAAAACTTTGTTTTGCGCTTATTTTGTACGATAATATTATTCCACAGAACGTAGCCTTATCGATACGAGAATATTCATTGCCTAATCGAATCAGGCGATATACTATTAAATTTTGTCCCAAGTTAGGATCCGTATTGTTACAATGATAAAGCGACTCGAGGCGAGGTGATCTACTAGGTACTTAGGTACGTGAACATTTATGACCGAAACTACGAGTGATTCAGGGATGTCGAACCGGCTGTTGAAATTTCAAATAAAAAACGTTAATTCTATAAATATTCGTCTATCTGAGTCCCATTGTTGCATTAGAGAATTATAATTAGTGGCAGCAGCGAGAATTTCTAATTTGAAATTAATGGTGTCGAGAAATTAAATTCAGTTGGTTTAAGTTATTTGAACGTATCCACCAGAGTGACAGGGGCTTGATTGAAGAATTGATTCGATTTCATTGATCACTTTTAGAATTAATTGTTTTTTTATACAGAATAACTTATCTCGTTAACATTAAATATGTTGAGAGAATATTGCCATCTTCTGGGGTCTATGGTACTCGTAAGTATACCTGTATAAGATTAGGACAAAGTAAAGGAAGATCTCTTATTCGAAAGGCGACTGTCGTTTCATCTCATGCGCTTACAAAATATTACGATGCATTAGGGTAAATATTCTTCTGCATTAGCCGATTGTTATTGAGAACTAAAACAATATACGATAAACAATAACGAAAGCTAATAGAATTCAGATCTTTTCCTTCGCGAAAATCAGTAATTTATCAGGTTCATTTTTTCAAACTTAACGCGCGCTTGCATAATTGAATACACATAGATTATTTAAAAATTTCTGAGTTGATTAGCATGTAGGTGTGACATATTATTGTTGACGCTTTATTTAGGACGTTATAATGCATAAACTCACACTGATATTGACACAACTAATTATATAAACGTATATTTATGATTTCAATCCGATAAAAATATAAAAATAATACATCTTCATTTAAATACAGTTAACAGTAATAACATCAAAATAATAAAAATAAAAGCAGAATAATCATATAAAATACATAGGGTGTATAAAGGTGTAGGTACATTTATATATTTTAACAAGAGATCTATACATTGTAAATAGTATATATATATATATTTTTTTTTTACAGAAACATTAATTAAATAGAAATATAGACCATTATCCGTATTTGCTTAATACATATAACTTAGTTTTTGTATATTTGTGTACAGTTATTACTTTTGTTTTCTCGTAATCTGCCTCACTAGGCAAGCCAATGTCCGTATTTTGTTCATTCAAGGCTTAGCGAAGATTAAACGATGAAAATTAATGCCTTAAATTTAAGTGCACCGCTAAGAAAAACAAGTTTAGATTGATCGGTGAAAGGGGCTGTGAGTATTATTGATTACTAGTAAGAAGTCTGGAAGTCTGGAGCAGAGTTCCCGGCCCGATCACTTTTATTTCCGTCTTCAAATCAAATTTGTTCAAAGCTTTCCTGTCTTTTCGTACGTGTCTAATAAAAGACAACTTCAGCGCAATTATTGTTGAAACCTTTGCACCGGTATTATATACAATGGTTGGGTGTTGAATTCAGTCAATCCTATTATATAATATAAGGGGGCGTCTAGGTCGCATCGCTTCACAGGTCACATTCGAGAGGTGTAAAGAAAGTACCAGATTAGTTACTTTCAGAACTGCAAGGTACTCTCATGTTTTAGTAATTTGTGCATTGCAGAATTCAGAAGTTGGTACATTAGTCAGAAAAAAAAATGAAAAAGTGACCCCTCGAGCTCAAAGGTCGCGGTTTTAACCGTCAAACAACTGCCACTGCATCAGTACAACACATAGAGAAGAATAATCCATGTAAAATAAATTAATATAAATTTAAGATTATTTCCACTTATTTATTTTTTACCGGACCGGTTTTACCTTGCAACATGCGTCTTCTGACCGGTAGAATTCAGAGTAAATCTATGGCATATATAATATCTATGTCCGGAATGAACACCATTGGCTCTATATAATATTGAACGCTGTTTGTGACTTAGTATTTTTGGTTTATTACTGACAAAAGCGGCTCAGCAATTACATTCAAATATAATTTCGAACGAGTTTACTACCTTCTGGGAGACGGGTTATATAAGTCACAAAGGTTTTTAAATCATAAATTCATATAATAATAGCACCGACATTGTGTCATTTGGCTACATTAGCGATTGCTCATTTTGTTTGGCGAAAGTGGAGCAAAAAAAAATTGGTGTCAGTATTATCTGTTTGTATTTTTTTCTCCAAAGTTTTATTTTGAATGATTACTGGAAACGTTGCTACGTTATGTGGACGAACTCGAGTCTTACATCCAGGTGGTGACATTGTACAATTTTCTTACCAACGCGACCAATACGAGTAAACCTACAATTTAGTGGTACCCGAGCAAAGTGGTTCTAGTAATTAAACAAGCTTGGTTAAATTATCTCCATGAGATAGTTTTAGGGTCCACACCGCCCCACTTACTTATAGCACCCCCAGTTATATTACCTAGTATTGTTATTAATGGATATCATCCCAGTGGGCAGGGCGGAGGGGGGAGGTTGTACCTCCCACCGCCCATCGCCTAGTGACAGTTACTTTTAATGGAAGTATAACAATCTGTAAATAATCGAGAATATTTGGCCACTCGAGATACCGTGACTGTAATATCTACGGACTAACGGTCGATGGCAGCCTCCGTTCCAGCACAATGGAGGACACTAAAAGGCTTTCTAATTAACTTAACTAACTAACTACCGTTTTCACAGTACTTAGGTTTTATTTTGTACAAACATTTTAGCCGGTTGGAGAAGTAAGGTCTTAAGTGGTACCGCTACACAATACATTCATTATCCACTTTCTTACCAACTGGTGGATGGAGGAATAAGTATTAGGAAAGTAGTGGGTGTTGTGTGGTGTTCCATCCTCTTCTGGGGAAAGGCTTCACGGTAAGTTAGTTGGTAAACAGCCGAGTGGGACAGAGTAAGAGACAATACCCCGTCTGCCATACATCTGATCTTTAACAAATAAACTGACCATAATCATAAATAATACGAAACATAACAGGTATAGTTAAACTAGGCCATACGTCAGGTTTAACTATTCCAATGATGAACCGACTTGTTAGAATGTAATTCATCAAAGGAAATGTAAAAATAATAGCATATTTAAAGTGAATTTTAAAAGCCATATCATAGTACAGCGCCGCTTTGACAGACTACCTCCGTGGAGTCTTTCGATGAAATGTATAATCATAATAATTTCATGATGATGAATGTAAGTAAGTCCAAAGTGATGGTGTTTGAAAGAGAGAGTACGAGAACAGCGTGCAATATAGTTGTGAATGATGAATACTTGGAGCAAGTGGATGAGTTCGTGTATTTAGGAAGTATGTTTACAAGAGACGGAAAGGCTGATAAGGATATTGAAAGAAGGGTGAATGCAGGAAACTCCATTAATGGAGGACTGAACGCTGTTGGGGCAAATAAGAAATTGTCCAAAGAAGCGAAGCTAGCAGTCCACAATGGAGTGCTTATACCAACCCTGATGTATGGCAGTGAGGCATGGAACTGGCAGAGGAAGGATGAAAGTAGACTGAATGCTGTGGAAATGAGATCTTTGAGACGGATGTGCGGTAAAACCATGTATGACCGTATTACAAATGTGGATATCCGGAAAGAATGCAAGGCTGATGTGAGCGTAATGGATAGGATTAAGAAAGGGACGCTTAGATGGTTTGGGCATGTAGAGCGAATGAACGAAGAAAGGAGTGTGAAAAGAATATATGATGCGAAAGTGAATGGAAGAAGAAGTCGAGGACGCCCGAGAAAGACATGGCACGATCAAGTAAATCAAATACTTAAATCGGGTCGTGTGAAGAGTCAGAATAACAGAAGAGTATGTATGAGACGATGTATGAATGTAAATGAAGCAAGAAGTGTGTGCCAAGACAAAGTTGTATGGCGGTCCGTCCTCTCTGCCTACCCTTGCGGGGAAACGGCGTGATGGTTAGTTAGTTAGTTAGTTAGTCTATACTCGTATAGCGACGTTTTGGATGTTTCGCCTTGAGTGCGCTATACTATAGTAAACTTAAAAATAAAGATATTGTCACCCCATTTGAGAGTCATGTTCTTAAAATGATTCCTACAGCTTCCGACACAGTTTATTTTTAACAGTGAATACCGCACAAGAGAACCAAGTGCTCCCAACCGTCTAGAGCCAGTGACACTATGGCATCCTCAATCAGGCTGAAGGTAGTGAGGAGGGGAAGAGGAAGAGGAAGATTGGGAGTGCCAAGTTATTCATATCTAAAGCCGTTTCAAGCAAAGATTTTATTCTGAATGGCGGTCTTTCACCAGGGCGATACTGAGAGTATCTACCACACGGGTATCATAGTTGATGAAATAAAATTACAGCTAAAAAAATAATCCTACTTCAATCATTCAATGTAAATGTAAGATTTCGGTTAGATATTGCCAAAACTTGACGGCCTCCATGGTCGAGTGGTAAGACGCTCGACCACGAATCCAAAGGTCGCGGGTTCGACCCGGCGTGCGCCAATAACTTTTATTTAATTAACATGTGTCATGTAAAAGTCTCTTCATTGGCCTCGCATTATTTGATGATCTTATGTGTGTCATAACACATTTAATTCATATAAAAATAATAAAAGTATATTTGCGGCACGTTCCAGAGTGCTAGATACTATAAGTATCGCCCTGGTGAAAGACCACCATTCAGAATCGAAACGTTGCTTGAAATGGCTTTAGCCGTGTTTGGTGATGAGATCTGAATAGCCAGGCACTTCCCGACCTTCTTCTTCCCAATCTCCTTCCCCTCCCCACTACCTTCAGTCTCACAACATACCTTATTTGGGAATGCCATTGTCTCACTGGCTCTAGACGGTTGGGAGCTGTTGAGACTCTAGTGCAATATTCATATATAAAAAATAAATAAAAAAATATAACTTTTTAACAAGCAACAGACAAGATTTTAAAACGTGTATTTTGTCACGATGGCGTAGAGGGAAAATACAAGATTTTAAATATTTCTGTATTTAATATTTAATTCAAGAAACTGCGCTCTCTAAAATGTGTGGACGTAAGTGGGTACATTATTTTATCTTGGGTATGCTCATCAAATGGATGATTCCTACTCCGTTACACCCAGGTACCGTGTTCCTGAGGCGGGTCCGGCGGGGGCGTCGGAGGGTGGGAGGCCCCCGCTGTCTACACCCCACACCCCTCCACCCCCCACAAGCACTCGCCACTCTCCGCTCTCCAGTCGTCTGAATGTTTAATGTTCCCCTCGCCCGCGAGCTTTTAGACTCTCGTGAATTTTTATATCACACTCTCTTCTATGTGGCTCCACAGCGAGTCTACCTGCGCCGTAGTACGTAGCTTAGCGGCTAGTGGGGCGGCTGTGGGTGACGTGGGCGGCGCTTTGTGGCCAGGAACTCCTCGGCATCATACTCGCGGAATACGTCTGCTCGCCACGACTCGACCAGCGTTGGCCTTTGTTCCGTTTTCTTCCGCGCTTCCTAATACAGGCGTGATAAATAATCAATTTAAAACGTTTAATTCGGTTAATTATTAGACAAGGACCTTCCGCGAGAACTGCGCGCTTGTTTTTAATTTTACTGCGATATTTTTAAAGTTCTCAATAAAACATCAATGAATGTTTCCCTTGTGTCTCGACCGTTAAACAAAAAAACACAATCCACCTTCTGTTGTGACAGTGGCGGGTGACGGGTGTCGGGTGGCGTGATGAAAGGGATTATACATAAAGCCTAATATAGTCCCTCCTGTGACCCGAACCCCCCTCACTCCCCGCCCCTTCTGCACCCGGCTGCCTAACTAACCCGCGGAGCCCTTTCTCACAATCCCACCTTTATTTCCGTCCATTTCCACACTTTAAATCCATCTCAAGTGACAAACATTCGTAAGATTTCCCTCCCTCTCCGCGCTTCCACACTCTCTCCCCTCCGATGTTGCTCTTTTCCCGCCGGCTCGGGAGTAATTGACGCGGGAGGGTGGAGGGGGTGGGGGTATAGGGAGGTGGGCAGGTGGAGGTGGGGATCTTTTCAGAGTTCCCGCGCGACGTGTGAAAAGGCGAGAGTGGGAGCAGGGAGCAGGGAGCAGAGAGCAGTCTATCTGCGAAGGCTTTTCACGCTGCCCACTCAGCTGGCTCGGGATTAGTGACACGTGGCGTCACGACGCTCGCGCGCCGCCGCCGAGACTGTATCCGTTGAATCCTCACCTCACAATAGTCCACCTCGTTAGTTCAATCAGCGCTGCGGGCGAGAGCTACAGCGCACAGAGATCTGTGTGAAGCCAAGCGCGCCGAACCAGATGGACCTGCCTTTGACTGTAGCGCAGAGTTGCCAGTAGTCACTTGCTTAGTGGAAAACCAAATACACGTCTGCCAATGAAATCTGAAGCCTGATTCAGATCAAATCACTAAACATGGCTATACGAAAGGTGGTACTTAACACCGAGGCGATGCTTAGAGTATTCGCTGTGGCATACTTCAAATCTCCCGTGCTTCATCGTGACCATGTGACGTATACCATGAATAAAATAACATTAACTAATAAAACTGGAAGCCACGAACTGGCATTTTCCAAGAGAGATTTTTTTAAACACCTAATGTTGTCGATAGATATATTATCGGGCTAATTAGAAAAAATCCTACGAAGTCTATGTGCATAAAAAACTTACGAAGTCTACAGGTATGTGCATAAAAAACCTACAAAGTCTACAGGTATGTGCATAAAAAACCTACAAAGTCTACAGGTATGTGCATAAAAAACCTACAAAGTCTACAGGAGTGTGCATAAGAAACCTACAAAGTCTACAGGTATGTGCATAAAAAACCTACAAAGTCTACAGGTATGTGCATAAAAAACCTACAAAGTCTACAGGTATGTGCATAAAAAACCTACAAAGTCTACAGGAGTGTGCATAAGAAACCTACAAAGTCTACAGGTATGTGCATGAAAAGCCCACGCGCACGTATATGCACTCATTGAAAAGATATTTTTTTTCAATACTGCTTATATTGGTTCAAATATTTTTTTGACATGTGCTACTATTAAAACGGATAAAATAATTTAGGGAAACATTCTCTTTCATTAATTGACGTTGGCATGACAAAATCTTGGATTTTTCTCACTACTTCAATCCAATATGTGCCGAGCGAATCGACATAATAATTTTTCATATAAATATCGTAGCAGGTAGAGTCAAGTACGGTAGATAACTACTTTATAAGTTTTCATCGAATGGCTTGAATTTCAAAATCGTACTAAACCTCAGAAGTAGAAAACTTTCACATCTTGGTTACTCCTGTTGTTTGTTAATGCTTGCATTTTTGAAACCGTTATCTTTAAATACTTGAATAAAATTGTTGATTTTAAGTAGGTACCAACTTACTCTCTTCTATGTTATTTCCTTTTCTTTGCTTTAACGAATTTGTTAATATATTTATACATTCTTTTCATCTGAACTTTTACTCATTTAGTTTCTAGTAAATTATTTTTTAAAATTTGTTTATGTACCTACCTATACACGCGCTGCTATAACCATTTCCAAACATTCATGATTTATGATAACGATCACGATTTTACATAGTTTTCATTTGCATACATATCTGTCATACATTATTTTCTCGTTGTTATATTAAATTAGGTCATTTAGTGTGAAGCGCACTTGAGGTGTTCTATCACAAAACCGCGCTATATAAATTTACTGTTATTATTGCTATTGTTACAACGGAAGGAAGGACAAACTTAAGATTACTCATCAGCAAGTTCATGGAAAATACAACATATTGGTGTAGGTCATAGCAGACTGATGCGAATGCAGTTCCACCGAGTTTATCTGCAAGGTGCCTCGATGAAAGTCAACCCCGATAGATAGAAAAGGGCGCTAGCAAAAGAATTCATAATTTCCAAATCGAATGTTGGTTAACCGAAAACAATAATCTCGTGGGCGCGTCTGTGTGCCTAAAGGAAGGTATTTTTTTTCACATTGATCAAAAATTTTCATTTACCCAAAATCTTTCATGAATTAGATAATCAAGTTCATAAGCTTGTCTGAAGCCTAAGAGTCGAAAGGTTTTATCCAAGTTGGCGACATCAGTTTTCTTCCGAATTGGTATGGATCACACTTCTAGGGATTTGATGTTCATTGGCTGGAAAGTATTATCTTAAAAAGGCAATGACAGTCGAGCGGTCTGAGTTGGAATGCCTCGGTAGTTAGCTTCTAAGGACAATTAGTTTTCACGGAGGCTTTAAACTATTCCAAGTGGGTCGGCTCATCGCGGCTCAGCGGCTCAGTGGCTCATTGGCTCAGGGGCTCATCGGCCGGGAGGCCAGGCGGCTCAATCCCTCCACTTCTCGGAATAAAGAAAACGCTTAAGCTTTTGTTACGCCGGCAGTGGAATCTAGATTGAATGGAGCTTCAGCGGGGAACAAATAATATTTTATGTCGCACAAAGAAAATACTCCTCGGGCGAGGGGGTGTGAAATGTGAGACGTGCAGGGCCCAGCGAGGGCACAATGAGGGCGCAATGAGGGCACAATGAGGGCACAATGAGGGCACAATGAGGGCACAATGAGGGCGCAATGAGGGCACAATGAGGGCACAATGAGGGCACAATGAGGGCACAATGAGGGCACAATGAGGGCGCAATGAGGGCACAATGAGGGCACAATGAGGGCACAATGAGGGCACAATGAGGGCACAATGAGGGCACAATGAGGGCGCAATGAGGGCACAATGAGGGCACAATGAGGGCACAATGAGGGCACAATGAGGGCACAATGAGGGCACAATGAGGGGGCACAATGAGGGCACAATGAGGGCACAATGAGGGCACAATGAGGGCACAATGAGGGCACAATGAGGGCACAATGAGGGCACAATGAGGGCGCAGGGATCAGACACTCAGCATTGTGGCTTTCTTGCGGCGGCCGATGTTGGTACAACATGTCCCCGCGGTCTCATGTCCCCGTTTTCACATGTCCCCAGATCATCATGTCACTGAGTTCCTACGTGCGACATTTTTAATTCATTTATTGCACTGTTTAATGATTACATGTCGAGAAAAAAAAATATTTTTTTTTACACAGGTGCATTTTGAAATTACGTAAATAAAGTGTAAATATTGAACAAACAAAGATTTTACAAATAATAGAAGGGTGAGAACAAAAAGAACTCACATAGGCAAGGTCTGTGCGTGGATATGCGTGGCAGAGGTTAGTTTAGCAGTGATTCCTAATTATAATTTATTTATTTATTTCACATATTTTTTAGCCATGTTTTTAAAGTAAAAACAGTAAAGGGAATCAACATATATTTAGGTGCTTCGAAAACCTTTCTTCCTGTGGTAAAGTATTTGTTCATATTTTGATTTTTAAAAAACAATAAGAAAAATCATTATTTTGAAAAATCTATAAAAAAATTTCATTTTGACAGATCCAAAAGCCAAAAAGTATTTAAATTTTTTGGAAAAGTGAAAGTTTAATTTCAAACAAAATTTTATGGTCCAAACAATAGGTATTAGAAAAAATAATTCAAAGATAATCCACAAGTAAAAGGAAAAATTATTACAAATAAATTATATCGACGTTGCAGTGACGTATAAACTAGTTGTCTAAATTTTAAAAATAAACTAAAATATGCGCGAAAATAAAATATAAATTTGTTTTTCGCCTTCTCAATATAAAAAAAGTAACTTTAAACATGCATTTGAATTTGCATGTAAAAATAAAGCTAACTTTTGGCGTTTTTGAAGTACTAAGCCACAGGCGATCCTGAATTTTCACAAAACCGTATAACTAAAATATGTATATTAAGGTTTTTAACAAACAAAGCCCGAGCTAATTCAAATTTCAGCATTTTCTTGGGTTTCTGTTAACTGAGCCTGATTGGCTGTTAGTTGATGCTAGGCGCTGTTCTCGCTCGCGAGGGTTCTTGTTAGTATAATTAATGAACTACGAGTACCAATCTGTAATATTAGTACCAATATTTATACCTTGTTTTTTTATGTGACGCCTCACAAGAGTACTCCTGTCTGTACGGTGTACAGATATGAACACTATATTGCCACCCGGCTGAACAACGTTGTGAGGTGGGTTAAGGAAGGGACTGTGGCAAGGGATTTGATAATGCGGGCCGTGAAGAAAGTGGAGAAACGACTCGTTCTCATGAAACTGACATCAACTGTAAACGGGTGTTCCACTCAAGGCCGTAGAGTTTTATTCTCGCACGCAGCCACACAGGACATAGACGCTGCTAGCTTTTTTAAACAGGCTGCATTAAAATAACCGTAGAACAGACAACATGCCTACGTTGTGTTTGAGTATTTGAAATGCCAATCGGTATGTTCCCAGCAGATTGTTAATCAAACAAACCGCTCTCCTTTTTACAAAACGAAGCAAGTTTATCAAATATTTAGGAGCTCAAGCCTAGAAATAGCTCCCAAGTTCAATTATTGGACGAACACTTGTTCAATTATTTGCATTTTTACTTTGGTGCCCACTAAAAAACTGTTGAAAGGTTTTTTTTTTGTATCGCAAAAAAGATGTTTATTTTCAATTTCATAAATTGCTGCTTTAACTTTGAGACCGAGGACCTAAATAAATAGTTCCGAAGGCTGTATTTTATTTATCCTTTTTGTGAAACTCCAATATTATTTAATAATTCTATTAAAATCAAATACGAATATTTAAACTTACGTTGGGCATATTTACTTTTACGTCTGACAACTGTTTATTTATTTATAAATTAACGGAAAAAAGTTCAATTACAAAAAAGACATATTAAACACGAAATGGTAAAAAGAGTAACAGAGAAGGAATAACACTTGCATAATAATAAATGAAGCGATGACAAAATAGGACAAAATAAACATAAAAGAGAACATTCAAGCCATGGTCTAGTCAAAGTTTTGGTAGAGTCGTAAAGAATGACAAAAATCATTTAGACTGCTACCAAAAATTTCAAGACCATGGCTTGAGTTAACAAGTCTTGACATTCTGGAAATTGCAGAATTATACCAGTAATTAGTATTGTGATGATTGAAGAACAGCAATTCATTGTTTCTGAGTCTACGGCAAGGAATGTTGAACTGGATAAGTTGCAACAGAGAAGGTGAGTCAATAAAACAATTAATAATTTTGTAAATGAAAATTAAATCAAAGTCTTTCCTGCGCTTTTCTAATGAAGACATTTTCAATAATTGTTCAATTTCATCAACTGTTTCGACTTCTCAGCTTTTGAAGGCGCGCCATAAAAAGATTACAAAGCAGTTGATAGTGACTGCTATTCGTAAGGTTGTGAAACAAAACCGTTTGCAGTGCAACCCTTGAAATGATCGCCTGGCTGCTGACAAAAGGTAACCTACTCGCTATTCGCATGCGGGTCGAGAGCGCGATCGTGATCGGAATGGTTGTAATTCACATCGAGTAGCGAGTGTTGCAATCAGAGGCTGTCAATTGTACCCGGAAGTGTCCTGTCGCAGACGCCGCAGCAATACCTAGACCCTGCTGCACTCTGTGCATTGTCACTCCTCTGCCGGCTACGATCCTGGCACTCCCCGCACTCCCGCACTCCCCGCCCGACATCCTCCTTTGAATATGAATGCTGTATTCAATTTACAATGTTTTATTACTTCCACAGAATGTTCAGCGCTCAGAAGGAAGGGTAGAGGGTACGGGGCGGGAAGCGGGAGCTGACAGGTGATTTCATTTGAATAAGTTTCCATAAAGTTAAAGTTGAAGTTGAGTTCGATGTTCGAGTGGCAGTGAGGGGTTTGCTCTCTCAAAAGCTTTTCCTGATACAAGCTTTCTAGCTAAATACATTACTAAAGGTACCCATACTTATAAAAAGGGTATTTTCAGGAGGAAGTCAATTGATATACGCAATATTGTACACAGATGTTTGTAGTCTAGGATAAGACAGATTGAAGGCATTCAGCTTCCTTAGGTTGATGAAATATGCTGAATAAGAAATAACTCTTGATGAGACAATGTGTAAGAATGGAACGACGGGTGAGTTCGCAGTAAGTGTACCTAAGGTAGGAGGTATAAACTACATTGCATTGTTACAAGAGCACTTTCTCAGTACAGCTTCCCAGCTGGTAGGGTTCTTAGTACTGAACGTAAATTGTTAATCTTGAACAAGTGCTTCATTACCGCATACACTTCCCGAGGTACACCGCGGCGCCAAAATACAAGTACAGCAAAATAATCTCATAAAATTACTTTGTATGCAAATACACCCGAAATGAGAGTCTTCATCTTGACTTTTTTCAGAAAATAAATATGTGTCTGTTCCCTGAACATATGGGGAAGGTACGATTAAGGGACAAAGTGGTAGCCCAGGGAAACTCAAGGCAAAAGGGACAAACATTGCTCTGATTAAATCACTATCAGCGTCATTTTTCGCCGTGCTACCCAGCCACAAAATCCAACTATATATATGCAAGTTCTATATTTAAATATAAAAAAAAACCAAAAAATGGTCACGGAGTAACTCCTGTAGCATCCCTGCACTTAATTATATTCTTAATAACATTCTTGTATCCATTGCAAATAAGAAATAAAATAGCGAAATAATTCAATTCCACTGAGTTTTTGCAACTAGCAACATTTCAACGGTCTCTACTCCATGGCGTTGGAATACACATGTGTCCATAGCCTCCGTTGGAAGCTGTCAAAATGCTCGTCACCCTTGTTTGTTGCAAATATCGTCGAGTAGTTATGACACTCGAAAACGAATCCAAAAGTCTCGGGTTCAAATTCTGGCGGGTGCAAATAAAAAATAAATTTCAATTGATATGTGTTATTTTACACTCGATTCATAAAAGGTATATTTGCGGCATGTTTCAGAGTGGTAAATACTCAAGTATCACCTTGGTGAAAGGTTGCCATTCTGAACGAAACGTTGCCTCAAATGGTTTCAATCTTTTATCCACCTCGTTCCCCTCTCCACTACTTTTAGCCTCACAAAATACGATTGGGGATGTCATAGTCCCACTGGCTCCAGATGGTTGGGAGCGGTTTGGACTCTTGTTCGATATTCACAATAAAAATAAACAATGAGCAATCTAACTGAATTGGTAAATACGATTCTGTAAGTGGTTCCAATGGCGCAAATAGAATTCAATGTAAAAGAGAGCCTCAAAGAAAACAAACTGTGGCTAAAAAGTAGAAATTGACGGAAAAAAAATGAAAACTTCTCTTACGTAACCTTTTCTCAAATAACGCGGAAAGGGCAGATTAAAAAAAAAAATAATCTATCATTGGTGCTTCATAAGTGCACACTGTTTCAAATCAAGATGGTTGTAGTAAATGCTCTCTAAACAAAAGTGAAATATTATTTCTCCCCAAAATATAATTGTCATTCAATAATCTGTTAATTTTTGCATAGTACACGTCAAAAGTGATATTCATTCTTATTTTGATTTCTCGGAAAACTTTACAAGGAAAAACATTCAAAATACAAAATGAAGCTACACATGGGTGATAACTGAGGCGATGTGCTCGTATATACCCTAAAGCATATGATAAAATAATAGATACAAACACTGAATGCGCGAGGAAGCGAAAGTGTTCATTAAAAATTAAATAGAACGAAGGGCATGAACAAAAAGTCCCCAAAAATAAATATCTCATTTCTAGCGGAATGGCGAAAGGTTGGTTGCCGTACAAGGAGTAGACAGGGCTGCGGGAGTGAAGGAAACATCCTTTTTGCATATTCGTGGAGGCGATGAATGAATCTCGAATCTCTCAAGTGCTCAGTGATACTTGGGAACTGTTGCTGGTGGGGCAAGAGGCACTTTCCCCCCAACACCCACCACTGGGAGAGCAGGAGAAGAACAATAATATACAAATAAAATAGAATAATATTTATGCAGCCATGAACATATCTTATACATCATAACATAATATGGATAACGTAACGGTGATGCTAATATGTTTGAAACCTGATTATAATTTGTGCAAACGCTGAGACGGACTGAAATTCGGTGGTAAACGGGGGCAATTATTTTAAGTGGCAGTGGTGAAAAAATCATAGTGGCGCTAATCGTCGTTTTGCGACAGTGGTTCAAAACACTAGACCTAAGTTAACTAAAACAAATGTGGAATAACACATTTCCCCTAAACACAGTCGATATACATGGCCTGTTCAAAAGAAAAGGTGAATTTTGAATTTTCTGTGTACATTCGATTATCAATTTTTTTTTTTTTATGTTGATACACATATATTTATCATATGTTAGCATTATAAGCCATTTTGGATTCGTAGTTTGTTTTTGACAACTGGAAAGGATAGTGACGTTTTTGTGTGTTCTTCGATTTTTTTACCTTTGAAAAAAAATGGATCAAAGAATAAAATCCATGGTTTGTTTTTCCACACCTCCAGGATCGTCATTAACATCTTCTCGGCCTTCTGTAAAGTGCTTGTACCACTTATAAATACTGTTTTGAGACAAAGTAGACTCGCCGAATGCCACAGGCAACATTTTAAGTGCGTAGGAGCACTTTATTCCATTTTTAACGCAAAGCTTAATATATATTCTTTGATCCATTTTTTTCAAAAGTAAAAAATCGAAGAACACACAAAAACGTGACTAACCTTTCCAGTTGTCAAAAACAAACCACTATTCAAAAATGGCTGATAATGCTAACACATGATAAACATATGTGTACCAACATAACAAAAAAAAACCATAATCGAATGTACACAGCCCGCGAAAATTCAAAATTCACCTTTTCTTTTGAACACGCCTCGTATGTTCATGGCTGCATAATATTTTATTGTTCTCCTACTGCTTTCCCATATCGATACATGTCTACAGTCGAAATCCCGAGTGATATGTTGACAAAATAACATTCCTTCACTGCAATCGCTGGCAGAAACAATGTTCCAAAAATTAACTCATTGCGTGTTATCGGCGTGTTAGAGCTTCTTCGCGAGAAAATTAAGTCTATGGCCGCCTTGTCCTAGAAAGTAACGCATACGTACCTAATGTACACGACAGTTGGCCGCAGAGCAAACCTTGCTTACTTCACCGGACACAGCAGTTTTCTGTAAGGCTTTAGGATTATTCAAACTGCTCACATACTTACATATGGCATGGCGCTAGAGACAGCTCACAAATAGTGTTTTGTCATGTCAACCGCGTCGCGCATGAATAATTGTTTTTGGTGCGTCTGAAAACGATGCCATATCGTGATTTATCGCTAGACAGTTTAGTGCGAGCGAGTGCACGCTGTGTGGGGCGGGTAAGTGAGGTGGGGTAGATGGCGCCCATCCACCCACTCCCCCTCACGTCGAGTTTAGTCGGCTGCGGGTGGAGACGATGCGATGAAGCTCCGCTCATAAAAAAAGTTTAAAATTCTGATGTCCCTTATCTATGAAGGTCTCCGCTTCAAGTCGCGCAGTGAAAATGGAATTGAAAATTGGCGTGATACATATTTCAGCGCAGGCTTTCAGCTCAGGCCCCCCCGCAGGTGGGAGCAGGGGGTGGGGGTGGGTGGAGAAGGATTCCCAACAGAGGCGCATCTCCCGTATAAATCAGCGGCGGCACTTGCTGGAAGTGTGTCTATTGTCTGGCGGGAGAGGCGCGCACTTAGCGGAGCAGGGAGGTGGGGGGGGGGGAAGTTCCCCCCGACACTTCCCCACACCGTTGTACCCGCACCAGGTACATTAATGTTAAGAATCTTTCTGCTTCTGGGAGATAGAGAACATACAGTCTACAGTACACCCTATTCGGTCTACGTCACTACACCACACTACACGCTAGTGGCTGACCGTGACCTTTCTAACGATATTCTGACTCTCCAAAACAAAAGTTTCAGAGTTAGTATTTTCGCTTACGAAAGATTTTCAAAAAAACTTAATCGAAATATTAAAATAATTAATTTCTTATTTAAGGTTTGTCAGTGAGAATGTTTGTTCTTTACTTCTTCTTTCTATCAATTATTCAAGAGATATTAATCGATCATCGTTACATAATAAACATGTGGCGACATACGAGTATGTATTTGCCGCTCAGAGCTCTGTTGCAACCTATCTTTCTGTTACATGCATCGTTTATGAGAGACGGAGAGTGTACGACGGGACGGGAGTGAATATGAGTCAAGCAGGGTGTAGACTGTAGCTCGTAGGCGGTAGAGTAAAGTACTGCACTACTACTGCTAGCGGGGAGGGAAGGGAGTGGATGGGAAACAATGGGCCGCGATGCCCTCTCGCTGAGAGCTTCCCACTTCCTCGCCTTCTCCCTCCTTCCTTCCCTCTGGAGTGGTTGCTTCCGCCCGCCATGCCGGCTCTATGCCTCTCCCGCCCGAACACTATTCGCTGGAAACTCACACTTTAATTACTAATAATTATTCGCCTTTGTCTCTTATCCGAGTAAGTTTTTTACTTTTATCAGCGCAGACGTTGTGTAGATCTAGGTAACAAAACCATTTGCAGATACCGAGATCTGCGTACGCGACCTCCACCCGCCTATCTGCCTGTCTTCAATATCACTTTATAGCTGACAGCGGTGACACATTTTACACGAACATTTCCAGAAAATATTTTTCTATTTTTATGACGCCTCTGATGAAATATATTACAACCACTATCCCTTTTTATTTTCTTTAACAGAAAAGATCTTCTTTTCTATTTCCTTTGAAAGTGTTTGCTCCCCCTCTCCCTCCCTCCCCCTGCCCACCCCGGGGCATGTCATGGCCTGGTGACGAAAATGGGTTTCTTCAGAATTTTCTAAGCCTATTAAAGAATATATAGCGGAGCGGAGTATAGCACAAAGAGTTTCCCGGAAGAGCCAAGTAGCGGCTGACGGAACTGGGGAATCTTATTCTTCGGAGGGACTGATCCGCGCGGGGGGACACGCGCACACGCGCACACGCGCACACACGTGCACACGTACACGCGCCCTATCGCCGTGACGGACCTTTTCCTTTTTAAACAATTTGACAGTCCCGGCTCCGATAGATCCGATTGGATACTCTCGCAGCTAAAAGGAATTAGCTAATGATTGTATTACTCCGGCATTTTGAATCTCAGTTCCAACAGTTCCCCTGTGAATGACGGTTCACTCGACTGGATCCGGAATTCCCGTTGATGTTGGTGAAGTAATATTGTTAGGCATGAAGCGGATTGATTGCTGTTTATTATCGTATGATTAATAATTAACGACAAACAATGGAAACGAGTGGGACTCTGTTCATCTGGGTGAGTTGTTAGTTGAAGCCGTTGGCGTTGGAAGTTGGAGGGCCGCTGGCGGGTAGTCAGTAGTGTTTCATATTCAAAACAATTTTCTCGCTAAATATTTCAGTATTTTAGAAGACGGAAACCTTTAATATATATCAATCGTTGATTCCAACAAAAACGTGCCTCACTGCTGCATTTGACGTAAAACCTCAAAATACAGCTCTTTTCATAATTCTAAAATATTAAATTAAAGAACATATTCATTTATGATTACTAAAATCTTTATACCTTTTTTATATATTATTTTAACGTTTATTTTGTAGAACTCCATTCTAATTTTTAGAAGTTTTAATTTTATTCAAATAATAATAATAATTATTTCAAATTTAAAAAACGATCTTTAGTCAACCGTTTTGCTAGGTAATTATTTTCACGCGTGACAGCTGTTTCGCCTTCTGAAGGCATTATCAAACTGTCTGTTTAAAGGCATTATCACTACCTTATTTCTACGTATTTATTTTTGATCGGACTGGTTTCCGAAAAAAAACTTCATTGAGAATTAGACGGCCTCCGCGGTTGAGCGGTAAGACGCTCGACTACGAATCCAAAGGTCGCTGGTTCAAACCCAGCGTGCGCCAATAACTTTTATTTAATTAATATGTGTCA
Source organism: Drusus annulatus (assembly GCA_022651775.1). Taxonomy (NCBI): domain Eukaryota; kingdom Metazoa; phylum Arthropoda; class Insecta; order Trichoptera; family Limnephilidae; genus Drusus; species Drusus annulatus. The sequence goes on along the minus strand of JAGWCC010000400.1, from coordinate 113,319 downwards.
TAACACATTTAATTCATACAAAATGATAAAAAAAGTATATTTACGGCACGTTCCAGAGTGGTAGATGATACTCGTATCACCCTGGTGAAAGACCACCATTCAGAATCGAAACGTTGCTTGAAATGGTTTTAACCGTGTTTGGTGACCAGATCTGAATAGCCAGGTACTTCTCAACCGTAGAGTATATATAGTGGTATTTATCCAAGGCAGTGTAGTCAGTTTTTGATGATTTTCACCGGACTTGGCGGACCTGGGCGTAGCTAAGACTAAGGCTAGGGTATTTATACATCCATTCATATCACATATCGACATAATGTTTTTGTTTATTCGTATAACCACTTTTTCACAGTATTTTTATCAACAAACATATAGCATATAACCAAAGAAAAACCGTTTACTTGTGTCAAGTTTAGTGGCTTAATAAAAAATGTGGACGAAGTCCCGCAGTGACCCAGGAGCCCAAAATCATCGCGACAGTACATAGAAGCAATGTATTATATTTGTTATCTCTTTCTCTCTCATGGTGTGCGACGTAAAAAACCCGGAGAAAGTGATTTATCGCAAGTTTGAATAGATTGGGTAAAAATAATTAGCTCTCTCTCCATACATTGTTACTCCAAGCTTTTATTTCAATTAATTTCCTAATGTATAATGGAACTTAAGCCTGAACACAAAGATAATTGTCGGTGGTGGATTTTGTCTGATCGATAATATTTAATGCTTTTTTTTGTTTGTTTTCGATATTTTATTTTAGATTTGTGCATTATTACGTACTCGAACAAAAATGATTTCAAACGCAACTCGTAGTAAGAGCACGAACGAATGTGAAGGCACGCCACAGCCATTCGCGAGTAGTGCAATGGAAACCGATCGTGAGCTAGGATATATTTGTGTTGAGGATTTTTAATAAGTTGATAGGGTGGCCCTCTCGCGGAACCTTTCAGGGGAATTAGTTCCTCCGTAGCACCACTACACTCACACACCACTACCCTTACACACCACTACACGGATCCCGCGTAGCCGTGGTTGGCAAACGATGGGACCTTTCGCGAATGTATGAATATATTATTAAATATGGAATGATTTATTGTCATCTATAAGGTCGATCAAAGACCTAGGAGTAGTCTTTGATCCCAAACTTACGTTTTCAGACCATATATTGCAGTTATCCACATCGTGCTACAGACTGTTAGGGTTTGTTATAAGGTCTAGCAAACAATTTACCAAGCCTGCAGCGATGACTTCTATGTTCAACTGCATTGTAAGGTCCAAACTAGAGTACGCCTCTGCTGTATGGGCCCCATACCAAAATAAATATATACAATTATTGGAACAGATCCAAACAAAGTTTCTCAGATATTTGTATATGAGAATCCACGGCGTCTATCCAAAATGTATGCATCATAAAGATTTGCTCTCCGATACGCTTTATCAAAGTCTCCAGTCGAGAAGGAGTGGGGCCCTTGCAGTAACAGCGTACAAAAGTTTTGTAAATGGATATATAGTCTGTAAAACACAAAAAAAAAATATATATATTTAAAGTTTTTATTTGAATGCAGTTGATGCTTAACTTTCCGTGGCATTGTGATGTGACTCAATCACCACGAGGGCGTTTTACAGCGGCCATTGTTTGGTTGTGACTGTCAGGAGCCAGTGGAACTATGACACCCTTATTTCGGCAACTTTGTGAGGTCGAGGAAGGGAGTGTGCGAGAAGGAAAATAAGTTTAGAAAGTACCTGATTTAAACCCGCCATCTACGTTATATAATAAAAGTAGAATTACTGGAGTGAAAATTATCCTGATTCCTAGTATTTCGTATCGGTGTTCGAAAATGCATCATTGCAAGCAACTCAAAACTTTTATTTAATTAATATGTGTCGTAACACATCAAATTCATATAAAAAATAATATATAGAATATTTGCGGCACGTTCCAGAGTGGTAAGTAATCTAAGTATCGCCCTGGTGAAAGATTACCATTCAGAATCGAAACGTTGCTTGAAATGGCTTTAGCCGTGTTTGGTGACCAGACACTACATTCAGCCTTACAACATACCCTGATTCGGTATGCTATATTCCCGCTGGCTCCGGAGGGTTATTAGCAGTTAGGACTCTTGTGCGGCATCCACTATTTAAAAACAATAAATACAAAAATAACCCTAGTTTTAAACAATTGTCAAGTTCACTAGTTTTTTTTCGTATTGGCCCAGACGTTATTAAAGCCAGTGTTTTTTGCTATCGGTAAATATACAAATAATTCGTTAAATATAATATTTATTGTGATCTCGAGCCACCGTTTGGTCTTCAGTCGGGACATCATTTGAAAGCTCCCTCCAGGCTAGGCAGAGGCGGGCCGGAGTAGCGACATGGCGGGGCAGGGCAGGCCAACCGACTGCTGGAGGCACGGGCTAACCTGTCCCAACCTCGCTGCTGCTATAGCCCAGACTAGAGTAGGCTGTGCACTGCTACAGCGGAGGGTGGAGAGGGGATCAACTCCCATCCAATTCTGCTAAATGTTCCTGCGGTACCGAGAACTCACGAAGCCAATATTAATGCCGGCGGATATTACTCCATCATTTATTCAACGCTCGCCAAAGCGGAACTGGAATCGAGGAAACGTTTCACTGAGCAGTTGGTTTATTTTAAAATTATTAACTAATCCAAGTTGTTGGATTTCAAATAGACAACTTGTTAGGTTCTCACCTTTTAGTTTATCATCCAGTCATTCCAATTTGCCATTCGGTTTATTATTTAACGAAATTGCAAAAAAAAGAAGAAGAAGACGTTGCTGGTGATCGTCGTGTCGCAGGTTTGTGCTTTCCTTCTTCTCGCTTCGTCGTCGATCGTGGCAGGTTGTGTAGTTGCTCACAACATAGTAGTGTTCAAGAAGTCTAAAACATCTAATTCATCGGTGAGTGAATTGGCTCAAGTCCACATTTTACCCACAGTATAAAATCGAACCTTTCATCAAGTAGTATTCGTTATTTCGTTTTACAGTCCATTCTAATTCAAAGTTCATTCGAAGCTGAAACGCATTCGGTGTTTATCGCAGCTTAGGATGTAACACAAGTATTTCGTTCGATACAAATAACAGCCCACTAAATCATCATTAGTGTTAAAACGCGTTGTTGGCGAGATATTTGAATTATCATAATATTAGTATCACCACCACTGGTGGTTCGCAGTGCCGAGTGACCCCGTGATTGGTGGAGAGCTCTCGTGCCGACTGGCGGAGGACAACTCTGCTGACAGGTGGAGGGCTGCTCTATTGGCTGGAGGTGGTTTCTCTTTTTACTAACGCACTCTGTAAGACTGAGATGTGGTAGATACTCAATAAAATTCCCCGCTGAAAGACCACCATTCAAAATCGAAACGTTGCTTGAAATGGCTTCAGCCGTGTCTGGTGACCAGATTTGAATAGCCAGTACTACCCAACCTTTCCTTTACCCATTTACTTTTCCTTCCTGCCACCTTCAGCATAGTCCCATTGGCTACAGATGGTTGGGACCTTTTTGCGGTATTCACTCAAAACGAGATTAGATTGGAGACAGCGTCTCTACTGACGCCTGACGGTCCTGGCGGAGGGTTTCTAGACCGACTAGTGGAGGGTGTCCCTCTCGACTGGCGGAATGAATCTTTGCTGGTGACCTGAGAAGAGCCCTAACACTGACTACCAGAAGGGTTCGCTAATGGCCAGAGGAGGATTCATTCACTAGAGAGTTTTGTACTAATAATTTATTGGTAAACCTCTACTGGCTATCGACGACCTTTTCAATTGGAACACCTGAGACGGCGAATAATTAGCTAAAGGTATATATAAATACTAAGGAAGGCTTTTCTATCTGTCTGTCTTCCGCCGTAAAGCGAAAGTGCTTGTACAAAAATTTCTAACTACCCGTATCTACATGTAAATGTGCCCCTTTACAAATATATTAAAATATTTTTAAACATTTTCTACTTAGATGGTATTAGAGAGGAAGTAATCTCGCGGAACGCGTTACTTTCACTTCAATGGGTAAAACATATTTATTCATTACACTACAGTGAACCATCAATACCATGACAAGTACTACCTTTCTCCAGTATCAGTCGTGACTTACATATCGGCTTCAGGAAGCTGTCAGGGATCGGTCTGCAGACCAGGACGATGGCCCGAGCCAATCAGGGCTCGGCTCGGAAATTCCTTCCGGAGCCATTCCATAATCCTGTCCGATCTTTCCTTTCTCTAAAACAAATACTAGCCCCTCTCCCCCAGTCCTCCTTTTCTCCGATCCCCACCCCCGCCCCCACCGTCAAAGAGCAAACACGGATAAGATTTAATAAGCGGTAAAGGAGAAAAGAATATGACGGGGGAGGGGTGCAGGGATGGAGGGGTAGAAGGGCCACTTAGGGCTATAAATAAGTCAGTCTTTGTGAGGTGGACGCCATTTGAGTTCGCTGAAATCCTTCTGGGCCGGATCCAGGAAGAGATAAAATATATATCGAGCGAATTATACAAAGGATCTGCCTAACGAGGCGCATTTTACAGCGCTTTGTGCCGGCCGATAGTTCCCGGGAAGCGGTAGTTGCCCAGCAGGCCGACCGGGGGGCACGGCGAGAACGATTGCCAGGCCACTTGGGCCCAGAAGTAAGGGCGTACGTAAGATAACATTGTACATAGAAACACTTGTTCGTTGCGAATACGTGTAGCCGTGCGAGGCGTTACATCATGTTTTATGCGTCTAAGGGCGGAGCGTCTTTATTCATCATGTCGACGAACATCCGAAAATAAAGCGTCGCATACTCAACGAGGCTGTGTCTACCTGAGGTATCTGTAGGAGTACATTTAAACAGAACAACGATCCTTTCTCGGTGTGCGTTAAAAGGTAAGTGTAGCACGCGTTACTATCCATACTGACCGGTCGGTAGCTGAGTGGACAAACGCGTCGGATTCCCACCCGGGCGTCGTGCGTTCAACTCTTCTGCTGGCTAAGTCCTCCATCATTGCACAAACAACATCTTCCGCTTCTTATGATGGCGGTAGGAGTTTTTCAAATATTGTCAGGTTATTCGTAACCCGGGAATGTTTGTCTTTCTTTTTAAACAAAAAAGATACTAATGCTTAAAGCCAAGTCATCGTGTCTCCACTTTTTGGCGAAAATTAGTCATAAACCAGACTACACTAAGGAGAACCCAGCTTTGCATTTGTAAAAGCGTGGCGTTTCTGACTCAATCCATTGAAACATTGGATGTTAACATATTTCAAAGCCTTAAAAGCATTTTTTACAACTTCTTTTATCACTGAATAATAATAAAGTTTTATTCCGGAAGGTATGCAGGAGTAGTACAATGCAATACCTTCCAAAATTGATATCAATACATAGTTATTATAATGTTAACAAATAAAAATAAACAGAAATTCATGAGAAAAAAAATATTAAAAAAAAGTAAAAAAAATAATATAAGTAAAAAATATTGATGGAGGATATTAGGCATCATTACTATTAATCTTATAATGGTTTATGGAGATATGTTGTAAAGAAAAATAATCCTACGATTTGTTATATAAATTATACAAGTATTATTATTTAAAAAAAATACTTTTTGAAATTTACTGTATTCTGTATACATTTTCAAATATCACTCATTGTAATATTTTTATTACGGTTGTACTATCCTTTTACATAAGATTTTTCACATAAATCTTTGAAATTCATGTATTATTCGTAAGTCGTATAGGTCTCACTACGAGAGTTGGTGCCGGCCAATACTCACACAGATGCATAGCTTACGTACAGCGTGTCGAACTGAATGAATAGAACACGCATTTACAATATCAACATAAACACTCGCTGTCCCTTTTCCACTAGTGACAATAAGTAGGCGTAAACAAGACAAAAGGCTCTTTCTTTATGACACATCGTAAATACATCGCCACTGAAGCGTATACCGATATATAATAAACCCAACGCTATGCATGTATTGTTTGTTTCAACTCTCGTTGCGCCAGCTATACTGAATGATGAAAGTTTTTTCGGTATCGGCCCGGTGGGTCAATTTAGAAGTGAAATTTAATTTGAATAGCTGCAGCGATGTTTGTAACCGAAAGCTGAATATCCAGCTGCCGCTTTCCTCTCTAGGTATTTCGGCCTCACCGTCTGTCTTTCGGGATGCCGTACTCCCGCTCGCTCGGTGCAGTCGACGCCAAGCGAGGGCCGTAGTCCGGCCGCGGCCCTGCCCCCAATTAGCCGCGACTTAACTCCGGAAGCCGAGATAAAACGTATCCATATAATTCTGGCGATAGTTTGAAAATGGGTTTTTATAGAAATTATCTTATTTAGAAATTGTTTTGAGCGCCGACGGGCCTCGATAGATTGCGTGGTGATTTGACACCTTTGTCCAAAGTTTGTGAAGGCTATTTCAGTAATATGTATTTGGCTCATTTAAAGCTAATCAAACAAAATACTTTTAACATCGGTCGGTCCGAAATTGTCCAAAGAAGCAAAGCTAGCAGTCCACAATGGAGTGCTTATACCAACCCTGATGTATGGCAGTTAGGCATGGAACTGGCAGAGGTAGGATGAAAGTAGACTGAATGCTGTGAAAATAAGATCCTTGAGACGTATGTGCGGTAAAACCATGTATGACCGTAATAACAATGTGGATACCCGGGAAAAATGCAAGGTTGATGTGAGCGTAATGAATAGGATCAAGAAAGGGACGCTTAGATGGTTTGGGCATGTAGAGCGAATGAACGAAGAAAGGAGTGTGAAAAGAATATACGATGCGAAAGTGTATGGAGGAAGAAAACGAGGACGCCCGAGAAAGACATGGCACGATCGAGTAAATCAAATAATTGAATCGGGTCATGTGAAGAGTCAGAATAACAGAAAAGCATATATAAATGAGACGGTGTAAGAATGTGAATGAAGCAAGGCGTGTGTGCCAAGACAGAGTTGTAGGGCGGTCCGTCCTCTCTGCCTACCCCTGCGGGGGAACGGCGTGATAGTTAGTTAGTTAGTTCGATCGGTCCTAAGACGTGACCTAAAGAACTGCGCCTTCCGGATGGTCCGTCAAATTTCGTTACAATTCGGAATGTTGTTGCGAAATATTTCTGTCTTCGCGCAACATTAAACTCTATTCGTTGGTTAGTAGATGCCGCATTGGCTTACTGCTTTCATGGTGTTTGGTTGATAATTGCATTTCGTTTGAAGCTGCGTATGTTTCAAATTGTCACTATTCTTTTATTGAATCATCGGGGTTTTTTTCCAGTATTTTGACGACGAACGATAATTATATTTTTTTATGACGTAAAAGTTTAGCAATGGCAAAAAAAAAATAGTTATTTAGTTTTAAAAGTTAGTTTTTATGAGGTAGAAACTAAATTAGCCGATGAGCGCATCATCGCGAGTCACTTCATTGACTGAAACGTTCTTGCGTTTTACTTGTCTTAATCTTAGAGTCGCAGCGTGTCTATAATAAATCGTGAATATTTAGAAAACAAAAACATTATATCAAAATCAAATATGTATTTATTTTTTATTTTTATATGAAAACCGCACAAAAGTCTCAACTGCTCCCAACCGTCTAGAGCCAGTGAGACTATGGCATCCTCAATAGGGTATGTCCAAACTGAAAACATACCTTTTTCAGACTCTCATATCCTTAAATTCATTAAAAGAATCTCAACATAATCTGTCTCTCGACGAATCCCCTTTAAATATACAAATTTTAACCAAATCCTGTACTGTACGACAAATTCGGAAAGTGCCTTTCTTAATCTCGCTCCCATGCCCTAAATCAGAAAAAAAAAAAAAATCATTAGAAAAAAAAAAGAAAAATTTAAGTTAATAAGTGTGTCTATCTGATAGGACCTGCCAGGTAACTATGTTCCTGTATATTTTATTATTTAAACTAGGAATTAATATGTAATAATAACAAGTATATTTGCGGCACGTTCCAGAGTGGTAGATACTCTAAGTATCGCCCTGGTGAAAGACCACCATTCAGAATCGAAACGTTGCTTGAAATGGCTTAAGCCGTGTTTGGTGACCAGATCTGAATAGCCAGGTACTTTCCAACCTTCCTCTTCCCGATCTCCTTCCCCTCCCCACTACCTTCAGCCTCACAACATACCCAATTTGGGGATGCCATAGTCTCACTGGCTCTAGACGGTTGGGAGCAGTTGAGACTCTTGTGCGGTATTCATGTAAAAAAAAAAATAAAATAGAAAATAAGATCTGTACAGCGCCCTCGAGGTGATTTTTAACAAAAACGGCGCTATACAAATCATCCAATTATTATTAGGAAGGTTGGGAGTACCTGGTTATTCAGATCTGGTCTCCAAACACGGCTAAAGTCATTTCAAGCAACGTTTCGATTCTGAATGGTGGTCTTTCACCAGGGCGATACTATGAGTGTCTACCATTCTAGAACGTGCCGCAAAATATACTTTTTTTTATTATTTTTCTATGAATTAAATGTGTTGCGCTTTAGAAAGGAAAAAAATTACGTCCTGTTCGCTAATTTATTATTAGTCGGAGTGCATTTGAGCAACCCAAAGAAAATAACAGTCGCAACAAGTCCAATACTTTGGTAAATATGGTCCAGAGACCTTTAGACAGTGATAGCAGATTCTAAATGGACCCTTGGATGAGAGATAAGGTCTTTGTGGCGGAAATAAGAGCAGCGCCGACCGGGAGGTAAAGTGGTCCTCAGAGGGAACTGCGAACGTCCGTGCCTACCAGGTACCCACCTCTGTACCTCTGTACCTCTGTACCTCTATACCTCCGCGAAAACCTATTCACTACTGCATCTAGGAGACCCCCACAGTGAATCAGAATCGTCAAAATATGGCCAAAAGTTTTCAATTCATTCAAGTTTTTAGACAATCTTGATAGGTTAATAGGGTAAGATTTTGGTACAGTGAAAAAAGAACGAACCGAATACTAGCTTTATTTGATTATTTTTTTTTTTCTTTTTTTTTCTTTTTTTAATATACGCACATTTACATTTCATTTCAAAACGGATTCTAAAAATATTGTTTGATAAAAAATGAGGTTAAAATTTATTACGAACGCCTCATAGCCAGATGCCCAGCGAGGGATATTTGTGTTGGTATGTTAGCACGATGTAAAACGACGTAAACTGTATTGTTTTGAATATATAATTTTATTTATTTATGTAGAGATACATTTGTCAAATACACTTTCTCAGATCAATAAAAAGTACTTACATTCCTTAAAAAATAAGATTCATGAAAACAAACTAAAAATCCAAATACTGTGATTTAATAAAATACCGAATTTAGTGCATTTTTTTGTGCGATAGTCAAGTTGGACAGTTGCACAGTCGAACAGTTGGATAGTTGAACAGTTGGACAGTTGGACAGTTTGACGGTTGGACAGTTGCACAGTCGAACAGTTGGATAGTTGAACAGTTGGACAGTTGGACAGTTTGACGGTTGGACAGGTGCACAGTCGAACAGTTGGATAATTGAACAGTTGGACAGTTGGACGGTTGCACAGTTGCACAGTCGAACAGTTGGATAGTTGAACAGTTGGACAGTTGGACAGTTTGACGGTTGGACAGTTGCACAGTCGAACAGTTGGATAATTGAACAGTTGGACAGTTGGACGGTTGGACGGTTGCACAGTTGCACATGAACAGTCGGACAGTTGGACGGTTGGGCAGTTGCACAGTCGAACAGTTGGATAGTTGAACAGTTGGACAGTTTGGAAGTTGAACAGTCGGACAGTTGACGGTTGAACAGTTGGACAGTTGCAGTTAAACAGTTGGACAGTTGGAGAGTCAGTTGGACAGTTGACAGTTGAAGAGTCGGACAGTTGAACAGTTTGACAGTTGAACAGTTGGTCAGTTGGAGAGTTGAACAGTTGGACAGTTGACAGTTGAAGAGTTGAACAGTCGGACAGTTGAACAGTTTGACAGTTGAACAGTTGGATAGTTGGAGTTGAACAGTTGGAAGTTGACAGTTGGACATTCGACAGTTGAACAGTTGACAGTTGAACAGTTTGACAGTTGAACAGTTGGACAGTTGACAGTTGGTCAGTTGGAGAGTTGAACAGTTGGACAGTTGACAGTTGAAGAGTTGAACAGTCGGACAGTTGAACAGTTTGACAGTTGAACAGTTGGACAGTTGGAGAGTTGAACAGTTGGACAGTTGACAGTTGAAGAGTTGAACAGTCGGACAGTTGAACAGTTTGACAGTTGAACAGTCGTTGAGAGTTGAACAGTTGGACAGTTGGACAGTTGAAGAGTTGAACAGTTTGACAGTTGAACAGTTGAAGTCGGAGTTGAACAGCAGTTGACGGAAGAGTTGAACAGTCGGACAGTTGAACAGTTGGTCAGATACGTTTCGTACTGATATTACTGGCGTTGGAAGTAGTGCTCGAGTATGTCGTCGTTATTGAAATATTGACTAGTGTACTAGTGTACAATAGGAGTAAGTTTTGTAACTGACTTTTAGTCATGTTTTGATGATTCTGTTGACTGCCGGCGATTACATTTTACAACCCTACCAGGTTATTTACTTCACTCTAAAACTCTTAACTCTTTAAGTGCTCGCTGAATCAAATTGATATAGTTTCGTGGAAATAAACTCTCAATTTGTTTAATCTCAGCCACCACTTCAACTTGGAGCCGAGTCTTTTAATTAGCAGCAGAAATGAAAATGATTATGAATTTAATTACAATGCAATAAGAAATGGGCGGAAGCCATCCGAACGAAGGGTCGCCCGCGAAATGTTTTTTCCAGCCTCTGAATCTATCTGGTATTCACAAGTACTAAATTTCGTATTACGTCATTATTATTATTTTGTATCATCATTCATCGACTTAATTTAATTTTGGAAACAACAAGCAGCTAGGTAGGAACCATGTTACGTTAATACTCGTGTGGCTGTGAACGGGCTGACCGCTGAGTCGTTTGATTTAGAAACGCTTCGATGTCAACATCCCAGAATCACCTATCAGGTAACACCACCAATGTGAGTTTTAACAACGCATTTGATAAGCTTTACCCAACTCTGAAGTTTCTTTTCAAAGAAAAGTAATTTAATATTTGTGTATATAATAATGCCTCTAGACTATAAATAGGTATATTGCTATATTTTAAATCTGGAAAAAGCATCGCTTGTTAGTTATGATTTGGGGACTGAGAAAGTGAGAGAAGGAAGACATTGTTGCCAGAGTGCGAGAAGTGGGAGGAGAGGGGGGAACAGGGAAATGGAGAGGGTGGCAATTAAATCTGTTTTTCAAATAGAGACGTAGAAACATTTTCCAAAGTGAGACACGTTCGCGAGAATAGTTCTGTGATTCTTGAGTTTTCGTAAAAATTGGAATAAAAATATATTTGCGTAGGTAGGTTCATCTCCGTTTATATTTTATTCTACGTCGCAGCTTCCTGGAGCGCGAGATGGCAATTCGAGATAAATCACGGCATATTATTATCGTAACATATTAATTATGCTTCAACACAGTCAGAATTTGCAAAAAATATATAACCATCTTGAGAAGTTAATAAACACCAAGCGGGAGTAAGCGTACTGGAGGGAATATTAAACCTAATATCCAATAATTTATTCTTGACAAAAATCTTCGTTCCAGTTCTCCCCTCCCTCCTTCTTCCCTCTCTGCCAACCACCGTCCCCCGCCTCTGGGGACCCGAAGCTTCCCTAATGGAAGGTATTATTCTCTGCCCTCTTCGGATATTCTTTGCAGATAACTTTTTCTTACTTAACATTTAGGAATTGATCCTATAAGACCACGGGTAATCATCAGAATAATTTAATAATGTTGCTCATATTTTCATGGAATTAATTTATACCAGTTTACCCAATTTAGTTTGAGCTGACACTCACTAGTTTTCTTCCAATAGGACATTTAAACACCGAGAATACGACTTCTTTCTTAAAACACGCGCGACGCTCAGTACATTCAGACATAAGCAATATTGGCACGTTCCAAAGACATTTTAGAATTGCCATTAGAATACTGTTAATGCATTTTCTAAAAATAACCGCGGCACTTGGCGCGTCTAGGCACGTCACGGGAGACTTTTTCTAACGATAACTGCTTCGCTTGGCACCTTCTTGGCACTTCGCAAACTACAAAGCAAGTCGAACGAAACCACGCACTTCTTGCGCTGGTGGTGATAAGGTTGAAATTGCCACTTAACGCTGTCCGCCTGTTATGTAGAGTTTATATCTAGATTTATGTAAGAAAAAAAGGCTGAAAAGCGTGTCTTGTTTAATTTGGGTAGCTCGGCCACAAATATTAAATGTTCTCTTTTCATACTTTAAATAACTGAGCTCGCCACATTGTCAAACTGTGCGGTTAAAACAAATACGAAAAAAGGTTTGCAACTAGGAGATTTGACACTTCAAAGCATTTTCCAGGCCATTTTTTCCTAGGCATATTAACGACTTAGAAATGTATTTTTCCAACTTAATATAAAGCGTTAAACATGTGTTCTACTCGTAGTATTTAACTAAAGCATCTGAAATATTTCCAGTGATTTTGCTATGATATTAGAATTCTGCAAATCCCCTCTCTTAAGACAACCATTTCGCTTGGCACTCCATTGCGCGTGGCGAGAAGACGATACTTGAACCGTCAATATACAAAGATGATTGAATAATGTGCCTGTATTTTATTAAAATAGCCGCCGCGCTCATTGCGACACGTTGAGAGACGTGAATGCTTCGAAGATATTAAGGCAATCAATCGGTATTACATCAGGAGTATACGCCGGGCAGGGGGTAGACACTGTAGGTGCAGAGGGCAGAGGGTAGTATAATGCGGGCTAATAAAGGCCCGCCCTGGTTGCGACGGGAGGCTGCCGGGATTGTGTGGACATAGCCCGACCTAACCTCCCGACCAGAGAGTATTTAAACAATGGATTAGCTCAGTAATATCGGTAATGGCGATGGGTCTAGTTCTAGCAGGCAGTAGAACCCACCTAACGCTGTGCGCACTGTTCGTTCTCGCCCTCGTGTCTGCAGCGGGTGTACCCGGCACGGCTGTGTGGCAGGCTGTAGAATTGAGTGTGTGCGGTTAGGTTGGGGTGAGAAGTACAGCGTGTAGTAATATTCGATGGCTCCCGATAGAGGATTGGAATGATCCCAGAATAGCGGCTTTGGTCACGTACAGCCATCATTTGCAATTCATGCGTCACCTTCTTTGTATGACAATATGTTTATCCAGTAAAGCTTTTGTTTGTTCCGATGAGTGAAAGCCCCTATTAAAACTAATATGTGTGTGTCTACCGAGCTGGGCGCGATGTTGCCGCTAAATCATCGTATTGGAAATATTCAGTTTGCTTCCCTATTTGTACAACGTGAATCGTAGACAGATCGAAGTTTGGGCTGGTCAAATGGGATAATTAGGAAATAACGCTATAGCGTTGTGTTTCCTTGCCCGTCCATGTCTAATTTTTGAGTATGGTGTCCGTGGCTAGGCACCTGACTGCATCACTTACTTTTTTAAATGCAGCTTTAGGAGGTTTTACATATTTTCTATAGAAATTTAAACTCTCTTTATTTTTCATTTTTATATGAATACCGCTCAAGAGTCTCAACTGCTCCCAACCGTCTAGAGCCAGTGAGACTATGGCATCCCCAAATATTGTGAGGCTGAAATTAGTGGGGAGGGGAAAGAGATTGGGAAGAGTAAGGTTGGGAAGTACTTGTATATTCAGATCTGGTCACTAAACACGGCTAAAACCATTTCAAAGCAACGTTTCGATTTTGAATGGTGGTCTTTCACCAGGGCGATACTATGAGTATCTTCCACTCTGGAACGTGTCGCAAATATACTTTTTATTATTTTTATATGAATTAAATGTGTTATGACACATATTAAATAAATAAAAGTTATTGGCGCAGGCCGGGCTTGAGCCCGCGACCTTTGGATTCGTAGTCGAGCGTCATACCACTCGACCACGGAGGCTGTCAAACTACTACGTCTTACTACCCTAATTAATTCATTTCCAAGCAGGAGTAGGCAGAGTGGATAGTAGCCACGCAGGTGTCTCGATTCACACCTCCAATTTCGCTATTATATTAATTAATAAATAAAATAATAGCACACAAGAGTCCCGACCGTCTGGAGCAAGTGAGACTGTGGCAACCCCGATTGAGGTATGTTGTGAGGCTGAATGTCGTGGAGGAGGGGATGTATATGGGGAAAATAAGGTTGGGAAGTACCTGAATATTCATATCTGGTCACCAAACATGGCTAAAGTCATCTCAAGCAATATTTCGATTCTGAATGGTGGTGAACATGACCCGAAGCATTCCATCCACGTTCGTCTGATGCGCTTCTCGATTTTCCTCATCTCTATCAAACGTCCATTTGACTTTTTATTCCATCCACGCCTATGCGACGAATTCGTCTGATGCGCTGATATATTGAACACGTCAATATCAAACTATAAGTCTAATTTAGTACAGTTTTGTCATCTCCATACTTATTTATTAAATATTTTTTTTTCTTTTATTAGTGATTTTCATCTACAATATTTTTGTTTCTGCTATTCTTTACTCTTTTTTTTTATTTTACAATATTTTTTGCACTAACGAGGTTATTGTTTTTTTTTTTTAAATAAATATGTTAACATGTATGGAAATGTCTCTTCATCGGCCTCGGATTATTTGTTGATCTTATGTGTGTCAGAACACATTTAATTCATATTAAAATAATAAAAAGTATATTTGCGGTACGTTCCAGAGTGGTAGATACTCATAGTATAGCTCTGGTGAAAGACCACCATTCAGAATCGAAACGTTGCTTGAAATGGCTTTAGTCGTGTTTGGTGACCAGATCTGAATAGCCAGGTACTTCCCAACCTTCCTCTTCCCCATCTCCTTCCCCTCCCTACTACCTTCAGCCTCACAACATACCCTACTTGGGGATGCCATAGTCTCACTGGCTCTAGACGGTTGGGAGCAGTTGAGACTCTTGTGCGGTATTCATATAAAAAAATATAAAAAAACCAATTCCGTAAGTCTAAACTTAAGCTTCAGGCGCACAGTTTACACCCGCGCTGTGTAAACGGGTTCCCCACAGAGCATCGAACCGACCCTTGGAGTAACAATGTATGGAGAGAGAGTTAATTCCTTTTACCTAACCTATACAAACTTGCGATAAATCACTTTCTCCGGGTTTTCACGTCGTACACCATGAGAGAGAAAGATACAACAAAAACAACAAGCCCCTTTTATGTACTGTGAGGATGATCTTAATCTCCCGCGTCTCCGGTGACTCCGCCCACATGTTTCGAAATGCGACTAAACTGGACACAACTAAACGGTGTTTTAGGTTATATGCTATATTTTTGTTGATAACAATCCTGTGAAAAAGTGGTTATACGAATAAACAAAAACATTATGTCGACATGTGCTATGAATGGATGTATAAACACCATAGCCATGGTCCTATCCATGCTCAGGTCTGCCGAGTCCGGCAAAAATCATCAAAAACTGACTACACTTCCTTGGATAGGTACCACTCTATTTACTCTAAAAGGACCATCCCATACGACACATGAAACACGACATACTGAAATTGCAGAGCAATTAAATCTGCATAAGTTGTTGCTTTAGTTTTGGAATACATTATGTGACAGGCATTATGCACTAAACGGCGCTGAAATGTATTTCGCGCTATCGCATTATTCCATCTCGCTCTGTTCGCCTCCCACCCACCTCCCCCTTCTCCTGCCGCGCTCCCGCCCCCCTCGACTGATGGTCCCCGAGGGATCCACTCTTCATTATAAGTTCACCTCTGTATATTAATTTTATCATTTAATGCAGGTAACGAACATTACCCAGCAACGCGGATAATTAACTACCCTGCTACCGCGATGCGGCCTAGACACAGCCAGGTTTAAGATGAAGATCGATTCAGTAGCTGCATGCAACACCTAACCACGACATCTAAGGGATGAACATGCTCGCTCTTACGTCATAATACTTGCGTTGTTTTCAAATTACCGATTTGCACATACGAATGATTACTATTAATGTCTTCATTAGAAAAGCGCAGGAAAGACTTCGATTTAATTTTCATTTACAAAATTATTAATTGTTTTGTTGACTCACCTTCTCTGTTGCGACTTATCCAGTTCAACATTCCTTGCCGTAGACTCAGAAACAATGAATTGCTGTTCCTCAATCATCACAATACTAATTACGGGTATAATTCTCCAATGTCCAGAATGTCAAGACTTGTTAACTCAAGCCATGGTCTTGAAATTTTTGGTAGCAGTCTAAATGATTTTCGTCATGCTTTACGACTCTACCAAAACTTTGACTAGACCATGGCTTGAATGTTCTCTCTTATGTTTATTTTGCCTTATTTTTGTCATCGCTTCATCTATTTCAATTTATATGCTATTCCTTCTCTGTTACTCTTTTTTTATATTTCGTGTATTATATGTATTTTTGTAATTGGACTTTAGTCCGTTAATTTATAAATAAATAAATAAACAAATAAATAAATAAACAAATAAATAAATAAATAAATTACGAGTTGCGTAGAGGTATACCAAACAAGATGGGGTTCGTGTGAACTGTACCACCTGCTTCGGAAACATTTGAAAAGCTTAAGTTAGTTTAGGTTAGTTAAGGTTAGGTTAGGTGGTGGGTCAGGTTCTAGAATCATTAAATATTTATTATTTGGAAACAGAGGGTACCTACTCTTATATTTAAAGAGACTAATTACGTAGGCGTAATATTTCACATTTGTATTTTGATGAAGACATGAATACCGCACTAGAGTTCCGACTGATCCCAATTATCCGGATCCAGTGGGACTATGGCATCCACAATCGGGGTATGTTGTGAGGCTGAAGAGAGTACGGAGGGGAAGGAGATGAGGAAGAAGAAGGTGGAGAAGAATCTGACTATTCAGATCTGGTTTTAATATTCATACTTTATTTTTCCACTTCATCCAGGTAACTAACTAACTAACCATCACGTTTCCGTTTCCTTGCAGGGGTAGGCAGAGAGGACGGACCGCCATATAACTCTGTCTTGGCGCACACTCCTTGCTTCATTTATATTCATACATCGTCTCACACATACTCTTCTGTTATTCACTTGACTCTTCACATGACCCGATTCAAGTATTTGATTTACTTGATCGTGCCATATCTTTCTCGGGCGTCCTCGACTTCTTCTTCTATTCACTTTCGCGTCATATATTCTCATTGTATTAAAATGATAAAAGTTAAAAATACTGATATTGGAGGTGGAAATATATATTTGCATAGAAGAAAAATTGTTAAATGCAAACAAATGTTTCTATGTACCTAAAATATACTTTTTGCAAATTGCCATCCCAACACAGCCTTAAGCCTAGTAGGATGGGCAATTTACTAACCAACTAAAAAATGTACGAAGCCTGTTCAAAAGAAAAGGTGAATTTTGAATTTTCGCGGGCTGTGTACATTCGACTGTCGATTTTTTTTCGTTATGTTGGTACACATATGTTTATCATATGTTAGCATTATCAGCCATTTTAGATTAGTGGTTTGTTTTTGACAACTGGAAAGGTTAGTCACGTTTTTGTGTGTTCTTCGATTTTTTTACTTTTGAAAAAAATGGATCAAAGAATTTGTATTAAATTTTGCGTTAAAAATGGAGTAAAGTGCTCCAACGCACTTAAAATGTTGACTGTGGCATTCGGCGAGTCTACTTTGTCTCAAAAAAGTGTTTATAAGCGGTACAAGCGCTTTACAGAAGGCCGAGAAGATGTTAATGACGATGAGCGTCCTGGAGTTGTGGAAAAACAAATCATGGATTTTATTCTAAATAAAATTAAAAAAAAAAGAATTGTATTGTAGCAACAGCGCGCGTACTTGTAGTGAGCTTTTATCAGAGTCGTACCAGACTAGCAGTACCTACCCGTGGGGGCGGGGTAGGGGGCCGAGGAGCCATGGAGCTAAGGAGCCCAGGAGCCGGGAGGCGATGCACTGATCAGATTTAAAAACAGTGAAGTGATGACGCAAACAGGATCAGAAACTCCGCGAAGAATATGTTATCATCTTTTCTGATAGACAACTTGGTTGTCTGGAAGAGGGTGTTCTCAAACATATTTTTTTACAAATAGACCAATGTCTAATTATTTTGATCACACTTTTACACTTTTCATACATTACAAGAGCTCCCCTGTCAAGCCAGAAACGGTATGTTTCCACCAGTTGGGCGATTTCGCGACGTGGATTGTGTAGAGCCCTATATATTACGAAGGAAATTCTCCATGATGAACTTGAATGTAGCCTAAAGAGGCTATGTTACATTTGAATCCCAATATCACATTTAGCATTACGAAACTCGTTCTCATGCCACCGTAATAGGCTCGCTTTCACAATTTTTTGTTAGATTAAATTAGGCTTAGACGCCCAATCTTGTAAAAATCCCGTTATTTTTTCGGGTTGGTTCAAATCGTAACTTTATTCGAAAATATGATAAATTAAGCTCAGTCAACAAATGTCGGCGAATTTCTATTGAGTAGCAAAACCTGCAACGTAAGTAAAAATACACTTTTAATTTTCACTCAACGTTGAGTGGTGAAACGGCCGTAGTCCCTCCACTTACTCATTCTCTTGGAGTAACAATGTATGGAGAGAGAGCTAATTATTTTTACCCAACCTATACAAACTTGCGATAAATCACTTCCTCCGGGTTTTCACGTCGTACACCATGAGAGAGAAAGAGACAACAAATATAATACACCGCTTCTATGTACTGTCACGATGATCTTGGTCTCCTGGGTCACCGTGGGACTCCGCCCACACTTTTTATTATGCCACTAAACGGTTTTTTAGGTTTTATAACATATTTTTGTTGAAAACAATACTGTGAAAAAGTGGTTTTACGAATAAACAAAAACATCATGTCGATATGTGATTTGAATGGATGTATAAATACCCTAACCTTAGTCTTAGCCACGCCTAAGTCCGCCGAGTGTGGTAAAAATCATCAAAAACTGACTACACTGCCTTGGATAGATACCACTCTATATACTCTAAGCGTATTCTAGTCTGCGGGAGACCGTGATTATGGACTGTTACGCCCTAACTTTTTTGTCAACTGTATTTAACTTATTTACACAGAAATTTCCAGCTACTTGAAGCCTCAATGAAGTATTTTTACTGACAGAACGAGACGACAACCACAATGAATTTCTCTTGAAGATTCTCAATGCTCCAGGATGTATAATACTAGTTCATATCTACATTTAATTAAGTCGAAGGTCGGATCGCTCATTTTATTAAATTGCTCGCTCAGAAGACAAGAAATGGAAACATAATCGGTTTACAAGGCTCACACGTGACGGGTCAAAAGAGGTCTCACACAGACCCACATCGGTTGCGAGGGGAAAAGCCGTAACTGAATAAAAAACATAGAACATGTTTGCCTTCTCCAAATTGTGAGGACAATCGACCTTTATTAATAGGACTAGGAGAGAGATTTTTCAGTTTTTTTATGTTTTTTGCGCATTTTAAAAGTCGCCTGTATCCACAACAGCACATTAAAAAATGTTTTGCTAAAATACACATTAGATATATGTATGTTTTATATCATCAAGTATATAAAAAATATTTAAAAAATATATTTTCTTACTTTATAACTCTTTCAACGATGAATTTATTTAAAAAAAAAACGCGTAACTCGATGAACGTTGAATAGATTTGTATCGGCTAAAAAACTGTATAATAAATCAAATAAAAACATAGTTAAATGAAACAGAATTTAAACTATATAAATTAAAGAAAAAAAAATCGTTATATACGGTTTTACCAAATACCAAAAACACTTAAAAACGATGGCGTGAAAGAATTGAATTCATTATGCGAAAAGGAGTCACGAGAAGCACATGTTTCGCGGTCGGCCAGTTCCGTGAAGTTTAAAATGAATATTATGTACCCTGGAAGGAACGAATTAACAACGTTTTATTTGTTTTTGCAATTTGAAGGAAATGTGTCAAAAGGAATAATCAGAATACATGCGTGGCGCAGTAAGACGCAAACGAACATATGATTTTACTTTATTACATGTTTTTTTCTCCGAGCGCGCTATGTATAGATAATATTATCATTTTGAAGGAAATATGTAGCAAGAATGAGAATAGGTTTATTGCAAGCACGCTGAATGAGGTTATGATCGCCCCTTCTTACATACGGGACAAAACCAAATGGACACGAAGACCCACGTGTTCTTTCTTAGGGGTTAGTTGGCGAAACAATCCCAGTATCTGGGGAAAAATCTAATATTACTATTTTAGGTAATATTATTTTATACGTTTAATGCTAAATCTTCACTGCGTATAGAGAAAAGCAGATTTCAATAGAGATTTTTTAACTTTATTGTGATATATATATTTAACATAAACATAGATTTTAGCATAAAAAACATTACAATTTACCTTCCCAAACAAACGCTTTGAAGCATATAATCAAAATCTAATGAAACACGAAGTTGCTCTCGGCCGGTTCGGGTCTACGAGCGGATACCAGGAACTAATCCATTTTAAGTATCAATCTACGATAAACTTTTGGCGGAATTGTTTACAAAATGCGATGAGGGTAACACGTACGACCATAATTATAACTATTTTAGCAAATCTTGATAATATCGTCTGCTCTCTCTCAGCCTTAAGGAAAGATGGAGTTACGTGAAAGTTGAACGACTAAATAAACGTAGTCAATGGCACTCCGAGCTTTCGATTCTGAATGGTAATCGATTACACGATACCGAGGGTATCTTCCACTGTGGAGCGAGATAATCATATTTTAGCTTATTGGAACCGACGTAAGTTATACCTATATATTATTAAATTCACTGAGCCTCAATGTTAAAAAAGACTCACTATCTAACTTTCGGGAAAAAAGATAACATGTGCACGAATATCACTTGAAAGTGAAAAGCTTCAAAATATGCAAGTAACGAAATACTTAGGGCTACACATAAACTTTAAGCTCTCGTGAATCTCCCCTGCTGAACATGTGAAATCCAAAATTTCCCCAATAACCGGTGTACTTTATCGATTATAAGGCTTTATTTCCACAACTTTACTCCGCGCCACATATGACGCTATGATCCACTCCCATCAGGGTTATCTAATTAGTATATGGGGCACTATTACCAAGAAACAAATATCAGATATACAAGTTATCTAAAATCGACCCATAAGGAGTATATATCATTAAACATAGATACTCAAGTAAAAAAAATAAACTCATACACACACACACATTCTTCCTTTTACGATTTTGCCAAAATATAACATAACAAATAATTCAACGATCGTCACACACTAACTTTAAAACAGC
Organism: Drusus annulatus; assembly: GCA_022651775.1. Lineage (NCBI taxonomy): Eukaryota > Metazoa > Arthropoda > Insecta > Trichoptera > Limnephilidae > Drusus > Drusus annulatus. The sequence goes on along the minus strand of JAGWCC010000400.1, from coordinate 91,982 downwards.
CTTTAATTCCGACATGCAATAGTACAAAACACATATCATAAAATCAAATACACTTATCTTCATCTGCTCAGACCACTAAAATGGAAATAAACTCCTAACAACACATCACATATACACAATACAACGCATTACCCAAATAATAAAAACTCCCGGTTGCGAAGAAAAGAACATTGGCAAAAGCACTTAAATGATAATTCCTCGACAATTTTATAAATCTTTCTGTAAAACCTCTGTATGTGTGAATGTCTTTCTTATTGTATTAACGATGTTTATCTAATTAATCTAATCCGATTTACGTCCAGAGCCAGAGAGCGCGATGCCACGAGGTCCTCGAGGGAAGTGATTTCAAATTCAAAAAGAACAACCGTCTTTGACTTCTAAGGACCATAGTGACAGATGTAAACACTAGACACGCTATGTAGACTTATTAGTATGGGCCCATTAGCGTTGTGTGACATATGTGTGTGCATCTCACTTCCCGGGGTAGGTGGATGTAAGCACTAGGTAGTGGGTAGCGGGTTGTAAACGCCCCCGACTCACTAATGTATTTATGATGGCGACACGCGGCGCCGGTGATCTATGGCAGCATTGTCGCTCTCCACCTGCCCCCGTCCCCGCCGCGGCTCGTTATCTGTCCCACGCCCTGGCGTGGCGTTGAGGGCCTACAATTAATCGAACCCACTAACTTCAGCCTCACGACGTACCTCGATTGGGCATTCCATTGCCCCACTGACAGCCTGCCAATTGTGGTCACGCAGTTGGCTGTATAGCTTCTTAAAGTCTCCTTTGCCGAAATTCCAGCCGCGGAAACTATTTTCAGATTGGAGATGAAGATTTACACAGCATTCACTCTATTTTTATCCTTCATCCGCATTTTCCACGCTTCACTCTCATACACCAAGGTTGATATAAGCCTTAGAGTAACAATGTAAAGAGACCTGACATTGCGAAATGTTGAAGCAACTTTTGACCAAGCCTGTCGGCTCGACTGACATAAGTGATCAGTGTGAAGTTCGTCCACATCAAAAACTGCTTACACGGCGTTTAGCCCGCCCCAAATCGTCTCTTTTTAACAGCAATTGTTTGTCTCTTTTTCTCATACGTTTATAGAACCGAGCATAAAGAGAGAGCTGTATTTTGCGAGTATGTCAACGATTTGACTCATATTAGGACGGTCTCTCTATATTGTTACCATAAGGTATAAGCACTCTATTGTGGACTGGTAGTTTTGCATCTATAGACATTTTTTTTTGCATCAACAGCGTTAAGTCCTCAATAAATGGAATATTTAAAACACTCACCCGATACTGTGATGCGTGTGGGAAGGCTGCGTCTCCGCTGCCCCGTGAGGTTCTCCCAGGCCACGCAGCTGTAGGCCGGCAGGGAGTCGGCGGGCCCCGCGGCCGCGATATGCAGCTCCCAGCCCGCCCCCGCCACGGACACCCGCTCCCCTGTTCAACACGCACGCACATTACTCTCCCGCTGGTGGGGCTGCCAGCGCGGCTCTCGGTCGCCCACCCCCGCACTCACCTGCGTCGCTGTAGTCTGGCGGGAGCAGCTGCTGGTCGCGGTACCAGCCGGCGGGGCGGTGCAACGCGGGCGGGGAGCCCTGCCCGGGCAGGAAGCAGCGCAGCACGGCCAGGTTGCCGGCGATCACGTGCGTCGCCGCCACTCGCGGGATGACGTCGTCCAGTATCACTACGATCAAACAAGACCAATATCAAAATAATGTTCCGAGTGAGTTTTGAGTAAGCCCGGGGGACGTTTGTCCCGGTGAGCTGAGAGCGTTTCCTAGTATCTATTGTTTCTCGTGCGAGTTTCAGGGATACCCAAATCCCTATATCTCACGACCTGAAGCTAAAGAAAACTGGGGGATGGTTTTTTTCTACCCGATGTGCGGGCTGCCTATGGCAACTTGTAGGTCTTTAGAGTGATGATATATATTTTTTTCAAGGTTGAGCTTAGACTGTTTTTTTGTTGTTGTAAATAAATGTGGGTGTTTTTGAATTTTGTTATACTATATGTTTTGTATATTTGGTTGCACTTATTGTTCTTTTATTAGAGCCCGCACATCAAGGGGGGAAAGTTATGGAGACGGGTAGTCGGTAGGTGGGAGGTTCGTCGTCGGGTCTTGATTGCCCGATACAGGAAATGCTTGGGTTCGGATTTGAAGCAAGTTTGGAGTAGAACCTTTTGGCCAAATCAACCATGTGAGTTCTGAGTGGGGGGATTTTCGTGCCTGTATTGATGATGCTGTTCTGGACAAACCGAGGACTTTTGGTGTACCTTCTGAGCGTGACGTTCTGGAATGTCTCGAGTCTTTTTGTGTTACCCGTGGCCCATATAGGTGAGGCGTATGTGATGATCGGACGGATGCGAGCGTTTTCTGTTTTAAGAGGCTCGAGATTAGCGGATTGTTTGATCCACTCTTTCCGCCCCGTGCTCTCTCTACTCGATATCTAGTTCAGTCGTTCAGTGGAAAACCATCACCGGGGCCATTCCAGTAATACCGGATAATGTGTGTAGGCAGAGAGCGGAGAGCGGAGGGCAGAGAGCTGCAGTAGCTCTGGGCGGGGGTGGAGGGCTGCAGGGGGCGGGGTGATCCATGAATAATGTGATGCGCCACCCACAGCATGACCTGCCCGCGGTCGCCCCCTCCCACCTACCCCTTTCCACTTCCTGACCACTCGATACACGGACACGCGACGAAACAAATTAATACAATTGCGAATCTAGGATAATTGGAAGAACATGACCAACCGTTATAAAGTTACCAAATAGTATGTTTTAACAAATATACTCGCGGATTCTGAGCTGCTGACTTTTTTTGGTAGAAATGCAAATTTAAAAAAAAAATAGATTTTAATTTTTGTGGCCGAAAATATAAAATTTTAAATTTTTTAACTTGTTTTGCTCATAAACAGTGCAAAAAAAGTGGACAAGATAGAAAAACTAGTATCGAATAACAGAGGTACACCCAGAGTTAAATAGTTTCTACAATTAATTTAGCTCTACTAGATGTAAGAAACTGTACTAAGGTATACTTATATATTGTAATATTAACGTACTAAATATATCAACAACATCGGAGTATTTGTTTCTCATATTTTGAATTCGTCGCATAGGAGTGTAATATTGTGCGGTTGAAGTAGAATTTCCACAATAATATGGTAGGTACTGTCTTGTAACTGTCTCCCAGGAACATAAAATGATATTAAATATAATAGTTAAGGGTTGTCAATAATTTTATATAAGCAAGTTAAGTCGGTAATTATTCTACGTTCAGATAATTTTAATAATTCAAGGTTACAAATAAGATAATCATAATTGATATATTCCCTTATTATGTCCATTCTATGGTTAGTAAATCTTTCTATTGTAAGGGAATAAATAGCATTCCTTGGTGCCCACACTGTTGAGTTGTATTCAATTTGACTTCTAACTAATAACATGTACAATATTTTTAAGGTGTGAATGTTTTTAACTTGATTACATATTCTTAATATAAAACACAACATTTTCAAAGCTATTATATTAATATAATTTTAATACAACACATTATATTTTATCGATTAGAATCGTTACAAATGACTAAAATTAAATTGATTCTATATTTTGAAATGTGGGGAGGTTAATCAAGGAGTGATTAAATTTAAAAAAAAAACAAATAATTAAGGAGTGTAATCCCACACATCCCATAAATTACTTTCAAAATATAAATACAAATAAGAGTGAAGAGTGTATAAAAAATGGATTAAAGAACATATGATAATGTCCGAAACAAGCCAACAACACCACAGGTGCTCAAAACAAACGAAAGAAATTTATCGTTTTCAATATGTCGCGATCAAACTCCCGTGATATAGGCGTACCGCCGATAGCTCACTCGCAACCTCTCACTCTTTAGCATGAGCGCTGAGTATAACGGCGAGAGAGGACACAGCTGACTTCTCCGTGGCAGAACATTTATCCGAAGTTGAACCGCATGTGGGTAATGTGGCCCAGCACAAATACACCAGGGAAACATTTTAGGTTTCTCTTTCTATTTGTCGCAGTACCTACTGCCCTTAAAGTAACAGTATATGGAGAGAGAGCTAATTATTTTTACCCAACCTACACAAACTTGCGATAAATCACTTTCTCCGGGTTTTAACGTCGTACGCCATGAGAGAAAAAGAGACAACAAATATAATACACCGCTTCTATGTACTGTAACGATGATTTTGGTCTCCTGGGTCACCGCGGGACTCCGCCCAGTTTTTTTATTATGCCACTAAACTAGACACAACTAAACGGTTTTTAAGTTATATGCTATATTTTAGTTGATAAAAATACGTGGTTGTACGAATAAACAAAAACATTATGTCGATATGTGCTATGAATGGATGTATAAATACCGTAATCTTAGTCTTAGCCACGCCCAGGTCTGCCGAGTCCGGTAAAAATCATCAAAAACTGACTACACTGCCTTGTTTAGGTACCACTCTATGGACTCTAAGCTACTGCCCTAGTGCCCAGTGCCCAGCACCTAGTGTCATGGGAGACTATCAAGGTAGATGTAATTGTCTACGCGCGCAGTAGCTGCGTTAAGTGTTACGCTCTTTAGCTTTGCATGAGGTGAAATTCGTTGCACAGTTTTTTTTTAAAACTGAAGTAGTGCAAAAAATTATTATTATTCATTCAATTCAATCGACAATCTCGTCAATGTTGACTTTTACTGTGAAATCAAGGTAAAACGTACACAAAACAAACATATTACAACCAAACGAAAGCTGAAGCTCGACGATTTAAAATACAAAAACCAAAATTCACATGAAATCAGTCGACTCCTTGCACGGATCTACACACCAGTACACCAGGCCGCGAAGATATTTGTTTTGTAGAATTTTTTTTCTTGTTTTTTATTTATTTTCATTAACGCCCTTCCACACTAGCGACTAAACTCTTATAGAAGTGTTGCGCAATCTAATTTTCAACCGAATAAAAAATCGCGAAACAAAAATACGTATTTCTCTCTAATTTCATTTATTCAAATTTTCTAATTGGCTTCTAATGAATACCTTAGCTCACTAACTTCGAAAAAACGGACAGATATTTATTTATCAAAGCTTTATAGGTTTTTACATGCAATTACAATATTTTAGTTAGGAAAAAGTTTTAGAGCAAGTACTGTTGTTGACACACTAAATCGATCGCTATGCGTATAGAAAATCGGTTACATTGAGCAAGTCTATTAAAAGAAAATTATGATCTTAGTTTGGAATAATAACTTTACTCTATTTAATTTGTAAAACTAATGCTTAATCTCAGATTTTTTTGTTGGTGAAGCTTATAACACTGTTTCCAAATTAAAATTTAGCTAATTTGAATGTTTTCAAGAGAACTATAAAGTTACATTTATTTATTTGCACCTTTTATAGTTGTAATTGCTATGTGAAAATAAAAATACTTCGTATTTCGCTGTAATTTACTATTTACACGGTACCTACTTACTAATTTTATGGTTACACTATTGTTATTATCATTAATTTTTGTTGTTGTTATTTGCAATGTACTATATAATTTCTTCAAATCTTCTATAATAATTTAATTAATTGTAACTACATTACGCTGCAATAACATACTCACACTTTGCTTACTAACTGCTTTGAAATTTATCATGCTATTATGTATTATATACGTTTTACACTATTTTGCGAAATATAACTAATTGTAAAACTTACGCCATATTTAAATACTTGCGTTTTACATACTAACTTTTTTTTAAAACTCTTGCTTTGTGTTATCTTCTACCCATATATTGTACTCCTTTATTCAACTAAAATGTATTTTGTGTAAAAGCCTTTAAGGCGTTAATAATAATAATAAAAAAAAATATATATAGTATATATACGAGCATATATATTTATATATATTATGTGGAATCTATATCTTCAAATTTGTCATTTAATTATATTTTTTATTATTTTTATTTTCTCGTATGTACTAAATTTTCAATATCAACATGTTACCATGTAGCTTAAAAACCACTTTTGCAAATTGCCATCCCAACACAGGCTTATGCCAAGTGGGATGGGTAATTGTAACAACCAACAAAAAAAATATGTTCAAGTAAAATAATAAATAAAATATAATATGGGGGCCAGATTGTCGAACTATACGTAATAATATTAATTAGAATGCTTCTCACCAACCCATTAAAGTATAAAAAAATGGTATTATTAAAACCAGTAAAGAGTATTTTAAAAGAATTCACCAATTTAAAATCTTTCGGCGTCCTCAAAATAAATCCTTAACATTTCATGGCCTTACATTGATTTAATCTATATTAGCAACAAAAGTAATATCAAGTCAAATTCAAAGTCAAATTAAATCAAAACATATACATGGGTCCCTAATTTTGCTCAACTCTTTTAGGTAAATATTTTTGATACAAAATTAATGGAGCAGATGTTCTGGAAGTGATTTTCGGGGATGCGGATGCGGATTCGGGAGAGGAAGCGAATGCGTAACTGGTTTTAGAAATTCAATGAGGACAGGTTGAATAGAAAGTCTTCCAACATTTTCGTTGGATGTGAAGTGTGTAATATGTTTTAATTAAAATTAAATTTGTCTGGTGCTTTATTTTTATATTATTTATTGAAATAATTTTAAACAAAATATGAAGCTGAAATATTAAAAAAGTTTCTAAAAAGGTTTCGGCAGCTCAATTGGCAAAGAATTTACTTGTGGTTAGGGTAGAGGATTAGAGTTCGAGTCTCAGTTGCTACTTCATACTTTTTTTATTTTCTGTATCTTCTGTTTCATACTTCGTTGAAAATTATTGACAGTGTTGCAATAATCAACTAACTAACTTACTAACCATTACGCCGTTTCCCCGCCATATAATTCAGTCTTGGCACACACTCCTTGCTTCATTCACATTCATACATCGTCTCATACATACTATTCTGTTATTCTGACTCTTCACATGGCCCGATTCGAGTATTTGATTTACTTGATCGTGCCATGTCTTTCTCGGGCGTCCTCGACTTTTTCTTCCATTCACTTTCGCATCTTATATTATTTTCACACTATTTTATTCGTTCATTCGCTCTACATGCCCAAACCATCTAAGCGTCCCTTTCTTGATCCTATTCATTACGCTTACATCAGCCTTGCATTCTTTCCGGATATCCACATTTTTAATACGGTCATACATGGTTTTACGCACATACGTCTCAAGGATCTTATTTCTACAGCATTCAGTCTATTTTCATCCTTCCTCTGCCAGTTTCACGCCTCACTAATAATTCAATAATCAATTATTTATCAACTCCACTAAACAAGGGCTTACTTTTAATGAGCAAAGTATCACATAAAAATCTACGGATTATCTTCAAAAGCACATTATGTTTACTTGCATTCAATGACCACCACATTGAGGAATCTTTTCTCTTCATTGAATCGTAAAATATTATGTCGTTGCTATTAGCCGTCATTCCTGTTCAACATAATATGTTGTAACACATCGAACGGTGTAGGTATTTTTGATCTTAATTTACATATATTCTCCTTATGTTGCCTTATAGCGCTGGTCTAGTGGCGACTGAGCACATGGAGCTCTTTTAGTCAGCCGACCAAATCTTGTGCTGGAATTCAATCATCATTGTTTTAATGTAACTTGAACCAAGGATCGGAGATGTGGATTCGAGAACCACTTGACGCTCGTAATTTATAACGGTTTCATAATTTTCACGCTGTTCTACGTTTGTTCAGTTTTCGTGGCAAATCGATGCATTTCGATTTGCGCTCGAGTACAAAACGAGAGAATTCTCGATTTTGATAAATCGCTCTAACATGTAATACGGTAGATAATAGAACAAATTTGGTCTAGAACCACACAAACTTATTGACTTATATCATTTTTGTGCCTATATGATCTAATCATAATCTGCCCAGCACCATCAGAAACATACAAACCAAAAGCTACTTTATAATCAATATTATTACTCACCTTAAAAACCAAGTTAGATTTAGTTCTTATTATGTAGATTCTTTGACTTCAAACTTTTCATTTCCTTATATTATATTTATTTTAATTATGTATGTACTCTATTTTCGATATTTACATTGTTCCATCCAAAAACTGCGATAAACACCGAATGCGTTTCAGTTTCGGATGAACTTTAAAATTAGAATGGACTGTCAAACGAAGACTACTTGATGGAAGGTTCGATTGTATGTTGTGGATAAAATGAGGATTTAAGCCAATTCACTCACCGATAGATTAGATGTTTTCGACTGCTTGAAAAATTGAATTCTTTTTTAACACTATGTTGCAATCAACAACACAACCTCTTACGACCGATGACGAAGCCAGAAGAGTGCGGGCACCAACCCGCGACATGACGATCACCACCAACGTCTTCTTCTTATTTTTTTTGCAAGGTTGTTAAATTACTAAAGTTAGGTTAGGTTAATGTAAGGTTACTAAACCGAATGGCAAATTGGCGGGAAAGGTAAGGACTGGATGATAAACAAAAGGTGATAACCTAACAAATTGTCTATTTGAAATCCAACAAACATGTTAATATGTAGCTAAAAGAACACTTTTGCAAATTGCCACCCCAACACAGGCTTATGCCTGGTGGGATGGGCAATTTACTAACCAATAACAAAGTTGTATGTTCAAGTAAAATAAAAATAATAAATAAAATAAATCCGTCATTGGGTGTTTGTTTAAGAATTATAAATAAACAAATTAGATAAGAAAAGTAATACGTTATTCCCCGATGGGTGACTATAGCAATCGTATAACGCAAAAAAGGATGTAACAATTTGACTAATTCGTTGATTGGCATTGACGAAGAGCAACATTCATTAGCCGACGAAAGCCTGTGCCCTCAATTGAAATAAAAAGGTAAGTTCTAGAGAGTAATCATATTCCCATCCTTTTTCTGAGATTTTAATGCGATAAATCCCAAAAGCCGTTTTCGTGTAGAAATTGTTGTTACGTCATCTGATTTTGAACATCTACGGGCAAAGTTGAAGAAACATTTTCTTTTTTTGCTTCTAAAAATTGATTGATTCTTCATCTGATTGCTGGAATTCTTCGAAATTCTCGGAACGCAATGACTTCGAGAGACTTTTCAACAAACGAAAGATCTGCGTTGACGGTTTTTAGAACGTTCTCAAAAATGTTGACATAACTGAGCTGGAATGTAGCCCCTAGTGTTTTCGATACATAACGCGAGTTCAAATCTTTGATTGAATTTTAGATTGCGGGATACTTTTACGAGAATTCGGTTGCTGGTAAGTAAGGGAGGCAATCAAATGATTTTATCATTAACTATTATAAATGAAAATGGTTATCCAACCTTTAAGTAAAATTCAACAATCTGTGCTCCATTTTATAAGATGAAACTATTTACTTAAAATTGAGAGAGTGCAGCATAAGTTTCTGAAATTTATCAATTATAATTTATGTTTTCCAATGGACGATGTCAATCATACTTATTGAATGGACTTAACCTAACCGACCCCCTGGATTTAACGAGCCTTATGACCTCCACCACCCACCACCCACCACCCGCGATACACGACAGACGGTTGCGTATAATTTTCTTAAATCTATAAATCATTATTTAAAAAAAATCGCATATTCAAAGGCTGCATAGACTTGGTAATAATTTTGGTTAAATATATGCCTACCGTTATAACACTGTGTCCGAACAAAACATTAACTTATTTTAATGTGTACATTTTTATCGTTATATTTATAACGTTAATAATAATAATAAACCCACTGCACTGTAACTACCTCCTTACATACATAGTACCTACTCATTTATTTTATAATTTTCTTATTACGCAATGTATTTTACATTTATTATACTGTTTTGTGCAACCTGCTGTGATAATGTAACTTAATGTAAAACCTACGCAGTAACTACATTTCGATGTAATCACATGCTTACATTGTACCCAATTACTTCTTTTAAAGTCTTGTTATTATATTAAGTACTATACATTTATTATACTGCTTTATATAACTTAAAAAATGAATCTAAATATTAAACCCTTCAAGGCGTCAATAAATATTAAATAAATAAGAAAAGTGTGGAAGTGTCTTCAGTTTACTTCGATTTGAAAATGTAGAATTTCTACGGTAGGAAAATTTATTTAATTTCATTATCTACTTTAGAAATCATCTTCGGTAATGAATATATTGTAAATTATTCCATATCCGTGTATGCGACATAGCCAACAATTTATACCAACAGTGCATTAACAATAATAGGTGCCGCGTTGTACGAGTATATGTGGGACGTCATCGCGGGGCATTGCTAATAGTAGGATGCAGGAATTAGCTATTTTCAATACCTCAATATTTCAATGCATCCGTTTATCTCTGGCCACTGCCCTCCGCCTCTCCCTCCCCCACCCCTCCCCGACCACTCGCATCCACCCCCCTCCCAGAGGAGATCGATAGCCTAGATTTATATGTATTTCATTAGGGATGCACATTCAATGTGCCATTTAATAAATCGTTCGCACGCGGAGCACTCGCTTAATGAAATGTTACGAGGATAATATGATAAAAGTTGGTCCACCGGTCACTGGTCACTGGTCACTGGTCACTGGTCAGGGTAGAGTAGAGTGGTTCTATGGTTTTACGTGGATCGATTAAATCATTGTTATGAAGTTTCTGCCTAATGGCTCGCGCGACAACTCTCCCCGCTGGCTCTGGAGCAGTGGCAGGGGAGGAGATTGTAGAAGCACTGGGCGCAGTAGAAACTTTAGCCGCGCCGTCACCATCACCACGACCACCAGCAAGTTAGCAGGAAGCAGGAAGCAGGAAGCAGGAAGCAGGTAGCAGGTAGAAAGTAGAAAGTACCCAATCGTTCGCTGGACCGAGACCTATGAGCTACCTTGTATACAGTATATAGTTTGGCACAGTGTACACTGTACGTGTAAGCCTTACTACGCTCTATACTTTACTATGTAAAGCTGAATGGAAGCGCTAACTCAATAGGAGCACACGGCGTTGGAAACCTTTATATTCTACTCGGTGGAACAACTTGCGAGCAGCTGAAAAGTGTTGAATAGAATATTGTTTGAACAATGGGGGCTACAGCCGAGCAAAGTGCATACTGCACAGTGCACAGTGTACAGTGTATGGCGGTTCAGCTTACAGGCACCATGCACTACCTAGTGTAGTGTTATAGTATGGACATTGGAAACGGACAGGCATCCTGGAGCCCGCTTCTTCCTGTAGCCTCAACTTACGGAGAGGATTTATTGTACACAAGTGCAGTACGAGTACTATTATATGATGTACCCTGCTGCTAGCAGATAGAGCTTCGCTCGTAGAACAATAAGTCTCCGGCATTATTTGTTCATACCAATGTTCGTAGTGGTACATTAGGGAAGTGCTCGTAATGCCTACATTATTACAAATAGAATATAATATTTATGAAAATGGTGAGTAAACAGAATTTCCCGGGAAACTTGCTGTTTGCTTTCAAAATCAAACAAAATGGTGGTACGACATTTTGTAAACCGTGTTTACATCCAATATAGACAGGAGCTTACACCGCCGTCGTAACCCAGTGGGGTTGGAACGACGCCGACGCCGACGCCCGATGTGATTCATGGCTTCTAAAAACAAAAACAAGCCCTTTGTCCTATTTCGCACGTTTTAAAAGTAGGTTTGCATTCAATATCCACCGTTACCAGCATACTCTATAAGCGACAGCTGCTTTTAATCATTTGACAAACAACAATAATTGCGACAACATGTTGCGGCATATTATGAAACACCATACAACTCAATTGATATTTTTATCATCCGAGATGAAAACCGAAATAGTCAATCCGTAAAATTATAAAAAAATAACGCATCATTTAAAATATCGTTCCTTTTTCCATCATATCAGAGGCTGGCTGGCAGGAGAATCTGCACCGTGCAGACTGCGGCCCGGAACAATTCCGCGGAATTGAACCCGTACCACTAACGCAGTTTTCGAAGCCCTTCGATGCAATGTTTTCCTTTACGACATCTTTCGACGATCTTTTTCAGTTGGCCATTCGCTAAAAAAAACTTGTAAAATGGTCACATTATTGGTCGTCTCCGCCCCTTATTTCAGTGCTTGGTTTAGTGGTCAGTTTTCCATATCATACGGAAGAATGTGGAACACGTAATAAAAAACCCTTTTGGTTTTACACATTTCACACCCACAAAATATTTAGTAACGATTGGCAGTGCATCCCTGTCGGCATGCATTATATAATAGAGGGCAGAGCCTATACTCTATACAGGTATATCGCCTGTACACTACGCTGTACCCAGCCCCTACACACTGCACGGCATAGTGATAGCGCTGGGTGCGGTGCTATTGAATCACGCCCAACGCTCCCCATAATACTAATTAAACAACCCCAATTCATATTCACTCACTGAGCAGTGCAGCAACACGCACGTGTCGCAGCAATCGTTCATCAAAACAAAAGTGATGTGACCTCGTATTTGGCCTCAACAAGACCACCATTTTCACCATTTTGACAAACAAGGATCGTTTCATTATGTTTTTTTTCATGTATCTATGGCTAAAAATTTAACTAATGCATTTTTTTTTTAACATGTATTGGGGAAAACGCGTTTCACTCCCGACCACCCTCCGTGTGTGTGTACGTATGTTCGCATGTATGTGTAAAGGCTGCAGCAGGCAACGTTTGCATTTTCCCATACACCAGCCGTGACGCCATTTCCCTACAGTGGCAGGCAGCGAAGATGGAACGCTATACAGCTCGATCTCTGTAAAACTGTTTTGATTCTTTATGGGTCAAGTGATTGTGTCTTTTGATCGTGCCACGTGTTTCCGGGAAGCCAGTAGCAGGAAGGTAAAGGTGAGGGTGGAGGTATTTTTTATAGATCTATAATGATTTGAAGTTGAGACAGCGCGACTAGTGTGCTAACCGTGAACAATCCGTGAACTTTTCAATTTTTTTTTGCACTTTGATCTAAAAGCCAATGAGCATAATGAAGATATAATATCCTCGTCAATTTGGCCAGAAAATGAATGGAGCGAGCTTCGTCGACTGGTCCTCCTCGTTTATCGATGGTTCGAGCGTCCCGCGGAGGGAGTAGCAGCCTTCTGCGTATGTGGTTTTTATACTGTACATGTAAACGTATACACTGGGCATAGTGTCCTACTCATTAGTTATTCAGCTGTGTCGTAGAGGTTGTCGCCGTAGGACTCGATAGGTTCAATGCTTTTGGTTTATGGAAAATACGTAATTTTTAAGAATGACATACTTGAAAACCGAACGAGTTTCACCAATAACAGCAAAAAAAAATAAATTATGACATCATTTTATTTTGTTTTCATTTAAAACAATACATAAGTAAATACTACTTGTTTTTATGAAAACTTTGACAGTTAAACATGTTGTTGAATTGAATTTAATTGAACTCTATTCAGTGTGTGTAACTTAAGACAGACGCTTCAGTGGTCAGTTTTGCAGATCATTTAGGCATATTATTATCAGCAAAGTAACGGTCGACCGTTTACAGTTATCATTTAAATAATACATTTCTTCAATCAAAAATGACAATACCACTCACAGAGTTGATCTCGTCATTTGAAAAAGAAGGACCAACCTCTTTCCCTGATCCAATCCGAAATACGAATAAACTTCTCTCAAGTATATTCTGAAACTTTGACTCGCCCGAAGTACAGCAGAATTTATGCGTATAAACGTATGGATATCATAGAGGACGCTCTTTAATGAAAACGTGACCGCGTAAACACAAAACACACCACGAAAGTATCGGAGAGTTTAATGAATAATGAGGCTGTGTAGATAGGTAAGTATGTTGTAGGCTGTAGGCTGCGGGCTATAGGCTGTAGGCTGTAGGCTGTAGGCTGTAGGCTGCAGGCTGCAGGCCGATTGCGGTCGCTAGTTAGAAACGGATGTATAATTTATCCACTCCAATACCTACATCATATCGTTCATAACCGCAATACCAATACACATCGAGTGTCGGCGTCATTTTCACATTGTGCAATGGGTGCGGACCCCCTCCCACTATTGTGGGAGATGCAGTACTCTGGCGGGCGGGAACACTGGATGATGAAATTACCGTAATTGATGGAGCAGTAAGCCTCCCTCCTGCCTCTTCCTGCTACCCCCCTTTCGCACCCCACGCCGCCTGGCAGAGCAGGGTAGCTTTTGAAATGTAAATCTGATGGCCTTTTTCCCATTTCACCGTAATGTTCCGCAATGCCAAACCGAATTGAGCCTTCTGCTGCCTCCGAAATTATTGTATTACATTATGTTGAGTTCATCATCATCGTGGAGTCACTTCAATGCACTTTGCTTCTAAAAACCTATAAATTTAGTCTAATTCCATTCCATTCCCGGCGGGATAGTTGTGAGGTACCGTGAGAAAATGTAAAAGGTATTTGAATATGAACATTTCTAACTTCGACACAAAGAGCTCTCGATTTATGTAGACACTCATAGACCGGAAGAGTTCTGAGAGAAATATGGATGTGAAGTAAGAAGCCAGAAGTGATGGGGATGGGGGAGGGAAGGGGAGGGCAGAGAGCATTTGACTATCTCTTCAGTAACTGATTTATAAAAGGTTGCCGGGCGCCATTTCCGACTTCCTCTTCCTTTGACCGTCGACTTTTCTTCTTCGCTGTGGCGGGAACTTTTATTTCGTGATTTTTTTTTTATTTACATCGGACTTTAACTCTACTGAACCGTTGGACTTTATCTGTTACACCACATGTGGTTGCAAGTATTGGAAATAATTCAATGTAACTTAATTACATAAACGAGAGAAAGAAATATATTAAAAAATATATTGTTTGAGCTGAGAGGAAAAAAGTACCTCATTCCAGAACCCACCATTCGACTTAATAATACAATTTATATTTCAGCAAGTATTTTTATTTCACTAAAACAAATGGACTCCAACAGTATTTGTGTTAACATACTTAAAATATTCGAAAAACTAATCGCGGAATCGAGGATAAGACTTCGACGAAAAAAACGATTAGTAGACCAGTTTGTAGCCGAGTGGACAAATGCGTCGGGTTCCTAGCCAGGCGTCGCGGATTTAATCCACTGTTAGATAAGTCCTCCATTATTGCACAGCAACGGTTTTCCGCTAATAATGATGAAAGTTGAAGGAGTTTGAACATTTACATTACATTATTTATTATTTTAAAGTTTTTTTTGTAGAACTCCATTTAATTTTTAGGTTTTTTTTTTTTTTAAACAATAATCGTTATTATTTCAAATTTAAAAAAACGATTTTTAGTCAAAAGTTCTGCTAATGTTGATAATGCCTTCAGAAACAGCTGTCACATGTAAAAATAATTACCTAGCAGAACTTTTGACTAAAAATCGTTTTTCTAATTTGAACTAATAACAATTTTTGTTTAAAAATATATATCATGTAAATAAATATATCCTTCGGTCTAGTGTTTATTTCAAAATAAGAATCACTCTAATATTTTTTCTTAAGCATTTTTTTTCTTTTAAAAACAAAAGACTTCCAATTACGAATAACCTAACAATGTTCGAACTTTACAAAATATATATATACATGGCCTGTTCAAAATAAAAGGTGAATTTTGAATTTTCGCGGGCTGTGTATATTCGATTTTTTTTTTATGTTGGTACACTTATGTTTATCATATGTTAGCATTATCAACCATTTTGGATAAGTGGTTTGTTTTTGACAACTGGGAAGGTTAGTCACGTTTTTGTGTGTTCTTCGTTTTTTTACTTTTGAAAAAAATGGATCAAAGAATATGTATTAATTTTTGCGTTAAAAATGGAATAAAGTGCTCAAACGCACTTAAAATGTTGACTGTATTGATATCTATATATATAGATATCCGTCCAAACGTAGCTAATTGGCTTGTACTAGATATAGGCAGAACAGATTCAGAAAAAATGATAAAAATCTAATAACTAATTATGAGTAAAATGTGTACCTATATATAACTTTATTGCGTTATGTTTGCGATATCTTAAATTTTTTATTAACTTCCCTTGTAAATTCATCTTTTTGTTTTGATTTTATTTTCTTACTATCTTTCTATAATTTATTTATTTTTATTTATTCACACATAAATATTTGTATATTTTTTGCTTAAGTTTAACTTTATTCTTCCGATAATTAGGTAAATGTTTGCACAACTTGTCAATGCATCAATAGTTTCTTAGAACAGGCATCTGCCTAGTTAAAAACTAATGTTGACTGGACCATAACGTATTCACACTAAACTTGTATTGCAGCTTACCTCCGAAAAGCATATACCTTGTTTACAATTAGATTATTTTTGAATAACTGTATTACGTGTCAAATCAAAAAAAGAATAAAGGCGCAGATATGGACAGCTAAATAAAATAGAGATTCATCATCAAATGTCTAAAAATTGCCAAATAGTTTTAAATGTGAACAGACGAAAACTCAAATGTCGCGGTCACACAGTGAGAAGTGACATTTAATATAACAAATATAAATACCAAGCTGGTAATCCACGGGAGGATTGATTGAGTTTAGTAATGCCAAACTACCATCGCGTCGTTGTGAACATAACTGCAAGTTGTTGTATACGTATCGTAGTTTGCACGCGAACTTCCGCCGCTTAGCTAATTTAAATCTGTTTATCTCGAAGAATCCGGATGACGCTCAAAAGTGCTTATATTTTTTCTGTGGCGTTTTTTGCAAGAAGCAATTTGGATGAGAGCGGGAACCGTTTTTGGATAAACGTCTTTTTCGTGTTGGCCAGACGCCGGTGCACAACTTACTCGTATAACGATGCAAAGCTACGGCATTAGCACCTATTATTCCGACACTTATTTATTTATTCTGGATGATCATAAATTAAATCTTTCCGAAAACACCAGAGATTATGTAAACTAAAGTATTCAGCGGGTATTATGTAAATTGAAGTGTAACACTCGCCGTTACTCGGCCATGCCACGAGAAGCTTTTTAGCTTCTATGGAGTGCACAACATTGATTACTTGCGTATTTGATAATATGTGGAAATAAAACATGTTGAAGCCAAACGAAAAATTAAATAATCATTCATAATTAATAAATCAATATATTTTACTTCTTTGAAAATTTTAAAATTACTTTGCGGCACCATATTTAAGAAATATAAATGTAAAACACTTAGTTTTGACTGATAAATTGTTTATTATTATTTTTTAAATCAAAGTTTATACAGTAGGCATGTGCCGGTGCATGTGTGGGTGTATCTGAGCTGTCTCCAGCCTCTGGTCTCCTCTCCGGCGGATTACGGGAGCGGCAGATCAGAGCAGATTGGATGGGTTTGATGAGTTAGTATAAAAAAGTTTCATCCAAAGTGGATTACTCCGCTCGGGCGGGGCGGGGTGTGGCCAGGGGGTGGGAGGCTAATCCCGCTAATGGCTTCGGGCTCTGGGGATGCTGGGGGAGGGGAGGGTGGGTGGTTCCCCCTGTCACACATTTGCGTCCCGCGCGAAAGTATTTATTAAATTCTCAGGTGTCATCTTCCTAGAGAGATCAAGGATGTACGGTTTTATTTTAATGTTTTTTTTTTTTGTAAAAGTAGTCAAGAAATCTATTTTCCCTAAAGAGTTACAATCTAAGGATTTCAACAATGACGTTATTGTAGGGTTTGGAGTGTACAGTGTAGAGTGTAGGGTGTGGAGTGTAGAGGGTAGGGTGTAGGGCGTGGGGGCGATACAGCGCGAGCTCTTCACTCCTCGAGCGTAGAGCGCCGTCTAGTTGCAGAGGTCTAAGTGTGCCCATTGTCCGGGCTCTGGGCTCCAGGCTCCGGGCTCGGGGTAAAAAGTGCACGGAGCCTTTCCCAGGGATGGAAAGAACCACTTCAAAAGCGGTGTGGAATTATGCTAATTTAAACATTAGTGATATTGTGGCCAGTCTCATAAGCTATAACCGAATACAATTTGACCCATAAAGCAGGAGCAGCGAGGTGAGTATACACCGTCCTGACAGTCCTACATGCAGTAGAGCCGGCGGAGGGTAGGCACTAGAATATCTAAGGCGTGCTCTTCCGTTTAGTCTCGCTCCGGCTTTTATCTGCGCCCTGCAGCCCGACACGCCACTCACGCCCCCTCGCCCAGAAAGGGGCCCGTCGCCACTAGCTCGGGGTACCCCGACGCGCGGGGCGAGCGGGCCTGCTTGCGCGGATCCCTCGACTCCCCAGCGCCGGGCCGATGTAGCCCTTCTCGAGGGAGAGATAATGAAGCAAACAGAGTTGGCACTTCTCAAGTCAACAAGCATCCAGCGGCCGGGCCAAAGAACCTACTCAGGTACATTATAGGGAACATTTCATTAATCCCTGTGTTTAGAATTACTAAGAATGTTTCGACTACATAATGTTAAAAATATATTATTATTTATCTCGCAACACTTTTTTAGAAGATTAAGATGACTAATAAACTCAAACCTCAATAAGCAGTGTTGAGAAAGACGAAGCATGCTTTAGTTTTGTCGGTATTATTACGTTTTGTGCAGCAACATTTTAAAAGCACCGTCGGATTTCCTCCAAAGCTTTTCTCGGAAGAGATTTGTATATGATAATACCCCGAAAAAAGCATGAAAATGAAAACGCTTAAGCTTTTAAAATAACGTTTTTCCGAGCGATAGACGCTGTCTTTTTCCTTTAGATAGCTGTGAAGGTCCTTTCAAGAGGTGGAAGTTTATGGAACTATAGTAAAAAAAATATTAAACTCTCGTGAACTGAATAATGCGATTTTACGTGAACTGTCGAAGAGTGTATTTTTTAAATGCATTTTAAATTTATGGTATGTATGATTGTTACCGTTATTTTATTTTATGACTTAACTTTTTTGTTCTCCCGAATTTGATTTGTTTTTGTATTGGTGAGCACATGTTTTATCTCCGCTGTAATAAATAAATACAGTGTAGTGATCATATCCCCGCAAAGGCGCTTAGTATTTGTTACTGTAGGTAGAGTTTTCTGAATAAGTGTGTTTTTATTTTCTTTTGACGTTTATAAAACTAGTTTTTGACTTAATACTAAATGGCAAGTCATTCCAAGAATGTGGACCCAACACGTTGAAAGATCTGCCCACAAATTTAGCGATTTTATACGAGAGGGTTCAACCATCTCGGTTCTGTTCGACGGATCAGATTTGGCCGAGCTGAGCGTGAGCTGCCTCTGACGTTGACTGTCCCTCTCGCAGAGAAGTCTAGTGGCGTCAGCCTGTTCACTGCCTCGCACACCAATAACAATAACTCAAAGACAGCGAAGGCAATAACTTAGAAGCGGAGTGATTTGAAAACATTTGATGGCAGTACATTAATATGTACCGTCATGCCTAATGACGAGCTGCTGTGTTGAACACTCCTTGCAGTCTATTCAAAGGTACGTTGGACAGACCAGCATACAGGCTCAGGCGGTTACAGTGGTCCAATCTGAAGACTATAAGAGCCTTTAAAGAATCTGTTGGAAGCAGTCCCGTCCCCGAGGCAAACAGCCCCTGGTGCAATCAAACATTTTGCCGCCCCCTGTCAAAATTTGCGTAGCAAATAAAACAAGAGGCGCGAATTTCCATTCTGCGCCGTTGTGTTGAGAAGTTATGGGTTCCATCCATTGATATTATAGTAAAAAAGCTCTCTGATTAGGTACTCTCAGATAAATTTTAATTGTCTTGTATAAAATAAACTAGACTTAACCGTATTGCCAAGTCGATAACTCATTGAAACAATATTTTGATCCAAATAATTGCCAAAATTTTTAGTATTAATTTCAAAGAAATTATGTGCACTCCAGAAGCGGTAATTGCACTATTATCAATTAAATGCTTATGAGTGATGCAATCCACGAAATTCAGTTGTTTAAAAATTAACTTTATAAGTAGCTCATACGTTGATTTCGTACGACACAATATCACGTGGACAGTAGTTATCTGATAGGATTGTTATTTTTAAGGTTTACTTTAAAATATATTTACAAGAGTTTGCGTATCGCTGGGAGAGGGGTGTTGGGGGTTAATATACCGGGTGGGAACAAAGAGGAGGGAGGGGGGTTATAAACCCGAGAATAACCGGAGGAGATAAATGTCTTTTACTTTCACACTGTTATTATGGTTTTAATAAAAACTTGGCCTTTAATGCCAATATGTCAATATGCGGAACTCATCTTTGCCCCTTTTTTTCTTCATAATACCGTAATAACATTTTTTTTTGCCCACAGCGGATTTTATCCCGTATAATATATATCCTGGCTTATATAATATTATCATAACTCTTCTGTCACCCTCTCGAAATCTGCTACTATGCCGTGTGGACATTATTTATTTATAAATTAACGGACTAAAGTTCAATTACAAAAAAGACATAAAACACGAAATGGAAAAAAGAGCGACAGAGAAGGAAAAGCACATACATAATAATACATGAAGCGATGACAAAAATTGGACAAAATAAACATAAGAGAGAACATTCGAGCCATGGTCTAGTCAAAGTTTTAGTAGAGTCGTAAAGAATGACAAAAATCATTTAGACTGATACCAAAAATTTCAAGACCATGGCTAGTATTGTGATGATTGAGGAACAGCAATTCATTATTTCTGCGTCTACGGCAAGGAATGTTGAACTGGATAAGTTGCAACAGAGAAGGTGAGTCTATAAAGCAATTAATAATTTTGTAAATGAAAATTAAATCGAAGTCTTTCCTGCGAAATTATTATGGAACACGATACCCGTGTTAAAATGTCCATAATTATGAATATTGGGCATTGTTATCAATATATGTAGTATCCACCAGTATGACATAATACATTTACTATGCAGTCGACTAATATCCACTTCACATATTTTGCGGGTTAGGGAGGTCCATATGGCGACGCCTGAAGCTATAGACTGGCCCAGAGACCACCACTTTGACCCTCACCATACGAGAGAAGAAGAAAAATTTGACACTATTACTAGTGTCAGACATCAAAATCGTCCTTATAGAATTTTTCAATCATCGTCACAGTATTTGGATAAGTCGTTCCTAGATATTCTGAATTTGACTATCCTTTCAAAATGTAAATCGGGTTTAGTTTGTTTCCATTAGCTCTTTCTTAGATTATTATTTTTTTGAAAAATTATTTTGTGTGGGAAGACACACAATTGTACCAAATTTCCGGACATAAAGAATTTTTACTGTATACATATTTTTTATAAAAATGTGAAAAAAGTAAATTAATTATTTTTGATCTTGCTTTTTAAAGCGTTTTCATTGCATAATCTTAAGTAATTTGTTTTTGATGATATTTAAAGAGAAGTATTTCATAATTTATTTTTGTTTTTATTTATTTTACTTGAACATGCATTTTTTTATTAGTTGGTAAATTGCCCATCCCAATAGGCATTCGCCTGTGTTGGGATGGCAATTTGCAAAAGCGGTTTTTTTAGCTACATAGTAACATGTTAAAATATAGTACATAACATAATTAAAATAATATAAGTAAATGACAAATTTGAAGATATAGAATCTACATATTAAGAACTAAATTGAACTTGGTTTTTAAGGTGAGGAATGATATTGCTTTTAAATGAGCTTTTGATTTGCATGTTTCTGATGGTGTTGGGCAGAGAATTGAATTGTTTAGTAGCGTTGTACTTAAAACTTTTTTGTCCGTAAGCGGTTTTGTAGGCTGGGATATTAAATAATTTTATGTGTGACTGCCTTGAGGTAAGTATATTAATAATATTTCAGTAATCAGTTTGACCGGTCGGTAGCTAAGTAAACAAACGCCTCGGATTCCTACCCGGGCGTCGTGGGTTCAATTCCCCTGCTGACTAAGTCCTCCATCATTGCACAAACAGCATCTTCCGCTTATCATGATGGCAGTCGGAGTGATTCAAATATTGTCAGGTTGTGCGTAACCCGGGAATGTTTGACTTTCTTTGAACAAAAACTAACATTATATAAGGCATTCCACAAAACTCTCGTTTGGGGTTACATTAGAACCCCTCTTTGTAACGAGAGTGGTACACAAAATAATTTCTTTTGTGAGTATGTACGTACGCATGAGTGTAAATATCTAAAATTCAGAATTGATTTAGTTGAAAATATCGCTTTTTTTAAGATTCACCCTACTTACCTACCTAATAAAGTACTTGCCTTTGGTGTATTGTGGAAGACATTATTCTATATTTAAAACGGTTGGATTCAAGTTACTAATATGTTTGATTAACAAGTCAAGTAGCTTGTACTAGTAACTGATGTTATCCGCGAAAGATTACGGAAAGTAAATCAGTATAAGGTTTAATTAAACTCCATTAATAATACATCATTACATAATGGAAGCTCGTGATTTAAATTAATCTAATGTGAATTTGGTAAATTGACCCGAGGATAAATAGAAAATATCAGGGAGTGAAAAGTTGTTGTATTTCACGCTGAAATAGGAATGTTGTGCGCGGTTAGTTTTAGAGTGGGGATAGTTGGTGTGAGCGAGTGTTTGGTACCAGGCGAGGGAAATTAATGTTTTCTAGGAGCTAAAAACGGGACTGTCAACAGCATTGTCGATGATTTTGAAAAGGATTTTTTGGTGGGACATAGTTCTTCTGTCTTCTAGTGATGATAATTTATAGAATACTGATGAGTATTTTTCTTATTTATTTAATTTAATACTTTTAATATTTATTTCATTATATACGCCCTTATGGGCTTTTACATGACAGTGTTATATATAACATAAAATAATAGTGACATAAAAATAACATGGAGTAAATGACTAGCACCCAAAAACATAAATAAGTTAATAGAAATATTATAATGCAATAAATTTACAGTAATATTTTTGAAAAAGGTATGCTATTATGGCCTTCTTGTAACTACGAGTAGATTCAGTGCAGTTGAATATATCTACTATTTCAGCGAAAGAATTACCCGCTGTATGCAATCTACGTAAAGCGAGTATCTAAATGACTCAGTCCTGATATTATTGTTACATTAAAAAATAATTTTGGATCGAGTGGTTCTGTTAGGTACATGGAAGGTAGTAAGTAAGTAAATCAGGGCTGTCTATAATACCATTCACAATTTTTAAAATAAAAGTCAAGTCGGAAACAAGCCTCCTGTCTGAGAGTGTTAATAATTTTAATTCTTTCATTAAATAATTGTAATTTATGGTTTCAAAAGTTAGTTATGGTATATTAAGTTATATTACTTTATTTTAATTTTAAGTGACTGTTGTTTCGGTGTTCAAAGTCATTAGCACACTTTGGTTGGGCCACGATTATTATCACCACCGTATTTTTATTTTTGGACTGTGTAATTACTAATTTCAACAATAATTGATTTACATTGAAATTCTTAAGGTACTTTACTTTAAAATCTGTTTTCCTCTATTTAATGATTACAAACTATTGCTTTACTAAAGGCAAGTTTCTCTAAACTGTTATATTATTGCCATTCGTTTTTTCCCGCCCACGAATATTAATTGTTAAGGTTTTGTTAAGTATTTTTATTTTTAATACTAACGAATTATTTTAAGAAATTAGAATGTTTAGCGTTTCAATATTCTACTTGGATTTTATTTAATTTTAGTTTCTACAAAATATTGAGTCTTTTTGTTGTTTGGGTGTTCTGTAGATCTTACAATAAAAGTGTTTCAAAACCCTTTTTAGAATTTGATCGATTCTTTCCTAATTTAGGACTGACAATATACGAATTAGCCTATAATGTTGTTCATTGGTATGTTTGCTGCCCTCGTAAATTGGTCCAATGATGCTGCGCATTCATTTATAAGGTATATCTGCTTGAGACAACATTCTATAGAATGTTGTCTACGTCTGTCTTGGCACAGGATTATTCTAATGAGACAGACATGGACCAAACCCACGTTTTTTTAAATATATTTTAACATATTATGGTAGGTTCTACAACATAAGTATGTTTTAATGTCGAACATTCGAATGTTGTCAATCACTGGAGACTGAGAGTAAGTCAGTTTTTGGTGATTTTTACCGGACTCGGCGGACCTGGGCGTGGCTAATACTAAGGCTAGGGTATTTATACATCCATTCACATCACATATCGACATAATGGTTTGTTTATTCGTATTACCACTTTTTCACAGTATTTTTATCAACAAAAATAAAGCATATAACCTAAAAAACCGTTTAGTTGTGTCAAGTTTAGTGGCATTATAAAAAAATGTGGGCGGAGTCCCGCGGTGACCCAGGAGCCCAAGATTATTGTGACAGTACACAGAAGCGGGGTATTATATTTGCTGTCTATTTCTCTCTTATGGTGTACGACGTGGAAACCCGGAGAAAGTGATTTATCGCAAGTGTATAGGTTGGGTAAAAATAATTTACTCTCTCTCCATACATTTTTACTCCAAGTTATTAACAATAATACTGATTTCTTTGCAGGCACCTCTAAGACGGTTAATGCTGAGAGGCATTTCTATCGGACTGATGGACGATGCTACAAAATCGTATCTGTGTACCAATCGTAGAACTAACACTTTTCGTGAAATACCCCATGCAGTTGTCTGCCGCGGCTCCCCGGGGTAACTGCGTCACCACTTTATGCCTGACGTTTCAACTATTCTTTTTTTTTTACCCAGGTATTTTTCGTATCTACGAAATAAAAAACTTGTTAAACAAGGTAGATTTGATTTTATTAATATTGTTTCTGAAAAAGTTGTATTCTTTTTCAAATACTTCCTAAATTAAATCAATTTTAAATGCAAAGAAACCTCTTCGGGTACCATGTCTAAGAGATAGTATGTCTTAGCTGAATCCTATCAATTTACAATTTTATACATGTTTGTAGGTACACAAATTAATGCGTAGGCATTGCCAACAAACTTTGCGATTCTTTTTCTGAAGATAAAAAAATATTTCTAAAGTTTTATGACCCGACACATAATAAATTACTTGTTGATGCCTATCTTTTTCCTTTTACGAAATCTGAAAATTTCCCGTAACACAAAAGTTGTGTCATATCTACTAGGGTTTGTTAATAACGTAAATCAACCTTTCCATTATGCTGGAAGTGGTTGTCGACAATGTATGAGGTACATATACCGCTGAAAACCAAGCTGGAGAAACGGAGCACATCGAGTGGGCTGTGAACCGATGGCGACTACCTTCTCTGGAGTTTTAAACGGAGATGGAACGTTGAGGCCGGAAAACAATCTGTGGAGTGGTTAGTCGCGGGGGAGGGTTGGGGGGAAGCGGTTGCGTCATAATTGTCGAGAGCTGGTCTGAGATTAAAAGGAAATTACATTCCCGCTGTAGATTTGTGTAAGTTGGTGTTGTTCCCGGAAAGCTCAGAGGGAGGGGAGGGGCGCGACCGCCCGGAGGAAGGCTAATTTGATGCATAATTGACAAATCTGAGATGACGGAGTAATCACGTGAACCAATACAAGTCCGCTCTAGGCCCCGGGCTCGTAGGATTAGCTCTGCCAACTGTTCTAATTATACCCCAGCGGGAGCCTGCACTTGCTTTGTACTTGCGTACTAACTTGATGTATCTTAATCAAATAGAATACTCGGATTACTTGAGACAAATCTTTCGTCAAACAATATTATAAATACGCAAACGACAAGTAATGCTGGTGATGCCGTTCTCTCATCCTAATGCATATTATAACCTGTGGTTTTCTTCTTCTTCTTCGTGACTATTACCTGTGACCAGCGGTACATATTTAAGGGGTTGCATGGGTTTGAAAATTAAAAAAAAAAAACATATTTTTATCTAATAGTACAATTTGTCTAAAATATTTTCCCAAAGTTTCAAGTCAATCGTAGTAAAAGTCTAGGCGAGAGAGCCGTTGGAAGCTCCCCTCAATAGACTAGACCGGTCGAGAGCGACGCAGGTATAATGGCTTAAATCGCTTTTTTCTAAAAACACTATTTTTCAAGTCGGTGGAAAAGTTATTTTAAAACTGATCCACCGATCTTATTGAAATTTTGTACACTTCTTTAAAATAGCATTGACTGGTGCTAAAACTTTTATTTTTTTTATTTTAACTAATTTTACAAGGCTACGTTGTACCAAAAATTGTACTGTTTTGCATACAACTCTGTCAATTATTTTTTTTTAAATCCTTCGTTCAAGCGCGAGATATACTAACCTAAAAACAGAAAAAAATCGATGAGTTATCCTGACTACCGCAAGAGCATTTTTTTTAAGGGTTGTTCCAAAAACCAGGTCCCACCGGCTGAGTTCCCGGATTGAAATTTCAGGATGAAAATTTTATAAAATATTGTGTACATGTTGCATTTTTATATACTTAAATTTTTAAATTATTTTATTTATTTATTATGTAAAAAAACCTTTTTTTAACCTTCGAAACCCATGTAACCTCTTAAGAAAGCTTCCAAAAAGCTCACTCAATTTGCTTGTAATTATTTATCTATATATTGCAATTATTTAAAGGTTTTGAAGGATTGATGATTGATTTTGTGTATTTTGTAAATATTTTTGGAATTGTTTGAGTAATCCACTACGATTTTCATCTCCATTCATCATTTCGTGGTGATTTGTTCGAAAGATTTTTTTATATTCAATCTACACTGATTAATAATAACTAACAGATAAAAACCCGCTCCTGGGTGGTTTAGTCACGACTCACACATTAAAAGGAGCAAAAGTGAGCAAATCGTGAAGGACCGTAATCGGTAGAAAATATCAAACTTTTGTATGTATGAGAAATTTTTCCATCGAACGTGGCAGAAGACGGCTTACGGTATTAATACTATCAGATAATAATATTAAAATAATTTGTATAGCGCCGATTTTGTAAAAAATCACCCCAAAGGGCATTAAACTTTCGTCGTAGATTTTTTAATTTTTAAAAATTTAAATTAAATTTTGTTGATTGAAATATTTTGTGGATGTACAACATTATGCTCTATAATTGTGCAAACATTACTAGCAATGGAGTCGTTGCGTTTCACAGCCTTAAGGGTAAATTTGGCATCCCGCTTAAAGCTTAGTAGATTAAATAAAATGTACGGCTATAGGTGAATCGCAACTAAAAAAACAAATTCGTCCACAGAAAAAAAAAATGATGTTGAATTATCGTTTAATATTTTTTTTCACGAATTATGGAATAAAAGTAATTTGCCTAGAAATTTACGTATTTTTTTCTTTGTCTGGTATATTTTTATTCATTTTTAAAGTTAACTTTGATTAGGGTACTCGCAGGTTCTGAGCCTTTTAAGACCCCCTCACTTATAAACCTTTTCGCTTTAAAGTGTTCAGTTCGGCAATGTTTTTAAAATTACAAATATTTGGATTGAATTGAATGGGAAGATAAATAGGTTGAATTGTTTATGTTTGAGATGTCGACCAGGTTTTGCTTGTAATTATGCTTCTTTAGGTTTAAGTATCGCCAGTAAAGCACGGCTGACGTAAAGTGGTGTTAAAATACACACATCGACACTTATAGGCAATATGTTTTTTTTAACTTTTGAACGATCTTCATTAATCACTGATTCTTGGCCCGTCAGCGGGTTAGGTTAGGTTCGATCGCCTTTAACTATTTCGTCGAGCATAACGATGATCGAAATTTAACCAAACATGGATGGGGTGAGAATTGGAGGTTAAAGGAGACGGTTAAATTATTAAAAAAAGTTAATTAAATGGCGGTATTTGCCGACTTGATGTCGACGTCAAATAGGACGAGGGTTCGAGCAACTTTACTAGTCTGAAGTATAACTTGTGTTGAAAACGGAGTAAGTTGGTTACCTGCTCTGAGGATCGAACTCGACCCGTCCAACTCCTAGTCGAGCGTTCTTCCCGGGTTGTCCATTACCTACATTCGTGGGAAAGCATCATGATAATTCATTTCATAATAATTTGTTGCCCGTATCATGGTAGTAGAACATTTTGTACAAAATGCAATTAATGACAGTTGAAGAAAAAGTAAAAAATCGCTGTATTTGATTATTTTCTCTTATTTAGGCCGTACAGATGTTGGTGTGCGACGGGTTTAGGTGACTAGGTGACACGGGGTGGGCAGTAAAGTCCAGGGATGTCACGTGTCATGTTGTATAACAGATCTATATTATAAGGCAGCGTAATGATAACGTTGATACATATATTTACAATCGCAATGCGAGGATTCCACTTCGCTGTTTGGTTGTACTGTAGTTTCATTCGTACTTGTATTAATGGCTCGCTGGAAATTATTTAGTACCCATTAACTGATCGGGCCAATTGGTAATGTGTTTTTCTGGTCAGCAACCAGCTGGATGTTTGCGGTCAAGGTGGGTCGAGGTGGGTCGAGGTGGGTCGAGATGGGTCGAGGTGCACCAACCACCCGTTTGTCGGAAATGCGACGCAGCACAAAGAGAGACAAAAGAAAAATGGTAACGAAAATAATTAATTGGCGATGGTTACGTACATGGGTACAATTACAAAATAGGTGAACTTGCAAAAGTTTCATTTTTCACACGGGCATCGAGTATTGTCGTATCGCGCGATGCTGGGCAAGAGCTGGAACTGTCTTCGGGAACTGTTCGACTGAATGAGAGCATTTTGCAACAACCGAGGTCTATTGCCCCTCCTCCGTACGCCTTATTACCCTTGATATATTGGCCGAGTGTATTGTGCATGACTGTCTACGTTTGTCCGGCGTGAAACAGCCCCTTTCAAAAGAGGCGTATTTACCGGATCAATGTACTGACCATACTTAGGTACATCTTTCTTTGCTTCGCTTTGCTGTTAGGCCAAAAAAAGCACAGTGACACATTTTTAGGAAAAAATGTTTTCCGTCATTTAAACATAACTTGTAATTAATAATCATTTACAATATAAAAAAAACTGTCAAAATCGCGAACCTGCAAAAGTGAAATAAAATGTAGGCTCTACGTATTTCGGCAGAGACGAGTATCAGCGGGGCTCCCTATCGGCCTGTCGGGCTCCGGGCAGATCAGATTGCGCTAATGAATGGCCCCCTTATCAGGGCCAGCGCCAGCTCCGTTTATTTATTTGCGCGGGAACAGTTCGCGGAGGAAATCCATTTATTGGCCTGTCGCCGCTACCACCCTCACCCCCACCTCCCGCCCTCATCGCCCCCTGCTACATCATTCTTGGCCGGAAACATTTCTCACTTCTTCCATCGGATAAATAATAGCTGGTTTAGTTAGCATACAGCGCAGTGGTCCGCCTGGTGACAAGCACCTCTCCCTGAGGGTTACTGGATGTGAGGTGTGAATCTGTAACACAGACAACCGCCGGTATCTGCATCTCGCGGTGCAGCGCGCAGTTGGCACTTTGGCCATTGCCATTCATCCAGCGATGTCTTAGCTATTTCATGTGAGAGTGGACAATATTAACACTGTAGAAAACGTACTGGTGATATCTTTTGTTTCGTTTAAACTTTTCTTCAGCTGTGTGGGCTAATAGCCTTTTAAATTATTATTATTTTTTAAAAGTTCTCTTAAGTACATGGCCTGTTTAAAAGAAAAGGCGAATTTTGAATTTTCGCGGGCTGTGTACATTCGATTATCGTTTTTTTTTGTTATGTTGGTACAAATATGTAAGCATTATCAGCCATTTTGGATTAGAGGTTTGTTTTTGACAACTGGAAAGGTTAGTCACGTTTTTGTGTGTTCTTCGATTTTTTACTTTTGAAAAAAAATGGATCAAAGAATAAAATCCATGATTTGTTTTTCCACAACTCCAGGACGCTCATCGTCATTAACATCTTCTCGGCCTTCTGTAAAGCGTTTGTACTAAACACTTTTTTGAGACAAAGTAGACTCGGCGAATGCCAGTCAACATTTTAAGTGCGTTGGAGCACTTTATTCCATTTTTAACTCAAAATTTCATACATATTTTTTGATTAATTTTTTTTCAAAAGTAAAAAAATCGGAGAACACACAGAAACGTGACTAACCTTTCAAGTTGTCAAAAACAAACCACTAATCCAAAATGGCTGATGTTGCTAACATATGATAAACATATGTGTATCTACAAAACTAAAAAAATTCGATAATCGAATGTACACAGCCCGCGAAAATTCAAAATTCACCTTTTCTTTTGAACAGGCCTCGTATACTGACTTGTTACTAATGAAATCTGAAAAAATCGTTTCGAGTAAGTCATCCTCAACGGAGATGAGCCAGTGAAATAATTACCAATAATTTTTTGTAATGCGATTATCTAAACAGCTTTGTTCGAGCCCATTAAAATTTTAATTAAATTTAGCTTCTCTTCTACGAAAATCGTTTGATAATTATTGTACTTAAGAGTCTGTTTGATCCTCGCAGACTTTCAAAGGATTTTTACCTGTCGAGAGAAGATGGAGAACCTGTCCTGTTTACTTATTAACAGAGGAATCATCAGACGGAGCTCACGCCACTACACCCCTAGCGGCGTCTCCCTCGCTCCGCCTGCCGACACGCTACGCGCTCAAAGACCCACCGACTTATTGCGTTCCGTATCGGCTTCGTCCTAATCACCAAACCGTATCCCACTAATAATCATCTTGTTAAAAAAAAGATCGGTTGTTTTGGGAAAACTTTTAATAACCAACCAACTTTATAATGTTACCGGGTTGGTCCATATTTCATGAAACGTACTGTTTTTCGGCTTATTATACTGCTGGCAATACAAACTAATATTGAAAGAGAGGGTAGTGCGTCTAACAAAGGAGTTGTTGTTTGGTGGGTATTGAAACAGCCAAGGGTAGCGTGTTGCTTTGTGGACTCAAATCTAGGAAGCAACTTTCAATACTTGGGTAGTTTGTACGACAGTCGGCATGTTTAAGTGATAGAGACATTTCATTTTTCAGGAATAACAAACCATCTATCGTATTTATTTGGCGGTCGTGTTATTGATTAATCCTTGAAGTAACAACATATGGAGGGAGAGCTAATTATTTTAACCCAGCCTATACAAACTTGCGATAAATTCCTTTCTCCGGGTTTTCACGGCGTATACCATGAGATAAAAAGAGACAGCAAATATAATACACCGCTTCTATGTACTGTAACGATGATCTTGGTCTCCTGGGTCACCGCGGGACTCTGCCCATATTTTTTATTATGCCACTAAACGTGACACAACTAAACGGTTTTTAGGTTATATGCTATATTTTTGTTGAAAACAATACTGTGAAAATTGGTTATACAAATAAACGCTACATTATGTCGACATGTGAAATTAATGGATGTATAAATACTCTAGCCTTAGTCTTAGCCACGCCCAAGTCCGCCGAGTCAAGTAAAAATCATCAAAAACTGACTACACTGCCTTGGATTGATACCACTCCATATACTCTAAGAGTTCAACATTCCTTGCCGTAGACTCAAAAATCAATGAATTGCTGTTCCTCAATCATCACCATACTAATTATGGGTATGATTCTCCAATGTCCAGAATGTCAAGACTTGTTAACTTAAGCCATGGTCTTAAAATTTTTGGTAGCAGTGTAAATGATTTTTGTCATTTTTTACGACTCTGCCAAAACTTTGACTAGACCATGGCTCGAATGTTCTCTCTTATGTTTATTTTGTCCTATTTTTGTCATCGCTTCATTTTTTATTATGTATGTGCTATTTTTTCTCTGTTGCTCTTTTTTCCATGTTGTGTTTTATGTGTCTTTTTTGTAATTGGACTTTCTCAGGTTCCGGAGGCTGCAGGAGTCCGGGCTGCAGTTCCGGGAGAACTGGCGGATGTACACGAGGAAACCACGCCCAAGTCTGCCGAGTCCGGTAAAAATCATCAAAAACTGACTACGCTGCCCTAGATAGGTACCACTCTATGTACTCTAAGGGTTAATCCATCATAGCGCGGACATCGTTAGGCGGTCGCTTCGTCAAACAATCGCCACACTAATATTATATTGTGAATCACGAAGAGTAGAATTGGTATTGGGTTTAAGGGGTGGTGATGCAGTTCACTCTTTTGTCGAATGCGGGACATATCGGTGGAAAACAAACAGCCGCGGTGGGCGAACCCGGATATACACGCCCGGCCGATCGCCCGCCCTGAGCACGGAGCACGCAGCACTGACCACTAAGCGTGCTACGACTGGAGGTAGTCGTGCTCGTTGATTGCATATATATATCATTCACGTACTATGCTGGAACCTTAGAGTAGATAGAGTGGTACCTATCCAAGGCAGTGTAGTCAGTTTTCGATGATTTTTACCGAACTCGGCGGACCTGGGCGTGTCTAAGACTAAGGCTAGGGTATTTATACATCCGTTCATAGCACATGCGGACATAATGTTTTTGTTTATTCGGATAACCACTTTTTCACAGTATTTTTATCAAAAAAAATATAGCATATTACCTAAAACCGTTTAGTTGTGCCGAGTTTAGTCGCATATGAAAACATGTGGGCGGAGTCCCTGGAGACGCGAGAGACCAAGATCGTCCTTACAGTACATAAAAACGGTGTGTGTATTTTATTGTCTCTTTCTCTCTCATGGTGTACGACGTAAAAACCCGGAGAAAGTGATTTATCGCAAGTTTGTATAGGTTGGGTAAAAATAATTAGCTCTCTCTCCATACATTGTTTTTTCAAGGCTGGAACATCCCAAGCATTTGACCTACGTTTATTGCTCTATGGAAAAGGCTAAGTAAGCAGCGATTCCACAGTTAGCACGAGCTATATATTACACGAGGACCACGGAGACCGTTAATAAATATCGTCAGTTCTAAGTTCTAAATCCATCAGGAGATTTACAATAATTGATTTAGTAAACAGAGGAAAAGCAGGTTTAGTTGGGTCCCAAAGATGACCTAGGCTCTGAGGAAAATCACTTGTGGAGTTTATATTTAACCTTTCCCTTACTGTTTTAAATTATTATTCCAGCCCCGGCGTTTTGTAATCATTACACAGGTAAAAAAATGCGATTTAAATCAGAAAAACAAGGATATTCATAGCCAATTGCTTAAATAAATCATATTTGAAGTCAAAAGTGACAATAATTGTAATTCAAAAGCTGAAAACATGAAAAAATCATCAGTTGACGCTCACAAAACGGGCAAGAGGACCACCTCCGAGAGATGCCCGAAAGCTACTGGCCACTGGCGGTAAATCGTACGCGCTGTGGGTGCGAACTGAGATTCCATTTCGCTGGTTCCCATATAGCGAAGTTAAGTAAGAGTGAGATGTGAATAGCTTCGTATCTCCCCCGCACACTCTTCGCGTATCTTTGCATCCCATAGTGTTTTTTTAGAATGAATATACCTACGTCACACACTTGCAGCGTTTGATTTTATTAGTGAATTTATTCCAAAATTTTACAAAATATCTCATATGTGCCCGATAAGTCCTAATTAACATAAACACTATTTTTTAATTTAATTAGTTAATTTATTATGGAGGAATACTTTAAATCTGAATCCAGTATTTATGATGAATATAAAGATATAAAAGTTATTAGAAGCATTTGTGCAGTCGTTACACATCATAGTTAAGGAGAGGTTAAAACAAAACCCTGGTTCGTTAATAGTATGGGATATTGGTTTGTTTAGTTTCTGTTACCTAATAAATCAGATGGGTAAATTTTCAAGATGTACAGTTAAATACAGTTCCACTTCTTGTCCCCAATGTAGAACGATACGTAAAATCGTTCAACGAATAGTTTCAACGATATGTCAAATAAATTCTGTTTAGTAATCAAACCGGAAAATGGTGTAATGATTTAGGCCGTTTGAGTTGAGCTTTTAGACAGGCACACTAATTTAATGTACAATGTTGCGGCGCATGTGCATATTGCATGATGGCGCCGCGGGGTGGTACCGCTCCCCGCACAGGTGCATTGTCCGCGAGTAGGCGCACTGGGATAATCGTTTGGCCAGACTTATTGTGCCATTATCCAACAGCAGATCACTCGCCCTCGGCTGGACACTGGACACTAGGAGTAGGCGAACAGGACGAACAACCCTTTCTTGGCACACACTTGTTTCTTATATGTACATGCACAAGAGCGTAGCCGAATTAAGTAATTGATTCCCTCAATCATTCCACGTCTTCTCGGGGTATCTACGACTTCTACTAGATCCACTTGCGCGTCATACCATAAAAACGCTACATGGTCAAATGATGAAAGCGTTTTTGTCTTAAAACTGTTCGTTAAATTTACATCGGTCTTGCATTTTTACAAATCTACATGGTTTTCATGGAGTGCCATTTCTCGTTGCCATACATCTAGGTTGGTACCAATACTCCATTGCAGACTGCTAACCTTTCTTCATTCGGCTTTTTTATTCCTTAAAAAAAAGTTATTTTTGTACAACAGATATCAAAACCAATTACAGTACAATGAAAAACAACAAAAATAGATGTTTTACATCTAAACATTTTTAAATTATGACATTTTTTAATCACTAAGTTTTTTGAACATTTTCGATAAATATATCTACATATATTTACATGATTTGTTCAACAGAATTATACCTCTTGTCATGCTATGGTGTGCCAAAACATCTGTCCGACCGTAGGGTATGCTAAACGTGGCATGATTTCTGGTGCGGCAGTAATTCTCAGGCACGAATAAGCAGTAGCATGCCAAGAGGTATGGACCGTCGATCAAGTGGTTTATAATCTTAAAGCCTATTGTTATGAGATCAGCATTGCACCTAGTCTCTAAGCTTTGATAATTTGTCTCCTCTAGTAGTTCCATGTGATGCATTGACATAGGGTATGTTCCTTGCGAACGCATGCACACATACCTGAAGATTTTTTTCTGAATCTGTTCCAACATATTTATATATTTGGTCTGATGTGGAGTCCAGACAGTGCTACCGTACTCCAACTTGCTTCTGATCACTCCATTGAAGAGGGCTGTCTTCGCATTTGTGTTATCAAACTCTTTACACCTTCTGAATACAAAACCAAGAAGTTTGTAGCAAGTTGAAGTAAGCTGCACTATATGACTCAAAAACGTTAGCCTGGGATCAAAAACCACCCCGAGATCTTTGATGGTAAATACGCGGGTTAAAATGTTTAAAACGTTTTTATATGCGACCACAGCATTTAGTTCTTCTATTTCTCGCTTCACCCGCATTTAAAATCAGCATTCCCGTCTTTCGCAAGCATATTTTGGAGATTCATCCACCCGCTCGAAGGATTTACGGTTAACACCTGTACCCTGTACCTATTACATATTTATCCCGCAGCTATTAAAAGTGTTACCGAGTTGTTGGTTCAACAGATAAGTAATGGATTTCTTCTAGTAGAGCCGGAAGACGGCGTGTGGGGGGAGGCGCGTGTGTGCGAGGGATCCATTTCTGAGATTGAAAGATGGATTCGCAAGAAGGAACGGGTGGCGGGGCGAAGGGGGGCAATGTAGATTTATGCAGAGCTCCGCTTTTATGTAGTACGATTTGTCGCTCGCGGATCAAAGAGAATAATGGATGGTCTTAGTGATATCTCCTAATAAAGTCCCATTTGTGACATACGTTAAGATCAAGCTTGCTTACGGCTTGTTTTTGTTGACGGCCTCCATGGTCGAGTGGTAAAACGCCTGACTACGAATCCAAAGGTCGCGGGTTCAAACCCGGCGTGCGCCAATAACTTTTAATTAATTAATATGTGTCATAACACATTTAATTCATATAAACATAATAAAAAATATATTTGCGGCACGTTCCAGAGGGGTAGATACTCTAAGTATCGCCCTGGTGGAAAAACCACTATTCAGAATCCAAACGTTGCTTGAAATGGCTTGATTCGTGTTTGGTGACTAGATCTGATTAGCCAGGTACTTCTCAACCTTCCTCTTCCAAATCTCCTTCCCCTTCCCACTACCTTCAGCCTCACAACATACCCTATTTGGGGATGCCATAGTCTCACTGGCTCTAGACGGTTGGGAGCAGTTAAGACTCTTGTGCGGTTTTCATATAAAAAAAGTTTAAGTTTGTAAGAATATATTTAATATGAAAGTTTTTTCGTACATAAAAAATAATCTAGCTAGAAACACAGTTTTGCTATCTCAATATTCGCGGTAGAAGGGTTTCTAGTATTCTAGACTAGCAGATAAAAACCCGCCCCCACGGGTGTTTTGCCGCTAGGCCCTGCGGGCGGTTTTTGCTTGGGCTGCGCCCAATTTAATTGTCGGTGACCATTTATAGGATTTAGCCCTATTGTTAGACTAACAACTGCCAATTGCATGGAAAAGCATGCTTTTTTTCAATATTTAGATATATAATGTCAACTTACGACATTTAAGTATATAAAAATGATATTGTCGATGATATTAGTGCATTTAATAACTTAATTAAAAACGCATGTATTAAGAAATTCATCGCGTATTTACAAACAAAAGTAATTCATGTTAAAATAAACATTTTCGACTAACGCCATCCTTGATAGCGGCTTTGAATCTAACTGAGCCGCTGGCGGCTTAGTTTTGACACACGTCAAGGACGCTAGCTACTGGTTTAGTCACGACACACACATCGAAAGGAACATAGTGAGTAAATCGTGAAGGACCGTAATCGGAAGAAAGTTTCAAACTTTTGTATGTATAAGTAATTTTTTCATCGAACGTGGCAGAAGACGGCTAACGGTATTGATACTATCAGATGTTGTCCCGAAAGGTTTTTTCTCGCTGATGGCGTCGATTCCTTTTCTTTACCCTCCCCGAGGGGCTCGCGAGATTGGGCGGGGCGAACCAATAAAAAGGCGAAATCGAGCCAGGTACCTACTTGCTAGAACGAGAATAATCAGCCCAATTACCCCATTCCTCTACATGCGATACACAAACACACCCTCAAAGGTAAACACGCTTCACTCATGGTCAAATGAAATGCAAACATCGGGAGCATTTTCAATTGGAAAATAAATGGCATCCACCGGAAAAATAAACAAATACTCGCTGATTCGCTTTAAATTTCCGCTCTAGTCGCTGTGACGTCATCGGTGCCATTTCGCGGAAACGGGAGCAAAGGCTTTGCCGGTTGCCCCCCCTCTCCCCCACCCCTCCCTTCCCATTTTCTCTACCTCACGCCGTCTAGATCTACTCCAGGCCTGATCTACTCCGTGAATAAACAACGTGAGATGTCAGTTCGGAATCGACGTGTTCGATTGTTAACAAATTGAAACATTTGGTGTCTATCAAAAATTACAAACTAAATTATGTTAGAAAACGTTTCCTTATTTTACACACATCCTTTACGAGTATGTACAGGTAGTCGTATTTGATAGAAAGCACTTACGATTCGATACGATACGATTCTGGAATTCTCAAAATGTTTACATGCTAATATCGTCATGAAAACTTTTCTTCAGGGTGTGAAATATTTTAGATAAAAATTAGCCAGATTCAAAAATTAATTTCGAACCGATTGTTATTTAAAGGGAGGTATTTCACCGCTTCTAAGTAATCTGTTAAGTTACTACTCGTAAAGTAAATTAAATCATTGGATTAACACGGCTGTTAAAAACAGATATATTTAAAGGGCAGTGTAACTTGGCAGTAGTGAAACAGAAAATATACGCTACTGGATCGACAGCCTACTCAGAGGTGGTGAAATTTATTTTATTTATTTGTTTATTTTATATTTGCAAAAACAGTTTTACACCAAAACATTGCAAAAAACACAAAAAATGGTAATTAAACAAAGAAGAAGTTTAAAAACAAACAAAAAATAGTTTGCAAGAAGTACATAAACGAAAGAAATTAATAGCTAGTTCTTGCTTAAACTTTGTAGCTCGTGTGAAAAATATCCAAATTTCCTGCGAGGCAGTTACTTAACCTAGTTAGTCTTCCCAGGGGCATCACCATTGGTAAGTTAGTTCTGCACCCGGGAAGAAACAGAAGCCTGTGTTGGCGGCCTCGCGTCAAATTATCAGGGACATAAAATCAAATTTCCGCCAGGATGTCAGGTATTAATACACCGTTCAGGAGTTTATGAGTAAAAAGCAGTAATACAGGTGACGCCCACCCTACTCCTGAGCCTGAGTTGGATGGAAAGCCGCGGACATCGACTTGGTGTGATCTTCCTCTGCTTCTGTTGCCTTCTTCTTGTCCATGACAATGACCGTGAGTTTCTACATATTGGAGTTCTCAGTTTGGCGAGCAACGCTTTCTCATCCTTGGAGTAAGAATGTCTATGGAGAGAGAGCTAATCTGTTTTACCCAACCTATACAAACTTGCAATAAATCACTTTCTCCGGGTTTTCACGTCGTACACCGTGAGAGGGAAATAGACAGCAAAAAATCTACTACTTTAAAGCCCTGTAAGGATGTTTTTCGACTCCCGCGCTCCTGTGACTCCGCCTACTTTGGTTGTGACGTAACTAGGTAACTCAACTAACGGTTTCTTAGGTTATATTGAGAACTTTTGTTGTTGGTAACAATACTGTAAAAAGTGATTTTTCAAATAAATAAAAACATCTTGTGAATGCATGTAAGAACAAATCCAAAAAGGGTATTAAAAATATCATTTTTCACAGGTATTTCCGTAGTTTTATATATTTATTCATTATACATTATATTGACAATCAACTTCCATTACTATTTAAGCAAACGTTATGCTATTCGTTTTGTAAGATTTTATGACTATAAATCATTTAATAGTATTTTTGATATCGTTTTACTATGCGAACTCTTTTAGAGGTTATGTCCTTTATTTATGTTGATAAAAATACAGTTAAAACGTGGTTATACAAATAAAAACAACATTATGTCGACATGTGTTATGAATGAATCTATAAATACATCCAAAATCAGTTAAACACATCATTTTTCACATGTATTTGCGTAGATTTATATATTTATGACAGCGCGTTAGGATAATCGTATTATCAACTATATAAATACATTATATTAATTATAAACTTCCATTATTATTTAAGCAAACATTATTTGTAAGGTATTCTGAATCTACAAATCATTCAATAGTATTTTTGATATCGTTTTGCTATGCGAACGCTTTTTGAGTTTATGTCCTATATTTGTTTGTTTGTAAAAGAGGTGTGTCTATGAAAACTCTAGCCACGCCTGATCAGAGAAGTCAG
The DNA here is from genome assembly GCA_022651775.1 of Drusus annulatus. Classification (NCBI taxonomy): domain Eukaryota; kingdom Metazoa; phylum Arthropoda; class Insecta; order Trichoptera; family Limnephilidae; genus Drusus; species Drusus annulatus. The sequence continues at coordinate 52,987 of JAGWCC010000400.1, read as the reverse complement.
GCAAAATTCGTTAAAAACCGACTACACTGCCTTGGGTAGGTAGGTCTCTATGTACTCTAAGGTCTCAACTATCTTAGGACCGTTAGTTGGTTGATTTTAGTTTATTGTAGATACCTAGCCCTTCCAAATGCATATTTAGCGGATCGACTGGCATTTCGGATTGTAGACAAAACAGACGTGCTATGGATTCGCTTTGGTAACATACAACATACACCTTTATTAAATATATTCACGACAATACGGTTAATTTAAATAATGATTATATAATTTCAAGAGATTCGATTTCCACGAACTCCAGTAGAAATAAATTAATAATAAATAACCACCCCTAACATATTATAATTTCCGAAGAATAGCTTAGATAGGCGTATAGAGAATAGTGTATAGCCGATGATACATTATTTACATAAACAGTATGGCATTCACCAATCGTATCAAATGTCGGGCTGTGTAATAGGCAGATGGAGATGTTAACATTGTGTACTGGAGAGAGGAAAGCGGAGGGAGGGGAATGTTTTCGTACAAGATCGTTAAATCGGATTCTACTAGGAATCACAGGGAGGATTGCCTCGAAGCCTTCGATGGATTCGTCAGCCGCAACTCCGATCCCCTTCCCGATACCTTATCTACACATAAGTCTATTCCGTCACAGTGCGGGTGCAGTGTGCAGTGTGGGGTGGGCGGTGGGCTGTGGGCGGTGGGCGGTCTGTACACTGAACACAGCGAGCGCGGGCTTAGGTGTACTCGTATTCAGATTCCGGGCGGTGATCGATCAGTGTCAACATTTAGTGACCCACTTCGGCGTAGGGCGCCGGGCGCTCTGGGCGGCAGCCAGCTCGGCCAGCCCGCGCCGCGAAGACCGAGGACCGGAGGCGGTCCACCGGTGCCGCTCACCGCCGGGAGCTGCTGGGCTATGTGGGTTTTACCATCACCGACTACTGACCGTTCGATAGTAAAGGTTTTTACCAAACGTGTTTAACAGTAAAATGAAACGCAGAAAATACTAACCTAAATCTTAAAATAATATGTTTAAGTAGAGAACATTGATATCTATTTTAATCTGTCTAATTTGACGGCCTCCATGGTCGAGTGGTAAGACGCTCGACTGCGAATCCAAAGGTCGCGGGTTCAAACCCGGCGTGCGCCAATAACTTTTATTCAATTAATATGTGTCATAACGCATTTAATTTATATTAAAATAATAAAAAGTATATTTGCGGCACGATCCAGAGTGGTAGATACTCGAAGTATCGCCCTGGTGGAAAACCACTATTCAGAATCGAAACGTTGCTTGAAATGGCTTGAGCCGTGTTTGGTGACTAGATCTGAATAGCCAGGTACTTCCTCAACCTTCCTTATTCCAATCTCTTCCCCCCCACACTTCCTTCAGCCTCACAACATACCCTGTTTGGGGATGCTATAGACTCACTGGCTCTAGACGGTTGGGACCAATTGAGACTCTTGTGCGGTATTCATATAAAAAAAATCAAGGAAAACAAAAACATTTTACGAAACAAGTGTTTATATCAGTGGGATAATTAAGTAAAACCATATTTTAAACATTGGAATTAGCATTTAATCCACACCATTTTCTAAGACTTTTGTTTCTTTTGAAGTTTTCCGGAAAACCAAAGTTTTTTTTTAATGCATACTGTTTTGCGTGCCTTCTGGTTTGGTTTTCGGCTGTTCGAAATCCGAAAGTCTTTCGTCCTGTACTTAAATCGCGTGTAGTAGCAAAGCGTATTTAACTGGGCGTATACAAATAAATACATGTGTTTCGACTCTCGTGGTACGAGAACGTATGGAAGCAGAAAAACACTTTAACTTCTTCTTTTTATTTAAACATTTTTATAGGAAGATTTCTTAAAGTATTACAGTTGAACCTTCAACTGACGACATTCAAGAACCGCACGGCAAGGCGCTCTGAATGGGACTGCTAACTGACAATATTCAAGAACCGCACGCCATGGCGATCTGAATAGGACTGCTGAGATGAACTTTTGTCAACTCAAAATTCATACTCTAACATGCGGTATGGAACAAAGCATGTTTAAAAGGGCCTTAAAAATCGATCTAAAGATATTGTAAACAATACAATTCAAGGACAGAAACACATTAAAGAAGGCAATTAAGAAATACCCAAGGACCTTGGTCTGGAGGGTAGGTTACAGGGATAAGTTCTGTGGGCGCAACTGCATGATCCATTACAGTTCTCATAACGAATTCACTACATTATTTCACAGACATAATGTACATTACTCAGATTTGCTTAATCCTAAAACATAAATCACACTAAAATATAACTGTAAACATAAACATATAAAATTACGATTTGCAGTAAGCGATAAGACATTCCTTCATAAAATACCAGGCTTATACTAGAGGTACCTTATTTAATCATAATCTACCCTTGATTGTAAAATGGCAGATGATATATTTTTCACGTAGTAACGTCGTATTTGTGAACGAACAACATGTATTTTAATGAGAGGGCTCATATGTCGTATATTGGTTTTTGGTTGACAATAAATAACACCATCTTGATGTGCTCTCCTTGCATTTTTCCTTCGTTCATCCGCTCCACATGACCAAACCATCAAAGTCGTCCCTTTCTTAATTTTATTAATTAACGCTTACATCAGCCTTGCGTGCTTTCTAATTTCACACATTTCGAACACGGTTGTACACGGTTTTATCACAAATTCGCCTCAGGGATCTCATATCCAATAATTGAAAAATTTACATACTTTTTTCTCTATTTTTAATACTTTTTTTAACAATCCTTGCATATCCAATACGAGAACAAAAATATCCCACAAACTAAAAACATCAAACCGTTTCGGTCCAATAAAATCGCCACCCAATAACCCCCTCTTTTCTCTCTCATATCATTTCACAGACAATATTTCATGTCTGTCCGACCAACTTTCGAAAATTAAAATGTAACTTGACTTGCCAAGAAAAAATACAAGTTTAAATATCTGCTAAAATACACTATGGGTACGTAGGGATTAGGAGAGATTCTTTTTAAAATTTAATCAATATTTTAACACTCCTCCTCATCTACTGTCTCCAGCCTCCAGTCTGCAGTCTCATCAAGTGCCACTAGCACACCCGATGAAACGCCTATACATAATAATGATAAGTAGTTCCTTTTCTATGCTTGTATGCTAGGAAGGAAGTTTCAAAACTTCATCTGATCAGGATCGGAAATATTATAATACCGGGAAGGAGACCGTCGACTGGGCAAATATTTTTATCTTTTATCGAGGGAAAGTACTTGAGGTGTCTAAGTCTAGGTAACTCCACTCTACTCATTCAAGCGGAAGAAAAATTCTTCAATCAGATGTTCCCCAAGGAGGGGTTGCATAAACCATCGCTACCCTGCTTCCGCGCTTCCTTACTGAGCCCAACAGGCATTCAATTCAACGTAGACGAATATCTGTAGTTTATTTATAAATTAACGAACTAAAGTCCAATTACAAAAAAGACATATTAAACACGAAATGGAAAAAGAGCAACAGTAAAGGAATAGCACACACATAATAATAAATGAAGCGATGACAAAAATTGCATAAAATAAACATAAGATAGAACATTCAAGCCATGGTCTAGTCAAAGTTTTGGTAGAGTCGTAAAGAATGACAAAAATCATTTAGACTGCTACCAAAAATTTCAAAACCATGACTTGAGTTAATAAGTCTTGACATTGGAGAATTATACCCATAATTATTATTGTGATGATTGAGGAACAGCAATTCATTGATGTGTCCTCTCTTGTAAGAAAGTTGTGTTATTAAAATTACCACGTAAATTAGGTGTTGACACGTCTTGGAAATACTGTAGTATAACGTCACGTTTATTATAAACATAACCCAATCTTCCGTCGCATCGTGTCGTATCTGAATCTTCCGTGTTAAAATATAAGTTTTTCGATGAAGCGAGTATGCGTTTCACGTTCGGCGAGAAGCGTTCGCGTCTCACAATAAATAATTTATCGGCCATACGATACGTATAAACATTCTACTCCTCCGGCTTATTGCGTTATTGGCTACAGACAGCGCAGACATTTACTACATTGTACGTCCGTACTGGGTACGGACGTACGAGCGTGCGGACGAGCTTCTGATTCGTGTCACGCTGTTTCGTATCACCTCGTTCTCTCGCCGTCCCCCGAGTCTCACAATAGCTCATCAGCGGGTCCGGGTGAAGATGTTGAAGGGGAGAAGACCTACGAGGGGGAGGGGCCCCTCAGAGTGCTGAACCCCCCGGCCAAATAAGCCCCTTAGCGTAGCTCCACTAGCTTACGCAGATACCGCGTAAGTATTCCATCAAAGGTTTTATTCGCTGCATGGAAATCCTCATATTGCTAAACATCGCCAAATCTGAATTCTATCCCTAGGATGCTACAGAATGATTGTGTACATCTGTTATCCCACTAAAAAAAATTGCAGAAAAACCGCAATTACAATATACGAGTACAACTTCATTATCGCTCCACATTTTTACTACTGTTCAACGATTCTTTTTCTTGTGTAACGACTAAGAACAAAACAGGTTTCAAATTCTCTAAAATAGAGCAATGAGAATTATACTTAGGCGAAATAGATACTCAAAAGTAACTAAAATGTCAGAGGAACTAAATTGGCTAACAGTAAAACAGATGCTAACATTAAACACATTGATGTTTATACATAAAATGAAGAACAACTTGTTACCAAAATATTTTTCCGACAAAATTATCTAAAATGTTGATATTCACAAATATAATACAAGGGCATGCAAAGAAATTAGACTACCAGAAAAAAATAAAGCAAACACACAAAATAGCTTTCTATATAAAGGGATGAAATCTTATAATGCTCTGCCGAAAACCATCAAAATAATGCCTATCAATAAATTCAAAATAGCCTGTGAAAATTATTTAAAATGCATATAAATCAAAATAATAAGTAGTATATAAGTTAAAATATTATAATGTTAAAAAAGAAAATGAAATAATTAGCCACTTGTAAACTTGAACGTACAAAGTAACTAATATAAAATAAATAAAACTAAAAAAACTAGATAAGGTAGGAAGAATTATATATCAAGTAATATAAATAAATATTGCTCGCAGTCTTTCATCAATTAAACTGATTAAAAAAATCTGTATCGAGGTAAATACAATATTAAAAGTTTTCTCGATGGGTCTCACCGCTTTGATAACTAAATTCGATAAAATTGCAGCGCAAAGTCTTATCTCGCGACACGCCGTTTCGTTAGTCGCGGTTTCTCCTTAGATGAATTAAATAATGTAGATATAAAATACAAGACACGTCATATTCATTCGAATCTGACGAAAAATGTAGCACCACCTAATGTTGCATCACTAAATGTTTCACCCGCGTATGAAAAGGATAGACATTCAAAGAATATGTGTGTCCGGAAGAGATAGCTATTTGAAAAGTGTTTCGAAGGTATTCCTCGTTGACTTGGTTTAGTGCAACCAGGCGCGTTGTCTCAGTAACGTATCTAAATTATTTAATTCATCTAAGGGTTCAACACATTAATGACACGAGAGCTAATTAACTAAGGTTATAAAAATCTTTGGAAGCCCGATAAATATACAATATCTAGAAAACATGTGTTATTTGAATGTAATATAAATAAGAATGTATAAGATTTTGCCGAAATGAATTCTCAATAGCGAGAGTTTTCCCAGAACTCTGTTGGCATGTCCTAGTTCTGAGGGTTTCTGAAATTTACTACAAAATAAACAAAAGTAGAACAACTTCAAACAAATGTGTTTCCCAAGAGCACTCTCGCTAACTACGCAGTCCAAGGGCGGACAACCTGGTGAAGGGGGACGTCCCCCCAGCTGGAAGGGCCCCCAGCGTACATCTGGCTGCTGGCTGCGGGCTGCGGGCCCCACCAGGCCCGGAGCGGCTGGAGGCGGCTGGAGGCTGCGATAGACGCGCATCTTCGGTCACAGTTTGAACCCCTCCGCGCGGCAAATTGTATTACCGCCGAAGGAGGGAAATTTAATTTTCTCGGAGCACTCGCGGGAGGTCGTTAAAGAAGGCGTCTCTCCCAGTCCCCCACTCCCTCACCCCTACCCCCCGCCGCTCCCCGCCGCGCCGCGACTTAGTGTCCATCAACCGGGACATAGAAAAAGAGCAACTGCCTAGTTTTAGTTTCCTGCCCAGTCGGGAATGGAAATCTGCGCTACTCCATGATAACAGCCTTTGAAATTTCTATTATTTTCCAACATAGGATTATTCTTTTTGCCAAAAGTAACTATCTCGATTGACTTATGTATTGTATGGAATCTTTTAGACAAGTTTAATATTAAAATTAATTTAAATAAACTTCGCAAAATTTTCAAAGGACTGTAATTTATTAGTTTATAATTATTATTTTATTTATTTATTTTTTTCCGAAGGAAGCAAAAACTTGGGGGTGTGACATTGTATATTAAATAAAACAGTAAACTTTGTAAAACACCACTTTATTAGAGCTAATCACTAACCATATGACGGCCTCCATGGTCGAGTGGTAAGACGCTCGACTACGAATCAAAAGGTCGCGGGTTCAAACCCGGCGTGTGCCAATAACTTTTATTTAATTAATATGTGTCATAACACATTTAATTCATATAAAAATAATAAAAAAGTATATTTGCGGCACGTTCCAGAGTGGTAGATACTTTAAGTATCGCCCTGGTGAAAGACCACCATTCAGAATCGAAACGTTGCTTGAAATGGCTATAGCCGTGTTTGGTGACCAGATCTGAATAGCCAGGTACTTCCCAACCTTCCTCTTCCCAATCTCCTTCCCCTCCCCAGTACCTTCAGCCTCACAACATACCCAATTTGGGGATGCCATAGTCTCACTAGCTCTAGACGGTTAGGAGCAGTTGAGACTCTTGTGCGGTATTCATATAAAAAAAAAATATTAAAAAAACCAGGTTTCGCTTTTCTCAAGCTTCTTCAGGGCTTTTACATCAACTGTTGATGTAAAAGCCCTGAAGAAGCTTGAGAAAAGCGAAACCTGGTTGGTGATTAACTCTAATAAAGTGGTGTTTTACAAAGTTTATTGTTTTATTTAATTATATTTATTAGTTTTTATTTAAATGATATTAGTTTTTGTTCGGAAATGACTATAAAATAAACCGTCATAAAATTTCGGAACACTAACTAATTAACTAACCATCACGCCGTTTCCCCGAAGGGGTAGGCAGAGAGGACGGACTGCCATATACCTCTGTCTTGGCACACACTTCTTGCTTCATTTACATTCATACATCGTCTTATACATACTCTTCTGTTATTCTGACTCTTCACATGACCCGATTCAAGTATTTGATTTACTTGATTGTGCCATGTCTTTCTCGGGCGTCCTCGACTTCTTCTTCCACTCACTTTTGCATCATACATTCAATATTTCCCGGATTATATTTTACCAAGAATAGTACCATATAAATGAAAAAAAAACCTTGTTTTATGCTACATATTTATTTTGACTCGTCACAACTGTTTCATCTTCGATTGACAAACTTTGCCTTCGAAGATGAAACATCTGTCACGCGTAAAAATAACTATTGAGCAAATAAAATTAAGATTTTTGATTTATATTATAATATTTATTACTAAAAATAAAAGACTTTAAAAATTCTACTTAAATCAGTCGAAAAAAATAATTTACAGTAACATGTAAGTAGTATTGTAAAATTATTTATTGTAATAATTAAATATTAAAGCTCGGAAGATTTTACAACTCAAAAGAATCAATGACTCAGCGATTTAAATCAATTAAATTCATGCGCTTTAAAGCTGGGAATAAGCTGGATGCAGCGCGTGTCGTAACAAGAAAAACTAGACATGTGATACCTCACAAGAGCGTCCCTGGAGAACAGATAGGGGATCTATGTCAAGACTCGGTTGGGTGACGTTGTGAGGCGGGTTAAGGAAGAAGACACGCTTGCGTTTTTGACCCGTCGAAGCTGACAAGGTTGGGCCCGCCCGGGGCAAAACTTTCTCGAGGTGGCGGTCAACGTTTTGTCTCTAAACTTCCCGAGAAGGGGGTCGTTGAAAAGATATCCCTCGCGAATGGTGCTGCAATCGGCGAAGCCTTAGAGTACATAGAGTGGTATCTATTCAAGGGAGTGTAGTCAGTTTTTGATGATTTTTACCTGACTCGGCGACCTGGGCGTGGCTAAGACTAAAGCTGGGGTATTTATACATCTATTCATATCACATATCGACATAATGTTTTTGTTTATTCATATGACCACTTTTTCACAGTATTGTTATCAACAAAAATAAAGCATACAATCTAAAAAACCGCATAGTTGTGTCAAGTTTAGTGGCATAATAAAAATGTGGGCGGAGTCCCGCGGTGACCCAGGAGCCCAAAATCATCGCGACAGTACGTAGAATCGGTGTATTATATTTGTTGTCTCTTTCTCTCTCAGGGTGTACGACGTTAAAACTCGGAGAAAGTGATCTATCGCAAGTTTGTATAGGTTGGGTAAAAATAATTAGCTCTCTCTCCATACATTGTTACTCCAAGGGCGTAGCACATATTGGTGCGGATTCAACGAGATCGGCGATGTGAAGAATGTGAAAAATAGCGACAGCACTGTTTTGATTTGGCGCAGAGAGGAAGAAGACGCGTCAACTGTTCTTTCCTTTAATGAAATTCCACAATCCAGGTATGGGTCACAGCAGCACATGGTTGGATGGATCTCATCCGTCGGTAGCTTCAAGTGCCCGGTGCCAGTCCCTATCGCCTGTAGTTTACTGCGTTGTATCGTGGCAAAAATACACCTGCATCGTAGATTTTGGCGAAATTAGTTTGATTTAGAGATGGTCGATATTCCTGTCCCGGTTAGAATGGAAGCGGTTCCAAGCTGGTCACTGGAACCGTCGATATTATTTCTCCGAGGAACCGGTTCCTTTTTTTGGCAAATAAAAATCGATATTCTTTGTCCGAGGAATCGGTCCACCTTTTGGGCACAATAGGTTTTTGGCGGAAAGAACCTTTTGACAAGGAACTGGTTCCACAATTGCAGTTCTTTTCGTTTCTTGAACATTGCTGACAACCCCCCCTACATGAAAAAAAAATTTGGCAGCGAGAATTTTTTTTGTAATATAAAAATCTTCTTGGAGGAACTTTTTTGACACCAAGAACCGGTTCCAAAAAGAACTGGATAAATTACCGGTTCCTCGCCGGTCACCGGTAACTGGAACCGCAGGTACACCCAATTCGGATATCGACCATCTCTAGTTTGATTGTGACTAAACTCGCGATGGCGAGACGATACGTCACTTCCTTAAGACTATATAGAAGAGTGAGAAGTGTGCATCTTACCTGGAGTGAGCACCGACTCCCGGGAGAGCAGGACGCCTCGGGGCGTGTCGGCGCGGCACCGGTAGCGGCCCCCGTGCACCGCGGCGCTCAGCTGCTCGGGGCGAAAAGGCGCCAGCAGCAGACTGCCGTTGGCCAGCACCTCCCTGCGCACACACCAGCACACAGTCAGCACACAGTCAGCACACAGTCAGCGTGTCTCGAGTTTACCGCCGGGAGGGTGAACAAAGGGAGTGAAGATTGAATTTCATAAGACACTGAATACAATCTGTTTGCTAATAGAGCAAAGTCGAGATGAGATGTATATTAAATGTTTTTCAAAACATTTTGCACATACCGTCTTCCCTCCGCGGGCGGAGCGGGAGGGAGGAGGTGGGTGTGGAGGATTGATTAAGGAGGGAGGGGGAGGAGGAGTGGGTAGTAAACTCAGCGCTTCATAAAACTCGGGTGACAAGTTATCTCTTTCCTCCAGCTGGCAGGGGCGCCTAACATTAAATTTATTATTTATAAATAGAACATATATACTTTGTTTTTAACCACTTTTTTATTTAATATTTTGTCTACCGGTTTCGGAAGTACCCTTCCATCATCAGGACAATATTAAATTAATCTTTAGATAATAACTTCATCTCTTCTGGAAGAAACATATGTGGAGATAAATTCTGTACAATTTATTATTATTTATTAAATTTATTATTATTTATTTTTACAGTTGAAAAGCTTCGGATCCATTACTATACCTATTACACGTTGCATGCTTAAATTTAATAATTGCAAGTGGATTGAAACCAGTTGAACGAGAGTTTACAAGAATTCTATTAAATTATCAGAATAAGCAAACACTTTGTGGATTGGCATGATTAATTAAATAAAAACACAGGTTGTTTTCATCTACTTTATTTTTGTATGTGTCTACTAGTTTCGATTCTGCTGAATCTTCATCGGGACTTAAAACCATCCACCATTATATATATATATGCACATTCCTCTTATTTCATTAGTATATTTTTAAGTACCGATGAAGATTCAGCAGAATCGAAACTAGTAGACAAGTTCAAAAATAAAGTGGATTAAAAGCCCTGCTGGCGGATTTTGCTGGGCTTTGTCCAATGAACGATAGGTATTTTCATGAGGTTTTTGCCCCTTAGTACGCATATAAAAATATTTTACTGTTAGGGAAAGGTGTGTAAAAAGTTATAGAAAAATTGAAATATTAAATATTCGCTCAAAATTAAAACCATTATTGTGATACACCTGTACATGTATATCCTGTAACAAATCGTTCATTTGAAATCCACGAGACCACTTAAACCATTTTTTATAACGAGTTCCAATTTACTAATAAATGAAGTCCTACTTAAAAAAAAAAGAATTTTACTTGGGAGGCCCGAACGTGGAAAAATCGTAAAAACCAAGTTAAACTAATTACCGGAATCAATTCCGGTAAAATGAGCTCGTAAAAATTGCAGATAAACAATTGAGTGAGACGCTCAATCGTAATAAGTATAATAATTCAAATTTCACCCTAATAAAGGGTTTTTTCAGTCCCCTAATTTTTATACAAAAACAATAGTTTTGCCACCGCTAGAATTATTAGTTTTGACTTTTGACTTTTGATTCGAGTTCAGCTCTCACCTTAACATATATTTACTGATTTTAAAACAAAAACGGAAGTGGAATTTTTTTTTATGAATTTACACTAAATTATTCATTTCTTAGCAGGTCAGTTTTTGGGAAATGAGTAGGTACATATATTTTTGAAATTATTAACTTTTCACAACCTGTGTAACATAAGTAAAAAACTAACTAACTAACTAACCATCACGCCGTTTCCCCGCAAAGGTAGGCAGAGAGGACGGACCGCCATACAACTCTGTCTTGGCACACACTTCTTGCTTCATTTACATTCATACATCGTCTCATACATACTCTTCTGTTATTCTGACTCTTCACACGACCCGATTCAAGTATTTGATTTACTTGATCGTGCCATGTCTTTCTCGGGCGTCCTCGACTTCTTCTTCCATTCACTTTCGCATCATATATTCTTTTCACACTCCTTTCTTCGTTCATTCGCTCTACATGCCCAAACCATCTAAGCGTCCCTTTCTTAATCCTATCCATTACGCTCACATCAGCCTTGCATTCTTTCCGGATATCCACATTTGTAATACGGTCATATATATATATATAAGTAAATACTGTATTAATAATATATAAATATCCAACATTACTTTATCATAATTATTTGCCGCTGGCTGCAGAAATTCGACTGTCTTAATTTCTGCGTGACTTGTACATTGACGCCTCAGAAAACCTGACGTGTGCAAGAAGTCAACTACTAGCGTGCACAGACGACTGACGCATCCAGTACTGATGAGTTTACAGGCATCAGTGCTTGTCTCGGAGGTTAAGCAAGCCGTATTGGTTTTGAAAAACTTATCAAAAGGACATGGTGAGTTCACCGTGCAGTAGTGTGATCGAATTTTCATTGCAGACTTTTTAACGTATTTCCTCTGTATCGTATCAGGCGAGTGTGTACGAAATACGCAAGCCTAATAATGTGATAGATTACCTTAATCTAACCTATGATATTACCTTAATCTAACCTATAATATAATATTTGTGCAAAAGGTCAGTTGAATATTTGTCACCCATCAAAATATCTGCTAAGAGGTATTTATGTCATGTGCAGAATAAGAGAATGAACAATCAAAACTTTTCATTAATATTCATACAAATGAATAAAAACTCTGACCGATTAGCAGTCCAGTGGACACATGCGTCGGGTTCCCACCCAGGTGTCGTAGGTTAAAATCTTCTATTAGCTTAAGTTCTCCACGAATGGCACAAGCGACATTTTCGCTTATAATGATGGTAGAACGAGTTTTTCTAATACTGTCAGGTTATTAAAAAATATAGAAATAAAAACACTGAAATGGCCAATCGTCCGGCTGAATGAGGTGTAACTGTAAACGCGGATATATAGGTAGGTGCCCATGAAATATAGATGAACATAAATGTGTTATGTCTCGTAGTCAAAGTGAAGTCACGGGCCGAGGAATAATGATGCTCGAAAAGCGATAAATCGCCCGCATTAACATGAGCAGTGAGCGGTGGGGGGGGGGTTGGTTGGGGCTGGGGGAGGGGATTCGGGGGGAGAGTTTATGATGATGCTGAGAGAAGTTTCCTAAGCTGTTTAGCACCGGAGGTATCGGGTGGCCATGGCTGGCGGGGAGCGGGGGGCGGGGCAGGGCTATCTGCCATCTGAGCTCAGAGCCCCGGACTATCTCTTCCCTTACAGAATATTGTAGTGGCTCCGCAGCAGCCCTTATATTGCGGTCTCCCTTATTTATTACTAACATTTTTAAGGAATAGGTGAGCTCTAAGGCCGCGACGCATTACGCTCGTCGGCGTTTTAAGATAATTAAGATTAAGCGGGGAGAATCTGGACATTTTAAAAATAATGTGCCGCTCTCGCTTTTGGCAACAACCTTTTTTTTTCAACTTTGGTTTTACGTTTGATGAATATTTATTTAGTTTTCGCGAAAATCGACACATTCAAGCTATTTTATTTTCTTGTTCTCTGACATAAAAAGAATTTGAAACTAGTTTCTGCGCATACCATTCGGGTCGAAACGTTTTTAGAAAATAAGCCCCCTTCTAAAAGCAATCGCACGGGACAAAATGACAGGAAAATCACTCTCAAATTATCTAGATTTCTTTCAAGCTACTTTCATTAGGTTCTTGTCGACGCTCGCTCCCAGATAAGCCCCCTCCCTCCCGCCCGCTACCCTTCACACAGCTCACCCCCGACAAACCACCCCACTGGAGATCCTTTGTAAACTACACCACACCTCTTTATCCAACTCCCATAGATCCTGAGAATATTAAATGTTTATAGATTGCGATGACGCTTCTCGGAAGCATTCTCTCTACAAGTGTAAACACAGACACGATAATGTGAAATTTGAATTAATTATTATTATATTGCAATATTATGTCCTAGTGAGCAAATTGTTTCTTTGAGGTGTATTAAACTGCCTAGTATTACGTCAACACTTGTTACTTAATAGGTGAGTATGACCTGAGGCCGGGGATGGCGAGTGCGGGCTCGCCCCCCGCCAGCGTCCAGGAGAGTCGCGCGGGGCCCGCCGCGGAGCAAGCCAGCAGGGCGCCGGAGCTGTTGGAGTACACTACGCGGGGCGGGGGCTCCAGCAGGAAGGCGGGCAGCTCCGGGCTGGGGCTGCCGCGCGACGGCAACAGTTCTGTGGAAAACACACGCACACATTTTGTAATCTGTTTAGTGGACAGTGGACAGTAACCGTGGACAGTGGCCGTGGCAGTTTAAATATCTCGTGTAAAATAGACGCTAGTGTTAGTGGGCCTAGAGGGGTAGGGGTGCATTCACTCCCCTCACCCCCCTGCCACTCCGCCGCTCCGCCACTCCGCTTCTTGGCCACTTCACCGCTTGAACTTGTTGTGCGCTGGCTGAAGAGGGCGATAAAGGAGAACATTTATTTTATTGTAATGAAGCTACCATTCTAACTGGAAAGGCATCGCGTAGTTGTATTTGTAATAAGAGGTTGAAAAATTAAAACATTGCATGATGTCACAACATTAGTTGTGAAACATACCTGAATAATAAGCACGACATGTTATTTGAAAAGTTTTGGTTTTTGTTTAATCTGATCCCACACGATAATTTTCCTGGGTACACTGGTACACTGCTCAGAATTCAACCAGAAAAACTGGGTCGTCATACGATTGAGTGGCATTGTTAGGTGGGAATTTTGAATGCACTGTTGTCAATATTTGGAGACATATTTGCAATCTTCAATACACTGAACCTACATATTCATTATTCATTATTTCAACACGCTACTACTAGCTAGTTGGTACTAGCGAGATATTGTAAAACTCGACACTAGCGTTGTGACCGCTTCGCAGGAACTCCTTCAAAGAACGACTTCTTTTTGCGGCAGTCCCAACTTCATTCATTTTTCATTGAACAAATGCTTCAATTGAAGTTGGTTAAGTTGGTAATTCCCCTTGCCCGATGTATGGCATCTATTTCGAATTTCAATGTTAGCCTTTCATTCGTTCGAACGATTGAAGTATCGCATCATCTAAAATTCACTTGTTCTTTTACTTCTTTACTTTGATTGTAGTTCGTAGTATGAATGAATGAATGAAACAATGAAGTATATTTTTAGTTATCCGTTTCCTCGCACGTACATATGACAGTTGCTTTTGATTTCTTGGCTTGTTTTGACAAATGACACTAGTTTTTACGAGGGTTTTTTGGTGATTTTGAATTGTGAACGAATTATTTTGTTGAACTTTTTTACCTATACCTTTCAATCTTTACTTTAAATTATGGCTGGCCGTTCAACGAGAAAGAAAAGTGAAATATGGGCTTATTTCAAAGAAGTTGGGGTTTACCAGGCCAAATGCAACTTTTATTCTAAAGTAATATCCATAAAGGGAGGCAATGCCTGTAATATGAATCGTCATTTGCGCATTATTCACCCTATTGCTAACCAAACTGTCAAACTGTGTACAGTAAGAAATATTAAAATTGTACCTCAAGCCCTGAAAAACCTTCACATCGCTCTTACAGAAACTGGAAATTTCGCAATTACTACATTTGCTTTTTATAAGTTCTCTGTAAGGCTAACTTATTGTACATCATTCCTTTTAAAGCATGATACCGCCAACAATTCAAACATATGGGCAGCTGTCATCTAGAAACAATAGACAAGAAACTAGTAATAGACAATTCATCAACACACACATAGAAGAAAGAAAGAAGTAGTTTTCTACACGGTAGAATTTTTGCTGTATAATAATGGAGGAGTGGGTTATGTGGTTGGGAGAGCTGTCCCGAATAAAACTATTAAAAAAAAAACGTGACTATTATTTGGTACATTTATCGCTAGCCACCTCCCCCCTTCCCCCGACGAGGAATTATGCGATTGATCTGTTACTTCGATTGAACTGTTCACCGTGAGGGTTCATTTTGAAGAACTAGCAATTCGTGAAGCATTCACAAATCTGTGAAGCTTTTCCCATCGCTACTCGACACCTTGGGTTCGCTGCAGAACAAAAAGAAAAAAATTGCCCACTCATAATTATTATTCTTATTTGGCTAACAACGTTCCAGTATATTAATGTAATTATTAACTATAAAACTTTGAGTGAACCATTCAATAAAACATGAGCTTTTTGCTAGCTCATTTGTCACATTGGTGAGTATTTTAAATTTATTTAATTTCAAAAATTATCAAGTTAAATACACATGCGTAAAAAAATAAAAAAAAGATTATGTTAAAAAAGTGTAATTTTCTCAAAAAATATGATTGTATGCCATATGTGATGATTTTTACTGAAACCTGTTTTATAGTATGAAAAAATCTGTCTATTTTATAATTAAGTAAGTATTTAATACGTCTGTCTCGACACGGTAACCTCTCCGAGTGAGACAAGTATATTTATAACGACTTTGAAACAGTTGCCAAAAAATAAATTAGTTCAAATATTGACTCATCTGTAGTTGAATGGTTTTTTAAAATGTTTCATTTACCACCGATGACCATTTACAAGCATTCAGTACATATAAACGTGAATGTGAATGTTTTTAATGTTAGCATCTGTTTCCTGTTAGCCAATTTAGTTTTTCGCCTGACATTTTTACTACTTTTTAAAATCTATTTTGCCATGTATAATTCTCATTCCTCTTTGTTTTTGTTGAGAATTTGAAACTTGTTCTATTATTTGTCGTTACACAAGAAAATAATAGTTGAACAGTAATGCAAATGTGGAGCAATAATGAAGAGGTGATGAAGTAATAATAATGAAATCTTAGATGTAAGTTACTAGTTATAAGTTATACTCAGTAGTAAGTTACAAGCCATAAGTCCTTATTGTAAGTCACTAGTTGAAAATATTAATTGAAAATATTAATTGTAAGCCATTAGTAATAAATCTTAACTGTAAGTTTTTAGTTGTAAGCTTAAGTGATAAATTATAGGTTAGATAAATTAATTTGTAAAGCGCCCTTGAGGTGATTTTCCCACAAAAACGGCGCTATAAAAGTAATCCATTTATTATTATCATTAAACAAACCGTTATTCTAGGAACTCTAAACACAATAATTATCCACCAAAAAAACAAAGGGAAGAGCAGATAGGAGCTCACAAGGCAAAATATAGGAAAAAAACATTACAACTAAAGTTCTTCGCATAATTGCTTCAAAACATTGGTTTTTACTTTACCCAGTGACATATTAAAATAGTCTACTACTTCGCAGTACTCATTATAGGAGTAACCGTTTTTGTAGTGCTTATTTGTTACCGGGTGATATTCATTTGTGGTAGAATGATATGTTATTTTAAATGAAATAGTCTGTTTTTTTCTTCCTGTAAAGACTGCCAGTCTCTGAGACCTGCGGCTTATTTGAACATCCTAACAAGAGACATTTATTTCTCACGTCTTCAAATTACTTTTTATAAATACGTCGTCTCTGTCAGCCTCTGTCACCTACGTGATTGCTGGAAGCCAAACGGTTTCGAAAACAACCACGCCGCGCCGTCTTTAGCTCGGAAAACTTGTAATGCTACAGTACAAATATTGGAGCGGCGCTCACGAAACAACGTATATTTCGCGTGGTCAACCACAAAGTTACTAATTAGTCGAATTACTAATTATCAAGATTCAGTCATTCTAATACTGCAATTAGAAAGCTGCGGTAAGATCTTTGACTAATCTATGTAAACTATACACTTATAACAGCGCGCTCAAAGGAGCTGTGTTTTGTAAAAAAACAAACTGCCTAAGACTAAAGACAGTGGCGAGCGAGCCCGGGGAGGGAGTGGGTGTGGGGGTGGAGGTGGGGCGGCGCTTCTCTCGGGAGGGTAAAGTGCCTCTCGGGATATTTTATTCATAGCTTTTAGCGCAAGTGTTTCTCCTCCCGCGGGGCCTCACAGGCGAGAGCTCCCGCCTCCGCCGACTGACAGCGGGCGCAGAGGAGCGGCTATACCGCCTCACACACACCAACTTGTGTATAGCTGGTGAAACCGTGATCCGTGATTATTATCTACAGGCAGTATTGGGTATTGCACCGTGAAAAGCAACATCATCAAACAAAGTTATGTTATGTACACCGGACGATGATCGATCATTAAATTTTTGTAGGTATGACCGTACCATCAATATAAGGAATAGTCCTAAAGATTAAAAAATAAATAACGTGAGAAATAGTATAACTGTACTGCCCCGATGAAGCTTTGTTCAAGTGAGACCGGTACAAATACAATAAATAAGTGATGTATTAGTTTGCTTTAAATCACTATGTCAAACCACAAAGCGGTTGCTTTAAAATGTTTTGTACTTAATTATTTTTTAAGCGCACAATTGTGCTCGTTCAACAAGGGCGTAGTATTTGTTTTGAAGCGATCTCGCTTGTTTAATGATGATTCGTATTATTTGTTTCCGTGTAAGTGATTTTTTTTAATAAAAAATTTTTCCTTTTGTATTTGTTAAAATGATTATTTTGACAGCGATGAAAAACGTGTTTTCAAAATTTTCCCCCTCGTGATACTTTGATGAAACGTATAAAGGTCTTTTTATGGAGCAGAAATAATTATTTGACGCAAAAATAATTCACTAAGGACCTTTTAAGAAATGTGGGACGTTTATTCTGTTAAGATGTGGACTCGAAATCAATTTTATTATTATTCCGCTCCCGTACGCGGATTTTATTTTCTTTTAAATTAATTTTATTTGTGTAACGGTAAAAAGTTAGTACATTCGATAAATTACAGAAATTTAACCAATTATAGGTTTTCTCTTACATAAATTTGATTTATGAAAGCAAATAAAATAAAGTGTTGGAATGGGGTGGGATATAAAATATGGGACAATATATGTTTTCGGATAAAAATTGAAAAAAAAAATAATATAAAGCACCCTCGGACACTGCCGCAACTATTTTCGTGAAACGAAATCCACATCCATACTCGACCCAGGCTCGTTAGATGCCGTAAGAGTTGTCAGAGTGCGCTTACGTTACCTATATTCACTTGTATTTCGCTCTCATAGCTATAATTATTTTGTTTTTAAATCTGGAAATTTTCTAACTTTTACTAATTCACAGCCTCGTATCTTATTGAGTTTTCAAGATACACACTTAAACGAGTTGAACATATACACTCCAAAACTATATTTGGTTCGTTTGAATCGCGCAATTAGACACGTGTCGAATCCGAAGTCGAAAATCATAGGTTAACTTTTCGCGTGAGCAGTCGGCCGCCACGAAAGTCAAAGCAGTAGTCGCATACATTTTCATATTTCTCATTTTAAAACGAGACACTAAGATGATGGTGCTGTGTTTATACTTAACCGAGTTATTACATCTTGAAATTACTTTGGTATAAAATGTCACTCATTTGGGCACGATTGCCTCCCCAAACCCGGCATGGATTTTAATATTTCACGCCAAAACTTTAGGGTAGTAGAATATTGGTTGTACTGAGTATTTTATAACTTATGAAGATTCGTGAGATCTCCCGTACGACTTTAAGGAGTACGGTTCAGAGTTAGATAGATCAAATTGGGAGTAGTGTGTGTTATACATTTGCTATGGGCGATGGATAAATGAGTTTTGGTTTGAAATAGTGTCGTAATGTTGCATCGAGGAAGGCAAAGAAGTTTGTCCGACCCGTGTTGTCTATTGTGAACTCGTATTTGGATGCGTTGTAGGAGCTCCGGGCAATCTGCGAAGAATCTAAGCAAATTCTACAGAAAGAGTTTATTTTCTCTGCCGAAATTCTCCAATTTCCCAACAACAGCGTGTTGAAGAACGCGGTCGAATTTTCGTGATTTACGACCATATAAAGACGGGTAATCACAAAAGTCTAGATATCGTAGGAAACGATGGAGCACCACTGTATAATTTGTGCACATATGTTTTGTACTATGTGACCTACCTGTGATGCGTATTCCAGTGAGTCGCGAACATAGGCAAAATATAGGAATTTCATAATTTGAGTTTGTTTTGAGAATACAAATTGACATCTTTGAGCTTTCGAATTTATTTAGTTTTATTTTGCAAAACACAGTTCTACACCAATATATTGCATAAGAAATATATAAACACACACAAAAATGGTAATCATAATTATACAAACATCATAAAATAGTTTAAAACCATAAAAATAGGTTTCAAGTAAGTACATAATATAATTAAAACTGGATAGCTAGTTCGTGCTTAAACTTATTGTAAGTCATGTGAAAAGTATCCACATTTCCAGTGACGGAATTAATTAGCTTAGTAAGCAAGTAAAATTATGAAAAAAAAAAAAAATTATGACAAAATTATGAAAAATTATGACAAATTCAGAAAGTCCATTATTTGAATTTCGCTCCCATGCCCTAAATCGAAAAAAAAAAAAAATAATAAAAAAAAATAATAATCATAATTTTAAGTTAATAATTGTGTCTATCTGATGGGACCTGCCAGGTAAGTATGTTCCTGTATATTTTCTTATTTAAACTAGGAATTAATATGTAATGATAGAAAGTAAGATCTGTACAGCGCCCTTGAGGTGATTTTTCACAAAAACGGCGCTATACAAATCGTCCAAATATTATTATTATTATTAAGTATTCTAAGAAGCTGATGCCTTTTAGTAAGTTAGTTCTGCACCTGGAAAGAAACAGAAGTCTGTTTTGGCGGCCTTGCGTCTTCAACCAAGATGTCAGGCATTTATAATATACCAGACAAAAGCAGTAATGCCATATCCCCCTTCGAACGAAGGCTGCAGATACCCAGCGTTCCTGGGATAAATGCTGTTGGAAACAGCCATGGCTAAAAACCAAACTCTCTCATGTAGAGGAACCGTAAAAATTTCTTTAGAACTTTCTCGACCACTAGTACATGGGCGGTGTCCACTGGCCCCCATACCCGAGATCCACTCTTGAGAATGCCATACACTCAACTAAAGAAAAGCAACCGTATCACTGCAAGGTTTGTCAACTCATTTAAATTCTGTATAACAAAACCCAATTTTTTGTGGTTTATTTGCAGATCTTTCAGTGTGATAATGTGTAAATGTTAAACGAGCGTCAACACACAGTTCCCAAGTTCTCGCAAGTTGTCTCGTGCGCTTTATATACGTAGTTTCCATTTGGTAATTAAAATATACAGTCTTGTGTGACCTCTTGAAGCACACTAACAAACATTTTCGGAAGGTTAAAACTGAGTTTATTAGCATAACTCCAGTCAATAATTTTATTGATATCTTCCTGAAATTGCCTACAATCTTCAAATGACCTTATTCGGATGAATAGCGTAATGTCATTAGCAAAAAGTCAAAAACAAACGAATTTCATATTTTTCCTAATGCTTATTATGAAAATTAAAAATAACAAGGGTTTCAAATTGAATCCTTGTGGCCCACCAGAGTTTGTGGAGTATGCGTCGGAGTAGTATATACTACGGTACGGCAGATATGAATTAAAGTAATAAGTCGTTTAGCCGTTTGTATACCTGCTTATGTATATATAAATAGTAACTAAATAGGTATATAACATAAACAAGTACGATTAGTACACAAAATATACCTGTTGTATTTATAAAAAATAATATATTCTCGTATATGTGAACATTAAGATATAATTAGAAGTGTTATAAAATAAGCGCTTGTTTCTCATTCCGTTTGTATAAGTTAGTAGTTTAGCTAACAGCTGTAAGAATTAGAAAATCTTAAAAGCGGTTCACCTTGAATGAATTTATTTTTTAAAAGCAATGAAAAGAAATTCATAATTTTTTTTAATAATGTTAATTTTCTTAAGTTGCAAATAGCTTAACAATATTTGAATTCCTCCTACTTCTACCATTATAAGAAGAAAATTATGTTTATGCAATGAAACCCGATGCGTTGGGACACTCGGCTACTAACCGGTAATTCGTATTGTACAATAAAGTTATTCATAGCTGAACAGTAAAGTTGCACACTTGTAAGTACAGTAGGGTGGATCGTCAAAGCTTGTTCTCGAATTTCGACATATCAAAATTCACTTCCAAAAGTTGCTCGTTCGAATACTGGTTTACACATACTTATGTATTAACCAAATTTCTCCATCACGCTTCAGAATTATTATTCTTTTTGTTTGACTTTCCCAAGTTCAATAATTACTTACGGACAAAACATTGTTAATAGCAAAACATATTTATATCATCTTCCACAAACAGCGCATTTATTGTATTAGTTTCACGTGTTTTTGAACGCTTTATTATGCGAGTTTTGATGGTAGTCGGCGTTTAGAGATTTTGAGAAGTCAAATAACGTACTGTTTGTGTGTCCCACTCGAGTCAAATTATTAGTTAATTACGAAAAAAGCATTCATTTTTAAAATCATACTAATTATCCCATCTGCAACCTGCAAGCCCTTGGACCAGCGCAAAAGTACCAACGTATCTGAAACTACAAAATGATGTTATAATCAAAATAGTTACGCGCAATTTTTGAGACCTTCGAGGGAACCATACGATAAAAAAAATCTCCCAACGTTGTGACGGCACAGTTTATTTTGCAATATTTTGAGTCGATCGTAACTAGTAGGAATAAATAATGTACGAACTCACCCCACAAGAGGGTCGCCAACAGAGCCAGGCCGAGGCGGGCGGGCCTGAGAGACATCCTGTCAGTCAGCCGGTCAGTCAGTCAGTCAATCAGTCAGTCAGTCAGTCAGCCAGTCAGCCAGTCGGTCTGTAGGGCAGTCCCATTATACACTTGTTTCAAATCAACAAACACACTGACAAACTTCAAACGCACTTTGGCGAGGTCTGGGCGCTACAAATGCCCACCCAACTTTGGTCACGCGGAAAATCACTGCAACTTTGAGAAACTCTTTTTTTGTATCGAATAGAATTTTTTATTTATATTTTTTTATAGTGCGCAATTGATAGATTTCTACGAAAAGTATCATAGTAGTCTATATATCTGTCATCGAAAAAATATTTTTAAAATAAAAATAAATTCGAACTGCAGTTCGAGTTTAACCAGCGACTAGATCTTTTTAAATCGAATTATGTTTTTTGAACAAAGAATTGGAAAGTTTGTTTATATCTGAATTTTTCCAAATGAAACAACCGCGAATGTAGAAAAGTTTCCCGCTTTGCTCGGAGCGGCGCAGCGCGGGCCTCCTCTCGGCTACAGCGTGCCGCCATCACTAGCGGCTACAACGGGCGGAGGGGGGAGGAACGGGAGAGGGTGCAAGAGGGTTGCTGGGTCCCAGCCCTCCCGGTACTCCCTTCTCCTCCCCGCGCTCGGACCACGTGGTGCCTGACAGCGGGATCTGTTAGCCAGAGTCCGCGACCGGAAATTAGCCGTAGATTAGTCGCAGATTAGTCGCAGGTTAGTCGCAGCAGGTTTGTGAAATAAAAGACACAATCATACTTGGTCTAAGTATACATTGCTTAAGCCGCTATAAAGATAGAAATTTATTTAAAACGTACCGGTACCAAACGAATCATTTACAATTTTGTTTATTTTTTATTCCAGATAAAAGAAAATAAGCTCGTTTAAATATATACGTTTCTTTGAGTCCCTCAAAGTCACGAAAAGCTCTACTAGCAAAGGTAGCACTGGTTTGAACATATTACTATTGCACTATTTCGAACATCTCCGAGTTCTCGGATCAAGAAATGTTTTATTTTACTATAAATCGAATTGTATTCAACTTTTGCTACATGTTAAATAGAGATATCCTAAAATTGCATCAATTTGGGAGAGATTTAGAGAGTGGTCTACTCTGTATACCCTAAAGGAAAAAAACAGTTAAAAATTATTTCAATCAGGTATTTTTTAAATCTCTCCAAGGCTTTTCAAAAAGTTTAACAACAATTCCTCGGTTAACAATTCTTATGGCAGGAAAACGGGTATTATGTTTCATTAAAACGTAAATATTTAAACCATATTAGAGAATTACTTCAATGAAAAATGAAATTGAAAAGACAAAGAATATATCTCAATTGTTCATAAAAGTGTTTTGTTATAAACATCTCCCATTAAAAATTAGAAGAATAGAAGGATTTAAGGAGACTATTTCTCTAACTATCATTAAAGTTCCTAAGTGGCAATCCCTTAATTTATTAATTTCCTTTCCTTTCTGTAGCGCTTCAATTGAACTGATCGACGCTCAAAGCAACCTTCTTTCTCACCGGTTTTTTTCCTAATGCATTTGGCTTAAAAGCTCGAACAGCTTGGGAAGTAAACTCCTCAAGAGCCTCTTGGCCTTCTTAGTCGACGGGCCAAAGAAAAGAGAAAGAAAATTCTACATTTAATTTGTTGAATTGAATGTGAAAAGCATTTGGTTTGTGTGGATCGTTTCAACCGAATCCGAAGAAAATTGATCTTTGAAACGATGCAGTATATATAATTGTAAAACGAATATTTTACAAAAACCGCTATTTAAATTATCTACAAAAAATATGAATAGATTAGTTACTATTATATTTTTACACGTACATTTAAAATGTTCACACAAACCTGTTATAACGTATTGAAATGAATCCATTGGGCTTATCGGGGCAGGTGGACTTCTCCGCTACTAAATCTTATTTAGATGAAAGTTCAACGGTGCGTTATTCCAAGTGGAACAGCAGGTTAAGTTGATGTTACAGGAGTTAGTGGTATCCAGATCTGAATAGCCAGGTACTTCTCAACCTTTCTCTTCTCCATCTCTTTCCCTTCTCCACTACCTGCAGCCTCGCAACATACCCCAATTGGGGATGCCATAGTTCCACTGGTTCCAGACGGTTAGAAGCAGTTAGGACTCTTGTGACGTATTCATTAAAAAAAACTAGAGATTAGGTTTGCAAGCTATATATGGCAAGCCATAATTTTTGGGTTTACGAGATTTTTTTATGTACGGATATAAAAATAGTGAATTTTAGTTTTTTATGTGATTGTTATTTTTCGCGGCGAGGAAGCTGTTGCTTTTCTAAAAATGTGGTAATATTGGCAATGCCCGGGGGAGGCAATTGATTGACTATACGCAACGGTAAGCAGCTCCACGCGCTTTGCTGAATAAATTAGCCATCTCCGCGATGCGCTCGCGGCTCTGCCCGGCCTCCCACCGCCCCCTGCCGCCTCCTGCAGCCGTATCGCCCCCGCCGCCAGGGTGGCACACGACAGCTGCGTTCCAGTAGCTATGTTTTTAATAAACTTCTTTTCATGCACTGTATCTCATGGCCTATATTCAGAATAATATGTGATTGATTACCGTTGAAGCGGGCGGTTCACCAAGCAAAATACAACACCTGCGAAGCGGACATTAGTTTGCTTGGCTCGTTGTAGCTGTGTTCTTACTATTATATTTTTTGATTTGGCCAATGTTATATTTGCAAACACTATACAACAACGCTGCAATAAAAAAATATTATTATTTTACCTCCCCGCACTTCGAAAAACTTAACTTAAACTGAATCATCGTGTTTCAAACATCAGCGAATTATTATAATTTTGCAGCATTGAGTAATATACTCGTATACTCGTATATTTTATTTATTCTTGCTAAAATATTTAAAAAAAAATACATGGGTTTGGTTCATGTCTGTCTCACTAGGAGATTCCTGTGTCGAGATATTGGTCCCTGCGTCTTCTATCTCAAAATAATATAAAATATTATCAAAATAAGCAACTCTTACACCCCTGCTACGACACAGTGCTGACATCGTCTCCGGAAATCTTCCGCAGAAGTAGGAGGCAATAAACATCTTCCACCGGTTGCTTTCTCCTCCTGTACGTGATTGAATACGTTTTTAGTAATTTCGTAACCCACACGAGCCAGTTCACAGAAGAAATCCCTCGCACCTGTTAAACTTTTAGATGGACATATTTCATACATTTATCTAAAATGTGGAAATATTCCCTGAAGAAAATCGTTAAAAAAGGGTTTTTTTAAGGAGTTTGACATAAATTATAATTAATAGGAAATGGATTTTGTTTGAAATTATTTACTTCAGTAATGTAAAAATACAAAGCAAGAAATAAACATGATGTCTCAACATACCACTTTTGATCTCGCGTCTCAACCCGAGATTAAAAGAAGTTGTCACAAAGTTGTTTCAAGATATCCGTATTATGTTGTTTGAGCAAAAATAAGAAACTTTATGAAAAAACTTTGCAGACTGTTTTCCCGTGAGCATTAGTTCTCTGGTAGAAATGTATTTAGCTATTAGAGCATCGTGCATCGTCCCTGCACATCATTGAAGGTAATATTTAAAAAGAGAGGGGTGTTGTGGGTAATAGGTTACCCTAACCTAAAAAGTAGTGCAGTTCCACACGAGTTGGCGAATATGGAAACAAAAAACTGGGAGAAAAAATCAGAATTTAACACGAATCAATAAAAAGCATTTTAATAAATAATATTAAATATCTACTACATACTCACAAAGTTTTATATTTGAAACATTTTAAAACAGAATATAATCAAATGCTTATTCAAATTCAGTGTGGTAGATACTCTAGGTATCGCCCTGGTGAAAGACCACCATTCAGAATCGAAACGTTTAGCCGTGTTCGGTGACCAGATCTGAATAGCCAGGTACTTCCCAACCTTCGTTTTCCCTATCTCATTCCCCTCCCCACTACCTTCAGCCTCACAGCATACCCTATTTCGGGATGCCATAGTCTCACTGGCTCTAGACGGTTGGGAGCAGTTGAGACTCTTGTGCAGTATTCATATATAATATATATTTTTTTAAATGCGCTCTAAAATAACATATCAGAAATAAGTGATGTCTAAAAGTTCTGTTGGTGTTTAAACGTTAGTTGTATTTAATACTTATTTATCATCTACTGATTCACAGAATGGGTTTTAGAAGGACGACACGCTTGAATAGCTGTAGAAAACTTCTTCCTGCAAGATAAAATAAACTCCATTATTATATGGTCATTGTGTAAAAACAGATAGTTGATGAAACGACCGGTCAGACCTGTAGAAGGCGGCGTTTTCTGCGACGAGCAGAAGGGCGGCCGCGAGGGCCCCGTAGGCCAGGACGAGCAGCGCGGGCAGGCAGTCCAGCAGCCCCACGCTCACGAAGCTGGTGCTGCCGCCGGAGCAGCGCGGCTTTCTCGTGTACATCCGCCAGTTCTCCCGGAACTGCAGCCCGGATTCCTGCAGCCTCCGGAACCTGAGAAAGTCCAATTACAAAAAAGACACATAAAACACGAAATGGAAAAAAGAGCAACAGAGAAAGAATAGCACATACATAATAACAAATGAAGCGATGACAAAAATTGGACAAAATAAACATAAGAGAGAACATTCGAGCCATGGTCTAGTCAAAGTTTTGGTTGAGTCGTAAAAATGACAAAAATCATTTAGACTACTACCGAAAATTTCAAGACCATGGCTTGAGGTAACAAGTCTTGACATTCCGGACATTGGAGAATTATACCCATTATTAGTATAGTGATGATTGAGGAACAGCAATTCATTGATTCTGAGTCTACGGCAAGGAATGTTGAACTCTTAGAGTATATAGAGTGGTATCGATCTAAGGCAGTGTAGTCAGTTTTTGAAGATTTTTACTTGACTCGGTGAACTTGGGCGAGGCTAAGACTAAGGCTAGGGTATTTATACATCCATTCATATAACATATCGACCCAATGTATTTGTTTATTCATATAACCACTTTTTCACAGTATTGATATCAACAAAAATATAGCATCTAACCTAAAAAACCGTTTAGTTGTGTTAAGTTTGGTGGCATAATAAAAAATGTGGGCGGAGTCCCGCGGTGACCCTGGAGCCCAAGATCATTGTGACAGTATATAGAAACTGGGTATTATATTTGTTGTCTCTTTCTCTCTCATGGTGTACGACGTAAAAACCCGGAGAAAGTGATTTATCGCAAGTTTGTATAGGTTGGGTAAAAATAATTAGCTCTCACTCCATGCTTTGTTTCTCAAAGGTTGAACTGGATAAGTTGCAACAGAGGAGGTGAGGCAATAAAACAATTAATAATTTTGAAAACGAGAATTAAATCAAAGTCTTTATGTGATGAAGGATTGAAGTCTTGTAAATAATCGAATATGCCAGTAATATTACCCAAATTTGAACATCTCTTTGTATGAAGAATTTTTCTGCACAGCGAGCCAAGGATCCACAACCTGCAGAAACTGTATCTCCTGCAGCCCGCACTTCTCGTTTTCCAGGAATAGTTCTTCCACCATCTGGTAGCCCACGCCGATTTCCATGTGGAATGCGAAAAGTCCCTTAGAACAAACAGTTGAACAAATTTATAATGCACATTGAATCACGTTGACCAGTCGGTAACTGAGTGGACAAACGCGTCTGGTGGCTAAGTTCTCAATCCATTAAACAAGTAACATTTTCCGCTTATTTTAATAGTAGTAGGAGTTTTTTAAATATTGTCAAGTTATTCGTAATCCGGGAATAACGAAATATTTATCGCGTGACGATGGAAGGATTTTCCAGAAACCTGTTAACATTTAAATTAATATAGAGGTCAAAACAAAATATTTCTTCGATTCAGTTTAATTTTATCCGGACAAAATATTTAGTACGTGTTTATTTTATCTTTTTGATTTAAAGCGAATAAATTATACGACCATTTCGCTAAGAATACATAATATTTTTAAATCACGGTTGTTACTTCTCTTAGTTTTTTGACGCCTTCATCCAATGAAACAAATCGTGGGGTGACTCCGGGCGGGGCAATCTTTTTCTGGTAAATGGCTTTCCTTACTGGCTCCGTGGCGGTCTTAAAGAAAGTGAAATATACATTTGATCTATAAATAATACTGACAAGCATAAGGAGAATGTAGTGTTCAATCCGATATCGAGTCTTACGGAGAAGTAGTGCCTGTTGAAGACC
The DNA here is from genome assembly GCA_022651775.1 of Drusus annulatus. Lineage (NCBI taxonomy): Eukaryota > Metazoa > Arthropoda > Insecta > Trichoptera > Limnephilidae > Drusus > Drusus annulatus. The sequence goes on along the minus strand of JAGWCC010000400.1, from coordinate 24,723 downwards.
GTGTCGTGGACGGCGAACTTGAGGCGGGAGTTGAGCAGGTCGGGCAGGGAGTGGATCCGCGACGACGAGGACTGCAGCAGGGCGACGATATTGGCGGAGTAGCTGGTGTACAGGAACATCAGCGACAGGAACATCAGCAGGATCACCAGGCGGCCAACTCCTCCTGCGGCAGGATATTGTCATGAAGCACTTTCGCAACGCAGGTATTTTAAATTCGCGCGCCGTTCCTACCGGCCTAATTACTTGAGTTTCATTTTTGTTCATTGGTCACCCTGAAAAAACAAACGTTGAAATTTTAAGCGTGACACCCCGATTCCCTGTGGCGTCAGTTAGCGTTGGGAAAAACTTCAATGTTTTGTGAATGATTCACGAATTTTTAGTTCTTTAAAATGAACCCTTCGAAGTGAACACTTCAATTGAAGTCGAACTCACAAAAAAGAGATTTGAATTTATCCGCTTATTTGTTCAGTTCTTTTTGGACCGAAAAAGGACGTATTTTTTCAATCAAATGAAGTTAATGAAATGAATGAAGGCTAAAATGAACTACCAACTCCAATTGAAGTATTTATTCAATGTAATGAAATGAATGAAGGCTAAAATGAACTACCAACTTCAATTGAAATATTTGTTCAATGAAATGAAGTTATTGTAATGAATGAACGCTAAAATGAACTACCGACTTCAATTGAAGTATTTCTTCAATGAACAATGAATGAAGTAGGAACTGTTGCTAAAAGAAGTAGTTCTTTGAAGTAGTTCTTTCAAAGTGGTCACAACGCTAGCGTCAGTGATCGGCCATCTTGAGCGGTCGCAGGTCGTGTCCTTGACCTAACGACGTTTCGCTGTTGCATTATCGAAACTTAATTGATGGCCAGGGAGAAATATCCTAAACTTTGAACCGCAGACGAAGTTAAAGATCGTTTTGCATTAAGTACGCGGGATTTGACCGCTGAGTGTTGGACCGCTGGAGCAGTACGTCATCCATCACCAGCACAGCAGATACTGATGGGCTGATATGCCCGATTTCCTGATTCCCGCAGCACAGCTGAGCCGACAGGTCCTCCCCCGTCCGATGCGTTTGTGATGAAGTAAATTTAGTTTAAATTATTATTTCTACCAATTCACATTAAGATTCGAGATATGGTCCACCGAGTAAAAGATTTTCCTGATGGCGTAAATTCAAATGCACCAAATAAAGTCTTCCTATAGGAAGTCAGTTACAGAGCATTATGAGAGTGTTTTTATTTAAATTACCTGCTCTCTACTTTATTTAGGTCAATCTGTAATACTCTGCAGCGGTAAGGAAGATTCTCACTCGACTCGTCATGATTCGAACTTCAGACACGATATATCCTATTTCTACGACAAAGCTAGTTGGGGTAACAACCCCCAGGTAAGTACCCTGATCTGAACCACGGGTATCTCCATGAAATTACCCTCATTATTTGAGTGAATTATTGTTTAAAATTATAGCGGGATCTCGTAAGCTAAAAGAATACCATATACAATACCAGTACAGTAACGCTGTTGATACTGGTCAGCGGCCAGGTGACTCACCCTTGAGCTGCGCGCTACTGCCCTGCTGGCACATCGCCCCGACGGTCATGACGGCCACGTCGCTCCACGAGGCGCCGAGCTGGTCAGGCGCGGCGGGCGCGCGGCGGCGCTCCCAGCACGTGGCGCCGTGCAGCACGGCCGCCAGCGTCAGCAGCAGCGCCACGCTGCACGCCCACACGGGCCCGCGGAACGGCAGCAGGAAGACGTTGCTCATGTAGGACAGCTTGGGCTGGCGGAACACGAACTTGGAGCGCGTGGGCGTGGGCATGGCGATGTAATCTATCACTGCCACGCGGTCCGCGGTCACGAACAGGGGAGATCCTGTAATTTATTTATAAATTAACGCACTAAAGTCCAATTACAAAAAAACATACAAAACACGAAATAATAAAAAAGAGCAACAGAGAAGGAATAGCACATTCATAATGTTACATGAAGCGATGACAAAAATAGGACAAATAAACATTCAAGCCACGGTCTAGTCAAAATTTTGGCAGAGTCGTAAAGAATTAAAAATCATTTAAGCTGCTACCAAAAATTTCAAGACCATGGCTTGAGTTAACAAGTCTTGACATTCTCAACATTGGAGAATTTTAACCATAATTAGTATAATGATGATTGAGGAACAGAAGTTCATTGTTTCTGAGTCTACGGCAAGGAATATTGAACTGGATAAGTTGCAACAGAGAAGGCGAGTCAATAAAACAATCAATAATTTTGTAAATGAAAATTAAATCACAGTCTTTTTTGCGCTTTTTTTAATGAAGACATTTTCAATAATTGTTTAATTTCTCCATATGAATAATCGCCTCTTTCTCGCCCCAATCTCCATGCAATACCGCGTAAGAAGCCATTTTGTACGGATTCAATATGATGAATATGAACGGTATAGAAAGGGGACCAAATTACACTAGCATATTCTAAATGAGGGCAAACTAATGAGCAGTAAAGGGTTCTTAGGGTCTTTATATTCTTAAAGTGACATGCAATTATATTGATGAAGCCAATAAGTTCTAGTGATTTATTAGCTACATTATTGATGTGGTCACGAAAAGAAAGATTATAGTCTAGAGTAAAACCAAGATCTTTTTTAGATCTGACGGTAGAAAGGGAGACACTATTTAATTTATAACTGAATAGGATCGGCTTATAATTACTATGAAATGACATAATTTTACATTTATCAATGTTTAGTTCTAGGCAGTTAGTTTCACACCATTCATTAAATGAGTCAATATCAATTCGGAGAATGACAAATTGTAAGCGCAATGTGTTGTAGTATGGAGTTAGCATAGTTAGCTCACCTCCGATGTCCGCCCTGTTGGTGGTGAGTTGGCCGAGCATACCGCTCCAGGCCCCGGTGTCATCGCGGTAGCCCCAGGAGCTCTCGAAGCTGACGTCTCGGCTCCCATTGACGATGTCGATCACGTGATTCGTCAACACAAAATTCACTTTCGTGATGGTGTCAATATGTTTATCCCTGAAATTTTAATTTAAAAAAGGATTCAAAGTCACCCTTAAATCTTTTAATACATGTAAATTAATCCGTAATATATGTATTAGGTATCTTTCGAAAGAAAATTAATCAAGTTGTAATTTTTTTATAATATAACCGAATGATTGTAATTGAAAAAAAAAATTGTTAAACTTGTAGTCGGTCAGGTGGTGAACAGTGTCGTTATCCGTCACGACGAAGCAGACCCGGATGGGGGCCCCCTGCACGTCCATCCTGCGCGGCGCCGCGGCCCCCCGCGGCTCCGCCCCCAGCAGCTCTGCCAGCCAGGCGCCATCTTCGCGCGTCCTGTACACTGGAGGGGTTGGCGAGTTAATGCGACTGAGATAAATAATGCCGAAACATGTTTCATTACATAAGAAGTTATTTGGTACACCGACCTGAATACACACTTCTAGCGCCCGCAGAATCCGCGTTAGAAACATGTTTCATTACATAAGAGGTTATTTGGTACACCGACCTGAATACACACTTCTAGCGCCCGCAGAATCCGCATTAGAAACATGTTTCATTACATAAGAGGTTATTTGGTACACCGACCTGAATACACACTTCTAGCGCCCGCAGAATCCGCGTTAAACATGTTTCATTACATAAGAGGTTATTTGGTACACCGACCTGAATACACACTTCTAGCGCCGGCAGAATCCGCGTTATGTTTCATTACATAAGAGGTTGGTACACCGACCTGAATACACTTCTTCTTCCCGCAGTCGTTAGAAACATGTTTCATTACATAAGAGGTTATTTTCTGAATACACACTTCTAGCGCCCGCAATCACGTTTGAAACGACCAGCACATTGCTTTATTCCAAGTTTTTGGCTGTTTGTTTTATCCAGTGGCTCGTGCTGTTGACTTTATTGTTGGGGGTGTTTTCTAGTAGTAGCCAGGTGTACGGGGCCTTCAGCAACAGTTCTTCTTCAGCCTGTTAAAGTGGTATTTTATTGATTTAATAAAACACATTTATAACTTTTTTCCACTTTTTTTTATTTTTTGACTGGACCGGTTTCAGCCTACAACGGCCATCTTCAGACTAGTACTGGTTGTTCTTATTCTATGGCTTATATAATATTTTTGGGATGTCAGGGGTAGTAAACCATGATTTTAATTTAATTATATTTATCAGTATTGCTGGTACTGGTTACAAGTTACTTTTTAGTTTGCTATTTTATAAATCTATCTGGTATGATATTTTTTTATTATAATTTTATTTTTATTATTTTAATTTTAATAATATTGACATGTCTATTACATTACGTTTCGACAATTTGTTTTTGAAATGCCAATATTGGAGATAGACTATTTTATGCTTGTGTGTATCTTCAACTGATCTGTAACAGTTACAATCCAGTAAAATAAAAGAGTGCACAGATGCATTAGGTACTTATAGATTTTAAGTGATGAAATTAACAAATTGGATTTTTACCTTTTTACGTCACTTCACAAAACAGCATCGGGTTGGCGTATACAGTTGACAATATTTACGACCAATAAAACTAAATTTTGACCTGGGCAATGTTAGCCTGCGAATGTTGATTAAGGAAAAATGGTAACTAATTTTTACCAATTTTAAATAGTTGATGAACTGTATATTAATATAAATGAAGCTTAATATTAGGTACGGCTTGTGAAAGGTAAACGACATTAATATAAAACAAATCGGCTCTGAAAATATATATTTGGCTGTTCGAACATCAAAAATGATCGGTTTTCCGATTTATAATAATTAAGTTCAACTTTACGCTATTGAGAAACGTGGCAAAGTGGAATGGTTTTAAAAATACCTTGTTTGGGTTTAAGAATATATTGAACGCCTTACATCATAGAAAAAAAATTTTTTCCAAGATCGTCAAAAAAAAATTCCAATTGCATCGGTAAAATGATTCTAAATATTTTTCTTCAGTTTTTGCGCTTTTTAAGAACAAAATTATCTTTTGATTACCAGAAACTCACAGATAAAACGTTTTATTTTCAAATGCCTCCCTTTTTGTAGGAAAAAATTGAAATTGCTCCTTGAAATTGATTTTCAGACACATAATAATATTCAAAATTATATAATGATATTTGCTATTCGATCATAAAATTGTTTGCTGTCTACGTCAAAGTCAACTGAACGCCACTCAGTACTGGTTTCATAGTCTGATAGATTAACATCACGTTTTGCATACTACATAGTATACGAGTATACAGTGACCAAATAAAAAACTTTGGTAAGTAAGATGAGTTAGTGAATGCTTTAAAATGAGCATGCATAAATGTTTTATTTTAGGAAGAATATTTTATGAACAGTGGTACAAACATTTTCATATAACAAAAAAACTGTCTTTGTTACAAAAATCTTTTTAAATCATTGTGTAACGGATATTAATTACCACCATCCAACCAATTATTGCATACATTCGATTCTAGGAAAGATTCTTTTTTTTATGACCAATTATTTTTTTATGTATTTTTCCTTTAGTAGGAATATATTCAATTTAGTAAAAGTTGAATGACTCTTCAATTTGATAACTGTAGTTGGACAAATAATCACAATTTTTTAATTTTTGAAATACGAACTCACTACCGTACTAACTGACTGCGATCAAAAGGCTTTTAAAAAATTGTTTTGACAATTTTCATGTCATATTTAGTTATAATTTAATACTTAAAAAAAAGTCATCAAAAATAAAACATTTTATTCTATTGTTTCAGAAACGATTTATGAACATTTTTTTTTATTTTACTGCCTGGATTGTTAAAATAAAACCATTTAAATTTTTCTTATATTTGTACTATTTAAGTTGTGTATTTTATTCAAATTAATTGGTTTATCTTTTGTTTCCTCTTTGTTGCTAATATAAATAAATATGGCATATTAAAAATACTCTTATCACCTTTTTTATGGTAACGAAAGTATATATTAAGTTACTAATTAACATATATATTTACGTGAGTGTACCTAAATATACAGTTTAAGTATGTTAATGAAACGAAAAAAACATTGTACCACATTATTTAATTTGATTTGTGCGCCAAAAGGCGTTTTAAAGTTGTTGTTCACTGTAAAGATTCGAATGTTAAAATAAAAAAATTATAATTAATGAACAAAAACAAATATTTGCATCAACTGCCCTGTATGCGACTATTGGCACGCTAGTGAAGCGCCACCTCCGTGCACGGTGCGACTGTTGACTGTCGAAATTCAGCAGAATCAGTATCAACACCGCCATCTTTATTGTCAAGCCGTTGTGTAGGAAATACACTGACACTTATATATACTCCCTCCATATATACAACAACATATGGAGGGAGAGCTTATCATTTTTACCTAACCTTCACAAACTTGTGATAAATCACTGTCTCCGGCTTTTCACGTCGTACACCATGAGAGAAAAAGAGACAACAAATATAATACACCGCTTCTACGTACTATCACGATGATATTGGTTGCCTGGGTCACCGCGGGACTCCGCCCACATTTTTTATTATGCCACTAAACTTGACACAACTAAATGGTTTTTTAGGTTATATGCTAAATTTTTGTTGATAACAATACTGTGAAAGGTGGTTGTACGAATAAAAAAAAACATTATGTCGATATGTGCTATGAATGGATGTATAAACACCCTAGCCTTAGTCTTAGCCACGCCCAGGTTTGCCGAGTCCGGTAAAAAACATCAAAAACTGTCTACACTGCCTTGGATAGATACCACTCTATGTACTCTAAGCACTGACAATTAAAGAGACCCATTTTCGGACTTCGTTCAACCGTTTGCTCTGTGGATTTTGTATGAATTTTGCAGCCAGGTGCAGAGTTCTTACGAATGAATAATACCATTTATCTAACATTTTTTATGACGTTTCTGTAATATTTATATTCCATTTTGTGATAAATATGTTGATGGGTGATATATAAATATCAAGGAAAGATATTTTGAATGTATTTATGATTATAACAAAGTGTTAATAATGTTTTTCATGTCACTAAAAGTTGTGAAATTGTGTAAGAAAAAAAGTGTGAATTATCAAAATTGTGTTGAAAAATAAGTATTTAAAAAAAAAGAAAAATAGATTACGAACAATAAAAATAATACAATAACAACAAAAAAGTGCATAAATATGGAGGAGGCACTGTTTTTACTTCCGATCCGTGTTACTTTGAAATACGCGAGGTTGAGTGCTACCTACAGAGACGGTTTCTATTGGGCTTTAGTATAAGACTCGCCATTGTGAGAAGGTCCCGTGCGCCTTCGCAGCGCAGGTCAAGCAGGAACACCGTGCGATGGGCCTCCGCCGGGGAGGTGGGGCCTGCCAGGAACGGGGCAGACGAGAGGCGAACTTGAACCCTTCCACCAAGAAAAAGTTCTCGAGACAGAAGTACGGCTTTTTCTGAAACATTATTTCATAATTTAAAAAAATATGAAATAAAAACAACAAATAAATGTTATCCTTAAACGTATTATTTTGATTGAGTCACGTATTCCTCAGATAAAGTTGCAGAAGTGATTAAATATAAAATCAAACTCTTATGAGGAAAAGGTTCGACGGCCTGCATGGTCGAGGGGTGACACGCTCGACTCCGAATTCAATGGTCGTGGGTTCGAACCCAGCGTGCGCAAATATTAAAAAAATAAAAATATGTGCCATAACACATTTAATTTATATAAAATAAAATAAGGTATATTTGCGGCGCGTTCCGGAGTGGTAGATACTTTAAGTATTGCCCTGATGAAATACCACCATTCAGAATTGAAACGTTGCTTGAAATGGCTTTAGCCGTGTTTGGTGACTAGATCTGAATGGGCAGGTACTTCCCAACCTTCCCCTTCCTCATCTCCTTCCCTTCCCCACTACCTACACTGCATCACAACCAGTGGCGGCTCGTGACTTTTTAGTGAGGTAGAGTGTTGAGATTGAAAAATACGACATTATTGATGTTGTTGTAGTCGAAAATAAAAAATAAAAAATCATTTTTTTATTGTATTAAGTTTTTCAGGATTTTTTCAGTTTTGGTGGTGCACTGCACGGCTCGCTGAAAAATCTTCATACAAAAAATGAAATTTGTAAAAAAAAGTAAAAATCATTTTCGGCTATAACAGCATCAATAATGACGTTTTATTTCAATCTTAGCACTCTAGCACACTAAAAAATCCCAAGCAAACAAACTTCTATTGGGGATGCCATAGTTTCACTGGCTTCATACGGTTGGGAGCAGTTGAGACTCTTGAGCGGCATTCACGTAAAAAAAGGTTCACATCTCAGTCAGTAATTTCCAGCCGCTTTCGAGCTTCTGCCATGCGAAACCTCTGATATATTTGAAGTTAAACTTCAAATAATGAAACGGTACTCGGCACATTGAATTCACCCAGCAGTAGCTTTTGGGGAAGAACTCGAAACAAAGATTTGATGTCTTTTTGGATGAGAAAAAAAATACCTTTCTTCCAACATAAAAACGCGGTCAAAACGATAGGCCTCGACATGTATTGCAGAATCTCCACCACGTGACGCACCACATCGGGGGCCGGAGTCAGAAGATCCCTAAACATGACGGCTTGCTGAGTTAGTAGCGACTCGGGATAATATTCAGGATCTATCCCTTCCCCTACAAATGAACTGTTTGACATATTTGCTTGTCCAAGGAAATCAACTAAAACCACGAGAAGGAAACGAACGTGTATACAGTTCATCGCGGAGCACATGATTGCTGATCGGTAAAGCAAAGAAATCTATCGAAGAGAATATTCTGAGAAATGATTTTAGAAGAGTTCAAATACATAGATTATGAAGGCACGAATAATGAAATAATGTAAAAGGAGTACATATATTTAGTTATGTCAATGTAGAGTCATTTGAAGACGCCATGCATTTTCGATGAGCTTTAGAAACTTGCATTAAATATAAGCTGCTGTATTTTATCAATTTGCTATTTGATTTAGAGTTAGGAAAGCTTAATGTAGGCCATCCCTTATTTGATTAACTTACTAATGTAGTTCATTCTAAAGTCTATAGAATAAAATTGACTGATAAATTTTATTTTATCGAAGGTAAAAAATCTTCGTCAGTAAAAATGTTGATTGCGACACACTGGAAAATCATACGCCACGTTACACAGTAAATCTTTGTACGTTTATTAATGTTTCATGAATATTCTGCATCATCTCGGTTTGGTCCGGCTTAGTTCCATTCGGTTCAGCTCTAGTATGTTTGGTTTAGTTCGTTTCGTTTCGTTTTGTTTCGTTTCGTTTCGTTTCGTTTCGTTTCGTTTCGTTTCGTTTCGTTTCGTTTCGTTTCGTTTCGTTTCGTTTCGTTTCGTTTCGTTTCATTTCGTTTTGTTTCGTTTCGTTTCGTATCGTTTCGTTTCATGTTTCATCTCGTCTCAGTTCGTTTAGGCTCGGCTCAGTTCGGTTAAGTTAGGCTCAGAAGGTACAAAAATATTACGAGGTTAAAGGTATACCACTACATAAATATATATATATATATATATATATATATATATATATAAATATGCAGGTGGGCCACCATTGTGAATCTTGACAGGCCCACAACATATTAGTGATTCCTGTACTCATTTGTGTGTGTTGTCTTCACACTTAGTAGCAACTAAAAAAGTGGCTTTCAGCTGGCTGTCGTAACGTTCAGATTTTTCAGTCACTTGGGGAATAATTCTTAACGTGGAAGTTCACAATGCTCCATCTAGAAATATCGTAGTAAGTCGACTGATTATTCAAATTAAATCATGAGAGTTGTGGGGAATTAACGGCAGCACATTTCGAAACACAAATATGATCTTGTCCTACTGTCTCAGACGTAATGTCCTGACTGCTTTATTAAAGTGGTTTCTCCATGAAACATTGTTATTATTTTTTATTTTTTTCCAGGAGTTTTCGGACTATTGACATTAACCTTTCTTATTATTTGTCGAGGTTTATATTTTGAACCGTGTTTGTTAAAGATATGCTGTATTTACTTTGACTTTTTAAATTTTGATTGGATGGGTTTAAATTTAAAGTATAGTATATTTTGTATTTGGAAAAGGAAGGTTGGGAATTTTAATGGGCTATTTACTGTTGCAACATTCGTTTTACAGCTGGAGGAACATGAGAAACCTCAGTCAGAGCAATGTTGTTGATTCTGTAAATAAAAAAATGCATGCTTTATAATGAAGATAATTTCTTATCTACTTACGGAGCCATTTTATGGGAAGGGAAGTGTTCGCATGTTTTCCAGTATAATTATTTTGTTATTTTAAGGTTATCGCGTGAGTCTATTATTTATTAGGTTTTTAACCGATGCAAGGTTTTCATTTTTTTATTTTGTTTTCTAATTTTAGTCACTATATTCTTTGCGTACTTATTAAAAAAAAATTAGGAGAAAACCCTCACCCACGACATCTTCTTTGGCTCTCTTTTGAGGTCCATTTTTCCTTTGTAAAAACCAAATCATATCCAAATCCATCCAAATTATTCCATCTAAATTCAAAACTATTCATCCATAGTTATCCAATGTCTTCCAGTCACCGAAACGAAAATCAATTCATCCATCGTCTTCAAAAGCCATCCATCCATCGTTATCTAAGCCCACCAATTAAAATCCATTCATCCATCCAAATCCAAATCAAAATCCTTCCATCCAAACCCAAATCTAAATCTAAATTTTAATACATCCATCTTAGTCAAAATCCAAATCTATCTTTCTCTATTTTGATTCATCTATCTATTCAAATCCAAAACCATTAACCCATTGATGTGCAAGTCTATCTATCTAAATCCACCCATCCGTCCACAACTAAATACAAATCCATCCATTCAAATTCAAATGAAAACCAATCCATCCAAATCCAAATCGAAATCGAAATCGAAATTCTTATAAATCCATCTAAATACAAATCAAAATCTTAAAACCTCCATCCAAATCAAAATCTATCTATTCGAAATCCATTAAAATCCATTCATTCATACCAAAAACCATTTATCAAAATCAATCCATTCAAATCCAAAACTATTCGTTCATCGCTATCCAGATCCATTTATCTCTCAAAACCCAAACCCATCTATCCGTTGTCTTCCAAATCCATCCATTCATCGTCATTAAAATACATCAATCCAAATTTATCCATCCATCCAAATCAAATTTCAAATGTAAAATCGTTCATTTATCGTTATTATCCATTTATCCATAGAAATCCAAACCCACTAACTTATCGTCTTCGATATCCATCCACCAATCTGCAACTAAATGTATTAATCCAACCATCCATCAAGGTTCAAATCCAATTCCAATTCCACATCGAAGTCCCATTTCATACATTTAAATCCAAATCGATCCAAATTCATCCATTCAACTTTAAAATCATTAATCTATCGTTATCCAAGTCAATTAATCGAAATTCAAATCAATACAAATATATCTATTCAAATCCAAAACCATTCAAAAATCTTTATTCAAATCCGTCCATCCATCGAAATCCAAACCCATCCATCCATCGTCTTCTAAATCCATCCATCCAACGTCATTTTGCAACATTTATTCTTTTCACACTCCTTTCTTCGTTCATTCACTCTACATGCCCAAACCATCTAAGCGTCCCTTTCCTGATCCTATTTTTTTTTACGCTCACATCAGTCTTGCATTTTTTCCGTATATCCACATTTTTAAAACGGTCATACATGGTTTTACGCACATACGTCTCAAGAATCTCATTTCCACAGCATTCAGTCGACTTTCATCCTTCCTCTGACAGCTCCATGCCTCACTGCCATACGTCAGGGTTGGTATAAGCACTCCATTGTGAACTGCTAGCTTCGCTTCTTTCGACAATTTATTATTTGCGCCAACAGCGTTCAGTCCTCCATTAATGGAGTTTCCTGCATTTACCCTTCTTTCAATATCCTAACCTTTCCGTCTCTTGTAAACATACTTCCTAAATACACGAACTCATCTACTTGCTTCAAGTATTCATGATTCACAACTATATTGCACGCTATTCTCGTACTCTCTCTTTCAAACACCATGACTTTGGACTTATTTACATTCATCATCAATTCATTTTGCATACATACTTGGTTCATCCTAGACACGAGAAACTGTAGATTTTCCATACTGTCAGCAATCAGCACCGCATCGTCCGCATACAATAGGCAACATACTTTCAGATTGTTCATTTTCGCGCCTAAGCCCACACCTTTCAATTCTTGCATACAATTATCCATGTAAAAATTGAACAACCACGGTTACATTACACAGCCTTGCTTTACACCTTTTGTGATGTCAAACCACTTCGTAAAATCACCGTTCACTCTAACACATGCAACGCTTCCCTCGTACAAAAACGTGATTGCTTGTATAAGATTTGTGTTAATTCCATACATGGATAATACCTTCCACAATTTGTTCCTATCAACTCGATCATACGCCTTTTGCAAATCGACGAAAGCACAGAAAATTTTCTGGGGTTTTGCCAAAAACTTTTCTGTAAGCATCCGCAATGAGAAAATTTGATCCATGCACCCCCTTCCACTGATGAGAGCACCTTGGATGTCCCATATTTTGTCTTTTGTTTTCATTCTTACCTTTTCCATCAATATTCTACTATACAGCTTGCCAACTGAACTTAGTAAGTTTATAGCCATATGGTTCCCATGCGTGAATCTATTACACTATATTACTCTATTCCATGCGTGACTCTTTACATTTGTACAGAGGCATGACCACAGCCCTTCTCCAATCTAATGGCGTGTAATTCTCCTCTAAACACTGGTTAAAAAGTTTGCACAGCCATGTGAGAACTACACGGTTATCTCCTTTGAAATATTCAGCAGCGAGATTGTCGAAGCCAACAGCTTTACCATTCTTCATGCATTTAATCAACCTTTTTATTTATCTGATTACGGCAACATCATAAAAAAACTTATTTAAAAATATACTAGTTGAACCAATATTTACCAAACACAACAAATATATCCACTAACTAACTACATACACGTTCAATATTCATATTATTGTCTAATTTCCATCCTCGTAATTGTAACTGCAATTAAAGATTTAAGACTGCGTGATCCAAAGAAAACACTTAAAATGTTACTATTTTAAAATGGTTCTAGATAAATATTTAGAAATAGATAACATTGAACCAAAACTAGAATTATTTATATACGCCCAATTAAGGCTTTATTAACCCCAAAAAAACATCAGTACAGTGTTAAACAACAATATGCAGTAAAGGCAACATAATAAACTAGTTAATACAACAACAATGAAATAAATTCGAAGCAGAGCCAGATAATCTATTCGATTGTAGTTTTACTTGCCGAAACAAATTTAACCAACATATATGTTTATATATTGTTATTGGTGTGTTTAATATATCGACAACATCTTTATAATTATATCCCGAATTCTGTATACGGTGAACGGCAGTGTGCAATTGTAATACCGCGTTGTTACAATAATGAGCTAAATAATGCCTCGACGTTGATTTGCGTGGTACATGGAAAGAAATCAAATATATTAGTTCAGGACTGTCAATCATTGAATTTATAATTTCATATAAATAAGTTTAGTCAGTAATCGTTTAGTCCACGTTCAGATAACTTTAATAAATTAAGGTGACAACGAAGATAATAATCAAGAAAACACAGATTGCACAATGAACGGTAATTCATAAAATAGTAAACATTGACTGACGAATTCGCCGGCGTTCATAGACATAAGCCGGCGTCCCGACTATTTCTCACGGATTAACAGAAGTAAGTAAACTAATTAACCATCATGCCTTTTCCGCAGGGGTAGGCAGAGAGGACGGACCGCCATACAACTCTGTCTTGGCATACACTCCTTGCTTCATTCAAATTCATACATCGTCTCATACATACTCTTCTGTTATTCTGACTCTCTTCACATGACCCGATTCAAGTATTTGATTTAATCATGCCATGTCTTCCTCGGGCGTCCTCAACTTCTTCTTCCATTCACTTTCGCATCAAATATTCTTTTTACACTTTTTTATTCGTTCATTCGCTTTACATGCCAAACCATCTAAGCGTCTCTTTCTTCATCCTATTCATTACACTTACATCAGCCTTGCATTATTTCTGGATATCCAGATTATTTATATGGTCATACATAGTTTTACCACACATACGTCACAGGGATTTCATTTCCACAGCATTCAGTCTACTTTCATCCTTCCTCTGCCAATCCTTTGCCTCACTGCCATGCATCAGGGTTGGTATAAGCACTCCATCGTGGACTGCTAGCATTGCTTCTTTTGACAATTTATTATTTGCGCCAACAGCGTTCAGTCCTCCATTAATGGAGTTTCCTGCATTTACCCTTCTTTCAATATACTAACCTTTCCGTCTCTTGTAAACACACTTCCTAAATACACAAACTCATTTACTTGCTCCAAGTATTCATGATTCACAACTATATTGCACGCTGTTTTCGTACTCTCTCTTTCAAACACCATGACTTTGGACTTATTTACATTCGTCATCAACTCATTTTGAATACATACTTGGTTCACCAAGTATTAAAGTTGTGCAAGAAAAATCATCGATCGAGAATGTACTGTATTATTTTTCGCCTTTTATTCTAGTAGTTTCGAAAGTATGTCTCGTTGACTTGGTTTGGTTCAACCAAGCGCGTTGTCTCAGTATCGTATCTAAACTATTTAAATCATCTAAGAAGTGTAAGTATTTAAGTTTTTCATTTACTTCGAAACACGAGTGTTGTAGGGTATTATTCACGGTTACGTGTAGATCAAATGTAACTAACTGAAGTATTAACATGTTAATAAATGTTTATTTGTTTACATTCCAGACAATTGGAGTTCGAACAGATGAAGCCGAAGTGACTGATTTAATGGTCATTGATTCGAGTGACAATACGTACTCATCGGAAATAGACAACAACATTGAGGTAAATAGCAATCAACAAGATGTTCTAGTTTGCATGTCAAGTGTAAGTTCCTATATATTATTATGATACCTTGGAATCGTGATTTTACTTAGAAGCATTGCTTTGAAAACTGACTGGTGAAAATATACATTATTGAAAAAATCCCCCTTGTTTCTTGATAAAGAATATTTAAAGAACTGAATTGTCGGGCATGAATATACTTCCACTGGGAGAGAGTTGTCCACATGTCAGTTGAGTTGTCTTTGTAATTAACGCGCCTTGTCTCGATTACTTTGCCGGATGATGATGGGGTAGGATAATCATTTTAACTGATTAGTTCTTCTTTGGACAGGTGTGTGTAGATTCTTCTTACCAGACCCGTGCGCGAGACATCCAAACATCCTTTTTTCCATGCATACATTACCATGAATACATTCCTATTTCTGCTTAAATTATTTTGACAGAGATTAAGTCAATATTTTTGATAGAGTTATAGGCATTGAGAGCGGCTGTAAGATGTACAAAAATGCGGAATCTTCTTTCGGTTCTGATACCACCAGAGGATATATCAATGATGGGATATACCAAATGGATTTTTACAATTTGTTTCTAAGAGATGAAGAGAATAGTGTAGCATGTTATTTTGCGCATACACAATGAAGGGTGATTTTACTAATGACGGATACAGGGTGGAAGAACCATTGGAGGAGGTTCGATGACAGTTAATGGTGGGATTGGCAATAATGGACTTGGATTGATGGATTTCGATGACGATGGATGAATGGATTTGGAAAATGATGGATTGATTGATTTGAATTCAAATTTGAATTTGGATGGATTCATGAATTTGGATGAAGATGAATAGATGGATTTGAAAAATGATGGTTGGCTGCATTTGGATTGATGAATTTGACGATAGATGGATGAATTTTGATTTCGATGGATGGAATAAATTTATATTTGGATTTTGAAAAATGGATATGATTTTGATTTGGATGGATGGATTTGGATTAAATTTGGATGGATGGATTTAGATGTATAGATTTGGATGGATAGATTTGGAAGGATAGATTTGGATGGATATACTTGGATATTGATGTATGAATGGTTTTAGATTTGAATACATTAATTTAAATGGATTTCAATTTGGGTTTGATTTCGATTTGGATTTCAATGGATGTATGGATTTGAATAACGATTGATGAGTGGTTTTAGATTTGAATGTATGAATTTGGATGGATTTGGATTTCGATGAAAGGATAATGACAGATGAATGATTTTTAAGTTGAATGAATGGATTTGGATTTAAAAGGATAAAAAAGAATTTCGATGTGGATTGATGTGGATTGATGTGGATTGATGTGGATTGATGTGGATTGATGTGGATTGATGTGGATTGATGTGGATTGATGTCGATTGATGTCGATTGATGTCGATTGATGTGGATTGATGTGGATTGATGTCGATTGATGTCGATTGATGTGGATTGATGTGGATTGATGTGGATTGATGTGGATTGATGTGGATTGATGTGGATTGATGTGGATTGATGTGGATTGATGTGGATTGATGTGGATTGATGTGGATTGATGTGTATTGATGTGGATTGATGTGGATTGATGTGGATTGATGTGGATTAATGTGGATTGATGTGGATTGATGTGTATTGATGTGGATTGATGTGGATTGATGTGGATTGATTTGGATTGATTTGGATTGATGTGGACTGATGTAGATTGATGTGGATTGATGTGGATTGATGTGGATTTGGATTTGAATTTGAATAGATGGATAGATTTGGATGGATCGACTTTAATAGCGATAAATTGAAGGTTTTGGATTTAAAATTATGGATGTGGACGGATTTGGATTGATATCGATTTTAAAAGATGAATTTTCATTTGGATTTGGGTGGATGGTTCTGGATTTTGATTTGGATTATATTTTGGATAAATTAGAATTTTGATTATGATTTGGATTTGAATTTAGATTTCAATGGACAAATTTGGATTTGAATTTTGATGAATGTATTTGGATTTGAAGTCAGATGAATGGAAAGATTTGGATTGTTGGACTTAGACATCGATGGATGAATGGTTTTGAATTAAAAAATATGGATAAGATTAGCTTATGATGGATTTGGGTTTCGGATAGATAAATTTCGATTCGGATTTGGATTGAGATGAATGTATAAAAATTTCGATTATGATTTTGGGTTTGGATAAAAAGATTTTGATTTGAATTTAGATGAATGGGTTTGGATTCGGATGGATTTGGATTAGGAATTAGATTTGGATTAATGGATTTGGATTTAGATTTTGAATTAAAAGTTGAATTGATAGTTAGATTTGATGGGTGGATGATGCATTTGGATGATGATAGATGGGTTAATAGATAGATGGGGAAAATGATGGATGTATGGCCATAAATTTCAAAAGATGGATGGATTTGGATAATGAAGAATAATAGATTTTAATTTTTGAAAAGATTAATATGGATTTGGATGGAAGTGGAATAAGATTTGTATTTTGCCTTGGTATTAGTTTTTTATATGGATTTGGATGTATTTGGATATGGAATAGGATTTTTATGAATAGATTTAATGAATGGATTTGGATGATCGATTTAGATGGTGATGAATGGATGGACTGATGGATGGGGAAGATGATGGAATTGTATTTTAATGAATGGATGAATTTGAATAACGATGGATGAATGGTTTAAAATTTGAATGGATTGACATGTAATTTGATGGATTAAGTATTGGATTTGTATTTTGATAAAGATTTACATTTGGATTTTGGATGGATTTGATGGATGGATTCTAACAATTGTTATGAAGCAAGATACATTCGATCCAGTGTGATTTTGAATGTTCGCGGTAATTAAAATCTATTTACTATGGTGTAAGGTTTTGTCTATTTGCCCCCCTGAAAAGCCAAAAAGTGGGGGCAAAACGACCAACGTGCCCAGGCTGAAACGGCCAGGAGAGTTAGTCAACGTTTGACCGCGAAACAGAGTGAATATTAGAGTTTTTACAGTAGACGTCGAATAGAGTAGTTAACGTTTTTAGAGTCAATACAGTATTTACCGCCTATGGCGAAATAGCAAATTCAATTAAATATTGCGATGGATAATCCGAGTCGCTACGATCCCCGGCAGCCGCCATCGAGAAGCAAACTAGTGGGATTTCTCGGCTATCAGACTGGGCAGAAGGACTCCGAGCGCGCACAGGTTCCACGCGTTTTCCAGTATCGGTGATATTGAAAAATTTAGTATAATAGTTTGTCTCTACGAGCACCCAATTCTAACGCTATCCACCAAGTAAATCAAGCTTTTCCTGGGCGTAGAATCAATATTCTCAAATATAATTCAAGAGAACATTTGCGAGTGTATTATTGTTAAAATTCCCGAAACCTTGCAAGAATGGATCTCTTTTGTAACCCCCATTTTTAACAAAGAAGATGAAGTACGAGAGCCAAATCAAAATAAACGAATTTCAAACACGGAAAATATCGGCTGAAGCTAACTGGGAGGGTATTTAAAATGGTAAGTGAATCCTTGGGACTCACGAGCCCGTCATTTTATATTTTGTGCCTGTTTAAAAGTAGGCGGACTTATACCGTAGCTTTCTAACGTTAAGGGCTTGGTTTTGAGAGTTTTATTTTTCTTTAATGTAAACACATGCCTGTAAACTGTTTATTGAATATACGCTGTAATTTTGTATTTCTTTCCAAAACTAAGTGTTTTAGTTGTGAAAAATAACGTGGTTGATTTTCATCGTCGATTACGCAATATTAATAAATATATAGACACGTGGTAGATTCGTATTGTTTGTTGCGCAATAGTATAAAAATAAAGAGACACGTGGTAGACTCGTATTGTAAGTTGCCCCATAATTTCAAAAATAGATACGTCACTGAGACAATGCGCCTGGTTGCACTAGACCAAGTCAACGAGACACACCTTCGAAACACGTTTCACATAGCTATCTCTTCCGCACACACATATTCTTTGAATGGCTATCCTTTTCATACGCGGGTAAAACATTTAGTGGTGCAACATTAGTGGTACTACATTTTTTGTAAGATTTGTAAGAATATGACGTGTCTTGTATTTTATGTCTATGCGTAAGTTACGCCGTAATTTAAAAAAGACACGAGCTTGATTCGCGTCGTAATTACGCAATCCTTTGTATATAAATTTGAAACACCTGCAGTGGAAGTGGACGGGAATTGTTCCGTTTATACGAGACACTTGGAGTGAATCTCTTTTTTTCCCATTTCGTGTTGTGTTTTTTTTTTGATTGGACAATAGTCGTTAGTTTATAAATAAATCTCATCAGAGCAAAAAAACATTCATTACGAAATTATGGAAGCCTGAATACGATTTCAGAAGAGCATAATTATCAACATAGACTCCTCGACTCTACTACAAGTAAGGAAAAACAGGAATAGGTTTACAAATACCATCGGATTTATTTAGTTAATACTCGAATAATAAGATAATCGAGTCGGGGTATGTAAAAAACCTAGATAGTAAATGGATATTAAGGGCCCATTTTTCGATTTGATACGCCGTGGCTAAAATACGTATTTGGTCAATGATAACGGATCGTCTTCTCTGCATACCCTCGTGGTGAAACCACCGATGGTTAGTTAGTTTAATCGATTATTTTCGCATAAAACGTTTAGGCCGTTGGTATATATTATCTTCAACTGTCAAAAATAATATTTGATAGATTTATATAGCGCGGTTTTGTAAAGGATTATCTCAACGGCGCTTAACAGCAATAGCAATAGCAATTTATAGATTAAATTTTGTGTTTGTGAAAATTATCATTAGACTATCGCTAATGGATGAAAGTACCTTATTTCGAGTTTGGTTTGAAATTAAATGCTTAGTTTGATATTTTTGGAACGTAAGCTTATCATGAAATATTCCCTAGCGTATAGATTTCAGTTCGTGGGATGGAAATTAGTAATGGAACTAATACGACCAATTACCTGCATAACTAGTGGTCAAAGCTTATTGTTTAGTTTGATACCTTATAAACTAATAATCAGACACTCGAATACATCTCCTTCGAGATAAGGTGACAAAGAAAGTAAATTTTCCATAAACCAGTTGTTAATTTGAGTTATCTCCGATAAATAAGTTATTGGATTCAGTTGTTTTCTATAAATAAGTTGTTAAATTGAGTTTTCCATATACTGGATATTAACTTTAAGTTATCCCCTGTAAATGGGTAATTGAATTGAGTTTTCCATAAACTAGTTGATTTAAGTTGTCTTCTATAAATAAGTTATTGAATTCCAAAACGAATTCGAAACGGTTCTTTGGACGATTTCTTATTTGCGCCAACAGTGTTCAGTCCTCCATTAATGGAGTTTCGTGCATTCACCCTTCTTTCAATATCCTTACCAGCCATTCCGTCTCTCGTAAACATACTTCCTAAATACACAAACTCATCCACTTGCTCCAAGTATTCATGATTCACAAATATATTGAACTCTGTTTGCGTACTCTCTTTTTCAAACACCATGACCTCAGACTTACTCACATTCATCATCAACTCATTCTGCATACACACTTGGTTCACCATAAGTAAGTAACAGATAAATGAATCTTTACAGCGTTCTCCATATTGACTGGGTTAAAGTAAACTTTGTTTATTAACAATATTATTTAAATATTAAAGTTGTGCAAGAAGAATCATCGGTTGAGAATGTACTGTACTGTTATGCCCGCCGAAAGGCGAGCTCTCGATGCATGTCCTGTCGGCCGTGTTGGCGGCTTAGATGAATTAAATAATATAGATACGTTACTGAGACAATGCGCGTGAATGCACTAAACCGAGTCCGCGAGACATACCTGAGATTCACTGCGTTTAGTATCACACAAACATTCGTTCGACACAGACAAGTTTGTCACCAGCTGTCTAAAACGCGTCGCTGTAGGCTTCTTTCTGAGTAAAAATGCCTTGAGAGGTCTAAAAATCATTCGGGAACCAAAAACTTATCTCATATTGTTTTTAACCATTTTTCATTTCTTTCTAATAACTTATTATTTCAATTCAATAAATACAATTTTTCACAAGGTATTTGGCCACTTGAAAACGGGTGAGATAGAGAATGCAGAAATACATAAGTGTGTGAAGAAAACCACGGCTAGTGGCGCGATACCCGATTACTGCCAGTAATCATATGCTTGTCTCAAAGACTAGGCCACGCAAGTCTCAGTAAAAGCCGAATTAATATCCGTTTCGGTTCCGTAGATCGTACACGGTTACTTGAATAACCCGGCTGGATACTTGGATAAATCCAAATCCGAATCCAAACCCATCCATCCAAATCCAAATCAAAATCAATTCCTCCAAATCCAAAGAAAAATAAAATTTCTATTTTATCCATCTTAATCCAAATCTATCCATCGAAATACATCCATTACAATCCAAACCTTATCCATCGTTATCCAAAACCATCATTCCAAATCAATTCATCGATCCAAATCTATCTATCAAGTCCAAATCCAATTCGAAATCCAAAGCAATATCAAATTTCATCGATTTAAATCAAAATGAAAATTAATCCATCCAAATTCAAATTAAAGTCCATCCTATTTATTCAATACATCCATCAAAATCCAAATCCGTTCACCCGAATCCAAATACATTCACCAAAATACAAATCCAAAATTCGAATTCTAATTGAAATCGAAATTAAATCCATCTATTTAAATACAACACCATTTATCCATCGCTATTAAAATCCTAATCCAAACCGATCCAAATCCAAAACCAAAACCAAAACCAAATCCAAATCCAAATCCAAATCCAAATCCAAATCCAAATCCAAATCCAAATCCAAATCCAAATCCAAATCCAAATCCAAATCCAAATCCAAATCCAAATCCAAATCCAAATCCAAATCCAAATCCAAATCCAAATCCAAATCCAAATCCAAATCCAAATCCAAATCCAAATCCAAATCCAAATCCAAATCCAAATCCAAATCCAAAAACCAAAACCAAAACCAAAACCAAAACCAAAACCAAAACCAAATCCAAATTTAAATCCAAAACCAAAACGAAATTCAAATTTTAAATCTAAATCCAATTTCAAATCCTTCCAAATCCATCCATTTAATTCCAAAACCATTCATCCATTCAGTTCCTAACAGTGAAGACACGTTAGTGTTGTTAGTAGATGGGTATACCCTTACTAAGTGCATATTTTAGCAGTTAGTTTTTTACAAATAAACCTTTTGTTACCCGAAATAACAATATTACAGAAATTAACTTCTATTTTTAATATAAAATCACTAAAATATTTTAATGACTTTTGAAAGCGGGGATAGTGTGCGGAAAATATTTAATTCATTTAAGAAGAAATGCATTTATTGTAAGGTATGTTGGTATGTCGTATTATAGTGGTAGGGCGAGATAACAAATATTACAATCGTTGTAACAGGTTATTTGCAACAAGACACTTATTTCTTTGAGATCATTTGGAAAGCCGGCAGCATTCTCGAATTAAATTAAAGGTCATTAAAATTATTTCATTAATTCTTAACACTATTTGTTTAGATGATCGCATCAGTAAAATTGCCAGATTTCAGTATTTCACCATAAAATATTTGTCTAGACAACGTGCTGCAACTTCACACTGATGCATTTCGTCGTTTTTCCTGAGCTGTTATTATTTATCAGTAAGTATCTTTTCCTTCTACGAATTGGCTTTATATATTTTGCCTTTTATTCTCGTACTTGGTTATGCTGATTTGTTTTCGTGTCTTCTCGCACACAGAGGAATTATAAAGCATCGCCACTTATCTAAAAAATATTGACGTTATTCGTGTTTTGAAAATCTAACCTCCAAGTGTAAGCATTTAAATTTATCATTTACTTAAAAAAAAAACTTCAATGTAGAAACACGAGTGTTGTACGGTATTATTCACGGTTTAATGTCGATCAAACGTAAAAAAATGAAGTATTTACAGGTTAATAAATGTTTATTTGTTTAAATTCCAGACAATTAGAGTTCGAACAGATGAAGCCGAAGTAACTGATTAAATAATCATTGATTCGAGCGACAATACGTACTCATCGGAAATAGACAACAACATTGAGGTATAAAACAATCAAAAAGATTTTCCAGTTAGTATGTCGAGTGTAAGTTCCTACATATTATTATAATAACTTGGTATTGTGATTTTCCTTCGAAGCATTGGTTTAATAATAGACTGGTGAAAATATACACTATTAAAAAATTCCCGTTGTTTCTTGATACAGAATATTTAAAGAACTGAACTGTCGGGGGAGAGAGTTGTCCACATGTCAGTTGAGTTGTCTTTGTAATTAACGCGCCTTGTCTCGATTACTTTGCCGGATAATGATGGGGTAGGATAATCATTTTAACTGATTAGTTCTTCTTAGGACAAGTGTGTGTAGATTCCTCTTACCAGACCCTTGCGCGAGACATCGAAATATCCTTATTTCTATGCAAATATAATATATACTCGTACATTCCTGTTTTGGCTTAAATTATTTTGATAGAGATTAAGTCATTTTAAAAAAAATAAAGTTGTAGGTATTGAGAGCGGCTGTAAGATGTACAAATATGCGGAATCTTCTTTCGGTTTTGATACCACCAGGGGATATGGCTATGATGGGATATACCAAATGGATTTTCACCAATTTGTTTCTAAGAGATGAAGAGAATAGTGTAGCATGTTATTTTGCACATACACAATGAAGAGTGATTTTGTTAATGACGGATACAAGGTGGAAGAACCATTGTAGGAGGTTCTCTGACAGTTAATGATGGGATTGGCAATGATGGACTTGGATTGATGGGTTTGGATGACGATGGATGGATGGATTTGAAAAATGATGGATCGATTGATTTGAATTTGGATGGATTCATGAATTTGGATGAAGATGAATAGATGGATTTGAAAAATGATGGTTGGCTGAATTTTGGGTTGAAGAATTTGGATGACGATCGATGGATGAATTTGGATATTGATGGATGGAATAAATTTATTTGGATTTTTATAAATGGATATGATTTGGATTTGGATGGATGGATTTGGATATCGATGTATAAATGGTTTTAGATTTGAATAGATTAGTTTAGAGGGATTTCGATGTGGGTTTGATTTCGATTTGGATTTCGATGGATAAATGGTTTTGAATTCAAAAAGATGGATAAGGATAGCTTATGATGGATTTGGGTTTCGGAAAGTTGAATTTCGTTTCGGATTTGAATTAAGATGGATGTATTAAAATTTCGATTTTGATTTTGGGTTTGGAAATAATATTTTGATTTGCATTTGGATGATTGGGTTTGGATTCGAAATATTTTGATTAATGGATTTAGATTTAGGTTTTGGATTGATAGTTGGGTTTGATGGGTGGATGATGAATTTGGATGATGAATTTGGATGATGATAGATGGATGAACTAATGGATTGGGAAAATGATGGATAAATGGATGTAAATTTCAAAAGATGGATGGTGTGTCGGACGCGATAGCCACGATGACAGTGCCCTCATCAATGTGTCGGACGCACTATGCCGCGGAAATTATAAATCCGTGGGTGAATAATTTAGTAATAAGATGTACGTAAAATCATGATTGAATCGTTAGAATTAGAGTCAAAATTAACTTCAAATATTTGTTCTAATTTGTCATACTAAATTCGTGTTTTTGTCTTATATCTTAACTTCATGCTAGAGTCAGTAAGCTCCTTCTCATAACACGGCAGAT